>OY734956.1:11408432-12788765 GCA_963457585.1 Spergularia bocconei
CTTCAGACAATTATATGTGTTAGGGTTGTCATAAAAGTAAACCAAACTGTCATTTCTAACAACACTCATTCCACAACATTCACACATTTGAATCAAACTTGTAAAACGAACTATGTATGCATGTATCCTAGTTTTGAGGTTATTCTTTGATTCTAAGCTTATTTTTGAATTCTAATGACATGGAGACAATTATATGTGTTAGGGTCGTCATAAAAGTAAACCAAATGTCATTTCTAACAACACTCATTCCACAACATTCACACATTTGATTCAAACTTGTAAAACGAACTGTGCATGCTTGTATTCTACTTTTGACCTTATTCTTCAATTCTAAGTTTATTTTTGAATTCTAATGACATGGAGACGATTATATGCGTTAGGGTTCTCATAAAAGTAAACCAAATGTCATTTCTAACAACACTCATTCCACAACATTCACACATTTGAATCAAACTTGTAAAACGAACTATGCATGCATGTATCCTAGTTTTGAGCTTATTCTTTGATTCTAAGCTTATTTTTGAATTCTAATGACATGGAGACGATTATATGCGTTAGGGTTCTCATAAAAGTAAACCAAATGTTATTTCTAAATACAGTCATTCCACAACATTCACACATTTGAATCAAACTTGTAAAACGAACTATGCATGCATGTATCCTAGTTTTGAGCTTATTCTTTGATTCTAAGCTTATTTTTGAATTCTAATGACATGGAGACGATTATATGCGTTAGGGTTCTCATAAAAGTAAACCAAATGTTATTTCTAAATACAGTCATTCCACAACATTCACACATTTGATTCAAACTTGTAAAACGAACTGTGCATGCTTGTATTCTACTTTTGAGCTTATTCTTCGATTCTAAGCTTATTTTTTAATTGTAATGACTTGGAGACAATTATATGTGTTAGGGTTGTCATAAAAGTAAACCAAAATGTCATTTCTAACAACACTCATTCCACAACATTCACACATTTGAATCAAACTTGTAAAACGAACTATGCATGCATGTATCCTAGTTTTGAGCTTATTCTTTGATTCTAAGCTTATTTTTGAATTCTAATGACATGGAGACGATTATATGCGTTAGGGTTCTCATAAAAGTAAACCAAATGTCATTTCTAACAACACTCATTCCACAACATTCACACATTTGAATCAAACTTGTAAAACGAACTGTGCATACTTGTATTCTACTTTTGAGCTTATTCTTCGATTCTAAGCTTATTTTTTAATTCTAATGACATGGAGACGATTATATGTGTTAGGGTTGTCATAAAAGTAAACCAAAATGTCATTTCTAACAACACTCATTCCACAACATTCACACATTTGAATCAAACTTGTAAAACGAACTATGCATGCATGTATCCTAGTTTTGAGCTTATTCTTTGATTCTAAGCTTATTTTTGAATTCTAATGACATGGAGACGATTATATGCGTTAGGGTTCTCATAAAAGTAAACCAAATGTCATTTCTAACAACACTCATTCCACAACATTCACACATTTGATTCAAACTTGTAAAACGAACTGTGCATGCTTATACTCTACTTTTGAGCTTATTCTTTGATTCTAAGCTTATTTTTGAATTCTAATGACATGGAGACGATTATATGCGTTAGGGTTCTCATAAAAGTAAACCAAATGTCATTTCTAACAACACTCATTCCACAACATTCACACATTTGAATCAAACTTGTAAAATGAACTGTGCATGCTTGTATTCTACTTTTGAGCTTATTCTTCGATTCTAAGCTTATTTTTTAATTCTAATGACATGGAGACAATTATATGCGTTAGGGTTGTCATAAAAGTAAACCAAAATGTCATTTCTAACAACACTCATTCCACAACATTCACACATTTGAATCAAACTTGTAAAACGAACTATGCATGCATGTATCCTAGTTTTGAGCTTATTCTTTGATTCTAAGCTTATTTTTCAATTCTAATGACATGGAGACGATTATATGCGTTAGGGTTCTCATAAAAGTAAACCAAATGTCATTTCTAACAACACTCATTCCACAACATTCACACATTTGAATCAAACTTGTAAAACGAACTATGCATGCATGTATCCTAGTTTTGAGCTTATTCTTTGATTCTAAGCTTATTTTTGAATTCTAATGACATGGAGACGATTATATGCGTTAGGGTTCTCATAAAAGTAAACCAAATGTCATTTCTAACAACACTCATTCCACAACATTCACACATTTGAATCAAACTTGTAAAACGAACTGTGCATACTTGTATTCTACTTCTGAGCTTATTCTTCGATTCTAAGCTTATTTTTTAATTCTAATGACATGGAGACGATTATATGTGTTAGGGTTGTCATAAAAGTAAACCAAAATGTCATTTCTAACAACACTCATTCCACAACATTCACACATTTGAATCAAACTTGTAAAACGAACTATGCATGCATGTATCCTAGTTTTGAGCTTATTCTTTGATTCTAAGCTTATTTTTGAATTCTAATGACATGGAGACGATTATATGTGTTAGGGTACTCATAAAAGTAAACCAAATGTCATTTTTAACCACACTCATTCCACAACATTCACACATTAGAATCAAACTTGTAAAACGAACTGTGCATGCTTGTATTTTACTTTTGAGCTTATTCTTCGATTCTAAGCTTATTTTTGAATTCTAATGACCTGGAGACGATTATATGTGTTAGGGTTGTCATAAAAGTAAACCAAATGTCATTTCTAGCAACACTCATTCCACAACATTCACACATTTGAATCAAACTTGTAAAACGAACTGTTTATGTTTGTATCCTAGTTTTGAGCTTATTCTTTGATTCTAAGCTTATTTTTCAATTCTAATGACATGGAGACGATTATATGCGTTAGGGTCCTCATAAAAGTAAACCAAATGTCATTTCTAACAACACTCATTCCACAACATTCACACATTTGAATCAAACTTGTAAAATGAATTGTGCATACTTGTATTCTACTTTTGAGCTTATTCTTCGATTCTAAGCTTATTTTTTAATTCTAATGACATGGAGACGATTATATGTGTTAGGGTTGTCATAAAAGTAAACCAAAATGTCATTTCTAACAACACTCATTCCACAACATTCACACATTTGAATCAAACTTGTAAAACGAACTATGCATGCATGTATCCTAGTTTTGAGCTTATTCTTTGATTCTAAGCTTATTTTTGAATTCTAATGACATGGAGACGATTATATGCGTTAGGGTTCTCATAAAAGTAAACCAAATGTTATTTCTAAATACAGTCATTCCACAACATTCACACATTTGATTCAAACTTGTAAAACGAACTGTGCATGCTTGTATTCTACTTTTGAGCTTATTCTTCGATTCTAAGCTTATTTTTTAATTGTAATGACTTGGAGACAATTATATGTGTTAGGGTTGTCATAAAAGTAAACCAAAATGTCATTTCTAACAACACTCATTCCACAACATTCACACATTTGAATCAAACTTGTAAAACGAACTATGCATGCATGTATCCTAGTTTTGAGCTTATTCTTTGATTCTAAGCTTATTTTTGAATTCTAATGACATGGAGACGATTATATGCGTTAGGGTTCTCATAAAAGTAAACCAAATGTCATTTCTAACAACACTCATTCCACAACATTCACACATTTGATTCAAACTTGTAAAACGAACTGTGCATGCTTATACTCTACTTTTGAGCTTATTCTTTGATTCTAAGCTTATTTTTGAATTCTAATGACATGGAGACGATTATATGCGTTAGGGTTCTCATAAAAGTAAACCAAATGTCATTTCTAACAACACTCATTCCACAACATTCACACATTTGAATCAAACTTGTAAAATGAACTGTGCATGCTTGTATTCTACTTTTGAGCTTATTCTTCGATTCTAAGCTTATTTTTTAATTCTAATGACATGGAGACAATTATATGCGTTAGGGTTCTCATAAAAGTAAACCAAATGTCATTTCTAACAACACTCATTCCACAACATTCACACATTTGAATCAAACTTGTAAAACGAACTGTGCATACTTGTATTCTACTTTTGAGCTTATTCTTCGATTCTAAGCTTATTTTTTAATTCTAATGACATGGAGACGATTATATGTGTTAGGGTTGTCATAAAAGTAAACCAAAATGTCATTTCTAACAACACTCATTCCACAACATTCACACATTTGAATCAAACTTGTAAAACGAACTATGCATGCATGTATCCTAGTTTTGAGCTTATTCTTTGATTCTAAGCTTATTTTTGAATTCTAATGACCTGGAGACGATTATATGTGTTAGGGTTGTCATAAAAGTAAACCAAATGTCATTTCTAGCAACACTCATTCCACAACATTCACACATTTGAATCAAACTTGTAAAACGAACTGTTTATGTTTGTATCCTAGTTTTGAGCTTATTCTTTGATTCTAAGCTTATTTTTCAATTCTAATGACATGGAGACGATTATATGCGTTAGGGTCCTCATAAAAGTAAACCAAATGTCATTTCTAACAACACTCATTCCACAACATTCACACATTTGAATCAAACTTGTAAAATGAACTGTGCATACTTGTATTCTACTTTTGAGCTTATTCTTCGATTCTAAGCTTATTTTTTAATTCTAATGACATGGAGACGATTATATGTGTTAGGGTTGTCATAAAAGTAAACCAAAATGTCATTTCTAACAACACTCATTCCACAACATTCACACATTTGAATCAAACTTGTAAAACGAACTATGCATGCATGTATCCTAGTTTTGAGCTTATTCTTTGATTCTAAGCTTATTTTTCAATTCTAATGACATGGAGACGATTATATGCGTTAGGGTTCTCATAAAAGTAAACCAAATGTCATTTCTAACAACACTCATTCCACAACATTCACACATTTGAATCACCCTTGTAAAATGAACTGTGCATGCTTGTATTCTACTTTTGAGCTTATTTTTCGATTCTAAGCTTATTTTTGAATTCTAATGACATGGAGACGATTATATGTGTTAGGGTTGTCATAAAAGTAAACCAAATGTCATTTCTAACAACACTCATTCCACAACATTCACACATTTGAATCAAACTTATAAAACGAACTGTTTATGTTTGTATTCTAGTTTTAAGCGTAGTCTTTGATTCTAAGCTTATGTTTGAATTCTAATGACATGGAGACGATTATATGCCTTAGGGTTCTCATAAAAGTAAACCAAAATGTCATTTTTAACCACACTCATTCCACAACATTCACACATTAGAATCAAACTTGTAAAACGAACTGTGCATGCTTGTATTTTACTTTTGAGCTTATTCTTCGATTCTAAGCTTATTTTTTAATTGTAATGACTTGGAGACAATTATATGTGTTAGGGTTGTCATAAAAGTAAACCAAAATGTCATTTCTAACAACACTCATTCCACAACATTCACACATTTGAATCAAACTTGTAAAACGAACTATGTATGCATGTATCCTAGTTTTGAGGTTATTCTTTGATTCTAAGCTTATTTTTGAATTCTAATGACATGGAGACAATTATATGTGTTAGGGTCGTCATAAAAGTAAACCAAATGTCATTTCTAACAACACTCATTCCACAACATTCACACATTTGATTCAAACTTGTAAAACGAACTGTGCATGCTTGTATTCTACTTTTGACCTTATTCTTCGATTCTAAGTTTATTTTTGAATTCTAATGACATGGAGACGATTATATGCGTTAGGGTTCTCATAAAAGTAAACCAAATGTCATTTCTAACAACACTCATTCCACAACATTCACACATTTGATTCAAACTTGTAAAACGAACTGTGCATGCTTGTATTCTACTTTTGAGCTTATTCTTCGATTCTAAGCTTATTTTTGAATTCTAATGACATGGAGACGATTATATGCGTTAGGGTTCTCATAAAAGTAAACCAAATGTCATTTCTAACAACACTCATTCCACAACATTCACACTTTTGAATCAAACTTGTAAAACGAACTGTGCATGCTTGTATTCTACTTTTGACCTTATTCTTCGATTCTAAGTTTATTTTTGAATTCTAATGACATGGAGACGATTATATGCGTTAGGGTTCTCATAAAAGTAAACCAAATGTCATTTCTAACAACACTCATTCCACAACATTCACACATTTGAATCACCCTTGTAAAATGAACTGTGCATGCTTGTATTCTACTTTTGAGCTTATTTTTCGATTCTAAGCTTATTTTTTAATTCTAATGACATGGAGACGATTATATGTGTTAGGGTTGTCATAAAAGTAAACCAAAATGTCATTTCTAACAACACTCATTCCACAACATTCACACATTTGAATCAAACTTGTAAAACGAACTATGCATGCATGTATCCTAGTTTTGAGCTTATTCTTTGATTCTAAGCTTATTTTTGAATTCTAATGACATGGAGACGATTATATGCGTTAGGGTTCTCATAAAAGTAAACCAAATGTCATTTTTAACCACACTCATTCCACAACATTCACACATTAGAATCAAACTTGTAAAACGAACTGTGCATGCTTGTATTTTACTTTTGAGCTTATTCTTCGATTCTAAGCTTATTTTTTAATTGTAATGACTTGGAGACAATTATATGTGTTAGGGTTGTCATAAAAGTAAACCAAAATGTCATTTCTAACAACACTCATTCCACAACATTCACACATTTGAATCAAACTTGTAAAACGAACTATGTATGCATGTATCCTAGTTTTGAGGTTATTCTTTGATTCTAAGCTTATTTTTGAATTCTAATGACATGGAGACAATTATATGTGTTAGGGTCGTCATAAAAGTAAACCAAATGTCATTTCTAACAACACTCATTCCACAACATTCACACATTTGATTCAAACTTGTAAAACGAACTGTGCATGCTTGTATTCTACTTTTGACCTTATTCTTCGATTCTAAGTTTATTTTTGAATTCTAATGACATGGAGACGATTATATGCGTTAGGGTTCTCATAAAAGTAAACCAAATGTCATTTCTAACAACACTCATTCCACAACATTCACACATTTGATTCAAACTTGTAAAACGAACTGTGCATGCTTGTATTCTACTTTTGAGCTTATTCTTCGATTCTAAGCTTATTTTTGAATTCTAATGACATGGAGACGATTATATGCGTTAGGGTTCTCATAAAAGTAAACCAAATGTCATTTCTAACAACACTCATTCCACAACATTCACACTTTTGAATCAAACTTGTAAAACGAACTGTGCATGCTTGTATTCTACTTTTGACCTTATTCTTCGATTCTAAGTTTATTTTTGAATTCTAATGACATGGAGACGATTATATGCGTTAGGGTTCTCATAAAAGTAAACCAAATGTCATTTCTAACAACACTCATTCCACAACATTCACACATTTGATTCAAACTTGTAAAACGAACTGTGCATGCTTGTATTCTACTTTTGAGCTTATTCTTCGATTCTAAACTTATTTTTGAATTCTAATGACATGGAGACAATTATATGTGTTAGGGTTCTCATAAAAGTAAACCAAATGTCATTTCTAACAACACTCATTCCACAACATTCACACATTTGAATCACCCTTGTAAAATGAACTGTGCATGCTTGTATTCTACTTTTGAGCTTATTCTTCGATTCTAAGCTTATTTTTGAATTCTAATGACATGGAGACGATTATATGTGTTAGGTTTGTCATAAAAGTAAACCAAATGTCATTTCTAACAACACTCATTCCACAATATTCACACATTTGATTCAAACTTGTAAAACGAACTGTGCATGCTTGTATTCTACTTTTGAGCTTATTCTTCGATTCTAAACTTATTTTTGAATTCTAATGACATGGAGACGATTATATGTGTTAGGATTCTCATAAAAGTAAACCAAATGTCATTTCTAACAACACTCATTCCACAACATTCACACATTTGAATCACCCTTGTAAAATGAACTGTGCATGATTGTATTCTACTTTTGAGCATATTTTTCGATTCTAAGCTTATTTTTGAATTCTAATGACATGGAGACGATTATATGTGTTAGGGTTGTCATAAAAGTAAACCAAATGTCATTTCTAACAACACTCATTCCACAACATTCACACATTTGAATCAAACTTGTAAAACGAACTGTTTATGTTTGTATTCTAGTTTTAAGCGTAGTCTTTGATTCTAAGCTTATGTTTGAATTCTAATGACATGGAGACGATTATATGCCTTAGGGTTCTCATAAAAGTAAACCAAATGTCATTTCTAACAACAGTCATTCCACAACATTCACACATTTGATTCAAACTTGTAAAACGAACTGTGCATGCTTGAATTCTACTTTTGAGCTTATTCTTTGATTCTAAGCTTATTTTTGAATTCTAATGACATGGAGACGATTATATGCGTTAGGGTTGTCATAAAAGTAAACCAAATGTCATTTCTAACAACACTCATTCCACAACATTCACACTTTTGAATCAAACTTGTAAAACGAACTATGCATGCTTGTATTCTACTTTTGAGCTTATTCTTTGATTCTAAGCTTATTTTTGAATTCTAATGACATGGAGACGATTATATGCGTTGGGGTTCTCATAAAAGTAAACCAAATGTCATTTCTAACAACACTCATTCCACAACATTCACACATTTGAATCAAACTTGTAAAACGAACTGTTTATGCTTGTATTCTAGTTTTAAGCGTAGTCTTTGATTCTAAGCTTATTTTTGAATTCTAATGACATGGAGACGATTATATGTGTTAGGGTTCTCATAAAAGTAAACCAAATGTCATTTCTAACCACACTCATTCCACAACATTCACACATTAGAATCAAACTTGTAAAACGAACTGTGCATGCTTGCATTTTACTTTTGAGCTTATTCTTCGATTCTAAGCTTATTTTTGAATTCTAATGACATGGAGACGATTATTTGTGTTAGGGTTGTCATAAAAGTAAACCAAATGTCATTTCTAACAACACTCATTCCACAACATTCACACATTTGAATCAAACTTGTAAAACGAACTGTTTATGTTTGTATTCTAGTTTTAAGCGTAGTCTTTGATTCTAAGCTTATTTTTGAATTCTAATGACATGGAGACGATTATATGCGTTAGGGTTCTCATAAAAGTAAACCAAATGTCATTTCTAACCACACTCATTCCACAACATTCACACATTAGAATCAAACTTGTAAAACGAACTGTGCATGCTTGCATTTTACTTTTGAGCTTATTCTTCGATTCTAAGCTTATTTTTGAATTCTAATGACATGGAGACGATTATATGTGTTAGGGTTGTCATAAAAGTAAACCAAATGTCATTTCTAACAACAGTCATTCCACAACATTCACACATTTGATTCAAACTTGTAAAACGAACTGTGCATGCTTGTATTCTACTTTTGAGCTTATTCTTCGATTCTAAGCTTATTTTTTAATTCTAATGACATGGAGACAATTATATGTGTTAGGGTTGTCATAAAAGTAAACCAAAATGTCATTTTTAACAACATTCATTCCACAACATTCACACATTTGAATCAAACTTGTAAAACGAACTATGCATGCATGTATCCTAGTTTTGAGCTTATTCTTTGATTCTAAGCTTATTTTTGAATTCTAATGACATGGAGACGATTATATGCGTTAGGGTTCTCATAAAAGTAAACCAAATGTCATTTCTAACAACACTCATTCCACAACATTCACACATTTGATTCAAACTTGTAAAACGAACTGTGCATGCTTATACTCTACTTTTGAGCTTATTCTTTGATTCTAAGCTTATTTTTGAATTCTAATGACATGGAGACGATTATATGCGTTAGGGTTCTCATAAAAGTAAACCAAATGTCATTTCTAACAACACTCATTCCACAACATTCACACATTTGAATCAAACTTGTAAAATGAACTGTGCATGCTTGTATTCTACTTTTGAGCTTATTCTTCGATTCTAAGCTTATTTTTTAATTCTAATGACATGGAGACAATTATATGCGTTAGGGTTGTCATAAAAGTAAACCAAAATGTCATTTCTAACAACACTCATTCCACAACATTCACACATTTGAATCAAACTTGTAAAACGAACTATGCATGCATGTATCCTAGTTTTGAGCTTATTCTTTGATTCTAAGCTTATTTTTCAATTCTAATGACATGGAGACGATTATATGCGTTAGGGTTCTCATAAAAGTAAACCAAATGTCATTTCTAATAACACTCATTCCACAACATTCACACATTTGAATCAAACTTGTAAAACGAACTGTGCATACTTGTATTCTACTTTTGAGCTTATTCTTGGATTCTAAGCTTATTTTTTAATTCTAATGACATGGAGACGATTATATGTGTTAGGGTTGTCATAAAAGTAAACCAAAATGTCATTTCTAACAACACTCATTCCACAACATTCACACATTTGAATCAAACTTGTAAAACGAACTATGCATGCATGTATCCTAGTTTTGAGCTTATTCTTTGATTCTAAGCTTATTTTTGAATTCTAATGACATGGAGACGATTATATGCGTTAGGGTTCTCATAAAAGTAAACCAAATGTCATTTTTAACCACACTCATTCCACAACATTCACACATTAGAATCAAACTTGTAAAACGAACTGTGCATGCTTGTATTTTACTTTTGAGCTTATTCTTCGATTCTAAGCTTATTTTTTAATTGTAATGACTTGGAGACAATTATATGTGTTAGGGTTCTCATAAAAGTAAACCAAATGTCATTTCTAACAACACTCATTCCACAACATTCACACATTTGAATCAAACTTGTAAAATGAACTGTGCATGCTTGTATTCTACTTTTAAGCTTATTCTTCGATTCTAAGCTTATTTTTTAATTGTAATGACTTGGAGACAATTATATGTGTTAGGGTTGTCATAAAAGTAAACCAAAATGTCATTTCTAACAACACTCATTCCACAACATTCACACATTTGAATCAAACTTGTAAAACGAACTATGCATGCATGTATCCTAGTTTTGAGCTTATTCTTTGATTCTAAGCTTATTTTTGAATTCTAATGACATGGAGACGATTATATGTGTTAGGGTTCTCATAAAAGTAAACCAAATGTCATTTTTAACCACACTCATTCCACAACATTCACACATTAGAATCAAACTTGTAAAACGAACTGTGCATGCTTGTATTTTACTTTTGAGCTTATTCTTCGATTCTAAGCTTATTTTTGAATTCTAATGACCTGGAGGCGATTATATGTGTTAGGGTTGTCATAAAAGTAAACCAAATGTCATTTCTAGCAACACTCATTCCACAACATTCACACATTTGAATCAAACTTGTAAAACGAACTGTTTATGTTTGTATCCTAGTTTTGAGCTTATTCTTTGATTCTAAGCTTATTTTTCAATTCTAATGACATGGAGACGATTATATGCGTTAGGGTTCTCATAAAAGTAAACCAAATGTCATTTCTAACAACACTCATTCCACAACATTCACACATTTGAATCAAACTTGTAAAATGAACTGTGCATACTTGTATTCTACTTTTGAGCTTATTCTTCGATTCTAAGCTTATTTTTTAATTCTAATGACATGGAGACGATTATATGTGTTAGGGTTGTCATAAAAGTAAACCAAAATGTCATTTCTAACAACACTCATTCCACAACATTCACACATTTGAATCAAACTTGTAAAACGAACTATGCATGCATGTATCCTAGTTTTGAGCTTATTCTATGATTCTAAGCTTATTTTTGAATTCTAATGACATGGAGACGATTATATGCGTTAGGGTTCTCATAAAAGTAAACCAAATGTCATTTTTAACCACACTCATTCCACAACATTCACACATTAGAATCAAACTTGTAAAACGAACTGTGCATGCTTGTATTTTACTTTTGAGCTTATTCTTCGATTCTAAGCTTATTTTTTAATTGTAATGACTTGGAGACAATTATATGTGTTAGGGTTGTCATAAAAGTAAACCAAAATGTCATTTCTAACAACACTCATTCCACAACATTCACACATTTGAATCAAACTTGTAAAACGAACTATGTATGCATGTATCCTAGTTTTGAGGTTATTCTTTGATTCTAAGCTTATTTTTGAATTCTAATGACATGGAGACAATTATATGTGTTAGGGTCGTCATAAAAGTAAACCAAATGTCATTTCTAACAACACTCATTCCACAACATTCACACATTTGATTCACAACTTGTAAAACGAACTGTGCATGCTTGTATTCTACTTTTGACCTTATTCTTCGATTCTAAGTTTATTTTTGAATTCTAATGACATGGAGACGATTATATGCGTTAGGGTTCTCATAAAAGTAAACCAAATGTCATTTCTAACAACACTCATTCCACAACATTCGCACATTTGAATCAAACTTGTAAAATGAACTGTGCATACTTGTATTCTACTTTTGAGCTTATTCTTCGATTCTAAGCTTATTTTTTAATTCTAATGACATGGAGACGATTATATATGTTAGGGTTGTCATAAAAGTAAACCAAAATGTCATTTCTAACAACACTCATTCCACAACATTCACACATTTGAATCAAACTTGTAAAACGAACTATGCATGCATGTATCCTAGTTTTGAGCTTATTCTTTGATTCTAAGCTTATTTTTGAATTCTAATGACATGGAGACGATTATATGCGTTAGGGTTCTCATAAAAGTAAACCAAATGTTATTTCTAAATACAGTCATTCCACAACATTCACACATTTGATTCAAACTTGTAAAACGAACTGTGCATGCTTGTATTCTACTTTTGAGCTTATTCTTCGATTCTAAGCTTATTTTTTAATTGTAATGACTTGGAGACAATTATATGTGTTAGGGTTGTCATAAAAGTAAACCAAAATGTCATTTCTAACAACACTCATTCCACAACATTCACACATTTGAATCAAACTTGTAAAACGAACTATGCATGCATGTATCCTAGTTTTGAGCTTATTCTTTGATTCTAAGCTTATTTTTGAATTCTAATGACATGGAGACGATTATATGCGTTAGGGTTCTCATAAAAGTAAACCAAATGTCATTTCTAACAACACTCATTCCACAACATTCACACATTTGATTCAAACTTGTAAAACGAACTGTGCATGCTTATACTCTACTTTTGAGCTTATTCTTTGATTCTAAGCTTATTTTTGAATTCTAATGACATGGAGACGATTATATGCGTTAGGGTTCTCATAAAAGTAAACCAAATGTCATTTCTAACAACACTCATTCCACAACATTCACACATTTGAATCAAACTTGTAAAATGAACTGTGCATGCTTGTATTCTACTTTTGAGGTTATTCTTCGATTCTAAGCTTATTTTTTAATTCTAATGACATGGAGACAATTATATGCGTTAGGGTTGTCATAAAAGTAAACCAAAATGTCATTTCTAACAACACTCATTCCACAACATTCACACATTTGAATCAAACTTGTAAAACGAACTATGCATGCATGTATCCTAGTTTTGAGCTTATTCTTTGATTCTAAGCTTATTTTTCAATTCTAATGACATGGAGACGATTATATGCGTTAGGGTTCTCATAAAAGTAAACCAAATGTCATTTCTAACAACACTCATTCCACAACATTCACACATTTGAATCAAACTTGTAAAATGAACTGTGCATACTTGTATTCTACTTTTGAGCTTATTCTTCGATTCTAAGCTTATTTTTTAATTCTAATGACATGGAGACGATTATATGTGTTAGGGTTGTCATAAAAGTAAACCAAAATGTCATTTCTAACAACACTCATTCCACAACATTCACACATTTGAATCAAACTTGTAAAACGAACTATGCATGCATGTATCCTAGTTTTGAGCTTATTCTTTGATTCTAAGCTTATTTTTGAATTCTAATGACATGGAGACGATTATATGTGTTAGGGTTCTCATAAAAGTAAACCAAATGTCATTTTTAACCACACTCATTCCACAACATTCACACATTAGAATCAAACTTGTAAAACGAACTGTGCATGCTTGTATTTTACTTTTGAGCTTATTCTTCGATTCTAAGCTTATTTTTGAATTCTAATGACCTGGAGACGATTATATGTGTTAGGGTTGTCATAAAAGTAAACCAAATGTCATTTCTAGCAACACTCATTCCACAACATTCACACATTTGAATCAAACTTGTAAAACGAACTGTTTATGTTTGTATCCTAGTTTTGAGCTTATTCTTTGATTCTAAGCTTATTTTTCAATTCTAATGACATGGAGACGATTATATGCGTTAGGGTTCTCATAAAAGTAAACCAAATGTCATTTCTAACAACACTCATTCCACAACATTCACACATTTGAATCAAACTTGTAAAATGAACTGTGCATACTTGTATTCTACTTTTGAGCTTATTCTTCGATTCTAAGCTTATTTTTGAATTCTAATGACCTGGAGACGATTATATGTGTTAGGGTTGTCATAAAAGTAAACCAAATGTCATTTCTAGCAACACTCATTCCACAACATTCACACATTTGAATCAAACTTGTAAAACGAACTGTTTATGTTTGTATCCTAGTTTTGAGCTTATTCTTTGATTCTAAGCTTATTTTTCAATTCTAATGACATGGAGACGATTATATGCGTTAGGGTTCTCATAAAAGTAAACCAAATGTCATTTCTAACAACACTCATTCCACAACATTCACACATTTGAATCAAACTTGTAAAATGAACTGTGCATACTTGTATTCTACTTTTGAGCTTATTCTTCGATTCTAAGCTTATTTTTTAATTCTAATGACATGGAGACGATTATATGTGTTAGGGTTGTCATAAAAGTAAACCAAAATGTCATTTCTAACAACACTCATTCCACAACATTCACACATTTGAATCAAACTTGTAAAACGAACTATGCATGCATGTATCCTAGTTTTGAGCTTATTCTTTGATTCTAAGCTTATTTTTGAATTCTAATGACATGGAGACGATTATATGCGTTAGGGTTCTCATAAAAGTAAACCAAATGTCATTTTTAACCACACTCATTCCACAACATTCACACATTAGAATCAAACTTGTAAAACGAACTGTGCATGCTTGTATTTTACTTTTGAGCTTATTCTTCGATTCTAAGCTTATTTTTTAATTGTAATGACTTGGAGACAATTATATGTGTTAGGGTTGTCATAAAAGTAAACCAAAATGTCATTTCTAACAACACTCATTCCACAACATTCACACATTTGAATCAAACTTGTAAAACGAACTATGTATGCATGTATCCTAGTTTTGAGGTTATTCTTTGATTCTAAGCTTATTTTTGAATTCTAATGACATGGAGACAATTATATGTGTTAGGGTCGTCATAAAAGTAAACCAAATGTCATTTCTAACAACACTCATTCCACAACATTCACACATTTGATTCAAACTTGTAAAACGAACTGTGCATGCTTGTATTCTACTTTTGACCTTATTCTTCGATTCTAAGTTTATTTTTGAATTCTAATGACATGGAGACGATTATATGCGTTAGGGTTCTCATAAAAGTAAACCAAATGTCATTTCTAACAACACTCATTCCACAACATTCACACATTTGATTCAAACTTGTAAAACGAACTGTGCATGCTTGTATTCTACTTTTGAGCTTATTCTTCGATTCTAAGCTTATTTTTTAATTGTAATGACTTGGAGACAATTATATGTGTTAGGGTTGTCATAAAAGTAAACCAAAATGTCATTTCTAACAACACTCATTCCACAACATTCACACATTTGAATCAAACTTGTAAAACGAACTATGCATGCATGTATCCTAGTTTTGAGCTTATTCTTTGATTCTAAGCTTATTTTTGAATTCTAATGACATGGAGACGATTATATGCGTTAGGGTTCTCATAAAAGTAAACCAAATGTCATTTCTAACAACACTCATTCCACAACATTCACACATTTGATTCAAACTTGTAAAACGAACTGTGCATGCTTATACTCTACTTTTGAGCTTATTCTTTGATTCTAAGCTTATTTTTGAATTCTAATGACATGGAGACGATTATATGCGTTAGGGTTCTCATAAAAGTAAACCAAATGTCATTTCTAACAACACTCATTCCACAACATTCACACATTTGAATCAAACTTGTAAAATGAACTGTGCATGCTTGTATTCTACTTTTGAGGTTATTCTTCGATTCTAAGCTTATTTTTTAATTCTAATGACATGGAGACAATTATATGCGTTAGGGTTGTCATAAAAGTAAACCAAAATGTCATTTCTAACAACACTCATTCCACAACATTCACACATTTGAATCAAACTTGTAAAACGAACTATGCATGCATGTATCCTAGTTTTGAGCTTATTCTTTGATTCTAAGCTTATTTTTCAATTCTAATGACATGGAGACGATTATATGCGTTAGGGTTCTCATAAAAGTAAACCAAATGTCATTTCTAACAACACTCATTCCACAACATTCACACATTTGAATCAAACTTGTAAAATGAACTGTGCATACTTGTATTCTACTTTTGAGCTTATTCTTCGATTCTAAGCTTATTTTTTAATTCTAATGACATGGAGACGATTATATGTGTTAGGGTTGTCATAAAAGTAAACCAAAATGTCATTTCTAACAACACTCATTCCACAACATTCACACATTTGAATCAAACTTGTAAAACGAACTATGCATGCATGTATCCTAGTTTTGAGCTTATTCTTTGATTCTAAGCTTATTTTTGAATTCTAATGACATGGAGACGATTATATGTGTTAGGGTTCTCATAAAAGTAAACCAAATGTCATTTTTAACCACACTCATTCCACAACATTCACACATTAGAATCAAACTTGTAAAACGAACTGTGCATGCTTGTATTTTACTTTTGAGCTTATTCTTCGATTCTAAGCTTATTTTTGAATTCTAATGACCTGGAGACGATTATATGTGTTAGGGTTGTCATAAAAGTAAACCAAATGTCATTTCTAGCAACACTCATTCCACAACATTCACACATTTGAATCAAACTTGTAAAACGAACTGTTTATGTTTGTATCCTAGTTTTGAGCTTATTCTTTGATTCTAAGCTTATTTTTCAATTCTAATGACATGGAGACGATTATATGCGTTAGGGTTCTCATAAAAGTAAACCAAATGTCATTTCTAACAACACTCATTCCACAACATTCACACATTTGAATCAAACTTGTAAAATGAACTGTGCATACTTGTATTCTACTTTTGAGCTTATTCTTCGATTCTAAGCTTATTTTTGAATTCTAATGACCTGGAGACGATTATATGTGTTAGGGTTGTCATAAAAGTAAACCAAATGTCATTTCTAGCAACACTCATTCCACAACATTCACACATTTGAATCAAACTTGTAAAACGAACTGTTTATGTTTGTATCCTAGTTTTGAGCTTATTCTTTGATTCTAAGCTTATTTTTCAATTCTAATGACATGGAGACGATTATATGCGTTAGGGTTCTCATAAAAGTAAACCAAATGTCATTTCTAACAACACTCATTCCACAACATTCACACATTTGAATCAAACTTGTAAAATGAACTGTGCATACTTGTATTCTACTTTTGAGCTTATTCTTCGATTCT
Source organism: Spergularia bocconei (assembly GCA_963457585.1). NCBI lineage: Eukaryota > Viridiplantae > Streptophyta > Magnoliopsida > Caryophyllales > Caryophyllaceae > Spergularia > Spergularia bocconei. Next base: position 11,426,059 of record OY734956.1, read on the forward strand.
AAGCTTATTTTTTAATTCTAATGACATGGAGACGATTATATGTGTTAGGGTTGTCATAAAAGTAAACCAAAATGTCATTTCTAACAACACTCATTCCACAACATTCACACATTTGAATCAAACTTGTAAAACGAACTATGCATGCATGTATCCTAGTTTTGAGCTTATTCTTTGATTCTAAGCTTATTTTTGAATTCTAATGACATGGAGACGATTATATGCGTTAGGGTTCTCATAAAAGTAAACCAAATGTCATTTTTAACCACACTCATTCCACAACATTCACACATTAGAATCAAACTTGTAAAACGAACTGTGCATGCTTGTATTTTACTTTTGAGCTTATTCTTCGATTCTAAGCTTATTTTTTAATTGTAATGACTTGGAGACAATTATATGTGTTAGGGTTGTCATAAAAGTAAACCAAAATGTCATTTCTAACAACACTCATTCCACAACATTCACACATTTGAATCAAACTTGTAAAACGAACTATGTATGCATGTATCCTAGTTTTGAGGTTATTCTTTGATTCTAAGCTTATTTTTGAATTCTAATGACATGGAGACAATTATATGTGTTAGGGTCGTCATAAAAGTAAACCAAATGTCATTTCTAACAACACTCATTCCACAACATTCACACATTTGATTCAAACTTGTAAAACGAACTGTGCATGCTTGTATTCTACTTTTGACCTTATTCTTCGATTCTAAGTTTATTTTTGAATTCTAATGACATGGAGACGATTATATGCGTTAGGGTTCTCATAAAAGTAAACCAAATGTCATTTCTAACAACACTCATTCCACAACATTCACACATTTGATTCAAACTTGTAAAACGAACTGTGCATGCTTGTATTCTACTTTTGAGCTTATTCTTCGATTCTAAGCTTATTTTTGAATTCTAATGACATGGAGACGATTATATGCGTTAGGGTTCTCATAAAAGTAAACCAAATGTCATTTCTAACAACACTCATTCCACAACATTCACACTTTTGAATCAAACTTGTAAAACGAACTGTGCATGCTTGTATTCTACTTTTGACCTTATTCTTCGATTCTAAGTTTATTTTTGAATTCTAATGACATGGAGACGATTATATGCGTTAGGGTTCTCATAAAAGTAAACCAAATGTCATTTCTAACAACACTCATTCCACAACATTCACACATTTGATTCAAACTTGTAAAACGAACTGTGCATGCTTGTATTCTACTTTTGAGCTTATTCTTCGATTCTAAACTTATTTTTGAATTCTAATGACATGGAGACGATTATATGTGTTAGGGTTCTCATAAAAGTAAACCAAATGTCATTTCTAACAACACTCATTCCACAACATTCACACATTTGAATCACCCTTGTAAAATGAACTGTGCATGCTTGTATTCTACTTTTGAGCTTATTCTTCGATTCTAAGCTTATTTTTGAATTCTAATGACATGGAGACGATTATATGCGTTAGGGTTGTCATAAAAGTAAACCAAATGTCATTTCTAACAACACTCATTCCACAACATTCACACTTTTGAATCAAACTTGTAAAACGAACTGTGCATGCTTGTATTCTACTTTTGAGCTTATTCTTTGATTCTAAGCTTATTTTTGAATTCTAATGACATGGAGACGATTATATGCGTTGGGGTTCTCATAAAAGTAAACCAAATGTCATTTCTAACAACAGTCATTCCACAACATTCACACATTTGATTCAAACTTGTAAAACGAACTGTGCATGCTTGTATTCTACTTTTGAGCTTATTCTTTGATTCTAAGCTTATTTTTGAATTCTAATGACATGGAGACGATTATATGCGTTAGGGTTGTCATAAAAGTAAACCAAATGTCATTTCTAACAACACTCATTCCACAACATTCACACTTTTGAATCAAACTTGTAAAACGAACTGTGCATGCTTGTATTCTACTTTTGAGCTTATTCTTTGATTCTAAGCTTATTTTTGAATTCTAATGACATGGAGACGATTATATGCGTTGGGGTTCTCATAAAAGTAAACCAAATGTCATTTCTAACAACTCTCATTCCACAACATTCACACATTTGATTCAAACTTGTAAAACGAACTGTGCATGCTTGTATTCTACTTTTGAGCTTATTCTTTGATTCTAAGCTTATTTTTGAATTCTAATTACATGGAGACGATTATATGCGTTAGGGTTCTCATAAAAGTAAACCAAAATGTCATTTCTAACAACACTCATTCCACAACATTCACACATTTGAATCAAACTTGTAAAACGAACTATGCATGCATGTATCCTAGTTTTGAGCTTATTCTTTGATTCTAAGCTTATTTTTGAATTCTAATGACATGGAGACGATTATATGTGTTAGGGTTCTCATAAAAGTAAACCAAATGTCATTTCTAACCACACTCATTCCACAACATTCACACATTAGAATCAAACTTGTAAAACGAACTGTGCATGCTTGTATTCTACTTTTGAGCTTATTCTTCGATTCTAAGCTTATTTTTGAATTCTAATGACATGGAGACGATTATATGTGTTAGGGTTGTCATAAAAGTAAACCAAATGTCATTTCTAACAACACTCATTCCACAACATTCACACATTTGAATCAAACTTGTAAAACGAACTGTTTATGTTTGTATTCTAGTTTTAAGCGTAGTCTTTGATTCTAAGCTTATTTTTGAATTCTAATGACATGGAGACGATTATATGCGTTAGGGTTCTCATAAAAGTAAACCAAATGTCATTTCTAACCACACTCATTCCACAACATTCACACATTAGAATCAAACTTGTAAAACGAACTGTGCATGCTTGCATTTTACTTTTGAGCTTATTCTTCGATTCTAAGCTTATTTTTGAATTCTAATGACATGGAGACGATTATATGTGTTAGGGTTGTCATAAAAGTAAACCAAATGTCATTTCTAACAACAGTCATTCCACAACATTCACACATTTGATTCAAACTTGTAAAACGAACTGTGCATGCTTGTATTCTACTTTTGAGCTTATTCTTCGATTCTAAGCTTATTTTTTAATTCTAATGACATGGAGACAATTATATGTGTTAGGGTTGTCATAAAAGTAAACCAAAATGTCATTTTTAACAACATTCATTCCACAACATTCACACATTTGAATCAAACTTGTAAAACGAACTATGCATGCATGTATCCTAGTTTTGAGCTTATTCTTTGATTCTAAGCTTATTTTTGAATTCTAATGACATGGAGACGATTATATGCGTTAGGGTTCTCATAAAAGTAAACCAAATGTCATTTCTAACAACACTCATTCCACAACATTCACACATTTGATTCAAACTTGTAAAACGAACTGTGCATGCTTATACTCTACTTTTGAGCTTATTCTTTGATTCTAAGCTTATTTTTGAATTCTAATGACATGGAGACGATTATATGCGTTAGGGTTCTCATAAAAGTAAACCAAATGTCATTTCTAACAACACTCATTCCACAACATTCACACATTTGAATCAAACTTGTAAAATGAACTGTGCATGCTTGTATTCTACTTTTGAGCTTATTCTTCGATTCTAAGCTTATTTTTTAATTCTAATGACATGGAGACAATTATATGCGTTAGGGTTGTCATAAAAGTAAACCAAAATGTCATTTCTAACAACACTCATTCCACAACATTCACACATTTGAATCAAACTTGTAAAACGAACTATGCATGCATGTATCCTAGTTTTGAGCTTATTCTTTGATTCTAAGCTTATTTTTCAATTCTAATGACATGGAGACGATTATATGCGTTAGGGTTCTCATAAAAGTAAACCAAATGTCATTTCTAACAACACTCATTCCACAACATTCACACATTTGAATCAAACTTGTAAAATGAACTGTGCATACTTGTATTCTACTTTTGAGCTTATTCTTCGATTCTAAGCTTATTTTTTAATTCTAATGACATGGAGACGATTATATGTGTTAGGGTTGTCATAAAAGTAAACCAAAATGTCATTTCTAACAACACTCATTCCACAACATTCACACATTTGAATCAAACTTGTAAAACGAACTATGCATGCATGTATCCTAGTTTTGAGCTTATTCTTTGATTCTAAGCTTATTTTTGAATTCTAATGACATGGAGACGATTATATGTGTTAGGGTTCTCATAAAAGTAAACCAAATGTCATTTTTAACCACACTCATTCCCCAACCTTCACACATTAGAATCAAACTTGTAAAACGAACTGTGCATGCTTGTATTTTACTTTTGAGCTTATTCTTCGATTCTAAGCTTATTTTTGAATTCTAATGACCTGGAGACGATTATATGTGTTAGGGTTGTCATAAAAGTAAACCAAATGTCATTTCTAGCAACACTCATTCCACAACATTCACACATTTGAATCAAACTTGTAAAACGAACTGTTTATGTTTGTATCCTAGTTTTGAGCTTATTCTTTGATTCTAAGCTTATTTTTCAATTCTAATGACATGGAGACGATTATATGCGTTAGGGTTCTCATAAAAGTAAACCAAATGTCATTTCTAACAACACTCATTCCACAACATTCACACATTTGAATCAAACTTGTAAAATGAACTGTGCATGCTTGTATTCTACTTTTGAGCTTATTCTTCGATTCTAAGCTTATTTTTTAATTCTAATGACATGGAGACAATTATATGCGTTAGGGTTGTCATAAAAGTAAACCAAAATGTCATTTCTAACAACACTCATTCCACAACATTCACACATTTGAATCAAACTTGTAAAACGAACTATGCATGCATGTATCCTAGTTTTGAGCTTATTCTTTGATTCTAAGCTTATTTTTGAATTCTAATGACATGGAGACGATTATATGTGTTAGGGTTCTCATAAAAGTAAACCAAATGTCATTTTTAACCACACTCATTCCCCAACCTTCACACATTAGAATCAAACTTGTAAAACGAACTGTGCATGCTTGTATTTTACTTTTGAGCTTATTCTTCGATTCTAAGCTTATTTTTGAATTCTAATGACCTGGAGACGATTATATGTGTTAGGGTTGTCATAAAAGTAAACCAAATGTCATTTCTAGCAACACTCATTCCACAACATTCACACATTTGAATCAAACTTGTAAAACGAACTGTTTATGTTTGTATCCTAGTTTTGAGCTTATTCTTTGATTCTAAGCTTATTTTTCAATTCTAATGACATGGAGACGATTATATGCGTTAGGGTTCTCATAAAAGTAAACCTAATGTCATTTCTAACAACACTCATTCCACAACATTCACACATTTGAATCAAACTTGTAAAATGAACTGTGCATGCTTGTATTCTACTTTTGAGCTTATTCTTCGATTCTAAGCTTATTTTTTAATTCTAATGACATGGAGACAATTATATGCGTTAGGGTTGTCATAAAAGTAAACCAAAATGTCATTTCTAACAACACTCATTCCACAACATTCACACATTTGAATCAAACTTGTAAAACGAACTATGCATGCATGTATCCTAGTTTTGAGCTTATTCTTTGATTCTAAGCTTATTTTTCAATTCTAATGACATGGAGACGATTATATGCGTTAGGGTTCTCATAAAAGTAAACCAAATGTCATTTCTAACAACACTCATTCCACAACATTCACACATTTGAATCAAACTTGTAAAATGAACTGTGCATACTTGTATTCTACTTTTGAGCTTATTCTTCGATTCTAAGCTTATTTTTTAATTCTAATGACATGGAGACGATTATATGTGTTAGGGTTGTCATAAAAGTAAACCAAAATGTCATTTCTAGCAACACTCATTCCACAACATTCACACATTTGAATCAAACTTGTAAAACGAACTGTTTATGTTTGTATCCTAGTTTTGAGCTTATTCTTTGATTCTAAGCTTATTTTTCAATTCTAATGACATGGAGACGATTATATGCGTTAGGGTTCTCATAAAAGTAAACCAAATGTCATTTCTAACAACACTCATTCCACAACATTCACACATTTGAATCAAACTTGTAAAATGAACTGTGCATACTTGTATTCTACTTTTGAGCTTATTCTTCGATTCTAAGCTTATTTTTTAATTCTAATGACATGGAGACGATTATATGTGTTAGGGTTGTCATAAAAGTAAACCAAAATGTCATTTCTAACAACACTCATTCCACAACATTCACACATTTGAATCAAACTTGTAAAACGAACTATGCATGCATGTATCCTAGTTTTGAGCTTATTCTTTGATTCTAAGCTTATTTTTGAATTCTAATGACATGGAGACGATTATATGTGTTAGGGTTCTCATAAAAGTAAACCAAATGTCATTTTTAACCACACTCATTCCCCAACCTTCACACATTAGAATCAAACTTGTAAAACGAACTGTGCATGCTTGTATTTTACTTTTGAGCTTATTCTTCGATTCTAAGCTTATTTTTGAATTCTAATGACCTGGAGACGATTATATGTGTTAGGGTTGTCATAAAAGTAAACCAAATGTCATTTCTAGCAACACTCATTCCACAACATTCACACATTTGAATCAAACTTGTAAAACGAACTGTTTATGTTTGTATCCTAGTTTTGAGCTTATTCTTTGATTCTAAGCTTATTTTTCAATTCTAATGACATGGAGACGATTATATGCGTTAGGGTTCTCATAAAAGTAAACCAAATGTCATTTCTAACAACACTCATTCCACAACATTCACACATTTGAATCAAACTTGTAAAATGAACTGTGCATACTTGTATTCTACTTTTGAGCTTATTCTTCGATTCTAAGCTTATTTTTTAATTCTAATGACATGGAGACGATTATATGTGTTAGGGTTGTCATAAAAGTAAACCAAAATGTCATTTCTAACAACACTCATTCCACAACATTCACACATTTGAATCAAACTTGTAAAACGAACTATGCATGCATGTATCCTAGTTTTGAGCTTATTCTTTGATTCTAAGCTTATTTTTGAATTCTAATGACATGGAGACGATTATATGCGTTAGGGTTCTCATAAAAGTAAACCAAATGTTATTTCTAACAACAGTCATTCCACAACATTCACACATTTGATTCAAACTTGTAAAACGAACTGTGCATGCTTGTATTCTACTTTTGAGCTTATTCTTCGATTCTAAGCTTATTTTTTAATTCTAATGACATGGAGACAATTATATGTGTTAGGGTTGTCATAAAAGTAAACCAAAATGTCATTTCTAACAACACTCATTCCACAACATTCACACATTTGAATCAAACTTGTAAAACGAACTATGCATGCATGTATCCCAGTTTTGAGCTTATTCTTTGATTCTAAGCTTATTTTTGAATTCTAATGATATGGAGACGATTATATGCGTTAGGGTTCTCATAAAAGTAAACCAAATGTCATTTCTAACAACACTCATTCCACAACATTTACACATTTGATTCAAACTTGTAAAACGAACTGTGCATGCTTGTATTCTACTTTTGAGCTTATTCTTCGATTCTAAGGTTATTTTTGAATTCTAATGACATGGAGACGATTATATGCGTTAGGGTTCTCATAAAAGTAAACCAAATGTCATTTCTAACAACACTCATTCCACAACATTCACACATTTGATTCAAACTTGTAAAACGAACTGTGCATGCTTGTATTCTACTTTTGAGCTTATTCTTCGATTCTAAGCTTATTTTTGAATTCTAATGACATGGAGACGATTATATGCGTTAGGGTTCTCATAAAAGTAAACCAAATGTCATTTCTAACAACACTCATTCCACAACATTCACACATTTGATTCAAACTTGTAAAACGAACTGTGCATGCTTGTATTCTACTTTTGAGCTTATTCTTCGATTCTAAACTTATTTTTGAATTCTAATGACATGGAGACGATTATATGTGTTAGGGTTCTCATAAAAGTAAACCAAATGTCATTTCTAACAACACTCATTCCACAACATTCACACATTTGAATCAAACTTGTAAAATGAACTGTGCATGCTTGTATTCTACTTTTGAGCTTATTCTTCGATTCTAAGCTTATTTTTTAATTGTAATGACTTGGAGACAATTATATGTGTTAGGGTTGTCATAAAAGTAAACCAAAATGTCATTTCTAACAACACTCATTCCACAACATTCACACATTTGAATCAAACTTGTAAAACGAACTATGTATGCATGTATCCAAGTTTTGAGCTTATTCTTCGATTCTAAGCTTATTTTTTAATTCTAATGACATGGAGACAATTATATGTGTTAGGGTTGTCATAAAAGTAAACCAAAATGTCATTTCTAACAACACTCATTCCACAACATTCACACATTTGAATCAAACTTGTAAAACGAACTATGCATGCATGTATCCCAGTTTTGAGCTTATTCTTTGATTCTAAGCTTATTTTTGAATTCTAATGACATGGAGACGATTATATGCGTTAGGGTTCTCATAAAAGTAAACCAAATGTCATTTCTAACAACACTCATTCCACAACATTCACACATTTGATTCAAACTTGTAAAACGAACTATGCATGCTTGTATTCTACTTTTGAGCTTATTCTTCGATTCTAAGGTTATTTTTGAATTCTAATGACATGGAGACGATTATATGCGTTAGGGTTCTCATAAAAGTAAACCAAATGTCATTTCTAACAACACTCATTCCACAACATTCACACATTTGATTCAAACTTGTAAAACGAACTGTGCATGCTTGTATTCTACTTTTGAGCTTATTCTTCGATTCTAAACTTATTTTTGAATTCTAATGACATGGAGACGATTATATGTGTTAGGGTTCTCATAAAAGTAAACCAAATGTCATTTCTAACAACACTCATTCCACAACATTCACACATTTGAATCAAACTTGTAAAATGAACTGTGCATGCTTGTATTCTACTTTTGAGCTTATTCTTCGATTCTAAGCTTATTTTTTAATTGTAATGACTTGGAGACAATTATATGTGTTAGGGTTGTCATAAAAGTAAACAAAAATGTCATTTCTAACAACACTCATTCCACAACATTCACACATTTGAATCAAACTTGTAAAACGAACTATGTATGCATGTATCCTAGTTTTGAGGTTATTCTTTGATTCTAAGCTTATTTTTGAATTCTAATGACATGGAGACAATTATATGTGTTAGGGTCGTCATAAAAGTAAACCAAATGTCATTTCTAACAACACTCATTCCACAACATTCACACATTTGATTCAAACTTGTAAAACGAACTGTGCATGCTTGTATTCTACTTTTGAGCTTATTCTTCGATTCTAAGCTTATTTTTGAATTCTAATGACATGGAGACGATTATATGCGTTAGGGTTCTCATAAAAGTAAACCAAATGTCATTTCTAACAACACTCATTCCACAACATTCACACATTTGATTCAAACTTGTAAAACGAACTGTGCATGCTTGTATTCTACTTTTGAGCTTATTCTTCGATTCTAAACTTATTTTTGAATTCTAATGACATGGAGACGATTATATGTGTTAGGGTTCTCATAAAAGTAAACCAAATGTCATTTCTAACAACACTCATTCCACAACATTCACACATTTGAATCAAACTTGTAAAATGAACTGTGCATGCTTGTATTCTACTTTTAAGCTTATTCTTCGATTCTAAGCTTATTTTTTAATTGTAATGACTTGGAGACAATTATATGTGTTAGGGTTGTCATAAAAGTAAACCAAAATGTCATTTCTAACAACACTCATTCCACAACATTCACACATTTGAATCAAACTTGTAAAACGAACTATGCATGCTTGTATTCTACTTTTGAGCTTATTCTTCGATTCTAAGCTTATTTTTGAATTCTAATGACATGGAGACGATTATATGCGTTAGGGTTCTCATAAAAGTAAACCAAATGTCATTTCTAACAACACTCATTCCACAACATTCACACTTTTGAATCAAACTTGTAAAACGAACTGTGCATGCTTGTATTCTACTTTTGACCTTATTCTTCGATTCTAAATTTATTTTTGAATTCTAATGACATGGAGACGATTATATGCGTTAGGGTTCTCATAAAAGTAAACCAAATGTCATTTCTAACAACACTCATTCCACAACATTCACACATTTGATTCAAACTTGTAAAACGAACTGTGCATGCTTGTATTCTACTTTTGAGCTTATTCTTCGATTCTAAACTTATTTTTGAATTCTAATGACATGGAGACGATTATATGTGTTAGGGTTCTCATAAAAGTAAACCAAATGTCATTTCTAACAACACTCATTCCACAACATTCACACATTTGAATCACCCTTGTAAAATGAACTGTGCATGCTTGTATTCTACTTTTGAGCTTATTCTTCGATTCTAAGCTTATTTTTGAATTCTAATGACATGGAGACGATTATATGTGTTAGGGTTGTCATAAAAGTAAACCAAATGTCATTTCTAACAACACTCATTCCACAATATTCACACATTTGATTCAAACTTGTAAAACGAACTGTGCATGCTTGTATTCTACTTTTGAGCTTATTCTTCGATTCTAAACTTATTTTTGAATTCTAATGACATGGAGACGATTATATGTGTTAGGATTCTCATAAAAGTAAACAAAATGTCATTTCTAACAACACTCATTCCACAACATTCACACATTTGAATCACCCTTGTAAAATGAACTGTGCATGCTTGTATTCTACTTTTGAGCTTATTTTTCGATTCTAAGCTTATTTTTGAATTCTAATGACATGGAGACGATTATATGTGTTAGGGTTGTCATAAAAGTAAACCAAATGTCATTTCTAACAACACTCATTCCACAACATTCACACATTTGAATCAAACTTGTAAAACGAACTGTTTATGTTTGTATTCTAATTTTAAGCGTAGTCTTTGATTCAAAGCTTATGTTTGAATTCTAATGACATGGAGACGATTATATGCCTTAGGGTTCTCATAAAAGTTAACCAAATGTCATTTCTAACAACAGTCATTCCACAACATTCACACATTTGATTCAAACTTGTAAAACGAACTGTGCATGCTTGTATTCTACTTTTGAGCTTATTCTTTGATTCTAAGCTTATTTTTGAATTCTAATGACATGGAGACGATTATATGCGTTAGGGTTCTCATAAAAGTAAACCAAAATGTCATTTCTAACAACACTCATTCCACAACATTCACACATTTGAATCAAACTTGTAAAACGAACTATGCATGCATGTATCCTAGTTTTGAGCTTATTCTTTGATTCTAAGCTTATTTTTGAATTCTAATGACATGGAGACGATTATGTGCGTTGGGGTTCTCATAAAAGTAAACCAAATATCATTTCTAACAACACTCATTCCACAACATTCACACATTTGATTCAAACTTGTAAAACGAACTGTGCATGCTTGTATTCTACTTTTGAGCTTATTCTTTGATTCAAAGCTTATTTTTGAATTCTAATGACATGGAGACGATTATATGCGTTAGGGTTCTCATAAAAGTAAACCAAAATGTCATTTCTAACAACACTCATTCCACAACATTCACACATTTGAATCAAACTTGTAAAACGAACTATGCATGCATGTATCCTAGTTTTGAGCTTATTCTTTGATTCTAAGCTTATTTTTGAATTCTAATGACATGGAGACGATTATATGTGTTAGGGTTCTCATAAAAGTAAACCAAATGTCATTTCTAACCACACTCATTCCACAACATTCACACATTAGAATCAAACTTGTAAAACGAACTGTGCATGCTTGCATTTTACTTTTGAGCTTATTCTTCGATTCTAAGCTTATTTTTGAATTCTAATGAGATGGAGACGATTATATGTGTTAGGATTGTCATAAAAGTAAACCAAATGTCATTTCTAACAACACTCATTCCACAACATTCACACATTTGAATCAAACTTGTAAAACGAACTGTTTATGTTTGTATTCTAGTTTTAAGCGTAGTCTTTAATTCTAAGCTTATTTTTGAATTCTAATGACATGGAGACGATTATATGCGTTAGGGTTCTCATAAAAGTAAACCAAATGTCATTTCTAACCACACTCATTCCACAACATTCACACATTAGAATCAAACTTGTAAAACGAACTGTGCATGCTTGTATTCTACTTTTGACCTTATTCTTCGATTCTAAGTTTATTTTTGAATTCTAATGACATGGAGACGATTATATGCGTTAGGGTTCTCATAAAAGTAAACCAAATGTCATTTCTAACAACACTCATTCCACAACATTCACACATTTGATTCAAACTTGTAAAACGAACTGTGCATGCTTGTATTCTACTTTTGAGCTTATTCTTCGATTCTAAGCTTATTTTTGAATTCTAATGACATGGAGACGATTATATGCGTTAGGGTTCTCATAAAAGTAAACCAAATGTCATTTCTAACAACACTCATTCCACAACATTCACACTTTTGAATCAAACTTGTAAAACGAACTGTGCATGCTTGTATTCTACTTTTGACCTTATTCTTCGATTCTAAGTTTATTTTTCAATTCTAATGACATGGAGACGATTATATGCGTTAGGGTTCTCATAAAAGTAAACCAAATGTCATTTCTAACAACACTCATTCCACAACATTCACACATTTGATTCAAACTTGTAAAACGAACTGTGCATGCTTGTATTCTACTTTTGAGCTTATTCTTCGATTCTAAACTTATTTTTGAATTCTAATGACATGGAGACGATTATATGTGTTAGGGTTCTCATAAAAGTAAACCAAATGTCATTTCTAACAACACTCATTCCACAACATTCACACATTTGATTCAAACTTGTAAAACGAACTGTGCATGCTTGTATTCTACTTTTGAGCTTATTCTTCGATTCTAAACTTATTTTTGAATTCTAATGACATGGAGACGATTATATGCGTTAGGGTTCTCATAAAAGTAAACCAAATGTCATTTCTAACAACACTCATTCCACAACATTCACACATTTGAATCAAACTTGTAAAACGAACTATGCATGCATGTATCCTAGTTTTGAGCTTATTCTTTGATTCTAAGCTTATTTTTGAATTCTAATGACATGGAAACGATTATATGCGTTGGGGTTCTCATAAAAGTAAACCAAATGTCATTTCTAACAACACTCATTCCACAACATTCACACATTTGATTCAAACTTGTAAAACGAACTGTGCATGCTTGTATTCTACTTTTGAGCTTATTCTTTGATACTAAGCTTATTTTTGAATTCTAATGACATGGAGACGATTATATGCGTTAGGGTTCTCATAAAAGTAAACCAAAATGTCATTTCTAACAACACTCATTCCACAACATTCACACATTTGAATCACCCTTGTAAAATGAACTGTGCATGCTTGTATTCTACTTTTGAGCTTATTTTTCGATTCTAAGCTTATTTTTGAATTCTAATGACATGGAGACGATTATATGTGTTAGGGTTGTCATAAAAGTAAACCAAATGTCATTTCTAACAACACTCATTCCACAACATTCACACATTTGAATCAAACTTGTAAAACGAACTGTTTATGTTTGTATTCTAATTTTAAGCGTAGTCTTTGATTCAAAGCTTATGTTTGAATTCTAATGACATGGAGACGATTATATGCCTTAGGGTTCTCATAAAAGTAAACCAAATGTCATTTCTAACAACAGTCATTCCACAACATTCACACATTTGATTCAAACTTGTAAAACGAACTGTGCATGCTTGTATTCTACTTTTGAGCTTATTCTTTGATTCTAAGCTTATTTTTGAATTCTAATGACATGGAGACGATTATATGCGTTAGGGTTCTCATAAAAGTAAACCAAAATGTCATTTCTAACAACACTCATTCCACAACATTCACACATTTGAATCAAACTTGTAAAACGAACTGTTTATGTTTGTATTCTAGTTTTAAGCGTAGTCTTTGATTCTAAGCTTATTTTTGAATTCTAATGACATGGAGACGATTATATGCGTTAGGGTTCTCATAAAAGTAAACCAAATGTCATTTCTAACCACACTCATTCCACAACATTCACACATTAGAATCAAACTTGTAAAACGAACTGTGCATGCTTGTATTCTACTTTTGACCTTATTCTTCGATTCTAAGTTTATTTTTGAATTCTAATGACATGGAGACGATTATATGCGTTAGGGTTCTCATAAAAGTAAACCAAATGTCATTTCTAACAACACTCATTCCACAACATTCACACATTTGATTCAAACTTGTAAAACGAACTGTGCATGCTTGTATTCTACTTTTGAGCTTATTCTTCGATTCTAAGCTTATTTTTGAATTCTAATGACATGGAGACGATTATATGCGTTAGGGTTCTCATAAAAGTAAACCAAATGTCATTTCTAACAACACTCATTCCACAACATTCACACTTTTGAATCAAACTTGTAAAACGAACTGTGCATGCTTGTATTCTACTTTTGACCTTATTCTTCGATTCTAAGTTTATTTTTCAATTCTAATGACATGGAGACGATTATATGCGTTAGGGTTCTCATAAAAGTAAACCAAATGTCATTTCTAACAACACTCATTCCACAACATTCACACATTTGATTCAAACTTGTAAAACGAACTGTGCATGCTTGTATTCTACTTTTGAGCTTATTCTTCGATTCTAAACTTATTTTTGAATTCTAATGACATGGAGACGATTATATGTGTTAGGGTTCTCATAAAAGTAAACCAAATGTCATTTCTAACAACACTCATTCCACAACATTCACACATTTGATTCAAACTTGTAAAACGAACTGTGCATGCTTGTATTCTACTTTTGAGCTTATTCTTCGATTCTAAACTTATTTTTGAATTCTAATGACATGGAGACGATTATATGCGTTAGGGTTCTCATAAAAGTAAACCAAATGTCATTTCTAACAACACTCATTCTACAACATTCACACATTTGAATCAAACTTGTAAAACGAACTATGCATGCATGTATCCTAGTTTTGAGCTTATTCTTTGATTCTAAGCTTATTTTTGAATTCTAATGACATGGAGACGATTATATGCGTTGGGGTTCTCATAAAAGTAAACCAAATGTCATTTCTAACAACACTCATTCCACAACATTCACACATTTGATTCAAACTTGTAAAACGAACTGTGCATGCTTGTATTCTACTTTTGAGCTTATTCTTTGATTCTAAGCTTATTTTTGAATTCTAATGACATGGAGACGATTATATGCGTTAGGGTTCTCATAAAAGTAAACCAAAATGTCATTTCTAACAACACTCATTCCACAACATTCACACATTTGAATCACCCTTGTAAAATGAACTGTGCATGCTTGTATTCTACTTTTGAGCTTATTTTTCGATTCTAAGCTTATTTTTGAATTCTAATGACATGGAGACGATTATATGTGTTAGGGTTGTCATAAAAGTAAACCAAATGTCATTTCTAACAACACTCATTCCACAACATTCACACATTTGAATCAAACTTGTAAAACGAACTGTTTATGTTTGTATTCTAATTTTAAGCGTAGTCTTTGATTCAAAGCTTATGTTTGAATTCTAATGACATGGAGACGATTATATGCCTTAGGGTTCTCATAAAAGTAAACCAAATGTCATTTCTAACAACAGTCATTCCACAACATTCACACATTTGATTCAAACTTGTAAAACGAACTGTGCATGCTTGTATTCTACTTTTGAGCTTATTCTTTGATTCTAAGCTTATTTTTGAATTCTAATGACATGGAGACGATTATATGCGTTAGGGTTCTCATAAAAGTAAACCAAAATGTCATTTCTAACAACACTCATTCCACAACATTCACACATTTGAATCAAACTTGTAAAACGAACTGTTTATGTTTGTATTCTAGTTTTAAGCGTAGTCTTTGATTCTAAGCTTATTTTTGAATTCTAATGACATGGAGACGATTATATGCGTTAGGGTTCTCATAAAAGTAAACCAAATGTCATTTCTAACCACACTCATTCCACAACATTCACACATTAGAATCAAACTTGTAAAACGAACTGTGCATGCTTGTATTCTACTTTTGACCTTATTCTTCGATTCTAAGTTTATTTTTGAATTCTAATGACATGGAGACGATTATATGCGTTAGGGTTCTCATAAAAGTAAACCAAATGTCATTTCTAACAACACTCATTCCACAACATTCACACATTTGATTCAAACTTGTAAAACGAACTGTGCATGCTTGTATTCTACTTTTGAGCTTATTCTTCGATTCTAAACTTATTTTTGAATTCTAATGACATGGAGACGATTATATGCGTTAGGGTTCTCATAAAAGTAAACCAAATGTCATTTCTAACCACACTCATTCCACAACATTCACACATTAGAATCAAACTTGTAAAATGAACTGTGCATGCTTGCATTTTACTTTTGAGCTTATTCTTCGATTCTAAGCTTATTTTTGAATTCTAATGACATGGAGACGATTATATGTGTTAGGGTTGTCATAAAAGTAAACCAAATGTCATTTCTAACAACAGTCATTCCACAACATTCACACATTTGATTCAAACTTGTAAAACGAACTGTGCATGCTTGTATTCTACTTTTGAGCTTATTCTTCGATTCTAAGCTTATTTTTTAATTCTAATGACATGGAGACAATTATATGTGTTAGGGTTGTCATAAAAGTAAACCAAAATGTCATTTTTAACAACATTCATTCCACAACATTCACACATTTGAATCAAACTTGTAAAACGAACTATGCATGCATGTATCCTAGTTTTGAGCTTATTCTTTGATTCTAAGCTTATTTTTGAATTCTAATGACATGGAGACGATTATATGCGTTAGGGTTCTCATAAAAGTAAACCAAATGTCATTTCTAACAACACTCATTCCACAACATTCACACATTTGATTCAAACTTGTAAAACGAACTGTGCATGCTTATACTCTACTTTTGAGCTTATTCTTTGATTCTAAGCTTATTTTTGAATTCTAATGACATGGAGACGATTATATGCGTTAGGGTTCTCATAAAAGTAAACCAAATGTCATTTCTAACAACACTCATTCCACAACATTCACACATTTGAATCAAACTTGTAAAATGAACTGTGCATGCTTGTATTCTACTTTTGAGCTTATTCTTCGATTCTAAGCTTATTTTTTAATTCTAATGACATGGAGACAATTATATGCGTTAGGGTTGTCATAAAAGTAAACCAAAATGTCATTTCTAACAACACTCATTCCACAACATTCACACATTTGAATCAAACTTGTAAAACGAACTATGCATGCATGTATCCTAGTTTTGAGCTTATTCTTTGATTCTAAGCTTATTTTTCAATTCTAATGACATGGAGACGATTATATGCGTTAGGGTTCTCATAAAAGTAAACCAAATGTCATTTCTAACAACACTCATTCCACAACATTCACACATTTGAATCAAACTTGTAAAATGAACTGTGCATACTTGTATTCTACTTTTGAGCTTATTCTTCGATTCTAAGCTTATTTTTTAATTCTAATGACATGGAGACGATTATATGTGTTAGGGTTGTCATAAAAGTAAACCAAAATGTCATTTCTAACAACACTCATTCCACAACATTCACACATTTGAATCAAACTTGTAAAACGAACTATGCATGCATGTATCCTAGTTTTGAGCTTATTCTTTGATTCTAAGCTTATTTTTCAATTCTAATGACATGGAGACGATTATATGCGTTAGGGTTCTCATAAAAGTAAACCAAATGTCATTTCTAACAACACTCATTCCACAACATTCACACATTTGAATCAAACTTGTAAAATGAACTGTGCATACTTGTATTCTACTTTTGAGCTTATTCTTCGATTCTAAGCTTATTTTTTAATTCTAATGACATGGAGACGATTATATGTGTTAGGGTTGTCATAAAAGTAAACCAAAATGTCATTTCTAACAACACTCATTCCACAACATTCACACATTTGAATCAAACTTGTAAAACGAACTATGCATGCATGTATCCTAGTTTTGAGCTTATTCTTTGATTCTAAGCTTATTTTTCAATTCTAATGACATGGAGACGATTATATGTGTTAGGGTTCTCATAAAAGTAAACCAAATGTCATTTCTAGCAACACTCATTCCACAACATTCACACATTTGAATCAAACTCGTAAAACGAACTGTTTATGTTTGTATTCTAGTTTTAAGCGTAGTCTTTGATTCTAAGCTTATTTTTGAATTCTAATGACATGGAGACGATTATATGCGTTAGGGTTCTCATAAAAGTAAACCAAATGTTATTTCTAACAACAGTCATTCCACAACATTCACACATTTGATTCAAACTTGTAAAACGAACTGTGCATGCTTGTATTCTACTTTTGAGCATATTCTTCGATTCTAAGCTTATTTTTTAATTCTAATGACATGGAGACAATTATATGTGTTAGGGTTGTCATAAAAGTAAACCAAAATGTCATTTCTAACAACACTCATTCCACAACATTCACACATTTGAATCAAACTTGTAAAACGAACTATGCATGCATGTATCCCAGTTTTGAGCTTATTCTTTGATTCTAAGCTTATTTTTGAATTCTAATGACATAGAGACGATTATATGCGTTAGGGTTCTCATAAAAGTAAACGAAATGTCATTTCTAACAACACTCATTCCACAACATTCACACATTTGATTCAAACTTGTAAAACGAACTGTGCATGCTTGTATTCTACTTTTGAGCTTATTCTTCGATTCTAAGGTTATTTTTGAATTCTAATGACATGGAGACGATTATATGCGTTAGGGTTCTCATAAAAGTAAACCAAATGTCATTTCTAACAACACTCATTCCACAACATTCACACATTTGATTCAAACTTGTAAAACGAACTGTGCATGCTTGTATTCTACTTTTGAGCTTATTCTTCGATTCTAAACTTATTTTTGAATTCTAATGACATGGAGACGATTATATGTGATAGGGTTCTCATAAAAGTAAACCAAATGTCATTTATAACAACACTCATTCCACAACATTCACACATTTGAATCAAACTTGTAAAATGAACTGTGCATGCATGTATCCTAGTTTTGAGCTTATTCTTTGATTCTAAGCTTATTTTTGAATTCTAATGACATGGAGACGACTATATGTGTTAGGGTTCTCATAAAAGTAAACCAAATGTCATTTCTAACAACACTCATTCCACAACATTCACACATTTGATTCAAACTTGTCAAACGAACTGTGCATGCTTGTATTCTACTTTTGAGCTTATTCTTCGATTCTAAGCTTATTTTTGAATTCTAATGACATGGAGACGATTATATGCGTTAGGGTTCTCATAAAAGTAAACCAAATGTCATTTCTAACAACACTCATTCCACAACATTCACACATTTGATTCAAACTTGTAAAACGAACTGTGCATGCTTGTATTCTACTTTTGAGCTTATTCTTCGATTCTAAACTTATTTTTGAATTCTAATGACATGGAGACGATTATATGTGTTAGGGTTCTCATAAAAGTAAACCAAATGTCATTTCTAACAACACTCATTCCACAACATTCACACATTTGAATCAAACTTGTAAAATGAACTGTGCATGCTTGTATTCTACTTTTGAGCTTATTCTTCGATTCTAAGCTTATTTTTTAATTGTAATGACTTGGAGACAATTATATGTGTTAGGGTTGTCATAAAAGTAAACCAAAATGTCATTTCTAACAACACTCATTCCACAACATTCACACATTTGAATCAAACTTGTAAAACGAACTATGTATGCATGTATCCTAGTTTTGAGGTTATTCTTTGATTCTAAGCTTATTTTTGAATTCTAATGACATGGAGACAATTATATGTGTTAGGGTCGTCATAAAAGTAAACCAAATGTCATTTCTAACAACACTCATTCCACAACATTCACACATTTGATTCAAACTTGTAAAACGAACTGTGCATGCTTGTATTCTACTTTTGACCTTATTCTTCGATTCTAAGTTTATTTTTGAATTCTAATGACATGGAGACGATTATATGCGTTAGGGTTCTCATAAAAGTAAACCAAATTGTCATTTCTAACAACACTC
Source organism: Spergularia bocconei (assembly GCA_963457585.1). Taxonomy (NCBI): domain Eukaryota; kingdom Viridiplantae; phylum Streptophyta; class Magnoliopsida; order Caryophyllales; family Caryophyllaceae; genus Spergularia; species Spergularia bocconei. The sequence goes on from OY734956.1 coordinate 11,446,115, forward strand.
ATTCCACAACATTCACACATTTGAATCAAACTTGTAAAACGAACTATGCATGCATGTATCCTAGTTTTGAGCTTATTCTTTGATTCTAAGCTTATTTTTCAATTCTAATGACATGGAGACGATTATATGTGTTAGGGTTCTCATAAAAGTAAACCAAATGTCATTTCTAGCAACACTCATTCCACAACATTCACACATTTGAATCAAACTTGTAAAACGAACTGTTTATGTTTGTATTCTAGTTTTAAGCGTAGTCTTTGATTCTAAGCTTATTTTTGAATTCTAATGACATGGAGACGATTATATGCGTTAGGGTTCTCATAAAAGTAAACCAAATGTCATTGCTAACAACACTCATTCCACAACATTCACACATTTGATTCAAACTTGTAAAACGAACTGTGCATGCTTGTATTGTACTTTTGAGCTTATTCGTCGATTCTAAGCTTATTTTTGAATTCTAATGACATGGAGACGATTATATGCGTTAGGGTTCTCATAAAAGTAAACAAAATGTCATTTCTAACAACACTCATTCCACAACATTCACACTTTTGAATCAAACTTGTAAAACGAACTGTGCATGCTTGTATTCTACTTTTGACCTTATTCTTCGATTCTAAGTTTATTTTTGAATTCTAATGACATGGAGACGATTATATGCGTTAGGGTTCTCATAAAAGTAAACCAAATGTCATTTCTAACAACACTCATTCCACAACATTCACACATTTGATTCAAACTTGTAAAACGAACGGTGCATGCTTGTATTCTACTTTTGAGCTTATTCTTCGATTCTAAACTTGTTTTTGAATTCTAATGACATGGAGACGATTATATGTGTTAGGGTTCTCATAAAAGTAAACCAAATGTCATTTCTAACAACACTCATTCCACAACATTCACACATTTGAATCACCCTTGTAAAATGAACTGTGCATGCTTGTATTCTACTTTTGAGCTTATTCTTCGATTTTAAGCTTATTTTTGAATTCTAATGACATGGAGACGATTATATGTGTTAGGGTTGTCATAAAAGTAAACCAAATGTCATTTCTAACAACACTCATTCCACAATATTCACACATTTGATTCAAACTTGTAAAACGAACTGTGCATGCTTGTATTCTACTTTTGAGCTTATTCTTCGATTCTAAACTTAATTTTGAATTCTAATGACATGGAGACGATTATATGTGTTAGGATTCTCATAAAAGTAAACCAAATGTCATTTCTAACAACACTCATTCCACAACATTCACACATTTGATTCAAACTTGTAAAACGAACTGTGCATGCTTGTATTCCACTTTTGAGCTTATTCTTCGATTCTAAACTTATTTTTGAATTCTAATGACATGGAGACGATTATATGTGATAGGGTTCTCATAAAAGTAAACCAAATGTCATTTCTAACACCACTCATTCCACAACATTCACACATTTGAATCAAACTTGTAAAATGAACTGTGCATGCATGTATCCTAGTTTTGAGCTTATTCTTTGATTCTAAGCTTATTTTTGAATTCTAATGACATGGAGACGACTATATGTGTTAGGGTTCTCATAAAAGTAAACCAAATGTCATTTCTAACAACACTCATTCCACAACATTCACACATTTGATTCAAACTTGTCAAACGAACTATGCATGCTTGTATTCTACTTTTGAGCTTATTCTTCGATTCTAAGCTTATTTTTGAATTCTAATGACATGGAGACGATTATATGCGTTAGGGTTCTCATAAAAGTAAACCAAATGTCATTTCTAACAACACTCATTCCACAACATTCACACATTTGATTCACACTTGTAAAACGAACTGTGCATGTTTGTATTCTACTTTTGAGCTTATTCTTCGATTCTAAACTTATTTTTGAATTCTAATGACATGGAGACGATTATATGTGTTAGGGTTCTCATAAAAGTAAACCAAATGTCATTTCTAACAACACTCATTCCACAACATTCACACATTTGAATCAAACTTGTAAAATGAACTGTGCATGCTTGTATTCTACTTTTGAGCTTATTCTTCGATTCTAAGCTTATTTTTTAATTGTAATGACTTGGAGACAATTATATGTGTTAGGGTTGTCATAAAAGTAAACCAAAATGTCATTTCTAACAACACTCATTCCACAACATTCACACATTTCAATCAAACTTGTAAAACGAACTATGTATGCATGTATCCTAGTTTTGAGGTTATTCTTTGATTCTAAGCTTATTTTTGAATTCTAATGACATGGAGACAATTATATGTGTTAGGGTCGTCATAAAAGTAAACCAAATGTCATTTCTAACAACACTCATTCCACAACATTCACACATTTGATTCAAACTTGTAAAACGAACTGTGCATGCTTGTATTCTACTTTTGACCTTATTCTTCGATTCTAAGTTTATTTTTGAATTCTAATGACATGGAGACGATTATATGCGTTAGGGTTCTCATAAAAGTAAACCAAATGTCATTGCTAACAACACTCATTCCACAACATTCACACATTTGATTCAAACTTGTAAAACGAACTGTGCATGCTTGTATTGTACTTTTGAGCTTATTCGTCGATTCTAAGCTTATTTTTGAATTCTAATGACATGGAGACGATTATATGCGTTAGGGTTCTCATAAAAGTAAACAAAATGTCATTTCTAACAACACTCATTCCACAACATTCACACTTTTGAATCAAACTTGTAAAACGAACTGTGCATGCTTGTATTCTACTTTTGACCTTATTCTTCGATTCTAAGTTTATTTTTGAATTCTAATGACATGGAGACGATTATATGCGTTAGGGTTCTCATAAAAGTAAACCAAATGTCATTTCTAACAACACTCATTCCACAACATTCACACATTTGATTCAAACTTGTAAAACGAACGGTGCATGCTTGTATTCTACTTTTGAGCTTATTCTTCGATTCTAAACTTGTTTTTGAATTCTAATGACATGGAGACGATTATATGTGTTAGGGTTCTCATAAAAGTAAACCAAATGTCATTTCTAACAACACTCATTCCACAACATTCACACATTTGAATCACCCTTGTAAAATGAACTGTGCATGCTTGTATTCTACTTTTGAGCTTATTCTTCGATTCTAAGCTTATTTTTGAATTCTAATGACATGGAGACGATTATATGTGTTAGGGTTGTCATAAAAGTAAACCAAATGTCATTTCTAACAACACTCATTCCACAATATTCACACATTTGATTCAAACTTGTAAAACGAACTATGCATGCTTGTATTCTACTTTTGAGCTTATTCTTCGATTCTAAACTTAATTTTGAATTCTAATGACATGGAGACGATTATATGTGTTAGGATTCTCATAAAAGTAAACCAAATGTCATTTCTAACAACACTCATTCCACAACATTCACACATTTGAATCACCCTTGTAAAATGAACTGTGCATGCTTGTATTCTACTTTTGAGCTTATTCTTCGATTCTAAGCTTATTTTTGAATTCTAATGACATGGAGACGATTATATGTGTTAGGGTTGTCATAAAAGTAAACCAAATGTCATTTCTAACAACACTCATTCCACAACATTCACACATTTGAATCAAACTTGTAAAACGAACTATTTATGTTTGTATTCTAGTTTTAAGCGTAGTCTTTGATTCTAAGCTTATTTTTGAATTCTAATGACATGGAGACGATTATATGCCTTAGGGTTCTCATAAAAGTAAACCAAATGTCATTTCTAACAACAGTCATTCCACAACATTCACACATTTGATTCAAACTTGTAAAACGAACTGTGCATGCTTGTATTCTACTTTTGAGCTTATTCTTTGATTCTAAGCTTATTTTTGAATTCTAATGACATGGAGACGATTATATGCGTTAGGGTTCTCATAAAAGTAAACCAAAATGTCATTTCTAACAACACTCATTCCACAACATTCACACATTTGAATCAAACTTGTAAAACGAACTATGCATGCATGTATCCTAGTTTTGAGCTTATTCTTTGATTCTAAGCTTATTTTTGAATTCTAATGACATGGAGACGATTATATGCGTTGGGGTTCTCATAAAAGTAAACCAAATGTCATTTCGAACACTCATTCCACAACATTCACACATTTGATTCAAACTTGTAAAACGAACTGTGCATGCTTGTATTCTACTTTTGAGCTTATTCTTTGATTCTAAGCTTATTTTTGAATTCTAATGACATGGAGACGATTATATGCGTTAGGGTTCTCATAAAAGTAAACCAAAATGTCATTTCTAACAACACTCATTCCACAACATTCACACATTTGAATCAAACTTGTAAAACGAACTGTTTATGTTTGTATTCTAGTTTTAAGCGTAGTCTTTGATTCTAAGCTTATTTTTGAATTCTAATGACATGGAGACGATTATATGCGTTAGGGTTCTCATAAAAGTAAACCAAATGTCATTTCTAACCACACTCATTCCACAACATTCACACATTAGAATCAAACTTGTAAAATGAACTGTGCATGCTTGCATTTTACTTTTGAGCTTATTCTTCGATTCTAAGCTTATTTTTGAATTCTAATGACATGGAGACGATTATATGTGTTAGGGTTCTCATAAAAGTAAACCAAATGTCATTTCTAACAACACTCATTCCACAACATTCACACATTTGAATCACCCTTGTAAAATGAACTGTGCATGCTTGTATTCTACTTTTGAGCTTATTCTTCGATTCTAAGCTTATTTTTGAATTCTAATGACATGGAGACGATTATATGTGTTAGGGTTGTCATAAAAGTAAACCAAATGTCATTTCTAACAACACTCATTCCACAATATTCACACATTTGATTCAAACTTGTAAAACGAACTATGCATGCTTGTATTCTACTTTTGAGCTTATTCTTCGATTCTAAACTTAATTTTGAATTCTAATGACATGGAGACGATTATATGTGTTAGGATTCTCATAAAAGTAAACCAAATGTCATTTCTAACAACACTCATTCCACAACATTCACACATTTGAATCACCCTTGTAAAATGAACTGTGCATGCTTGTATTCTACTTTTGAGCTTATTCTTCGATTCTAAGCTTATTTTTGAATTCTAATGACATGGAGACGATTATATGTGTTAGGGTTGTCATAAAAGTAAACCAAATGTCATTTCTAACAACACTCATTCCACAACATTCACACATTTGAATCAAACTTGTAAAACGAACTGTTTATGTTTGTATTCTAGTTTTAAGCGTAGTCTTTGATTCTAAGCTTATTTTTGAATTCTAATGACATGGAGACGATTATATGCCTTAGGGTTCTCATAAAAGTAAACCAAATGTCATTTCTAACAACAGTCATTCCACAACATTCACACATTTGATTCAAACTTGTAAAACGAACTGTGCATGCTTGTATTCTACTTTTGAGCTTATTCTTTGATTCTAAGCTTATTTTTGAATTCTAATGACATGGAGACGATTATATGCGTTAGGGTTCTCATAAAAGTAAACCAAAATGTCATTTCTAACAACACTCATTCCACAACATTCACACATTTGAATCAAACTTGTAAAACGAACTATGCATGCATGTATCCTAGTTTTGAGCTTATTCTTTGATTCTAAGCTTATTTTTGAATTCTAATGACATGGAGACGATTATATGCGTTGGGGTTCTCATAAAAGTAAACCAAATGTCATTTCTAACAACACTCATTCCACAACATTCACACATTTGATTCAAACTTGTAAAACGAACTGTGCATGCTTGTATTCTACTTTTGAGCTTATTCTTTGATTCTAAGCTTATTTTTGAATTCTAATGACATGGAGACGATTATATGCGTTAGGGTTCTCATAAAAGTAAACCAAAATGTCATTTCTAACAACACTCATTCCACAACATTCACACATTTGAATCAAACTTGTAAAACGAACTGTTTATGTTTGTATTCTAGTTTTAAGCGTAGTCTTTGATTCTAAGCTTATTTTTGAATTCTAATGACATGGAGACGATTATATGCGTTGGGGTTCTCATAAAAGTAAACCAAATGTCATTTCTAACAACACTCATTCCACAACATTCACACATTTGATTCAAACTTGTAAAACGAACTATGCATGCATGTATCCTAGTTTTGAGCTTATTCTTTGATTCTAAGCTTATTTTTGAATTCTAATGACATGGAGACGATTATATGTGTTAGGGTTCTCATAAAAGTAAACCAAATGTCATTTCTAACCACACTCATTCCACAACATTCACACATTAGAATCAAACTTGTAAAACGAACTGTGCATGCTTGCATTTTACTTTTGAGCTTATTCTTCGATTCTAAGCTTATTTTTGAATTCTAATGACATGGAGACGATTATATGTGTTAGGGTTGTCATAAAAGTAAACCAAATGTCATTTCTAGCAACACTCATTCCACAACATTCACACATTTGAATCAAACTTGTAAAACGAACTGTTTATGTTTGTATTCTAGTTTTAAGCGTAGTCTATGATTCTAAGCTTATTTTTGAATTCTAATGACATGGAGACGATTATATGCGTTAGGGTTCTCATAAAAGTAAACCAAATGTCATTTCTAACAACACTCATTCCACAACATTCACACATTTGATTCAAACTTGTAAAACGAACTGTGCATGCTTGTATTCTACTTTTGAGCTTATTCTTTGATTCTAAGCTTATTTTTGAATTCTAATGACATGGAGACGATTATATGCGTTAGGGTTCTCATAAAAGTAAACCAAATGTCATTTCTAACAACACTCATTCCACAACATTCACACATTTGATTCAAACTTGTAAAACGAACTGTGTATGCTTGTATTCTACTTTTGAGCTTATTCTTTGATTCTAAGCTTATTTTTGAATTCTAATGACATGGAGACAATTATATGCGTTAGGGTTCTCATAAAAGTAAACCAAATGTCATTTCTAACAACACTCATTCCACAACATTCACACATTTGAATCAAACTTGTAAAATGAACTGTGCATGCTTGTATTCTACTTTTGAGCTTATTCTTCGATTCTAAGCTTATTTTTTAATTCTAATGACATGGAGACAATTATATGCGTTAGGGTTGTCATAAAAGTAAACCAAAATGTCATTTCTAACAACACTCATTCCACAACATTCACACATTTGAATCAAACTTGTAAAACGAACTATGCATGCATGTATCCTAGTTTTGAGCTTATTCTTTGATTCTAAGCTTGTTTTTCAATTCTAATGACATGGAGACGATTATATGCGTTAGGGTTGTCATAAAAGTAAACCAAATGTCATTTCTAACAACACTCATTCCACAACATTCACACATTTAAATCAAACTTGTAAAACGAACTGTTTATGTTTGTATTCTAGTTTTAAGCGTAGTCTTTGATTCTAAGCTTATTTTTGAATTCTAATGACATGGAGACGATTATATGTGTTAGGGTTGTTATAAAAGTAAACCAAATGTCATTTCTAACAACACTCATTCCACAACATTCACACATTTGATTCAAACTTGTAAAACGAACTGTGCATGCTTGTATTCTACATTTGAGCTGATTCATCGATTCTAAACTTATTTTTGAATTCTAATGACATGGGGACGATTATATGTGTTAGGGTTCTCATAAAAGTAAACCAAAATGTCATTTCTAACAACAGTCATTCCACAACATTCACACATTAGAATCAAACTTGTCAAACGAACTGTCTATGCTTGTATTCTATTTTTGAGCATATTCTTTGATTCTAAGCTTATTTTTGAATTCTAATGACATGGAGACGATTATATGTGTAAGGGTTCTCATAAAAGTAAACCAAAATGTCATTTCTAACAACACTCATTCCACAACATTCACACATTTGTATCAAACTTGTAAAACGAACTGTTTATGCTTGTATTCTAGTTTTAAGCGTAGTCTTTGATTCTAAGCTTATTTTTGAATTCTAATGACATGGAGACGAGTATATGCATTAGGGTTCTCATAAAAGTAAACCAAATGTCATTTCTAACAACACTTATTCCACAACATTCACATATTTGAATCAAACTTGTAAAACGAACTATGCATGCATGTATCCTAGTTTTGAGCTTATTCTTCGATTCTAAGCTTAGTTTTGAATTCTAATGACATGGAGACGATTATATGTTGTTAGAACCTAAGGTGGTTTAGACACTCTAAACAACACTTAATAACTCTATTAAGTGGAACCTTAGGTGAGGATCGATTTGCATGTAGTTAAAAACAACTAAAAAACCGAGTTTAAAGATCGTATACCTTGTTTTGGCTCTAGGTTGTGCTCTCCTTTACTAAGGAGTGTCTTGAGCTGCTTAACAAGGATGATCCTCCTTCCAAAATTTGATTCTTGAACTCTTCTAATCTCCCACGGCACGTACCAAAGGATTCACAAGAAAACCGAGTTATTATGTACTAGTAATAACTCGGTTTACCCCAAAAACAAAATAGCCCTAATCCCTAACAATTAGGATCAATTAGGGTGAAGTATTTTTGTGTTTAGATGTGTTTTTGAGCTACATGCAAAGCTCAAAAAACTTGGTGGCTATGGTGAAATAGTTGGCTCTTTTTAGAGAGGAAGAAGATGATGATTCTTTCCTCAATTTTTTTTTTGTGTTGAAAATGATTAGTACTCTAAGTCTAAACATGGATTAGACTATATATAGTGGTGGGTTAAATTAGTAAATCAAATTTACTAATTTGCCCCCACTAACATTAACCAACCTTTAAGGTATAACAAGGTTAATTTAGTCATTTCATAACTTAACTAATTAAGTTACAATTAACTATTATATATTGATATAATAATTATATCTAATCATATTTTAGCTAATAATTACAACTCTTGTAATTAATTCTAGCTAAATTTGTCACGACTGACAAATCACAACAATACCCGTATAATTACTAATCTCAAATTTAGCAACTTATACACTGATAAAATTTCTATTTTATCAGTGGTTTATTTATTATCAATTATCTTATAATCAATAATATAATAAACTCTACAGCCTGATACTAAACACATTGCCAGTTAACTATTAACTGGCTAACAGGAGTTCATCACGTTATCCTATATAGGTATGACCGATAGGGATCAGTCGATCTCCGCCATCTTACGACGACAATAACGTCAAACCCTAGACGGCCAATCGTTATTGATTTACGTTGATCAACTGATAAGTTCATCTTATAAACCGATCCCTGTTTATTCCATAATTGAGATTTATTAATCAACGCACTATTGTCGGAGGACACTAGTCCAACAATCTCCCACTTGTCCGAGACAAGTATGTGCGTGATCGACTCTCTTGCCCTTTATATCTCCCACTCAATGCAAGATGTCTTTCAGGTCGCTCCTGCACCCGATGTGAATCGTAAAGTGGTTTTCTCGATCGAGAGCGCAACTGTCTGACCGGAAAAATCTACCTTAGATTGCTTCCGAGCGTGGCCACGCATTTTCAATTGCTACTCCTCGAGTGGCCTAAAGATATTAACCCTGACGTGGGCGGACAATCCCTTCACTCTATTTTCATTGTTCCATACAACTCACAGTGACCCAAAATATGCCCTTATAGCCTCCTTTAACGGCACGACTTAGGACATAAATCAAAGCCACTATTTATTGCACAAACTCTGGCAAATAGTTTCAGGTCAAAAGAATCGACTCAATGGTATAATACAGTGCTCCTAGCTTCGACCCAGCAATAGGAATCTGTAGGTGGTCAAGTCCGACAGAGTGTCTCACATTCTGCTTGTGTAAACGACCGGTCATCCCATGACCTATGACTTTTGAACCAGTCATCCTAATCGACTTACACTCTAGTCACTTAGAGTCGTCACCTCACATTGTGACTAGGGACTAAATTATTCTGCTATTCCTGTTCACTTCATAGGGCTCAAATCGTCTCTACGACCTATAGGAGTTTAACAGAATGTATTTTTTTATTCAGCATATACAAAACTGAATAAATTTAAACGATAAAATCTTTATATATATATGTATGTAAAAAGTCAATACAAAGATCTAACTATTACATACCATATAATCTACAACCAATCAGTCATGCGTCTCAATCCCATGGACGCTACATGACTGTTGTGCTTGGCCAGTGTCATCGGCTTAGTCAGAGGATCGGCGACATTATCATCTGTCCCGATCTTACAAACCAAAATATCTCCTCGTTCCACAAAATCTCGTATTACGTGAAACTTCCTGAGTACATGTCTAGACTTGTTACTAGACTTAGGCTCTTTAGCCTGAACTATTGCTCCACTGTTCAGAGTAAAAACATAGCCGGATTGAGATTTCATATCATCTCGATCAGTTTGGAAACTAGCATCTGTGTAACCTTTTACACGTAGCTCAGTATCTCCTCCAAACACTAAGAATGTATCTTTAGTCCTTCTCAAGTACTTTAGGATATTCTTTACAGCTATCCAGTGACTTTCACCGGGATTAGCCTGATACCTGCTCGTCATGCTCAAAGCATGTGAGACATCAGGCCTCGTACACATCATAGCATACATGACTGATCCAACTGCGGAAGCGTACGGGATCTTTTTCATGCGTTCAATATCTGCGGGCACAGACGGACATTGAGACTTACTCAGAACTATTCCGTGACCCATTGGCAGATATCCTCTCTTGGATTTCTCCATATTGAATCTCTCAAGAATGCTATCTACATAAGCTTCTTGACTTAATGCCAACATCCGTTTTGATCTATCTCTATAGATTCGGATGCCTAAGATGCGTTGCGCTTCTCCTAGGTCCTTCATCCGAAAATGATTTCCTAACCATCCTTTAACTGAGTTGAGGGTCGGAATATCATTTCCTATGAGAAGTATGTCATCCACATACAGGACCAGGAACGTTACCTTGCTCCCACTAAACTTCATGTACAAACATGGTTCCTCAACACTACGAGCGAAACCATTTTGTTTGATTACATGATCAAACCGATGATTCCAGCTCCTGGATGCTTGCTTAAGTCCATAAATGGACCTTTTAAGCTTGCAAACCTTCTCAGGATTGCGTGGATCGACAAAACCCTCTGGCTGTGTCATATACACTTCCTCTTCCAGAAACCCGTTCAGGAAGGCGGTTTTGACATCCATCTGCCATATTTCATAATCATGAAACGCAGCAATCGCTAAGATTATCCGAACGGATCTGAGCATCGCAACTGGTGCAAATGTTTCATCATAGTGAATACCATGAACTTGCGTGAAACCTTTCGCCACTAGTCGAGCTTTGAAAACGTCCTTGTTTCCATCCATGCCGATTTTGATCTTATAGATCCATTTGCATTTCAGAACTTTTGTTCCAACTGGCACATCTACCAAGTCCCATACTTGGTTCTCGTACATGGAATCCATTTCAGATTTCATCGCCTCCAGCCATTTTGTAGAATTTGGACATGTCGTGGCTGCGTTGTAGGTCGCGGGCTCGTCACTTTCTAAAAGTAACATTAAGTATTTATCATCATCTTCGACAATACCTAAGTATCTCTCAGGTGGGTGACTTACTCTCCCTGACCTTCTAGAAACGGAGGTTGGAACCACTGTATCAGAAGTTTCAGGGTTGTTTTCTCGTAAAACATCCTGATTATCTTCCTCTGTTTGTGACTCCTGAACTTCTCTAAGTTCAAAATTTCTCCCACTCTGTCTTCTAGAAATAAATTCCTTTTCTAGAAAGACAGCATCACGAGACACAAACACTTTGTTCTCCTGACGATTGTAGAAGTAATATCCTCGTGTTACTAAAGGATAACCTACAAATAGGCATTTCTGGGATCTGGGTGCTAGCTTATTGTCACAACGGTTCTTAACATAAGTTTCACAGCCCCAAACCTTTATGAAAGACAAGTCAGGAACTTTTCCTTTCCATATCTCGTATGGTGTCTTTGGAGCTGATTTTGTCGGACTCCTATTCAGCAGGAAACGGCGGATAGTAGAGCGAAACCCCAAAATGAATCAGGAAGCTCAGCCTGACTCATCATAGATCGAACCATATCTAATAGGGTTCTATTTCTCCTTTCAGCAACACCATTCATCTGTGGTGTTCCAGGAGGTGTTAATTGTGATACTATACCACAATCTCTCAGGTGATAACTGAATTCGTTACTCAGATATTCACCTCCACGATCAGATCGTAAGGTTTTGATCTTCCTATCAAGTTGGTTTTCAACTTCCCTCTGAAATTCTATGAATTTCTGTAGGACTTCGTCTTTGTTCCTCATTAAGTAGATGTATCCATATCTACTAAAGTCATCTGTGAATGTGACGAAGTAGTTGTAACCACCTCTGGCTGTGATGCTCATTGGACCACACACATCTGAATGTATTAGTTCCAATAGCTCACCAGCTCGAATTCCTTTTCCCGAAAAAGGTTTTCGTGCCATCTTGCCTAATAGGCAAGATTCACATTTATTAAATGATTCGTAATCAAGTGATTTGAGCACTCCACTGGATACGAGTCTCTTAATGCGTTTTTCGTTTATATGACCTAAACGACAATGCCAGAGATAGGATAACTCAGGATCACCTGATTTGAGCTTTTTATTTTCTACATGGTAGACATCGGTGGTTAAGTCTAAAACATATATTCCGTTGATTGACGGGGCTATTCCATAGACCATATCATTGTGCGAGAAGGAACAACATTTGTTTTTAATTTCAAAACGAAAACCTTCCGCGTCTAACATAGATACATATATTATGTTTTTGCTCAGGGTTGGTACATAATAACAATTATACAAGTGCAATTCCAACCCTGACGCTAACGACAAAACATATGTTCCTACGGAAACAGCAGCTATCCTTGCTCCGTTTCCAACGCGTAGGTCCACTTCACCCCTTGCTAGCACTCGCACCTCCTGCAGCCCCTGCAAATGATTACAGAGATGAGATCCACATCCAGTATCTAATACCCACAACGTGGAACTAGCAAAGTTTATGTCTATAGTGTAGATACCTGAAGCTTTCTTCTCCTCCAGGTATTTGGGGCAGTTGCGCTTCCAGTGACCTACTCCGTCACAATGGAAGCACCTTTGATCGGGGTTCGTGCTTTTGGGCGGCTTAGTCTTTGCGTTTACTGGCGCTTTTCCTTTGCCCTTGCCCTTTCCTTGCACGGGTTTCTTCCCCTTTTTCCCTCGGTTTTTGAACTTGCCACCTTCCTTCCTCGCATTTAGCACTAAAACATCTCGTTTTCCGCTAGTACTCCCACTTGCGCCTATGTCTTTCTCTGCTTGGACAAGCAGAGCATGAATTTCATTGAGGTTTTTCCTCAAATCGTTCATGTTAAAGTTCAACCTGAAATTGTTGAACTCGTCATGTAGCGAGTGGAGTATACGATCTACCGCGATTTGGTCGGAAATCGGGCATCCCAGTCGTTCTAACGTCTCTACGTTTTCGATCATTTTGAGCACGTGGGGACCAACAGGCTGTCCCTTGATTAAACGTGCCTCAAAGAATCGACTGGCGGCATCGTATTGCAATATTCGCGGTTTTTGCGAAAACATATTCGTCAATTTGACGAATATTCGCGGTTTTATCGCATTATTTTACTTCACATTTTACACATAAAACGTGAATTCCGTTTATATAATTGATCTCCCTTAATTATATAACCGATTCCGAGATCCGTCGTACTTATAAATTTTGGGCACGCGAGAGGGCGTCTTTAGCTTTTTCCCTAATTTATAACACTCGGGTGAACCAATTCTTGGTTGATTCTAACTCTAAGAACTCTCGGTTGACAAATTTCTCGAATATTTGTCCTCTAGCCTCGAATTTGCATAACCCTTATGCCCAATTCGTCGAGATCAACCAAATCTAACGCGTTGTAACACTTACAACCCTACTCCCCAAGGTAAAAAGGTCCCACCTCACGAGAGGGTGAGTGTGGTTCCTAATGAACAAGGTTGTATAGGTGTTAGATTTGGAAAAGCTAGCTCTCGATATTACGTTTGATTAAATTTTAGGAGATCTAGTCGTCTTATATTGTCTATCGCGTTTATTCAGTGAACTAAATATTTAGCGAATCGTTGACAATTTATAACGACTAAAACGTGTGCACAAATTTTAGTTTATATCGTATCCACTACGTCGGCGGAAAAAACGCAATAAACCAAGCATGCAACAGACGATTAAACTAATAAATCGATCACGAATACTAGTATGGCCCTATCTCGCTTAAAAGAAACCTAAACTAGTCCTAACTAGTCTTTGACGGCTTCTCGTCTTCAAATGCAATCTTCGACTCCACGCCAAGGTTTGTAAAAGCTCGAAAATAGAATTACATGTAAAAGCCTATTATACATTCACTTTCTAAAAATAGAAAAAAAAAAATATTACAATCTGGCGATACGAGATCGCAATTAATTACAAACCCACCGATACCGTCCTTACATTACGGTACAGTACCGGTCCTATGAGGCATCTTGGCCATACTGTACTCGGATTTTGGTCAAACGTATAACACTTATACGTTTGACCTCGGTAAATCACATTTACCGACTAACAAAAATCAAACAACGGCTAATTTTGGAAAACGATTTTAACAGTTAAAATCACGAATCAATCAAAACACTTTTGGAACCAAACCAACAACTAAACATTTTAGTTTATCAACCTTTAATCCCACTAAAGTCGATTCAATTAGTTTGATGGATTCGTTTTAGCCCTCTTTTTGCTCGAAAAGTGCCATAAATCATTAATTTACTCTAATTAATCATAACAATTATGAATTTAATTAGAAAAATCATTTTCTTTAACTAACATACCATACTGGCAGTAGCACATGCATGAGCAAAAATTTCCAGATATTTCTTGTTTTAATTCAATTAAGAAAACAATTTCCAAGTTAATCATTATTAACTCTTAATAACGATAAAAACCCAAAATTAACTTTTAATTTTAGAAAAATTCGAACCAATGACATGGTGAACTTTATTACTGGAAATTTTAGTCCTCTTAATTTTCACATAATTTTATACATGCAAATTATCTAATTAACACTTAATTCGATAATTAAGCTAATTATGTGATTTAAACCGAAAATTCATGGAAAAATAGCTAAAAAATTCCAAAATTTCTACAATTTCGTCCTAAACTTTTTTAAGACCAGTAGAAGCCATGCATGTCGAAAAAACCCAGTGAAAAAACCATTTTATCATTAAAATTAATTAAGTCGATAATTCACCTAATTAACCAACTCGGTTTTAACATGCAATAAGACCAAATGCTCTGATACCAATTGTTAGAACCTAAGGTGGTTTAGACACTCTAAACAACACTTAATAACTCTATTAAGTGGAACCTTAGGTGAGGATCGATTTGCATGTAGTTAAAAACAACTAAAAAACCGAGTTTAAAGATCGTATACCTTGTTTTGGCTCTAGGTTGTGCTCTCCTTTACTAAGGAGTGTCTTGAGCTGCTTAACAAGGATGATCCTCCTTCCAAAATTTGATTCTTGAACTCTTCTAATCTCCCACGGCACGTACCAAAGGATTCACAAGAAAACCGAGTTATTATGTACTAGTAATAACTCGGTTTACCCCAAAAACAAAATAGCCCTAATCCCTAACAATTAGGATCAATTAGGGTGAAGTATTTTTGTGTTTAGATGTGTTTTTGAGCTACATGCAAAGCTCAAAAAACTTGGTGGCTATGGTGAAATAGTTGGCTCTTTTTAGAGAGGAAGAAGATGATGATTCTTTCCTCAATTTTTTTTTTGTGTTGAAAATGATTAGTACTCTAAGTCTAAACATGGATTAGACTATATATAGTGGTGGGTTAAATTAGTAAATCAAATTTACTAATTTGCCCCCACTAACATTAACCAACCTTTAAGGTATAACAAGGTTAATTTAGTCATTTCATAACTTAACTAATTAAGTTACAATTAACTATTATATATTGATATAATAATTATATCTAATCATATTTTAGCTAATAATTACAACTCTTGTAATTAATTCTAGCTAAATTTGTCACGACTGACAAATCACAACAATACCCGTATAATTACTAATCTCAAATTTAGCAACTTATACACTGATAAAATTTCTATTTTATCAGTGGTTTATTTATTATCAATTATCTTATAATCAATAATATAATAAACTCTACAGCCTGATACTAAACACATTGCCAGTTAACTATTAACTGGCTAACAGGAGTTCATCACGTTATCCTATATAGGTATGACCGATAGGGATCAGTCGATCTCCGCCATCTTACGACGACAATAACGTCAAACCCTAGACGGCCAATCGTTATTGATTTACGTTGATCAACTGATAAGTTCATCTTATAAACCGATCCCTGTTTATTCCATAATTGAGATTTATTAATCAACGCACTATTGTCGGAGGACACTAGTCCAACATATGTGTTAGGGTTCTCATAAAAGTAAACCAAATGTCATTTCTAACCACACTCATTCCACAACATTCACACATTTGAATCAAACTTGTAAAACGAAATGTGCATGCTTATATTCTCGTTTTAAGCTTATTCTTCGATTCTAAGCTTATTTTTCAATTCTAATGACATGGAGACGATTATATGTGTTAGGGTTGTCATAAAAGTAAACCAAAATGTCATTTCTAACAACACTCATTCCACAACATTCACACATTTGAATCAAACTTGTAAAACGAACTATGCATGCATGTATCCTAGTTTTGAGCTTATTCTTTGATTCTAAGCTTATTGTTGAATTCTAATGACATGGAGACGATTATATGTGTTAGGGTTCTCAAAAAAGTAAACCAAATGTCATTTCTAACCACACTCATTCCACAACATTCACACATTAGAATCAAACTTGTAAAACGAACTATGCATGCATGTATCCTAGTTTTGAGGTTATTCTTTGATTCTAAGCTTATTTTTGAATTCTAATGACATGGAGACGATTATATGCGTCAGGGTTCTCATAAAAGTAAACCAAATGTCATTTCTAACAACACTCATTCCACAACATTCACACATTTGATTCAAACTTGTAAAATGAACTGTGCATGCTTGTATTCTACTTTTGAGCTTATTCTTCGATTCTAAACTTATTTTTGAATTCTAATGACATGGAGACGATTATATGTGTTAGGGTTGTCATAAAAGTAAACCAAATGTCATTTCTAACCACACTCATTCCACAACATTCACACATTAGAATCAAACTTGTAAAACGAACTGTGCATGCTTGTATTCTGCTTTTGAGCTTATTCTTTGATTCTAAGCTTATTTTTGAATTCCAATGACATGGAGACGATTATATGTGTTAGGGTTCTCATAAAACTAAACCAAATGTCATTTATAACCACACTCATTCCACAACATTCACACATTAGAATCAAACTTGTAAAATGAACTGTGCATGCTTGTATTTTACTTTTGAGCTTATTCTTCGATTCTAAGCTTATTTTTGAATTCTAATGACATGGAGACGATTATATGTGTTAGGGTTGTCATAAAAGTAAACCAAATGTAATTTCTAACAACACTCATTCCACAACATTCACACATTTGTATCAAACTTGTAAAACGAACTGTTTATGCTTGTATTCTAGTTTTAAGCGTAGTCTTTGATTCTAAGCTTATTTTGGAATTCTAATGACATGGAGACCATTATATGTGTTAGGGTGGTCATAAAAGTAAACCCATTGTCATTTCTAACCAAACTCTTTCCACAATATTCACACATTTGAATCAAACTTGTAAAACGAACTGTGCATGCTTGTATTCTACTTTTGAGCTTATTCTTAGATTCTAAGCTTATTTTTGAATTCTAATGACATGGAGACGATTATATGTGTTAGGGTTCTCATAAAAGTAAACCAAATGTCATTTATAACCACACTCATTCCACAACATTCACACATTAGAATCAAACTTGTAAAATGAACTGTGCATGCTTGTATTTTACTATTGAGCTTATTCTTAGATTCTAAGCTTATTTTTGAATTCTAATGACATGGAGACGATTATATGTGTTAGGGTTCTCATAAAAGTAAACCAAATGTCATTTCTAACCACACTCATTCTACAACATTCACCCATTTGAATCAAACTTGTAAAACGAACTGTTTATGTTTGTATTCTAGTTTTAAGCGTAGTCTTTGATTCTAAGCTTATTTTTGAATTCTAATGACATGGAGACGATTATATGCGTTAGGGTTCTGATAAAAGTAAACCAAATGTCATTTCTAACAACACTCATTCCACAACATTCACACATTTGAATCAAACTTGTAAAACGAACAGTGCATGCTTGTATTCTACTTTTGAGCTTATTCTTCGATTCTAAACTTATTTTTGAATTCTAATGACATGGAGACGATTATATGTGTTAGGGTTCTCATAAAAGTAAACCAAATGTCATTTCTAACCACACTCATTCCACAACATTCACACATTAGAATCAAACTTGTAAAACGAACTGTGCATGCTTGTATTTTACTTTTGAGCTTATTCTTCGATTCTAAGCTTATTTTTGAATTCTAATGACATGGAGACGATTATATGTGTTAGGGTTGTCATAAAAGTAAACCAAATGTCATTTCTAACAACACTCATTCCACAACATTCACACATTAGAATCAAACTTGTAAAATGAACTGTGCATGCTTGTATTTTACTTTTGAGCTTATTCTTCGATTCTAAGCTTATTTTTGAATTCTAATGACATGGAGACGATTATATGTGTTAGGGTTGTCATAAAAGTAAACCAAATGTCATTTCTAACAACACTCATTCCACAACATTCACACATTTGAATCAAACTTGTAAAACGAACTGTGCATGCTTGTATTCTAGTTTTCAGCTTATTCTTCGATTCTAAGCTTATTTTTCAATTCTAATGACATGGAGACGATTATATGTGTTAGGGTTCTCATAAAAGTAAACCAAATGTCATTTCTAACCACACTCATTCTACAACATTCACCCATTTGAATCAAACTTGTAAAACGAACTGTTTATGTTTGTATTCTAGTTTTAAGCGTATTCTTTGATTCTAAGCTTATTTTTGAATTCTAATGACATGGAGACGATTATATGCGTTAGGGTTCTCATAAAAGTAAACCAAAATGTCATTTCTAACAACACTCATTCCACAACATTCACACATTTGAATCAAACTTGTAAAACGAACTGTGCATGCTTGTATTCTACTTTTGAGCTTATTCTTCGATTCTAAACTTATTTTTGAATTCTAATGACATGGAGACGATTATATGTGTTAGGGTTCTCATAAAAGTAAACCAAATGTCATTTCTAACAACACTCATTCCACAACATTCACACATTTGAATCAAACTTGTAAAACGAACTGTGCATGCTTGTATTCTAGTTTTAAGCTTATTCTTCGATTCTAAGCTTATTTTTCAATTCTAATGACATGGAGACGATTATATGCGTTAGGGTTCTCATAAAAGTAAACCAAATGTCATTTCTAACAACACTCATTCCACAACATTCACACATTAGAATCAAACTTGTAAAATGAACTGTGCATGCTTGTATTTTACTTTTGAGCTTATTCTTCGATTCTAAGCTTATTTTTGAATTCTAATGACATGGAGACGATTATATGTGTTAGGGTTGTCATAAAAGTAAACCAAATGTCATTTCTAACAACACTCATTCCACAACATTCACACATTTGAATCAAACTTGTAAAACGAACTGTGCATGCTTGTATTCTAGTTTTCAGCTTATTCTTCGATTCTAAGCTTATTTTTCAATTCTAATGACATGGAGACGATTATATGTGTTAGGGTTCTCATAAAAGTAAACCAAATGTCATTTCTAACCACACTCATTCTACAACATTCACCCATTTGAATCAAACTTGTAAAACGAACTGTTTATGTTTGTATTCTAGTTTTAAGCGTAGTCTTTGATTCTAAGCTTATTTTTGAATTCTAATGACATGGAGACGATTATATGCGTTAGGGTTCTCATAAAAGTAAACCAAAATGTCATTTCTAACAACACTCATTCCACAACATTCACACATTAGAATCAAACTTGTAAAACGAACTGTGCATGCTTGTATTTTACTTTTGAACTTATACTTCGATTCTAAGCTTATTTTTGAATTCTAATGACATGGAGACGATTATATGTGTTAGGGTTGTCATAAAAGTAAACCAAAATGTCATTTCTAACAAAACTCATTCTACAACATTCACAGATTTGAATCAAACTTGTAAAACGAACTGTGCATGCTTGTATTCTACTTTTGAGCTTATTCTTCGATTCTAAGCTTATTTTTTAATTCTAATGACATGGAGACGATTATATGTGTTAGGGTTGGCATTATATTAAACCAAAATGTAATTTCTAACAACACTCATTCCACAACATTCACACATTTGAATCAACCTTGTAAAACGAACTATGCATGCATGTATCCTAGTTTTGAGCTTATTCTTTGATTCTAAGCTTATTTTTGAATTCTAATGACATGGAGAAGATTATATGTGTTAGGATTGTCATAAAAGTAAACCAAATGTCATTTCTAACCACACTCATTCCACAACATTCACATATTTGAATCAAACTTGTAAAACGAACTGTGCATGCATGTATGCTAGTTTTGAGCCTATTATTTGATTCTAAGCTTATTTTTGAATTCCAATGACATGGACACGATTATATGTGTTAGGGTAGTCATAAAACTAACCCAAATGTCATTTATAACCACACTCATTCCAAAACATTCACACATTAGAATCAAACTTGTAAAACGAACTGTGCATGCTTGTATTTTACTTTTGAGTTTATTCTTCGATTCTAAGCTTATTTTTGAATTCTAATGACATGGAGACGATTATATGTGTTAGGGTTGTCATAAAAGTAAACCAAATGTCATTTCTAACAACACTCATTCCACAACATTCACACATTTGAATCAAACTTGTAAAACGAACTGTTTATGCTTGTATTCTAGTTTTAAGCGTAGTCTTTGATTCTAAGCTTATTTTTGAATTCTAATGACATGGAGACGATTATATGCGTTAGGGTTCTCATAAAAGTAAACCAAATGTCATATCTAACTACACTCATTCCACAACATTCACACATTAGAATCAAACTTGTAAAACGAACTGTGCATGCTTGTATTCTACTTTTGAGCTTATTCTTCGATTCTAAACTTATTTTTGAATTCTAATGACATGTAGACGATTATATGTGTTAGGGTACTCATAAAAGTAAACCAAATGTCATATCTAACCACACTCATTCCACAACATTCACACATTAGAATCAAACTTGTAAAACGAACTGTGCATGCTTGTATTTTACTTTTGAGCTTATTCTTCGATTCTAAGCTTATTTTTGAATTCTAATGACATGGAGACGATTATATGTGTTAGGGTTGTCATAAAAGTAAATCAAATGTCATTTCTAACAACACTCATTCCACAACATTTACACAGATGATTCAAACTTGTAAAACGAACTGTGCATGCTTGTATTCTACTTTTGATCTTATTCTTCGATTCTAAGCTTATTTTTGAATTCTAATTGACATGGAGACGATTATATGTGTAAGGGTTCTCATAAAAGTAAACCAAAATGTCATTTCTAACAACACTCATTCCACAACATTCACACATTAGAATCAAACTTGTAAAACGAACTGTTTATGCTTGTATTCTAGTTTTAAGCGTAGTCTTTGATTCTAAGCTTATTTTTGAATTCTAATGACATGGAGAAAATTATATGTGTTAGGGTTGTCATAAAAGTAAACCAAATGTCATTTCTAACCACACTCATTCCACAACATTCACACATTAGAATCAAACTTGTAAAACGAACTGTGCATGCTTGTATTCTGCTTTTGAGCTTATTCTTTGATTCTAAGCTTATTTTTGAATTCCAATGACATGGAGACGATTATATGTGTTAGGGTTCTCATAAAACTAAACCAAATGTCATTTATAACCACACTCATTCCACAACATTCACACATTAGAATCAAACTTGTAAAATGAACTGTGCATGCTTGTATTTTACTTTTGAGCTTATTCTTCGATTCTAAGCTTATTTTTGAATTCTAATGACATGGAGACGATTATATGTGTTAGGGTTGTCATAAAAGTAAACCAAATGTAATTTCTAACAACACTCATTCCACAACATTCACACATTTGTATCAAACTTGTAAAACGAACTGTTTATGCTTGTATTCTAGTTTTAAGCGTAGTCTTTGATTCTAAGCTTATTTTGGAATTCTAATGACATGGAGACCATTATATGTGTTAGGGTGGTCATAAAAGTAAACCCATTGTCATTTCTAACCAAACTCTTTCCACAATATTCACACATTTGAATCAAACTTGTAAAACGAACTGTGCATGCTTGTATTCTACTTTTGAGCTTATTCTTAGATTCTAAGCTTATTTTTGAATTCTAATGACATGGAGACGATTATATGTGTTAGGGTTCTCATAAAAGTAAACCAAATGTCATTTATAACCACACTCATTCCACAACATTCACACATTAGAATCAAACTTGTAAAATGAACTGTGCATGCTTGTATTTTACTATTGAGCTTATTCTTAGATTCTAAGCTTATTTTTGAATTCTAATGACATGGAGACGATTATATGTGTTAGGGTTCTCATAAAAGTAAACCAAATGTCATTTCTAACCACACTCATTCTACAACATTCACCCATTTGAATCAAACTTGTAAAACGAACTGTTTATGTTTGTATTCTAGTTTTAAGCGTAGTCTTTGATTCTAAGCTTATTTTTGAATTCTAATGACATGGAGACGATTATATGCGTTAGGGTTCTCATAAAAGTAAACCAAAATGTCATTTCTAACAACACTCATTCCACAACATTCACACATTTGAATCAAACTTGTAAAACGAACAGTGCATGCTTGTATTCTACTTTTGAGCTTATTCTTCGATTCTAAACTTATTTTTGAATTCTAATGACATGGAGACGATTATATGTGTTAGGGTTCTCATAAAAGTAAACCAAATGTCATTTCTAACCACACTCATTCCACAACATTCACACATTAGAATCAAACTTGTAAAACGAACTGTGCATGCTTGTATTTTACTTTTGAGCTTATTCTTCGATTCTAAGCTTATTTTTGAATTCTAATGACATGGAGACGATTATATGTGTTAGGGTTGTCATAAAAGTAAACCAAATGTCATTTCTAACAACACTCATTCCACAACATTCACACATTAGAATCAAACTTGTAAAATGAACTGTGCATGCTTGTATTTTACTTTTGAGCTTATTCTTCGATTCTAAGCTTATTTTTGAATTCTAATGACATGGAGACGATTATATGTGTTAGGGTTGTCATAAAAGTAAACCAAATGTCATTTCTAACAACACTCATTCCACAACATTCACACATTTGAATCAAACTTGTAAAACGAACTGTGCATGCTTGTATTCTAGTTTTCAGCTTATTCTTCGATTCTAAGCTTATTTTTCAATTCTAATGACATGGAGACGATTATATGTGTTAGGGTTCTCATAAAAGTAAACCAAATGTCATTTCTAACCACACTCATTCTACAACATTCACCCATTTGAATCAAACTTGTAAAACGAACTGTTTATGTTTGTATTCTAGTTTTAAGCGTATTCTTTGATTCTAAGCTTATTTTTGAATTCTAATGACATGGAGACGATTATATGCGTTAGGGTTCTCATAAAAGTAAACCAAAATGTCATTTCTAACAACACTCATTCCACAACATTCACACATTTGAATCAAACTTGTAAAACGAACTGTGCATGCTTGTATTCTACTTTTGAGCTTATTCTTCGATTCTAAACTTATTTTTGAATTCTAATGACATGGAGACGATTATATGTGTTAGGGTTCTCATAAAAGTAAACCAAATGTCATTTCTAACAACACTCATTCCACAACATTCACACATTTGAATCAAACTTGTAAAACGAACTGTGCATGCTTGTATTCTAGTTTTAAGCTTATTCTTCGATTCTAAGCTTATTTTTCAATTCTAATGACATGGAGACGATTATATGCGTTAGGGTTCTCATAAAAGTAAACCAAATGTCATTTCTAACAACACTCATTCCACAACATTCACACATTAGAATCAAACTTGTAAAATGAACTGTGCATGCTTGTATTTTACTTTTGAGCTTATTCTTCGATTCTAAGCTTATTTTTGAATTCTAATGACATGGAGACGATTATATGTGTTAGGGTTGTCATAAAAGTAAACCAAATGTCATTTCTAACAACACTCATTCCACAACATTCACACATTTGAATCAAACTTGTAAAACGAACTGTGCATGCTTGTATTCTAGTTTTCAGCTTATTCTTCGATTCTAAGCTTATTTTTCAATTCTAATGACATGGAGACGATTATATGTGTTAGGGTTCTCATAAAAGTAAACCAAATGTCATTTCTAACCACACTCATTCTACAACATTCACCCATTTGAATCAAACTTGTAAAACGAACTGTTTATGTTTGTATTCTAGTTTTAAGCGTAGTCTTTGATTCTAAGCTTATTTTTGAATTCTAATGACATGGAGACGATTATATGCGTTAGGGTTCTCATAAAAGTAAACCAAAATGTCATTTCTAACAACACTCATTCCACAACATTCACACATTTGAATCAAACTTGTAAAACGAACTGTGCATGCTTGTATTCTACTTTTGAGCTTATTCTTCGATTCTAAACTTATTTTTGAATTCTAATGACATGGAGACGATTATATGTGTTAGGGTTCTCATAAAAGTAAACCAAATGTCATTTCTAACAACACTCATTCCACAACATTCACACATTTGAATCAAACTTGTAAAACGAACTGTGCATGCTTGTATTCCAGTTTTAAGCTTATTCTTCGATTCTAAGCTTATTTTTCAATTCTAATGACATGGAGACGATTATATGCGTTAGGGTTCTCATAAAAGTAAACCAAATGTCATTTCTAACAACACTCATTCCACAACATTCACACATTAGAATCAAACTTGTAAAATGAACTGTGCATGCTTGTATTTTACTTTTGAGCTTATTCTTCGATTCTAAGCTTATTTTTGAATTCTAATGACATGGAGACGATTATATGTGTTAGGGTTGTCATAAAAGTAAACCAAATGTCATTTCTAACAACACTCATTCCACAACATTCACACATTTGAATCAAACTTGTAAAACGAACTGTGCATGCTTGTATTCTAGTTTTCAGCTTATTCTTCGATTCTAAGCTTATTTTTCAATTCTAATGACATGGAGACGATTATATGTGTTAGGGTTCTCATAAAAGTAAACCAAATGTCATTTCTAACCACACTCATTCTACAACATTCACCCATTTGAATCAAACTTGTAAAACGAACTGTTTATGTTTGTATTCTAGTTTTAAGCGTAGTCTTTGATTCTAAGCTTATTTTTGAATTCTAATGACATGGAGACGATTATATGCGTTAGGGTTCTCATAAAAGTAAACCAAAATGTCATTTCTAACAACACTCATTCCACAACATTCACACATTTGAATCAAACTTGTAAAACGAACTGTGCATGCTTGTATTCTACTTTTGAGCTTATTCTTCGATTCTAAACTTATTTTTGAATTCTAATGACATGGAGACGATTATATGTGTTAGGGTTCTCATAAAAGTAAACCAAATGTCATTTCTAACAACACTCATTCCACAACATTCACACATTTGAATCAAACTTGTAAAACGAACTGTGCATGCTTGTATTCTAGTTTTAAGCTTATTCTTCGATTCTAAGCTTATTTTTCAATTCTAATGACATGGAGACGATTATATGCGTTAGGGTTCTCATAAAAGTAAACCAAATGTCATTTCTAACAACACTCATTCCACAACATTCACACATTAGAATCAAACTTGTAAAATGAACTATGCATGCTTGTATTTTACTTTTGAGCTTATTCTTCGATTCTAAGCTTATTTTTGAATTCTAATGACATGGAGACGATTATATGTGTTAGGGTTGTCATAAAAGTAAACCAAATGTCATTTCTAACAACACTCATTCCACAACATTCACACATTTGAATCAAACTTGTAAAACGAACTGTGCATGCTTGTATTCTAGTTTTAAGCTTATTCTTCGATTCTAAGCTTAATTTTCAATTCTAATGACATGGAGACGATTATATGTGTTAGGGTTGTCATAAAATTAAACCAAAATGTCATTTCTAACAACACTCATTCCACAACATTTACACATTTGAATCAAACTTGTAAAACGAACTATGCATGCATGTATCCTAGTTTTGAGCTTATTCTTTGATTCTAAGCTTATTTTTGAATTCTAATGACATGGAGACGATTATATGTGTTAGGGTAGTCATAAAAGTAAACCAAATATCATTTCTAACCACACTCTCTCCACAATATTCACAC
This sequence comes from Spergularia bocconei, assembly GCA_963457585.1. Lineage (NCBI taxonomy): Eukaryota > Viridiplantae > Streptophyta > Magnoliopsida > Caryophyllales > Caryophyllaceae > Spergularia > Spergularia bocconei. The sequence continues at coordinate 11,472,574 of OY734956.1, forward strand.
ATTTGAATCAAACTTGCAAAACGAACTGTGCATCCATGTATGCTAGTTTTGAGCCTATTATTTGATTTTAAGCTTTTTTTTGAATTCCAATGACATGGACACGATTATATGTGTTAGGGTAGTCATAAAACTGAACCAAATGTCATTTCTAACAACACTCATTCCACAACATTCACACATTAGAATCAAACTTGTAAAACGAACTGTGCATGCTTGTATTTTACTTTTGAACTTATACTTCGATTCTAAGCTTATTTTCGAATTCTAATGACATGGAGACGATTATATGTGTTAGGGTTGTCATAAAAGTAAACCAAAATGTCATTTCTAACAAAACTCATTCTACAACATTCACAGATTTGAATCAAACTTGTAAAACGAACTGTGCATGCTTGTATTCTACTTTTGAGCTTATTCTTCGATTCTAAGCTTATTTTTTAATTCTAATGACATGGAGACGATTATATGTGTTAGGGTTGGCATTATATTAAACCAAAATGTAATTTCTAACAACACTCATTCCACAACATTCACACATTTGAATCAACCTTGTAAAACGAACTATGCATGCATGTATCCTAGTTTTGAGCTTATTCTTTGATTCTAAGCTTATTTTTGAATTCTAATGACATGGAGAAGATTATATGTGTTAGGATTGTCATAAAAGTAAACCAAATGTCATTTCTAACCACACTCATTCCACAACATTCACATATTTGAATCAAACTTGTAAAACGAACTGTGCATGCATGTATGCTAGTTTTGAGCCTATTATTTGATTCTAAGCTTATTTTTGAATTCCAATGACATGGACACGATTATATGTGTTAGGGTAGTCATAAAACTAACCCAAATGTCATTTATAACCACACTCATTCCAAAACATTCACACATTAGAATCAAACTTGTAAAACGAACTGTGCATGCTAGTATTTTACTTTTGAGTTTATTCTTCGATTCTAAGCTTATTTTTGAATTCTAATGACATGGAGACGATTATATGTGTTAGGGTTGTCATAAAAGTAAACCAAATGTCATTTCTAACAACACTCATTCCACAACATTCACACATTTGAATCAAACTTGTAAAACGAACTGTTTATGCTTGTATTCTAGTTTTAAGCGTAGTCTTTGATTCTAAGCTTATTTTTGAATTCTAATGACATGGAGACGATTATATGCGTTAGGGTTCTCATAAAAGTAAACCAAATGTCATATCTAACCACACTCATTCCACAACATTCACACATTAGAATCAAACTTGTAAAACGAACTGTGCATGCTTGTATTCTACTTTTGAGCTTATTCTTTGATTCTAAGCTTATTTTTGAATTCTAATGACATGGAGACGATTATATGTGTTAGGGTAGTCATAAAAGTAAACCAAATATCATTTCTAACCACACTCTCTCCACAATATTCACACATTTGAATCAAACTTGTAAAACGAACTGTGCATCCATGTATGCTAGTTTTGAGCCTATTATTTGATTTTAAGCTTTTTTTTTAATTCCAATGACATGGACACGATTATATGTGTTAGGGTAGTCATAAAACAAAACCAAATGTCATTTCTAACAACACTCATTCCACAACATTCACACATTAGAATCAAACTTGTAAAACGAACTGTGCATGCTTGTATTTTACTTTTGAGCTTATACTTCGATTCTAAGCTTATTTTTGAATTCTAATGACATGGAGACGATTATATGTGTTAGGGTTGTCATAAAAGTAAACCAAAATGTCATTTCTAACAAAACTCATTCCACAACATTCACAGATTTGAATCAAACTTGTAAAACGAACTGTGCATGCTTGTATTCTACTTTTGAGCTTATTCTTCGATTCTAAGCTTATTTTTGAATTCTAATGACATGGAGACGATTATATGTGTTAGGGTTGTCATAAAAGTAAACCAAATGTCATTTTTAACAACACTCATTCCACAACATTCACACATTAGAATCAAACTTGTAAAACGAACTATGCATGCTTGTATTTTACTTTTGAGCTTATTCTTCGATTCTAAGCTTATTTTTGAATTCTTATGACATGGAGACGATTATATGTGTTAGGGTTGTCATAAAAGTAAACCAAATGTCATTTCTAACAACACTCATTCCACAACATTCACACATTTGAATCAAACTTGTAAAACGAACTATGCATGCTTGTATTCTAGTTTTAAGCTTATTCTTCGATTCTAAGCTTATTTTTCAATTCTAATGACATGGAGACGATTATATGTGTTAGGGTTGTCATAAAATTAAACCAAAATGTCATTTCTAACAACACTCATTCCACAACATTTACACATTTGAATCAAACTTGTAAAACGAACTATGCATGCATGTATCCTAGTTTTGAGCTTATTCTTTGATTCTAAGCTTATTTTTGAATTCTAATGACATGGAGACGATTATATGTGTTAGGGTAGTCATAAAAGTAAACCAAATATCATTTCTAACCACACTCTCTCCACAATATTCACACATTTGAATCAAACTTGTAAAACGAACTGTGCATCCATGTATGCTAGTTTTGAGCCTATTATTTGATTTTAAGCTTTTTTTTTAATTCCAATGACATGGACACGATTATATGTGTTAGGGTTGTCATAAAAGTAAACCAAATGTCATTTCTAACAACACTCATTCCACAACATTCACACATTTGAATCAAACTTGTAAAACGAACAGTTTATGTTTGTATTCTAGTTTTAAGCGTAGTCTTTGATTCTAAGCTTATTTTTGAATTCTAATGACATGGAGACGATTATATGCATTAGGGTTCTCATAAAAGTAAACCAAATGTCATTTCTAACAACACTCATTCCACAACATTCACACATTTGAATCAAACTTGTAAAATGAACTGTGCATGCTTGTATTCTACTTTTGAGCTTATTCTTCGATTCTAAGCTTATTTTTGAATTCTAATGACATGGAGACGATTATATGTGTTAGGGTAGTCATAAAAGTAAACCAAATATCATTTCTAACCACACTCTCTCCACAATATTCACACATTTGAATCAAACTTGTAAAACGAACTGTGCATGCTTGTATTCTAGTTTTAAGCTTATTCTTCGATTCTAAGCTTATTTTTTAATTCTAATGACATGGAGACGATTATATGCGTTAGGGTTCTCATAAACGTAAACCAAATGTCATTTCTAACAACACTCATTCCACAACATTCACACATTAGAATCAAACTTGTAAAACGAACTATGCATGCTTGTATTTTACTTTTCAGCTTATTCTTCGATTCTAAGCTTATTTTTGAATTCTAATGACATGGAGACGATTATATGTGTTAGGGTTGTCATAAAAGTAAACCAAATGTCATTTATAACAACACTCATTCCACAACATTCACACATTTGAATCAAACTTGTAAAACGAACTATGCATGCTTGTATTCTAGTTTTAAGCTTATTCTTCGATTCTAAGCTTATTTTTCAATTCTAATGACATGGAGACGATTATATGTGTTAGGGTTGGCATTATATTAAACCAAAATGTAATTTCTAACAACACTCATTCCACAACATTCACACATTTGAATCAACCTTGTAAAACGAACTATGCATGCATGTATCCTAGTTTTGAGCTTATTCTTTGATTCTAAGCTTATTTTTGAATTCTAATGACATGGAGAAGATTATATGTGTTAGGATTGTCATAAAAGTAAACCAAATGTCATTTCTAACCACACTCATTCCACAACATTCACATATTTGAATCAAACTTGTAAAACGAACTGTGCATGCATGTATGCTAGTTTTGAGCCTATTATTTGATTCTAAGCTTATTTTTGAATTCCAATGACATGGACACGATTATATGTGTTAGGGTAGTCATAAAACTAACCCAAATGTCATTTATAACCACACTCATTCCAAAACATTCACACATTAGAATCAAACTTGTAAAACGAACTGTGCATGCTTGTATTTTACTTTTGAGTTTATTCTTCGATTCTAAGCTTATTTTTGAATTCTAATGACATGGAGACGATTATATGTGTTAGGGTTGTCATAAAAGTAAACCAAATGTCATTTCTAACAACACTCATTCCACAACATTCACACATTTGAATCAAACTTGTAAAACGAACTGTTTATGCTTGTATTCTAGTTTTAAGCGTAGTCTTTGATTCTAAGCTTATTTTTGAATTCTAATGACATGGAGACGATTATATGCGTTAGGGTTCTCATAAAAGTAAACCAAAATGTCATTTCTAACAACACTCATTCCACAACATTCACACATTTGAATCAAACTTGTAAAACGAACTGTGCATGCTTGTATTCTACTTTTGAGCTTATTCTTCGATTCTAAACTTATTTTTGAATTCTAATGACATGGAGACGATTATATGTGTTAGGGTTCTCATAAAAGTAAACCAAATGTCATATCTAACCACACTCATTCCACAACATTCACACATTAGAATCAAACTTGTAAAACGAACTGTGCATGCTTGTATTTTACTTTTGAGCTTATTCTTCGATTCTAAGCTTATTTTTGAATTCTAATGACATGGAGACGATTATATGTGTTAGGGTTGTCATAAAAGTAAACCAAATGTCATTTCTAACAACACTCATTCCACAACATTCACACATTTGAATCAAACTTGTAAAACGAACAGTTTATGTTTGTATTCTAGTTTTAAGCGTAGTCTTTGATTCTAAGCTTATTTTTGAATTCTAATGACATGGAGACGATTATATGCATTAGGGTTCTCATAAAAGTAAACCAAATGTCATTTCTAACAACACTCATTCCACAACATTCACACATTTGAATCAAACTTGTAAAATGAACTGTGCATGCTTGTATTCTACTTTTGAGCTTATTCTTCGATTCTAAGCTTATTTTTGAATTCTAATGACATGGAGACGATTATATGTGTTAGGGTAGTCATAAAAGTAAACCAAATATCATTTCTAACCACACTCTCTCCACAATATTCACACATTTGAATCAAACTTGTAAAACGAACTGTGCATGCTTGTATTCTAGTTTTAAGCTTATTCTTCGATTCTAAGCTTATTTTTCAATTCTAATGACATGGAGACGATTATATGCGTTAGGGTTCTCATAAACGTAAACCAAATGTCATTTCTAACAACACTCATTCCACAACATTCACACATTAGAATCAAACTTGTAAAACGAACTATGCATGCTTGTATTTTACTTTTGAGCTTATTCTTCGATTCTAAGCTTATTTTTGAATTCTTATGACATGGAGACGATTATATGTGTTAGGGTTGTCATAAAAGTAAACCAAATGTCATTTCTAACAACACTCATTCCACAACATTCACACATTTGAATCAAACTTGTAAAACGAACTATGCATGCTTGTATTCTAGTTTTAAGCTTATTCTTCGATTCTAAGCTTATTTTTCAATTCTAATGACATAGAGACGATTATATGTGTTAGGGTTGTCATAAAATTAAACCAAAATGTCATTTCTAACAACACTCATTCCACAACATTTACACATTTGAATCAAACTTGTAAAACGAACTATGCATGCATGTATCCTAGTTTTGAGCTTATTCTTTGATTCTAAGCTTATTTTTGAATTCTAATGACATGGAGACGATTATATGTGTTAGGGTAGTCATAAAAGTAAACCAAATATCATTTCTAACCACACTCTCTCCACAATATTCACACATTTGAATCAAACTTGTAAAACGAACTGTGCATCCATGTATGCTAGTTTTGAGCCTATTATTTGATTTTAAGCTTTTTTTTAATTCCAATGACATGGACACGATTATATGTGTTAGGGTAGTCATAAAACAAAACCAAATGTCATTTCTAACAACACTCATTCCACAACATTCACACATTAGAATCAAACTTGTAAAACGAACTGTGCATGCTTGTATTTTACTTTTGAGCTTATACTTCGATTCTAAGCTTATTTTTGAATTCTAATGACATGGAGACGATTATATGTGTTAGGGTTGTCATAAAAGTAAACCAAATGTCATTTCTAACCACACTCATTCCACAACATTCACATATTTGAATCAAACTTGTAAAACGAACTGTGCATGCATGTATGCTAGTTTTGAGCCTATTATTTGATTCTAAGCTTATTTTTGAATTCCAATGACATGGACACGATTATATGTGTTAGGGTAGTCATAAAACTAACCCAAATGTCATTTATAACCACACTCATTCCAAAACTTTCACACATTAGAATCAAACTTGTAAAACGAACTATGCATGCTTGTATTTTACTTTTGAGTTTATTCTTCGATTCAAAGCTTATTTTTGAATTCTAATGACATGGAGACGATTATATGTGTTAGGGTTGTCATAAAAGTAAACCAAATGTCATTTCTAACAACACTCATTCCACAACATTCACACATTTGAATCAAACTTGTAAAACGAACTGTTTATGCATGCTTGTATTCTAGTTTTAAGCGTAGTCTTTGATTCTAAGCTTATTTTTGAATTCTAATGACATGGAGACGATTATATGCGTTAGGGTTCTCATAAAAGTAAACCAAATGTAATTTCTAACAACACTCATTCCACAACATTCACACATTTGAATCAACCTTGTAAAACGAACTATGCATGCATCCTAGTTTTGAGCTTATTCTTTGATTCTAAGCTTATTTTTGAATTCTAATGACATGGAGAAGATTATATGTGTTAGGCTTGTCATAAAAGTAAACCAAATGTCATTTCTAACCACACTCATTCCACAACATTCACATATTTGAATCAAACTTGTAAAACGAACTGTGCATGCATGTATGCTAGTTTTGAGCCTATTATTTGATTCTAAGCTTATTTTTGAATTCCAATGACATGGACACGATTATATGTGTTAGGGTAGTCATAAAACTAACCCAAATGTCATTTATAACCACACTCATTCCAAAACATTCACACATTAGAATCAAACTTGTAAAACGAACTATGCATGCTTGTATTTTACTTTTGAGTTTATTCTTCGATTCTAAGCTTATTTTTGAATTCTAATGACATGGAGACGATTATATGTGTTAGGGTTGTCATAAAAGTAAACCAAATGTCATTTCTAACAACACTCATTCCACAACATTCACACATTTGAATCAAACTTGTAAAACGAACTGTTTATGCATGCTTGTATTCTAGTTTTAAGCGTAGTCTTTGATTCTAAGCTTATTTTTGAATTCTAATGACATGGAGACGATTATATGCGTTAGGGTTCTCATAAAAGTAAACCAAATGTCATTTCTAACAACACTCATTCCACAACATTCACACATTTGAATCAAACTTGTAAAACGAACTATGCATGCATGTATCCTAGTTTTGAGCTTATTCTTTGATTCTAAGCTTATTTTTGAATTCTAATGACATGGAGACGATTATATGTGTTAGGGTAGTCATAAAAGTAAACCAAATATCATTTCTAACCACACTCTCTCCACAATATTCACACATTTGAATCAAACTTGTAAAACGAACTGTGCATCCATGTATGCTAGTTTTGAGCCTATTATTTGATTTTAAGCTTTTTTTTTAATTCCAATGACATGGACACGATTATATGTGTTAGGGTAGTCATAAAACCAAACCAAATGTCATTTCTAACAACACTCATTCCACAACATTCACACATTAGAATCAAACTTGTAAAACGAACTGTGCATGCTTGTATTTTACTTTTGAGCTTATACTTCGATTCTAAGCTTATTTTTGAATTCTAATGACATGGAGACGATTATATGTGTTAGGGTTGTCATAAAAGTAAGCCAAAATGTCATTTCTAACAAAACTCATTCCACAACATTCACAGATTTGAATCAAACTTGTAAAACGAACTGTGCATGCTTGTATTCTACTTTTGAGCTTATTCTTCGATTCTAAGCTTATTTTTTAATTCTAATGACATGGAGACGATTATATGTGTTAGGGTTGGCATTATATTAAACCAAAATGTAATTTCTAACAACACTCATTCCACAACATTCACACATTTGAATCAACCTTGTAAAACGAACTATGCATGCATCCTAGTTTTGAGCTTATTCTTTGATTCTAAGCTTATTTTTGAATTCTAATGACATGGAGAAGATTATATGTGTTAGGCTTGTCATAAAAGTAAACCAAATGTCATTTCTAACCACACTCATTCCACAACATTCACATATTTGAATCAAACTTGTAACACGAACTGTGCATGCATGTATGCTAGTTTTGAGCCTATTATTTGATTCTAAGCTTATTTTTGAATTCCAATGACATGGAAACGATTATATGTGTTAGGGTAGTCATAAAACTAACCCAAATGTCATTTATAACCACACTCATTCCAAAACATTCACACATTAGAATCAAACTTGTAAAACGAACTATGCATGCTTGTATTTTACTTTTGAGTTTATTCTTCGATTCTAAGCTTATTTTTGAATTCTAATGACATGGAGACGATTATATGTGTTAGGGTTGTCATAAAAGTAAACCAAATGTCATTTCTAACAACACTCATTCCACAACATTCACACATTTGAATCAAACTTGTAAAACGAACTGTTTATGCATGCTTGTATTCTAGTTTTAAGCGTAGTCTTTGATTCTAAGCTTATTTTTGAATTCTAATGACATGGAGACGATTATATGCGTTAGGGTTCTCATAAAAGTAAACCAAATGTCATTTCTAACAACACTCATTCCACAACATTCACACATTTGAATCAAACTTGTAAAACGAACTATGCATGCATGTATCCTAGTTTTGAGCTTATTCTTTGATTCTAAGCTTATTTTTGAATTCTAATGACATGGAGACGATTATATGTGTTAGGGTAGTCATAAAAGTAAACCAAATATCATTTCTAACCACACTCTCTCCACAATATTCACACATTTGAATCAAACTTGTAAAACGAACTGTGCATCCATGTATGCTAGTTTTGAGCCTATTATTTGATTTTAAGCTTTTTTTTTAATTCCAATGACATGGACACGATTATATGTGTTAGGGTAGTCATAAAACAAAACCAAATGTCATTTCTAACAACACTCATTCCACAACATTCACACATTAGAATCAAACTTGTAAAACGAACTGTGCATGCTTGTATTTTACTTTTGAGCTTATACTTCGATTCTAAGCTTATTTTTGAATTCTAATGACATGGAGACGATTATATGTGTTAGGGTTGTCATAAAAGTAAACCAAAATGTCATTTCTAACAAAACTCATTCCACAACATTCACAGATTTGAATCAAACTTGTAAAACGAACTGTGCATGCTTGTATTCTACTTTTGAGCTTATTCTTCGATTCTAAGCTTATTTTTTAATTCTAATGACATGGAGACGATTATATGTGTTAGGGTTGGCATTATATTAAACCAAAATGTAATTTCTAACAACACTCATTCCACAACATTCACACATTTGAATCAACCTTGTAAAACGAACTATGCATGCATCCTAGTTTTGAGCTTATTCTTTGATTCTAAGCTTATTTTTGAATTCTAATGACATGGAGAAGATTATATGTGTTAGGCTTGTCATAAAAGTAAACCAAATGTCATTTCTAACCACACTCATTCCACAACATTCACATATTTGAATCAAACTTGTAAAACGAACTGTGCATGCATGTATGCTAGTTTTGAGCCTATTATTTGATTCTAAGCTTATTTTTGAATTCCAATGACATGGACACGATTATATGTGTTAGGGTAGTCATAAAACTAACCCAAATGTCATTTATAACCACACTCATTCCAAAACATTCACACATTAGAATCAAACTTGTAAAACGAACTATGCATGCTTGTATTTTACTTTTGAGTTTATTCTTCGATTCTAAGCTTATTTTTGAATTCTAATGACATGGAGACGATTATATGTGTTAGGGTTGTCATAAAAGTAAACCAAATGTCATTTCTAACAACACTCATTCCACAACATTCACACATTTGAATCAAACTTGTAAAACGAACTGTTTATGCATGCTTGTATTCTAGTTTTAAGCGTAGTCTTTGATTCTAAGCTTATTTTTGAATTCTAATGACATGGAGACGATTATATGCGTTAGGGTTCTCATAAAAGTAAACCAAATGTCATTTCTAACAACACTCATTCCACAACATTCACACATTTGAATCAAACTTGTAAAACGAACTGTTTATGCTTGTATTCTAGTTTTAAGCGTAGTCTTTGATTCTAACCTTATTTTTGAATTCTAATGACATGGAGACGATTATATGCGTTAGGGTTGTCATAATATTAAACCAAAATGTCATTTCTAACAACACTCATTCCACAACATTCACACATTTGAATCAAACTTGTAAAACGAACTGTGCATGCTTGTATTCTAGTTTTGAGCTTATTCTTTGATTCTAAGCTTATTTTTGAATTCTAATGACATGGAGAAGATTATATGTGTTAGGCTTGTCATAAAAGTAAACCAAATGTCATTTCTAACCACACTCATTCCACAACATTCACATATTTGAATCAAACTTGTAAAACGAACTGTGCATGCATGTATGCTAGTTTTGAGCCTATTATTTGATTCTAAGCTTATTTTTGAATTCCAATGACATGGACACGATTATATGTGTTAGGGTAGTCATAAAACTAACCCAAATGTCATTTATAACCACACTCATTCCAAAACATTCACACATTAGAATCAAACTTGTAAAACGAACTATGCATGCTTGTATTTTACTTTTGAGTTTATTCTTCGATTCTAAGCTTATTTTTGAATTCTAATGACATGGAGACGATTATATGTGTTAGGGTTGTCATAAAAGTAAACCAAATGTCATTTCTAACAACACTCATTCCACAACATTCACACATTTGAATCAAACTTGTAAAACGAACTGTTTATGCATGCTTGTATTCTAGTTTTAAGCGTAGTCTTTGATTCTAAGCTTATTTTTGAATTCTAATGACATGGAGACGATTATATGCGTTAGGGTTCTCATAAAAGTAAACCAAATGTCATTTCTAACAACACTCATTCCACAACATTCACACATTTGAATCAAACTTGTAAAACGAACTGTTTATGCTTGTATTCTAGTTTTAAGCGTAGTCTTTGATTCTAACCTTATTTTTGAATTCTAATGACATGGAGACGATTATATGCGTTAGGGTTGTCATAATATTAAACCAAAATGTCATTTCTAACAACACTCATTCCACAACATTCACACATTTGAATCAAACTTGTAAAACGAACTATGCATGCATGTATCCTAGTTTTGAGCTTATTCTTTGATTCTAAGCTTATTTTTGAATTCTAATGACATGGAGACGATTATATGTGTTAGGGTAGTCATAAAAGTAAACCAAATATCATTTCTAACCACACTCTCTCCACAATATTCACACATTTGAATCAAACTTGTAAAACGAACTGTGCATCCATGTATGCTAGTTTTGAGCCTATTATTTGATTTTAAGCTTTTTTTTTAATTCCAATGACATGGACACGATTATATGTGTTAGGGTAGTCATAAAACAAAACCAAATGTCATTTCTAACAACACTCATTCCACAACATTCACACATTAGAATCAAACTTGTAAAACGAACTGTGCATGCTTGTATTTTACTTTTGAGCTTATACTTCGATTCTAAGCTTATTTTTGAATTCTAATGACATGGAGACGATTATATGTGTTAGGGTTGTCATAAAAGTAAACCAAAATGTCATTTCTAACAAAACTCATTCCACAACATTCACAGATTTGAATCAAACTTGTAAAACGAACTGTGCATGCTTGTATTCTACTTTTGAGCTTATTCTTCGATTCTAAGCTTATTTTTTAATTCTAATGACATGGAGACGATTATATGTGTTAGGGTTGGCATTATATTAAACCAAAATGTAATTTCTAACAACACTCATTCCACAACATTCACACATTTGAATCAACCTTGTAAAACGAACTATGCATGCATCCTAGTTTTGAGCTTATTCTTTGATTCTAAGCTTATTTTTGAATTCTAATGACATGGAGAAGATTATATGTGTTAGGCTTGTCATAAAAGTAAACCAAATGTCATTTCTAACCACACTCATTCCACAACATTCACATATTTGAATCAAACTTGTAAAACGAACTGTGCATGCATGTATGCTAGTTTTGAGCCTATTATTTGATTCTAAGCTTATTTTTGAATTCCAATGACATGGACACGATTATATGTGTTAGGGTAGTCATAAAACTAACCCAAATGTCATTTATAACCACACTCATTCCAAAACATTCACACATTAGAATCAAACTTGTAAAACGAACTATGCATGCTTGTATTTTACTTTTGAGTTTATTCTTCGATTCTAAGCTTATTTTTGAATTCTAATGACATGGAGACGATTATATGTGTTAGGGTTGTCATAAAAGTAAACCAAATGTCATTTCTAACAACACTCATTCCACAACATTCACACATTTGAATCAAACTTGTAAAACGAACTGTTTATGCATGCTTGTATTCTAGTTTTAAGCGTAGTCTTTGATTCTAAGCTTATTTTTGAATTCTAATGACATGGAGACGATTATATGCGTTAGGGTTCTCATAAAAGTAAACCAAATGTCATTTCTAACAACACTCATTCCACAACATTCACACATTTGAATCAAACTTGTAAAACGAACTGTTTATGCTTGTATTCTAGTTTTAAGCGTAGTCTTTGATTCTAACCTTATTTTTGAATTCTAATGACATGGAGACGATTATATGCGTTAGGGTTGTCATAATATTAAACCAAAATGTCATTTCTAACAACACTCATTCCACAACATTCACACATTTGAATCAAACTTGTAAAACGAACTGTGCATGCTTGTATTCTAGTTTTGAGCTTATTCTTTGATTCTAAGCTTATTTTTGAATTCTAATGACATGGAGAAGATTATATGTGTTAGGCTTGTCATAAAAGTAAACCAAATGTCATTTCTAACCACACTCATTCCACAACATTCACATATTTGAATCAAACTTGTAAAACGAACTGTGCATGCATGTATGCTAGTTTTGAGCCTATTATTTGATTCTAAGCTTATTTTTGAATTCCAATGACATGGACACGATTATATGTGTTAGGGTAGTCATAAAACTAACCCAAATGTCATTTATAACCACACTCATTCCAAAACATTCACACATTAGAATCAAACTTGTAAAACGAACTATGCATGCTTGTATTTTACTTTTGAGTTTATTCTTCGATTCTAAGCTTATTTTTGAATTCTAATGACATGGAGACGATTATATGTGTTAGGGTTGTCATAAAAGTAAACCAAATGTCATTTCTAACAACACTCATTCCACAACATTCACACATTTGAATCAAACTTGTAAAACGAACTGTTTATGCATGCTTGTATTCTAGTTTTAAGCGTAGTCTTTGATTCTAAGCTTATTTTTGAATTCTAATGACATGGAGACGATTATATGCGTTAGGGTTCTCATAAAAGTAAACCAAATGTCATTTCTAACAACACTCATTCCACAACATTCACACATTTGAATCAAACTTGTAAAACGAACTGTTTATGCTTGTATTCTAGTTTTAAGCGTAGTCTTTGATTCTAACCTTATTTTTGAATTCTAATGACATGGAGACGATTATATGCGTTAGGGTTGTCATAATATTAAACCAAAATGTCATTTCTAACAACACTCATTCCACAACATTCACACATTTGAATCAAACTTGTAAAACGAACTGTTTATGCTTGTATTCTAGTTTTCAACGTAGTCTTTGATTCTAAGCTTATTTTTGAATTCTAATGACATGGAGACGATTATATGCGTTAGGGTTCTCATAAAAGTAAACCAAATGTCATTTCTAACAACACTCATTCCACAACATTCACACATTTGAATCAAACTTGTAAAACAAACTGTTTATGCTTGTATTCTAGTTTTAAGCGTAGTCTTTGATTCTAAGATTATTTTTGAATTCTAATGACATGGAGACGATTATATGCGTTAGGGTTGTCATAATATTAAACCAAAATGTCATTTCTAACAACACTCTTTCCACAACATTCACACATTTGAATCAAACTTGTAAAACGAACTGTGTATGCTTGTATTCTAGTTTTGAGCTTATTCTTTGATTCTAAGCTTATTTTTGAATTCTAATGACATGGAGACGATTATATGTGTTAGGGTTGTCATAAAAGTAAACCAAATGTCATTTCTAACCACACTCATTCCACAACATTCACATATTTGAATCAAACTCGTAAAACGAACTGTGCATCCATGTATGCTAGTTTTGAGCCTATTATTTGATTTTAAGCTTTTTTTTGAATTCCAATGACATGGACACGATTATATGTGTTAGGGTAGTCATAAAACTAAACCAAATGTCATTTCTAACAACACTCATTCCACAACATTCACACATTAGAATCAAACTTGTAAAACGAACTGTGCATGCTTGTATTTTACTTTTGAGCTTATACTTCGATTCTAAGCTTATTTTTGAATTCTAATGACATGGAGACGATTATATGTGTTAGGGTTGTCATAAAAGTAAACTAAAATGTCATTTCTAACAAAACTCATTCCACAACATTCACAGATTTGAATCAAACTTGTAAAACGAACTGTGCATGCTTGTATTCTACTTTTGAGCTTATTCTTCGATTCTAAGCTTATTTTTTAATTCTAATGACATGGAGACGATTATATGTGTTAGGGTTGTCATTATATTAAACCAAAATGTAATTTCTAACAACACTCATTCCACAACATTCACACATTTGAATCAACCTTGTAAAACGAACTATGCATGCATGTATCCTAGTTTTGAGCTTATTCTTTGATTCTAAGCTTATTTTTGAATTCTAATGACATGGAGAAGATTATATGTGTTAGGGTTGTCCTAAAAGTAAACCAAATGTCATTTCTAACCACACTCATTCCACAACATTCACATATTTGAATCAAACTTGTAAAACGAACTGTGCATGGATGTATGCTAGTTTTGAGCCTATTATTTGATTCTAAGCTTTTTTTTTTTGAATTCCAATGACATGGACACGGTTATATGTGTTAGGGTAGTCATAAAACTAACCCAAATGTCATTTATAACCCCACTCATTCCAAAACATTCACACATTAGAATCAAACTTGTAAAACGAACTATGCATGCTTGTATTTTACTTTTGAGTTTATTCTTCGATTCTAAGCTTATTTTTGAATTCTAATGACATGGAGACGATTATATGTGTTAGGGTTGTCATAAAAGTAAACCAAATGTCACTTCTAACAACACTCATTCCACAACATTCACACATTTGAATCAAACTTGTAAAACGAACTGTTTATGCTTGTATTCTAGTTTTAAGCGTAGTCTTTGATTCTAAGCTTATGTTTGAATTCTAATGACATGGAGACGATTATATGCGTTAGGGTTCTCATAAAAGTAAACCAAATGTCATTTCTAACAACACTCATTCCACAACATTCACACATTTGAATCAAACTTGTAAAACGAACTGTTTATGCTTGTATTCTAGTTTTAAGCGTAGTCTTTGATTCTAAGCTTATGTTTGAATTCTAATGACATGGAGACGATTATATGCGTTAGGGTTCTCATAAAAGTAAACCAAATGTCATTTCTAACAACACTCATTCCACAACATTCACACATTTGAATCAAACTTGTAAAACCAACTGTTTATGCTTGTATTCTAGTTTTAAGCGTAGTCTTTGATTCTCAGATTATTTTTGAATTCTAATGACATGGAGACGATTATATGCGTTAGGGTTGTCATAATATTAAACCAAAATATCATTTCTAACAACACTCTTTCCACAACATTCACACATTTGAATCAAACTTGTAAAACGAACTGTGCATGCTTGTATTCTAGTTTTGAGCTTATTCTTTGATTCTAAGCTTATTTTTGAATTCTAATGACATGGAGACGATTATATGTGTTAGGGTTGTCATAAAAGTAAACCAAAATGTCATTTCTAACAAAACTCATTCCACAACATTCACAGATTTGAATCAAACTTGTAAAACGAACTGTGCATGCTTGTATTCTACTTTTGAGCTTATTCTTCGATTCTAAGCTTATTTTTTAATTCTAATGACATGGAGACGATTATATGTGTTAGGGTTGGCATTATATTAAACCAAAATGTAATTTCTAACAACACTCATTCCACAACATTCACACATTTGAATCAACCTTGTAAAACGAACTATGCATGCATCCTAGTTTTGAGCTTATTCTTTGATTCTAAGCTTATTTTTGAATTCTAATGACATGGAGAAGATTATATGTGTTAGGCTTGTCATAAAAGTAAACCAAATGTCATTTCTAACAACACTCATTCCACAACATTCACACATTTGAATCAAACTTGTAAAACGAACTATGCATGCATGTATCCTAGTTTTGAGCTTATTCTTTGATTCTAAGCTTATTTTTGAATTCTAATGACATGGAGAAGATTATATGTGTTAGGGTTGTCATAAAAGTAAACCAAATGTCATTTCTAACCACACTCATTCCACAACATTCACACATTTGAATCAAACTTGTAAAACGAACTGTTTATGCTTGTATTCTAGTTTTAAGCGTAGTCTTTGATTCTAAGCTTTTTTTTGAATTCTAATGACATGGAGACGATTATATGCGTTAGGGTTCTCATAAAAGTAAACCAAATGTCATTTCTAACAACACTCATTCCACAACATTCACATATTTGAATAAAACTTGTAAAACGAACTGTGCATGCATGTATGCTAGTTTTGAGCCTATTATTTGATTCTAAGCTTTTTTTTGAATTCCAATGACATGGACACGATTATATGTGTTAGGGTAGTCATAAAACTAACCCAAATGTCATGTATAACCACACTCATTCCAAAACATTCACACATTAGAATCAAACTTGTAAAACGAACTGTGCATGCTTGTATTTTACTTTTGAGTTTATTCTTCGATTCTAAGCTTATTTTTTAATTCTAATGACATGGAGACGATTATATGTGTTAGGGTTGTCATAAAAGTAAACCAAATGTCACTTCTAACAACACTCATTCCACAACATTCACACATTTGAATCAAACTTGTAAAACGAACTGTTTATGCTTGTATTCTAGTTTTAAGCGTAGTCTTTGATTCTAAGCTTATGTTTGAATTCTATTGACATGGAGACGATTATATGCGTTAGGGTTCTCATAAAAGTAAACCAAATGTCATTTCTAACAACACTCATTCCACAACATTCACACATTTGAATCAAACTTGTAAAACGAACTGTTTATGCTTGTATTCTAGTTTTAAGCGTAGTCTTTGATTCTAAGCTTATGTTTGAATTCTAATGACATGGAGACGATTATATGCGTTAGGGTTCTCATAAAAGTAAACCAAATGTCATTTCTAACAACACTCATTCCACAACATTCACACATTTGAATCAAACTTGTAAAACCAACTGTTTATGCTTGTATTCTAGTTTTAAGCGTAGTCTTTGATTCTCAGATTATTTTTGAATTCTAATGACATGGAGACGATTATATGCGTTAGGGTTGTCATAATATTAAACCAAAATATCATTTCTAACAACACTATTTCCACAACATTCACACATTTGAATCAAACTTGTAAAACGAACTGTGTATGCTTGTATTCTAGTTTTGAGCTTATTCTTTGATTCTAAGCTTATTTTTGAATTCTAATGACATGGAGACGATTATATGTGTTTGGGTTGTCATAAAAGTAAACCAAATGTCATTTCTAACCACACTCATTCCACAACATTCACATATTTGAATCAAACTCGTAAAACGAACTGTGCATCCATGTATGCTAGTTTTGAGCCTATTATTTGATTTTAAGCTTTTTTTTGAATTCCAATGACATGGACACGATTATATGTGTTAGGGTAGTCATAAAACTAAACCAAATGTCATTTCTAACAACACTCATTCCACAACATTCACACATTAGAATCAAACTTGTAAAACGAATTGTGCATGCTTGTATTTTACTTTTGAGCTTATACTTCGATTCTAAGCTTATTTTTGAATTCTAATGACATGGAGACGATTATATGTGTTAGGGTTGTCATAAAAGTAAACCAAAATGTCATTTCTAACAAAACTCATTCCACAACATTCACAGATTTGAATCAAACTTGTAAAACGAACTGTGCATGCTTGTATTCTACTTTTGAGCTTATTCTTCGATTCTAAGCTTATTTTTTAATTCTAATGACATGGAGACGATTATATGCGTTAGGGTTCTCATAAAAGTAAACCAAATGTCATTTCTAACAACACTCATTCCACAACATTCACACATTTGAATCAAACTTGTAAAACGAACTATGCATGCTTGTATTCTAGTTTTAAGCTTATTCTTCGATTCTAAGCTTATTTTTCAATTCTAATGACATGGAGACGATTATATGTGTTAGGGTTGTCATAAAATTAAACCAAAATGTCATTTCTAACAACACTCATTCCACAACATTTACACATTTGAATCAAACTTGTAAAACGAACTATGCATGCATGTATCCTAGTTTTGAGCTTATTCTTTGATTCTAAGCTTATTTTTGAATTCTAATGACATGGAGAAGATTATATGTGTTAGGGTTGTCATAAAAGTAAACCAAATGTCATTTCTAACCACACTCATTCCACAACATTCACACATTTGAATCAAACTTGTAAAACGAACTGTTTATGCTTGTATTCTAGTTTTAAGCGTAGTCTTTGATTCTAAGCTTTTTTTTGAATTCTAATGACATGGAGACGATTATATGCGTTAGGGTTCTCATAAAAGTAAACCAAATGTCATTTCTAACAACACTCATTCCACAACATTCACATATTTGAATCAAACTTGTAAAACGAACTGTGCATGCATGTATGCTAGTTTTGAGCCTATTATTTGATTCTAAGCTTTTTTTTGAATTCCAATGACATGGACACGATTATATGTGTTAGGGTAGTCATAAAACTAACCCAAATGTCATGTATAACCACACTCATTCCAAAACATTCACACATTAGAATCAAACTTGTAAAACGAACTGTGCATGCTTGTATTTTACTTTTGAGTTTATTCTTCGATTCTAAGCTTATTTTTGAATTCTAATGACATGGAGACGATTATATGTGTTAGGGTTGTCATAAAAGTAAACCAAATGTCACTTCTAACAACACTCATTCCACAACATTCACACATTTGAATCAAACTTGTAAAACGAACTGTTTATGCTTGTATTCTAGTTTTAAGCGTAGTCTTTGATTCTAAGCTTATGTTTGAATTCTATTGACATGGAGACGATTATATGCGTTAGGGTTCTCATAAAAGTAAACCAAATGTCATTTCTAACAACACTCATTCCACAACATTCACACATTTGAATCAAACTTGTAAAACGAACTGTTTATGCTTGTATTCTAGTTTTAAGCGTAGTCTTTGATTCTAAGCTTATGTTTGAATTCTAATGACATGGAGACGATTATATGCGTTAGGGTTCTCATAAAAGTAAACCAAATGTCATTTCTAACAACACTCATTCCACAACATTCACACATTTGAATCAAACTTGTAAAACCAACTGTTTATGCTTGTATTCTAGTTTTAAGCGTAGTCTTTGATTCTCAGATTATTTTTGAATTCTAATGACATGGAGACGATTATATGCGTTAGGGTTGTCATAATATTAAACCAAAATATCATTTCTAACAACACTATTTCCACAACATTCACACATTTGAATCAAACTTGTAAAACGAACTGTGTATGCTTGTATTCTAGTTTTGAGCTTATTCTTTGATTCTAAGCTTATTTTTGAATTCTAATGACATGGAGACGATTATATGTGTTTGGGTTGTCATAAAAGTAAACCAAATGTCATTTCTAACCACACTCATTCCACAACATTCACATATTTGAATCAAACTCGTAAAACGAACTGTGCATCCATGTATGCTAGTTTTGAGCCTATTATTTGATTTTAAGCTTTTTTTTGAATTCCAATGACATGGACACGATTATATGTGTTAGGGTAGTCATAAAACTAAACCAAATGTCATTTCTAACAACACTCATTCCACAACATTCACACATTAGAATCAAACTTGTAAAACGAACTGTGCATGCTTGTATTTTACTTTTGAGCTTATACTTCGATTCTAAGCTTATTTTTGAATTCTAATGACATGGAGACGATTATATGTGTTAGGGTTGTCATAAAAGTAAACCAAAATGTCATTTCTACCAAAACTCATTCCACAACATTCACAGATTTGAATCAAACTTGTAAAACGTACTGTGCATGCGTGTATTCTACTTTTTAGCTTATTCTTCGATTCTAAACTTATTTTTTAATTCTAATGACATGGAGACGATTATATGTGTTAGGGTTGTCAAAATATTAAACCAAAATGTCATTTCTAACAACACTCATTCCACAACATTCACACATTTGAATCAACCTTGTATAACGAACTATGCATGCATGTATCCTAGTTTTGAGCTTATTCTTTGATTCTAAACTTATTTTTGAATTCTAATGACATGGAGAAGATTATATGTGTTAGGGTTGTCCTAAAAGTAAACCAAATGTCATTTCTAACCACACTCATTCCACAACATTCACATATTTGAATCAAACTTGTAAAACGAACTGTGCATGGATGTATGCTAGTTTTGAGCCTATTATTTGATTCTAAGCTTTTTTTTTTTGAATTCCAATGACATGGACACGGTTATATGTGTTAGGGTAGTCATAAAACTAACCCAAATGTCATTTATAACCCCACTCATTCCAAAACATTCACACATTAGAATCAAACTTGTAAAACGAACTATGCATGCTTGTATTTTACTTTTGAGTTTATTCTTCGATTCTAAGCTTATTTTTGAATTCTAATGACATGGAGACGATTATATGTGTTAGGGTTGTCATAAAAGTAAACCAAATGTCACTTCTAACAACACTCATTCCACAACATTCACACATTTGAATCAAACTTGTAAAACGAACTGTTTATGCTTGTATTCTAGTTTTAAGCGTAGTCTTTGATTCTAAGCTTATGTTTGAATTCTAATGACATGGAGACGATTATATGCGTTAGGGTTCTCATAAAAGTAAACCAAATGTCATTTCTAACAACACTCATTCCACAACATTCACACATTTGAATCAAACTTGTAAAACGAACTGTTTATGCTTGTATTCTAGTTTTAAGCGTAGTCTTTGATTCTAAGCTTATGTTTGAATTCTAATGACATGGAGACGATTATATGCGTTAGGGTTCTCATAAAAGTAAACCAAATGTCATTTCTAACAACACTCATTCCACAACATTCACACATTTGAATCAAACTTGTAAAACCAACTGTTTATGCTTGTATTCTAGTTTTAAGCGTAGTCTTTGATTCTCAGATTATTTTTGAATTCTAATGACATGGAGACGATTATATGCGTTAGGGTTGTCATAATATTAAACCAAAATATCATTTCTAACAACACTCTTTCCACAACATTCACACATTTGAATCAAACTTGTAAAACGAACTGTGCATGCTTGTATTCTAGTTTTGAGCTTATTCTTTGATTCTAAGCTTATTTTTGAATTCTAATGACATGGAGACGATTATATGTGTTAGGGTTGTCATAAAAGTAAACCAAAATGTCATTTCTAACAAAACTCATTCCACAACATTCACAGATTTGAATCAAACTTGTAAAACGAACTGTGCATGCTTGTATTATACTTTTGAGCTTATTCTTCGATTCTAAGCTTATTTTTTAATTCTAATGACATGGAGACGATTATATGTGTTAGGGTTGGCATTATATTAAACCAAAATGTAATTTCTAACAACACTCATTCTACAACATTCACACATTTGAATCAACCTTGTAAAACGAACTATGCATGCATCCTAGTTTTGAGCTTATTCTTTGATTCTAAGCTTATTTTTGAATTCTAATGACATGGAGAAGATTATATGTGTTAGGCTTGTCATAAAAGTAAACCAAATGTCATTTCTAACAACACTCATTCCACAACATTCACACATTTGAATCAAACTTGTAAAACGAACTATGCATGCATGTATCCTAGTTTTGAGCTTATTCTTTGATTCTAAGCTTATTTTTGAATTCTAATGACATGGAGAAGATTATATGTGTTAGGGTTGTCATAAAAGTAAACCAAATGTCATTTCTAACCACACTCATTCCACAACATTCACACATTTGAATCAAACTTGTAAAACGAACTGTTTATGTTGTATTCTAGTTTTAAGCGTAGTCTTTGATTCTAAGCTTATGTTTGAATTCTAATGACATGGAGACGATTATATGCGTTAGGGTTCTCATAAAAGTAAACCAAATGTCATTTCTAACAACACTCATTCCACAACATTCACACATTTGAATCAAACTTGTAAAACCAACTGTTTATGCTTGTATTCTAGTTTTAAGCGTAGTCTTTGATTCTCAGATTATTTTTGAATTCTAATGACATGGAGACGATTATATGCGTTAGGGTTGTCATAATATTAAACCAAAATATCATTTCTAACAACACTATTTCCACAACATTCACACATTTGAATCAAACTTGTAAAACGAACTGTGTATGCTTGTATTCTAGTTTTGAGCTTATTCTTTGATTCTAAGCTTATTTTTGAATTCTAATGACATGGAGACGATTATATGTGTTTGGGTTGTCATAAAAGTAAACCAAATGTCATTTCTAACCACACTCATTCCACAACATTCACATATTTGAATCAAACTCGTAAAACGAACTGTGCATCCATGTATGCTAGTTTTGAGCCTATTATTTGATTTTAAGCTTTTTTTTGAATTCCAATGACATGGACACGATTATATGTGTTAGGGTAGTCATAAAACTAAACCAAATGTCATTTCTAACAACACTCATTCCACAACATTCACACATTAGAATCAAACTTGTAAAACGAACTGTGCATGCTTGTATTTTACTTTTGAGCTTATACTTCGATTCTAAGCTTATTTTTGAATTCTAATGACATGGAGACGATTATATGTGTTAGGGTTGTCATAAAAGTAAACCAAAATGTCATTTCTAACAAAACTCATTCCACAACATTCACAGATTTGAATCAAACTTGTAAAACGAACTGTGCATGCTTGTATTCTACTTTTGAGCTTATTCTTCGATTCTAAGCTTATTTTTTAATTCTAATGACATGGAGACGATTATATGCGTTAGGGTTCTCATAAAAGTAAACCAAATGTCATTTCTAACAACACTCATTCCACAACATTCACACATTTGAATCAAACTTGTAAAACGAACTATGCATGCATGTATCCTAGTTTTGAGCTTATTCTTTGATTCTAAGCTTATTTTTGAATTCTAATGACATGGAGAAGATTATATGTGTTAGGGTTGTCATAAAAGTAAACCAAATGTCATTTCTAACCACACTCATTCCACAACATTCACACATTTGAATCAAACTTGTAAAACGAACTGTTTATGTTGTATTCTAGTTTTAAGCGTAGTCTTTGATTCTAAGCTTTTTTTTGAATTCTAATGACATGGAGACGATTATATGCGTTAGGGTTCTCATAAAAGTAAACCAAATGTCATTTCTAACAACACTCATTCCACAACATTCACATATTTGAATCAAACTTGTAAAACGAACTGTGCATGCATGTATGCTAGTTTTGAGCCTATTATTTGATTCTAAGCTTTTTTTTGAATTCCAATGACATGGACACGATTATATGTGTTAGGGTAGTCATAAAACTAACCCAAATGTCATGTATAACCACACTCATTCCAAAACATTCACACATTAGAATCAAACTTGTAAAACGAACTGTGCATGCTTGTATTTTACTTTTGAGTTTATTCTTCGATTCTAAGCTTATTTTTGAATTCTAATGACATGGAGACGATTATATGTGTTAGGGTTGTCATAAAAGTAAACCAAATGTCACTTCTAACAACACTCATTCCACAACATTCACACATTTGAATCAAACTTGTAAAACGAACTGTTTATGCTTGTATTCTAGTTTTAAGCGTAGTCTTTGATTCTAAGCTTATGTTTGAATTCTATTGACATGGAGACAATTATATGCGTTAGGGTTCTCATAAAAGTAAACCAAATGTCATTTCTAACAACACTCATTCCACAACATTCACACATTTGAATCAAACTTGTAAAACGAACTGTTTATGCTTGTATTCTAGTTTTAAGCGTAGTCTTTGATTCTAAGCTTATGTTTGAATTCTAATGACATGGAGACGATTATATGCGTTAGGGTTCTCATAAAAGTAAACCAAATGTCATTTCTAACAACACTCATTCCACAACATTCACACATTTGAATCAAACTTGTAAAACCAACTGTTTATGCTTGTATTCTAGTTTTAAGCGTAGTCTTTGATTCTCAGATTATTTTTGAATTCTAATGACATGGAGACGATTATATGCGTTAGGGTTGTCATAATATTAAACCAAAATATCATTTCTAACAACACTATTTCCACAACATTCACACATTTGAATCAAACTTGTAAAACGAACTGTGTATGCTTGTATTCTAGTTTTGAGCTTATTCTTTGATTCTAAGCTTATTTTTGAATTCTAATGACATGGAGACGATTATATGTGTTAGGGTTGTCATAAAAGTAAACCAAAATGTCATTTCTAACAAAACTCATTCCACAACATTCACAGATTTGAATCAAACTTGTAAAACGAACTGTGCATGCTTGTATTCTACTTTTGAGCTTATTCTTCGATTCTAAGCTTATTTTTTAATTCTAATGACATGGAGACGATTATATGCGTTAGGGTTCTCATAAAAGTAAACCAAATGTCATTTCTAACAACACTCATTCCACAACATTCACACATTTGAATCAAACTTGTAAAACGAACTATGCATGCATGTGTCCTAGTTTTGAGCTTATTCTTTGATTCTAAGCTTATTTTTGAATTCTAATGACATGGAGAAGATTATATGTGTTAGGGTTGTCATAAAAGTAAACCAAATGTCATTTCTAACCACACTCATTCCACAACATTCACACATTTGAATCAAACTTGTAAAACGAACTGTTTATGCTTGTATTCTAGTTTTAAGCGTAGTCTTTGATTCTAAGCTTTTTTTTGAATTCTAATGACATGGAGACGATTATATGCGTTAGGGTTCTCATAAAAGTAAACCAAATGTCATTTCTAACAACACTCATTCCACAACATTCACATATTTGAATCAAACTTGTAAAACCAACTGTGCATGCATGTATGCTAGTTTTGAGCCTATTATTTGATTCTAAGCTTTTTTTTGAATTCCAATGACATGGACACGATTATATGTGTTAGGGTAGTCATAAAACTAACCCAAATGTCATGTATAACCACACTCATTCCAAAACATTCACACATTAGAATCAAACTTGTAAAACGAACTGTGCATGCTTGTATTTTACTTTTGAGTTTATTCTTCGATTCTAAGCTTATTTTTGAATTCTAATGACATGGAGACGATTATATGTGTTAGGGTTGTCATAAAAGTAAACCAAATGTCACTTCTAACAACACTCATTCCACAACATTCACACATTTGAATCAAACTAGTAAAACGAACTGTTTATGCTTGTATTCTAGTTTTAAGCGTAGTCTTTGATTCTAAGCTTATGTTTGAATTCTAATGACATGGAGACGATTATATGCGTTAGGGTTCTCATAAAAGTAAACCAAATGTCATTTCTAACAACACTCATTCCACAACATTCACACATTTGAATCAAACTTGTAAAACGAACTGTTTATGCTTGTATTCTAGTTTTAAGCGTAGTCTTTGATTCTAAGCTTATGTTTGAATTCTAATGACATGGAGACGATTATATGCGTTAGGGTTCTCATAAAAGTAAACCAAATGTCATTTCTAACAACACTCATTCCACAACATTCACACATTTGAATCAAACTTGTAAAACCAACTTTTTATGCTTGTATTCTAGTTTTAAGCGTAGTCTTTGATTCTCAGATTATTTTTGAATTCTAATGACATGGAGACGATTATATGCGTTAGGGTTGTCATAATATTAAACCCAAATATCATTTCTAACAACACTCTTTCCACAACATTCACACATTTGAATCAAACTTGTAAAACCAACTGTTTATGCTTGTATTCTAGTTTTAAGCGTAGTCTTTGATTCTCAGATTATTTTTGAATTCTAATGACATGGAGACGATTATATGCGTTAGGGTTGTCATAATATTAAACCAAAATATCATTTCTAACAACACTATTTCCACAACATTCACACATTTGAATCAAACTTGTAAAACTAACTGTGTATGCTTGTATTCTAGTTTTGAGCTTATTCTTTGATTCTAAGCTTATTTTTGAATTCTAATGACATGGAGACGATTATATGTGTTTGGGTTGTCATAAAAGTAAACCAAATGTCATTTCTAACCACACTCATTCCACAACATTCACATATTTGAATCAAACTCGTAAAACGAACTGTGCATCCATGTATGCTAGTTTTGAGCCTATTATTTGATTTTAAGCTTTTTTTTGAATTCCAATGACATGGACACGATTATATGTGTTAGGGTAGTCATAAAACTAAACCAAATGTCATTTCTAACAACACTCATTCCACAACATTCACACATTAGAATCAAACTTGTAAAACGAACTGTGCATGCTTGTATTTTACTTTTGAGCTTATACTTCGATTCTAAGCTTATTTTTGAATTCTAATGACATGGAGACGATTATATGTGTTAGGGTTGTCATAAAAGTAAACCAAAATGTCATTTCTAACAAAACTCATTCCACAACATTCACAGATTTGAATCAAACTTGTAAAACGAACTGTGCATGCTTGTATTCTACTTTTGAGCTTATTCTTCGATTCTAAGCTTATTTTTTAATTCTAATGACATGGAGACGATTATATGCGTTAGGGTTCTCATAAAAGTAAACCAAATGTCATTTCTAACAACACTCATTCCACAACATTCACACATTTGAATCAAACTTGTAAAACGAACTATGCATGCATGTATCCTAGTTTTGAGCTTATTCTTTGATTCTAAGCTTATTTTTGAATTCTAATGACATGGAGAAGATTATATGTGTTAGGGTTGTCATAAAAGTAAACCAAATGTCATTTCTAACCACACTCATTCCACAACATTCATACATTTGAATCAAACTTGTAAAACGAACTGTTTATGCTTGTATTCTAGTTTTAAGCGTAGTCTTTGATTCTAAGCTTATGTTTGAATTCTAATGACATGGAGACGATTATATGCGTTAGGGTTCTCATAAAAGTAAACCAAATGTCATTTCTAACAACACTCATTCCACAACATTCACACATTTGAATCAAACTTGTAAAACGAACTGTTTATGCTTGTATTCTAGTTTTAAGCGTAGTCTTTGATTCTAAGCTTATGTTTGAATTCTAATGACATGGAGACGATTATATGCGTTAGGGTTCTCATAAAAGTAAACCAAATGTCATTTCTAACAACACTCATTCCACAACATTCACACATTTGAATCAAACTTGTAAAACCAACTGTTTATGCTTGTATTCTAGTTTTAAGCGTAGTCTTTGATTCTCAGATTATTTTTGAATTCTAATGACATGGAGACGATTATATGCGTTAGGGTTGTCATAATATTAAACCAAAATATCATTTCTAACAACACTCTTTCCACAACATTCACACATTTGAATCAAACTTGTAAAACGAACTGTGCATGCTTGTATTCTAGTTTTGAGCTTATTCTTTGATTCTAAGCTTATTTTTGAATTCTAATGACATGGAGACGATTATATGTGTTTGGGTTGTCATAAAAGTAAACCAAATGTCATTTCTAACCACACTCATTCCACAACATTCACATATTTGAATCAAACTCGTAAAACGAACTGTGCATCCATGTATGCTAGTTTTGAGCCTATTATTTGATTTTAAGCTTTTTTTTGAATTCCAATGACATGGACACGATTATATGCGTTAGGGTTCTCATAAAAGTAAACCAAATGTCATTTCTAACAACACTCATTCCACAACATTCACACATTTGAATCAAACTTGTAAAACCAACTGTTTATGCTTGTATTCTAGTTTTAAGCGTAGTCTTTGATTCTCAGATTATTTTTGAATTCTAATGACATGGAGACGATTATATGCGTTAGGGTTGTCATAATATTAAACCAAAATATCATTTCTAACAACACTCATTCCACAACATTCACACATTAGAATCAAACTTGTAAAACGAACTGTGCATGCTTGTATTTTACTTTTGAGCTTATACTTCGATTCTAAGCTTATTTTTGAATTCTAATGACATGGAGACGATTATATGTGTTAGGGTTGTCATAAAAGTAAACCAAAATGTCATTTCTAACAAAACTCATTCCACAACATTCACAGATTTGAATCAAACTTGTAAAACGAACTGTGCATGCTTGTATTCTAGTTTTAAGCGTAGTCTTTAATTCTAAGATTATTTTTGAATTCTAATGACATGGAGACGATTATATGCATTAGGGTTGTCATAATATTAAACCACAATGTCATTTCTAACAACACTCTTTCCACAACATTCACACATTTGAATCAAACTTGTAAAACGAACTGTGCATGCTTGTATTCTAGTTTTGAGCTTATTCTTTGATTCTAAGCTTATTTTTGAATTCTAATGACATGGAGACGATTATATGTGTTAGGGTTGTCATAAAAGTAAACCAAATGTCATTTCTAACCACACTTATTCCACAACATTCACATATTTGAATCAAACTCGTAAAACGAACTGTGCATCCATGTGTGCTAGTTTTGAGCCCATTATTTGATTTTAAGCTTTTTTTTGAATTCCAATGACATGGACACGATTATATGTGTTAGGGTAGTCATAAAACTAAACCAAATGTCATTTCTAACAACACTCATTCCACAACATTCACACATTAGAATCAAACTTGTAAAACGAACTGTGCATGCTTGTATTTTACTTTTGAGCTTATACTTCGATTCTAAGCTTATTTTTGAATTCTAATGACATGGAGACGATTATATGTGTTAGGGTTGTCATAAAAGTAAACCAAAATGTCATTTCTAACAAAACTCATTCCACAACATTCACAGATTTGAATCAAACTTGTAAAACGAACTGTGCATGCTTGTATTCTACTTTTTAGCTTATTCTTCGATTCTAAGCTTATTTTTTAATTCTAATGACATGGAGACGATTATATGTGTTAGGGTTGTCAAAATATTAAACCAAAATGTCATTTCTAACAACACTCATTCCACAACATTCACACATTTGAATCAACCTTGTATAACGAACTATGCATGCATGTATCCTAGTTTTGAGCTTATTCTTTGATTCTAAACTTATTTTTGAATTCTAATGACATGGAGAAGATTATATGTGTTAGGATTGTCATAAAAGTAAACCAAATGTCATTTCTAACAACACTCATTCCACAACATTCACACATTTGAATCAAACTTGTAAAACGAACTATGCATGCATGTATCCTAGTTTTGAGCTTATTCTTTGATTCTAAGCTTATTTTTGAATTCTAATGACATGGAGAAGATTATATGTGTTAGGGTTGTCATAAAAGTAAACCATATGTCATTTCTAACCACACTCATTCCACAACATTCACACATTTGAATCAAACTTGTAAAACGAACTGTTTATGCTTGTATTCTAGTTTTAAGCGTAGTCTTTGATTCTAAGCTTATTTTTGAATTCTAATGACATGGAGACGATTATATGTGTTAGGGTTGTCATAAAAGAAAACCAAATGTCATTTCTAACCACACTCATTCCACAACATTCACATATTGAATCAAACTTGTAAAACGAACTGTGCATGCATGTATGCTAGTTTGACCCTATTATTTGATTCTAAGCTTTTTTTTGAATTCCAATGACATGGACACGATTAAATGTGTTAGGGTAGTCATAAAACTAACCCAAATGTCATTTATAACCACACTCATTCCAAAACATTCACACATTAGAATCAAACTTGTAAAACGAACTGTGCATGCTTGTATTTTACTTTTGAGTTTATTCTTCGATTCTAAGCTTATTTTTGAATTCTAATGACATGGAGACGATTATATGTGTTAGGGTTGTCATAAAAGTAAACCAAATGTCACTTCTAACAACACTCATTCCACAACATTCACACATTTGAATCAAACTTGTAAAACGAACTATGCATGCATGTATCCTAGTTTTGAGCTTATTCTTTGATTCTAAGCTTATTTTTGAATTCTAATGACATGGAGAAGATTATATGTGTTAGGGTTGTCATAAAAGTAAACCAAATGTCATTTCTAACCACACTCATTCCACAACATTCACACATTTGAATCAAACTTGTAAAACGAACTGTTTATGCTTGTATTCTAGTTTTAAGCGTAGTCTTTGATTCTAAGCTTATTTTTGAATTCTAATGACATGGAGACGATTATATGTGTTAGGGTTGTCATAAAAGAAAACCAAATGTCATTTCTAACCACACTCATTCCACAACATTCACATATTTGAATCAAACTTGTAAAACGAACTGTGCATGCATGTATGCTAGTTTGAGCCTATTATTTGATTCTAAGCTTTTTTTTGAATTCCAATGACATGGACACGATTATATGTGTTAGGGTAGTCATAAAACTAACCCAAATGTCATTTATAACCACACTCATTCCAAAACATTCACACATTAGAATCAAACTTGTAAAACGAACTGTGCATGCTTGTATTTTACTTTTGAGTTTATTCTTCGATTCTAAGCTTATTTTTGAATTCTAATGACATGGAGACGATTATATGTGTTAGGGTTGTCATAAAAGTAAACCAAATGTCACTTCTAACAACACTCATTCCACAACATTCACACATTTGAATCAAACTTGTAAAACGAACTGTTTATGCTTGTATTCTAGTTTTAAGCGTAGTCTTTGATTCTAAGCTTATTTTTGAATTCTAATGACATGGAGACGATTATATGCGTTAGGGTTCTCGTAAAAGTAAACCAAATGTCATTTCTAACAACACTCATTCCACAACATTCACACATTTGAATCAAACTTGTAAAACGAACTGTTTATGCTTGTATTCTAGTTTTAAGCGTAGTCTTTGATTCTAAGCTTATTTTTGAATTCTAATGACATGGAGACGATTATATGCGTTAGGGTTGTCATAATATTAAACCAAAATGTCATTTCTAACAACACACTTTCCACAACATTCACACATTTGAATCAAACTTGTAAAACGAACTGTGCATGCTTGTATTCTAGTTTTGAGCTTATTCTTTGATTCTAAGCTTATTTTTGAATTCTAATGACATGGAGACGATTATATGTGTTAGGGTTGTCATAAAAGTAAACCAAATGTCATTTCTAACCACACTCATTCCATAACATTCACATATTTGAATCAAACTCGTAAAACGAACTGTGCATCCATGTATGCTAGTTTTGAGCCTATTACTTGATTCTAAGCTTTTTTTTGAATTCCAATGACATGGACACGATTATATGTGTTAGGGTAGTCATAAAACTAAACCAAATGTCATTTCTAACAACACTCATTCCACAACATTCACACATTAGAATCAAACTTGTAAAACGAACTGTGCATGCTTGTATTTTACTTTTGAGCTTATACTTCGATTCTAAGCTTATTTTTGAATTCTAATGACATGGAGACGATTATATGTGTTAGGGTTGTCATAAAAGTAAACCAAAATGTCATTTCTACCAAAACTCATTCCACAACATTCACAGATTTGAATCAAACTTGTAAAACGTACTGTGCATGCGTGTATTCTACTTTTTAGCTTATTCTTCGATTCTAAACTTATTTTTTAATTCTAATGACATGGAGACGATTATATGTGTTAGGGTTGTCAAAATATTAAACCAAAATGTCATTTCTAACAACACTCATTCCACAACATTCACACATTTGAATCAACCTTGTATAACGAACTATGCATGCATGTATCCTAGTTTTGAGCTTATTCTTTGATTCTAAACTTATTTTTGAATTCTAATGACATGGAGAAGATTATATGTGTTAGGATTGTCATAAAAGTAAACCAAATGTCATTTCTAACAACACTCATTCCACAACATTCACACATTTGAATCAAACTTGTAAAACGAACTATGCATGCATGTATCCTAGTTTTGAGCTTATTCTTTGATTCTAAGCTTATTTTTGAATTCTAATGACATGGAGAAGATTATATGTGTTAGGGTTGTCATAAAAGTAAACCAAATGTCATTTCTAACCACACTCATTCCACAACATTCACACATTTGAATCAAACTTGTAAAACGAACTGTTTATGCTTGTATTCTAGTTTTAAGCGTAGTCTTTGATTCTAAGCTTATTTTTGAATTCTAATGACATGGAGACGATTATATGTGTTAGGGTTGTCATAAAAGAAAACCAAATGTCATTTCTAACCACACTCATTCCACAACATTCACATATTTGAATCAAACTTGTAAAACGAACTGTGCATGCATGTATGCTAGTTTGACCCTATTATTTGATTCTAAGCTTTTTTTTGAATTCCAATGACATGGACACGATTATATGTGTTAGGGTAGTCATAAAACTAACCCAAATGTCATTTATAACCACACTCATTCCAAAACATTCACACATTAGAATCAAACTTGTAAAACGAACTGTGCATGCTTGTATTTTACTTTTGAGTTTATTCTTCGATTCTAAGCTTATTTTTGAATTCTAATGACATGGAGACGATTATATGTGTTAGGGTTGTCATAAAAGTAAACCAAATGTCACTTCTAACAACACTCATTCCACAACATTCACAGATTTGAATCAAACTTGTAAAACGAACTGTTTATGCTTGTATTCTAGTTTTAAGCGTAGTCTTTGATTCTAAGCTTATTTTTGAATTCTAATGACATGGAGACGATTATATGCGTTAGGGTTCTCATAAAAGTAAACCAAATGTCATTTCTAACAACACTCATTCCACAACATTCACACATTTGAATCAAACTTGTAAAACGAACTGTTTATGCTTGTATTCTAGTTTTAAGCGTAGTCTTTGATTCTAAGCTTATTTTTGAATTCTAATGACATGGAGACGATTATATGCGTTAGGGTTGTCATAATATTAAACCAAAATGTCATTTCTAACAACACTCTTTCCACAACATTCACACATTTGAATCAAACTTGTAAAACGAACTGTGCATGCTTGTATTTTACTTTTGAGTTTATTCTTCGATTCTAAGCTTATTTTTAAATTCTAATGACATGGAGACGATTATATGTGTTAGGGTTGTCATAAAAGTAAACCAAATGTCATTTCTAACAACACTCATTCCACAACATTCACACATTTGAATCAAACTCGTAAAACGAACTGTGCATCCATGTATGCTAGTTTTGAGCCTATTATTTGATTCTAACCTTTTTTTTGAATTCCAATGACATGGACACGATTATATGTGTTAGGGTAGTCCTAAAACTAAACCAAATGTCATTTCTAACAACACTCATTCCACAACATTCACACATTAGAATCAAACTTGTAAAACGAACTGTGCATGCTTGTATTTTACTTTTGAGCTTATACTTCGATTCTAAGCTTATTTTTGAATTCTAATGACATGGAGACGATTATATGTGTTAGGGTTGTCATAAAAGTAAACCAAAATGTCATTTCTAACAAAACTCATTCCACAACATTCACAGATTTGAATCAAACTTGTAAAACGAACTGTGCATGCTTGTATTCTACTTTTGAGCTTATTCTTCGATTCTAAGCTTATTTTTTAATTCTAATGACATGGAGACGATTATATGCGTTAGGGTTCTCATAAAAGTAAACCAAATGTCATTTCTAACAACACTCATTCCACAACATTCACACATTTGAATCAAACTTGTAAAACGAACTATGCATGCATGTATCCTAGTTTTGAGCTTATTCTTTGATTCTAAGCTTATTTTTGAATTCTAATGACATGGAGAAGATTATATGTGTTAGGGTTGTCATAAAAGTAAACCAAATGTCATTTCTAACCACACTCATTCCACAACATTCATACATTTGAATCAAACTTGTAAAACGAACTGTTTATGCTTGTATTCTAGTTTTAAGCGTAGTCTTTGATTCTAAGCTTATGTTTGAATTCTAATGACATGGAGACGATTATATGCGTTAGGGTTCTCATAAAAGTAAACCAAATGTCATTTCTAACAACACTCATTCCACAACATTCACACATTTGAATCAAACTTGTAAAACCAACTGTTTATGCTTGTATTCTAGTTTTAAGCGTAGTCTTTGATTCTCAGATTATTTTTGAATTCTAATGACATGGAGACGATTATATGCGTTAGGGTTGTCATAATATTAAACCAAAATATCATTTCTAACAACACTCTTTCCACAACATTCACACATTTGAATCAAACTTGTAAAACGAACTGTGCATGCTTGTATTCTAGTTTTGAGCTTATTCTTTGATTCTAAGCTTATTTTTGAATTCTAATGACATGGAGACGATTATATGTGTTTGGGTTGTCATAAAAGTAAACCAAATGTCATTTCTAACCACACTCATTCCACAACATTCACATATTTGAATCAAACTCGTAAAACGAACTGTGCATCCATGTATGCTAGTTTTGAGCCTATTATTTGATTTTAAGCTTTTTTTTGAATTCCAATGACATGGACACGATTATATGCGTTAGGGTTCTCATAAAAGTAAACCAAATGTCATTTCTAACAACACTCATTCCACAACATTCACACATTTGAATCAAACTTGTAAAACCAACTGTTTATGCTTGTATTCTAGTTTTAAGCGTAGTCTTTGATTCTCAGATTATTTTTGAATTCTAATGACATGGAGACGATTATATGCGTTAGGGTTGTCATAATATTAAACCAAAATATCATTTCTAACAACACTCATTCCACAACATTCACACATTAGAATCAAACTTGTAAAACGAACTGTGCATGCTTGTATTTTACTTTTGAGCTTATACTTCGATTCTAAGCTTATTTTTGAATTCTAATGACATGGAGACGATTATATGTGTTAGGGTTGTCATAAAAGTAAACCAAAATGTCATTTCTAACAAAACTCATTCCACAACATTCACAGATTTGAATCAAACTTGTAAAACGAACTGTGCATGCTTGTATTCTAGTTTTAAGCGTAGTCTTTAATTCTAAGATTATTTTTGAATTCTAATGACATGGAGACGATTATATGCATTAGGGTTGTCATAATATTAAACCACAATGTCATTTCTAACAACACTCTTTCCACAACATTCACACATTTGAATCAAACTTGTAAAACGAACTGTGCATGCTTGTATTCTAGTTTTGAGCTTATTCTTTGATTCTAAGCTTATTTTTGAATTCTAATGACATGGAGACGATTATATGTGTTAGGGTTGTCATAAAAGTAAACCAAATGTCATTTCTAACCACACTTATTCCACAACATTCACATATTTGAATCAAACTCGTAAAACGAACTGTGCATCCATGTGTGCTAGTTTTGAGCCCATTATTTGATTTTAAGCTTTTTTTTGAATTCCAATGACATGGACACGATTATATGTGTTAGGGTAGTCATAAAACTAAACCAAATGTCATTTCTAACAACACTCATTCCACAACATTCACACATTAGAATCAAACTTGTAAAACGAACTGTGCATGCTTGTATTTTACTTTTGAGCTTATACTTCGATTCTAAGCTTATTTTTGAATTCTAATGACATGGAGACGATTATATGTGTTAGGGTTGTCATAAAAGTAAACCAAAATGTCATTTCTAACAAAACTCATTCCACAACATTCACAGATTTGAATCAAACTTGTAAAACGAACTGTGCATGCTTGTATTCTACTTTTTAGCTTATTCTTCGATTCTAAGCTTATTTTTTAATTCTAATGACATGGAGACGATTATATGTGTTAGGGTTGTCAAAATATTAAACCAAAATGTCATTTCTAACAACACTCATTCCACAACATTCACACATTTGAATCAACCTTGTATAACGAACTATGCATGCATGTATCCTAGTTTTGAGCTTATTCTTTGATTCTAAACTTATTTTTGAATTCTAATGACATGGAGAAGATTATATGTGTTAGGATTGTCATAAAAGTAAACCAAATGTCATTTCTAACAACACTCATTCCACAACATTCACACATTTGAATCAAACTTGTAAAACGAACTATGCATGCATGTATCCTAGTTTTGAGCTTATTCTTTGATTCTAAGCTTATTTTTGAATTCTAATGACATGGAGAAGATTATATGTGTTAGGGTTGTCATAAAAGTAAACCATATGTCATTTCTAACCACACTCATTCCACAACATTCACACATTTGAATCAAACTTGTAAAACGAACTGTTTATGCTTGTATTCTAGTTTTAAGCGTAGTCTTTGATTCTAAGCTTATTTTTGAATTCTAATGACATGGAGACGATTATATGTGTTAGGGTTGTCATAAAAGAAAACCAAATGTCATTTCTAACCACACTCATTCCACAACATTCACATATTGAATCAAACTTGTAAAACGAACTGTGCATGCATGTATGCTAGTTTGACCCTATTATTTGATTCTAAGCTTTTTTTTGAATTCCAATGACATGGACACGATTAAATGTGTTAGGGTAGTCATAAAACTAACCCAAATGTCATTTATAACCACACTCATTCCAAAACATTCACACATTAGAATCAAACTTGTAAAACGAACTGTGCATGCTTGTATTTTACTTTTGAGTTTATTCTTCGATTCTAAGCTTATTTTTGAATTCTAATGACATGGCGACGATTATATGTGTTAGGGTTGTCATAAAAGTAAACCAAATGTCACTTCTAACAACACTCATTCCACAACATTCACACATTTGAATCAAACTTGTAAAACGAACTATGCATGCATGTATCCTAGTTTTGAGCTTATTCTTTGATTCTAAGCTTATTTTTGAATTCTAATGACATGGAGAAGATTATATGTGTTAGGGTTGTCATAAAAGTAAACCAAATGTCATTTCTAACCACACTCATTCCACAACATTCACACATTTGAATCAAACTTGTAAAACGAACTGTTTATGCTTGTATTCTAGTTTTAAGCGTAGTCTTTGATTCTAAGCTTATTTTTGAATTCTAATGACATGGAGACGATTATATGTGTTAGGGTTGTCATAAAAGAAAACCAAATGTCATTTCTAACCACACTCATTCCACAACATTCACATATTTGAATCAAACTTGTAAAACGAACTGTGCATGCATGTATGCTAGTTTGAGCCTATTATTTGATTCTAAGCTTTTTTTTGAATTCCAATGACATGGACACGATTATATGTGTTAGGGTAGTCATAAAACTAACCCAAATGTCATTTATAACCACACTCATTCCAAAACATTCACACATTAGAATCAAACTTGTAAAACGAACTGTGCATGCTTGTATTTTACTTTTGAGTTTATTCTTCGATTCTAAGCTTATTTTTGAATTCTAATGACATGGAGACGATTATATGTGTTAGGGTTGTCATAAAAGTAAACCAAATGTCACTTCTAACAACACTCATTCCACAACATTCACACATTTGAATCAAACTTGTAAAACGAACTGTTTATGCTTGTATTCTAGTTTTAAGCGTAGTCTTTGATTCTAAGCTTATTTTTGAATTCTAATGACATGGAGACGATTATATGCGTTAGGGTTCTCGTAAAAGTAAACCAAATGTCATTTCTAACAACACTCATTCCACAACATTCACACATTTGAATCAAACTTGTAAAACGAACTGTTTATGCTTGTATTCTAGTTTTAAGCGTAGTCTTTGATTCTAAGCTTATTTTTGAATTCTAATGACATGGAGACGATTATATGCGTTAGGGTTGTCATAATATTAAACCAAAATGTCATTTCTAACAACACACTTTCCACAACATTCACACATTTGAATCAAACTTGTAAAACGAACTGTGCATGCTTGTATTCTAGTTTTGAGCTTATTCTTTGATTCTAAGCTTATTTTTGAATTCTAATGACATGGAGACGATTATATGTGTTAGGGTTGTCATAAAAGTAAACCAAATGTCATTTCTAACCACACTCATTCCATAACATTCACATATTTGAATCAAACTCGTAAAACGAACTGTGCATCCATGTATGCTAGTTTTGAGCCTATTACTTGATTCTAAGCTTTTTTTTGAATTCCAATGACATGGACACGATTATATGTGTTAGGGTAGTCATAAAACTAAACCAAATGTCATTTCTAACAACACTCATTCCACAACATTCACACATTAGAATCAAACTTGTAAAACGAACTGTGCATGCTTGTATTTTACTTTTGAGCTTATACTTCGATTCTAAGCTTATTTTTGAATTCTAATGACATGGAGACGATTATATGTGTTAGGGTTGTCATAAAAGTAAACCAAAATGTCATTTCTACCAAAACTCATTCCACAACATTCACAGATTTGAATCAAACTTGTAAAACGTACTGTGCATGCGTGTATTCTACTTTTTAGCTTATTCTTCGATTCTAAACTTATTTTTTAATTCTAATGACATGGAGACGATTATATGTGTTAGGGTTGTCAAAATATTAAACCAAAATGTCATTTCTAACAACACTCATTCCACAACATTCACACATTTGAATCAACCTTGTATAACGAACTATGCATGCATGTATCCTAGTTTTGAGCTTATTCTTTGATTCTAAACTTATTTTTGAATTCTAATGACATGGAGAAGATTATATGTGTTAGGATTGTCATAAAAGTAAACCAAATGTCATTTCTAACAACACTCATTCCACAACATTCACACATTTGAATCAAACTTGTAAAACGAACTATGCATGCATGTATCCTAGTTTTGAGCTTATTCTTTGATTCTAAGCTTATTTTTGAATTCTAATGACATGGAGAAGATTATATGTGTTAGGGTTGTCATAAAAGTAAACCAAATGTCATTTCTAACCACACTCATTCCACAACATTCACACATTTGAATCAAACTTGTAAAACGAACTGTTTATGCTTGTATTCTAGTTTTAAGCGTAGTCTTTGATTCTAAGCTTATTTTTGAATTCTAATGACATGGAGACGATTATATGTGTTAGGGTTGTCATAAAAGAAAACCAAATGTCATTTCTAACCACACTCATTCCACAACATTCACATATTTGAATCAAACTTGTAAAACGAACTGTGCATGCATGTATGCTAGTTTGACCCTATTATTTGATTCTAAGCTTTTTTTTGAATTCCAATGACATGGACACGATTATATGTGTTAGGGTAGTCATAAAACTAACCCAAATGTCATTTATAACCACACTCATTCCAAAACATTCACACATTAGAATCAAACTTGTAAAACGAACTGTGCATGCTTGTATTTTACTTTTGAGTTTATTCTTCGATTCTAAGCTTATTTTTGAATTCTAATGACATGGAGACGATTATATGTGTTAGGGTTGTCATAAAAGTAAACCAAATGTCACTTCTAACAACACTCATTCCACAACATTCACAGATTTGAATCAAACTTGTAAAACGAACTGTTTATGCTTGTATTCTAGTTTTAAGCGTAGTCTTTGATTCTAAGCTTATTTTTGAATTCTAATGACATGGAGACGATTATATGCGTTAGGGTTCTCATAAAAGTAAACCAAATGTCATTTCTAACAACACTCATTCCACAACATTCACACATTTGAATCAAACTTGTAAAACGAACTGTTTATGCTTGTATTCTAGTTTTAAGCGTAGTCTTTGATTCTAAGCTTATTTTTGAATTCTAATGACATGGAGACGATTATATGCGTTAGGGTTGTCATAATATTAAACCAAAATGTCATTTCTAACAACACTCTTTCCACAACATTCACACATTTGAATCAAACTTGTAAAACGAACTGTGCATGCTTGTATTTTACTTTTGAGTTTATTCTTCGATTCTAAGCTTATTTTTAAATTCTAATGACATGGAGACGATTATATGTGTTAGGGTTGTCATAAAAGTAAACCAAATGTCATTTCTAACAACACTCATTCCACAACATTCACACATTTGAATCAAACTCGTAAAACGAACTGTGCATCCATGTATGCTAGTTTTGAGCCTATTATTTGATTCTAACCTTTTTTTTGAATTCCAATGACATGGACACGATTATATGTGTTAGGGTAGTCCTAAAACTAAACCAAATGTCATTTCTAACAACACTCATTCCACAACATTCACACATTAGAATCAAACTTGTAAAACGAACTGTGCATGCTTGTATTTTACTTTTGAGCTTATACTTCGATTCTAAGCTTATTTTTGAATTCTAATGACATGGAGACGATTATATGTGTTAGGCTTGTCATAAAAGTAAACCAAAATGTCATTTCTAACAACACTCATTCCACAACATTCACAGATTTGAATCAAACTTGTAAAACGAACTGTGCATGCATGTATTCTACTTTTGAGCTTATTCTTCGATTCTAAGCTTATTTTTTAATTCTAATGACATGGAGACGATTATATGTGTTAGGCTTGTCATTATATTAAACCAAAATGTAATTTCTAACAACACTCATTCCACAACATTCACACATTTGAATCAACCTTGTAAAACGAACTATGCATGCATGTATCCTAGTTTTGAGCTTATTCTTTGATTCTAAGCTTATTTTTGAATTCTAATGACATGGAGAAGATTATATGTGTTAGGGTTGTCATAAAATTAAACCAAATGTCATTTCTAATCACACTCATTCCACAACATTCACATATTTGAATCAAACTTGTAAAACGAACTGTGCATGCATGTATGCTAGTTTTGAGCCTATTATTTGATTCTAAGCTTTTTTTTGAATTCCAATGACATGGACACGATTATATGTGTTAGGGTAGTCATAAAACTAACCCAAATGTCATTTATAACCACACTCATTCCAAAACATTCACACATTAGAATCAAACTTGTAAAACGAACTGTGCATGCTTGTATTTTACTTTTGAGTTTATTCTTCGATTCTAAGCTTATTTTTGAATTCTAATGACATGGAGACGATTATATGTGTTAGGGTTGTCATAAAAGTAAACCAAATGTCATTTCTAATCACACTCATTCCACAACATTCACATATTTGAATCAAACTTGTAAAACGAACTGTTTATGCTTGTATTCTAGTTTTAAGCGTAGTCTTTGATTCTAAGCTTATTTTTGAATTCTAATGACATGGAGACGATTATATGCGTTAGGGTTGTCATAATATTAAACCAAAATGTCATTTCTAACAACACTCTTTCCACAACATTCACACATTTGAAACAAACTTGTAAAACGAACTGTGCATGCTTGTATTCTAGTTTTAAGCTTATTCTTCGATTCTAAGCTTATTTTTGAATTCTAATGACATGGAGACGATTATATGTGTTAGGGTTGTCATAAAAGTAAACCAAATGTCATTTCTAAAAACACTCATTCCACAACATTCACACATTTGAATCAAACTTGTAAAACGAACTGTTTATGCTTGTATTCTAGTTTTAAGCGTAGTCTTTGATTCTAAGCTTATTTTTGAATTCTAATGACATGGAGACGATTATATGCGTTAGGGTTGTCATAATATTAAACCAAAATGTCATTTCTAACAACACTCTTTCCACAACATTCACACATTTGAATCAAACTTGTAAAACGAACTGTGCATGCTTGTATTCTAGTTTTGAGCTTATTCTTTGATTCTAAGCTTATTTTTGAATTCTAATGACATGGAGACGATTATATGTGTTAGGGTTGTCATAAAAGTAAACCAAATGTCATTTCTAACCACACTCATTCCATAACATTCACATATTTGAATCAAACTCGTAAAACGAACTGTGCATCCATGTATGCTAGTTTTGAGCCTATTACTTGATTCTAAGCTTTTTTTTGAATTCCAATGACATGGACACGATTATATGTGTTAGGGTAGTCATAAAACTAAACCAAATGTCATTTCTAACAACACTCATTCCACAACATTCACACATTAGAATCAAACTTGTAAAACGAACTGTGCATGCTTGTATTTTACTTTTGAGCTTATACTTCGATTCTAAGCTTATTTTTGAATTCTAATGACATGGAGACGATTATATGTGTTAGGGTTGTCATAAAAGTAAACCAAAATGTCATTTCTACCAAAACTCATTCCACAACATTCACAGATTTGAATCAAACTTGTAAAACGTACTGTGCATGCGTGTATTCTACTTTTTAGCTTATTCTTCGATTCTAAACTTATTTTTTAATTCTAATGACATGGAGACGATTATATGTGTTAGGGTTGTCAAAATATTAAACCAAAATGTCATTTCTAACAACACTCATTCCACAACATTCACACATTTGAATCAACCTTGTATAACGAACTATGCATGCATGTATCCTAGTTTTGAGCTTATTCTTTGATTCTAAACTTATTTTTGAATTCTAATGACATGGAGAAGATTATATGTGTTAGGATTGTCATAAAAGTAAACCAAATGTCATTTCTAACAACACTCATTCCACAACATTCACACATTTGAATCAAACTTGTAAAACGAACTATGCATGCATGTATCCTAGTTTTGAGCTTATTCTTTGATTCTAAGCTTATTTTTGAATTCTAATGACATGGAGAAGATTATATGTGTTAGGGTTGTCATAAAAGTAAACCAAATGTCAT
Source organism: Spergularia bocconei (assembly GCA_963457585.1). Taxonomy (NCBI): domain Eukaryota; kingdom Viridiplantae; phylum Streptophyta; class Magnoliopsida; order Caryophyllales; family Caryophyllaceae; genus Spergularia; species Spergularia bocconei. Next base: position 11,515,505 of record OY734956.1, read on the forward strand.
TTCTAACCACACTCATTCCACAACATTCACACATTTGAATCAAACTTGTAAAACGAACTGTTTATGCTTGTATTCTAGTTTTAAGCGTAGTCTTTGATTCTAAGCTTATTTTTGAATTCTAATGACATGGAGACGATTATATGTGTTAGGGTTGTCATAAAAGAAAACCAAATGTCATTTCTAACCACACTCATTCCACAACATTCACATATTTGAATCAAACTTGTAAAACGAACTGTGCATGCATGTATGCTAGTTTGACACTATTATTTGATTCTAAGCTTTTTTTTGAATTCCAATGACATGGACACGATTATATGTGTTAGGGTAGTCATAAAACTAACCCAAATGTCATTTATAACCACACTCATTCCAAAACATTCACACATTAGAATCAAACTTGTAAAACGAACTGTGCATGCTTGTATTTTACTTTTGAGTTTATTCTTCGATTCTAAGCTTATTTTTGAATTCTAATGACATGGAGACGATTATATGTGTTAGGGTTGTCATAAAAGTAAACCAAATGTCACTTCTAACAACACTCATTCCACAACATTCACAGATTTGAATCAAACTTGTAAAACGAACTGTTTATGCTTGTATTCTAGTTTTAAGCGTAGTCTTTGATTCTAAGCTTATTTTTGAATTCTAATGACATGGAGACGATTATATGCGTTAGGGTTCTCATAAAAGTAAACCAAATGTCATTTCTAACAACACTCATTCCACAACATTCACACATTTGAATCAAACTTGTAAAACGAAATGTTTATGCTTGTATTCTAGTTTTAAGCGTAGTCTTTGATTCTAAGCTTATTTTTGAATTCTAATGACATGGAGACGATTATATGCGTTAGGGTTGTCATAATATTAAACCAAAATGTCATTTCTAACAACACTCTTTCCACAACATTCACACATTTGAATCAAACTTGTAAAACGAACTGTGCATGCTTGTATTTTACTTTTGAGTTTATTCTTCGATTCTAAGCTTATTTTTAAATTCTAATGACATGGAGACGATTATATGTGTTAGGGTTGTCATAAAAGTAAACCAAATGTCATTTCTAACCACACTCATTCCACAACATTCACATATTTGAATCAAACTCGTAAAACGAACTGTGCATCCATGTATGCTAGTTTTGAGCCTATTATTTGATTCTAACCTTTTTTTTGAATTCCAATGACATGGACACGATTATATGTGTTAGGGTAGTCCTAAAACTAAACCAAATGTCATTTCTAACAACACTCATTCCACAACATTCACACATTAGAATCAAACTTGTAAAACGAACTGTGCATGCTTGTATTTTACTTTTGAGCTTATACTTCGATTCTAAGCTTATTTTTGAATTCTAATGACATGGAGACGATTATATGTGTTAGGGTTGTCATAAAAGTAAACCAAAATGTCATTTCTAACAACACTCATTCCACAACATTCACAGATTTGAATCAAACTTGTAAAACGAACTGTGCATGCATGTATTCTACTTTTGAGCTTATTCTTCGATTCTAAGCTTATTTTTTAATTCTAATGACATGGAGACGATTATATGTGTTAGGCTTGTCATTATATTAAACCAAAATGTAATTTCTAACAACACTCATTCCACAACATTCACACATTTGAATCAACCTTGTAAAACGAACTATGCATGCATGTATCCTAGTTTTGAGCTTATTCTTTGATTCTAAGCTTATTTTTGAATTCTAATGACATGGAGAAGATTATATGTGTTAGGGTTGTCATAAAAGTAAACCAAATGTCATTTCTAATCACACTCATTCCACAACATTCACATATTTGAATCAAACTTGTAAAACGAACTGTGCATGCTTGTATTCTAGTTTTGAGCTTATTCTTTGATTCTAAGCTTATTTTTGAATTCTAATGACATGGAGACGATTATATGTGTTAGGGTTGTCATAAAAGTAAACCAAATGTCATTTCTAATCACACTCATTCCACAACATTCACATATTTGAATCAAACTTGTAAAACGAACTGTGCATGCTTGTATTCTAGTTTTGAGCTTATTCTTTGATTCTAAGCTTATTTTTGAATTCTAATGACATGGAGACGATTATATGTGTTAGGGTTGTCATAAAAGTAAACCAAAATGTCATTTCTAACAACACTCATTCCACAACATTCACAGATTTGAATCAAACTTGTAAAACGAACTGTGCATGCATGTATTCTACTTTTGAGCTTATTCTTCGATTCTAAGCTTATTTTTTAATTCTAATGACATGGAGACGATTATATGTGTTAGGCTTGTCATTATATTAAACCAAAATGTAATTTCTAACAACACTCATTCCACAACATTCACACATTTGAATCAACCTTGTAAAACGAACTATGCATGCATGTATCCTAGTTTTGAGCTTATTCTTTGATTCTAAGCTTATTTTTGAATTCTAATGACATGGAGAAGATTATATGTGTTAGGGTTGTCATAAAAGTAAACCAAATGTCATTTCTAACAACACTCATTCCACAACATTCACACATTTGAATCAAACTTGTAAAACGAACTGTTTATGCTTGTATTCTAGTTTTAAGCGTAGTCTTTGATTCTAAGCTTATTTTTGAATTCTAATGACATGGAGACGATTATATGCGTTAGGGTTGTCATAATATTAAACCAAAATGTCATTTCTAACAACACTCTTTCGACAACATTCACACATTTGAATCAAACTTGTAAAACGAACTGTGCATGCTTGTATTCTAGTTTTGAGCTTATTCTTTGATTCTAAGCTTATTTTTGAATTCTAATGACATGGAGACGATTATATGTGTTAGGGTTGTCATAAAAGTAAACCAAATGTCATTTCTAATCACACTCATTCCACAACATTCACATATTTGAATCAAACTTGTAAAACGAACTGTGCATGCTTGTATTCTAGTTTTGAGCTTATTCTTTGATTCTAAGCTTATTTTTGAATTCTAATGACATGGAGACGATTATATGTGTTAGGGTTGTCATAAAAGTAAACCAAATGTCATTTCTAATCACACTCATTCCACAACATTCACATATTTGAATCAAACTTGTAAAACGAACTGTGCATGCTTGTATTCTAGTTTTGAGCTTATTCTTTGATTCTAAGCTTATTTTTGAATTCTAATGACATGGAGACGATTATATGTGTTAGGGTTGTCATAAAAGTAAACCAAAATGTCATTTCTAACAACACTCATTCCACAACATTCACAGATTTGAATCAAACTTGTAAAACGAACTGTGCATGCATGTATTCTACTTTTGAGCTTATTCTTCGATTCTAAGCTTATTTTTTAATTCTAATGACATGGAGACGATTATATGTGTTAGGCTTGTCATTATATTAAACCAAAATGTAATTTCTAACAACACTCATTCCACAACATTCACACATTTGAATCAACCTTGTAAAACGAACTATGCATGCATGTATCCTAGTTTTGAGCTTATTCTTTGATTCTAAGCTTATTTTTGAATTCTAATGACATGGAGAAGATTATATGTGTTAGGGTTGTCATAAAAGTAAACCAAATGTCATTTCTAATCACACTCATTCCACAACATTCACATATTTGAATCAAACTTGTAAAACGAACTGTGCATGCTTGTATTCTAGTTTTGAGCTTATTCTTTGATTCTAAGCTTATTTTTGAATTCTAATGACATGGAGACGATTATATGTGTTAGGGTTGTCATAAAAGTAAACCAAAATGTCATTTCTAACAACACTCTTTCCACAACATTCACACATTAGAATCAAACTTGTAAAACGAACTGTGCATGCTTGTATTTTACTTTTGAGTTTATTCTTCGATTCTAAGCTTATTTTTGAATTCTAATGACATGGAGACGATTATATGTGTTAGGGTTGTCATAAAAGTAAACCAAATGTCATTTCTAACAACACTCATTCCACAACATTCACACATTTGAATCAAACTTGTAAAACGAACTGTTTATGCTTGTATTCTAGTTTTAAGCGTAGTCTTTGATTCTAAGCTTATTTTTGAATTCTAATGACATGGAGACGATTATATGCGTTAGGGTTGTCATAATATTAAACCAAAATGTCATTTCTAACAACACTCTTTCGACAACATTCACACATTTGAATCAAACTTGTAAAACGAACTGTGCATGCTTGTATTCTAGTTTTGAGCTTATTCTTTGATTCTAAGCTTATTTTTGAATTCTAATGACATGGAGACGATTATATGTGTTAGGGTTGTCATAAAAGTAAACCAAATGTCATTTCTAATCACACTCATTCCACAACATTCACACATTTGAATCAAACTTGTAAAACGAACTGTTTATGCTTGTATTCTAGTTTTAAGCGTAGTATTTGATTCTAAGCTTATTTTTGAATTCTAATGACATGGAGACGATTATATGCGTTAGGGTTGTCATAATATTAAACCAAAATGTCATTTCTAACAACACTCTTTCCACAACATTCACACAATTGAATCAAACTTGTAAAACGAACTGTGCATGCTTGTATTCTAGTTTTGAGCTTATTCTTTGATTCTAAGCTTATTTTTGAATTCTAATGACATGGAGACGATTATATGTGTTAGGGTTGTCATAAAAGTAAACCAAATGTCATTTCTAACCACACTCATTCCACAACATTCACACATTTGAATCAAACTCGTAAAACGAACTGTGCATCCATGTATGCTAGTTTTGAGCCTATTATTTGATTCTAACCTTTTTTTTGAATTCCAATGACATGGACACGATTATATGTGTTAGGGTAGTCCTAAAACTAAACCAAATGTCATTTCTAACAACACTCATTCCACAACATTCACACATTAGAATCAAAACTTGTAAAACGAACTGTGCATGCTTGTATTTTACTTTTGAGCTTATACTTCGATTCTAAGCTTATTTTTGAATTCTAATGACATGGAGACGATTATATGTGTTAGGCTTGTCATAAAAGTAAACCAAATGTCATTTATAACCACACTCATTCCAAAACATTCACACATTAGAATCAAACTTGTAAAACGAACTGTGCAGGCTTGTATTTTACTTTTGAGTTTATTCTTCGATTCTAAGCTTATTTTTAAATTCTAATGACATGGAGAAGATTATATGTGTTAGGGTTGTTATAAAAGTAAACCAAATGTCATTTCTAACAACACTCATTCCACAACATTCACACATTTGAATCAAACTCGTAAAACGAACTGTGCATCCATGTATGCTAGTTTTGAGCCTATTATTTGATTCTAACCTTTTTTTTGAATTCCAATGACATGGACACGATTATATGTGTTAGGGTAGTCCTAAAACTAAACCAAATGTCATTTCTAACAACACTCATTCCACAACATTCACACATTAGAATCAAACTTGTAAAACGAACTGTGCATGCTTGTATTTTACTTTTGAGCTTATACTTCGATTCTAAGCTTATTTTTGAATTCTAATGACATGGAGACGATTATATGTGTTAGGCTTGTCATAAAAGTAAACCAAAATGTCATTTCTAACAACACTCATTCCACAACATTCACAGATTTGAATCAAACTTGTAAAACGAACTGTGCATGCTTGTATTCTACTTTTGAGCTTATTCTTCGATTCTAAACTTATTTTTTAATTCTAATGACATAGAGACGATTATATGTGTTAGGGTTGTCATTATATTAAACCAAAATGTAATTTCTAACAACACTCATTCCACAACATTCACACATTTGAATCAACCTTGTAAAACGAACTATGCATGCATGTATCCTAGTTTTGAGCTTATTCTTTGATTCTAAGCTTATTTTTGAATTCTAATGACATGGAGAAGATTATATGTGTTAGGGTTGTCATAAAAGTAAACCAAATGTCATTTCTAATCACACTCATTCCACAACATTCACATATTTGAATCAAACTTGTAAAACGAACTGTGCATGCATGTATGCTAGTTTTGAGCCTATTATTTGATTCTAAGCTTTTTTTTGAATTTTAATGACATGGACACGATTATATGTGTTAGGGTAGTCATAAAACTAACCCAAATGTCATTTATAACCACACTCATTCCAAAACATTCACACATTAGAATCAAACTTGTAAAACGAACTGTGCATGCTTGTATTTTACTTTTGAGTTTATGCTTCGATTCTAAGCTTATTTTTGAATTCTAATGACATGGAGACGATTATATGTGTTAGGGTTGTCATAAAAGTAAACCAAATGTCATTTCTAACAACACTCATTCCACAACATTCACACATTTGAATCAAACTTGTAAAACGAACTGTTTATGCTTGTATTCTAGTTTTAAGCGTAGTCTTTGATTCTAAGCTTATTTTTGAATTCTAATGACATGGAGACGATTATATGCGTTAGGGTTGTCATAATATTAAACCAAAATGTCATTTCTAACAACACTCTTTCCACAACATTCACACATTTGAATCAAACTTGTAAAACGAACTGTGCATGCTTGTATTCTAGTTTTGAGCTTATTCTTTGATTCTAAGCTTATTTTTGAATTCTAATGACATGGAGACGATTATATGTGTTAGGGTTGTCATAAAAGTAAACCAAATGTCATTTCTAATCACACTCATTCCACAACATTCACATATTTGAATCAAACTTGTAAAACGAACTGTGCATGCTTGTATTCTAGTTTTGAGCTTATTCTTTGATTCTAAGCTTATTTTTGAATTCTAATGACATGGAGACGATTATATGTGTTAGGGTTGTCATAAAAGTAAACCAAAATGTCATTTCTAACAACACTCATTCCACAACATTCACATATTTGAATCAAACTTGTAAAACGAACTATGGATGCATGTATTCTACTTTTGAGCTTATTCTTTGATTATAAGCTTTTTTTTGAATTCCAATGACATGGAGACGATTATATGTGTTAGGGTAGTTATAAAACTAAACCAAATGTCATTTCTAACAACAGTCATTCCACAACATTCACACATTTGATTCAAACTTGTAAAACGAACTGTGCATGCTTGTATTCTACTTTTGAGCTTATTCTTCGATTCTAAACTTATTTTTGAATTCTAATGACATGGAGACGATTATATGTGTTAGGGTTCTCATAAAAGTAAACCAAATGTCATTTCTAATCACACTCATTCCACAACATTCACATATTTGAATCAAACTTGTAAAACGAACTGTGCATGCATGTATGCTAGTTTTGAGCCTATTATTTGATTCTAAGCTTTTTTTTGAATTCCAATGACATGGACACGATTATATGTGTTAGGGTAGTCATAAAACTAACCCAAATGTCATTTATAACCACACTCATTCCAAAACATTCACACATTAGAATCAAACTTGTAAAACGAACTGTGCATGCTTGTATTTTACTTTTGAGTTTATTCTTCGATTCTAAGCTTATTTTTGAATTCTAATGACATGGAGACGATTATATGTGTTAGGGTTGTCATAAAAGTAAACCAAATGTCATTTCTAACAACACTCATTCCACAACATTCACACATTTGAATCAAACTTGTAAAACGAACTGTTTATGCTTGTATTCTAGTTTTAAGCGTAGTCTTTGATTCTAAGCTTATTTTTGAATTCTAATGACATGGAGACGATTATATGCGTTAGGGTTGTCATAATATTAAACCAAAATGTCATTTCTAACAACACTCTTTCGACAACATTCACACATTTGAATCAAACTTGTAAAACGAACTGTGCATGCTTGTATTCTAGTTTTGAGCTTATTCTTTGATTCTAAGCTTATTTTTGAATTCTAATGACATGGAGACGATTATATGTGTTAGGGTTGTCATAAAAGTAAACCAAATGTCATTTCTAATCACACTCATTCCACAACATTCACATATTTGAATCAAACTTGTAAAACGAACTGTGCATGCTTGTATTCTAGTTTTGAGCTTATTCTTTGATTCTAAGCTTATTTTTGAATTCTAATGACATGGAGACGATTATATGTGTTAGGGTTGTCATAAAAGTAAACCAAAATGTCATTTCTAACAACACTCTTTCCACAACATTCACACATTTGAATCAAACTTGTAAAACGAACTATGCATGCTTGTATTCTAGTTTTGAGCTTATTCTTTGATTCTAAGCTTATGTTTGAATTCTAATGACATGGAGAAGATTATATGTGTTAGGATTGTCATAAAAGTAAACCAAATGTCATTTCTAACCACACTCACTCCACAACATTCACATATTTGAATCAAACTCGTAAAACGAACTGTGCATCTATGTATGCTAGTTTTGAGCCTATTATTTGATTCTAACCTTTTTTTTGAATTCCAATGACATGGACACGATTATATGTGTTAGGGTAGTCATAAAACTAACCCAAATGTCATTTATAACCACACTCATTCCAAAACATTCACACATTAGAATCAAACTTGTAAAACGAACTGTGCATGCTTGTATTTTACTTTTGAGTTTATTCTTCGATTCTAAGCTTATTTTTGAATTCTAATGACATGGAGACGATTATATGTGTTAGGGTTGTCATAAAAGTAAACCAAATGTCATTTCTAACAACACTCATTCCACAACATTCACACATTTGAATCAAACTTGTAAAACGAACTGTTTATGCTTGTATTCTAGTTTTAAGCGTAGTATTTGATTCTAAGCTTATTTTTGAATTCTAATGACATGGAGACGATTATATGCGTTAGGGTTGTCATAATATTAAACCAAAATGTCATTTCTAACAACACTCTTTCCACAACATTCACACAATTGAATCAAACTTGTAAAACGAACTGTGCATGCTTGTATTCTAGTTTTGAGCTTATTCTTTGATTCTAAGCTTATTTTTGAATTCTAATGACATGGAGACGATTATATGTGTTAGGGTTGTCATAAAAGTAAACCAAATGTCATTTCTAACCACACTCATTCCACAACATTCACACATTTGAATCAAACTCGTAAAACGAACTGTGCATCCATGTATGCTAGTTTTGAGCCTATTATTTGATTCTAACCTTTTTTTTGAATTCCAATGACATGGACACGATTATATGTGTTAGGGTAGTCCTAAAACTAAACCAAATGTCATTTCTAACAACACTCATTCCACAACATTCACACATTAGAATCAAAACTTGTAAAACGAACTGTGCATGCTTGTATTTTACTTTTGAGCTTATACTTCGATTCTAAGCTTATTTTTGAATTCTAATGACATGGAGACGATTATATGTGTTAGGCTTGTCATAAAAGTAAACCAAATGTCATTTATAACCACACTCATTCCAAAACATTCACACATTAGAATCAAACTTGTAAAACGAACTGTGCAGGCTTGTATTTTACTTTTGAGTTTATTCTTCGATTCTAAGCTTATTTTTAAATTCTAATGACATGGAGAAGATTATATGTGTTAGGGTTGTTATAAAAGTAAACCAAATGTCATTTCTAACAACACTCATTCCACAACATTCACACATTTGAATCAAACTCGTAAAACGAACTGTGCATCCATGTATGCTAGTTTTGAGCCTATTATTTGATTCTAACCTTTTTTTTGAATTCCAATGACATGGACACGATTATATGTGTTAGGGTAGTCCTAAAACTAAACCAAATGTCATTTCTAACAACACTCATTCCACAACATTCACACATTAGAATCAAACTTGTAAAACGAACTGTGCATGCTTGTATTTTACTTTTGAGCTTATACTTCGATTCTAAGCTTATTTTTGAATTCTAATGACATGGAGACGATTATATGTGTTAGGCTTGTCATAAAAGTAAACCAAAATGTCATTTCTAACAACACTCATTCCACAACATTCACAGATTTGAATCAAACTTGTAAAACGAACTGTGCATGCTTGTATTCTACTTTTGAGCTTATTCTTCGATTCTAAGCTTATTTTTTAATTCTAATGACATGGAGACGATTATATGTGTTAGGGTTGTCATTATATTAAACCAAAATGTAATTTCTAACAACACTCATTCCACAACATTCACACATTTGAATCAACCTTGTAAAACGAACTATGCATGCATGTATCCTAGTTTTGAGCTTATTCTTTGATTCTAAGCTTATTTTTGAATTCTAATGACATGGAGAAGATTATATGTGTTAGGGTTGTCATAAAAGTAAACCAAATGTCATTTCTAACCACACTCATTCCACAACATTCACATATTTGAATCAAACTTGTAAAACGAACTGTGCATGGATGTATGCTAGTTTTGAGCCTATTATTTGATTCTAAGCTTTTTTTTTTTGAATTCCAATGACATGGACACGGTTATATGTGTTAGGGTAGTCCTAAAACTAAACCAAATGTCATTTCTAACAACACTCATTCCACAACATTCACACATTAGAATCAAACTTGTAAAACGAACTGTGCATGCTTGTATTTTACTTTTGAGCTTATACTTCGATTCTAAGCTTATTTTTGAATTCTAATGACATGGAGACGATTATATGTGTTAGGCTTGTCATAAAAGTAAACCAAAATGTCATTTCTAACAACACTCATTCCACAACATTCACAGATTTGAATCAAACTTGTAAAACGAACTGTGCATGCTTGTATTCTACTTTTGAGCTTATTCTTCGATTCTAAGCTTATTTTTTAATTCTAATGACATGGAGACGATTATATGTGTTAGGGTTGTCATTATATTAAACCAAAATGTAATTTCTAACAACACTCATTCCACAACATTCACACATTTGAATCAACCTTGTAAAACGAACTATGCATGCATGTATCCTAGTTTTGAGCTTATTCTTTAATTCTAAGCTTATTTTTGAATTCTAATGACATGGAGAAGATTATATGTGTTAGGGTTGTCATAAAAGTAAACCAAATGTCATTTCTAATCACACTCATTCCACAACATTCACATATTTGAATCAAACTTGTAAAACGAACTGTGCATGCTTGTATTTTACTTTTGAGTTTATTCTTCGATTCTAAGCTTATTTTTGAATTCTAATGACATGGAGACGATTATATGTGTTAGGGTTGTCATAAAAGTAAACCAAATGTCATTTCTAACAACACTCATTCCACAACATTCACACATTTGAATCAAACTTGTAAAACGAACTGTTTATGCTTGTATTCTAGTTTTAAGCGTAGTATTTGATTCTAAGCTTATTTTTGAATTCTAATGACATGGAGACGATTATATGCGTTAGGGTTGTCATAATATTAAACCAAAATGTCATTTATAACCACACTCATTCCACAACATTCACACATTAGAATCAAACTTGTAAAACGAACTGTGCATGCTTGTATTTTACTTTTGAGCTTATACTTCGATTCTAAGCTTATTTTTAAATTCTAATGACATGGAGAAGATTATATGTGTTAGGGTTGTTATAAAAGTAAACCAAATGTCATTTCTAACCACACTCATTCCACAACATTCACACATTTGAATCAAACTCGTAAAACGAACTGTGCATCCATGTATGCTAGTTTTGAGCCTATTATTTGATTCTAACCTTTTTTTTGAATTCCAATGACATGGACACGATTATATGTGTTAGGGTAGTCCTAAAACTAAACCAAATGTCATTTCTAACAACACTCATTCCACAACATTCACACATTAGAATCAAACTTGTAAAACGAACTGTGCATGCTTGTATTTTACTTTTGAGCTTATACTTCGATTCTAAGCTTATTTTTGAATTCTAATGACATGGAGACGATTATATGTGTTAGGCTTGTCATAAAAGTAAACCAAAATGTCATTTCTAACAACACTCATTCCACAACATTCACAGATTTGAATCAAACTTGTAAAACGAACTGTGCATGCTTGTATTCTACTTTTGAGCTTATTCTTCGATTCTAAGCTTATTTTTTAATTCTAATGACATGGAGACGATTATATGTGTTAGGGTTGTCATTATATTAAACCAAAATGTAATTTCTAACAACACTCATTCCACAACATTCACACATTTGAATCAACCTTGTAAAACGAACTATGCATGCATGTATCCTAGTTTTGAGCTTATTCTTTGATTCTAAGCTTATTTTTGAATTCTAATGACATGGAGAAGATTATATGTGTTAGGGTTGTCATAAAAGTAAACCAAATGTCATTTCTAATCACACTCATTCCACAACATTCACATATTTGAATCAAACTTGTAAAACGAACTGTGCATGCATGTATGCTAGTTTTGAGCCTATTATTTGATTCTAAGCTTTTTTTTGAATTCCAATGACATGGACACGATTATATGTGTTAGGGTAGTCATAAAACTAACCCAAATGTCATTTATAACCACACTCATTCCAAAACATTCACACATTAGAATCAAACTTGTAAAACGAACTGTGCATGCTTGTATTTTACTTTTGAGTTTATTCTTCGATTCTAAGCTTATTTTTAAATTCTAATGACATGGAGAAGATTATATGTGTTAGGGTTGTTATAAAAGTAAACCAAATGTCATTTCTAACAACACTCATTCCACAACATTCACACATTTGAATCAAACTCGTAAAACGAACTGTGCATCCATGTATGCTAGTTTTGAGCCTATTATTTGATTCTAACCTTTTTTTTGAATTCCAATGACATGGACACGATTATATGTGTTAGGGTAGTCCTAAAACTAAACCAAATGTCATTTCTAACAACACTCATTCCACAACATTCACACATTAGAATCAAACTTGTAAAACGAACTGTGCATGCTTGTATTTTACTTTTGAGCTTATACTTCGATTCTAAGCTTATTTTTGAATTCTAATGACATGGAGACGATTATATGTGTTAGGCTTGTCATAAAAGTAAACCAAAATGTCATTTCTAACAACACTCATTCCACAACATTCACAGATTTGAATCAAACTTGTAAAACGAACTGTGCATGCTTGTATTCTACTTTTGAGCTTATTCTTCGATTCTAAGCTTATTTTTTAATTCTAATGACATGGAGACGATTATATGTGTTAGGGTTGTCATTATATTAAACCAAAATGTAATTTCTAACAACACTCATTCCACAACATTCACACATTTGAATCAACCTTGTAAAACGAACTATGCATGCATGTATCCTAGTTTTGAGCTTATTCTTTGATTCTAAGCTTATTTTTGAATTCTAATGACATGGAGAAGATTATATGTGTTAGGGTTGTCATAAAAGTAAACCAAATGTCATTTCTAATCACACTCATTCCACAACATTCACATATTTGAATCAAACTTGTAAAACGAACTGTGCATGCATGTATGCTAGTTTTGAGCCTATTATTTGATTCTAAGCTTTTTTTTGAATTCCAATGACATGGACACGATTATATGTGTTAGGGTAGTCATAAAACTAACCCAAATGTCATTTATAACCACACTCATTCCAAAACATTCACACATTAGAATCAAACTTGTAAAACGAACTGTGCATGCTTGTATTTTACTTTTGAGTTTATTCTTCGATTCTAAACTTATTTTTGAATTCTAATGACATGGAGACGATTATATGTGTTAGGGTTGTCATAAAAGTAAACCAAATGTCATTTCTAACAACACTCATTCCACAACATTCACACATTTGAATCAAACTTGTAAAACGAACTGTTTATGCTTGTATTCTAGTTTTAAGCGTAGTCTTTGATTCTAAGCTTATTTTTGAATTCTAATGACATGGAGACGATTATATGCGTTAGGGTTGTCATAATATTAAACCAAAATGTCATTTCTAACAACACTCTTTCCACAACATTCACACATTTGAATCAAACTTGTAAAACGAACTGTGCATGCTTGTATTCTAGTTTTGAGCTTATTCTTTGATTCTAAGCTTATTTTTGAATTCTAATGACATGGAGACGATTATATGTGTTAGGGTTGTCATAAAAGTAAACAAAATGTCATTTCTAATCACACTCATTCCACAACATTCACATATTTGAATCAAACTTGTAAAACGAACTGTGCATGCTTGTATTCTAGTTTTGAGCTTATTCTTTGATTCTAAGCTTATTTTTGAATTCTAATGACATGGAGACGATTATATGTGTTAGGGTTGTCATAAAAGTAAACCAAAATGTCATTTCTAACAACACTCTTTCCACAACATTCACACATTTGAATCAAACTTGTAAAACGAACTGTGCATGCTTGTATTCTAGTTTTGAGCTTATTCTTTGATTCTAAGCTTATTTTTGAATTCTAATGACATGGAGAAGATTATATGTGTTAGGATTGTCATAAAAGTAAACCAAATGTCATTTCTAACCACACTCATTCCACAACATTCACATATTTGAATCAAACTCGTAAAACGAACTGTGCATCCATGTATGCTAGTTTTGAGCCTATTATTTGATTCTAACCTTTTTTTTGAATTCCAATGACATGGACACGATTATATGTGTTAGGGTAGTCATAAAACTAACCCAAATGTCATTTATAACCACACTCATTCCAAAACATTCACACATTAGAATCAAACTTGTAAAACGAACTGTGCATGCTTGTATTTTACTTTTGAGTTTATTCTTCGATTCTAAGCTTATTTTTGAATTCTAATGACATGGAGACGATTATATGTGTTAGGGTTGTCATAAAAGTAAACCAAATGTCATTTCTAACAACACTCATTCCACAACATTCACACATTTGAATCAAACTTGTAAAACGAACTGTTTATGCTTGTATTCTAGTTTTAAGCGTAGTATTTGATTCTAAGCTTATTTTTGAATTCTAATGACATGGAGACGATTATATGCGTTAGGGTTGTCATAATATTAAACCAAAATGTCATTTATAACCACACTCATTCCACAACATTCACACATTAGAATCAAACTTGTAAAACGAACTGTGCATGCTTGTATTTTACTTTTGAGCTTATACTTCGATTCTAAGCTTATTTTTAAATTCTAATGACATGGAGAAGATTATATGTGTTAGGGTTGTTATAAAAGTAAACCAAATGTCATTTCTAACCACACTCATTCCACAACATTCACACATTTGAATCAAACTCGTAAAACGAACTGTGCATCCATGTATGCTAGTTTTGAGCCTATTATTTGATTCTAACCTTTTTTTTGAATTCCAATGACATGGACACGATTATATGTGTTAGGGTAGTCCTAAAACTAAACCAAATGTCATTTCTAACAACACTCATTCCACAACATTCACACATTAGAATCAAACTTGTAAAACGAACTGTGCATGCTTGTATTTTACTTTTGAGCTTAT
Organism: Spergularia bocconei; assembly: GCA_963457585.1. Lineage (NCBI taxonomy): Eukaryota > Viridiplantae > Streptophyta > Magnoliopsida > Caryophyllales > Caryophyllaceae > Spergularia > Spergularia bocconei. The sequence continues at coordinate 11,530,759 of OY734956.1, forward strand.
ACTTCGATTCTAAGCTTATTTTTGAATTCTAATGACATGGAGACGATTATATGTGTTAGGCTTGTCATAAAAGTAAACCAAAATGTCATTTCTAACAACACTCATTCCACAACATTCACAGATTTGAATCAAACTTGTAAAACGAACTGTGCATGCTTGTATTCTACTTATGAGCTTATTCTTCGATTCTAAGCTTATTTTTTAATTCTAATGACATCGAGACGATTATATGTGTTAGGGTTGTCATTATATTAAACCAAAATGTAATTTCTAACAACACTCATTCCACAACATTCACATATTTGAATCAACCTTGTAAAACGAGCTATGCATGCTTGTATCCTAGTTTTGAGCTTATTCTTTGATTCTAAGCTTATTTTTGAATTCTAATGACATGGAGAAGATTATATGTGTTAGGGTTGTCATAAAAGTAAACCAAATGTCATTTCTAATCACACTCATTCCACAACATTCACATATTTGAATCAAACTCGTAAAACGAACTGTGCATCCATGTATGCTAGTTTTGAGCCTATTATTTGATTCTAACCTTTTTTTTGAATTCCAATGACATGGACACGATTATATGTGTTAGGGTAGTCATAAAACTAACCCAAATGTCATTTATAACCACACTCATTCCAAAACATTCACACATTAGAATCAAACTTGTAAAACGAACTGTGCATGCTTGTATTTTACTTTTGAGTTTATTCTTCGATTCTAAGCTTATTTTTGAATTCTAATGACATGGAGACGATTATATGTGTTAGGGTTGTCATAAAAGTAAACCAAATGTCATTTCTAACAACACTCATTCCACAACATTCACACATTTGAATCAAACTTGTAAAACGAACTGTTTATGCTTGTATTCTAGTTTTAAGCGTAGTCTTTGATTCTAAGCTTATTTTTGAATTCTAATGACATGGAGACGATTATATGCGTTAGGGTTGTCATAATATTAAACCAAAATGTCATTTCTAACAACACTCTTTCCACAACATTCACACAATTGAATCAAACTTGTAAAACGAACTGTGCATGCTTGTATTCTAGTTTTGAGCTTATTCTTTGATTCTAAGCTTATTTTTGAATTCTAATGACATGGAGACGATTATATGTGTTAGGGTTGTCATAAAAGTAAACCAAATGTCATTTCTAACCACACTCATTCCACAACATTCACATATTTGAATCAAACTCGTAAAACGAACTGTGCATCCATGTATGCTAGTTTTGAGCCTATTATTTGATTCTAACCTTTTTTTTGAATTCTAATGACATGGACACGATTATATGTGTTAGGGTAGTCCTAAAACTAAACCAAATGTCATTTCTAACAACACCCATTCCACAACATTCACACATTAGAATCAAACTTGTAAAACGAACTGTGCATGCTTGTATTTTACTTTTGAGCTTATACTTCGATTCTAAGCTTATTTTTGAATTCTAATGACATGGAGACGATTATATGTGTTAGGCTTGTCATAAAAGTAAACCAAAATGTCATTTCTACCAACACTCATTCCACAACATTCACAGATTTGAATCAAACTTGTAAAACGAACTGTGCATGCTTGTATTCTACTTTTGAGCTTAGTCTTCGATTCTAAGCTTATTTTTTAATTCTAATGACATGGAGACGATTATATGTGTTAGGGTTGTCATAATATTAAACCAAAATGTCATTGCTAACAACACTCATTCCACAACATTCACACATTTGAATCAAACTTGTAAAACGAACTATGCATGCATGTATCCTAGTTTTGAGCTTATTCTTTAATTCTAAGATTATTTTTGAATTCTAATGACATGGAGACGATTATATGTGTTAGGGTTGTCATAAAAGTAAACCAAAATGTCATTTCTAACAACACTCATTCCACAACATTCACAGATTTGAATCAAACTTGTAAAACGAACTGTGCATGCTTGTATTCTACTTTTGAGCTTATTCTTCGATTCTAAGCTTATTTTTTAATTCTAATGACATGGAGACGATTATATGTGTTAGGGTTGTCATTATATTAAACCAAAATGTAATTTCTAACAACACTCATTCCACAACATTCACACATTTGAATCAACCTTGTAAAACGAACTATGCATGCATGTATCCTAGTTTTGAGCTTATTCTTTGATTCTAAGCTTATTTTTGAATTCTAATGACATGGAGAAGATTATATGTGTTAGGGTTGTCATAAAAGTAAACTAAATGTCATTTCTAATCACACTCATTCCACAACATTCACATATTTGAATCAAACTTGTAAAACGAACTGTGCATGCATGTATGCTAGTTTTGAGCCTATTATTTGATTCTAAGCTTTTTTTTGAATTCCAATGACATGGGCACGATTATATGTGTTAGGGTAGTCATAAAACTAACCAAAATGTCATTTCTAACAACACTCATTCCACAACATTCACACATTTGAATCAAACTTGTAAAACGAACTGTTTATGTTTGTATTCTAGTTTTAAGCGTAGTCTTTGATTCTAAGCTTATTTTTGAATTCTAATGGCATGGAGACGATTATATGCGTTAGGGTTGTCATAACATTAAACCAAAATGTCATTTCTAACAACACTCTTTCCACAACATTCACACATTTGAATCAAACTTGTAAAACGAACTGTTTATGTTTGTATTCTAGTTTTAAGCGTAGTCTTTGATTCTAAGCTTATTTTTGAATTCTAATGGCATGGAGACGATTATATGCGTTAGGGTTGTCATAACATTAAACCAAAATGTCATTTCTAACAACACTCTTTCCACAGCATTCACACATTTGAATCAAACTTGTAAAACGAACTGTGCATGCTTGTATTCTAGTTTTGAGCTTATTCTTTGATTCTAAGCTTATTTTTGAATTCTAATGACATGGAGACGATTATATGTGTTAGGGTTGTCATAAAAGTAAACCAAATGTCATTTCTAACCACACTCATTCCACAACATTCACATATTTGAATCAAACTTGTAAAACGAACTGTGCATGCATGTATGCTAGTTTTGAGCCTATTATTTGATTCTAAGCTTTTTTTTGAATTCCAATGACATGGACACGATTATATGTGTTAGGGTAGTCATAAAACTAACCCAAATCTCATTTATAACCACACTCATTCCAAAACATTCACACATTTGAATCAAACTTGTAAAACGAACTGTGCATGCTTGTATTCTAGTTTTGAGCTTATTCTTTGATTCTAAGCTTATTTTTGAATTCCAATGACATGGACACGATTATATGTGTTAGGGTAGTCATAAAACTAACCCAAATGTCATTTATAACCACACTCATTCCAAAACATTCACACATTAGAATCAAACTTGTAAAACGAACTGTGCATGTTTGTATTTTACTTTTGAGTTTATTCTTCGATTCTAAGCTTATTTTTTAATTCTAATGACATAGAGACGATTATATGTGTTAGGGTTGTCATTATATTAAACCAAAATGTAATTTCTAACAACACTCATTCCACAACATTCACACATTTGAATCAACCTTGTAAAACGAACTATGCATGCATGTATCCTAGTTTTGAGCTTATTCTTTGATTCTAAGCTTATGTTTGAATTCTAATGACATGGAGAAGATTATATGTGTTAGGGTTGTCATAAAAGTAAACCAAATGTCATTTCTAACCACACTCATTCCACAACATTCACATATTTGAATCAAACTTGTAAAACGAACTGTGCATGCATGTATGCTAGTTTTGAGCCTATTATTTGATTCTAAGCTTTTTTTTGAATTCCAATGACATGGACACGATTATATGTGTTAGGGTAGTCATAAAACTAACCCTAATGTCATTTATAACCACACTCATTCCAAAACATTCACACATTTGAATCAAACTTGTAAAACGAACTGTGCATGCTTGTATTCTAGTTTTGAGCTTATTCTTTGATTCTAAGCTTTTTTTTGAATTCCAATGACATGGACACGATTATATGTGTTAGGGTAGTCATAAAACTAAACCAAATGTCATTTATAACCACACTCATTCCAAAACATTCACACGTTAGAATCAAACTTGTAAAACGAACTATGCATGCTTGTATTTTACTTTTGAGTTTATTCTTCGATTCTAAGCTTATTTTTGAATTCTAATGACATGGAGACGATTATATGTGTTAGGGTTGTCATAAAAGTAAACCAAATGTCATTTCTAACAACACTCATTCCACAACATTCACACATTTGAATCAAACTTGTAAAACGAACTGTTTATGCTTGTATTCTAGTTTTAAGCGTAGTCTTTGATTCTAAGCTTATTTTTGAATTCTAATGACATGGAGACGATTATATGCGTTAGGGTTGTCATAACATTAAACCAAAATGTCATTTCTAACAACACTCTTTCCACAACATTCACACATTTGAATCAAACTTGTAATACGAATTGTTTATGCTTGTATTCTAGTTTTAAGCGTAGTCTTTGATTCTAAGCTTATTTTTGAATTCTAATGACATGGAGACGATTATATGTGTTAGGGTTGTCATAAAAGTAAACCAAATGTCATTTCTAACAACACTCATTCCACAACATTCACACATTTGAATCAAACTTGTAAAACGAACTGTTTATGTTTGTATTCTAGTTTTAAGCGTAGTCTTTGATTCTAAGCTTATTTTTGAATTCTAATGGCATGGAGACGATTATATGCGTTAGGGTTGTCATAACATTAAACCAAAATGTCATTTCTAACAACACTCTTTCCACAACATTCACACATTTGAATCAAACTTGTAAAACGAACTGTGCATGCTTGTATTCTAGTTTTGAGCTTATTCTTTGATTCTAAGCTTATTTTTGAATTTTAATGACATGGAGACGATTATATGTGTTAGGGTTGTCATAAAAGTAAACCAAATGTCATTTCTAACAACACTCATTCCACAACATTCACACATTTGAATCAAACTTGTAAAACGAACTGTTTATGCTTGTATTCTAGTTTTAAGCGTAGTCTTTGATTCTAAGCTTATTTTTGAATTCTAATGACATGGAGACGATTATATGCGTTAGGGTTCTCATAAAAGTAAACCAAATGTCATTTCTAACAACACTCATTCCACAACATTCACACATTTGAATCAAAGTTGTAAAACGAACTGTTTATGCTTGTATTCTAGTTTTAAGCGTAGTCTTTGATTCTAAGCTTATTTTTGAATTCTAATGGCATGGAGACGATTATATGCGTTAGGGTTGTCATAAATTAAACCAAAATGTCATTTCTAACAACACTCTTTCCACAACATTTACACATTTGAATCAAACTTGTAAAACGAACTGTGCATGCTTGTATTCTAGTTTTGAGCTTATTCTTTGATTCTAAGCTTATTTTTGAATTCTAATGACATGGAGACGATTATATGTGTTAGGGTTGTCATAAAAGTAAACCAAATGTCATTTCGAACCACACTCATTCCACAACATTCACATATTTGAATCAAACTTGTAAAACGAACTGTGCATGCATGTATGCTAGTTTTGAGCCTATTATTTGATTCTAAGCTTTTTTTTGAATTCCAATGACATGGACACAATTATATGTGTTAGGGTAGTCATAAAACTAACCCTAATGTCATTTATAACCACACTCATTCCAAAACATTTACACATTTGAATCAAACTTGTAAAACGAACTGTGCAAGCTTGTATTCTAGTTTTGAGCTTATTCTTTGATTCTAAGCTTATTTTTGAATTCCAATGACATGGACACGATTATATGTGTTAGGGTAGTCATAAAACTAACCCAAATGTCATTTATAACTACACTCATTCCAAAACATTCACACATTAGAATCAAACTTGTAAAACGAACTGTGCATGCTTGTATTTTACTTTTGAGTTTATTCTTCGATTCTAAGCTTATTTTTGAATTCTAATGACATGGAGACGATTATATGTGTTAGGGTTGTCATAAAAGTAAACCAAATGTCATTTCTAACAACACTCATTCCACAACATTCACACATTTGAATCAAACTTGTAAAACGAACTGTTTATGCTTGTATTCTAGTTTTAAGCGTAGTCTTTGATTCTAAGCTTATTTTTGAATTCTAATGACATGGAGACGATTATATGCGTTAGGGTTCTCATAAAAGTAAACCAAATGTCATTTCTAACAACACTCATTCCACAACATTCACACATTTGAATCAAACTTGTAAAACGAACTGTTTATGCTTGTATTCTAGTTTTAAGCGTAGTCTTTGATTCTAAGCTTATTTTTGAATTCTAATGGCATGGAGACAATTATATGCGTTAGGGTTGTCATAACATTAAACCAAAATGTCATTTCTAACAACACTCTTTCCACAGCATTCACACATTTGAATCAAACTTGTAATACGAATTGTTTATGCTTGTATTCTAGTTTTAAGCGTAGTCTTTGATTCTAAGCTTATTTTTGAATTCTAATGACATGGAGACGATTATATGTGTTAGGGTTGTCATAAAAGTAAACCAAATGTCATTTCTAACAACACTCATTCCACAACATTCACACATTTGAATCAAACTTGTAAAACGAACTGTTTATGTTTGTATTCTAGTTTTAAGCGTAGTCTTTGATTCTAAGCTTATTTTTGAATTCTAATGGCATGGAGACGATTATATGCGTTAGGGTTGTCATAACATTAAACCAAAATGTCATTTCTAACAACACTCTTTCCACAACATTCACACATTTGAATCAAACTTGTAAAACGAACTGTTTATGTTTGTATTCTAGTTTTAAGCGTAGTCTTTGATTCTAAGCTTATTTTTGAATTCTAATGGCATGGAGACGATTATATGCGTTAGGGTTGTCATAACATTAAACCAAAATGTCATTTCTAACAACACTCTTTCCACAACATTCGCACATTTGAATCAAACTTGTAAAACGAACTGTGCATGCTTGTATTCTAGTTTTGAGCTTATTCTTTGATTCTAAGCTTATTTTTGAATTTTAATGACATGGAGACGATTATATGTGTTAGGGTTGTCATAAAAGTAAACCAAATGTCATTTCTAACAACACTCATTCCACAACATTCACACATTTGAATCAAACTTGTAAAACGAACTGTTTATGCTTGTATTCTAGTTTTAAGCGTAGTCTTTGATTCTAAGCTTATTTTTGAATTCTAATGGCATGGAGACGATTATATGCGTTAGGGTTGTCATAACATTAAACCAAAATGTCATTTCTAACAACACTCTTTCCACAACATTCACACATTTGAATCAAACTTGTAAAACGAACTGTGCATGCTTGTATTCTAGTTTTGAGTTTATTCTTCGATTCTAAGCTTATTTTTGAATTCTAATGACATGGAGACGATTATATGTGTTAGGGTTGTCATAAAAGTAAACCAAATGTCATTTCTAACAACACTCATTCCACAACATTCACACATTTGAATCAAACTTGTAAAACGAACTGTTTATGCTTGTATTCTAGTTTTAAGCGTAGTCTTTGATTCTAAGCTTATTTTTGAATTCTAATGACATGGAGACGATTATATGCGTTAGGGTTGTCATAACATTAAACCAAAATGTCATTTCTAACAACACTCTTTCCACAACATTCACACATTTGAATCAAACTTGTAATACGAATTGTTTATGCTTGTATTCTAGTTTTAAGCGTAGTCTTTGATTCTAAGCTTATTTTTGAATTCTAATGACATGGAGACGATTATATGTGTTAGGGTTGTCATAAAAGTAAACCAAATGTCATTTCTAACAACACTCATTCCACAACATTCACACATTTGAATCAAACTTGTAAAACGAACTGTTTATGTTTGTATTCTAGTTTTAAGCGTAGTCTTTGATTCTAAGCTTATTTTTGAATTCTAATGGCATGGAGACGATTATATGCGTTAGGGTTGTCATAACATTAAACCAAAATGTCATTTCTAACAACACTCATTCCACAACATTCACACATTTGAATCAAACTTGTAAAACGAACTGTTTATGTTTGTATTCTAGTTTTAAGCGTAGTCTTTGATTCTAAGCTTATTTTTGAATTCTAATGGCATGGAGACGATTATATGCGTTAGGGTTGTCATAACATTAAACCAAAATGTCATTTCTAACAACACTCATTCCACAACATTCACACATTTGAATCAAACTTGTAAAACGAACTGTGCATGCTTGTATTCTACTTTTGAGCTTATTCTTCGATTCTAAGCTTATTTTTGAATTCTAATGACATGGAGACGATTATATGTGTTAGGGTTCTCATAAAAGTAAACCAAATGTCATTTCTAACAACACTGATTCCACAACATTCACATATTTGAATCAAACTTGTAAAACGAACTGTGCATGCTTGTATTCTAGTTTTGAGCTTATTCTTTGATTCTAAGCTTATTTTTGAATTCTAATGACATGGAGACGATTATATGTGTTAGGGTTGTCATAAAAGTAAACCAAATGTCATTTCTAACCACACTCATTCCACAACATTCACATATTTGAATCAAACTTGTAAAACGAACTGTGCATGCATGTATGCTAGTTTTGAGCCTATTATTTGATTCTAAGCTTTTTTTTGAATTCCAATGACATGGACACGATTATATGTGTTAGGGTAGTCATAAAACTAACCCAAATCTCATTTATAACCACACTCATTCCAAAACATTCACACATTTGAATCAAACTTGTAAAACGAACTGTGCATGCTTGTATTCTAGTTTTGAGCTTATTCTTTGATTCTAAGCTTATTTTTGAATTCCAATGACATGGACACGATTATATGTGTTAGGGTAGTCATAAAACTAACCCAAATGTCATTTATAACCACACTCATTCCAAAACATTCACACATTAGAATCAAACTTGTAAAACGAACTGTGCATGTTTGTATTTTACTTTTGAGTTTATTCTTCGATTCTAAGCTTATTTTTTAATTCTAATGACATAGAGACGATTATATGTGTTAGGGTTGTCATTATATTAAACCAAAATGTAATTTCTAACAACACTCATTCCACAACATTCACACATTTGAATCAACCTTGTAAAACGAACTATGCATGCATGTATCCTAGTTTTGAGCTTATTCTTTGATTCTAAGCTTATGTTTGAATTCTAATGACATGGAGAAGATTATATGTGTTAGGGTTGTCATAAAAGTAAACCAAATGTCATTTCTAACCACACTCATTCCACAACATTCACATATTTGAATCAAACTTGTAAAACGAACTGTGCATGCATGTATGCTAGTTTTGAGCCTATTATTTGATTCTAAGCTTTTTTTTGAATTCCAATGACATGGACACGATTATATGTGTTAGGGTAGTCATAAAACTAACCCTAATGTCATTTATAACCACACTCATTCCAAAACATTCACACATTTGAATCAAACTTGTAAAACGAACTGTGCATGCTTGTATTCTAGTTTTGAGCTTATTCTTTGATTCTAAGCTTTTTTTTGAATTCCAATGACATGGACACGATTATATGTGTTAGGGTAGTCATAAAACTAAACCAAATGTCATTTATAACCACACTCATTCCAAAACATTCACACGTTAGAATCAAACTTGTAAAACGAACTATGCATGCTTGTATTTTACTTTTGAGTTTATTCTTCGATTCTAAGCTTATTTTTGAATTCTAATGACATGGAGACGATTATATGTGTTAGGGTTGTCATAAAAGTAAACCAAATGTCATTTCTAACAACACTCATTCCACAACATTCACACATTTGAATCAAACTTGTAAAACGAACTGTTTATGCTTGTATTCTAGTTTTAAGCGTAGTCTTTGATTCTAAGCTTATTTTTGAATTCTAATGACATGGAGACGATTATATGCGTTAGGGTTGTCATAACATTAAACCAAAATGTCATTTCTAACAACACTCTTTCCACAACATTCACACATTTGAATCAAACTTGTAATACGAATTGTTTATGCTTGTATTCTAGTTTTAAGCGTAGTCTTTGATTCTAAGCTTATTTTTGAATTCTAATGACATGGAGACGATTATATGTGTTAGGGTTGTCATAAAAGTAAACCAAATGTCATTTCTAACAACACTCATTCCACAACATTCACACATTTGAATCAAACTTGTAAAACGAACTGTTTATGTTTGTATTCTAGTTTTAAGCGTAGTCTTTGATTCTAAGCTTATTTTTGAATTCTAATGGCATGGAGACGATTATATGCGTTAGGGTTGTCATAACATTAAACCAAAATGTCATTTCTAACAACACTCTTTCCACAACATTCACACATTTGAATCAAACTTGTAATACGAATTGTTTATGCTTGTATTCTAGTTTTAAGCGTAGTCTTTGATTCTAAGCTTATTTTTGAATTCTAATGACATGGAGACGATTATATGTGTTAGGGTTGTCATAAAAGTAAACCAAATGTCATTTCTAACAACACTCATTCCACAACATTCACACATTTGAATCAAACTTGTAAAACGAACTGTTTATGTTTGTATTCTAGTTTTAAGCGTAGTCTTTGATTCTAAGCTTATTTTTGAATTCTAATGGCATGGAGACGATTATATGCGTTAGGGTTGTCATAACATTAAACCAAAATGTCATTTCTAACAACACTCTTTCCACAACATTCACACATTTGAATCAAACTTGTAAAACGAACTGTGCATGCTTGTATTCTAGTTTTGAGCTTATTCTTTGATTCTAAGCTTATTTTTGAATTTTAATGACATGGAGACGATTATATGTGTTAGGGTTGTCATAAAAGTAAACCAAATGTCATTTCTAACAACACTCATTCCACAACATTCACACATTTGAATCAAACTTGTAAAACGAACTGTTTATGCTTGTATTCTAGTTTTAAGCGTAGTCTTTGATTCTAAGCTTATTTTTGAATTCTAATGACATGGAGACGATTATATGCGTTAGGGTTCTCATAAAAGTAAACCAAATGTCATTTCTAACAACACTCATTCCACAACATTCACACATTTGAATCAAAGTTGTAAAACGAACTGTTTATGCTTGTATTCTAGTTTTAAGCGTAGTCTTTGATTCTAAGCTTATTTTTGAATTCTAATGGCATGGAGACGATTATATGCGTTAGGGTTGTCATAAATTAAACCAAAATGTCATTTCTAACAACACTCTTTCCACAACATTTACACATTTGAATCAAACTTGTAAAACGAACTGTGCATGCTTGTATTCTAGTTTTGAGCTTATTCTTTGATTCTAAGCTTATTTTTGAATTCTAATGACATGGAGACGATTATATGTGTTAGGGTTGTCATAAAAGTAAACCAAATGTCATTTCGAACCACACTCATTCCACAACATTCACATATTTGAATCAAACTTGTAAAACGAACTGTGCATGCATGTATGCTAGTTTTGAGCCTATTATTTGATTCTAAGCTTTTTTTTGAATTCCAATGACATGGACACAATTATATGTGTTAGGGTAGTCATAAAACTAACCCTAATGTCATTTATAACCACACTCATTCCAAAACATTTACACATTTGAATCAAACTTGTAAAACGAACTGTGCAAGCTTGTATTCTAGTTTTGAGCTTATTCTTTGATTCTAAGCTTATTTTTGAATTCCAATGACATGGACACGATTATATGTGTTAGGGTAGTCATAAAACTAACCCAAATGTCATTTATAACTACACTCATTCCAAAACATTCACACATTAGAATCAAACTTGTAAAACGAACTGTGCATGCTTGTATTTTACTTTTGAGTTTATTCTTCGATTCTAAGCTTATTTTTGAATTCTAATGACATGGAGACGATTATATGTGTTAGGGTTGTCATAAAAGTAAACCAAATGTCATTTCTAACAACACTCATTCCACAACATTCACACATTTGAATCAAACTTGTAAAACGAACTGTTTATGCTTGTATTCTAGTTTTAAGCGTAGTCTTTGATTCTAAGCTTATTTTTGAATTCTAATGACATGGAGACGATTATATGCGTTAGGGTTCTCATAAAAGTAAACCAAATGTCATTTCTAACAACACTCATTCCACAACATTCACACATTTGAATCAAACTTGTAAAACGAACTGTTTATGCTTGTATTCTAGTTTTAAGCGTAGTCTTTGATTCTAAGCTTATTTTTGAATTCTAATGGCATGGAGACAATTATATGCGTTAGGGTTGTCATAACATTAAACCAAAATGTCATTTCTAACAACACTCTTTCCACAGCATTCACACATTTGAATCAAACTTGTAATACGAATTGTTTATGCTTGTATTCTAGTTTTAAGCGTAGTCTTTGATTCTAAGCTTATTTTTGAATTCTAATGACATGGAGACGATTATATGTGTTAGGGTTGTCATAAAAGTAAACCAAATGTCATTTCTAACAACACTCATTCCACAACATTCACACATTTGAATCAAACTTGTAAAACGAACTGTTTATGTTTGTATTCTAGTTTTAAGCGTAGTCTTTGATTCTAAGCTTATTTTTGAATTCTAATGGCATGGAGACGATTATATGCGTTAGGGTTGTCATAACATTAAACCAAAATGTCATTTCTAACAACACTCTTTCCACAACATTCACACATTTGAATCAAACTTGTAAAACGAACTGTGCATGCTTGTATTCTAGTTTTGAGCTTATTCTTTGATTCTAAGCTTATTTTTGAATTTTAATGACATGGAGACGATTATATGTGTTAGGGTTGTCATAAAAGTAAACCAAATGTCATTTCTAACAACACTCATTCCACAACATTCACACATTTGAATCAAACTTGTAAAACGAACTGTTTATGCTTGTATTCTAGTTTTAAGCGTAGTCTTTGATTCTAAGCTTATTTTTGAATTCTAATGACATGGAGACGATTATATGCGTTAGGGTTCTCATAAAAGTAAACCAAATGTCATTTCTAACAACACTCATTCCACAACATTCACACATTTGAATCAAAGTTGTAAAACGAACTGTTTATGCTTGTATTCTAGTTTTAAGCGTAGTCTTTGATTCTAAGCTTATTTTTGAATTCTAATGGCATGGAGACGATTATATGCGTTAGGGTTGTCATAAATTAAACCAAAATGTCATTTCTAACAACACTCTTTCCACAACATTTACACATTTGAATCAAACTTGTAAAACGAACTGTGCATGCTTGTATTCTAGTTTTGAGCTTATTCTTTGATTCTAAGCTTATTTTTGAATTCTAATGACATGGAGACGATTATATGTGTTAGGGTTGTCATAAAAGTAAACCAAATGTCATTTCGAACCACACTCATTCCACAACATTCACATATTTGAATCAAACTTGTAAAACGAACTGTGCATGCATGTATGCTAGTTTTGAGCCTATTATTTGATTCTAAGCTTTTTTTTGAATTCCAATGACATGGACACAATTATATGTGTTAGGGTAGTCATAAAACTAACCCTAATGTCATTTATAACCACACTCATTCCAAAACATTTACACATTTGAATCAAACTTGTAAAACGAACTGTGCAAGCTTGTATTCTAGTTTTGAGCTTATTCTTTGATTCTAAGCTTATTTTTGAATTCCAATGACATGGACACGATTATATGTGTTAGGGTAGTCATAAAACTAACCCAAATGTCATTTATAACTACACTCATTCCAAAACATTCACACATTAGAATCAAACTTGTAAAACGAACTGTGCATGCTTGTATTTTACTTTTGAGTTTATTCTTCGATTCTAAGCTTATTTTTGAATTCTAATGACATGGAGACGATTATATGTGTTAGGGTTGTCATAAAAGTAAACCAAATGTCATTTCTAACAACACTCATTCCACAACATTCACACATTTGAATCAAACTTGTAAAACGAACTGTTTATGCTTGTATTCTAGTTTTAAGCGTAGTCTTTGATTCTAAGCTTATTTTTGAATTCTAATGACATGGAGACGATTATATGCGTTAGGGTTCTCATAAAAGTAAACCAAATGTCATTTCTAACAACACTCATTCCACAACATTCACACATTTGAATCAAACTTGTAAAACGAACTGTTTATGCTTGTATTCTAGTTTTAAGCGTAGTCTTTGATTCTAAGCTTATTTTTGAATTCTAATGGCATGGAGACAATTATATGCGTTAGGGTTGTCATAACATTAAACCAAAATGTCATTTCTAACAACACTCTTTCCACAGCATTCACACATTTGAATCAAACTTGTAATACGAATTGTTTATGCTTGTATTCTAGTTTTAAGCGTAGTCTTTGATTCTAAGCTTATTTTTGAATTCTAATGACATGGAGACGATTATATGTGTTAGGGTTGTCATAAAAGTAAACCAAATGTCATTTCTAACAACACTCATTCCACAACATTCACACATTTGAATCAAACTTGTAAAACGAACTGTTTATGTTTGTATTCTAGTTTTAAGCGTAGTCTTTGATTCTAAGCTTATTTTTGAATTCTAATGGCATGGAGACGATTATATGCGTTAGGGTTGTCATAACATTAAACCAAAATGTCATTTCTAACAACACTCTTTCCACAACATTCACACATTTGAATCAAACTTGTAAAACGAACTGTTTATGTTTGTATTCTAGTTTTAAGCGTAGTCTTTGATTCTAAGCTTATTTTTGAATTCTAATGGCATGGAGACGATTATATGCGTTAGGGTTGTCATAACATTAAACCAAAATGTCATTTCTAACAACACTCTTTCCACAACATTCGCACATTTGAATCAAACTTGTAAAACGAACTGTGCATGCTTGTATTCTAGTTTTGAGCTTATTCTTTGATTCTAAGCTTATTTTTGAATTTTAATGACATGGAGACGATTATATGTGTTAGGGTTGTCATAAAAGTAAACCAAATGTCATTTCTAACAACACTCATTCCACAACATTCACACATTTGAATCAAACTTGTAAAACGAACTGTTTATGCTTGTATTCTAGTTTTAAGCGTAGTCTTTGATTCTAAGCTTATTTTTGAATTCTAATGGCATGGAGACGATTATATGCGTTAGGGTTGTCATAACATTAAACCAAAATGTCATTTCTAACAACACTCTTTCCACAACATTCACACATTTGAATCAAACTTGTAAAACGAACTGTGCATGCTTGTATTCTAGTTTTGAGTTTATTCTTCGATTCTAAGCTTATTTTTGAATTCTAATGACATGGAGACGATTATATGTGTTAGGGTTGTCATAAAAGTAAACCAAATGTCATTTCTAACAACACTCATTCCACAACATTCACACATTTGAATCAAACTTGTAAAACGAACTGTTTATGCTTGTATTCTAGTTTTAAGCGTAGTCTTTGATTCTAAGCTTATTTTTGAATTCTAATGACATGGAGACGATTATATGCGTTAGGGTTGTCATAACATTAAACCAAAATGTCATTTCTAACAACACTCTTTCCACAACATTCACACATTTGAATCAAACTTGTAATACGAATTGTTTATGCTTGTATTCTAGTTTTAAGCGTAGTCTTTGATTCTAAGCTTATTTTTGAATTCTAATGACATGGAGACGATTATATGTGTTAGGGTTGTCATAAAAGTAAACCAAATGTCATTTCTAACAACACTCATTCCACAACATTCACACATTTGAATCAAACTTGTAAAACGAACTGTTTATGTTTGTATTCTAGTTTTAAGCGTAGTCTTTGATTCTAAGCTTATTTTTGAATTCTAATGGCATGGAGACGATTATATGCGTTAGGGTTGTCATAACATTAAACCAAAATGTCATTTCTAACAACACTCATTCCACAACATTCACACATTTGAATCAAACTTGTAAAACGAACTGTTTATGTTTGTATTCTAGTTTTAAGCGTAGTCTTTGATTCTAAGCTTATTTTTGAATTCTAATGGCATGGAGACGATTATATGCGTTAGGGTTGTCATAACATTAAACCAAAATGTCATTTCTAACAACACTCATTCCACAACATTCACACATTTGAATCAAACTTGTAAAACGAACTGTGCATGCTTGTATTCTACTTTTGAGCTTATTCTTCGATTCTAAGCTTATTTTTGAATTCTAATGACATGGAGACGATTATATGTGTTAGGGTTCTCATAAAAGTAAACCAAATGTCATTTCTAACAACACTGATTCCACAACATTCACATATTTGAATCAAACTTGTAAAACGAACTGTGCATGCTTGTATTCTAGTTTTGAGCTTATTCTTTGATTCTAAGCTTATTTTTGAATTCTAATGACATGGAGACGATTATATGTGTTAGGGTTGTCATAAAAGTAAACCAAATGTCATTTCTAACCACACTCATTCCACAACATTCACATATTTGAATCAAACTTGTAAAACGAACTGTGCATGCATGTATGCTAGTTTTGAGCCTATTATTTGATTCTAAGCTTTTTTTTGAATTCCAATGACATGGACACGATTATATGTGTTAGGGTAGTCATAAAACTAACCCAAATCTCATTTATAACCACACTCATTCCAAAACATTCACACATTTGAATCAAACTTGTAAAACGAACTGTGCATGCTTGTATTCTAGTTTTGAGCTTATTCTTTGATTCTAAGCTTATTTTTGAATTCCAATGACATGGACACGATTATATGTGTTAGGGTAGTCATAAAACTAACCCAAATGTCATTTATAACCACACTCATTCCAAAACATTCACACATTAGAATCAAACTTGTAAAACGAACTGTGCATGTTTGTATTTTACTTTTGAGTTTATTCTTCGATTCTAAGCTTATTTTTTAATTCTAATGACATAGAGACGATTATATGTGTTAGGGTTGTCATTATATTAAACCAAAATGTAATTTCTAACAACACTCATTCCACAACATTCACACATTTGAATCAACCTTGTAAAACGAACTATGCATGCATGTATCCTAGTTTTGAGCTTATTCTTTGATTCTAAGCTTATGTTTGAATTCTAATGACATGGAGAAGATTATATGTGTTAGGGTTGTCATAAAAGTAAACCAAATGTCATTTCTAACCACACTCATTCCACAACATTCACATATTTGAATCAAACTTGTAAAACGAACTGTGCATGCATGTATGCTAGTTTTGAGCCTATTATTTGATTCTAAGCTTTTTTTTGAATTCCAATGACATGGACACGATTATATGTGTTAGGGTAGTCATAAAACTAACCCTAATGTCATTTATAACCACACTCATTCCAAAACATTCACACATTTGAATCAAACTTGTAAAACGAACTGTGCATGCTTGTATTCTAGTTTTGAGCTTATTCTTTGATTCTAAGCTTTTTTTTGAATTCCAATGACATGGACACGATTATATGTGTTAGGGTAGTCATAAAACTAAACCAAATGTCATTTATAACCACACTCATTCCAAAACATTCACACGTTAGAATCAAACTTGTAAAACGAACTATGCATGCTTGTATTTTACTTTTGAGTTTATTCTTCGATTCTAAGCTTATTTTTGAATTCTAATGACATGGAGACGATTATATGTGTTAGGGTTGTCATAAAAGTAAACCAAATGTCATTTCTAACAACACTCATTCCACAACATTCACACATTTGAATCAAACTTGTAAAACGAACTGTTTATGCTTGTATTCTAGTTTTAAGCGTAGTCTTTGATTCTAAGCTTATTTTTGAATTCTAATGACATGGAGACGATTATATGCGTTAGGGTTGTCATAACATTAAACCAAAATGTCATTTCTAACAACACTCTTTCCACAACATTCACACATTTGAATCAAACTTGTAATACGAATTGTTTATGCTTGTATTCTAGTTTTAAGCGTAGTCTTTGATTCTAAGCTTATTTTTGAATTCTAATGACATGGAGACGATTATATGTGTTAGGGTTGTCATAAAAGTAAACCAAATGTCATTTCTAACAACACTCATTCCACAACATTCACACATTTGAATCAAACTTGTAAAACGAACTGTTTATGTTTGTATTCTAGTTTTAAGCGTAGTCTTTGATTCTAAGCTTATTTTTGAATTCTAATGGCATGGAGACGATTATATGCGTTAGGGTTGTCATAACATTAAACCAAAATGTCATTTCTAACAACACTCTTTCCACAACATTCACACATTTGAATCAAACTTGTAAAACGAACTATTTATGTTTGTATTCTAGTTTTAAGCGTAGTCTTTGATTCTAAGCTTATTTTTGAATTCTAATGGCATGGAGACGATTATATGCGTTAGGGTTGTCATAACATTAAACCAAAATGTCATTTCTAACAACACTCTTTCCACAACATTCGCACATTTGAATCAAACTTGTAAAACGAACTGTGCATGCTTGTATTCTAGTTTTGAGCTTATTCTTTGATTCTAAGCTTATTTTTGAATTTTAATGACATGGAGACGATTATATGTGTTAGGGTTGTCATAAAAGTAAACCAAATGTCATTTCTAACAACACTCATTCCACAACATTCACACATTTGAATCAAACTTGTAAAACGAACTGTTTATGCTTGTATTCTAGTTTTAAGCGTAGTCTTTGATTCTAAGCTTATTTTTGAATTCTAATGGCATGGAGACGATTATATGCGTTAGGGTTGTCATAACATTAAACCAAAATGTCATTTCTAACAACACTCTTTCCACAACATTCACACATTTGAATCAAACTTGTAAAACGAACTGTGCATGCTTGTATTCTAGTTTTGAGTTTATTCTTCGATTCTAAGCTTATTTTTGAATTCTAATGACATGGAGACGATTATATGTGTTAGGGTTGTCATAAAAGTAAACCAAATGTCATTTCTAACAACACTCATTCCACAACATTCACACATTTGAATCAAACTTGTAAAACGAACTGTTTATGCTTGTATTCTAGTTTTAAGCGTAGTCTTTGATTCTAAGCTTATTTTTGAATTCTAATGACATGGAGACGATTATATGCGTTAGGGTTGTCATAACATTAAACCAAAATGTCATTTCTAACAACACTCTTTCCACAACATTCACACATTTGAATCAAACTTGTAATACGAATTGTTTATGCTTGTATTCTAGTTTTAAGCGTAGTCTTTGATTCTAAGCTTATTTTTGAATTCTAATGACATGGAGACGATTATATGTGTTAGGGTTGTCATAAAAGTAAACCAAATGTCATTTCTAACAACACTCATTCCACAACATTCACACATTTGAATCAAACTTGTAAAACGAACTGTTTATGTTTGTATTCTAGTTTTAAGCGTAGTCTTTGATTCTAAGCTTATTTTTGAATTCTAATGGCATGGAGACGATTATATGCGTTAGGGTTGTCATAACATTAAACCAAAATGTCATTTCTAACAACACTCTTTCCACAACATTCACACATTTGAATCAAACTTGTAAAACGAACTGTGCATGCTTGTATTCTAGTTTTGAGCTTATTCTTTGATTCTAAGCTTATTTTTGAATTTTAATGACATGGAGACGATTATATGTGTTAGGGTTGTCATAAAAGTAAACCAAATGTCATTTCTAACAACACTCATTCCACAACATTCACACATTTGAATCAAACTTGTAAAACGAACTGTTTATGCTTGTATTCTAGTTTTAAGCGTAGTCTTTGATTCTAAGCTTATTTTTGAATTCTAATGACATGGAGACGATTATATGCGTTAGGGTTCTCATAAAAGTAAACCAAATGTCATTTCTAACAACACTCATTCCACAACATTCACACATTTGAATCAAAGTTGTAAAACGAACTGTTTATGCTTGTATTCTAGTTTTAAGCGTAGTCTTTGATTCTAAGCTTATTTTTGAATTCTAATGGCATGGAGACGATTATATGCGTTAGGGTTGTCATAAATTAAACCAAAATGTCATTTCTAACAACACTCTTTCCACAACATTTACACATTTGAATCAAACTTGTAAAACGAACTGTGCATGCTTGTATTCTAGTTTTGAGCTTATTCTTTGATTCTAAGCTTATTTTTGAATTCTAATGACATGGAGACGATTATATGTGTTAGGGTTGTCATAAAAGTAAACCAAATGTCATTTCGAACCACACTCATTCCACAACATTCACATATTTGAATCAAACTTGTAAAACGAACTGTGCATGCATGTATGCTAGTTTTGAGCCTATTATTTGATTCTAAGCTTTTTTTTGAATTCCAATGACATGGACACAATTATATGTGTTAGGGTAGTCATAAAACTAACCCTAATGTCATTTATAACCACACTCATTCCAAAACATTTACACATTTGAATCAAACTTGTAAAACGAACTGTGCAAGCTTGTATTCTAGTTTTGAGCTTATTCTTTGATTCTAAGCTTATTTTTGAATTCCAATGACATGGACACGATTATATGTGTTAGGGTAGTCATAAAACTAACCCAAATGTCATTTATAACTACACTCATTCCAAAACATTCACACATTAGAATCAAACTTGTAAAACGAACTGTGCATGCTTGTATTTTACTTTTGAGTTTATTCTTCGATTCTAAGCTTATTTTTGAATTCTAATGACATGGAGACGATTATATGTGTTAGGGTGGTCATAAAAGTAAACCAAATGTCATTTCTAACAACACTCATTCCACAACATTCACACATTTGAATCAAACTTGTAAAACGAACTGTTTATGCTTGTATTCTAGTTTTAAGCGTAGTCTTTGATTCTAAGCTTATTTTTGAATTCTAATGACATGGAGACGATTATATGCGTTAGGGTTCTCATAAAAGTAAACCAAATGTCATTTCTAACAACACTCATTCCACAACATTCACACATTTGAATCAAACTTGTAAAACGAACTGTTTATGCTTGTATTCTAGTTTTAAGCGTAGTCTTTGATTCTAAGCTTATTTTTGAATTCTAATGGCATGGAGACAATTATATGCGTTAGGGTTGTCATAACATTAAACCAAAATGTCATTTCTAACAACACTCTTTCCACAGCATTCACACATTTGAATCAAACTTGTAATACGAATTGTTTATGCTTGTATTCTAGTTTTAAGCGTAGTCTTTGATTCTAAGCTTATTTTTGAATTCTAATGACATGGAGACGATTATATGTGTTAGGGTTGTCATAAAAGTAAACCAAATGTCATTTCTAACAACACTCATTCCACAACATTCACACATTTGAATCAAACTTGTAAAACGAACTGTTTATGTTTGTATTCTAGTTTTAAGCGTAGTCTTTGATTCTAAGCTTATTTTTGAATTCTAATGGCATGGAGACGATTATATGCGTTAGGGTTGTCATAACATTAAACCAAAATGTCATTTCTAACAACACTCTTTCCACAACATTCACACATTTGAATCAAACTTGTAAAACGAACTATTTATGTTTGTATTCTAGTTTTAAGCGTAGTCTTTGATTCTAAGCTTATTTTTGAATTCTAATGGCATGGAGACGATTATATGCGTTAGGGTTGTCATAACATTAAACCAAAATGTCATTTCTAACAACACTCTTTCCACAACATTCGCACATTTGAATCAAACTTGTAAAACGAACTGTGCATGCTTGTATTCTAGTTTTGAGCTTATTCTTTGATTCTAAGCTTATTTTTGAATTTTAATGACATGGAGACGATTATATGTGTTAGGGTTGTCATAAAAGTAAACCAAATGTCATTTCTAACAACACTCATTCCACAACATTCACACATTTGAATCAAACTTGTAAAACGAACTGTTTATGCTTGTATTCTAGTTTTAAGCGTAGTCTTTGATTCTAAGCTTATTTTTGAATTCTAATGGCATGGAGACGATTATATGCGTTAGGGTTGTCATAACATTAAACCAAAATGTCATTTCTAACAACACTCTTTCCACAACATTCACACATTTGAATCAAACTTGTAAAACGAACTGTGCATGCTTGTATTCTAGTTTTGAGTTTATTCTTCGATTCTAAGCTTATTTTTGAATTCTAATGACATGGAGACGATTATATGTGTTAGGGTTGTCATAAAAGTAAACCAAATGTCATTTCTAACAACACTCATTCCACAACATTCACACATTTGAATCAAACTTGTAAAACGAACTGTTTATGCTTGTATTCTAGTTTTAAGCGTAGTCTTTGATTCTAAGCTTATTTTTGAATTCTAATGACATGGAGACGATTATATGCGTTAGGGTTGTCATAACATTAAACCAAAATGTCATTTCTAACAACACTCTTTCCACAACATTCACACATTTGAATCAAACTTGTAATACGAATTGTTTATGCTTGTATTCTAGTTTTAAGCGTAGTCTTTGATTCTAAGCTTATTTTTGAATTCTAATGACATGGAGACGATTATATGTGTTAGGGTTGTCATAAAAGTAAACCAAATGTCATTTCTAACAACACTCATTCCACAACATTCACACATTTGAATCAAACTTGTAAAACGAACTGTTTATGTTTGTATTCTAGTTTTAAGCGTAGTCTTTGATTCTAAGCTTATTTTTGAATTCTAATGGCATGGAGACGATTATATGCGTTAGGGTTGTCATAACATTAAACCAAAATGTCATTTCTAACAACACTCTTTCCACAACATTCACACATTTGAATCAAACTTGTAAAACGAACTGTTTATGTTTGTATTCTAGTTTTAAGCGTAGTCTTTGATTCTAAGCTTATTTTTGAATTCTAATGGCATGGAGACGATTATATGCGTTAGGGTTGTCATAACATTAAACCAAAATGTCATTTCTAACAACACTCTTTCCACAGCATTCACACATTTGAATCAAACTTGTAAAACGAACTGTGCATGCTTGTATTCTAGTTTTGAGCTTATTCTTCGAAACTAAGCTTATTTTTTAATTCTAATGACATGGAGACGATTATATGTGTTAGGGTTGTCATTATATTAAACCAAAATGTAATTTCTAACAGCACTCATTCCACAACATTCACACATTTGAATCAACCTTGTAAAACGAGCTCTGCATGCATGTATCCTAGTTTTGAGCTTATTCTTTGATTCTAAGCTTATTTTTGAATTCTAATGACATGGAGAAGATTATATGTGTTAGGGTTGTCATAAAAGTAAACCAAATGTCATTTCTAACCACACTCATTCCACAACATTCACATATTTGAATCAAACTTGTAAAACGAACTGTGCATGCATGTATGCTAGTTTTGAGCCTTTTATTTGATTCTAAGCTTTTTTTTGAATTCCAATGACATGGACACGATTATATGTGTTAGGGTAGTCATAAAACTAACCCAAATGTCATTTATAACCACACTCATTCCAAAACATTCACACATTAGAATCAAACTTGTAAAACGAACTGTGCATGCTTGTATTTTACTTTTGAGTTTATTCTTCGATTCTAAGCTTATTTTTGAATTCTAATGACATGGAGACGATTATATGCGTTAGGGTTGTCATAAAAGTAAACCAAATGTCATTTCTAACAACACTCATTCCACAACATTCACACATTTGAATCAAATTTGTAAAACGAACTGTTTATGCTTGTATTCTAGTTTTAAGCGTAGTCTTTGATTCTATGCTTATTTTTGAATTCTAATAACATGGAGACGATTATATGCGTTAGGGTTCTCATAAAAGTAAACCAAATGTCATTTCTAACAACACTCATTCCACAACATTCACACATTTGAATCAAACTTGTAAAACGAACTGTTTATGCTTGTATTCTAGTTTTAAGCGTAGTCTTTGATTCTAAGCTTATTTTTGAATTCTAATGACATGGAGACGATTATATGCGTTAGGGTTGTCATAACATTAAACCAAAATGTCATTTCTAACAACACTCTTTCCACAACATTCACACATTTGAATCAAACTCGTAAAACGAACTGTGCATGCTTGTATTCTAGTTTTGAGCTTATTCTTTGATTCTAAGCTTATTTTTGAATTCTAATGACATGGAGACGATTATATCTATTAGGTTGTCATAAAAGTAAACCAAATGTCATTTCTAACCACACTCATTCCACAACATTCACATATTTGAATCAAACTCGTAAAACGAACTGTGCATCCATGTATGCTAGTTTTAAGCCTATTATTTGATTCTAAGCTTTGTTTTGAATTCCAATGACATGGACACGATTATATGTGTTAGGGTAGTCATAAAACTAAACCAAATGTCATTTATAACCACACTCATTCCAAAACATTCACACATTAGAATCAAACTTGTAAAACGAACTGTGCATGCTTGTATTTTACTTTTGAGTTTATTCTTCGATTCTAAGCTTATTTTTGAATTCTAATGACATGGAGACGATTATATGTGTTAGGGTTGTCATAAAAGTAAACCAAAATGTCATTTCTAACAACACTCATTCCACAACATTCACAGATTTGAATCAAACTTGTAAAACGAACTGTGCATGCTTGTATTCTACTTTTGAGCTTATTCTTCGAAACTAAGCTTATTTTTTAATTCTAATGACATGGAGACGATTATATGTGTTAGGGTTGTCATTATATTAAACCAAAATGTAATTTCTAACAGCACTCATTCCACAACATTCACACATTTGAATCAACCTTGTAAAACGAACTCTGCATGCATGTATCCTAGTTTTGAGCTTATTCTTTGATTCTAAGCTTATTTTTGAATTCTAATGACATGGAGAAGATTATATGTGTTAGGGTTGTCATAAAAGTAAACCAAATGTCATTTCTAACAACACTCATTCCACAACATTCACATATTTGAATCAAACTTGTAAAACGAACTGTGCATGCATGTATGCTAGTTTTGAGCCTTTTATTTGATTCTAAGATTTTTTTTTGAATTCCAATGACATGGACACGATTATATGTGTTAGGGTAGTCATAAAACTAACCCAAATGTCATTTATAACCACACTCATTCCAAAACATTCACACATTAGAATCAAACTTGTAAAACGAACTGTGCATGCTTGTATTTTACTTTTGAGTTTATTCTTCGATTCTAAGCTTATTTTTGAATTCTAATGACATGGAGACGATTATATGCGTTAGGGTTGTCATAAAAGTAAACCAAATGTCATTTCTAACAACACTCATTCCACAACATTCACACATTTGAATCAAACTTGTAAAACGAACTGTTTATGCTTGTATTCTAGTTTTAAGCGTAGTCTTTGATTCTAAGCTTATTTTTGAATTCTAATAACATGGAGACGATTATATGCGTTAGGGTTCTCATAAAAGTAAACCAAATGTCATTTCTAACAACACTCATTCCACAACATTCACACATTTGAATCAAACTTGTAAAACGAACTGTTTATGCTTGTATTCTAGTTTTAAGCGTAGTCTTTGATTCTAAGCTTATTTTTGAATTCTAATGACATGGAGACGATTATATGCGTTAGGGTTGTCATAACATTAAACCAAAATGTCATTTCTAACAACACTCTTTCCACAACATTCACACATTTGAATCAAACTCGTAAAACGAACTGTGCATGCTTGTATTCTAGTTTTGAGCTTATTCTTTGATTCTAAGCTTATTTTTGAATTCTAATGACATGGAGACGATTATATCTATTAGGTTGTCATAAAAGTAAACCAAATGTCATTTCTAACCACACTCATTCCACAACATTCACATATTTGAATCAAACTCGTAAAACGAACTGTGCATCCATGTATGCTAGTTTTAAGCCTATTATTTGATTCTAAGCTTTGTTTTGAATTCCAATGACATGGACACGATTATATGTGTTAGGGTAGTCATAAAACTAAACCAAATGTCATTTATAACCACACTCATTCCAAAACATTCACACATTAGAATCAAACTTGTAAAACGAACTGTGCATGCTTGTATTTTACTTTTGAGTTTATTCTTCGATTCTAAGCTTATTTTTGAATTCTAATGACATGGAGACGATTATATGTGTTAGGGTTGTCATAAAAGTAAACCAAAATGTCATTTCTAACAACACTCATTCCACAACATTCACAGATTTGAATCAAACTTGTAAAACGAACTGTGCATGCTTGTATTCTACTTTTGAGCTTATTCTTCGAAACTAAGCTTATTTTTTAATTCTAATGACATGGAGACGATTATATGTGTTAGGGTTGTCATTATATTAAACCAAAATGTAATTTCTAACAGCACTCATTCCACAACATTCACACATTTGAATCAACCTTGTAAAACGAACTCTGCATGCATGTATCCTAGTTTTGAGCTTATTCTTTGATTCTAAGCTTATTTTTGAATTCTCATGACATGGAGAAGATTATACGTGTTAGGGTTGTCATAAAAGTAAACCAAATGTCATTTCTAACCACACTCATTCCACAACATTCACATATTTGAATCAAACTTGTAAAACGAACTGTGCATGCATGTATGCTAGTTTTGAGCCTTTTATTTGATTCTAAGATTTTTTTTGAATTCCAATGACATGGACACGATTATATGTGTTAGGGTAGTCATAAAACTAACCCAAATGTCATTTATAACCACACTCATTCCAAAACATTCACACATTAGAATCAAACTTGTAAAACGAACTGTGCATGCTTGTATTTTACTTTTGAGTTTATTCTTCGATTCTAAGCTTATTTTTGAATTCTAATGACATGGAGACGATTATATGTGTTAGGGTTGTCATAAAAGTAAACCAAATGTCATTTCTAACAACACTCATTCCACAACATTCACACATTTGAATCAAACTTGTAAAACGAACTGTTTATGCTTGTATTCTAGTTTTAAGCGTAGTCTTTGATTCTAAGCTTATTTTTGAATTCTAATGACATGGAGACGATTATATGCGTTAGGGTTCTCATAAAAGTAAACCAAATGTCATTTCTAACAACACTCATTCCACAACATTCACACATTTGAATCAAACTTGTAAAACGAACTGTTTATGCTTGTATTCTAGTTTTAAGCGTAGTCTTTGATTCTAAGCTTATTTTTGAATTCTAATGACATGGAGACGATTATATGCGTTAGGGTTCTCATAAAAGTAAACCAAATGTCATTTCTAACAACACTCATTCCACAACATTCACACATTTGAATCAAACTTGTAAAACGAACTGTTTATGCTTGCATATTAGTTTTAAGCGTAGTCTTTGATTCTAAGCTTATTTTTGAATTCTAATGACATGGAGACGATTATATGCGTTAGGGTTCTCATAAAAGTAAACCAAATGTCATTTCTAACAACACTCATTCGACAACATTCACACATTTGAATCAAACTTGTAAAACGAACTGTGCATGCTTGTAGTCTACTTTTGAGCTTATTCTTTGATTCTAAGCTTATTTTTGAATTCTAATGACATGGAGACGATTATATGTGTTAGGGTTGTCATAAAAGTAAACCAAAATGTCATTTCTAACAACACTCATTCCACAACATTCACAGATTTGAATCAAACTTGTAAAACGAACTGTGCATGCTTGTATTCTACTTTTGAGCTTATTCTTTGATTCTAAGCTTATTTTTTAATTCTAATGACATGGAGACGATTATATGTATTAGGGTTGTCATAAAAGTAAACCAAATGTCATTTCTAACCACACTCATTCCACAACATTCACATATTTGAATCAAACTTGTAAAACGAACTGTGCATGTATGTATGCTAGTTTTGAGCCAATTATTTGATTCTAAGCTTTTTTTTGAATTCCAATGACATGGACACGATTATATGTGTTAGGGTAGTCATAAAACTAAACCAAATGTCATTTATAACCACACTCATTCCACAACATTCACACATTAGAATCAAACTTGTAAAACGAACTGTGCATGCTTGTATTTTACTTTTGAGTTTATTGTTCGATTCTAAGCTTATTTTTGAATTCTAATGACAAGGAGACGATTATATGTGTTAGGGTTGTCATAAAATTAAACCAAATGTCATTTCTAACAACACTCATTCCACAACATTCACACATTTGAATCAAACTTGTAAAACGAACTGTTTATGCTTGCATATTAGTTTTAAGCGTAGTCTTTGATTCTAAGCTTATTTTTGAATTCTAATGACATGGAGACGATTATGTGCGTTAGGGTTCTCATAAAAGTAAACCAAATGTCATTTCTAACAACACTCATTCGACAACATTCACACATTTGAATCAAACTTGTAAAACGAACTGTGCATGCTTGTAGTCTACTTTTGAGCTTATTCTTCGATTCTAACCTTATTTTTTAATTCTAATGACATGGAGACGATTATATGTGTTAGGGTTGTCATAAAAGTAAACCAAAATGTCATTTCTAACAACACTCATTCCACAACATTCACACATTTGAATCAAACTTGTAAAACGAACTGTGCATGCTTGTAGTCTACTTTTGAGCTTATTCTTTGATTCTAAGCTTATTTTTGAATTCTAATGACATGGAGACAATTATATGTGTAAGGGTTGTCATAAAAGTAAACCAAAATGTCATTTCTAACAACACTCATTCCACAAAATTCACAGATTTGAATCAAACTTGTAAAACGAACTGTGCATGCTTGTATTCTACTTTTGAGCTTATTCTTTGATTCTAAGCTTATTTTTTAATTCTAATGACATGGAGACGATTATATGTGTTAGGGTTGTCATAAAAGTAAACCAAATGTCATTTCTAACCACACTCATTCCACAACATTCACACATTTGAATCAAACTTGTAAAACGAACTGTTTATGCTTGTATTCTAGTTTTAAGCGTAGTCTTTGATTCTAACCTTATTTTTGAATTCTAATGACATGGAGACGATTATATCTGTTAGGGTTGTCATAAAAGTAAACCAAATGTGATTTCTAACCACACTCATTCCACAACAGTCACATATTTGAATCAAACTCGTAAAACGAACTGTGCATCCATGTATGCTAGTTTTGAGCCTATTATTTGATTCTAAGCTTTTTTTTGAATTCCAATGACATGGACACGATTATATGTGTTAGGGTAGTCATAAATTTAAACCAAATGTCATTTCTAACAACACTCATTCCACAACATTCACACATTAGAATCAAACTTGTAAAACGAACTGTGCATGCTTGTATTTTACTTTTGAGCTTATACTTCGATTCTAAGCTTATTTTTGAATTCTAATGACATGGAGACGAATATATGTGTTAGGGTTGTCATAAAAGTAAACCAAAATGTCATTTCTAACAACACCCATTCCACAACATTCACAGATTTGAATCAAACTTGTTAAACGAACTGTGCATGCTTGTATTCTACTTTTGAGCTTATTCTTCGATTCTAAGCTTATTTTTTAATTCTAATGACATAGAGACGATTATATGTGTTAGGGTTGTCATTATATTAAACCAAAATGTAATTTCTAACAACACTCATTCCACAACATTCACACATTTGAATCAAACTTGTAAAACGAACTGTGCATGCTTGTAGTCTACTTTTGAGCTTATTCTTTGATTCTAAGCTTATTTTTGAATTCTAATGACATGGAGACGATTATATGTGTTAGGGTTGTCATAAAAGTAAACCAAAATGTCATTTCTAACAACACTCATTCCACAACATTCACAGATTTGAATCAAACTTGTAAAACGAACTGTGCATGCTTGTATTCTACTTTTGAGCTTATTCTTTGATTCTAAGCTTATTTTTTAATTCTAATGACATGGAGACGATTATATGTATTAGGGTTGTCATAAAAGTAAACCAAATGTCATTTCTAACCACACTCATTCCACAACATTCACATATTTGAATCAAACTTGTAAAACGAACTGTGCATGTATGTATGCTAGTTTTGAGCCAATTATTTGATTCTAAGCTTTTTTTTGAATTCCAATGACATGGACACGATTATATGTGTTAGGGTAGTCATAAAACTAAACCAAATGTCATTTATAACCACACTCATTCCACAACATTCACACATTAGAATCAAACTTGTAAAACGAACTGTGCATGCTTGTATTTTACTTTTGAGTTTATTGTTCGATTCTAAGCTTATTTTTGAATTCTAATGACAAGGAGACGATTATATGTGTTAGGGTTGTCATAAAATTAAACCAAATGTCATTTCTAACAACACTCATTCCACAACATTCACACATTTGAATCAAACTTGTAAAACGAACTGTTTATGCTTGCATATTAGTTTTAAGCGTAGTCTTTGATTCTAAGCTTATTTTTGAATTCTAATGACATGGAGACGATTATATGCGTTAGGGTTCTCATAAAAGTAAACCAAATGTCATTTCTAACAACACTCATTCGACAACATTCACACATTTGAATCAAACTTGTAAAACGAACTGTGCATGCTTGTAGTCTACTTTTGAGCTTATTCTTCGATTCTAACCTTATTTTTTAATTCTAATGACATGGAGACGATTATATGTGTTAGGGTTGTCATAAAAGTAAACCAAAATGTCATTTCTAACAACACTCATTCCACAACATTCACACATTTGAATCAAACTTGTAAAACGAACTGTGCATGCTTGTAGTCTACTTTTGAGCTTATTCTTTGATTCTAAGCTTATTTTTGAATTCTAATGACATGGAGACAATTATATGTGTAAGGGTTGTCATAAAAGTAAACCAAAATGTCATTTCTAACAACACTCATTCCACAAAATTCACAGATTTGAATCAAACTTGTAAAACGAACTGTGCATGCTTGTATTCTACTTTTGAGCTTATTCTTTGATTCTAAGCTTATTTTTTAATTCTAATGACATGGAGACGATTATATGTGTTAGGGTTGTCATAAAAGTAAACCAAATGTCATTTCTAACCACACTCATTCCACAACATTCACACATTTGAATCAAACTTGTAAAACGAACTGTTTATGCTTGTATTCTAGTTTTAAGCGTAGTCTTTGATTCTAACCTTATTTTTGAATTCTAATGACATGGAGACGATTATATCTGTTAGGGTTGTCATAAAAGTAAACCAAATGTGATTTCTAACCACACTCATTCCACAACAGTCACATATTTGAATCAAACTCGTAAAACGAACTGTGCATCCATGTATGCTAGTTTTGAGCCTATTATTTGATTCTAAGCTTTTTTTTGAATTCCAATGACATGGACACGATTATATGTGTTAGGGTAGTCATAAATTTAAACCAAATGTCATTTCTAACAACACTCATTCCACAACATTCACACATTAGAATCAAACTTGTAAAACGAACTGTGCATGCTTGTATTTTACTTTTGAGCTTATACTTCGATTCTAAGCTTATTTTTGAATTCTAATGACATGGAGACGAATATATGTGTTAGGGTTGTCATAAAAGTAAACCAAAATGTCATTTCTAACAACACCCATTCCACAACATTCACAGATTTGAATCAAACTTGTTAAACGAACTGTGCATGCTTGTATTCTACTTTTGAGCTTATTCTTCGATTCTAAGCTTATTTTTTAATTCTAATGACATAGAGACGATTATATGTGTTAGGGTTGTCATTATATTAAACCAAAATGTAATTTCTAACAACACTCATTCCACAACATTCACACATTTGAATCAAACTTGTAAAACGAACTGTGCATGCTTGTAGTCTACTTTTGAGCTTATTCTTTGATTCTAAGCTTATTTTTGAATTCTAATGACATGGAGACGATTATATGTGTTAGGGTTGTCATAAAAGTAAACCAAAATGTCATTTCTAACAACACTCATTCCACAACATTCACAGATTTGAATCAAACTTGTAAAACGAACTGTGCATGCTTGTATTCTACTTTTGAGCTTATTCTTTGATTCTAAGCTTATTTTTTAATTCTAATGACATGGAGACGATTATATGTATTAGGGTTGTCATAAAAGTAAACCAAATGTCATTTCTAACCACACTCATTCCACAACATTCACATATTTGAATCAAACTTGTAAAACGAACTGTGCATGTATGTATGCTAGTTTTGAGCCAATTATTTGATTCTAAGCTTTTTTTTGAATTCCAATGACATGGACACGATTATATGTGTTAGGGTAGTCATAAAACTAAACCAAATGTCATTTATAACCACACTCATTCCACAACATTCACACATTCGAATCAAACTTGTAAAACGAACTGTGCATGCTTGTATTTTACTTTTGAGTTTATTGTTCGATTCTAAGCTTATTTTTGAATTCTAATGACAAGGAGACGATTATATGTGTTAGGGTTGTCATAAAATTAAACCAAATGTCATTTCTAACAACACTCATTCCACAACATTCACACATTTGAATCAAACTTGTAAAACGAACTGTTTATGCTTGCGTATTAGTTTTAAGCGTAGTCTTTGATTCTAAGCTTATTTTTGAATTCTAATGACATGGAGACGATTATATGCGTTAGGGTTCTCATAAAAGTAAACCAAATGTCATTTCTAACAACACGCATTCGACAACATTCACACATTTGAATCAAACTTGTAAAACGAACTGTGCATGCTTGTAGTCTACTTTTGAGCTTATTCTTCGATTCTAAGCTTATTTTTTAATTCTAATGACATGGAGACGATTATATGTGTTAGGGTTGTCATAAAAGTAAACCAAAATGTCATTTCTAACAACACTCATTCCACAACATTCACACATTTGAATCAAACTTGTAAAACGAACTGTGCATGCTTGTAGTCTACTTTTGAGCTTATTCTTTGATTCTAAGCTTATTTTTGAATTCTAATGACATGGAGACAATTATATGTGTAAGGGTTGTCATAAAAGTAAACCAAAATGTCATTTCTAACAACACTCATTCCACAAAATTCACAGATTTGAATCAAACTTGTAAAACGAACTGTGCATGCTTGTATTCTACTTTTGAGCTTATTCTTTGATTCTAAGCTTATTTTTTAATTCTAATGACATGGAGACGATTATATGTGTTAGGGTTGTCATAAAACTAAACCAAATGTCATTTCTAACCACACTCATTCCACAACATTCACACATTTGAATCAAACTTGTAAAACGAACTGTTTATGCTTGTATTCTAGTTTTAAGCGTAGTCTTTGATTCTAACCTTATTTTTGAATTCTAATGACATGGAGACGATTATATCTGTTAGGGTTGTCATAAAAGTAAACCAAATGTGATTTCTAACCACACTCATTCCACAACAGTCACATATTTGAATCAAACTCGTAAAACGAACTGTGCATCCATGTATGCTAGTTTTGAGCCTATTATTTGATTCTAAGCTTTTTTTTGAATTCCAATGACATGGACACGATTATATGTGTTAGGGTAGTCATAAAACTAAACCAAATGTCATTTCTAACAACACTCATTCCACAACATTCACACATTAGAATCAAACTTGTAAAACGAACTGTGCATGCTTGTATTTTACTTTTGAGCTTATACTTCGATTCTAAGCTTATTTTTGAATTCTAATGACATGGAGACGAATATATGTGTTAGGGTTGTCATAAAAGTAAACCAAAATGTCATTTCTAACAACACCCATTCCACAACATTCACAGATTTGAATCAAACTTGTTAAACGAACTGTGCATGCTTGTATTCTACTTTTGAGCTTATTCTTCGATTCTAAGCTTATTTTTTAATTCTAATGACATAGAGACGATTATATGTGTTAGGGTTGTCATTATATTAAACCAAAATGTAATTTCTAACAACACTCATTCCACAACATTCACACATTTGAATCAACCTTGTAAAACGAACTATGCATGCATGTATCCTAGTTTTGAGCTTATTCTTTGATTCTAAGCTTATTTTTGAATTCTAATGACATAGAGAAGATTATATGTGTTAGGGTTGTCATAAAAGTAAACCAAATGTCATTTCTAACCACACTCATTCCACAACATTCACATATTTGAATCAAACTTGTAAAACGAACTGTGCATGCATGTATGCTAGTTTTGAGCCTATTATTTGATTCTAAGCTTTTTTTTGAATTCCAATGACATGGACACGATTATATGTGTTAGGGTAGTCATAAAACTAACCCAAATGTCATTTATAACCACACTCATTCCAAAACATTCACACGTTAGAAAAAAACTTGTAAAACGAACTATGCATGCTTGTATTTTACTTTTGAGTTTATTCTTCGATTCTAAGCTTATTTTTGAATTCTAATGACATGGAGACGATTATATGTGTTAGGGTTGTCATAAAAGTAAACCAAATGTCATTTCTAACAACACTCATTCCACAACATTCACACATTTGAATCAAACTTGTAAAACGAACTGTTTATGCTTGTATTCTAGTTTTAAGCGTAGTCTTTGAATCTAAGCTTATTTTTGAATTCTAATGACATGGAGACGATTATATGCGTTAGGGTTGTCATAACATTAAACCAAAATGTCATTTCTAACAACACTCTTTCCACAACATTCACACATTTGAATCAAACTTGTAAAACGAACTGTGCATGCTTGTATTCTAGTTTTGAGCTTATTCTTTGATTCTAAGCTTATTTTTGAATTCTAATGACATGGAGACGATTATATGTGTTAGGGTTGTCATAAAAGTAAACCAAATGTCATTTCTAACCACACTCATTCCACAACATTCACATATTTGAATCAAACTTGTAAAACGAACTGTGCATGCATGTATGCTAGTTTTGAGCCTATTATTTGATTCTAAGCTTTTTTTTGAATTCCAATGACATGGACACGATTATATGTGTTAGGGTAGTCATAAAACTAACCCAAATGTCATTTATAACCACACTCATTCCAAAACATTCACACATTAGAATCAAACTTGTAAAACGAACTGTGCATGCTTGTATTTTACTTTTGAGTTTATTCTTCGATTCTAAGCTTATTTTTGAATTCTAATGACATGGAGACGATTATATGTGTTAGGGTTGTCATAAAAGTAAACCAAATGTCATTTCTAACAACACTCATTCTACAACATTCACACATTTGAATCAAACTTGTAAAACGAACTGTTTATGCTTGTATTCTAGTTTTAAGCGTAGTCTTTGATTCTAAGCTTATTTTGAATTCTAATGACATGGAGACGATTATATGCGTTAGGGTTGTCATAACATTAAACCAAAATGTCATTTCTAACAACACTCTTTCCACAACATTCACACATTTGAATCAAACTCGTAAAACGAACTGTGCATGCTTGTATTCTAGTTTTGAGCTTATTCTTTGATTCTAAGCTTATTTTTGAATTCTAATGACATGGAGACGATTATATCCGTTAGGGTTGTCATAAAAGTAAACCAAATGTCATTTCTAACCACACTCATTCCACAACATTCACATATTTGAATCAAACTCGTAAAACGAACTGTGCATCCATGTATGCTAGTTTTGAGCCTATTATTTGATTCTAAGCTTTGTTTTGAATTCCAATGACATGGACACGATTATATGTGTTAGGGTAGTCATAAAACTAAACCAAATGTCATTTATAACCACACTCATTCCAAAACATTCACACATTAGAATCAAACTTGTAAAACGAACTGTGCATGCTTGTATTTTACTTTTGAGTTTATTCTTCGATTCTAAGCTTATTTTTGAATTCTAATGACATGGAGACGATTATATGTGTTAGGGTTGTCATAAAAGTAAACCAAAATGTCATTTCTAACAACACTCATTCCACAACATTCACAGATTTGAATCAAACTTGTAAAACGAACTGTGCATGCTTGTATTCTACTTTTGAGCTTATTCTTCGAAACTAAGCTTATTTTTTAATTCTAATGACATGGAGACGATTATATGTGTTAGGGTTGTCATTATATTAAACCAAAATGTAATTTCTAACAGCACTCATTCCACAACATTCACACATTTGAATCAACCTTGTAAAACGAACTCTGGATGCATGTATCCTAGTTTTGAGCTTATTCTTTGATTCTAAGCTTATTTTTGAATTCTAATGACATGGACACGATTATATGTGTTAGGGTAGTCATAAAACTAAACCAAATGTCATTTCTAACAACACTCATTCTACAACATTCACACATTTGAATCAAACTTGTAAAACGAACTGTTTATGCTTGTATTCTAGTTTTAAGCGTAGTCTTTGATTCTAAGCTTATTTTGAATTCTAATGACATGGAGACGATTATATGCGTTAGGGTTGTCATAACATTAAACCAAAATGTCATTTCTAACAACACTCTTTCCACAACATTCACACATTTGAATCAAACTCGTAAAACGAACTGTGCATGCTTGTATTCTAGTTTTGAGCTTATTCTTTGATTCTAAGCTTATTTTTGAATTCTAATGGCATGGAGACGATTATATGCGTTAGGGTTGTCATAACATTAAACCAAAATGTCATTTCTAACAACACTCTTTCCACAGCATTCACACATTTGAATCAAACTTGTAAAACGAACTGTGCATGCTTGTATTCTAGTTTTGAGCTTATTCTTCGAAACTGAGCTTATTTTTTAATTCTAATGACATGGAGACGATTATATGTGTTAGGGTTGTCATTATATTAAACCAAAATGTAATTTCTAACAGCACTCATTCCACAACATTCACACATTTGAATCAACCTTGTAAAACGAGCTCTGCATGCTTGTATTTTACTTTTGAGTTTATTCTTTGATTCTAAGCTTATTTTTGAATTCTAATGACATGGAGACGATTATATGTGTTAGGGTTGTCATAAAAGTAAACCAAATGTCATTTCTAACAACACTCATTCCACAACATTCACACATTTGAATCAAACTTGTAAAACGAACTGTTTATGCTTGTATTCTAGTTTTAAGCGTAGTCTTTGAATCTAAGCTTATTTTTGAATTCTAATGACATGGAGACGATTATATGCGTTAGGGTTGTCATAACATTAAACCAAAATGTCATTTCTAACAACACTCTTTCCACAACATTCACATATTTGAATCAAACTTGTAAAACGAACTGTGCATGCATATATGCTAGTTTTGAGCCTTTTATTTGATTCTAAGATTTTTTTTGAATTCCAATGACATGGACACGATTATATGTGTTAGGGTAGTCATAAAACTAACCCAAATGTCATTTATAACCACACTCATTCCAAAACATTCACACATTAGAATCAAACTTGTAAAACGAACTGTGCATGCTTGTATTTTACTTTTGAGTTTATTCTTCGATTCTAAGCTTATTTTTGAATTCTAATGACATGGAGACGATTATATGTGTTAGGGTTGTCATAAAAGTAAACCAAATGTCATTTCTAACAACACTCATTCCACAACATTCACACATTTGAATCAAACTTGTAAAACGAACTGTTTATGCTTGTATTCTAGTTTTAAGCGTAGTCTTTGAATCTAAGCTTATTTTTGAATTCTAATGACATGGAGACGATTATATGCGTTAGGGTTGTCATAACATTAAACCAAAATGTCATTTCTAACAACACTCTTTCCACAACATTCACACATTTGAATCAAACTTGTAAAACGAACTGTGCATGCTTGTATTCTAGTTTTGAGCTTATTCTTTGATTCTAAGCTTATTTTTGAATTCTAATGACATGGAGACGATTATATGTGTTAGGGTTGTCATAAAAGTAAACCAAATGTCATTTCTAACCACACTCATTCCACAACATTCACATATTTGAATCAAACTTGTAAAACGAACTGTGCATGCATGTATGCTAGTTTTGAGCCTATTATTTGATTCTAAGCTTTTTTTTGAATTCCAATGACATGGACACGATTATATGTGTTAGGGTAGTCATAAAACTAACCCAAATGTCATTTATAACCACACTCATTCCAAAACATTCACACATTAGAATCAAACTTGTAAAACGAACTGTGCATGCTTGTATTTTACTTTTGAGTTTATTCTTCGATTCTAAGCTTATTTTTGAATTCTAATGACATGGAGACGATTATATGTGTTAGGGTTGTCATAAAAGTAAACCAAATGTCATTTCTAACAACACTCATTCTACAACATTCACACATTTGAATCAAACTTGTAAAACGAACTGTTTATGCTTGTATTCTAGTTTTAAGCGTAGTCTTTGATTCTAAGCTTATTTTGAATTCTAATGACATGGAGACGATTATATGCGTTAGGGTTGTCATAACATTAAACCAAAATGTCATTTCTAACAACACTCTTTCCACAACATTCACACATTTGAATCAAACTCGTAAAACGAACTGTGCATGCTTGTATTCTAGTTTTGAGCTTATTCTTTGATTCTAAGCTTATTTTTGAATTCTAATGACATGGAGACGATTATATCCGTTAGGGTTGTCATAAAAGTAAACCAAATGTCATTTCTAACCACACTCATTCCACAACATTCACATATTTGAATCAAACTCGTAAAACGAACTGTGCATCCATGTATGCTAGTTTTGAGCCTATTATTTGATTCTAAGCTTTGTTTTGAATTCCAATGACATGGACACGATTATATGTGTTAGGGTAGTCATAAAACTAAACCAAATGTCATTTATAACCACACTCATTCCAAAACATTCACACATTAGAATCAAACTTGTAAAACGAACTGTGCATGCTTGTATTTTACTTTTGAGTTTATTCTTCGATTCTAAGCTTATTTTTGAATTCTAATGACATGGAGACGATTATATGTGTTAGGGTTGTCATAAAAGTAAACCAAAATGTCATTTCTAACAACACTCATTCCACAATATTCACAGATTTGAATCAAACTTGTAAAACGAACTGTGCATGCTTGTATTCTACTTTTGAGCTTATTCTTCGAAACTAAGCTTATTTTTTAATTCTAATGACATGGAGACGATTATATGTGTTAGGGTTGTCATTATATTAAACCAAAATGTAATTTCTAACAGCACTCATTCCACAACATTCACACATTTGAATCAACCTTGTAAAACGAACTCTGGATGCATGTATCCTAGTTTTGAGCTTATTCTTTGATTCTAAGCTTATTTTTGAATTCTAATGACATGGACACGATTATATGTGTTAGGGTAGTCATAAAACTAAACCAAATGTCATTTCTAACAACACTCATTCTACAACATTCACACATTTGAATCAAACTTGTAAAACGAACTGTTTATGCTTGTATTCTAGTTTTAAGCGTAGTCTTTGATTCTAAGCTTATTTTGAATTCTAATGACATGGAGACGATTATATGCGTTAGGGTTGTCATAACATTAAACCAAAATGTCATTTCTAACAACACTCTTTCCACAACATTCACACATTTGAATCAAACTCGTAAAACGAACTGTGCATGCTTGTATTCTAGTTTTGAGCTTATTCTTTGATTCTAAGCTTATTTTTGAATTCTAATGGCATGGAGACGATTATATGCGTTAGGGTTGTCATAACATTAAACCAAAATGTCATTTCTAACAACACTCTTTCCACAGCATTCACACATTTGAATCAAACTTGTAAAACGAACTGTGCATGCTTGTATTCTAGTTTTGAGCTTATTCTTCGAAACTGAGCTTATTTTTTAATTCTAATGACATGGAGACGATTATATGTGTTAGGGTTGTCATTATATTAAACCAAAATGTAATTTCTAACAGCACTCATTCCACAACATTCACACATTTGAATCAACCTTGTAAAACGAGCTCTGCATGCTTGTATTTTACTTTTGAGTTTATTCTTTGATTCTAAGCTTATTTTTGAATTCTAATGACATGGAGACGATTATATGTGTTAGGGTTGTCATAAAAGTAAACCAAATGTCATTTCTAACAACACTCATTCCACAACATTCACACATTTGAATCAAACTTGTAAAACGAACTGTTTATGCTTGTATTCTAGTTTTAAGCGTAGTCTTTGAATCTAAGCTTATTTTTGAATTCTAATGACATGGAGACGATTATATGCGTTAGGGTTGTCATAACATTAAACCAAAATGTCATTTCTAACAACACTCTTTCCACAACATTCACATATTTGAATCAAACTTGTAAAACGAACTGTGCATGCATATATGCTAGTTTTGAGCCTTTTATTTGATTCTAAGATTTTTTTTGAATTCCAATGACATGGACACGATTATATGTGTTAGGGTAGTCATAAAACTAACCCAAATGTCATTTATAACCACACTCATTCCAAAACATTCACACATTAGAATCAAACTTGTAAAACGAACTGTGCATGCTTGTATTTTACTTTTGAGTTTATTCTTCGATTCTAAGCTTATTTTTGAATTCTAATGACATGGAGACGATTATATGTGTTAGGGTTGTCATAAAAGTAAACCAAATGTCATTTCTAACAACACTCATTCCACAACATTCACACATTTGAATCAAACTTGTAAAACGAACTGTTTATGCTTGTATTCTAGTTTTAAGCGTAGTCTTTGATTCTAAGCTTATTTTTGAATTCTAATAACATGGAGACGATTATATGCGTTAGGGTTCTCATAAAAGTAAACCAAATGTCATTTCTAACAACACTCATTCCACAACATTCACACATTTGAATCAAACTTGTAAAACGAACTGTTTATGCTTGTATTCTAGTTTTAAGCGTAGTCTTTGATTCTAAGCTTATTTTTGAATTCTAATGACATGGAGACGATTATATGCGTTAGGGTTGTCATAACATTAAACCAAAATGTCATTTCTAACAACACTCTTTCCACAACATTCACACATTTGAATCAAACTTGTAAAACGAACTGTGCATGCTTGTATTCTAGTTTTGAGCTTATTCTTTGATTCTAAGCTTATTTTTGAATTCTAATGACATGGAGACGATTATATGTGTTAGGGTTGTCATAAAAGTAAACCAAATGTCATTTCTAACCACACTCATTCCACAACATTCACATATTTGAATCAAACTTGTAAAACGAACTGTGCATGCATGTATGCTAGTTTTGAGCCTATTATTTGATTCTAAGCTTTTTTTTGAATTCCAATGACATGGACACGATTATATGTGTTAGGGTAGTCATAAAACTAACCCAAATGTCATTTATAACCACACTCATTCCAAAACATTCACACATTAGAATCAAACTTGTAAAACGAACTGTGCATGCTTGTATTTTACTTTTGAGTTTATTCTTCGATTCTAAGCTTATTTTTGAATTCTAATGACATGGAGACGATTATATGTGTTAGGGTTGTCATAAAAGTAAACCAAATGTCATTTCTAACAACACTCATTCTACAACATTCACACATTTGAATCAAACTTGTAAAACGAACTGTTTATGCTTGTATTCTAGTTTTAAGCGTAGTCTTTGATTCTAAGCTTATTTTGAATTCTAATGACATGGAGACGATTATATGCGTTAGGGTTGTCATAACATTAAACCAAAATGTCATTTCTAACAACACTCTTTCCACAACATTCACACATTTGAATCAAACTCGTAAAACGAACTGTGCATGCTTGTATTCTAGTTTTGAGCTTATTCTTTGATTCTAAGCTTATTTTTGAATTCTAATGACATGGAGACGATTATATCCGTTAGGGTTGTCATAAAAGTAAACCAAATGTCATTTCTAACCACACTCATTCCACAACATTCACATATTTGAATCAAACTCGTAAAACGAACTGTGCATCCATGTATGCTAGTTTTGAGCCTATTATTTGATTCTAAGCTTTGTTTTGAATTCCAATGACATGGACACGATTATATGTGTTAGGGTAGTCATAAAACTAAACCAAATGTCATTTATAACCACACTCATTCCAAAACATTCACACATTAGAATCAAACTTGTAAAACGAACTGTGCATGCTTGTATTTTACTTTTGAGTTTATTCTTCGATTCTAAGCTTATTTTTGAATTCTAATGACATGGAGACGATTATATGTGTTAGGGTTGTCATAAAAGTAAACCAAAATGTCATTTCTAACAACACTCATTCCACAACATTCACAGATTTGAATCAAACTTGTAAAACGAACTGTGCATGCTTGTATTCTACTTTTGAGCTTATTCTTCGAAACTAAGCTTATTTTTTAATTCTAATGACATGGAGACGATTATATGTGTTAGGGTTGTCATTATATTAAACCAAAATGTAATTTCTAACAGCACTCATTCCACAACATTCACACATTTGAATCAACCTTGTAAAACGAACTCTGGATGCATGTATCCTAGTTTTGAGCTTATTCTTTGATTCTAAGCTTATTTTTGAATTCTAATGACATGGACACGATTATATGTGTTAGGGTAGTCATAAAACTAAACCAAATGTCATTTCTAACAACACTCATTCTACAACATTCACACATTTGAATCAAACTTGTAAAACGAACTGTTTATGCTTGTATTCTAGTTTTAAGCGTAGTCTTTGATTCTAAGCTTATTTTGAATTCTAATGACATGGAGACGATTATATGCGTTAGGGTTGTCATAACATTAAACCAAAATGTCATTTCTAACAACACTCTTTCCACAACATTCACACATTTGAATCAAACTCGTAAAACGAACTGTGCATGCTTGTATTCTAGTTTTGAGCTTATTCTTTGATTCTAAGCTTATTTTTGAATTCTAATGGCATGGAGACGATTATATGCGTTAGGGTTGTCATAACATTAAACCAAAATGTCATTTCTAACAACACTCTTTCCACAGCATTCACACATTTGAATCAAACTTGTAAAACGAACTGTGCATGCTTGTATTCTAGTTTTGAGCTTATTCTTCGAAACTGAGCTTATTTTTTAATTCTAATGACATGGAGACGATTATATGTGTTAGGGTTGTCATTATATTAAACCAAAATGTAATTTCTAACAGCACTCATTCCACAACATTCACACATTTGAATCAACCTTGTAAAACGAGCTCTGCATGCTTGTATTTTACTTTTGAGTTTATTCTTTGATTCTAAGCTTATTTTTGAATTCTAATGACATGGAGACGATTATATGTGTTAGGGTTGTCATAAAAGTAAACCAAATGTCATTTCTAACAACACTCATTCCACAACATTCACACATTTGAATCAAACTTGTAAAACGAACTGTTTATGCTTGTATTCTAGTTTTAAGCGTAGTCTTTGAATCTAAGCTTATTTTTGAATTCTAATGACATGGAGACGATTATATGCGTTAGGGTTGTCATAACATTAAACCAAAATGTCATTTCTAACAACACTCTTTCCACAACATTCACATATTTGAATCAAACTTGTAAAACGAACTGTGCATGCATATATGCTAGTTTTGAGCCTTTTATTTGATTCTAAGATTTTTTTTGAATTCCAATGACATGGACACGATTATATGTGTTAGGGTAGTCATAAAACTAACCCAAATGTCATTTATAACCACACTCATTCCAAAACATTCACACATTAGAATCAAACTTGTAAAACGAACTGTGCATGCTTGTATTTTACT
Organism: Spergularia bocconei; assembly: GCA_963457585.1. Lineage (NCBI taxonomy): Eukaryota > Viridiplantae > Streptophyta > Magnoliopsida > Caryophyllales > Caryophyllaceae > Spergularia > Spergularia bocconei. Next base: position 11,574,087 of record OY734956.1, read on the forward strand.
TTTGAGTTTATTCTTCGATTCTAAGCTTATTTTTGAATTCTAATGACATGGAGACGATTATATGTGTTAGGGTTGTCATAAAAGTAAACCAAATGTCATTTCTAACAACACTCATTCCACAACATTCACACATTTGAATCAAACTTGTAAAACGAACTGTTTATGCTTGTATTCTAGTTTTAAGCGTAGTCTTTGATTCTAAGCTTATTTTTGAATTCTAATAACATGGAGACGATTATATGCGTTAGGGTTCTCATAAAAGTAAACCAAATGTCATTTCTAACAACACTCATTCCACAACATTCACACATTTGAATCAAACTTGTAAAACGAACTGTTTATGCTTGTATTCTAGTTTTAAGCGTAGTCTTTGATTCTAAGCTTATTTTTGAATTCTAATGACATGGAGACGATTATATGCGTTAGGGTTGTCATAACATTAAACCAAAATGTCATTTCTAACAACACTCTTTCCACAACATTCACACATTTGAATCAAACTCGTAAAACGAACTGTGCATGCTTGTATTCTAGTTTTGAGCTTATTCTTTGATTCTAAGCTTATTTTTGAATTCTAATGACATGGAGACGATTATATCTATTAGGTTGTCATAAAAGTAAACCAAATGTCATTTCTAACCACACTCATTCCACAACATTCACATATTTGAATCAAACTCGTAAAACGAACTGTGCATCCATGTATGCTAGTTTTAAGCCTATTATTTGATTCTAAGCTTTGTTTTGAATTCCAATGACATGGACACGATTATATGTGTTAGGGTAGTCATAAAACTAAACCAAATGTCATTTATAACCACACTCATTCCAAAACATTCACACATTAGAATCAAACTTGTAAAACGAACTGTGCATGCTTGTATTTTACTTTTGAGTTTATTCTTCGATTCTAAGCTTATTTTTGAATTCTAATGACATGGAGACGATTATATGTGTTAGGGTTGTCATAAAAGTAAACCAAAATGTCATTTCTAACAACACTCATTCCACAACATTCACAGATTTGAATCAAACTTGTAAAACGAACTGTGCATGCTTGTATTCTACTTTTGAGCTTATTCTTCGAAACTAAGCATATTTTTTAATTCTAATGACATGGAGACGATTATATGTGTTAGGGTTGTCATTATATTAAACCAAAATGTAATTTCTAACAGCACTCATTCCACAACATTCACACATTTGAATCAACCTTGTAAAACGAACTCTGGATGCATGTATCCTAGTTTTGAGCTTATTCTTTGATTCTAAGCTTATTTTTGAATTCTAATGACATGGAGAAGATTATATGTGTTAGGGTTGTCATAAAAGTAAACCAAATGTCATTTCTAACCACACTCATTCCACAACATTCACATATTTGAATCAAACTTGTAAAACGAACTGTGCATGCATATATGCTAGTTTTGAGCCTTTTATTTGATTCTAAGATTTTTTTTGAATTCCAATGACATGGACACGATTATATGTGTTAGGGTAGTCATAAAACTAACCCAAATGTCATTTATAACCACACTCATTCCAAAACATTCACACATTAGAATCAAACTTGTAAAACGAACTGTGCATGCTTGTATTTTACTTTTGAGTTTATTCTTCGATTCTAAGCTTATTTTTGAATTCTAATGACATGGAGACGATTATATGTGTTAGGGTTGTCATAAAAGTAAACCAAATGTCATTTCTAACAACACTCATTCTACAACATTCACACATTTGAATCAAACTTGTAAAACGAACTGTTTATGCTTGTATTCTAGTTTTAAGCGTAGTCTTTGATTCTAAGCTTATTTTTGAATTCTAATGACATGGAGACGATTATATGCGTTAGGGTTCTCATAAAAGTAAACCAAATGTCATTTCTAACAACACTCATTCCACAACATTCACACATTTGAATCAAACTTGTAAAACGAACTGTTTATGCTTGTATTCTAGTTTTAAGCGTAGTCTTTGATTCTAAGCTTATTTTTGAATTCTAATGACATGGAGACGATTATATGCGTTAGGGTTCTCATAAAAGTAAACCAAATGTCATTTCTAACAACACTCATTCCACAACATTCACACATTTGAATCAAACTTGTAAAACGAACTGTGCATGCTTGTAGTCTACTTTTGAGCTTATTCTTTGATTCTAAGCTTATTTTTGAATTTTAATGACATGGAGACGATTATATGTGTTAGGGTTGTCATAAAAGTAAACCAAAATGTCATTTCTAACAACACTCATTCCACAACATTCACAGATTTGAATCAAACTTGTAAAACGAACTGTGCATGCTTGTATTCTACTTTTGAGCTTATTCTTTGATTCTAAGCTTATTTTTTAATTCTAATGACATGGAGACGATTATATGTGTTAGGGTTGTCATAAAAGTAAACCAAATGTCATTTCTAACCACACTCATTCCACAACATTCACATATTTGAATCAAACTTGTAAAACGAACTGTGCATGTATGTATGCTAGTTTTGAGCCAATTATTTGATTCTAAGCTTTTTTTTGAATTCCAATGACATGGACAAGATTATATGTGTTAGGGTAGTCATAAAACTAAACCAAATGTCATTTATAACCACACTCATTCCACAACATTCACACATTAGAATCAAACTTGTAAAACGAACTGTGCATGCTTGTATTTTACTTTTGAGTTTATTGTTCGATTCTAAGCTTATTTTTGAATTCTAATGACAAGGAGACGATTATATGTGTTAGGGTTGTCATAAAATTAAACCAAATGTCATTTCTAACAACACTCATTCCACAACATTCACACATTTGAATCAAACTTGTAAAACGAACTGTTTATGCTTGCATATTAGTTTTACGCGTAGTCTTTGATTCTAAGCTTATTTTTGAATTCTAATGACATGGAGACGATTATATGCGTTAGGGTTCTCATAAAAGTAAACCAAATGTCATTTCTAACAACACTCATTCGACAACATTCACACATTTGAATCAAACTTGTAAAACGAACTGTGCATGCTTGTAGTCTACTTTTGAGCTTATTCTTCGATTCTAAGCTTATTTTTTAATTCTAATGACATGGAGACGATTATATGTGTTAGGGTTGTCATAAAAGTAAACCAAAATGTCATTTCTAACAACACTCATTCCACAACATTCACACATTTGAATCAAACTTGTAAAACGAACTGTGCATGCTTGTAGTCTACTTTTGAGCTTATTCTTTGATTCTAAGCTTATTTTTGAATTCTAATGACATGGAGACAATTATATGTGTGTCATAAAAGTAAACCAAAATGTCATTTCTAACAACACTCATTCCACAAAATTCACAGATTTGAATCAAACTTGTAAAACGAACTGTGCATGCTTGTATTCTACTTTTGAGCTTATTCTTTGATTCTAAGCTTATTTTTTAATTCTAATGACATGGAGACGATTATATGTGTTAGGGTTGTCATAAAAGTAAACCAAATGTCATTTCTAACCACACTCATTCCACAACATTCACATATTTGAATCAAACTTGTAAAACGAACTGTGCATGTATGTATGCTAGTTTTGATCCAATTATTTGATTCTAAGCTTTTTTTTGAATTCCAATGACATGGACACGATTATATGTGTTAGGGTAGTCATAAAACTAAACCAAATGTCATTTATAACCACACTCATTCCACAACATTCACACATTAGAATCAAACTTGTAAAACGAACTGTGCATGCTTTTATTTTACTTTTGAGTTTATTCTTCGATTCTAAGCTTATTTTTGAATTCTAATGACATGGAGACGATTATATGTGTTAGGGTTTGTCATAAAAGTAAACCAAATGTCATTTCTAACAACACTCATTCCACAACATTCACACATTTGAATCAAACTTGTAAAACGAACTGTGCATGCTTGTATTTTACTTTTGAGTTTATTCTTCGATTCTAAGCTTATTTTTGAATTCTAATGACAAGGAGACGATTATATGTGTTAGGGTTGTCATAAAATTAAACCAAATGTCATTTCTAACAACACTCATTCCACAACATTCACACATTTGAATCAAACTTGTAAAACGAACTGTTTATGCTTGCATACTAGTTTTAAGCGTAGTCTTTGATTCTAAGCTTATTTTTGAATTCTAATGACATGGAGACGATTATATGCGTTAGGGTTCTCATAAAAGTAAACCAAATGTCATTTCTAACAACACTCATTCGACAACATTCACACATTTGAATCAAACTTGTAAAACGAACTGTGCATGCTTGTAGTCTACTTTTGAGCTTATTCTTCGATTCTAAGCTTATTTTTTAATTCTAATGACATGGAGACGATTATATGTGTTAGGGTTGTCATAAAAGTAAACCAAAATGTCATTTCTAACAACACTCATTCCACAACATTCACACATTTGAATCAAACTTGTAAAACGAACTGTGCATGCTTGTAGTCTACTTTTGAGCTTATTCTTTGATTCTAAGCTTATTTTTGAATTCTAATGACATGGAGACAATTATATGTGTGTCATAAAAGTAAACCAAAATGTCATTTCTAACAACACTCATTCCACAAAATTCACAGATTTGAATCAAACTTGTAAAACGAACTGTGCATGCTTGTATTCTACTTTTGAGCTTATTCTTTGATTCTAAGCTTATTTTTTAATTCTAATGACATGGAGACGATTATATGTGTTAGGGTTGTCATAAAAGTAAACCAAATGTCATTTCTAACCACACTCATTCCACAACATTCACATATTTGAATCAAACTTGTAAAACGAACTGTGCATGTATGTATGCTAGTTTTGATCCAATTATTTGATTCTAAGCTTTTTTTTGAATTCCAATGACATGGACACGATTATATGTGTTAGGGTAGTCATAAAACTAAACCAAATGTCATTTATAACCACACTCATTCCACAACATTCACACATTAGAATCAAACTTGTAAAACGAACTGTGCATGCTTTTATTTTACTTTTGAGTTTATTCTTCGATTCTAAGCTTATTTTTGAATTCTAATGACATGGAGACGATTATATGTGTTAGGGTTTGTCATAAAAGTAAACCAAATGTCATTTCTAACAACACTCATTCCACAACATTCACACATTTGAATCAAACTTGTAAAACGAACTGTGCATGCTTGTATTTTACTTTTGAGTTTATTCTTCGATTCTAAGCTTATTTTTGAATTCTAATGACAAGGAGACGATTATATGTGTTAGGGTTGTCATAAAATTAAACCAAATGTCATTTCTAACAACACTCATTCCACAACATTCACACATTTGAATCAAACTTGTAAAACGAACTGTTTATGCTTGCATACTAGTTTTAAGCGTAGTCTTTGATTCTAAGCTTATTTTTGAATTCTAATGACATGGAGACGATTATATGCGTTAGGGTTCTCATAAAAGTAAACCAAATGTCATTTCTAACAACACTCATTCCACAACATTCACACATTTGAATCAAACTTGTAAAACGAACTGTGCATGCTTGTAGTCTACTTTTGAGCTTATTCTTCGATTCTAAGCTTATTTTTTAATTCTAATGACATGGAGACGATTATATGTGTTAGGGTTGTCATAAAAGTAAACCAAATGTCATTTCTAACCACACTCATTCCACAACATTCACATATTTGAATCAAACTCGTAAAACGAACTGTGCATCCATGTATGCTAGTTTTAAGCCTATTATTTGATTCTAAGCTTTGTTTTGAATTCCAATGACATGGACACGATTATATGTGTTAGGGTAGTCATAAAACTAAACCAAATGTCATTTATAACCACACTCATTCCAAAACATTCACACATTAGAATCAAACTTGTAAAACGAACTGTGCATGCTTGTATTTTACTTTTGAGTTTATTCTTCGATTCTAAGCTTATTTTTGAATTCTAATGACATGGAGACGATTATATGTGTTAGGGTTGTCATAAAAGTAAACCAAAATGTCATTTCTAACAACACTCATTCCACAACATTCACAGATTTGAATCAAACTTGTAAAACGAACTGTGCATGCTTGTATTCTACTTTTGAGCTTATTCTTCGAAACTAAGCTTATTTTTTAATTCTAATGACATGGAGACGATTATATGTGTTAGGGTTGTCATTATATTAAACCAAAATGTAATTTCTAACAGCACTCATTCCACAACATTCACACATTTGAATCAACCTTGTAAAACGAACTCTGCATGCATGTATCCTAGTTTTGAGCTTATTCTTTGATTCTAAGCTTATTTTTGAATTCTAATGACATGGAGAAGATTATATGTGTTAGGGTTGTCATAAAAGTAAACCAAATGTCATTTCTAACAACACTCATTCCACAACATTCACATATTTGAATCAAACTTGTAAAACGAACTGTGCATGCATGTATGCTAGTTTTGAGCCTTTTATTTGATTCTAAGATTTTTTTTGAATTCCAATGACACGGACACGATTATATGTGTTAGGGTAGTCATAAAACTAACCCAAATGTCATTTATAACCACACTCATTCCAAAACATTCACACATTAGAATCAAACTTGTAAAACGAACTGTGCATGCTTGTATTTTACTTTTGAGTTTATTCTTCGATTCTAAGCTTATTTTTGAATTCTAATGACATGGAGACGATTATATGTGTTAGGGTTGTCATAAAAGTAAACCAAATGTCATTTCTAACAACACTCATTCCACAACATTCACACATTTGAATCAAACTTGTAAAACGAACTGTTTATGCTTGTATTCTAGTTTTAAGCGTAGTCTTTGATTCTAAGCTTATTTTTGAATTCTAATGACATGGAGACGATTATATGCGTTAGGGTTCTCATAAAAGTAAACCAAATGTCATTTCTAACAACACTGATTCCACAACATTCACAGATTTGAATCAAACTTGTAAAACGAACTGTGCATGCTTTTATTTTACTTTTGAGTTTATTCTTCGATTCTAAGCTTATTTTTTAATTCTAATGACATGGAGACGATTATATGTGTAAGGGTTGTCATAAAAGTAAACCAAAATGTCATTTCTAACAACACTCATTCCACAACATTCACAGATTTGAATCAAACTTGTAAAACGAACTGTGCATGCTTGTATTTTACTTTTGAGTTTATTCTTCGATTCTAAGCTTATTTTTGAATTCTAATGACATGGAGACGATTATATGTGTTAGGGTTGTCATAAAAGTAAACCAAATGTCATTTCTAACAACACTCATTCCACAACATTCACACATTTGAATCAAACTTGTAAAACGAACTGTTTATGCTTGTATTCTAGTTTTAAGCGTAGTCTTTGATTCTAAGCTTATTTTTGAATTCTAATGACATGGAGACGATTATATGCGTTAGGGTAGTCATAAAACTAAACCAAATGTCATTTATAACCACACTCATTCCACAACATTCACACATTAGAATCAAACTTGTAAAACGAACTGTGCATGCTTTTATTTTACTTTTGAGCTTATTCTTCGATTCTAAGCTTATTTTTTAATTCTAATGACATGGAGACGATTATATGTGTAAGGGTTGTCATAAAAGTAAACCAAAATGTCATTTCTAACAACACTCATTCCACAACATTCACAGATTTGAATCAAACTTGTAAAACGAACTGTGCATGCTTGTATTCTACTTTTGAGCTTATTCTTCGATTCTAAGCTTATTTTTTAATTCTAATGACATGCAGACGATTATATGTGTTAGGGTTGTCATTATATTAAACCAAAATGTAATTTCTAACAACACTCATTCCACAACATTCACACATTTGAATCAACCTTGTAAAACGAACTATGCATGCATGTATCCTAGTTTTGAGCTTATTCTTTGATTCTAAGCTTATTTTTGAATTCTAATGACATGGAGAAGATTATATGGGTTAGGGTTGTCATAAAAGTAAACCAAATGTCATTTCTAACCACACTCATTCCACAACATTCACATATTTGAATCAAACTTGTAAAACGAACTGTGCATGCATGTATGCTAGTTTTGAGCCTATTATTTGATTCTAAGCTTTTTTTTGAATTCCAATGACATGGACACGATTATATGTGTTAGGGTAGTCATAAAACTAAACCAAATGTCATTTATAACCACACTCATTCCAAAACATTCACACATTAGAATCAAACTTGTAAAACGAAGTGTGCATGCTTGTATTTTACTTTTGAGTTTACTCTTCGATTCTAAGCTTATTTTTGAATTCTAATGACATGGAGACGATTATATGTGTTAGGGTTGTCATGAAAGTAAACCAAATGTCATTTCTAAAAACACTCATTCCACAACATTCACACATTTGAATCAAACTTGTAAAACGAACTGTTTAAGCTTGTATTCTAGTTTTAAGCGTAGTCTTTGATTCTAAGCTTATTTTTGAATTCTAATGACATGGAGACGATTATATGCGTTAGGGTTCTCATAAAATTAAACCAAATGTCATTTCTAACAACACTCATTCCACAACATTCACACATTTGAATCAAACTTGTAAAACGAACTGTGCATGCTTGTATTCTACTTTTGAGCTTATTCTTCGATTCTAAGCTTATTTTTTAATTCTAATGACATGGAGACAATTATATGTGTTAGAGTTGTCATAAAAGTAAACCAAATGTCATTTCTAACCACACTCATTCCACAACATTCACATATTTGAATCAAACTTGTAAAACGAACTGTGCATGCATGTATGCTAGTTTTGAGCCTATTACTTGATTCTAAGCTTTTTTTTTAATTCCAATGACATGGACACGATTATATGTGTTAGGGTAGTCATAAAACTAAACCAAATGTCATTTATAACCACACTCATTCCACAACATTCACACATTAGAATCAAACTTGTAAAACGAACTGTGCATGCTTGTAGTCTACTTTTGAGCTTATTCTTCGATTCTAAGCTTATTTTTTAATTCTAATGACATGGGGACGATTATATGTGTTAGGGTTGTCATAAAAGTAAACCAAAATGTCATTTCTAACAACATTCATTCCACAACATTCACACATTTGAATCAAACTTGTAAAACGAACTGTGCATGCTTGTAGTCTACTTTTGAGCTTATTCTTTGATTCTAAGCTTATTTTTGAATTCTAATGACATGGAGACAATTATATGTGTTAGGGTTGTCATAAAAGTAAACCAAAATGTCATTTCTAACAACACTCATTCCACAAAATTCACAGATTTGAATCAAACTTGTAAAACGAACTGTGCATGCTTGTATTCTACTTTTGAGCTTATTCTTTGATTCTAAGCTTATTTTTTAATTCTAATGACATGGAGACGATTATATGTGTTAGGGTTGTCATAAAAGTAAACCAAATGTCATTTCTAACCACACTCATTCCACAACATTCACATATTTGAATCAAACTTGTAAAACGAACTGTGCATGTATGTATGCTAGTTTTGATCCAATTATTTGACTCTAAGCTTTTTTTTGAATTCCAATGACATGGACACGATTATATATGTTAGGGTAGTCATAAAACTAAACCAAATGTCATTTATAACCACACTCATTCCACAACATTCACACATTAGAATCAAACTTGTAAAACGAACTGTGCATCCTTTTATTTTACTTTTGAGTTTATTCTTCGATTCTAAGCTTATTTTTGAATTCTAATGACATGGAGACGATTATATGTGTTAGGGTTGTCATAAAAGTAAACCAAATGTCATTTCTAACAACACTCATTCCACAACATTCACACATTTGAATCAAACTTGTAAAACGAACTGTGCATGCTTGTATTCTACTTTTGAGCTTATTCTTCGATTCTAAGCTTATTTTTTAATTCTAATGACATGGAGACGATTATATGTGTTAGGGTTGTCATAAAAGTAAACCAAATGTCATTTCTAACCACACTCATTCCAAAACATTCACACATTAGAATCAAACTTGTAAAACGAAGTGTGCATGCTTGTATTTTACTTTTGAGTTTATTCTTCGATTCTAAGCTTATTTTTGAATTCTAATGACATGGAGACGATTATATGTGTTAGGGTTGTCATAAAAGTAAACCAAATGTCATTTCTAACAACACTCATTCCACAACATTCACACATTTGAACAAACTTGTAAAACGAACTATTTATGCTTGTATTCTAGTTTTAAGCGTAGTCTTTGATTCTAAGCTTATTTTTGAATTCTAATGACATGGAGACGATTATATGCGTTAGGGTTCTCATAAAAGTAAACCAAAATGTCATTTCTAACAACACTCATTCCACAACATTCACACATTAGAATCAAACTTGTAAAACGAACTGTGCATGCTTGTATTTTACTTTTGAGTTTATTCTTCGATTCTAAGCTTATTTTTGAATTCTAATGACAAGGAGACGATTATATGTGTTAGGGTTGTCATAAAATTAAACCAAATGTCATTTCTAACAACACTCATTCCACAACATTCACACATTTGAATCAAACTTGTAAAACGAACTGTTTATGCTTGCATACTAGTTTTAAGCGTAGTCTTTGATTCTAAGCTTATTTTTGAATTCTAATGACATGGAGACGATTATATGCGTTAGGGTTCTCATAAAAGTAAACCAAAATGTCATTTCTAACAACACTCATTCCACAACATTCACACATTAGAATCAAACTTGTAAAACGAACTGTGCATGCTTGTATTTTACTTTTGAGTTTATTCTTCGATTCTAAGCTTATTTTTGAATTCTAATGACAAGGAGACGATTATATGTGTTAGGGTTGTCATAAAATTAAACCAAATGTCATTTCTAACAACACTCATTCCACAACATTCACACATTTGAATCAAACTTGTAAAACGAACTGTTTATGCTTGCATACTAGTTTTAAGCGTAGTCTTTGATTCTAAGCTTATTTTTGAATTCTAATGACATGGAGACGATTATATGCGTTAGGGTTCTCATAAAAGTAAACCAAATGTCATTTCTAACAACACTCATTCCACAACATTCACACATTTGAATCAAACTTGTAAAACGAACTGTGCATGCTTGTAGTCTACTTTTGAGCTTATTCTTGGATTCTAAGCTTATTTTTTAATTCTAATGACATGGAGACGATTATATGTGTTAGGGTTGTCATAAAAGTAAACCAAAATGTCATTTCTAACAACATTCATTCCACAACATACACACATTTGAATCAAACTTGTAAAACGAACTGTGCATGCTTGTAGTCTACTTTTGAGCTTATTCTTTGATTCTAAGCTTATTTTTGAATTCTAATGACATGGAGACGATTATATGTGTTAGGGTTGTCATAAAAGTAAACCAAATGTCATTTCTAACAACACTCATTCCACAACATTCACACATTTGAATCAAACTTGTAAAACGAACTGTGCATGCTTGTATTTTACTTTTGAGTTTATTCTTCGATTCTAAGCTTATTTTTGAATTCTAATGACAAGGAGACGATTATATGTGTTAGGGTTGTCATAAAATTAAACCAAATGTCATTTCTAACAACACTCATTCCACAACATTCACACATTTGAATCAAACTTGTAAAACGAACTGTTTATGCTTGCATACTAGTTTTAAGCGTAGTATTTGATTCTAAGCTTATTTTTGAATTCTAATGACATGGAGACGATTATATGCGTTAGGGTTCTCATAAAAGTAAACCAAATGTCATTTCTAACAACACTCATTCCACAACATGCACACATTTGAATCAAACTTGTAAAACGAACTGTGCATGCTTGTAGTCTACTTTTGAGCTTATTCTTCGATTCTAAGCTTATTTTTTAATTCTAATGACATGGAGACGATTATATGTGTAAGGGTTGTCATAAAAGTAAACCAAAATGTCATTTCTAACAACACTCATTCCACAACATTCACAGATTTGAATCAAACTTGTAAAACGAACTGTGCATGCTTGTATTCTACTTTTGAGCTTATTCTTCGATTCTAAGCTTATTTTTTAATTCTAATGACATGCAGACGATTATATGTGTTAGGGTTGTCATTATATTAAACCAAAATGTAATTTCTAACAACACTCATTCCACAACATTCACACATTTGAATCAACCTTGTAAAACGAACTATGCATGCATGTATCCTAGTTTTGAGCTTATTCTTTGATTCTAAGCTTATTTTTGAATTCTAATGACATGGAGAAGATTATATGGGTTAGGGTTGTCATAAAAGTAAACCAAATGTCATTTCTAACCACACTCATTCCACAACATTCACATATTTGAATCAAACTTGTAAAACGAACTGTGCATGCATGTATGCTAGTTTTGAGCCTATTATTTGATTCTAAGCTTTTTTTTGAATTCCAATGACATGGACACGATTATATGTGTTAGGGTAGTCATAAAACTAAACCAAATGTCATTTATAACCACACTCATTCCAAAACATTCACACATTAGAATCAAACTTGTAAAACGAAGTGTGCATGCTTGTATTTTACTTTTGAGTTTACTCTTCGATTCTAAGCTTATTTTTGAATTCTAATGACATGGAGACGATTATATGTGTTAGGGTTGTCATGAAAGTAAACCAAATGTCATTTCTAAAAACACTCATTCCACAACATTCACACATTTGAATCAAACTTGTAAAACGAACTGTTTAAGCTTGTATTCTAGTTTTAAGCGTAGTCTTTGATTCTAAGCTTATTTTTGAATTCTAATGACATGGAGACGATTATATGCGTTAGGGTTCTCATAAAATTAAACCAAATGTCATTTCTAACAACACTCATTCCACAACATTCACACATTTGAATCAAACTTGTAAAACGAACTGTGCATGCTTGTATTCTACTTTTGAGCTTATTCTTCGATTCTAAGCTTATTTTTTAATTCTAATGACATGGAGACAATTATATGTGTTAGAGTTGTCATAAAAGTAAACCAAATGTCATTTCTAACCACACTCATTCCACAACATTCACATATTTGAATCAAACTTGTAAAACGAACTGTGCATGCATGTATGCTAGTTTTGAGCCTATTACTTGATTCTAAGCTTTTTTTTTAATTCCAATGACATGGACACGATTATATGTGTTAGGGTAGTCATAAAACTAAACCAAATGTCATTTATAACCACACTCATTCCACAACATTCACACATTAGAATCAAACTTGTAAAACGAACTGTGCATGCTTGTAGTCTACTTTTGAGCTTATTCTTCGATTCTAAGCTTATTTTTTAATTCTAATGACATGGGGACGATTATATGTGTTAGGGTTGTCATAAAAGTAAACCAAAATGTCATTTCTAACAACATTCATTCCACAACATTCACACATTTGAATCAAACTTGTAAAACGAACTGTGCATGCTTGTAGTCTACTTTTGAGCTTATTCTTTGATTCTAAGCTTATTTTTGAATTCTAATGACATGGAGACAATTATATGTGTTAGGGTTGTCATAAAAGTAAACCAAAATGTCATTTCTAACAACACTCATTCCACAAAATTCACAGATTCGAATCAAACTTGTAAAACGAACTGTGCATGCTTGTATTCTACTTTTGAGCTTATTCTTTGATTCTAAGCTTATTTTTTAATTCTAATGACATGGAGACGATTATATGTGTTAGGGTTGTCATAAAAGTAAACCAAATGTCATTTCTAACCACACTCATTCCACAACATTCACATATTTGAATCAAACTTGTAAAACGAACTGTGCATGTATGTATGCTAGTTTTGATCCAATTATTTGACTCTAAGCTTTTTTTTGAATTCCAATGACATGGATACGATTATATGTGTTAGGGTAGTCATAAAACTAAACCAAATGTCATTTATAACCACACTCATTCCACAACATTCACACATTAGAATCAAACTTGTAAAACGAACTGTGCATCCTTTTATTTTACTTTTGAGTTTATTCTTCGATTCTAAGCTTATTTTTGAATTCTAATGACATGGAGACGATTATATGTGTTAGGGTTGTCATAAAAGTAAACCAAATGTCATTTCTAACAACACTCATTCCACAACATTCACACATTTGAATCAAACTTGTAAAACGAACTGTGCATGCTTGTATTCTACTTTTGAGCTTATTCTTCGATTCTAAGCTTATTTTTTAATTCTAATGACATGGAGACGATTATATGTGTTAGGGTTGTCATAAAAGTAAACCAAATGTCATTTCTAACCACACTCATTCCAAAACATTCACACATTAGAATCAAACTTGTAAAACGAAGTGTGCATGCTTGTATTTTACTTTTGAGTTTATTCTTCGATTCTAAGCTTATTTTTGAATTCTAATGACATGGAGACGATTATATGTGTTAGGGTTGTCATAAAAGTAAACCAAATGTCATTTCTAACAACACTCATTCCACAACATTCACACATTTGAACAAACTTGTAAAACGAACTATTTATGCTTGTATTCTAGTTTTAAGCGTAGTCTTTGATTCTAAGCTTATTTTTGAATTCTAATGACATGGAGACGATTATATGCGTTAGGGTTCTCATAAAAGTAAACCAAAATGTCATTTCTAACAACACTCATTCCACAACATTCACACATTAGAATCAAACTTGTAAAACGAACTGTGCATGCTTGTATTTTACTTTTGAGTTTATTCTTCGATTCTAAGCTTATTTTTGAATTCTAATGACAAGGAGACGATTATATGTGTTAGGGTTGTCATAAAATTAAACCAAATGTCATTTCTAACAACACTCATTCCACAACATTCACACATTTGAATCAAACTTGTAAAACGAACTGTTTATGCTTGCATACTAGTTTTAAGCGTAGTCTTTGATTCTAAGCTTATTTTTGAATTCTAATGACATGGAGACGATTATATGCGTTAGGGTTCTCATAAAAGTAAACCAAATGTCATTTCTAACAACACTCATTCCACAACATTCACACATTTGAATCAAACTTGTAAAACGAACTGTGCATGCTTGTAGTCTACTTTTGAGCTTATTCTTGGATTCTAAGCTTATTTTTTAATTCTAATGACATGGAGACGATTATATGTGTTAGGGTTGTCATAAAAGTAAACCAAAATGTCATTTCTAACAACATTCATTCCACAACATACACACATTTGAATCAAACTTGTAAAACGAACTGTGCATGCTTGTAGTCTACTTTTGAGCTTATTCTTTGATTCTAAGCTTATTTTTGAATTCTAATGACATGGAGACGATTATATGTGTTAGGGTTGTCATAAAAGTAAACCAAATGTCATTTCTAACAACACTCATTCCACAACATTCACACATTTGAATCAAACTTGTAAAACGAACTGTGCATGCTTGTATTTTACTTTTGAGTTTATTCTTCGATTCTAAGCTTATTTTTGAATTCTAATGACAAGGAGACGATTATATGTGTTAGGGTTGTCATAAAATTAAACCAAATGTCATTTCTAACAACACTCATTCCACAACATTCACACATTTGAATCAAACTTGTAAAACGAACTGTTTATGCTTGCATACTAGTTTTAAGCGTAGTATTTGATTCTAAGCTTATTTTTGAATTCTAATGACATGGAGACGATTATATGCGTTAGGGTTCTCATAAAAGTAAACCAAATGTCATTTCTAACAACACTCATTCCACAACATGCACACATTTGAATCAAACTTGTAAAACGAACTGTGCATGCTTGTAGTCTACTTTTGAGCTTATTCTTCGATTCTAAGCTTATTTTTTAATTCTAATGACATGGAGACGATTATATGTGTAAGGGTTGTCATAAAAGTAAACCAAAATGTCATTTCTAACAACACTCATTCCACAACATTCACAGATTTGAATCAAACTTGTAAAACGAACTGTGCATGCTTGTATTCTACTTTTGAGCTTATTCTTCGATTCTAAGCTTATTTTTTAATTCTAATGACATGCAGACGATTATATGTGTTAGGGTTGTCATTATATTAAACCAAAATGTAATTTCTAACAACACTCATTCCACAACATTCACACATTTGAATCAACCTTGTAAAACGAACTATGCATGCATGTATCCTAGTTTTGAGCTTATTCTTTGATTCTAAGCTTATTTTTGAATTCTAATGACATGGAGAAGATTATATGGGTTAGGGTTGTCATAAAAGTAAACCAAATGTCATTTCTAACCACACTCATTCCACAACATTCACATGTTTGAATCAAACTTGTAAAACGAACTGTGCATGCATGTATGCTAGTTTTGAGCTTATTCTTCGATTCTAAGCTTATTTTTTAATTCTAATGACATGGGGACGATTATATGTGTTAGGGTTGTCATAAAAGTAAACCAAAATGTCATTTCTAACAACATTCATTCCACAACATTCACACATTTGAATCAAACTTGTAAAACGAACTATGCATGCTTGTAGTCTACTTTTGAGCTTATTCTTCGATTCTAAGCTTATTTTTTAATTCTAATGACATGGGGACGATTATATGTGTTAGGGTTGTCATAAAAGTAAACCAAAATGTCATTTCTAACAACATTCATTCCACAACATTCACACATTTGAATCAAACTTGTAAAACGAACTGTGCATGCTTGTAGTCTACTTTTGAGCTTATTCTTTGATTCTAAGCTTATTTTTGAATTCTAATGACATGGAGACAATTATATGTGTTAGGGTTGTCATAAAAGTAAACCAAAATGTCATTTCTAACAACACTCATTCCACAAAATTCACAGATTTGAATCAAACTTGTAAAACGAACTGTGCATGCTTGTATTCTACTTTTGAGCTTATTCTTTGATTCTAAGCTTATTTTTTAATTCTAATGACATGGAGACGATTATATGTGTTAGGGTTGTTATAAAAGTAAACCAAATGTCATTTCTAATAACACTCATTCCACAACATTCACACATTTGAATCAAACTTGTAAAACGAACTGTGCATGCTTGTATTCTACTTTTGAGCTTAGTCTTCGATTCTAAGCTTATTTTTTAATTCTAATGACATGGAGACGATTATATGTGTTAGGGTTGTCATAATATTAAACCAAAATGTCATTTCTAACAACACTCATTCCATAACATTCACACATTTGAATCAAACTTGTAAAACGAACTGTTTATGCTTGTATTCTAGTTTTAAACGTAGTCTTTGATTTTAAGCTTATTTTTGAATTCTAATGACATGGAGACGATTATATGCGTTAGGGTTCTCATAAAAGAAAACCAAAATGTCATTTCTAACAACACTCATTCCACAACATTCACACATTTGAATCAAACTTGTAAAACGAACTGTGCATGCATGTATGCTAGTTTTGAGCCTATTATTTGATTCTAAGCTTATTTTTGAATTCTAATGACATGGAGACGATTATATGTGTTAGGGTAGTTATAAAACTAAACCAAATGTCATTTATAACCACACTTATTCCACAACATTCACACATTAGAATCAAACTTGTAAAACGAACTGTGCATGCTTGTATTTTACTTTTGAGTTTATGCTTCGATTCTAAGCTTATTTTTGAATTCTAATGACATGGAGACGATTATATGTGTTAGGGTTGTCATAAAAGTAAACCAAATGTCATTTCTAACAACACTCATTCCACAACATTCACACATTTGAACAAACTTGTAAAACGAACTGTTTATGCTTGTATTCTAGTTTTAAGCGTAGTCTTTGATTCTAAGCTTATTTTTGAATTCTAATGACATGGAGACGATTATATGCGTTAGGGTTCTCATAAAAGTAAACCAAAATGTCATTTCTAACAACACTCATTCCACAACATTCACACATTTGAATCAAACTTGTAAAACGAACTGTGCATGCTTGTATTCTACTTTTGAGCTTATTCTTCGATTCTAAGCTTATTTTTGAATTCTAATGACATGGAGACGATTATATGTGTTAGGGTTCTCATAAAAGTAAACCAAATGTCATTTCTAACAACACTGATTCCACAACATTCACACATTTGAATCAAACTTGTAAAACGAACTGTGCATGCTTGTATTCTAGTTTTAAGCTTATTCTTCGATTCTAAGCTTATTTTTCAATTCTAATGACATGGAGATGATTATATGTGTTAGGGTTGTCATAAAAGTAAACCAAAATGTCATTACTAACCACACTCATTCCACAACATTCACATATTTGAATCAAACTTGTAAAACGAACTGTCCATGCATGTATGCTAGTTTTGAGCCTATTATTTGATTCTATGCTTTTTTTTGAATTCCAATGACATGGACACGATTATATGTGTTAGGGTAGTTATAAAACTAAACCAAATGTCATTTACAACCACACTCATTCCACAACATTCACACATTAGAATCAAACTTGTAAAACGAACTGTGCATGCTTGTATTTTACTTTTGAATTTATTCTTCGATTCTAAGCTTATTTTTGAATTCTAATGACATGGAGACGATTATATGTGTTAGGGTTGTTATAAAAGTAAACCAAATGTCATTTCTAACAACACTCATTCCACAACATTCACACATTTGAATCAAACTTGTAAAATGAACTGTTTATGCTTGTATTCTAGTTTTAAGCGTTGTGTTTGATTCTAAGCTTATTTTTGAATTCTAATGACATGGAGACGATTATATGCGTTAGGGTTGTCATAATATTAAACCAAAATGTCTTTTCTAACAACACTCTTTCCACAACATTCACACATTTGAATCAAACTTGTAAAACGAACTGTGCATGTTTGTATTCTAGTTTTGAGCTTATTCTTTGATTCTAAGCTTATTTTTGAATTCTAATGACATGGAGACGATTATATGTGTTAGGGTAGTTATAAAACTAAACCAAATGTCATTTATAACCACACTTATTCCACAACATTCACACATTAGAATCAAACTTGTAAAACGAACTGTGCATGCTTGTATTTTAGTTTTGAGGTTATTCTTCGATTCTAAGCTTATTTTTGAATTCTAATGACATGGAGACGATTATATGTGTTAGGGTTGTCATAAAAGTAAACCAAAATGTCATTACTAACCACACTCATTCCACAACATTCACACATTTGAATCAAACTTGTAAAACGAACTGTGCATGCTTGTATTCTACTTTTGAGCTTAGTCTTCGATTCTAAGCTTATTTTTTAATTCTAATGACATGGAGACGATTATATGTGTTAGGGTTGTCATAATATTAAACCAAAATGTCATTTCTAACAACACTCATTCCATAACATTCACACATTTGAATCAAACTTGTAAAACGAACTGTTTATGCTTGTATTCTAGTTTTAAACGTAGTCTTTGATTTTAAGCTTATTTTTGAATTCTAATGACATGGAGACGATTATATGCGTTAGGGTTCTCATAAAAGAAAACCAAAATGTCATTTCTAACAACACTCATTCCACAACAGTCACACATTTGAATCAAACTTGTAAAACGAACTGTGCATGCATGTATGCTAGTTTTGAGCCTATTATTTGATTCTAAGCTTATTTTTGAATTCTAATGACATGGAGACGATTATATGTGTTAGGGTAGTTATAAAACTAAACCAAATGTCATTTATAACCACACTTATTCCACAACATTCACACATTAGAATCAAACTTGTAAAACGAACTGTGCATGCTTGTATTTTACTTTTTAGTTTATGCTTCGATTCTAAGCTTATTTTTGAATTCTAATGACATGGAGAGGATTATATGTGTTAGGGTTGTCATAAAAGTAAACCAAATGTCATTTCTAACAACACTCATTCCACAACATTCACACATTTGAACAAACTTGTAAAACGAACTGTTTATGCTTGTATTCTAGTTTTAAGCGTAGTCTTTGATTCTAAGCTTATTTTTGAATTCTAATGACATGGAGACGATTATATGCGTTAGGGTTCTCATAAAAGTAAACCAAAATGTCATTTCTAACAACACTCATTCCACAACATTCACACATTTGAATCAAACTTGTAAAACGAACTGTTTAAGCTTGTATTCTAGTTTTAAGCGTAGTCTTTGATTCTAAGCTTATTTTTGAATTCTAATGACATGGAGACGATTATATGCGTTAGGGTTCTCATAAAATTAAACCAAATGTCATTTCTAACAACACTCATTCCACAACATTCACACATTTGAATCAAACTTGTAAAACGAACTGTGCATGCTTGTATTCTACTTTTGAGCTTATTCTTCGATTCTAAGCTTATTTTTTAATTCTAATGACATGGAGACAATTATATGTGTTAGAGTTGTCATAAAAGTAAACCAAATGTCATTTCTAACCACACTCATTCCACAACATTCACATATTTGAATCAAACTTGTAAAACGAACTGTGCATGCATGTATGCTAGTTTTGAGCCTATTACTTGATTCTAAGCTTTTTTTTTAATTCCAATGACATGGACACGATTATATGTGTTAGGGTAGTCATAAAACTAAACCAAATGTCATTTATAACCACACTCATTCCACAACATTCACACATTAGAATCAAACTTGTAAAACGAACTGTGCATGCTTGTAGTCTACTTTTGAGCTTATTCTTCGATTCTAAGCTTATTTTTTAATTCTAATGACATGGGGACGATTATATGTGTTAGGGTTGTCATAAAAGTAAACCAAAATGTCATTTCTAACAACATTTATTCCACAACATTCACACATTTGAATCAAACTTGTAAAACGAACTGTGCATGCTTGTAGTCTACTTTTGAGCTTATTCTTTGATTCTAAGCTTATTTTTGAATTCTAATGACATGGAGACAATTATATGTGTTAGGGTTGTCATAAAAGTAAACCAAAATGTCATTTCTAACAACACTCATTCCACAAAATTCACAGATTTGAATCAAACTTGTAAAACGAACTGTGCATGCTTGTATTCTACTTTTGAGCTTATTCTTTGATTCTAAGCTTATTTTTTAATTCTAATGACATGGAGACGATTATATGTGTTAGGGTTGTCATAAAAGTAAACCAAATGTCATTTCTAACCACACTCATTCCACAACATTCACATATTTGAATCAAACTTGTAAAACGAACTGTGCATGTATGTATGCTAGTTTTGATCCAATTATTTGACTCTAAGCTTTTTTTTGAATTCCAATGACATGGACACGATTATATGTGTTAGGGTAGTCATAAAACTAAACCAAATGTCATTTATAACCACACTCATTCCACAACATTCACACATTAGAATCAAACTTGTAAAACGAACTGTGCATCCTTTTATTTTACTTTTGAGTTTATTCTTCGATTCTAAGCTTATTTTTGAATTCTAATGACATGGAGACGATTATATGTGTTAGGGTTGTCATAAAAGTAAACCAAATGTCATTTCTAACAACACTCATTCCACAACATTCACACATTTGAATCAAACTTGTAAAACGAACTCTTTATGCTTGCATACTAGTTTTAAGCGTAGTCTTTGATTCTAAGCTTATTTTTGAATTCTAATGACATGGAGACGATTATATGCGTTAGGGTTCTCATAAAAGTAAACCAAATGTCATTTCTAACAACACTCATTCCACAACATTCACACATTTGAATCAAACTTGTAAAACGAACTGTGCATGCTTGTAGTCTACTTTTGAGCTTATTCTTCGATTCTAAGCTTATTTTTAATTCTAATGACATGGAGACGATTATATGTGTAAGGGTTGTCATAAAAGTAAACCAAAATGTCATTTCTAACAACACTCATTCCACAACATTCACAGATTTGAATCAAACTTGTAAAACGAACTGTGCATGCATGTATGCTAGTTTTGAGCCTATTATTTGATTCTAAGCTTTTTTTTGAATTCCAATGACATGGACACGATTATATGTGTTAGGGTAGTCATAAAACTAAACCAAATGTCATTTATAACCACACTCATTCCAAAACATTCACACATTAGAATCAAACTTGTAAAACGAAGTGTGCATGCTTGTATTTTACTTTTGAGTTTACTCTTCGATTCTAAGCTTATTTTTGAATTCTAATGACATGGAGACGATTATATGTGTTAGGGTTGTCATGAAAGTAAACCAAATGTCATTTCTAACAACACTCATTCCACAACATTCACACATTTGAATCAAACTTGTAAAACGAACTCTTTATGCTTGCATACTAGTTTTAAGCGTAGTCTTTGATTCTAAGCTTATTTTTGAATTCTAATGACATGGAGACGATTATATGCGTTAGGGTTCTCATAAAAGTAAACCAAATGTCATTTCTAACAACACTCATTCCACAACATTCACACATTTGAATCAAACTTGTAAAACGAACTGTGCATGCTTGTATTCTACTTTTGAGCTTATTCTTCGATTCTAAGCTTATTTTTTAATTCTAATGACATGCAGACGATTATATGTGTTAGGGTTGTCATTATATTAAACCAAAATGTAATTTCTAACAACACTCATTCCACAACATTCACACATTTGAATCAACCTTGTAAAACGAACTATGTAGCATGTATCCTAGTTTTGAGCTTATTCTTTGATTCTAAGCTTATTTTTGAATTCTAATGACATGGAGAAGATTATATGGGTTAGGGTTGTCATAAAAGTAAACCAAATGTCATTTCTAACCACACTCATTCCACAACATTCACATATTTGAATCAAACTTGTAAAACGAACTGTGCATGCATGTATGCTAGTTTTGAGCCTATTATTTGATTCTAAGCTTTTTTTTGAATTTCAATGACATGGACACGATTATATGTGTTAGGGTAGTCATAAAACTAAACCAAATGTCATTTATAACCACACTCATTCCAAAACATTCACACATTAGAATCAAACTTGTTAAACGAAGTGTGCATGCTTGTATTTTACTTTTGAGTTTACTCTTCGATTCTAAGCTTATTTTTGAATTCTAATGACATGGAGACGATTATATGTGTTAGGGTTGTCATGAAAGTAAACCAAATGTCATTTCTAACAACACTCATTCCACAACATTCACACATTTGAATCAAACTTGTAAAACGAACTGTTTAAGCTTGTATTCTAGTTTTAAGCGTAGTCTTTGATTCTAAGCTTATTTTTGAATTCTAATGACATGGAGACGATTATATGCGTTAGGGTTCTCATAAAATTAAACCAAATGTCATTTCTAACAACACTCATTCCACAACATTCACACATTTGAATCAAACTTGTAAAACGAACTATGCATGCTTGTATTCTACTTTTGAGCTTATTCTTCGATTCTAAGCTTATTTTTTAATTCTAATGACATGGAGACAATTATATGTGTTAGAGTTGTCATAAAAGTAAACCAAATGTCATTTCTAACCACACTCATTCCACAACATTCACATATTTGAATCAAACTTGTAAAACGAACTGTGCATGCATGTATGCTAGTTTTGAGCCTATTACTTGATTCTAAGCTTTTTTTTGAATTCCAATGACATGGACACGATTATATGTGTTAGGGTAGTCATAAAACTAAACCAAATGTCATTTATAACCACACTCATTCCACAACATTCACACATTAGAATCAAACTTGTAAAACGAACTGTGCATGCTTGTATTTTACTTTTCAGTTTATTCTTCGATTCTAAGCTTATTTTTGAATTCTAATGACAAGGAGACGATTATATGTGTTAGGGTTGTCATAAAAGTAAACCAAATGTCATTTCTAACAACACTCATTCCACAACATTCACACATTTGAATCAAACTTGTAAAACGAACTGTTTATGCTTGTATTCTAGTTTTAAGCGTTGTGTTTGATTCTAAGCTTATTTTTGAATTCTAATGACATGGAGACGATTATATGCGTTAGGGTTGTCATAATATTAAACCAAAATGTCATTTCTATCAACACTCTTTCCACAACATTCACACATTTGAATCAAACTTGTAAAACGAACTGTGCATGCTTGTATTCTAGTTTTGAGCTTATTCTTTGATTCTAAGCTTATTTTTGAATTCTAATGACATGGAGACGATTATATGAGTTAGGGTTGTCATAAAAGTAAACCAAAATGTCATTAATAACCACACTCATTCCACAACATTCACATATTTGAATCAAACTTGTAAAACGAACTGTCCATGCATGTATGCTAGTTTTGAGCCTATTATTTGATTCTATGCTTTTTTTTTAATTCCGATGACATGGACACGATTATATGTGTTAGGGTAGTTATAAAACTAAACCAAATGTCATTTACAACCACACTCATTCCACAACATTCACACATTAGAATCAAACTTGTAAAACGAACTGTGCATGCTTGTATTTTACTTTTGAGTTTCTTCTTCGATTCTAAGCTTATTTTTGAATTCTAATGACATGGAGACGATTATATGTGTTAGGGTTGTTATAAAAGTAAACCAAATGTCATTTCTAATAACACTCATTCCACAACATTCACACATTTGAATCAAACTTTTAAAACGAACTGTGCATGCTTGTATTCTACTTTTGAGCTTAGTCTTCGATTCTAAGCTTATTTTTTAATTCTAATGACATGGAGACGATTATATGTGTTAGGGTTGTCATAATATTAAACCAAAATGTCATTTCTAACAACACTCATTCCATAACATTCACACATTTGAATCAAACTTGTAAAACGAACTGTTTATGCTTGTATTCTAGTTTTAAACGTAGTCTTTGATTCTAAGCTTATTTTTGAATTCTAATGACATGGAGACGATTATATGCGTTAGGGTTCTCATAAAAGAAAACCAAAATGTCATTTCTAACAACACTCATTCCACAACATTCACACATTTGAATCAAACTTGTAAAACGAACTGTGCATGCATGTATGCTAGTTTTGAGCCTATTATTTGATTCTAAGCTTATTTTTGAATTCTAATGACATGGAGACGATTATATGTGTTAGGGTAGTTATAAAACTAAACCAAATGTCATTTATAACCACACTTATTCCACAACATTCACACATTAGAATCAAACTTGTAAAACGAACTGTGCATGCTTGTATTTTACTTTTGAGTTTATGCTTCGATTCTAAGCTTATTTTTGAATTCTAATGACATGGAGACGATTATATGTGTTAGGGTTGTCATAAAAGTAAACCAAATGTCATTTCTAACAACACTCATTCCACAACATTCACACATTTGAACAAACTTGTAAAACGAACTGTTTATGCTTGTATTCTAGTTTTAAGCGTAGTCTTTGATTCTAAGCTTATTTTTGAATTCTAATGACATGGAGACGATTATATGCGTTAGGGTTCTCATAAAAGTAAACCAAAATGTCATTTCTAACAACACTCATTCCACAACATTCACACATTTGAATCAAACTTGTAAAACGAACTGTGCATGCTTGTATTCTACTTTTGAGCTTATTCTTCGATTCTAAGCTTATTTTTGAATTCTAATGACATGGAGACGATTATATGTGTTAGGGTTCTCATAAAAGTAAACCAAATGTCATTTCTAACAACACTGATTCCACAACATTCACACATTTGAATCAAACTTGTAAAACGAACTGTGCATGCTTGTATTCTAGTTTTAAGCTTATTCTTCGATTCTAAGCTTATTTTTCAATTCTAATGACATGGAGATGATTATATGTGTTAGGGTTGTCATAAAAGTAAACCAAAATGTCATTACTAACCACACTCATTCCACAACATTCACATATTTGAATCAAACTTGTAAAACGAACTGTCCATGCATGTATGCTAGTTTTGAGCCTATTATTTGATTCTATGCTTTTTTTTGAATTCCAATGACATGGACACGATTATATGTGTTAGGGTAGTTATAAAACTAAACCAAATGTCATTTACAACCACACTCATTCCACAACATTCACACATTAGAATCAAACTTGTAAAACGAACTGTGCATGCTTGTATTTTACTTTTGAATTTATTCTTCGATTCTAAGCTTATTTTTGAATTCTAATGACATGGAGACGATTATATGTGTTAGGGTTGTTATAATATTAAACCAAAATGTCATTTCTAACAACACTCATTCCATAACATTCACACATTTGAATCAAACTTGTAAAACGAACTGTGCATGCTTGTATTCTAGTTTTAAGCTTATTCTTCGATTCTAAGCTTATTTTTCAATTCTAATGACATGGAGATGATTATATGTGTTAGGGTTGTCATAAAAGTAAACCAAAATGTCATTTCTAACAACACTCTTTCCACAGCATTCACACATTTGAATCAAACTTGTAAAACGAACTGTCCATGCATGTATGCTAGTTTTGAGCCTATTATTTGATTTTATGCTTTTTTTTGAATTCCAATGACATGGACACGATTATATGTGTTAGGGTAGTTATAAAACTAAACCAAATGTCATTTACAACCACACTCATTCCACAACATTCACACATTAGAATCAAACTTGTAAAACGAACTGTGCATGCTTGTATTTTACTTTTGAATTTATTCTTCGATTCTAAGCTTATTTTTGAATTCTAATGACATGGAGACGATTATATGTGTTAGGGTTGTTATAAAAGTAAACCAAATGTCATTTCTAACAACACTCATTCCACAACATTCACACATTTGAATCAAACTTGTAAAACGAACTGTTTATGCTTGTATTCTAGTTTTAAGCGTAGTCTTTGATTCTAAGCTTATTTTTGAATTCTAATGACATGGAGACGATTATATGCGTTAGGGTTCTCATAAAAGTAAACCAAATGTCATTTCTAACAACAGTCATTCCACAACATTCACACATTTGATTCAAACTTGTAAAACGAACTGTGCATGCTTGTATTCTACTTTTGAGCTTATTCTTTGATTCTAAGCTTATTTTTGAATTCTAATGACATGGAGACGATTATATGTGTTAGGGTTGTTATAAAAGTAAACCAAATGTCATTTCTAACAACACTCATTCCACAACATTCACACATTTGAATCAAACTTGTAAAACGAACTGTTTATGCTTGTATTCTAGTTTTAAGCGTTGTGTTTGATTCTAAGCTTATTTTTGAATTCTAATGACATGGAGACGATTATATGCGTTAGGGTTGTCATAATATTAAACCAAAATGTCTTTTCTAACAACACTCTTTCCACAACATTCACACATTTGAATCAAACTTGTAAAACGAACTGTGCATGTTTGTATTCTAGTTTTGAGCTTATTCTTTGATTCTAAGCTTATTTTTGAATTCTAATGACATGGAGACGATTATATGTGTTAGGGTAGTTATAAAACTAAACCAAATGTCATTTATAACCACACTTATTCCACAACATTCACACATTAGAATCAAACTTGTAAAACGAACTGTGCATGCTTGTATTTTAGTTTTGAGGTTATTCTTCGATTCTAAGCTTATTTTTGAATTCTAATGACATGGAGACGATTATATGTGTTAGGGTTGTCATAAAAGTAAACCAAAATGTCATTACTAACCACACTCATTCCACAACATTCACATATTTGAATCAAACTTATAAAACGAACTGCACATGCATGTATGCTAATTTTGAGCCTATTATTTGATTCTAAGCTTATTTTTGAATTCTAATGACATGGAGACGATTATATGCGTTAGGGTTCTCATAAAAGTAAACCAAAATGTCATTTCTAACAACACTCATTCCACAACATTCACACATTTGAATCAAAGTTGTAAAACGAACTGTGCATGCTTGTATTCTAGTTTTAAGCTTATTCTTCGATTCTAAGCTTATTTTTGAATTCTAATGACATGGAGACGATTATATGTGTTAGGGTTGTCATAAAAGTAAACCAAAATGTCATTACTAACCACACTCATTCCACAACATTCACATATTTGAATCAAACTTGTAAAACGAACTGTCCATGCATGTATGCTAGTTTTGAACCTATTATTTGATTCTATGCTTTTTTTTGAATTCCAATGACATGGACACGATTATATGTGTTAGGGTAGTTATAAAACTAAACCAAATGTCATTTATAACCACACTTATTCCACAACATTCACACATTAGAATCAAACTTGTAAAACGAACTGTGCATGCTTGTATTTTAGTTTTGAGGTTATTCTTCGATTCTAAGCTTATTTTTGAATTCTAATGACATGGAGACGATTATATGTGTTAGGGTTGTCATAAAAGTAAACCAAAATGTCATTACTAACCACACTCATTCCACAACATTCACATATTTGAATCAAACTTGTAAAACGAACTGTCCATGCATGTATGCTAGTTTTGAGCCTATTATTTGATTCTAAGCTTATTTTTGAATTCTAATGACATGGAGACGATTATATGTGTTAGGGTAGTTATAAAACTAAACCAAATGTCATTTATAACCACACTTATTCCACAACATTCACACATTAGAATCAAACTTGTAAAACGAACTGTGCATGCTTGTATTTTACTTTTGAGTTTATTCTTCGATTCTAAGCTTATTTTTGAATTCTAATGACATGGAGACGATTATATGTGTTAGGGTTGTCATAAAAGTAAACCAAATGTCATTTCTAACAACACTCATTCCACAACATTCACACATTTGAACAAACTTGTAAAACGAACTATTTATGCTTGTATTCTAGTTTTAAGCGTAGTCTTTGATTCTAAGCTTATTTTTGAATTCTAATGACATGGAGACGATTATATGCATTAGGGTTCTCATAAAAGTAAACCAAAATGTCATTTCTAACAACACTGATTCCACAACATTCACACATTTGAATCAAACTTGTAAAACGAACTGTGCATGCTTATATTCTAGTTTTAAGCTTATTCTTCGATTCTAAGCTTATTTTTCAATTCTAATGACATGGAGACGATTATATGTGTTAGGGTTGTCATAAAAGTAAACCAAAATGTCATTACTAACCACACTCATTCCACAACATTCACATATTTGAATCAAACTTGTAAAACGAACTGTCCATGCATGTATGCTAGTTTTGAGCCTATTATTTGATTCTATGCTTTTTTTTGAATTCCAATGACATGGACACGATTATATGTGTTAGGGTAGTTATAAAACTAAACCAAATGTCATTTACAACCACACTCATTCCACAACATTCACACATTAGAATCAAACTTGTAAAACGAACTGTGCATGCTTGTATTTTACTTTTGAATTTATTCTTCGATTCTAAGCTTATTTTTGAATTCTAATGACATGGAGACGATTATATGTGTTAGGGTTGTTATAAAAGTAAACCAAATGTCATTTCTAACAACACTCATTCCACAACATTCACACATTTGAATCAAACTTGTAAAACGAACTGTTTATGCTTGTATTCTAGTTTTAAGCGTTGTGTTTGATTCTAAGCTTATTTTTGAATTCTAATGACATGGAGACGATTATATGCGTTAGGGTTGTCATAATATTAAACCAAAATGTCATTTCTAACAACACTCTTTCCGAAACATTCACACATTTGAATCAAACTTGTAAAACGAACTGTCCATGCATGTATGCTAGTTTTGAGCCTATTATTTGATTCTAAGCTTATTTTTGAATTCTAATGACATGGAGACGATTATATGTGTTAGGGTAGTTATAAACCTAAACCAAATGTCATTTATAACCACACTTATTCCACAACATTCACACATTAGAATCAAACTTGTAAAACGAACTGTGCATGCTTGTATTTTACTTTTGAGTTTATTCTTCGATTCTAAGCTTATTTTTGAATTCTAATGACATGGAGACGATTATATGCGTTAGGGTTCTCATAAAAGTAAACCAAAATGTCATTTCTAACAACACTCATTCCACAACATTCACACATTTGAATCAAACTTGTAAAACGAACTGTGCATGCTTGTATTCTACTTTTGAGCTTATTCTTCGATTCTAAGCTTATTTTTGAATTCTAATGACATGGAGACGATTATATGTGTTAGGGTTCACATAAAAGTAAACCAAATGTCATTTCTAACAACACTGATTCCACAACATTCACATATTTGAATCAAACTTGTAAAACGAACTGTGCATGCTTGTATTCTAGTTTTAAGCTTATTTTTCGATTCTAAGCTTATTTTTCAATTCTAATGACATGGAGACGATTATATGTGTTAGGGTTGTAATAAAAGTAAACCAAAATGTCATTACTAACCACACTCATTCCACAACATTCACATATTTGAATCAAACTTGTAAAACGAACTGTCTATGCATATATGCTAGTTTTGAGCCTATTATTTGATTCTATGCTTTTTTTTGAATTCCAATGACATGGACACGATTATATGTGTTAGGGTAGTTATAAAACTAAACCAAATGTCATTTACAACCACACTCATTCCACAACATTCACACATTTGAATCAAACTTGTAAAACGAACTGTGCATGCTTGTATTTTACTTTTGAGTTTATTCTTCGATTGTAAGCTTATTTTTGAATTCTAATGACATGGAGACGATTATATGTGTTAGGGTAGTTATAAAACTAAACCAAATATCATTTATAACCACACTTATTCCACAACATTCACACATTAGAATCAAACTTGTAAAACGAACTGTGCATGCTTGTATTTTACTTTTGGGTTTATTCTTCGATTCTAAGCTTATTTTTGAATTCTAATGACATGGAGACGATTATATGTGTTAGGGTTGTCATAAAAGTAAACCAAATGTCATTTCTAACAACACTCATTCCACAACATTCACACATTTGAACAAACTTGTAAAACGAACTATTTATGCTTGTATTCTAGTTTTAAGCGTAGTCTTTGATTCTAAGCTTATTTTTGAATTCTAATGACATGGAGACGATTATATGCGTTAGGGTTCTCATAAAAGTAAACCAAAATGTCATTTCTAACAACACTCATTCCACAACATTCACACATTTGAATCAAACTTGTAAAACGAACTGTGCATGCTTGTATTCTACTTTTGAGCTTATTCTTCGATTCTAGGCTTATTTTTGAATTCTAATGACATGGAGACGATTATATGTGTTAGGGTTGTTATAAAAGTAAACCAAATGTCATTTCTAACAACACTCATTCCACAACATTCACACATTTGAATCAAACTTGTAAAACGAACTGTTTATGCTTGTATTCTAGTTTTAAGCGTTGTGTTTGATTCTAAGCTTATTTTTGAATTCTAATGACATGGAAACGATTATATGCGTTAGGGTTGTCATAATATTAAACCAAAATGTCATTTCTAACAACACTCTTTCCACAACATTCACACATTTGAATCAAACTTGTAAAACGAACTGTCCATGCATGTATGCTAGTTTTGAGCCTATTATTTGATTCTAAGCTTATTTTTGAAATCTAATGACATGGAGACGATTATATGTGTTAGGGTAGTTATAAAACTAAACCAAATGTCATTTATAACCACACTTATTCCACAACATTCACACATTAGAATCAAACTTGTAAAACGAACTGTGCATGCTTGTATTTTACTTTTGAGTTTATTCTTCGATTCTAAGCTTATTTTTGAATTCTAATGACATGGAGACGATTATATGCGTTAGGGTTCTCATAAAAGTAAACCAAAATGTCATTTCTAACAACACTCATTCCACAACATTCACACATTTGAATCAAACTTGTAAAACGAACTGTGCATGCTTGTATTCTACTTTTGAGCTTATTCTTCGATTCTAAGCTTATTTTTGAATTCTAATGACATGGAGACGATTATATGTGTTAGGGTTCTCATAAAAGTAAACCAAATGTCATTTCTAACAACACTGATTCCACAACATTCACATATTTGAATCAAACTTGTAAAACGAACTGTGCATGCTTGTATTCTAGTTTTAAGCTTATTCTTCGATTCTAAGCTTATTTTTCAATTCTAATGACATGGAGACGATTATATGTGTTAGGGTTGTAATAAAAGTAAACCAAAATGTCATTACTAACCACACTCATTCCACAACATTCACATATTTGAATCAAACTTGTAAAACGAACTGTGCATGCTTGTATTCTAGTTTTAAGCTTATTCTTCGATTCTAAGCTTATTTTTGAATTCTAATGACATGGAGACGATTATATGTGTTAGGGTTGTCATAAAAGTAAACCAAAATGTCATTACTAACCACACTCATTCCACAACATTCACATATTTGAATCAAACTTGTAAAACGAACTGTCCATGCATGTATGCTAGTTTTGAACCTATTATTTGATTCTATGCTTTTTTTTGAATTCCAATGACATGGACACGATTATATGTGTTAGGGTAGTTATAAAACTAAACCAAATGTCATTTATAACCACACTTATTCCACAACATTCACACATTAGAATCAAACTTGTAAAACGAACTGTGCATGCTTGTATTTTAGTTTTGAGGTTATTCTTCGATTCTAAGCTTATTTTTGAATTCTAATGACATGGAGACGATTATATGTGTTAGGGTTGTCATAAAAGTAAACCAAAATGTCATTACTAACCACACTCATTCCACAACATTCACATATTTGAATCAAACTTGTAAAACGAACTGTCCATGCATGTATGCTAGTTTTGAGCCTATTATTTGATTCTAAGCTTATTTTTGAATTCTAATGACATGGAGACGATTATATGTGTTAGGGTAGTTATAAAATAAACCAAATGTCATTTATAACCACACTTATTCCACAACATTCACACATTAGAATCAAACTTGTAAAACGAACTGTGCATGCTTGTATTTTACTTTTGAGTTTATTCTTCGATTCTAAGCTTATTTTTGAATTCTAATGACATGGAGACGATTATATGTGTTAGGGTTGTCATAAAAGTAAACCAAATGTCATTTCTAACAACACTCATTCCACAACATTCACACATTTGAACAAACTTGTAAAACGAACTATTTATGCTTGTATTCTAGTTTTAAGCGTAGTCTTTGATTCTAAGCTTATTTTTGAATTCTAATGACATGGAGACGATTATATGCGTTAGGGTTCTCATAAAAGTAAACCAAAATGTCATTTCTAACAACACTGATTCCACAACATTCACACATTTGAATCAAACTTGTAAAACGAACTGTGCATGCTTGTATTCTAGTTTTAAGCTTATTCTTCGATTCTAAGCTTATTTTTCAATTCTAATGACATGGAGACGATTATATGTGTTAGGGTTGTCATAAAAGTAAACCAAAATGTCATTACTAACCACACTCATTCCACAACATTCACATATTTGAATCAAACTTGTAAAACGAACTGTCCATGCATGTATGCTAGTTTTGAGCCTATTATTTGATTCTATGCTTTTTTTTGAATTCCAATGACATGGACACGATTATATGTGTTAGGGTAGTTATAAAACTAAACCAAATGTCATTTACAACCACACTCATTCCACAACATTCACACATTAGAATCAAACTTGTAAAACGAACTGTGCATGCTTGTATTTTACTTTTGAATTTATTCTTCGATTCTAAGCTTATTTTTGAATTCTAATGACATGGAGACGATTATATGCGTTAGGGTTCTCATAAAAGTAAACCAAAATGTCATTTCTAACAACACTCATTCCACAACATTCACACATTTGAATCAAAGTTGTAAAACGAACTGTGCATGCTTGTATTCTAGTTTTAAGCTTATTCTTCGATTCTAAGCTTATTTTTGAATTCTAATGACATGGAGACGATTATATGTGTTAGGGTTATCATAAAAGTAAACCAAAATGTCATTACTAACCACACTCATTCCACAACATTCACATATTTGAATCAAACTTGTAAAACGAACTGTCCATGCATGTATGCTAGTTTTGAACCTATTATTTGATTCTATGCTTTTTTTTGAATTCCAATGACATGGACACGATTATATGTGTTAGGGTAGTTATAAAACTAAACCAAATGTCATTTATAACCACACTTATTCCACAACATTCACACATTAGAATCAAACTTGTAAAACGAACTGTGCATGCTTGTATTTTAGTTTTGAGGTTATTCTTCGATTCTAAGCTTATTTTTGAATTCTAATGACATGGAGACGATTATATGTGTTAGGGTTGTCATAAAAGTAAACCAAAATGTCATTACTAACCACACTCATTCCACAACATTCACATATTTGAATCAAACTTGTAAAACGAACTGTCCATGCATGTATGCTAGTTTTGAGCCTATTATTTGATTCTAAGCTTATTTTTGAATTCTAATGACATGGAGACGATTATATGTGTTAGGGTAGTTATAAAACTAAACCAAATGTCATTTATAACCACACTTATTCCACAACATTCACACATTAGAATCAAACTTGTAAAACGAACTGTGCATGCTTGTATTTTACTTTTGAGTTTATTCTTCGATTCTAAGCTTATTTTTGAATTCTAATGACATGGAGACGATTATATGTGTTAGGGTTGTCATAAAAGTAAACCAAATGTCATTTCTAACAACACTCATTCCACAACATTCACACATTTGAACAAACTTGTAAAACGAACTATTTATGCTTGTATTCTAGTTTTAAGCGTAGTCTTTGATTCTAAGCTTATTTTGGAATTCTAATGACATGGAGACGATTATATGCGTTAGGGTTCTCATAAAAGTAAACCAAAATGTCATTTCTAACAACACTGATTCCACAACATTCACACATTTGAATCAAACTTGTAAAACGAACTGTGCATGCTTGTATTCTAGTTTTAAGCTTATTCTTCGATTCTAAGCTTATTTTTCAATTCTAATGACATGGAGACGATTATATGTGTTAGGGTTGTCATAAAAGTAAACCAAAATGTCATTACTAACCACACTCATTCCACAACATTCACATATTTGAATCAAACTTGTAAAACGAACTGTCCATGCATGTATGCTAGTTTTGAGCCTATTATTTGATTCTATGCTTTTTTTTGAATTCCAATGACATGGACACGATTATATGTGTTAGGGTAGTTATAAAACTAAACCAAATGTCATTTACAACCACACTCATTCCACAACATTCACACATTAGAATCAAACTTGTAAAACGAACTGTGCATGCTTGTATTTTACTTTTGAATTTATTCTTCGATTCTAAGCTTATTTTTGAATTCTAATGACATGGAGACGATTATATGTGTTAGGGTTGTTATAAAAGTAAACCAAATGTCATTTCTAACAACACTCATTCCACAACATTCACACATTTGAATCAAACTTGTAAAACGAACTGTTTATGCTTGTATTCTAGTTTTAAGCGTTGTGTTTGATTCTAAGCTTATTTTTGAATTCTAATGACATGGAGACGATTATATGCGTTAGGGTTGTCATAATATTAAACCAAAATGTCATTTCTAACAACACTCTTTCCACAACATTCACACATTTGAATCAAACTTGTAAAACGAACTGTCCATGCATGTATGCTAGTTTTGAGCCTATTATTTGATTCTAAGCTTATTTTTGAATTCTAATGACATGGAGACGATTATATGTGTTAGGGTAGTTATAAACCTAAACCAAATGTCATTTATAACCACACTTATTCCACAACATTCACACATTAGAATCAAACTTGTAAAACGAACTGTGCATGCTTGTATTTTACTTTTGAGTTTATTCTTCGATTCTAAGCTTATTTTTGAATTCTAATGACATGGAGACGATTATATGCGTTAGGGTTCTCATAAAAGTAAACCAAAATGTCATTTCTAACAACACTCATTCCACAACATTCACACATTTGAATCAAACTTGTAAAACGAACTGTGCATGCTTGTATTCTACTTTTGAGCTTATTCTTCGATTCTAAGCTTATTTTTGAATTCTAATGACATGGAGACGATTATATGTGTTAGGGTTCACATAAAAGTAAACCAAATGTCATTTCTAACAACACTGATTCCACAACATTCACATATTTGAATCAAACTTGTAAAACGAACTGTGCATGCTTGTATTCTAGTTTTAAGCTTATTTTTCGATTCTAAGCTTATTTTTCAATTCTAATGACATGGAGACGATTATATGTGTTAGGGTTGTAATAAAAGTAAACCAAAATGTCATTACTAACCACACTCATTCCACAACATTCACATATTTGAATCAAACTTGTAAAACGAACTGTCTATGCATATATGCTAGTTTTGAGCCTATTATTTGATTCTATGCTTTTTTTTGAATTCCAATGACATGGACACGATTATATGTGTTAGGGTAGTTATAAAACTAAACCAAATGTCATTTACAACCACACTCATTCCACAACATTCACGCATTTGAATCAAACTTGTAAAACGAACTGTGCATGCTTGTATTTTACTTTTGAGTTTATTCTTCGATTGTAAGCTTGATTTTGAATTCTAATGACATGGAGACGATTATATGTGTTAGGGTAGTTATAAAACTAAACCAAATATCATTTATAACCACACTTATTCCACAACATTCACACATTAGAATCAAACTTGTAAAACGAACTGTGCATGCTTGTATTTTACTTTTGGGTTTATTCTTCGATTCTAAGCTTATTTTTGAATTCTAATGACATGGAGACGATTATATGTGTTAGGGTTGTCATAAAAGTAAACCAAATGTCATTTCTAACAACACTCATTCCACAACATTCACACATTTGAACAAACTTGTAAAACGAACTATTTATGCTTGTATTCTAGTTTTAAGCGTAGTCTTTGATTCTAAGCTTATTTTTGAATTCTAATGACATGGAGACGATTATATGCGTTAGGGTTCTCATAAAAGTAAACCAAAATGTCATTTCTAACAACATTCATTCCACAACATTCACACATTTGAATCAAACTTGTAAAACGAACTGTGCATGCTTGTATTCTACTTTTGAGCTTATTCTTCGATTCTAGGCTTATTTTTGAATTCTAATGACATGGAGACGATTATATGTGTTAGGGTTGTTATAAAAGTAAACCAAATGTCATTTCTAACAACACTCATTCCACAACATTCACACATTTGAATCAAACTTGTAAAACGAACTGTTTATGCTTGTATTCTAGTTTTAAGCGTTGTGTTTGATTCTAAGCTTATTTTTGAATTCTAATGACATGGAAACGATTATATGCGTTAGGGTTGTCATAATATTAAACCAAAATGTCATTTCTAACAACACTCTTTCCACAACATTCACACATTTGAATCAAACTTGTAAAACGAACTGTCCATGCATGTATGCTAGTTTTGAGCCTATTATTTGATTCTAAGCTTATTTTTGAATTCTAATGACATGGAGACGATTATATGTGTTAGGGTAGTTATAAAACTAAACCAAATGTCATTTATAACCACACTTATTCCACAACATTCACACATTAGAATCAAACTTGTAAAACGAACTGTGCATGCTTGTATTTTACTTTTGAGTTTATTCTTCGATTCTAAGCTTATTTTTGAATTCTAATGACATGGAGACGATTATATGCGTTAGGGTTCTCATAAAAGTAAACCAAAATGTCATTTCTAACAACACTCATTCCACAACATTCACACATTTGATTCAAACTTGTAAAACGAACTGTGCATGCTTGTATTCTACTTTTGAGCTTATTCTTCGATTCTAAGCTTATTTTTGAATTCTAATGACATGGAGACGATTATATGTGTTAGGGTTCTCATAAAAGTAAACCAAATGTCATTTCTAACAACACTGATTCCACAACATTCACATATTTGAATCAAACTTGTAAAACGAACTGTGCATGCTTGTATTCTAGTTTTAAGCTTATTCTTCGATTCTAAGCTTATTTTTCAATTCTAATGACATGGAGACGATTATATGTGTTAGGGTTGTAATAAAAGTAAACCACAATGTCATTACTAACCACACTCATTCCACAACATTCACATATTTGAATCAAACTTGTAAAACGAACTGTGCATGCTTGTATTCTAGTTTTAAGCTTATTCTTCGATTCTAAGCTTATTTTTGAATTCTAATGACATGGAGACGATTATATGTGTTAGGGTTGTCATAAAAGTAAACCAAAATGTCATTACTAACCACACTCATTCCACAACATTCACATATTTGAATCAAACTTGTAAAACGAACTGTCCATGCATGTATGCTAGTTTTGAACCTATTATTTGATTCTATGCTTTTTTTTGAATTCCAATGACATGGACACGATTATATGTGTTAGGGTAGTTATAAAACTAAACCAAATGTCATTTATAACCACACTTATTCCACAACATTCACACATTAGAATCAAACTTGTAAAACGAACTGTGCATGCTTGTATTTTAGTTTTGAGGTTATTCTTCGATTCTAAGCTTATTTTTGAATTCTAATGACATGGAGACGATTATATGTGTTAGGGTTGTCATAAAAGTAAACCAAAATGTCATTACTAACCACACTCATTCCACAACATTCACATATTTGAATCAAACTTGTAAAACGAACTGTCCATGCATGTATGCTAGTTTTGAGCCTATTATTTGATTCTAAGCTTATTTTTGAATTCTAATGACATGGAGACGATTATATGTGTTAGGGTAGTTATTAAACTAAACCAAATGTCATTTATAACCACACTTATTCCACAACATTCACACATTAGAATCAAACTTGTAAAACGAACTGTGCATGCTTGTATTTTACTTTTGAGTTTATTCTTCGATTCTAAGCTTATTTTTGAATTCTAATGACATGGAGACGATTATATGTGTTAGGGTTGTCATAAAAGTAAACCAAATGTCATTTATAACAACACTCATTCCACAACATTCACACATTTGAACAAACTTGTAAAACGAACTGTTTATGCTTGTATTCTAGTTTTAAGCGTAGTCTTTGATTCTAAGCTTATTTTTGAATTCTAATGACATGGAGACGATTATATGCGTTAGGGTTCTCATAAAAGTAAACCAAATGTCATTTCTAACAACAGTCATTCCACAACATTCACACATTTGATTCAAACTTGTAAAACGAACTGTGCATGCTTGTATTCTACTTTTGAGCTTATTCTTTGATTCTAAGCTTATTTTTGAATTCTAATGACATGGAGACGATTATATGTGTTAGGGTTGTCATAAAAGTAAACCAAATGTCATTTCTAACAACACTCATTCCACAACATTCACACATTTGAATCAAACTTGTAAAACGAACTGTTTATGTTTGTATTCTAGTTTTAAGCGTAGTCTTTGATTCTAAGCTTATTTTTGAATTCTAATGACATGGAGACGATTATATGCGTTAGGGTTCTCATAAAAGTAAACCAAATGTCATTTCTAACAACACTCATTCCACAACATTCACACAGTTGATTCAAACTTGTAAAACGAACTGTGCATGCTTGTATTCTACTTTTGAACTTATTTTTCGATTCTAAACTTAGTTTTGAATTCTAATGACATGGAGACGATTATATGTGTTAGGGTGCTCATAAAAGTAAACCAAATGTCATTTCTAACCACACTCATTCCCCAACATTCACACATTAGAATCAAACTTGTAAAACGAACTTAGCATGCTTGTATTCTACTTTTGAGCTTATTCTTTGATTCTAAGCTTATTTTTGAATTCTAATGACATGGAGACGATTATATGTGTTAGGGTTCTCCTAAAAGTAAACCAAATGTCATTTCTAACAACACTCATTCCACAACATTCACACATTTGAATCAAACTTGTAAAACGAACTGTTTATGTTTGTATTCTAGTTTTAAGCGTAGTCTTTGATTCTAAGCTTATTTTTGAATTCTAATGACATGGAGACGATTATATGCGTTAGGGTTCTCATAAAAGTAAACCAAATGTCATTTCTAACAACAG
The DNA here is from genome assembly GCA_963457585.1 of Spergularia bocconei. Classification (NCBI taxonomy): domain Eukaryota; kingdom Viridiplantae; phylum Streptophyta; class Magnoliopsida; order Caryophyllales; family Caryophyllaceae; genus Spergularia; species Spergularia bocconei. The sequence goes on from OY734956.1 coordinate 11,613,769, forward strand.
TCATTCCACAACATTCACACATTTGATTCAAACTTGTAAAACGAACTATGCATGCTTGTATTCTACTTTTGAGCTTATTCTTTGATTCTAAGCTTATTTTTGAATTCTAATGACATGGAGACGATTATATGTGTTAGGGTTGTCATAAAAGTAAACCAAATGTCATTTCTAACAACACTCATTCCACAACATTCACACATTTGAATCAAACTTGTAAAACGAACTGTTTATGTTTGTATTGTAGTTTTAAGCGTAGTCTTTGATTCTAAGCTTATTTTTGAATTCTAATGACATGGAGACAATTATATGCGTTAGGGTTCTCATAAAAGTAAACCAAATGTCATTTCTAACAACACTCATTCCACAACATTCACACAGTTGATTCAAACTTGTAAAACGAACTGTGCATGCTTGTATTCTACTTTTGAGCTTATTCTTCGATTCTAAACTTAGTTTTGAATTCTAATGACATGGAGACGATTATATGTGTTAGGGTTCTCATAAAAGTAAACCAAATGTCATTTCTAACCACACTCATTCCCCAACATTCACACATTAGAATCAAACTTGTAAAACGAACTTAGCATGCTTGTATTCTACTTTTGAGCTTATTCTTTGATTCTAAGCTTATTTTTGAATTCTAATGACATGGAGACGATTATATGTGTTAGGGTTCTCCTAAAAGTAAACCAAATGTCATTTCTAACAACACTCATTCCACAACATTCACACATTTGATTCAAACTTGTAAAACGAACTGTGCATGCTTGTATTCTACTTTTGAGCTTATTCTTCGATTCTAAGCTTATTTTTGAATTCTAATGACATGGAGACGATTATATGTGTTAGGATTGTCATAAAAGTAAACCAAATGTCATTTCTAACAACACTCATTCCACAACATTCACACATTTGAATCAAACTTGTAAAACGAACTGTTTATGTTTGTATTCTAGTTTTAAGCGTAGTCTTTGATTCTAAGCTTATTTTTGAATTCTAATGACATGGAGACGATTATATGCGTTAGGGTTCTCATAAAAGTAAACCAAATGTCATTTCTAACAACAGTCATTCCACAACATTCACACATTTGATTCAAACTTGTAAAACGAACTGTGCATGCTTGTATTCTACTTTTGAGCTTATTCTTTGATTCTAAGCTTATTTTTGAATTCTAATGACATGGAGACGATTATATGTGTTAGGGTTCTCCTAAAAGTAAACCAAATGTCATTTCTAACAACACTCATTCCACAACATTCACACATTTGATTCAAACTTGTAAAACGAACTGTGCATGCTTGTATTCTACTTTTGAGCTTATTCTTCGATTCTAAGCTTATTTTTGAATTCTAATGACATGGAGACGATTATATGTATTAGGGTTGTCATAAAAGTAAACCAAATGTCATTTCTAACAACACTCATTCCACAACATTCACACATTTGAATCAAACTTGTAAAACGAACTGTTTATGTTTGTATTCTAGTTTTAAGCGTAGTCTTTGATTCTAAGCTTATTTTTGAATTCTAATGACATGGAGACGATTATATGCGTTAGGGTTCTCATAAAAGTAAACCAAATGTCATTTCTAACAACACTCATTCCACAACATTCACACAGTTGATTCAAACTTGTAAAACGAACTGTGCATGCTTGTATTCTACTTTTGAGCTTATTCTTCGATTCTAAACTTAGTTTTGAATTCTAATGACATGGAGACGATTATATGTGTTAGGGTTCTCATAAAAGTAAACCAAATGTCATTTCTAACCACACTCATTCCCCAACATTCACACATTAGAATCAAACTTGTAAAACGAACTTAGCATGCTTGTATTCTACTTTTGAGCTTATTCTTTGATTCTAAGCTTATTTTTGAATTCTAATGACATGGAGACGATTATATGTGTTAGGGTTCTCCTAAAAGTAAACCAAATGTCATTTCTAACAACACTCATTCCACAACATTCACACATTTGATTCAAACTTGTAAAACGAACTGTGCATGCTTGTATTCTACTTTTGAGCTTATTCTTCGATTCTAAGCTTATTTTTGAATTCTAATGACATGGAGACGATTATATGTGTTAGGGTTGTCATAAAAGTAAACCAAATGTCATTTCTAACAACACTCATTCCACAACATTCACACATTTGAATCAAACTTGTAAAACGAACTGTTTATGTTTGTATTCTAGTTTTAAGCGTAGTCTTTGATTCTAAGCTTATTTTTGAATTCTAATGACATGGAGACGATTATATGCGTTAGGGTTCTCATAAAAGTAAACCAAATGTCATTTCTAACAACAGTCATTCCACAACATTCACACATTTGATTCAAACTTGTAAAACGAACTGTGCATGCTTGTATTCTACTTTTGAGCTTATTCTTTGATTCTAAGCTTATTTTTGAATTCTAATGACATGGAGACGATTATATGTGTTAGGGTTGTCATAAAAGTAAACCAAATGTCATTTCTAACAACACTCATTCCACAACATTCACACATTTGAATCAAACTTGTAAAACGAACTGTTTATGTTTGTATTCTAGTTTTAAGCGTAGTCTTTGATTCTAAGCTTATTTTTGAATTCTAATGACATGGAGACGATTATATGCGTTAGGGTTCTCATAAAAGTAAACCAAATGTCATTTCTAACAACAGTCATTCCACAACATTCACACATTTGATTCAAACTTGTAAAACGAACTGTGCATGCTTGTATTCTACTTTTGAGCTTATTCTTTGATTCTAAGCTTATTTTTGAATTCTAATGACATGGAGACGATTATATGTGTTAGGGTTCTCCTAAAAGTAAACCAAATGTCATTTCTAACAACACTCATTCCACAACATTCACACATTTGATTCAAACTTGTAAAACGAACTGTGCATGCTTGTATTCTACTTTTGAGCTTATTCTTCGATTCTAAGCTTATTTTTGAATTCTAATGACATGGAGACGATTATATGTATTAGGGTTGTCATAAAAGTAAACCAAATGTCATTTCTAACAACACTCATTCCACAACATTCACACATTTGAATCAAACTTGTAAAACGAACTGTTTATGTTTGTATTCTAGTTTTAAGCGTAGTCTTTGATTCTAAGCTTATTTTTGAATTCTAATGACATGGAGACGATTATATGCGTTAGGGTTCTCATAAAAGTAAACCAAATGTCATTTCTAACAACACTCATTCCACAACATTCACACAGTTGATTCAAACTTGTAAAACGAACTGTGCATGCTTGTATTCTACTTTTGAGCTTATTCTTCGATTCTAAACTTAGTTTTGAATTCTAATGACATGGAGACGATTATATGTGTTAGGGTTCTCATAAAAGTAAACCAAATGTCATTTCTAACCACACTCATTCCCCAACATTCACACATTAGAATCAAACTTGTAAAACGAACTTAGCATGCTTGTATTCTACTTTTGAGCTTATTCTTTGATTCTAAGCTTATTTTTGAATTCTAATGACATGGAGACGATTATATGTGTTAGGGTTCTCCTAAAAGTAAACCAAATGTCATTTCTAACAACACTCATTCCACAACATTCACACATTTGATTCAAACTTGTAAAACGAACTGTGCATGCTTGTATTCTACTTTTGAGCTTATTCTTCGATTCTAAGCTTATTTTTGAATTCTAATGACATGGAGACGATTATATGTGTTAGGGTTGTCATAAAAGTAAACCAAATGTCATTTCTAACAACACTCATTCCACAACATTCACACATTTGAATCAAACTTGTAAAACGAACTGTTTATGTTTGTATTCTAGTTTTAAGCGTAGTCTTTGATTCTAAGCTTATTTTTGAATTCTAATGACATGGAGACGATTATATGCGTTAGGGTTCTCATAAAAGTAAACCAAATGTCATTTCTAACAACAGTCATTCCACAACATTCACACATTTGATTCAAACTTGTAAAACGAACTGTGCATGCTTGTATTCTACTTTTGAGCTTATTCTTTGATTCTAAGCTTATTTTTGAATTCTAATGACATGGAGACGATTATATGTGTTAGGGTTGTCATAAAAGTAAACCAAATGTCATTTCTAACAACACTCATTCCACAACATTCACACATTTGAATCAAACTTGTAAAACGAACTGTTTATGTTTGTATTCTAGTTTTAAGCGTAGTCTTTGATTCTAAGCTTATTTTTGAATTCTAATGACATGGAGACGATTATATGCGTTAGGGTTCTCATAAAAGTAAACCAAATGTCATTTCTAACAACACTCATTCCACAACATTCACACAGTTGATTCAAACTTGTAAAACGAACTGTGCATGCTTGTATTCTACTTTTGAGCTTATTCTTCGATTCTAAACTTAGTTTTGAATTCTAATGACATGGAGACGATTATATGTGTTAGGGTGCTCATAAAAGTAAACCAAATGTCAATTCTAACCACACTCATTCCCCAACATTCACACATTAGAATCAAACTTGTAAAACGAACTTAGCATGCTTGTATTCTACTTTTGAGCTTATTCTTTGATTCTAAGCTTATTTTTGAATTCTAATGACATGGAGACGATTATATGTGTTAGGGTTCTCCTAAAAGTAAACCAAATGTCATTTCTAACAACACTCATTCCACAACATTCACACATTTGAATCAAACTTGTAAAACGAACTGTTTATGTTTGTATTCTAGTTTTAAGCGTAGTCTTTGATTCTAAGCTTATTTTTGAATTCTAATGACATGGAGACGATTATATGCGTTAGGGTTCTCATAAAAGTAAACCAAATGTCATTTCTAACAACAGTCATTCCACAACATTCACACATTTGATTCAAACTTGTAAAACGAACTGTGCATGCTTGTATTCTACTTTTGAGCTTATTCTTTGATTCTAAGCTTATTTTTGAATTCTAATGACATGGAGACGATTATATGTGTTAGGGTTGTCATAAAAGTAAACCAAATGTCATTTCTAACAACACTCATTCCACAACATTCACACATTTGAATCAAACTTGTAAAACGAACTGTGCATGCTTGTATTCTACTTTTGAGCTTATTCTTCGATTCTAAACTTAGTTTTGAATTCTAATGACATGGAGACGATTATATGTGTTAGGGTTCTCATAAAAGTAAACCAAATGTCATTTCTAACCACACTCATTCCCCAACATTCACACATTAGAATCAAACTTGTAAAACGAACTTAGCATGCTTGTATTCTACTTTTGAGCTTATTCTTTGATTCTAAGCTTATTTTTGAATTCTAATGACATGGAGACGATTATATGTGTTAGGGTTCTCCTAAAAGTAAACCAAATGTCATTTCTAACAACACTCATTCCACAACATTCACACATTTGATTCAAACTTGTAAAACGAACTGTGCATGCTTGTATTCTACTTTTGAGCTTATTCTTCGATTCTAAGCTTATTTTTGAATTCTAATGACATGGAGACGATTATATGTGTTAGGATTGTCATAAAAGTAAACCAAATGTCATTTCTAACAACACTCATTCCACAACATTCACACATTTGAATCAAACTTGTAAAACGAACTGTTTATGTTTGTATTCTAGTTTTAAGCGTAGTCTTTGATTCTAAGCTTATTTTTGAATTCTAATGACATGGAGACGATTATATGCGTTAGGGTTCTCATAAAAGTAAACCAAATGTCATTTCTAACAACAGTCATTCCACAACATTCACACATTTGATTCAAACTTGTAAAACGAACTGCGCATGCTTGTATTCTACTTTTGAGCTTATTGTTTGATTCTAAGCTTATTTTTGAATTCTAATGACATGGAGACGATTATATGTGTTAGGGTTCTCCTAAAAGTAAACCAAATGTCATTTCTAACAACACTCATTCCACAACATTCACACATTTGATTCAAACTTGTAAAACGAACTGTGCATGCTTGTATTCTACTTTTGAGCTTATTCTTCGATTCTAAGCTTATTTTTGAATTCTAATGACATGGACACGATTATATGTATTAGGGTTGTCATAAAAGTAAACCAAATGTCATTTCTAACAACACTCATTCCACAACATTCACACATTTGAATCAAACTTGTAAAACGAACTGTTTATGTTTGTATTCTAGTTTTAAGCGTAGTCTTTGATTCTAAGCTTATTTTTGAATTCTAATGACATGGAGACGATTATATGCGTTAGGGTTCTCATAAAAGTAAACCAAATGTCATTTCTAACAACACTCATTCCACAACATTCACACAGTTGATTCAAACTTGTAAAACGAACTGTGCATGCTTGTATTCTACTTTTGAGCTTATTCTTCGATTCTAAACTTAGTTTTGAATTCTAATGACATGGAGACGATTATATGTGTTAGGGTTCTCATAAAAGTAAACCAAATGTCATTTCTAACCACACTCATTCCCCAACATTCACACATTAGAATCAAACTTGTAAAACGAACTTAGCATGCTTGTATTCTACTTTTGAGCTTATTCTTTGATTCTAAGCTTATTTTTGAATTCTAATGACATGGAGACGATTATATGTGTTAGGGTTCTCCTAAAAGTAAACCAAATGTCATTTCTAACAACACTCATTCCACAACATTCACACATTTGATTCAAACTTGTAAAACGAACTGTGCATGCTTGTATTCTACTTTTGAGCTTATTCTTCGATTCTAAGCTTATTTTTGAATTCTAATGACATGGAGACGATTATATGTGTTAGGGTTGTCATAAAAGTAAACCAAATGTCATTTCTAACAACACTCATTCCACAACATTCACACATTTGAATCAAACTTGTAAAACGAACTGTTTATGTTTGTATTCTAGTTTTAAGCGTAGTCTTTGATTCTAAGCTTATTTTTGAATTCTAATGACATGGAGACGATTATATGCGTTAGGGTTCTCATAAAAGTAAACCAAATGTCAATTCTAACAACAGTCATTCCACAACATTCACACATTTGATTCAAACTTGTAAAACGAACTGCGCATGCTTGTATTCTACTTTTGAGCTTATTGTTTGATTCTAAGCTTATTTTTGAATTCTAATGACATGGAGACGATTATATGTGTTAGGGTTCTCCTAAAAGTAAACCAAATGTCATTTCTAACAACACTCATTCCACAACATTCACACATTTGATTCAAACTTGTAAAACGAACTGTGCATGCTTGTATTCTACTTTTGAGCTTATTCTTCGATTCTAAGCTTATTTTTGAATTCTAATGACATGGACACGATTATATGTATTAGGGTTGTCATAAAAGTAAACCAAATGTCATTTCTAACAACACTCATTCCACAACATTCACACATTTGAATCAAACTTGTAAAACGAACTGTTTATGTTTGTATTCTAGTTTTAAGCGTAGTCTTTGATTCTAAGCTTATTTTTGAATTCTAATGACATGGAGACGATTATATGCGTTAGGGTTCTCATAAAAGTAAACCAAATGTCATTTCTAACAACACTCATTCCACAACATTCACACAGTTGATTCAAACTTGTAAAACGAACTGTGCATGCTTGTATTCTACTTTTGAGCTTATTCTTCGATTCTAAACTTAGTTTTGAATTCTAATGACATGGAGACGATTATATGTGTTAGGGTTCTCATAAAAGTAAACCAAATGTCATTTCTAACCACACTCATTCCCCAACATTCACACATTAGAATCAAACTTGTAAAACGAACTTAGCATGCTTGTATTCTACTTTTGAGCTTATTCTTTGATTCTAAGCTTATTTTTGAATTCTAATGACATGGAGACGATTATATGTGTTAGGGTTCTCCTAAAAGTAAACCAAATGTCATTTCTAACAACACTCATTCCACAACATTCACACATTTGATTCAAACTTGTAAAACGAACTGTGCATGCTTGTATTCTACTTTTGAGCTTATTCTTCGATTCTAAGCTTATTTTTGAATTCTAATGACATGGAGACGATTATATGTGTTAGGGTTGTCATAAAAGTAAACCAAATGTCATTTCTAACAACACTCATTCCACAACATTCACACATTTGAATCAAACTTGTAAAACGAACTGTTTATGTTTGTATTCTAGTTTTAAGCGTAGTCTTTGATTCTAAGCTTATTTTTGAATTCTAATGACATGGAGACGATTATATGCGTTAGGGTTCTCATAAAAGTAAACCAAATGTCAATTCTAACAACAGTCATTCCACAACATTCACACATTTGATTCAAACTTGTAAAACGAACTGTGCATGCTTGTATTCTACTTTTGAGCTTATTCTTTGATTCTAAGCTTATTTTTGAATTCTAATGACATGGAGACGATTATATGTGTTAGGGTTGTCATAAAAGTAAACCAAATGTCATTTCTAACAACACTCATTCCACAACATTCACACATTTGAATCAAACTTGTAAAACGAACTGTTTATGTTTGTATTCTAGTTTTAAGCGTAGTCTTTGATTCTAAGCTTATTTTTGAATTCTAATGACATGGAGACGATTATATGCGTTAGGGTTCTCATAAAAGTAAACCAAATGTCATTTCTAACAACACTCATTCCACAACATTCACACAGTTGATTCAAACTTGTAAAACGAACTGTGCATGCTTGTATTCTACTTTTGAGCTTATTCTTCGATTCTAAACTTAGTTTTGAATTCTAATGACATGGAGACGATTATATGTGTTAGGGTGCTCATAAAAGTAAACCAAATGTCAATTCTAACCACACTCATTCCCCAACATTCACACATTAGAATCAAACTTGTAAAACGAACTTAGCATGCTTGTATTCTACTTTTGAGCTTATTCTTTGATTCTAAGCTTATTTTTGAATTCTAATGACATGGAGACGATTATATGTGTTAGGGTTCTCCTAAAAGTAAACCAAATGTCATTTCTAACAACACTCATTCCACAACATTCACACATTTGAATCAAACTTGTAAAACGAACTGTTTATGTTTGTATTCTAGTTTTAAGCGTAGTCTTTGATTCTAAGCTTATTTTTGAATTCTAATGACATGGAGACGATTATATGCGTTAGGGTTCTCATAAAAGTAAACCAAATGTCATTTCTAACAACAGTCATTCCACAACATTCACACATTTGATTCAAACTTGTAAAACGAACTGTGCATGCTTGTATTCTACTTTTGAGCTTATTCTTTGATTCTAAGCTTATTTTTGAATTCTAATGACATGGAGACGATTATATGTGTTAGGGTTCTCCTAAAAGTAAACCAAATGTCATTTCTAACATCACTCATTCCACAACATTCACACATTTGATTCAAACTTGTACAACGAACTGTGCATGCTTGTATTCTACTTTTGAGCTTATTCTTCGATTCTAAGCTTATTTTTGAATTCTAATGACATGGAGACGATTATATGTGTTAGGGTTGTCATAAAAGTAAACCAAATGTCATTTCTAACAACACTCATTCCACAACATTCACACATTTGAATCAAACTTGTAAAACGATCTGTTTATGTTTGTATTCTAGTTTTAAGCGTAGTCTTTGATTCTAAGCTTATTTTTGAATTCTAATGACATGGAGACGATTATATGTGTTAGGGTTGTCATAAAAGTAAACCAAATGTCATTTCTAACAACACTCATTCCACAACATTCACACATTTGAATCAAACTTGTAAAACGAACTGTTTATGTTTGTATTCTAGTTTTAAGCGTAGTCTTTGATTCTAAGCTTATTTTTGAATTCTAATGACATGGAGACGATTATATGCGTTAGGGTTCTCATAAAAGTAAACCAAATGTCATTTCTAACAACAGTCATTCCACAACATTCACACATTTGATTCAAACTTGTAAAACGAACTATGCATGCTTGTATTCTACTTTTGAGCTTATTCTTTGATTCTAAGCTTATTTTTGAATTCTAATGACATGGAGACGATTATATGTGTTAGGGTTGTCATAAAAGTAAACCAAATGTCATTTCTAACAACACTCATTCCACAACATTCACACATTTGAATCAAACTTGTAAAACGAACTGTTTATGTTTGTATTCTAGTTTTAAGCGTAGTCTTTGATTCTAAGCTTATTTTTGAATTCTAATGACATGGAGACGATTATATGCGTTAGGGTTCTCATAAAAGTAAACCAAATGTCATTTCTAACAACACTCATTCCACAACATTCACACAGTTGATTCAAACTTGTAAAACGAACTGTGCATGCTTGTATTCTACTTTTGAGCTTATTCTTCGATTCTAAACTTAGTTTTGAATTCTAATGACATGGAGACGATTATATGTGTTAGGGTTCTCATAAAAGTAAACCAAATGTCATTTCTAACCACACTCATTCCCCAACATTCACACATTAGAATCAAACTTGTAAAACGAACTTAGCATGCTTGTATTCTACTTTTGAGCTTATTCTTTGATTCTAAGCTTATTTTTGAATTCTAATGACATGGAGACGATTATATGTGTTAGGGTTCTCCTAAAAGTAAACCAAATGTCATTTCTAACAACACTCATTCCACAACATTCACACATTTGATTCAAACTTGTAAAACGAACTGTGCATGCTTGTATTCTACTTTTGAGCTTATTCTTCGATTCTAAGCTTATTTTTGAATTCTAATGACATGGAGACGATTATATGTGTTAGGGTTGTCATAAAAGTAAACCAAATGTCATTTCTAACAACACTCATTCCACAACATTCACACATTTGAATCAAACTTGTAAAACGAACTGTTTATGTTTGTATTCTAGTTTTAAGCGTAGTCTTTGATTCTAAGCTTATTTTTGAATTCTAATGACATGGAGACGATTATATGCGTTAGGGTTCTCATAAAAGTAAACCAAATGTCATTTCTAACAACAGTCATTCCACAACATTCACACATTTGATTCAAACTTGTAAAACGAACTGTGCATGCTTGTATTCTACTTTTGAGCTTATTCTTTGATTCTAAGCTTATTTTTGAATTCTAATGACATGGAGACGATTATATGTGTTAGGGTTGTCATAAAAGTAAACCAAATGTCATTTCTAACAACACTCATTCCACAACATTCACACATTTGAATCAAACTTGTAAAACGAACTGTTTATGTTTGTATTCTAGTTTTAAGCGTAGTCTTTGATTCTAAGCTTATTTTTGAATTCTAATGGCATGGAGACGATTATATGCGTTAGGGTTCTGATAAAAGTAAACCAAATGTCATTTCTAACAACACTCATTCCACAACATTCACACACTTGATTCAAACTTGTAAAACGAACTGTGCATGCTTGTATTCTACTTTTGAGCTTATTCTTCGATTCTAAACTTAGTTTTGAATTCTAATGACATGGAGACGATTATATGTGTTAGGGTTCTCATAAAAGTAAACCAAATGTCATTTCTAACCACACTCATTCCCCAACATTCACACATTAGAATCAAACATGTAAAACGAACTTAGCATGCTTGTATTCTACTTTTGAGCTTATTCTTTGATTCTAAGCTTATTTTTGAATTCTAATGACATGGAGACGATTATATGTGTTAGGGTTCTCCTAAAAGTAAACCAAATGTCATTTCTAACAACACTCATTCCAGAACATTCACACATTTGATTCAAACTTGTAAAACGAACTGTGCATGCTTGTATTCTACTTTTGAGCTTATTCTTCGATTCTAAGCTTATTTTTGAATTCTAATGACATGGAGACGATTATATGTGTTAGGGTTGTCATAAAAGTAAACCAAATGTCATTTCTAACAACACTCATTCCACAACATTCACACATTTGAATCAAACTTGTAAAACGAACTGTTTATGTTTGTATTCTAGTTTTAAGCGTAGTCTTTGATTCTAAGCTTATTTTTGAATTCTAATGACATGGAGACGATTATATGCGTTAGGGTTTTCATAAAAGTAAACCAAATGTCATTTCTAACAACAGTCATTCCACAACATTCACACATTTGATTCAAACTTGTAAACGAACTATGCATGCTTGTATTCTACTTTTGAGCTTATTCTTTGATTCTAAGCTTATTTTTGAATTCTAATGACATGGAGACGATTATATGTGTTAGGGTTGTCATAAAAGTAAACCAAATGTCATTTCTAACAACACTCATTCCACAACATTCACACATTTGAATCAAACTTGTAAAACGAACTGTTTATGTTTGTATTCTAGTTTTAAGCGTAGTCTTTGATTCTAAGCTTATTTTTGAATTCTAATGACATGGAGACGATTATATGCGTTAGGGTTCTCATAAAAGTAAACCAAATGTCATTTCTAACAACACTCATTCCACAACATTCACACAGTTGATTCAATCTTGTAAAACGAACTGTGCATGCTTGTATTCTACTTTTGAACTTATTTTTCGATTCTAAACTTAGTTTTTAATTCTAATGACATGGAGACGATTATATGTGTTAGGGTGCTCATAAAAGTAAACCAAATGTCAATTCTAACCACACTCATTCCCCAACATTCACACATTAGAATCAAACTTGTAAAACGAACTTAGCATGCTTGTATTCTACTTTTGAGCTTATTCTTTGATTCTAAGCTTATTTTTGAATTCTAATGACATGGAGACGATTATATGTGTTAGGGTTCTCCTAAAAGTAAACCAAATGTCATTTCTAACAACACTCATTCCACAACATTCACACATTTGAATCAAACTTGTAAAACGAACTGTTTATGTTTGTATTCTAGTTTTAAGCGTAGTCTTTGATTCTAAGCTTATTTTTGAATTCTAATGACATGGAGACGATTATATGCGTTAGGGTTCTCATAAAAGTAAACCAAATGTCATTTCTAACAACAGTCATTCCACAACATTCACACATTTGATTCAAACTTGTAAAACGAACTGTGCATGCTTGTATTCTACTTTTGAGCTTATTCTTTGATTCTAAGCTTATTTTTGAATTCTAATGACATGGAGACGATTATATGTGTTAGGGTTCTCCTAAAAGTAAACCAAATGTCATTTCTAACAACACTCATTCCACAACATTCACACATTTGATTCAAACTTGTACAACGAACTGTGCATGCTTGTATTCTACTTTTGAGCTTATTCTTCGATTCTAAGCTTATTTTTGAATTCTAATGACATGGAGACGATTATATGTGTTAGGGTTGTCATAAAAGTAAACCAAATGTCATTTCTAACAACACTCATTCCACAACATTCACACATTTGAATCAAACTTGTAAAACGATCTGTTTATGTTTGTATTCTAGTTTTAAGCGTAGTCTTTGATTCTAAGCTTATTTTTGAATTCTAATGACATGGAGACGATTATATGTGTTAGGGTTGTCATAAAAGTAAACCAAATGTCATTTCTAACAACACTCATTCCACAACATTCACACATTTGAATCAAACTTGTAAAACGAACTGTTTATGTTTGTATTCTAGTTTTAAGCGTAGTCTTTGATTCTAAGCTTATTTTTGAATTCTAATGACATGGAGACGATTATATGCGTTAGGGTTCTCATAAAAGTAAACCAAATGTCATTTCTAACAACAGTCATTCCACAACATTCACACATTTGATTCAAACTTGTAAAACGAACTATGCATGCTTGTATTCTACTTTTGAGCTTATTCTTTGATTCTAAGCTTATTTTTGAATTCTAATGACATGGAGACGATTATATGTGTTAGGGTTGTCATAAAAGTAAACCAAATGTCATTTCTAACAACACTCATTCCACAACATTCACACATTTGAATCAAACTTGTAAAACGAACTGTTTATGTTTGTATTCTAGTTTTAAGCGTAGTCTTTGATTCTAAGCTTATTTTTGAATTCTAATGACATGGAGACGATTATATGCGTTAGGGTTCTCATAAAAGTAAACCAAATGTCATTTCTAACAACACTCATTCCACAACATTCACACAGTTGATTCAAACTTGTAAAACGAACTGTGCATGCTTGTATTCTACTTTTGAGCTTATTCTTCGATTCTAAACTTAGTTTTGAATTCTAATGACATGGAGACGATTATATGTGTTAGGGTTCTCATAAAAGTAAACCAAATGTCATTTCTAACCACACTCATTCCCCAACATTCACACATTAGAATCAAACTTGTAAAACGAACTTAGCATGCTTGTATTCTACTTTTGAGCTTATTCTTTGATTCTAAGCTTATTTTTGAATTCTAATGACATGGAGACGATTATATGTGTTAGGGTTCTCCTAAAAGTAAACCAAATGTCATTTCTAACAACACTCATTCCACAACATTCACACATTTGATTCAAACTTGTAAAACGAACTGTGCATGCTTGTATTCTACTTTTGAGCTTATTCTTCGATTCTAAGCTTATTTTTGAATTCTAATGACATGGAGACGATTATATGTGTTAGGGTTGTCATAAAAGTAAACCAAATGTCATTTCTAACAACACTCATTCCACAACATTCACACATTTGAATCAAACTTGTAAAACGAACTGTTTATGTTTGTATTCTAGTTTTAAGCGTAGTCTTTGATTCTAAGCTTATTTTTGAATTCTAATGACATGGAGACGATTATATGCGTTAGGGTTCTCATAAAAGTAAACCAAATGTCATTTCTAACAACAGTCATTCCACAACATTCACACATTTGATTCAAACTTGTAAAACGAACTGTGCATGCTTGTATTCTACTTTTGAGCTTATTCTTTGATTCTAAGCTTATTTTTGAATTCTAATGACATGGAGACGATTATATGTGTTAGGGTTGTCATAAAAGTAAACCAAATGTCATTTCTAACAACACTCATTCCACAACATTCACACATTTGAATCAAACTTGTAAAACGAACTGTTTATGTTTGTATTCTAGTTTTAAGCGTAGTCTTTGATTCTAAGCTTATTTTTGAATTCTAATGACATGGAGACGATTATATGCGTTAGGGTTCTGATAAAAGTAAACCAAATGTCATTTCTAACAACACTCATTCCACAACATTCACACAGTTGATTCAAACTTGTAAAACGAACTGTGCATGCTTGTATTCTACTTTTGAGCTTATTCTTCGATTCTAAACTTAGTTTTGAATTCTAATGACATGGAGACGATTATATGTGTTAGGGTTCTCATAAAAGTAAACCAAATGTCATTTCTAACCACACTCATTCCCCAACATTCACACATTAGAATCAAACATGTAAAACGAACTTAGCATGCTTGTATTCTACTTTTGAGCTTATTCTTTGATTCTAAGCTTATTTTTGAATTCTAATGACATGGAGACGATTATATGTGTTAGGGTTCTCCTAAAAGTAAACCAAATGTCATTTCTAACAACACTCATTCCACAACATTCACACATTTGATTCAAACTTGTAAAACGAACTGTGCATGCTTGTATTCTACTTTTGAGCTTATTCTTCGATTCTAAGCTTATTTTTGAATTCTAATGACATGGAGACGATTATATGTGTTAGGGTTGTCATAAAAGTAAACCAAATGTCATTTCTAACAACACTCATTCCACAACATTCACACATTTGAATCAAACTTGTAAAACGAACTGTTTATGTTTGTATTCTAGTTTTAAGCGTAGTCTTTGATTCTAAGCTTATTTTTGAATTCTAATGACATGGAGACGATTATATGCGTTAGGGTTTTCATAAAAGTAAACCAAATGTCATTTCTAACAACAGTCATTCCACAACATTCACACATTTGATTCAAACTTGTAAACGAACTATGCATGCTTGTATTCTACTTTTGAGCTTATTCTTTGATTCTAAGCTTATTTTTGAATTCTAATGACATGGAGACGATTATATGTGTTAGGGTTGTCATAAAAGTAAACCAAATGTCATTTCTAACAACACTCATTCCACAACATTCACACATTTGAATCAAACTTGTAAAACGAACTGTTTATGTTTGTATTCTAGTTTTAAGCGTAGTCTTTGATTCTAAGCTTATTTTTGAATTCTAATGACATGGAGACGATTATATGCGTTAGGGTTCTCATAAAAGTAAACCAAATGTCATTTCTAACAACACTCATTCCACAACATTCACACAGTTGATTCAATCTTGTAAAACGAACTGTGCATGCTTGTATTCTACTTTTGAACTTATTTTTCGATTCTAAACTTAGTTTTTAATTCTAATGACATGGAGACGATTATATGTGTTAGGGTGCTCATAAAAGTAAACCAAATGTCAATTCTAACCACACTCATTCCCCAACATTCACACATTAGAATCAAACTTGTAAAACGAACTTAGCATGCTTGTATTCTACTTTTGAGCTTATTCTTTGATTCTAAGCTTATTTTTGAATTCTAATGACATGGAGACGATTATATGTGTTAGGGTTCTCCTAAAAGTAAACCAAATGTCATTTCTAACAACACTCATTCCACAACATTCACACATTTGAATCAAACTTGTAAAACGAACTGTTTATGTTTGTATTCTAGTTTTAAGCGTAGTCTTTGATTCTAAGCTTATTTTTGAATTCTAATGACATGGAGACGATTATATGCGTTAGGGTTCTCATAAAAGTAAACCAAATGTCATTTCTAACAACAGTCATTCCACAACATTCACACATTTGATTCAAACTTGTAAAACGAACTGTGCATGCTTGTATTCTACTTTTGAGCTTATTCTTTGATTCTAAGCTTATTTTTGAATTCTAATGACATGGAGACGATTATATGTGTTAGGGTTCTCCTAAAAGTAAACCAAATGTCATTTCTAACAACACTCATTCCACAACATTCACACATTTGATTCAAACTTGTAAAACGAACTGTGCATGCTTGTATTCTACTTTTGAGCTTATTCTTCGATTCTAAGCTTATTTTTGAATTCTAATGACATGGAGACGATTATATGTGTTAGGGTTGTCATAAAAGTAAACCAAATGTCATTTCTAACAACACTCATTCCACAACATTCACACATTTGAATCAAACTTGTAAAACGAACTGTTTATGTTTGTATTCTAGTTTTAAGCGTAGTCTTTGATTCTAAGCTTATTTTTGAATTCTAATGACATGGAGACGATTATATGCGTTAGGGTTCTCATAAAAGTAAACCAAATGTCATTTCTAACAACAGTCATTCCACAACATTCACACATTTGATTCAAACTTGTAAAACGAACTGTGCATGCTTGTATTCTACTTTTGAGCTTATTCTTTGATTCTAAGCTTATTTTTGAATTCTAATGACATGGAGACGATTATATGTGTTAGGGTTGTCATAAAAGTAAACCAAATGTCATTTCTAACAACACTCATTCCACAACATTCACACATTTGAATCAAACTTGTAAAACGAACTGTTTATGTTTGTATTCTAGTTTTAAGCGTAGTCTTTGATTCTAAGCTTATTTTTGAATTCTAATGACATGGAGACGATTATATGCGTTAGGGTTCTCATAAAAGTAAACCAAATGTCATTTCTAACAACACTCATTCCACAACATTCACACAGTTGATTCAAACTTGTAAAACGAACTGTGCATGCTTGTATTCTACTTTTGAGCTTATTCTTCGATTCTAAACTTAGTTTTGAATTCTAATGACATGGAGACGATTATATGTGTTAGGGTTCTCATAAAAGTAAACCAAATGTCATTTCTAACCACACTCATTCCCCAACATTCACACATTAGAATCAAACTTGTAAAACGAACTTAGCATGCTTGTATTCTACTTTTGAGCTTATTCTTTGATTCTAAGCTTATTTTTGAATTCTAATGACATGGAGACGATTATATGTGTTAGGGTTCTCCTAAAAGTAAACCAAATGTCATTTCTAACAACACTCATTCCACAACATTCACACATTTGATTCAAACTTGTAAAACGAACTGTGCATGCTTGTATTCTACTTTTGAGCTTATTCTTCGATTCTAAGCTTATTTTTGAATTCTAATGACATGGAGACGATTATATGTGTTAGGGTTGTCATAAAAGTAAACCAAATGTCATTTCTAACAACACTCATTCCACAACATTCACACATTTGAATCAAACTTGTAAAACGAACTGTTTATGTTTGTATTCTAGTTTTAAGCGTAGTCTTTGATTCTAAGCTTATTTTTGAATTCTAATGACATGGAGACGATTATATGCGTTAGGGTTCTCATAAAAGTAAACCAAATGTCATTTCTAACAACAGTCATTCCACAACATTCACACATTTGATTCAAACTTGTAAAACGAACTGTGCATGCTTGTATTCTACTTTTGAGCTTATTCTTTGATTCTAAGCTTATTTTTGAATTCTAATGACATGGAGACGATTATATGTGTTAGGGTTGTCATAAAAGTAAACCAAATGTCATTTCTAACAACACTCATTCCACAACATTCACACATTTGAATCAAACTTGTAAAACGAACTGTTTATGTTTGTATTCTAGTTTTAAGCGTAGTCTTTGATTCTAAGCTTATTTTTGAATTCTAATGACATGGAGACGATTATATGCGTTAGGGTTCTGATAAAAGTAAACCAAATGTCATTTCTAACAACACTCATTCCACAACATTCACACAGTTGATTCAAACTTGTAAAACGAACTGTGCATGCTTGTATTCTACTTTTGAGCTTATTCTTCGATTCTAAACTTAGTTTTGAATTCTAATGACATGGAGACGATTATATGTGTTAGGGTTCTCATAAAAGTAAACCAAATGTCATTTCTAACCACACTCATTCCCCAACATTCACACATTAGAATCAAACATGTAAAACGAACTTAGCATGCTTGTATTCTACTTTTGAGCTTATTCTTTGATTCTAAGCTTATTTTTGAATTCTAATGACATGGAGACGATTATATGTGTTAGGGTTCTCCTAAAAGTAAACCAAATGTCATTTCTAACAACACTCATTCCACAACATTCACACATTTGATTCAAACTTGTAAAACGAACTGTGCATGCTTGTATTCTACTTTTGAGCTTATTCTTCGATTCTAAGCTTATTTTTGAATTCTAATGACATGGAGACGATTATATGTGTTAGGGTTGTCATAAAAGTAAACCAAATGTCATTTCTAACAACACTCATTCCACAACATTCACACATTTGAATCAAACTTGTAAAACGAACTGTTTATGTTTGTATTCTAGTTTTAAGCGTAGTCTTTGATTCTAAGCTTATTTTTGAATTCTAATGACATGGAGACGATTATATGCGTTAGGGTTTTCATAAAAGTAAACCAAATGTCATTTCTAACAACAGTCATTCCACAACATTCACACATTTGATTCAAACTTGTAAACGAACTATGCATGCTTGTATTCTACTTTTGAGCTTATTCTTTGATTCTAAGCTTATTTTTGAATTCTAATGACATGGAGACGATTATATGTGTTAGGGTTGTCATAAAAGTAAACCAAATGTCATTTCTAACAACACTCATTCCACAACATTCACACATTTGAATCAAACTTGTAAAACGAACTGTTTATGTTTGTATTCTAGTTTTAAGCGTAGTCTTTGATTCTAAGCTTATTTTTGAATTCTAATGACATGGCGACGATTATATGCGTTAGGGTTCTCATAAAAGTAAACCAAATGTCATTTCTAACAACACTCATTCCACAACATTCACACAGTTGATTCAATCTTGTAAAACGAACTGTGCATGCTTGTATTCTACTTTTGAACTTATTTTTCGATTCTAAACTTAGTTTTTAATTCTAATGACATGGAGACGATTATATGTGTTAGGGTGCTCATAAAAGTAAACCAAATGTCAATTCTAACCACACTCATTCCACAACATTCACACATTTGAATCAAACTTGTAAAACGAACTGTTTATGTTTGTATTCTAGTTTTAAGCGTAGTCTTTGATTCTAAGCTTATTTTTGAATTCTAATGACATGGAGACGATTATATGTGTTAGGGTTCTCCTAAAAGTAAACCAAATGTCATTTCTAACAACAGTCATTCCACAACATTCACACATTTGATTCAAACTTGTAAAACGAACTGTGCATGCTTGTATTCTAGTTTTAAGCGTAGTCTTTGATTCTAAGCTTATTTTTGAATTCTAATGACATGGAGACGATTATATGCGTTAGGGTTCTCCTAAAAGTAAACCAAATGTCATTTCTAACAACACTCATTCCACAACATTCACACATTTGATTCAAACTTGTACAACGAACTGTGCATGCTTGTATTCTACTTTTGAGCTTATTCTTCGATTCTAAGCTTATTTTTGAATTCTAATGACATGGAGACGATTATATGTGTTAGGGTTGTCATAAAAGTAAACCAAATGTCATTTCTAACAACACTCATTCCACAACATTCACACATTTGAATCAAACTTGTAAAACGATCTGTTTATGTTTGTATTCTAGTTTTAAGCGTAGTCTTTGATTCTAAGCTTATTTTTGAATTCTAATGACATGGAGACGATTATATGTGTTAGGGTTGTCATAAAAGTAAACCAAATGTCATTTCTAACAACACTCATTCCACAACATTCACACATTTGAATCAAACTTGTAAAACGAACTGTTTATGTTTGTATTCTAGTTTTAAGCGTAGTCTTTGATTCTAAGCTTATTTTTGAATTCTAATGACATGGAGACGATTATATGCGTTAGGGTTCTCATAAAAGTAAACCAAATGTCATTTCTAACAACAGTCATTCCACAACATTCACACATTTGATTCAAACTTGTAAAACGAACTATGCATGCTTGTATTCTACTTTTGAGCTTATTCTTTGATTCTAAGCTTATTTTTGAATTCTAATGACATGGAGACGATTATATGTGTTAGGGTTGTCATAAAAGTAAACCAAATGTCATTTCTAACAACACTCATTCCACAACATTCACACATTTGAATCAAACTTGTAAAACGAACTGTTTATGTTTGTATTCTAGTTTTAAGCGTAGTCTTTGATTCTAAGCTTATTTTTGAATTCTAATGACATGGAGACGATTATATGCGTTAGGGTTCTCATAAAAGTAAACCAAATGTCATTTCTAACAACACTCATTCCACAACATTCACACAGTTGATTCAAACTTGTAAAACGAACTGTGCATGCTTGTATTCTACTTTTGAGCTTATTCTTCGATTCTAAACTTAGTTTTGAATTCTAATGACATGGAGACGATTATATGTGTTAGGGTTCTCATAAAAGTAAACCAAATGTCATTTCTAACCACACTCATTCCCCAACATTCACACATTAGAATCAAACTTGTAAAACGAACTTAGCATGCTTGTATTCTACTTTTGAGCTTATTCTTTGATTCTAAGCTTATTTTTGAATTCTAATGACATGGAGACGATTATATGTGTTAGGGTTCTCCTAAAAGTAAACCAAATGTCATTTCTAACAACACTCATTCCACAACATTCACACATTTGATTCAAACTTGTAAAACGAACTGTGCATGCTTGTATTCTACTTTTGAGCTTATTCTTCGATTCTAAGCTTATTTTTGAATTCTAATGACATGGAGACGATTATATGTGTTAGGGTTGTCATAAAAGTAAACCAAATGTCATTTCTAACAACACTCATTCCACAACATTCACACATTTGAATCAAACTTGTAAAACGAACTGTTTATGTTTGTATTCTAGTTTTAAGCGTAGTCTTTGATTCTAAGCTTATTTTTGAATTCTAATGACATGGAGACGATTATATGCGTTAGGGTTCTCATAAAAGTAAACCAAATGTCATTTCTAACAACAGTCATTCCACAACATTCACACATTTGATTCAAACTTGTAAAACGAACTGTGCATGCTTGTATTCTACTTTTGAGCTTATTCTTTGATTCTAAGCTTATTTTTGAATTCTAATGACATGGAGACGATTATATGTGTTAGGGTTGTCATAAAAGTAAACCAAATGTCATTTCTAACAACACTCATTCCACAACATTCACACATTTGAATCAAACTTGTAAAACGAACTGTTTATGTTTGTATTCTAGTTTTAAGCGTAGTCTTTGATTCTAAGCTTATTTTTGAATTCTAATGACATGGAGACGATTATATGCGTTAGGGTTCTGATAAAAGTAAACCAAATGTCATTTCTAACAACACTCATTCCACAACATTCACACAGTTGATTCAAACTTGTAAAACGAACTGTGCATGCTTGTATTCTACTTTTGAGCTTATTCTTCGATTCTAAACTTAGTTTTGAATTCTAATGACATGGAGACGATTATATGTGTTAGGGTTCTCATAAAAGTAAACCAAATGTCATTTCTAACCACACTCATTCCCCAACATTCACACATTAGAATCAAACATGTAAAACGAACTTAGCATGCTTGTATTCTACTTTTGAGCTTATTCTTTGATTCTAAGCTTATTTTTGAATTCTAATGACATGGAGACGATTATATGTGTTAGGGTTCTCCTAAAAGTAAACCAAATGTCATTTCTAACAACACTCATTCCACAACATTCACACATTTGATTCAAACTTGTAAAACGAACTGTGCATGCTTGTATTCTACTTTTGAGCTTATTCTTCGATTCTAAGCTTATTTTTGAATTCTAATGACATGGAGACGATTATATGTGTTAGGGTTGTCATAAAAGTAAACCAAGTGTCATTTCTAACAACACTCATTCCACAACATTCACACATTTGAATCAAACTTGTAAAACGAACTGTTTATGTTTGTATTCTAGTTTTAAGCGTAGTCTTTGATTCTAAGCTTATTTTTGAATTCTAATGACATGGAGACGATTATATGCGTTAGGGTTTTCATAAAAGTAAACCAAATGTCATTTCTAACAACAGTCATTCCACAACATTCACACATTTGATTCAAACTTGTAAACGAACTATGCATGCTTGTATTCTACTTTTGAGCTTATTCTTTGATTCTAAGCTTATTTTTGAATTCTAATGACATGGAGACGATTATATGTGTTAGGGTTGTCATAAAAGTAAACCAAATGTCATTTCTAACAACACTCATTCCACAACATTCACACATTTGAATCAAACTTGTAAAACGAACTGTTTATGTTTGTATTCTAGTTTTAAGCGTAGTCTTTGATTCTAAGCTTATTTTTGAATTCTAATGACATGGAGACGATTATATGCGTTAGGGTTCTCATAAAAGTAAACCAAATGTCATTTCTAACAACACTCATTCCACAACATTCACATAGTTGATTCAATCTTGTAAAACGAACTGTGCATGCTTGTATTCTACTTTTGAACTTATTTTTCGATTCTAAACTTAGTTTTGAATTCTAATGACATGGAGACGATTATATGTGTTAGGGTGCTCATAAAAGTAAACCAAATGTAAATTCTAACCACACTCATTCCCCAACATTCACACATTAGAATCAAACTTGTAAAACGAACTTAGCATGCTTGTATTCTACTTTTGAGCTTATTCTTTGATTCTAAGCTTATTTTTGAATTCTAATGACATGGAGACGATTATATGTGTTAGGGTTCTCCTAAAAGTAAACCAAATGTCATTTCTAACAACACTCATTCCACAACATTCACACATTTGAATCAAACTTGTAAAACGAACTGTTTATGTTTGTATTCTAGTTTTAAGCGTAGTCTTTGATTCTAAGCTTATTTTTGAATTCTAATGACATGGAGACGATTATATGCGTTAGGGTTCTCATAAAAGTAAACCAAATGTCATTTCTAACAACAGTCATTCCACAACATTCACACATTTGATTCAAACTTGTAAAACGAACTGTGCATGCTTGTATTCTACTTTTGAGCTTATTCTTTGATTCTAAGCTTATTTTTGAATTCTAATGACATGGAGACGATTATATGTGTTAGGGTTCTCCTAAAAGTAAACCAAATGTCATTTCTAACAACACTCATTCCACAACATTCACACATTTGATTCAAACTTGTACAACGAACTGTGCATGCTTGTATTCTACTTTTGAGCTTATTCTTCGATTCTAAGCTTATTTTTGAATTCTAATGACATGGAGACGATTATATGTGTTAGGGTTGTCATAAAAGTAAACCAAATGTCATTTCTAACAACACTCATTCCACAACATTCACACATTTGAATCAAACTTGTAAAACGATCTGTTTATGTTTGTATTCTAGTTTTAAGCGTAGTCTTTGATTCTAAGCTTATTTTTGAATTCTAATGACATGGAGACGATTATATGTGTTAGGGTTGTCATAAAAGTAAACCAAATGTCATTTCTAACAACACTCATTCCACAACATTCACACATTTGAATCAAACTTGTAAAACGAACTGTTTATGTTTGTATTCTAGTTTTAAGCGTAGTCTTTGATTCTAAGCTTATTTTTGAATTCTAATGACATGGAGACGATTATATGCGTTAGGGTTCTCATAAAAGTAAACCAAATGTCATTTCTAACAACAGTCATTCCACAACATTCACACATTTGATTCAAACTTGTAAAACGAACTCTGCATGCTTGTATTCTACTTTTGAGCTTATTCTTTGATTCTAAGCTTATTTTTGAATTCTAATGACATGGAGACGATTATATGTGTTAGGGTTGTCATAAAAGTAAACCAAATGTCATTTCTAACAACACTCATTCCACAACATTCACACATTTGAATCAAACTTGTAAAACGAACTGTTTATGTTTGTATTCTAGTTTTAAGCGTAGTCTTTGATTCTAAGCTTATTTTTGAATTCTAATGACATGGAGACGATTATATGCGTTAGGGTTCTCATAAAAGTAAACCAAATGTCATTTCTAACAACACTCATTCCACAACATTCACACAGTTGATTCAAACTTGTAAAACGAACTGTGCATGCTTGTATTCTACTTTTGAGCTTATTCTTCGATTCTAAACTTAGTTTTGAATTCTAATGACATGGAGACGATTATATGTGTTAGGGTTCTCATAAAAGTAAACCAAATGTCATTTCTAACCACACTCATTCCCCAACATTCACACATTAGAATCAAACTTGTAAAACGAACTTAGCATGCTTGTATTCTACTTTTGAGCTTATTCTTTGATTCTAAGCTTATTTTTGAATTCTAATGACATGGAGACGATTATATGTGTTAGGGTTCTCCTAAAAGTAAACCAAATGTCATTTCTAACAACACTCATTCCACAACATTCACACATTTGATTCAAACTTGTAAAACGAACTGTGCATGCTTGTATTCTACTTTTGAGCTTATTCTTCGATTCTAAGCTTATTTTTGAATTCTAATGACATGGAGACGATTATATGTGTTAGGGTTGTCATAAAAGTAAACCAAATGTCATTTCTAACAACACTCATTCCACAACATTCACACATTTGAATCAAACTTGTAAAACGAACTGTTTATGTTTGTATTCTAGTTTTAAGCGTAGTCTTTGATTCTAAGCTTATTTTTGAATTCTAATGACATGGAGACGATTATATGCGTTAGGGTTCTCATAAAAGTAAACCAAATGTCATTTCTAACAACAGTCATTCCACAACATTCACACATTTGATTCAAACTTGTAAAACGAACTGTGCATGCTTGTATTCTACTTTTGAGCTTATTCTTTGATTCTAAGCTTATTTTTGAATTCTAATGACATGGAGACGATTATATGTGTTAGGGTTGTCATAAAAGTAAACCAAATGTCATTTCTAACAACACTCATTCCACAACATTCACACATTTGAATCAAACTTGTAAAACGAACTGTTTATGTTTGTATTCTAGTTTTAAGCGTAGTCTTTGATTCTAAGCTTATTTTTGAATTCTAATGACATGGAGACGATTATATGCGTTAGGGTTCTGATAAAAGTAAACCAAATGTCATTTCTAACAACACTCATTCCACAACATTCACACAGTTGATTCAAACTTGTAAAACGAACTGTGCATGCTTGTATTCTACTTTTGAGCTTATTCTTCGATTCTAAACTTAGTTTTGAATTCTAATGACATGGAGACGATTATATGTGTTAGGGTTCTCATAAAAGTAAACCAAATGTCATTTCTAACCACACTCATTCCCCAACATTCACACATTAGAATCAAACATGTAAAACGAACTTAGCATGCTTGTATTCTACTTTTGAGCTTATTCTTTGATTCTAAGCTTATTTTTGAATTCTAATGACATGGAGACGATTATATGTGTTAGGGTTCTCCTAAAAGTAAACCAAATGTCATTTCTAACAACACTCATTCCACAACATTCACACATTTGATTCAAACTTGTAAAACGAACTGTGCATGCTTGTATTCTACTTTTGAGCTTATTCTTCGATTCTAAGCTTATTTTTGAATTCTAATGACATGGAGACGATTATATGTGTTAGGGTTGTCATAAAAGTAAACCAAATGTCATTTCTAACAACACTCATTCCACAACATTCACACATTTGAATCAAACTTGTAAAACGAACTGTTTATGTTTGTATTCTAGTTTTAAGCGTAGTCTTTGATTCTAAGCTTATTTTTGAATTCTAATGACATGGAGACGATTATATGCGTTAGGGTTTTCATAAAAGTAAACCAAATGTCATTTCTAACAACAGTCATTCCACAACATTCACACATTTGATTCAAACTTGTAAACGAACTATGCATGCTTGTATTCTACTTTTGAGCTTATTCTTTGATTCTAAGCTTATTTTTGAATTCTAATGACATGGAGACGATTATATGTGTTAGGGTTGTCATAAAAGTAAACCAAATGTCATTTCTAACAACACTCATTCCACAACATTCACACATTTGAATCAAACTTGTAAAACGAACTGTTTATGTTTGTATTCTAGTTTTAAGCGTAGTCTTTGATTCTAAGCTTATTTTTGAATTCTAATGACATGGAGACGATTATATGCGTTAGGGTTCTCATAAAAGTAAACCAAATGTCATTTCTAACAACACTCATTCCACAACATTCACACAGTTGATTCAATCTTGTAAAACGAACTGTGCATGCTTGTATTCTACTTTTGAACTTATTTTTCGATTCTAAACTTAGTTTTGAATTCTAATGACATGGAGACGATTATATGTGTTAGGGTGCTCATAAAAGTAAACCAAATGTCAATTCTAACCACACTCATTCCCCAACATTCACACATTAGAATCAAACTTGTAAAACGAACTTAGCATGCTTGTATTCTACTTTTGAGCTTATTCTTTGATTCTAAGCTTATTTTTGAATTCTAATGACATGGAGACGATTATATGTGTTAGGGTTCTCCTAAAAGTAAACCAAATGTCATTTCTAACAACACTCATTCCACAACATTCACACATTTGAATCAAACTTGTAAAACGAACTGTTTATGTTTGTATTCTAGTTTTAAGCGTAGTCTTTGATTCTAAGCTTATTTTTGAATTCTAATGACATGGAGACGATTATATGCGTTAGGGTTCTCATAAAAGTAAACCAAATGTCATTTCTAACAACAGTCATTCCACAACATTCACACATTTGATTCAAACTTGTAAAACGAACTGTGCATGCTTGTATTCTACTTTTGAGCTTATTCTTTGATTCTAAGCTTATTTTTGAAT
The DNA here is from genome assembly GCA_963457585.1 of Spergularia bocconei. Lineage (NCBI taxonomy): Eukaryota > Viridiplantae > Streptophyta > Magnoliopsida > Caryophyllales > Caryophyllaceae > Spergularia > Spergularia bocconei. The sequence goes on from OY734956.1 coordinate 11,641,281, forward strand.
TCTAATGACATGGAGACGATTATATGTGTTAGGGTTCTCCTAAAAGTAAACCAAATGTCATTTCTAACAACACTCATTCCACAACATTCACACATTTGATTCAAACTTGTACAACGAACTGTGCATGCTTGTATTCTACTTTTGAGCTTATTCTTCGATTCTAAGCTTATTTTTGAATTCTAATGACATGGAGACGATTATATGTGTTAGGGTTGTCATAAAAGTAAACCAAATGTCATTTCTAACAACACTCATTCCACAACATTCACACATTTGAATCAAACTTGTAAAACGATCTGTTTATGTTTGTATTCTAGTTTTAAGCGTAGTCTTTGATTCTAAGCTTATTTTTGAATTCTAATGACATGGAGACGATTATATGTGTTAGGGTTGTCATAAAAGTAAACCAAATGTCATTTCTAACAACACTCATTCCACAACATTCACACATTTGAATCAAACTTGTAAAACGAACTGTTTATGTTTGTATTCTAGTTTTAAGCGTAGTCTTTGATTCTAAGCTTATTTTTGAATTCTAATGACATGGAGACGATTATATGTGTTAGGATTGTCATAAAAGTAAACCAAATGTCATTTCTAACAACACTCATTCCACAACATTCACACATTTGATTCAAACTTGTACAACGAACTGTGCATGCTTGTATTCTACTTTTGAGCTTATTCTTCGATTCTAAGCTTATTTTTGAATTCTAATGACATGGAGACGATTATATGTGTTAGGGTTCTCCTAAAAGTAAACCAAATGTCATTTCTAACAACACTCATTCCACAACATTCACACATTTGAATCAAACTTGTAAAACGAACTGTTTATGTTTGTATTCTAGTTTTAAGCGTAGTCTTTGATTCTAAGCTTATTTTTGAATTCTAATGACATGGAGACGATTATATGCGTTAGGGTTCTCATAAAAGTAAACCAAATGTCATTTCTAACAACAGTCATTCCACAACATTCACACATTTGATTCAAACTTGTAAAACGAACTGTGCATGCTTGTATTCTACTTTTGAGCTTATTCTTTGATTCTAAGCTTATTTTTGAATTCTAATGACATGGAGACGATTATATGTGTTAGGGTTCTCCTAAAAGTAAACCAAATGTCATTTCTAACAACACTCATTCCACAACATTCACACATTTGATTCAAACTTGTACAACGAACTGTGCATGCTTGTATTCTACTTTTGAGCTTATTCTTCGATTCTAAGCTTATTTTTGAATTCTAATGACATGGAGACGATTATATGTGTTAGGGTTGTCATAAAAGTAAACCAAATGTCATTTCTAACAACACTCATTCCACAACATTCACACATTTGAATCAAACTTGTAAAACGATCTGTTTATGTTTGTATTCTAGTTTTAAGCGTAGTCTTTGATTCTAAGCTTATTTTTGAATTCTAATGACATGGAGACGATTATATGTGTTAGGGTTGTCATAAAAGTAAACCAAATGTCATTTCTAACAACACTCATTCCACAACATTCACACATTTGAATCAAACTTGTAAAACGAACTGTTTATGTTTGTATTCTAGTTTTAAGCGTAGTCTTTGATTCTAAGCTTATTTTTGAATTCTAATGACATGGAGACGATTATATGTGTTAGGATTGTCATAAAAGTAAACCAAATGTCATTTCTAACAACACTCATTCCACAACATTCACACATTTGATTCAAACTTGTACAACGAACTGTGCATGCTTGTATTCTACTTTTGAGCTTATTCTTCGATTCTAAGCTTATTTTTGAATTCTAATGACATGGAGACGATTATATGTGTTAGGGTTCTCCTAAAAGTAAACCAAATGTCATTTCTAACAACACTCATTCCACAACATTCACACATTTGATTCAAACTTGTAAAACGAACTGTGCATGCTTGTATTCTACTTTTGAGCTTATTCTTCGATTCTAAGCTTATTTTTGAATTCTAATGACATGGAGACGATTATATGTGTTAGGATTGTCATAAAAGTAAACCAAATGTCATTTCTAACAACACTCATTCCACAACATTCACACATTTGAATCAAACTTGTAAAACGAACTGTTTATGTTTGTATTCTAGTTTTAAGCGTAGTCTTTGATTCTAAGCTTATTTTTGAATTCTAATGACATGGAGACGATTATATGCGTTAGGGTTCTCATAAAAGTAAACCAAATGTCATTTCTAACAACAGTCATTCCACAACATTCACACATTTGATTCAAACTTGTAAAACGAACTGTGCATGCTTGTATTCTACTTTTGAGCTTATTCTTTGATTCTAAGCTTATTTTTGAATTCTAATGACATGGAGACGATTATATGTGTTAGGGTTCTCCTAAAAGTAAACCAAATGTCATTTCTAACAACACTCATTCCACAACATTCACACATTTGATTCAAACTTGTAAAACGAACTGTGCATGCTTGTATTCTACTTTTGAGCTTATTCTTCGATTCTAAGCTTATTTTTGAATTCTAATGACATGGAGACGATTATATGTATTAGGGTTGTCATAAAAGTAAACCAAATGTCATTTCTAACAACACTCATTCCACAACATTCACACATTTGAATCAAACTTGTAAAACGAACTGTTTATGCTTGTATTCTAGTTTTAAGCGTAGTCTTTGATTCTAAGCTTATTTTTGAATTCTAATGACATGGAGACGATTATATGCGTTAGGGTTCTCATAAAAGTAAACCAAATGTCATTTCTAACAACACTCATTCCACAACATTCACACAGTTGATTCAAACTTGTAAAACGAACTGTGCATGCTTGTATTCTACTTTTGAGCTTATTCTTCGATTCTAAACTTAGTTTTGAATTCTAATGACATGGAGACGATTATATGTGTTAGGGTTCTCATAAAAGTAAACCAAATGTCATTTCTAACCACACTCATTCCCCAACATTCACACATTAGAATCAAACATGTAAAACGAACTTAGCATGCTTGTATTCTACTTTTGAGCTTATTCTTTGATTCTAAGCTTATTTTTGAATTCTAATGACATGGAGACGATTATATGTGTTAGGGTTCTCCTAAAAGTAAACCAAATGTCATTTCTAACAACACTCATTCCACAACATTCACACATTTGATTCAAACTTGTAAAACGAACTGTGCATGCTTGTATTCTACTTTTGAGCTTATTCTTCGATTCTAAGCTTATTTTTGAATTCTAATGACATGGAGACGATTATATGTGTTAGGGTTGTCATAAAAGTAAACCAAATGTCATTTCTAACAACACTCATTCCACAACATTCACACATTTGAATCAAACTTGTAAAACGAACTGTTTATGTTTGTATTCTAGTTTTAAGCGTAGTCTTTGATTCTAAGCTTATTTTTGAATTCTAATGACATGGAGACGATTATATGCGTTAGGGTTCTCATAAAAGTAAACCAAATGTCATTTCTAACAACAGTCATTCCACAACATTCACACATTTGATTCAAACTTGTAAACGAACTATGCATGCTTGTATTCTACTTTTGAGCTTATTCTTTGATTCTAAGCTTATTTTTGAATTCTAATGACATGGAGACGATTATATGTGTTAGGGTTGTCATAAAAGTAAACCAAATGTCATTTCTAACAACACTCATTCCACAACATTCACACATTTGAATCAAACTTGTAAAACGAACTGTTTATGTTTGTATTCTAGTTTTAAGCGTAGTCTTTGATTCTAAGCTTATTTTTGAATTCTAATGACATGGAGACGATTATATGCGTTAGGGTTCTCATAAAAGTAAACCAAATGTCATTTCTAACAACACTCATTCCACAACATTCACACAGTTGATTCAAACTTGTAAAACGAACTGTGCATGTTTGTATTCTACTTTTGAACTTATTTTTCGATTCTAAACTTAGTTTTGAATTCTAATGACATGGAGACGATTATATGTGTTAGGGTGCTCATAAAAGTAAACCAAATGTCAATTCTAACCACACTCATTCCCCAACATTCACACATTAGAATCAAACTTGTAAAACGAACTTAGCATGCTTGTATTCTACTTTTGAGCTTATTCTTTGATTCTAAGCTTATTTTTGAATTCTAATGACATGGAGACGATTATATGTGTTAGGGTTCTCCTAAAAGTAAACCAAATGTCATTTCTAACAACACTCATTCCACAACATTCACACATTTGAATCAAACTTGTAAAACGAACTGTTTATGTTTGTATTCTAGTTTTAAGCGTAGTCTTTGATTCTAAGCTTATTTTTGAATTCTAATGACATGGAGACGATTATATGCGTTAGGGTTCTCATAAAAGTAAACCAAATGTCATTTCTAACAACAGTCATTCCACAACATTCACACATTTGATTCAAACTTGTAAAACGAACTGTGCATGCTTGTATTCTACTTTTGAGCTTATTCTTTGATTCTAAGCTTATTTTTGAATTCTAATGACATGGAGACGATTATATGTGTTAGGGTTCTCGTAAAAGTAAACCAAATGTCATTTCTAACAACACTCATTCCACAACATTCACACATTTGATTCAAACTTGTACAACGAACTGTGCATGCTTGTATTCTACTTTTGAGCTTATTCTTCGATTCTAAGCTTATTTTTGAATTCTAATGACATGGAGACGATTATATGTGTTAGGGTTGTCATAAAAGTAAACCAAATGTCATTTCTAACAACACTCATTCCACAACATTCACACATTTGAATCAAACTTGTAAAACGAACTGTTTATGTTTGTATTCTAGTTTTAAGCGTAGTCTTTGATTCTAAGCTTATTTTTGAATTCTAATGACATGGAGACGATTATATGCGTTAGGGTTCTCATAAAAGTAAACCAAATGTCATTTCTAACAACAGTCATTCCACAACATTCACACATTTGATTCAAACTTGTAAACGAACTATGCATGCTTGTATTCTACTTTTGAGCTTATTCTTTGATTCTAAGCTTATTTTTGAATTCTAATGACATGGAGACGATTATATGTGTTAGGGTTGTCATAAAAGTAAACCAAATGTCATTTCTAACAACACTCATTCCACAACATTCACACATTTGAATCAAACTTGTAAAACGAACTGTTTATGTTTGTATTCTAGTTTTAAGCGTAGTCTTTGATTCTAAGCTTATTTTTGAATTCTAATGACATGGAGACGATTATATGCGTTAGGGTTCTCATAAAAGTAAACCAAATGTCATTTCTAACAACACTCATTCCACAACATTCACACAGTTGATTCAAACTTGTAAAACGAACTGTGCATGCTTGTATTCTACTTTTGAACTTATTTTTCGATTCTAAACTTAGTTTTGAATTCTAATGACATGGAGACGATTATATGTGTTAGGGTGCTCATAAAAGTAAACCAAATGTCAATTCTAACCACACTCATTCCCCAACATTCACACATTAGAATCAAACTTGTAAAACGAACTTAGCATGCTTGTATTCTACTTTTGAGCTTATTCTTTGATTCTAAGCTTATTTTTGAATTCTAATGACATGGAGACGATTATATGTGTTAGGGTTCTCCTAAAAGTAAACCAAATGTCATTTCTAACAACACTCATTCCACAACATTCACACATTTGAATCAAACTTGTAAAACGAACTGTTTATGTTTGTATTCTAGTTTTAAGCGTAGTCTTTGATTCTAAGCTTATTTTTGAATTCTAATGACATGGAGACGATTATATGCGTTAGGGTTCTCATAAAAGTAAACCAAATGTCATTTCTAACAACAGTCATTCCACAACATTCACACATTTGATTCAAACTTGTAAAACGAACTGTGCATGCTTGTATTCTACTTTTGAGCTTATTCTTTGATTCTAAGCTTATTTTTGAATTCTAATGACATGGAGACGATTATATGTGTTAGGGTTCTCGTAAAAGTAAACCAAATGTCATTTCTAACAACACTCATTCCACAACATTCACACATTTGATTCAAACTTGTACAACGAACTGTGCATGCTTGTATTCTACTTTTGAGCTTATTCTTCGATTCTAAGCTTATTTTTGAATTCTAATGACATGGAGACGATTATATGTGTTAGGGTTGTCATAAAAGTAAACCAAATGTCATTTCTAACAACACTCATTCCACAACATTCACACATTTGAATCAAACTTGTAAAACGATCTGTTTATGTTTGTATTCTAGTTTTAAGCGTAGTCTTTGATTCTAAGCTTATTTTTGAATTCTAATGACATGGAGACGATTATATGTGTTAGGGTTGTCATAAAAGTAAACCAAATGTCATTTCTAACAACACTCATTCCACAACATTCACACATTTGAATCAAACTTGTAAAACGAACTGTTTATGTTTGTATTCTAGTTTTAAGCGTAGTCTTTGATTCTAAGCTTATTTTTGAATTCTAATGACATGGAGACGATTATATGCGTTAGGGTTCTCATAAAAGTAAACCAAATGTCATTTCTAACAACAGTCATTCCACAACATTCACACATTTGATTCAAACTTGTAAAACGAACTATGCATGCTTGTATTCTACTTTTGAGCTTATTCTTTGATTCTAAGCTTATTTTTGAATTCTAATGACATGGAGACGATTATATGTGTTAGGGTTGTCATAAAAGTAAACCAAATGTCATTTCTAACAACACTCATTCCACAACATTCACACATTTGAATCAAACTTGTAAAACGAACTGTTTATGTTTGTATTCTAGTTTTAAGCGTAGTCTTTGATTCTAAGCTTATTTTTGAATTCTAATGACATGGAGACGATTATATGCGTTAGGGTTCTCATAAAAGTAAACCAAATGTCATTTCTAACAACACTCATTCCACAACATTCACACAGTTGATTCAAACTTGTAAAACGAACTGTGCATGCTTGTATTCTACTTTTGAGCTTATTCTTCGATTCTAAACTTAGTTTTGAATTCTAATGACATGGAGACGATTATATGTGTTAGGGTTCTCATAAAAGTAAACCAAATGTCATTTCTAACCACACTCATTCCCCAACATTCACACATTAGAATCAAACTTGTAAAACGAACTTAGCATGCTTGTATTCTACTTTTGAGCTTATTCTTTGATTCTAAGCTTATTTTTGAATTCTAATGACATGGAGACGATTATATGTGTTAGGGTTCTCCTAAAAGTAAACCAAATGTCATTTCTAACAACACTCATTCCACAACATTCACACATTTGATTCAAACTTGTAAAACGAACTGTGCATGCTTGTATTCTACTTTTGAGCTTATTCTTCGATTCTAAGCTTATTTTTGAATTCTAATGACATGGAGACGATTATATGTGTTAGGGTTGTCATAAAAGTAAACCAAATGTCATTTCTAACAACACTCATTCCACAACATTCACACATTTGAATCAAACTTGTAAAACGAACTGTTTATGTTTGTATTCTAGTTTTAAGCGTAGTCTTTGATTCTAAGCTTATTTTTGAATTCTAATGACATGGAGACGATTATATGCGTTAGGGTTCTCATAAAAGTAAACCAAATGTCATTTCTAACAACAGTCATTCCACAACATTCACACATTTGATTCAAACTTGTAAAACGAACTGTGCATGCTTGTATTCTACTTTTGAGCTTATTCTTTGATTCTAAGCTTATTTTTGAATTCTAATGACATGGAGACGATTATATGTGTTAGAGTTGTCATAAAAGTAAACCAAATGTCATTTCTAACAACACTCATTCCACAACATTCACACATTTGAATCAAACTTGTAAAACGAACTTAGCATGCTTGTATTCTACTTTTGAGCTTATTCTTTGATTCTAAGCTTATTTTTGAATTCTAATGACATGGAGACGATTATATGCGTTAGGGTTCTCATAAAAGTAAACCAAATGTCATTTCTAACAACAGTCATTCCACAACATTCACACATTTGATTCAAACTTGTAAAACGAACTATGCATGCTTGTATTCTACTTTTGAGCTTATTCTTTGATTCTAAGCTTATTTTTGAATTCTAATGACATGGAGACGATTATATGTGTTAGGGTTGTCATAAAAGTAAACCAAATGTCATTTCTAACAACACTCATTCCACAACATTCACACATTTGAATCAAACTTGTAAAACGAACTGTTTATGTTTGTATTCTAGTTTTAAGCGTAGTCTTTGATTCTAAGCTTATTTTTGAATTCTAATGACATGGAGACGATTATATGCGTTAGGGTTCTCATAAAAGTAAACCAAATGTCATTTCTAACAACACTCATTCCACAACATTCACACAGTTGATTCAATCTTGTAAAACGAACTGTGCATGCTTGTATTCTACTTTTGAACTTATTTTTCGATTCTAAACTTAGTTTTGAATTCTAATGACATGGAGACGATTATATGTGTTAGGGTGCTCATAAAAGTAAACCAAATGTCAATTCTAACCACACTCATTCCCCAACATTCACACATTAGAATCAAACTTGTAAAACGAACTTAGCATGCTTGTATTCTACTTTTGAGCTTATTCTTTGATTCTAAGCTTATTTTTGAATTCTAATGACATGGAGACGATTATATGTGTTAGGGTTCTCCTAAAAGTAAACCAAATGTCATTTCTAACAACAGTCATTCCACAACATTCACACATTTGAATCAAACTTGTAAAACGATCTGTTTATGTTTGTATTCTAGTTTTAAGCGTAGTCTTTGATTCTAAGCTTATTTTTGAATTCTAATGACATGGAGACGATTATATGTGTTAGGGTTGTCATAAAAGTAAACCAAATGTCATTTCTAACAACACTCATTCCACAACATTCACACATTTGAATCAAACTTGTAAAACGAACTGTTTATGTTTGTATTCTAGTTTTAAGCGTAGTCTTTGATTCTAAGCTTATTTTTGAATTCTAATGACATGGAGACGATTATATGCGTTAGGGTTCTCATAAAAGTAAACCAAATGTCATTTCTAACAACAGTCATTCCACAACATTCACACATTTGATTCAAACTTGTAAAACGAACTATGCATGCTTGTATTCTACTTTTGAGCTTATTCTTTGATTCTAAGCTTATTTTTGAATTCTAATGACATGGAGACGATTATATGTGTTAGGGTTGTCATAAAAGTAAACCAAATGTCATTTCTAACAACACTCATTCCACAACATTCACACATTTGAATCAAACTTGTAAAACGAACTGTTTATGTTTGTATTCTAGTTTTAAGCGTAGTCTTTGATTCTAAGCTTATTTTTGAATTCTAATGACATGGAGACGATTATATGCGTTAGGGTTCTCATAAAAGTAAACCAAATGTCATTTCTAACAACACTCATTCCACAACATTCACACAGTTGATTCAAACTTGTAAAACGAACTGTGCATGCTTGTATTCTACTTTTGAGCTTATTCTTCGATTCTAAACTTAGTTTTGAATTCTAATGACATGGAGACGATTATATGTGTTAGGGTTCTCATAAAAGTAAACCAAATGTCATTTCTAACCACACTCATTCCCCAACATTCACACATTAGAATCAAACTTGTAAAACGAACTTAGCATGCTTGTATTCTACTTTTGAGCTTATTCTTTGATTCTAAGCTTATTTTTGAATTCTAATGACATGGAGACGATTATATGTGTTAGGGTTCTCCTAAAAGTAAACCAAATGTCATTTCTAACAACACTCATTCCACAACATTCACACATTTGATTCAAACTTGTAAAACGAACTGTGCATGCTTGTATTCTACTTTTGAGCTTATTCTTCGATTCTAAGCTTATTTTTGAATTCTAATGACATGGAGACGATTATATGTGTTAGGGTTGTCATAAAAGTAAACCAAATGTCATTTCTAACAACACTCATTCCACAACATTCACACATTTGAATCAAACTTGTAAAACGAACTGTTTATGTTTGTATTCTAGTTTTAAGCGTAGTCTTTGATTCTAAGCTTATTTTTGAATTCTAATGACATGGAGACGATTATATGCGTTAGGGTTCTCATAAAAGTAAACCAAATGTCATTTCTAACAACAGTCATTCCACAACATTCACACATTTGATTCAAACTTGTAAAACGAACTGTGCATGCTTGTATTCTACTTTTGAGCTTATTCTTTGATTCTAAGCTTATTTTTGAATTCTAATGACATGGAGACGATTATATGTGTTAGGGTTGTCATAAAAGTAAACCAAATGTCATTTCTAACAACACTCATTCCACAACATTCACACATTTGAATCAAACTTGTAAAACGAACTGTTTATGTTTGTATTCTAGTTTTAAGCGTAGTCTTTGATTCTAAGCTTATTTTTGAATTCTAATGACATGGAGACGATTATATGCGTTAGGGTTCTGATAAAAGTAAACCAAATGTCATTTCTAACAACACTCATTCCACAACATTCACACAGTTGATTCAAACTTGTAAAACGAACTGTGCATGCTTGTATTCTACTTTTGAGCTTATTCTTCGATTCTAAACTTAGTTTTGAATTCTAATGACATGGAGACGATTATATGTGTTAGGGTTCTCATAAAAGTAAACCAAATGTCATTTCTAACCACACTCATTCCCCAACATTCACACATTAGAATCAAACATGTAAAACGAACTTAGCATGCTTGTATTCTACTTTTGAGCTTATTCTTTGATTCTAAGCTTATTTTTGAATTCTAATGACATGGAGACGATTATATGTGTTAGGGTTCTCCTAAAAGTAAACCAAATGTCATTTCTAACAACACTCATTCCACAACATTCACACATTTGATTCAAACTTGTAAAACGAACTGTGCATGCTTGTATTCTACTTTTGAGCTTATTCTTCGATTCTAAGCTTATTTTTGAATTCTAATGACATGGAGACGATTATATGTGTTAGGGTTGTCATAAAAGTAAACCAAATGTCATTTCTAACAACACTCATTCCACAACATTCACACATTTGAATCAAACTTGTAAAACGAACTGTTTATGTTTGTATTCTAGTTTTAAGCGTAGTCTTTGATTCTAAGCTTATTTTTGAATTCTAATGACATGGAGACGATTATATGCGTTAGGGTTCTCATAAAAGTAAACCAAATGTCATTTCTAACAACACTCATTCCACAACATTCACACAGTTGATTCAATCTTGTAAAACGAACTGTGCATGCTTGTATTCTACTTTTGAACTTATTTTTCGATTCTAAACTTAGTTTTGAATTCTAATGACATGGAGACGATTATATGTGTTAGGGTGCTCATAAAAGTAAACCAAATGTCAATTCTAACCACACTCATTCCCCAACATTCACACATTAGAATCAAACTTGTAAAACGAACTTAGCATGCTTGTATTCTACTTTTGAGCTTATTCTTTGATTCTAAGCTTATTTTTGAATTCTAATGACATGGAGACGATTATATGTGTTAGGGTTCTCCTAAAAGTAAACCAAATGTCATTTCTAACAACACTCATTCCACAACATTCACACATTTGAATCAAACTTGTAAAACGAACTGTTTATGTTTGTATTCTAGTTTTAAGCGTAGTCTTTGATTCTAAGCTTATTTTTGAATTCTAATGACATGGAGACGATTATATGCGTTAGGGTTCTCATAAAAGTAAACCAAATGTCATTTCTAACAACAGTCATTCCACAACATTCACACATTTGATTCAAACTTGTAAAACGAACTGTGCAGGCTTGTATTCTACTTTTGAGCTTATTCTTTGATTCTAAGCTTATTTTTGAATTCTAATGACATGGAGACGATTATATGTGTTAGGGTTCTCCTAAAAGTAAACCAAATGTCATTTCTAACAACACTCATTCCACAACATTCACACATTTGATTCAAACTTGTACAACGAACTGTGCATGCTTGTATTCTACTTTTGAGCTTATTCTTCGATTCTAAGCTTATTTTTGAATTCTAATGACATGGAGACGATTATATGTGTTAGGGTTGTCATAAAAGTAAACCAAATGTCATTTCTAACAACACTCATTCCACAACATTCACACATTTGAATCAAACTTGTAAAACGATCTGTTTATGTTTGTATTCTAGTTTTAAGCGTAGTCTTTGATTCTAAGCTTATTTTTGAATTCTAATGACATGGAGACGATTATATGTGTTAGGGTTGTCATAAAAGTAAACCAAATGTCATTTCTAACAACACTCATTCCACAACATTCACACATTTGAATCAAACTTGTAAAACGAACTGTTTATGTTTGTATTCTAGTTTTAAGCGTAGTCTTTGATTCTAAGCTTATTTTTGAATTCTAATGACATGGAGACGATTATATGCGTTAGGGTTCTCATAAAAGTAAACCAAATGTCATTTCTAACAACAGTCATTCCACAACATTCACACATTTGATTCAAACTTGTAAAACGAACTATGCATGCTTGTATTCTACTTTTGAGCTTATTCTTTGATTCTAAGCTTATTTTTGAATTCTAATGACATGGAGACGATTATATGTGTTAGGGTTGTCATAAAAGTAAACCAAATGTCATTTCTAACAACACTCATTCCACAACATTCACACATTTGAATCAAACTTGTAAAACGAACTGTTTATGTTTGTATTCTAGTTTTAAGCGTAGTCTTTGATTCTAAGCTTATTTTTGAATTCTAATGACATGGAGACGATTATATGCGTTAGGGTTCTCATAAAAGTAAACCAAATGTCATTTCTAACAACACTCATTCCACAACATTCACACAGTTGATTCAAACTTGTAAAACGAACTGTGCATGCTTGTATTCTACTTTTGAGCTTATTCTTCGATTCTAAACTTAGTTTTGAATTCTAATGACATGGAGACGATTATATGTGTTAGGGTTCTCATAAAAGTAAACCAAATGTCATTTCTAACCACACTCATTCCCCAACATTCACACATTAGACTCAAACTTGTAAAACGAACTTAGCATGCTTGTATTCTACTTTTGAGCTTATTCTTTGATTCTAAGCTTATTTTTGAATTCTAATGACATGGAGACGATTATATGTGTTAGGGTTCTCCTAAAAGTAAACCAAATGTCATTTCTAACAACACTCATTCCACAACATTCACACATTTGATTCAAACTTGTAAAACGAACTGTGCATGCTTGTATTCTACTTTTGAGCTTATTCTTCGATTCTAAGCTTATTTTTGAATTCTAATGACATGGAGACGATTATATGTGTTAGGGTTGTCATAAAAGTAAACCAAATGTCATTTCTAACAACACTCATTCCACAACATTCACACATTTGAATCAAACTTGTAAAACGAACTGTTTATGTTTGTATTCTAGTTTTAAGCGTAGTCTTTGATTCTAAGCTTATTTTTGAATTCTAATGACATGGAGACGATTATATGCGTTAGGGTTCTCATAAAAGTAAACCAAATGTCATTTCTAACAACACTCATTCCACAACATTCACACAGTTGATTCAAACTTGTAAAACGAACTGTGCATGCTTGTATTCTACTTTTGAGCTTATTCTTTGATTCTAAGCTTATTTTTGAATTCTAATGACATGGAGACGATTATATGTGTTAGGGTGCTCATAAAAGTAAACCAAATGTCATTTCTAACCACACTCATTCCCCAACATTCACACATTAGAATCAAACTTGTAAAACGAACTTAGCATGTTTGTATTCTACTTTTGAGCTTATTCTTTGATTCTAAGCTTATTTTTGAATTCTAATGACATGGAGACGATTATATGCGTTAGGGTTCTCATAAAAGTAAACCAAATGTCATTTCTAACAACACTCATTCCACAACATTCACACAGTTGATTCAAACTTGTAAAACGAACTGTGCATGCTTGTATTCTACTTTTGAGCTTATTCTTCGATTCTAAGCTTATTTTTGAATTCTAATGACATGGAGACGATTATATGTGTTAGGGTTGTCATAAAAGTAAACCAAATGTCATTTCTAACAACACTCATTCCACAACATTCACACATTTGAATCAAACTTGTAAAACGAACTGTTTATGTTTGTATTCTAGTTTTAAGCGTAGTCTTTGATTCTAAGCTTATTTTTGAATTCTAATGACATGGAGACGATTATATGCGTTAGGGTTCTCATAAAAGTAAACCAAATGTCATTTCTAACAACACTCATTCCACAACATTCACACAGTTGATTCAAACTTGTAAAACGAACTGTGCATGCTTGTATTCTACTTTTGAGCTTATTCTTCGATTCTAAACTTAGTTTTGAATTCTAATGACATGGAGACGATTATATGTGTTAGGGTTCTCATAAAAGTAAACCAAATGTCATTTCTAACCACACTCATTCCCCAACATTCACACATTAGACTCAAACTTGTAAAACGAACTTAGCATGCTTGTATTCTACTTTTGAGCTTATTCTTTGATTCTAAGCTTATTTTTGAATTCTAATGACATGGAGACGATTATATGTGTTAGGGTTCTCCTAAAAGTAAACCAAATGTCATTTCTAACAACACTCATTCCACAACATTCACACATTTGATTCAAACTTGTAAAACGAACTGTGCATGCTTGTATTCTACTTTTGAGCTTATTCTTCGATTCTAAGCTTATTTTTGAATTCTAATGACATGGAGACGATTATATGTGTTAGGGTTGTCATAAAAGTAAACCAAATGTCATTTCTAACAACACTCATTCCACAACATTCACACATTTGAATCAAACTTGTAAAACGAACTGTTTATGTTTGTATTCTAGTTTTAAGCGTAGTCTTTGATTCTAAGCTTATTTTTGAATTCTAATGACATGGAGACGATTATATGCGTTAGGGTTCTCATAAAAGTAAACCAAATGTCATTTCTAACAACACTCATTCCACAACATTCACACAGTTGATTCAAACTTGTAAAACGAACTGTGCATGCTTGTATTCTACTTTTGAGCTTATTCTTTGATTCTAAGCTTATTTTTGAATTCTAATGACATGGAGACGATTATATGTGTTAGGGTGCTCATAAAAGTAAACCAAATGTCATTTCTAACCACACTCATTCCCCAACATTCACACATTAGAATCAAACTTGTAAAACGAACTTAGCATGTTTGTATTCTACTTTTGAGCTTATTCTTTGATTCTAAGCTTATTTTTGAATTCTAATGACATGGAGACGATTATATGCGTTAGGGTTCTCATAAAAGTAAACCAAATGTCATTTCTAACAACACTCATTCCACAACATTCACACAGTTGATTCAAACTTGTAAAACGAACTGTGCATGCTTGTATTCTACTTTTGAGCTTATTCTTCGATTCTAAGCTTATTTTTGAATTCTAATGACATGGAGACGATTATATGTGTTAGGGTTGTCATAAAAGTAAACCAAATGTCATTTCTAACAACACTCATTCCACAACATTCACACATTTGAATCAAACTTGTAAAACGAACTGTTTATGTTTGTATTCTAGTTTTAAGCGTAGTCTTTGATTCTAAGCTTATTTTTGAATTCTAATGACATGGAGACGATTATATGCGTTAGGGTTCTCATAAAAGTAAACCAAATGTCATTTCTAACAACACTCATTCCACAACATTCACACAGTTGATTCAAACTTGTAAAACGAACTGTGCATGCTTGTATTCTACTTTTGAGCTTATTCTTCGATTCTAAGCTTATTTTTGAATTCTAATGACATGGAGACGATTATATGTGTTAGGGTTGTCATAAAAGTAAACCAAATGTCATTTCTAACAACACTCATTCCACAACATTCACACATTTGAATCAAACTTGTAAAACGAACTGTTTATGTTTGTATTCTAGTTTTAAGCGTAGTCTTTGATTCTAAGCTTATTTTTGAATTCTAATGACATGGAGACGATTATATGCGTTAGGGTTCTCATAAAAGTAAACCAAATGTCATTTCTAACAACACTCATTCCACAACATTCACACAGTTGATTCAAACTTGTAAAACGAACTGTGCATGCTTGTATTCTACTTTTGAGCTTATTCTTTGATTCTAAGCTTATTTTTGAATTCTAATGACATGGAGACGATTATATGTGTTAGGGTTGTCATAAAAGTAAACCAAATGTCATTTCTAACAACACTCATTCCACAACATTCACACATTTGAATCAAACTTGTAAAACGAACTGTTTATGTTTGTATTCTAGTTTTAAGCGTAGTCTTTGATTCTAAGCTTATTTTTGAATTCTAATGACATGGAGACGATTATATGCGTTAGGGTTCTCATAAAAGTAAACCAAATGTCATTTCTAACAACACTCATTCCACAACATTCACACAGTTGATTCAAACTTGTAAAACGAATTGTGCATGCTTGTATTCTACTTTTGAGCTTATTCTTCGATTCTAAACTTAGTTTTGAATTCTAATGACATGGAGACGATTATATGTGTTAGGGTTCTCATAAAAGTAAACCAAATGTCATTTCTAACCACACTCATTCCCCAACATTCACACATTAGACTCAAACTTGTAAAACGAACTTAGCATGCTTGTATTCTACTTTTGAGCTTATTCTTTGATTCTAAGCTTATTTTTGAATTCTAATGACATGGAGACGATTATATGTGTTAGGGTTGTCATAAAAGTAAACCAAATGTCATTTCTAACAACACTCATTCCACAACATTCACACAGTTGATTCAAACTTGTAAAACGAACTGTGCATGCTTGTATTCTACTTTTGAGCTTATTCTTCGATTCTAAGCTTATTTTTGAATTCTAATGACATGGAGACGATTATATGTGTTAGGGTTGTCATAAAAGTAAACCAAATGTCATTTCTAACAACACTCATTCCACAACATTCACACATTTGAATCAAACTTGTAAAACGAACTGTTTATGTTTGTATTCTAGTTTTAAGCGTAGTCTTTGATTCTAAGCTTATTTTTGAATTCTAATGACATGGAGACGATTATATGCGTTAGGGTTCTCATAAAAGTAAACCAAATGTCATTTCTAACAACACTCATTCCACAACATTCACACATTTGAATCAAACTTGTAAAACGAACTGTTTATGTTTGTATTCTAGTTTTAAGCGTAGTCTTTGATTCTAAGCTTATTTTTGAATTCTAATGACATGGAGACGATTATATGCGTTAGGGTTCTCATAAAAGTAAACCAAATGTCATTTCTAACAACAGTCATTCCACAACATTCACACATTTGATTCAAACTTGTAAAACGAACTGTGCATGCTTGTATTCTACTTTTGAGCTTATTCTTTGATTCTAAGCTTATTTTTGAATTCTAATGACATGGAGACGATTATATGTGTTAGGGTTGTCATAAAAGTAAACCAAATGTCATTTCTAACAACACTCATTCCACAACATTCACACATTTGAATCAAACTTGTAAAACGAACTGTTTATGTTTGTATTCTAGTTTTAAGCGTAGTCTTTGATTCTAAGCTTATTTTTGAATTCTAATGACATGGAGACGATTATATGCGTTAGGGTTCTCATAAAAGTAAACCAAATGTCATTTCTAACCACACTCATTCCACAACATTCACACAGTTGATTCAAACTTGTAAAACGAACTGTGCATGCTTGTATTCTACTTTTGAACTTATTTTTCGATTCTAAACTTAGTTTTGAATTCTAATGACATGGAGACGATTATATGTGTTAGGGTGCTCATAAAAGTAAACCAAATGTCATTTCTAACCACACTCATTCCCCAACATTCACACATTAGAATCAAACTTGTAAAACGAACTTAGCATGTTTGTATTCTACTTTTGAGCTTATTCTTCGATTCTAAGCTTATTTTTGAATTCTAATGACATGGAGACGATTATATGTGTTAGGGTTGTCATAAAAGTAAACCAAATGTCATTTCTAACAACACTCATTCCACAACATTCACACATTTGAATCAAACTTGTAAAACGAACTGTTTATGTTTGTATTCTAGTTTTAAGCGTAGTCTTTGATTCTAAGCTTATTTTTGAATTCTAATGACATGGAGACGATTATATGCGTTAGGGTTCTCATAAAAGTAAACCAAATGTCATTTCTAACAACACTCATTCCACAACATTCACACAGTTGATTCAAACTTGTAAAACGAACTGTGCATGCTTGTATTCTACTTTTGAGCTTATTCTTTGATTCTAAGCTTATTTTTGAATTCTAATGACATGGAGACGATTATATGTGTTAGGGTGCTCATAAAAGTAAACCAAATGTCATTTCTAACCACACTCATTCCCCAACATTCACACATTAGAATCAAACTTGTAAAACGAACTTAGCATGTTTGTATTCTACTTTTGAGCTTATTCTTTGATTCTAAGCTTATTTTTGAATTCTAATGACATGGAGACGATTATATGCGTTAGGGTTCTCATAAAAGTAAACCAAATGTCATTTCTAACAACACTCATTCCACAACATTCACACAGTTGATTCAAACTTGTAAAACGAACTGTGCATGCTTGTATTCTACTTTTGAGCTTATTCTTCGATTCTAAGCTTATTTTTGAATTCTAATGACATGGAGACGATTATATGTGTTAGGGTTGTCATAAAAGTAAACCAAATGTCATTTCTAACAACACTCATTCCACAACATTCACACATTTGAATCAAACTTGTAAAACGAACTGTTTATGTTTGTATTCTAGTTTTAAGCGTAGTCTTTGATTCTAAGCTTATTTTTGAATTCTAATGACATGGAGACGATTATATGCGTTAGGGTTCTCATAAAAGTAAACCAAATGTCATTTCTAACAACACTCATTCCACAACATTCACACAGTTGATTCAAACTTGTAAAACGAACTGTGCATGCTTGTATTCTACTTTTGAGCTTATTCTTCGATTCTAAACTTAGTTTTGAATTCTAATGACATGGAGACGATTATATGTGTTAGGGTTCTCATAAAAGTAAACCAAATGTCATTTCTAACCACACTCATTCCCCAACATTCACACATTAGACTCAAACTTGTAAAACGAACTTAGCATGCTTGTATTCTACTTTTGAGCTTATTCTTTGATTCTAAGCTTATTTTTGAATTCTAATGACATGGAGACGATTATATGTGTTAGGGTTCTCCTAAAAGTAAACCAAATGTCATTTCTAACAACACTCATTCCACAACATTCACACATTTGATTCAAACTTGTAAAACGAACTGTGCATGCTTGTATTCTACTTTTGAGCTTATTCTTCGATTCTAAGCTTATTTTTGAATTCTAATGACATGGAGACGATTATATGTGTTAGGGTTGTCATAAAAGTAAACCAAATGTCATTTCTAACAACACTCATTCCACAACATTCACACATTTGAATCAAACTTGTAAAACGAACTGTTTATGTTTGTATTCTAGTTTTAAGCGTAGTCTTTGATTCTAAGCTTATTTTTGAATTCTAATGACATGGAGACGATTATATGCGTTAGGGTTCTCATAAAAGTAAACCAAATGTCATTTCTAACAACACTCATTCCACAACATTCACACAGTTGATTCAAACTTGTAAAACGAACTGTGCATGCTTGTATTCTACTTTTGAGCTTATTCTTTGATTCTAAGCTTATTTTTGAATTCTAATGACATGGAGACGATTATATGTGTTAGGGTGCTCATAAAAGTAAACCAAATGTCATTTCTAACCACACTCATTCCCCAACATTCACACATTAGAATCAAACTTGTAAAACGAACTTAGCATGTTTGTATTCTACTTTTGAGCTTATTCTTTGATTCTAAGCTTATTTTTGAATTCTAATGACATGGAGACGATTATATGCGTTAGGGTTCTCATAAAAGTAAACCAAATGTCATTTCTAACAACACTCATTCCACAACATTCACACAGTTGATTCAAACTTGTAAAACGAACTGTGCATGCTTGTATTCTACTTTTGAGCTTATTCTTCGATTCTAAGCTTATTTTTGAATTCTAATGACATGGAGACGATTATATGTGTTAGGGTTGTCATAAAAGTAAACCAAATGTCATTTCTAACAACACTCATTCCACAACATTCACACATTTGAATCAAACTTGTAAAACGAACTGTTTATGTTTGTATTCTAGTTTTAAGCGTAGTCTTTGATTCTAAGCTTATTTTTGAATTCTAATGACATGGAGACGATTATATGCGTTAGGGTTCTCATAAAAGTAAACCAAATGTCATTTCTAACAACACTCATTCCACAACATTCACACAGTTGATTCAAACTTGTAAAACGAACTGTGCATGCTTGTATTCTACTTTTGAGCTTATTCTTCGATTCTAAGCTTATTTTTGAATTCTAATGACATGGAGACGATTATATGTGTTAGGGTTGTCATAAAAGTAAACCAAATGTCATTTCTAACAACACTCATTCCACAACATTCACACATTTGAATCAAACTTGTAAAACGAACTGTTTATGTTTGTATTCTAGTTTTAAGCGTAGTCTTTGATTCTAAGCTTATTTTTGAATTCTAATGACATGGAGACGATTATATGCGTTAGGGTTCTCATAAAAGTAAACCAAATGTCATTTCTAACAACACTCATTCCACAACATTCACACATTTGAATCAAACTTGTAAAACGAACTGTTTATGTTTGTATTCTAGTTTTAAGCGTAGTCTTTGATTCTAAGCTTATTTTTGAATTCTAATGACATGGAGACGATTATATGCGTTAGGGTTCTCATAAAAGTAAACCAAATGTCATTTCTAACAACAGTCATTCCACAACATTCACACATTTGATTCAAACTTGTAAAACGAACTGTGCATGCTTGTATTCTACTTTTGAGCTTATTCTTTGATTCTAAGCTTATTTTTGAATTCTAATGACATGGAGACGATTATATGTGTTAGGGTTGTCATAAAAGTAAACCAAATGTCATTTCTAACAACACTCATTCCACAACATTCACACATTTGAATCAAACTTGTAAAACGAACTGTTTATGTTTGTATTCTAGTTTTAAGCGTAGTCTTTGATTCTAAGCTTATTTTTGAATTCTAATGACATGGAGACGATTATATGCGTTAGGGTTCTCATAAAAGTAAACCAAATGTCATTTCTAACCACACTCATTCCACAACATTCACACAGTTGATTCAAACTTGTAAAACGAACTGTGCATGCTTGTATTCTACTTTTGAACTTATTTTTCGATTCTAAACTTAGTTTTGAATTCTAATGACATGGAGACGATTATATGTGTTAGGGTGCTCATAAAAGTAAACCAAATGTCATTTCTAACCACACTCATTCCCCAACATTCACACATTAGAATCAAACTTGTAAAACGAACTTAGCATGTTTGTATTCTACTTTTGAGCTTATTCTTCGATTCTAAGCTTATTTTTGAATTCTAATGACATGGAGACGATTATATGTGTTAGGGTTGTCATAAAAGTAAACCAAATGTCATTTCTAACAACACTCATTCCACAACATTCACACATTTGAATCAAACTTGTAAAACGAACTGTTTATGTTTGTATTCTAGTTTTAAGCGTAGTCTTTGATTCTAAGCTTATTTTTGAATTCTAATGACATGGAGACGATTATATGTGTTAGGGTTCTCCTAAAAGTAAACCAAATGTCATTTCTAAAAACACTCATTCCACAACATTCACACATTTGATTCAAACTTGTAAAACGAACTGTGCATGCTTGTATTCTACTTTTGAGCTTATTCTTCGATTCTAAGCTTATTTTTGAATTCTAATGACATGGAGACGATTATATGTGTTAGGGTTGTCATAAAAGTAAACCAAATCTCATTTCTAACAACACTCATTCCACAACATTCACACATTTGATTCAAACTTGTAAAACGAACTGTGCATGCTTGTATTCTACTTTTGAGCTTATTCTTCGATTCTAAGCTTATTTTTGAATTCTAATGACATGGAGACGATTATATGTGTTAGGGTTGTCATAAAAGTAAACCAAATGTCATTTCTAACAACACTCATTCCACAACATTCACACATTTGAATCAAACTTGTAAAACGAACTGTTTATGTTTGTATTCTAGTTTTAAGCGTAGTCTTTGATTCTAAGCTTATTTTTGAATTCTAATGACATGGAGACGATTATATGCGTTAGGGTTCTCATAAAAGTAAACCAAATGTCATTTCTAACAACACTCATTCCACAACATTCACACAGTTGATTCAAACTTGTAAAACGAACTGTGCATGCTTGTATTCTACTTTTGAACTTATTTTTCGATTCTAAACTTAGTTTTGAATTCTAATGACATGGAGACGATTATATGTGTTAGGGTGCTCATAAAAGTAAACCAAATGTCATTTCTAACCACACTCATTCCCCAACATTCACACATTAGAATCAAACTTGTAAAACGAACTTAGCATGTTTGTATTCTACTTTTGAGCTTATTCTTCGATTCTAAGCTTATTTTTGAATTCTAATGACATGGAGACGATTATATGTGTTAGGGTTCTCCTAAAAGTAAACCAAATGTCATTTCTAACAACACTCATTCCACAACATTCACACATTTGATTCAAACTTGTACAACGAACTGTGCATGCTTGTATTCTACTTTTGAGCTTATTCTTCGATTCTAAGCTTATTTTTGAATTCTAATGACATGGAGACGATTATATGTGTTAGGGTTGTCATAAAAGTAAACCAAATGTCATTTCTAACAACACTCATTCCACAACATTCACACAGTTGATTCAAACTTGTAAAACGAACTGTGCATGCTTGTATTCTACTTTTGAGCTTATTCTTCGATTCTAAACTTAGTTTTGAATTCTAATGACATGGAGACGATTATATGTGTTAGGGTTCTCATAAAAGTAAACCAAATGTCATTTCTAACCACACTCATTCCCCAACATTCACACATTAGAATCAAACTTGTAAAACGAACTTAGCATGCTTGTATTCTACTTTTGAGCTTATTCTTTGATTCTAAGCTTATTTTTGAATTCTAATGACATGGAGACGATTATATGTGTTAGGGTTCTCCTAAAAGTAAACCAAATGTCATTTCTAACAACACTCATTCCACAACATTCACACATTTGATTCAAACTTGTAAAACGAACTGTGCATGCTTGTATTCTACTTTTGAGCTTATTCTTCGATTCTAAGCTTATTTTTGAATTCTAATGACATGGAGACGATTATATGTGTTAGGGTTGTCATAAAAGTAAACCAAATGTCATTTCTAACAACACTCATTCCACAACATTCACACATTTGAATCAAACTTGTAAAACGAACTGTTTATGTTTGTATTCTAGTTTTAAGCGTAGTCTTTGATTCTAAGCTTATTTTTGAATTCTAATGACATGGAGACGATTATATGCGTTAGGGTTCTCATAAAAGTAAACCAAATGTCATTTCTAACAACAGTCATTCCACAACATTCACACATTTGATTCAAACTTGTAAAACGAACTGTGCATGCTTGTATTCTACTTTTGAGCTTATTCTTTGATTCTAAGCTTATTTTTGAATTCTAATGACATGGAGACGATTATATGTGTTAGGGTTCTCCTAAAAGTAAACCAAATGTCATTTCTAACAACACTCATTCCACAACATTCACACATTTGATTCAAACTTGTAAAACGAACTGTGCATGCTTGTATTCTACTTTTGAGCTTATTCTTCGATTCTAAGCTTATTTTTGAATTCTAATGACATGGAGACGATTATATGTATTAGGGTTGTCATAAAAGTAAACCAAATGTCATTTCTAACAACACTCATTCCACAACATTCACACATTTGAATCAAACTTGTAAAACGAACTGTTTATGTTTGTATTCTAGTTTTAAGCGTAGTCTTTGATTCTAAGCTTATTTTTGAATTCTAATGACATGGAGACGATTATATGCGTTAGGGTTCTCATAAAAGTAAACCAAATGTCATTTCTAACAACACTCATTCCACAACATTCACACAGTTGATTCAAACTTGTAAAACGAACTGTGCATGCTTGTATTCTACTTTTGAGCTTATTCTTCGATTCTAAACTTAGTTTTGAATTCTAATGACATGGAGACGATTATATGTGTTAGGGTTCTCATAAAAGTAAACCAAATGTCATTTCTAACCACACTCATTCCCCAACATTCACACATTAGAATCAAACTTGTAAAACGAACTTAGCATGCTTGTATTCTACTTTTGAGCTTATTCTTTGATTCTAAGCTTATTTTTGAATTCTAATGACATGGAGACGATTATATGTGTTAGGGTTCTCCTAAAAGTAAACCAAATGTCATTTCTAACAACACTCATTCCACAACATTCACACATTTGATTCAAACTTGTAAAACGAACTGTGCATGCTTGTATTCTACTTTTGAGCTTATTCTTCGATTCTAAGCTTATTTTTGAATTCTAATGACATGGAGACGATTATATGTGTTAGGGTTGTCATAAAAGTAAACCAAATGTCATTTCTAACAACACTCATTCCACAACATTCACACATTTGAATCAAACTTGTAAAACGAACTGTTTATGTTTGTATTCTAGTTTTAAGCGTAGTCTTTGATTCTAAGCTTATTTTTGAATTCTAATGACATGGAGACGATTATATGTGTTAGGGTTGTCATAAAAGTAAACCAAATGTCATTTCTAACAACACTCATTCCACAACATTCACACATTTGAATCAAACTTGTAAAACGAACTATTTATGTTTGTATTCTAGTTTTAAGCGTAGTCTTTGATTCTAAGCTTATTTTTGAATTCTAATGACATGGAGACGATTATATGCGTTAGGGTTCTCATAAAAGTAAACCAAATGTCATTTCTAACAACAGTCATTCCACAACATTCACACATTTGATTCAAACTTGTAAAACGAACTATGCATGCTTGTATTCTACTTTTGAGCTTATTCTTTGATTCTAAGCTTATTTTTGAATTCTAATGTCATCGAGACGATTATATGTGTTAGGGTTCTCCTAAAAGTAAACCAAATGTCATTTCTAAAAACACTCATTCCACAACATTCACACATTTGATTCAAACTTGTAAAACGAACTGTGCATGCTTGTATTCTACTTTTGAGCTTATTCTTCGATTCTAAGCTTATTTTTGAATTCTAATGACATGGAGACGATTATATGTGTTAGGGTTGTCATAAAAGTAAACCAAATGTCATTTCTAACAACACTCATTCCACAACATTCACACATTTGAATCAAACTTGTAAAACGAACTGTTTATGTTTGTATTCTAGTTTTAAGCGTAGTCTTTGATTCTAAGCTTATTTTTGAATTCTAATGACATGGAGACGATTATATGCGTTAGGGTTCTCATAAAAGTAAACCAAATGTCATTTCTAACAACAGTCATTCCACAACATTCACACATTTGATTCAAACTTGTAAAACGAACTGTGCATGCTTGTATTCTACTTTTGAGCTTATTCTTTGATTCTAAGCTTATTTTTGAATTCTAATGACATGGAGACGATTATATGTGTTAGGGTTCTCCTAAAAGTAAACCAAATGTCATTTCTAACAACACTCATTCCACAACATTCACACATTTGATTCAAACTTGTAAAACGAACTGTGCATGCTTGTATTCTACTTTTGAGCTTATTCTTCGATTCTAAGCTTATTTTTGAATTCTAATGACATGGAGACGATTATATGTATTAGGGTTGTCATAAAAGTAAACCAAATGTCATTTCTAACAACACTCATTCCACAACATTCACACATTTGAATCAAACTTGTAAAACGAACTGTTTATGTTTGTATTCTAGTTTTAAGCGTAGTCTTTGATTCTAAGCTTATTTTTGAATTCTAATGACATGGAGACGATTATATGCGTTAGGGTTCTCATAAAAGTAAACCAAATGTCATTTCTAACAACACTCATTCCACAACATTCACACAGTTGATTCAAACTTGTAAAACGAACTGTGCATGCTTGTATTCTACTTTTGAGCTTATTCTTCGATTCTAAACTTAGTTTTGAATTCTAATGACATGGAGACGATTATATGTGTTAGGGTTCTCATAAAAGTAAACCAAATGTCATTTCTAACCACACTCATTCCCCAACATTCACACATTAGAATCAAACTTGTAAAACGAACTTAGCATGCTTGTATTCTACTTTTGAGCTTATTCTTTGATTCTAAGCTTATTTTTGAATTCTAATGACATGGAGACGATTATATGTGTTAGGGTTCTCCTAAAAGTAAACCAAATGTCATTTCTAACAACACTCATTCCACAACATTCACACATTTGATTCAAACTTGTAAAACGAACTGTGCATGCTTGTATTCTACTTTTGAGCTTATTCTTCGATTCTAAGCTTATTTTTGAATTCTAATGACATGGAGACGATTATATGTGTTAGGGTTGTCATAAAAGTAAACCAAATGTCATTTCTAACAACACTCATTCCACAACATTCACACATTTGAATCAAACTTGTAAAACGAACTGTTTATGTTTGTATTCTAGTTTTAAGCGTAGTCTTTGATTCTAAGCTTATTTTTGAATTCTAATGACATGGAGACGATTATATGCGTTAGGGTTCTCATAAAAGTAAACCAAATGTCATTTCTAACAACAGTCATTCCACAACATTCACACATTTGATTCAAACTTGTAAAACGAACTGTGCATGCTTGTATTCTACTTTTGAGCTTATTCTTTGATTCTAAGCTTATTTTTGAATTCTAATGACATGGAGACGATTATATGTGTTAGGGTTCTCCTAAAAGTAAACCAAATGTCATTTCTAACAACACTCATTCCACAACATTCACACATTTGATTCAAACTTGTAAAACGAACTGTGCATGCTTGTATTCTACTTTTGAGCTTATTCTTCGATTCTAAGCTTATTTTTGAATTCTAATGACATGGAGACGATTATATGTATTAGGGTTGTCATAAAAGTAAACCAAATGTCATTTCTAACAACACTCATTCCACAACATTCACACATTTGAATCAAACTTGTAAAACGAACTGTTTATGTTTGTATTCTAGTTTTAAGCGTAGTCTTTGATTCTAAGCTTATTTTTGAATTCTAATGACATGGAGACGATTATATGCGTTAGGGTTCTCATAAAAGTAAACCAAATGTCATTTCTAACAACACTCATTCCACAACATTCACACAGTTGATTCAAACTTGTAAAACGAACTGTGCATGCTTGTATTCTACTTTTGAGCTTATTCTTCGATTCTAAACTTAGTTTTGAATTCTAATGACATGGAGACGATTATATGTGTTAGGGTTCTCATAAAAGTAAACCAAATGTCATTTCTAACCACACTCATTCCCCAACATTCACACATTAGAATCAAACTTGTAAAACGAACTTAGCATGCTTGTATTCTACTTTTGAGCTTATTCTTTGATTCTAAGCTTATTTTTGAATTCTAATGACATGGAGACGATTATATGTGTTAGGGTTGTCATAAAAGTAAACCAAATGTCATTTCTAACAACACTCATTCCACAACATTCACACATTTGATTCAAACTTGTAAAACGAACTGTGCATGCTTGTATTCTACTTTTGAGCTTATTCTTCGATTCTAAGCTTATTTTTGAATTCTAATGACATGGAGACGATTATATGCGTTAGGGTTCTCATAAAAGTAAACCAAATGTCATTTCTAACAACACTCATTCCACAACATTCACACATTTGATTCAAACTTGTAAAACGAACTGTGCATGCTTGTATTCTACTTTTGAGCTTATTCTTCGATTCTAAACTTATTTTTGAATTCTAATGACATGGAGACGATTATATGTGTTAGGGTTCTCATAAAAGTAAACCAAATGTCATTTCTAACAACACTCATTCCACAACATTCACACATTTGATTCAAACTTGTAAAACGAACTGTGCATGCTTGTATTCTACTTTTGAGCTTATTCTTTGATTCTAAGCTTATTTTTGAATTCTAATGACATGGAGACGATTATATGTGTTAGGGTTCTCCTAAAAGTAAACCAAATGTCATTTCTAACAACACTCATTCCACAACATTCACACATTTGATTCAAACTTGTAAAACGAACTGTGCATGCTTGTATTCTACTTTTGAGCTTATTCTTCGATTCTAAGCTTATTTTTGAATTCTAATGACATGGAGACGATTATATGTATTAGGGTTGTCATAAAAGTAAACCAAATGTCATTTCTAACAACACTCATTCCACAACATTCACACATTTGAATCAAACTTGTAAAACGAACTGTTTATGTTTGTATTCTAGTTTTAAGCGTAGTCTTTGATTCTAAGCTTATTTTTGAATTCTAATGACATGGAGACGATTATATGCGTTAGGGTTCTCATAAAAGTAAACCAAATGTCATTTCTAACAACACTCATTCCACAACATTCACACAGTTGATTCAAACTTGTAAAACGAACTGTGCATGCTTGTATTCTACTTTTGAGCTTATTCTTCGATTCTAAACTTAGTTTTGAATTCTAATGACATGGAGACGATTATATGTGTTAGGGTTCTCATAAAAGTAAACCAAATGTCATTTCTAACCACACTCATTCCCCAACATTCACACATTAGAATCAAACTTGTAAAACGAACTTAGCATGCTTGTATTCTACTTTTGAGCTTATTCTTTGATTCTAAGCTTATTTTTGAATTCTAATGACATGGAGACGATTATATGTGTTAGGGTTCTCCTAAAAGTAAACCAAATGTCATTTCTAACAACACTCATTCCACAACATTCACACATTTGATTCAAACTTGTAAAACGAACTGTGCATGCTTGTATTCTACTTTTGAGCTTATTCTTCGATTCTAAGCTTATTTTTGAATTCTAATGACATGGAGACGATTATATGCGTTAGGGTTCTCATAAAAGTAAACCAAATGTCATTTCTAACAACACTCATTCCACAACATTCACACATTTGATTCAAACTTGTAAAACGAACTGTGCATGCTTGTATTCTACTTTTGAGCTTATTCTTCGATTCTAAACTTATTTTTGAATTCTAATGACATGGAGACGATTATATGTGTTAGGGTTCTCATAAAAGTAAACCAAATGTCATTTCTAACAACACTCATTCCACAACATTCACACATTAGAATCAAACTTGTAAAACGAACTGTGCATGCTTGTATTTTACTTTTGAGCTTATTCTTCGATTCTAAGCTTATTTTTGAATTCTAATGACCTGGAGACGATTATATGTGTTAGGGTTGTCATAAAAGTAAACCAAATGTCATTTCTAGCAACACTCATTCCACAACATTCACACATTTGAATCAAACTTGTAAAACGAATTGTTTATGTTTGTATTCTAGTTTTAAGCGTAGTCTTTGATTCTAAGCTTATTTTTGAATTCTAATGACATGGAGACGATTATATGCGTTAGGGTTCTCATAAAAGTAAACCAAATGTTATTTCTAACAACAGTCATTCCACAACATTCACACATTTGATTCAAACTTGTAAAACGAACTGTGCATGCTTGTATTCTACTTTTGAGCTTATTCTTCGATTCTAAGCTTATTTTTTAATTCTAATGACATGGAGACAATTATATGTGTTAGGGTTGTCATAAAAGTAAACCAAAATGTCATTTCTAACAACACTCATTCCACAACATTCACACATTTGAATCAAACTTGTAAAACGAACTATGCATGCATGTATCGCAGTTTTGAGCTTATTCTTTGATTCTAAGCTTATTTTTGAATTCTAATGACATGGAGACGATTATATGCGTTAGGGTTCTCATAAAAGTAAACCAAATGTCATTTCTAACAACACTCATTCCACAACATTCACACATTTGATTCAAACTTGTAAAACGAACTGTGCATGCTTGTATTCTACTTTTGAGCTTATTCTTCGATTCTAAGGTTATTTTTGAATTCTAATGACATGGAGACGATTATATGCGTTAGGGTTCTCATAAAAGTAAACCAAATGTCATTTCTAACAACACTCATTCCACAACATTCACACATTTGATTCAAACTTGTAAAACGAACTGTGCATGCTTGTATTCTTTTTTTGAGCTTATTCTTCGATTCTAAACTTATTTTTGAATTCTAATGACATGGAGACGATTATATGTGATAGGGTTCTCATAAAAGTAAACCAAATGTCATTTCTAACAACACTCATTCCACAACATTCACACATTTGAATCAAACTTGTAAAATGAACTGTGCATGCATGTATCCTAGTTTTGAGCTTATTCTTTGATTCTAAGCTTATTTTTGAATTCTAATGACATGGAGACGACTATATGTGTTAGGGTTGTCATAAAAGTAAACCAAATGTCATTTCTAACAACACTCATTCCACAATATTCACACATTTGATTCAAACTTGTACAACGAACTGTGCATGCTTGTATTCTACTTTTGAGCTTATTCTTCGATTCTAAACTTATTTTTGAATTCTAATGACATGGAGACGATTATATGTGTTAGGATTCTCATAAAAGTAAACCAAATGTCATTTCTAACAACACTCATTCCACAACATTCACACATTTGAATCACCCTTGTAAAATGAACTGTGCATGATTGTATTCTACTTTTGAGCTTATTTTTCGATTCTAAGCTTATTTTTGAATTCTAATGACATGGAGACGATTATATGTGTTAGGGTTGTCATAAAAGTAAACCAAATGTCATTTCTAACAACACTCATTCCACAACATTCACACATTTGAATCAAACTTGTAAAACGAACTGTTTATGTTTGTATTCTAGTTTTAAGCGTAGTCTTTGATTCTAAGCTTATTTTTGAATTCTAATGACATGGAGACGATTATATGCGTTAGGGTTCTCATAAAAGTAAACCAAATGTCATTTCTAACCACACTCATTCCACAACATTCACACATTAGAATCAAACTTGTAAAACGAACTGTGCATGCTTGCATTTTACTTTTGAGCTTATTCTTCGATTCTAAGCTTATTTTTGAATTCTAATGACATGGAGACGATTATATGTGTTAGGGTTGTCATAAAAGTAAACCAAATGTCATTTCTAACAACACTCATTCCACAACATTCACACATTTGAATCAAACTTGTAAAACGAACTGTTTATGTTTGTATTCTAGTTTTAAGCGTAGTCTTTGATTCTAAGCTTATTTTTGAATTCTAATGACATGGAGACGATTATATGCGTTAGGGTTCTCATAAAAGTAAACCAAATGTCATTTCTAACAACAGTCATTCCACAACATTCACACATTTGATTCAAACTTGTAAAACGAACTGTGCATGCTTGTATTCTACTTTTGAGCTTATTCTTTGATTCTAAGCTTATTTTTGAATTCTAATGACATGGAGACGATTATATGTGTTAGGGTTCTCCTAAAAGTAAACCAAATGTCATTTCTAACAACACTCATTCCACAACATTCACACATTTGATTCAAACTTGTACAACGAACTGTGCATGCTTGTATTCTACTTTTGAGCTTATTCTTCGATTCTAAGCTTATTTTTGAATTCTAATGACATGGAGACGATTATATGTGTTAGGGTTGTCATAAAAGTAAACCAAATGTCATTTCTAACAACACTCATTCCACAACATTCACACATTTGAATCAAACTTGTAAAACGAACTGTTTATGTTTGTATTCTAGTTTTAAGCGTAGTCTTTGATTCTAAGCTTATTTTTGAATTCTAATGACATGGAGACGATTATATGTGTTAGGGTTGTCATAAAAGTAAACCAAATGTCATTTCTAACAACACTCATTCCACAACATTCACACATTTGAATCAAACTTGTAAAACGAACTGTTTATGTTTGTATTCTAGTTTTAAGCGTAGTCTTTGATTCTAAGCTTATTTTTGAATTCTAATGACATGGAGACGATTATATGCGTTAGGGTTCTCATAAAAGTAAACCAAATGTCATTTCTAACAACAGTCATTCCACAACATTCACACATTTGATTCAAACTTGTAAAACGAACTGTGCCTGCTTGTATTCTTTTTTTGAGCTTATTCTTCGATTCTAAACTTATTTTTGAATTCTAATGACATGGAGACGATTATATGTGATAGGGTTCTCATAAAAGTAAACCAAATGTCATTTCTAACAACACTCATTCCACAACATTCACACATTTGAATCAAACTTGTAAAACGAACTGTGCATGCTTGCATTTTACTTTTGAGCTTATTCTTTGATTCTAAGCTTATTTTTGAATTCTAATGACATGGAGACGACTATATGTGTTAGGGTTGTCATAAAAGTAAACCAAATGTCATTTCTAACAACACTCATTCCACAACATTCACACATTTGAATCAAACTTGTAAAACGAACTGTTTATGTTTGTATTCTAGTTTTAAGCATAGTCTTTGATTCTAAGCTTATTTTTGAATTCTAATGACATGGAGACGATTATATGTGTTAGGGTGCTCATAAAAGTAAACCAAATGTCATTTCTAACCACACTCATTCCCCAACATTCACACATTAGAATCAAACTTGTAAAACGAACTTAGCATGTTTGTATTCTACTTTTGAGCTTATTCTTCGATTCTAAGCTTATTTTTGAATTCTAATGACATGGAGACGATTATATGTGTTAGGGTTGTCATAAAAGTAAACCAAATGTCATTTCTAACAACACTCATTCCACAACATTCACACATTTGAATCAAACTTGTAAAACGAACTGTTTATGTTTGTATTCTAGTTTTAAGCGTAGTCTTTGATTCTAAGCTTATTTTTGAATTCTAATGACATGGAGACGATTATATGCGTTAGGGTTCTCATAAAAGTAAACCAAATGTCATTTCTAACAACAGTCATTCCACAACATTCACACATTTGATTCAAACTTGTAAAACGAACTGTGCATGCTTGTATTCTACTTTTGAGCTTATTCTTTGATTCTAAGCTTATTTTTGAATTCTAATGACATGGAGACGATTATATGTGTTAGGGTTGTCATAAAAGTAAACCAAATGTCATTTCTAACAACACTCATTCCACAACATTCACACATTTGAATCAAACTTGTAAAACGAACTGTTTATGTTTGTATTCTAG
This sequence comes from Spergularia bocconei, assembly GCA_963457585.1. Lineage (NCBI taxonomy): Eukaryota > Viridiplantae > Streptophyta > Magnoliopsida > Caryophyllales > Caryophyllaceae > Spergularia > Spergularia bocconei. The sequence continues at coordinate 11,674,349 of OY734956.1, forward strand.
TTTTAAGCGTAGTCTTTGATTCTAAGCTTATTTTTGAATTCTAATGACATGGAGACGATTATATGCGTTAGGGTTCTCATAAAAGTAAACCAAATGTCATTTCTAACAACAGTCATTCCACAACATTCACACATTTGATTCAAACTTGTAAAACGAACTGTGCATGCTTGTATTCTTTTTTTGAGCTTATTCTTCGATTCTAAACTTATTTTTGAATTCTAATGACATGGAGACGATTATATGTGATAGGGTTCTCATAAAAGTAAACCAAATGTCATTTCTAACAACACTCATTCCACAACATTCACACATTTGAATCAAACTTGTAAAATGAACTGTGCATGCATGTATCCTAGTTTTGAGCTTATTCTTTGATTCTAAGCTTATTTTTGAATTCTAATGACATGGAGACGACTATATGTGTTAGGGTTGTCATAAAAGTAAACCAAATGTCATTTCTAACAACACTCATTCCACAACATTCACACATTTGAATCAAACTTGTAAAACGAACTGTTTATGTTTGTATTCTAGTTTTAAGCATAGTCTTTGATTCTAAGCTTATTTTTGAATTCTAATGACATGGAGACGATTATATGTGTTAGGGTGCTCATAAAAGTAAACCAAATGTCATTTCTAACCACACTCATTCCCCAACATTCACACATTAGAATCAAACTTGTAAAACGAACTTAGCATGTTTGTATTCTACTTTTGAGCTTATTCTTCGATTCTAAGCTTATTTTTGAATTCTAATGACATGGAGACGATTATATGTGTTAGGGTTGTCATAAAAGTAAACCAAATGTCATTTCTAACAACACTCATTCCACAACATTCACACATTTGAATCAAACTTGTAAAACGAACTGTTTATGTTTGTATTCTAGTTTTAAGCGTAGTCTTTGATTCTAAGCTTATTTTTGAATTCTAATGACATGGAGACGATTATATGCGTTAGGGTTCTCATAAAAGTAAACCAAATGTCATTTCTAACAACAGTCATTCCACAACATTCACACATTTGATTCAAACTTGTAAAACGAACTGTGCATGCTTGTATTCTACTTTTGAGCTTATTCTTTGATTCTAAGCTTATTTTTGAATTCTAATGACATGGAGACGATTATATGTGTTAGGGTTCTCCTAAAAGTAAACCAAATGTCATTTCTAACAACACTCATTCCACAACATTCACACATTTGATTCAAACTTGTACAACGAACTGTGCATGCTTGTATTCTACTTTTGAGCTTATTCTTCGATTCTAAGCTTATTTTTGAATTCTAATGACATGGAGACGATTATATGTGTTAGGGTTGTCATAAAAGTAAACCAAATGTCATTTCTAACAACACTCATTCCACAACATTCACACATTTGAATCAAACTTGTAAAACGAACTGTTTATGTTTGTATTCTAGTTTTAAGCGTAGTCTTTGATTCTAAGCTTATTTTTGAATTCTAATGACATGGAGACGATTATATGTGTTAGGGTTGTCATAAAAGTAAACCAAATGTCATTTCTAACAACACTCATTCCACAACATTCACACATTTGAATCAAACTTGTAAAACGAACTGTTTATGTTTGTATTCTAGTTTTAAGCGTAGTCTTTGATTCTAAGCTTATTTTTGAATTCTAATGACATGGAGACGATTATATGCGTTAGGGTTCTCATAAAAGTAAACCAAATGTCATTTCTAACAACAGTCATTCCACAACATTCACACATTTGATTCAAACTTGTAAAACGAACTATGCATGCTTGTATTCTACTTTTGAGCTTATTCTTTGATTCTAAGCTTATTTTTGAATTCTAATGTCATCGAGACGATTATATGTGTTAGGGTTCTCCTAAAAGTAAACCAAATGTCATTTCTAAAAACACTCATTCCACAACATTCACACATTTGATTCAAACTTGTAAAACGAACTGTGCATGCTTGTATTCTACTTTTGAGCTTATTCTTCGATTCTAAGCTTATTTTTGAATTCTAATGACATGGAGACGATTATATGTGTTAGGGTTGTCATAAAAGTAAACCAAATGTCATTTCTAACAACACTCATTCCACAACATTCACACATTTGAATCAAACTTGTAAAACGAACTGTTTATGTTTGTATTCTAGTTTTAAGCGTAGTCTTTGATTCTAAGCTTATTTTTGAATTCTAATGACATGGAGACGATTATATGCGTTAGGGTTCTCATAAAAGTAAACCAAATGTCATTTCTAACAACAGTCATTCCACAACATTCACACATTTGATTCAAACTTGTAAAACGAACTGTGCATGCTTGTATTCTACTTTTGAGCTTATTCTTTGATTCTAAGCTTATTTTTGAATTCTAATGACATGGAGACGATTATATGTGTTAGGGTTCTCCTAAAAGTAAACCAAATGTCATTTCTAACAACACTCATTCCACAACATTCACACATTTGATTCAAACTTGTACAACGAACTGTGCATGCTTGTATTCTACTTTTGAGCTTATTCTTCGATTCTAAGCTTATTTTTGAATTCTAATGACATGGAGACGATTATATGTGTTAGGGTTGTCATAAAAGTAAACCAAATGTCATTTCTAACAACACTCATTCCACAACATTCACACATTTGAATCAAACTTGTAAAACGAACTGTTTATGTTTGTATTCTAGTTTTAAGCGTAGTCTTTGATTCTAAGCTTATTTTTGAATTCTAATGACATGGAGACGATTATATGTGTTAGGGTTGTCATAAAAGTAAACCAAATGTCATTTCTAACAACACTCATTCCACAACATTCACACATTTGAATCAAACTTGTAAAACGAACTGTTTATGTTTGTATTCTAGTTTTAAGCGTAGTCTTTGATTCTAAGCTTATTTTTGAATTCTAATGACATGGAGACGATTATATGCGTTAGGGTTCTCATAAAAGTAAACCAAATGTCATTTCTAACAACAGTCATTCCACAACATTCACACATTTGATTCAAACTTGTAAAACGAACTATGCATGCTTGTATTCTACTTTTGAGCTTATTCTTTGATTCTAAGCTTATTTTTGAATTCTAATGACATGGAGACGATTATATGTGTTAGGGTTCTCCTAAAAGTAAACCAAATGTCATTTCTAAAAACACTCATTCCACAACATTCACACATTTGATTCAAACTTGTAAAACGAACTGTGCATGCTTGTATTCTACTTTTGAGCTTATTCTTCGATTCTAAGCTTATTTTTGAATTCTAATGACATGGAGACGATTATATGTGTTAGGGTTGTCATAAAAGTAAACCAAATGTCATTTCTAACAACACTCATTCCACAACATTCACACATTTGAATCAAACTTGTAAAACGAACTGTTTATGTTTGTATTCTAGTTTTAAGCGTAGTCTTTGATTCTAAGCTTATTTTTGAATTCTAATGACATGGAGACGATTATATGCGTTAGGGTTCTCATAAAAGTAAACCAAATGTCATTTCTAACAACAGTCATTCCACAACATTCACACATTTGATTCAAACTTGTAAAACGAACTGTGCATGCTTGTATTCTACTTTTGAGCTTATTCTTTGATTCTAAGCTTATTTTTGAATTCTAATGACATGGAGACGATTATATGTGTTAGGGTTCTCCTAAAAGTAAACCAAATGTCATTTCTAACAACACTCATTCCACAACATTCACACATTTGATTCAAACTTGTACAACGAACTGTGCATGCTTGTATTCTACTTTTGAGCTTATTCTTCGATTCTAAGCTTATTTTTGAATTCTAATGACATGGAGACGATTATATGTGTTAGGGTTGTCATAAAAGTAAACCAAATGTCATTTCTAACAACACTCATTCCACAACATTCACACATTTGAATCAAACTTGTAAAACGAACTGTTTATGTTTGTATTCTAGTTTTAAGCGTAGTCTTTGATTCTAAGCTTATTTTTGAATTCTAATGACATGGAGACGATTATATGCGTTAGGGTTCTCATAAAAGTAAACCAAATGTCATTTCTAACAACACTCATTCCACAACATTCACACAGTTGATTCAAACTTGTAAAACGAACTGTGCATGCTTGTATTCTACTTTTGAGCTTATTCTTCGATTCTAAACTTAGTTTTGAATTCTAATGACATGGAGACGATTATATGTGTTAGGGTTCTCATAAAAGTAAACCAAATGTCATTTCTAACCACACTCATTCCCCAACATTCACACATTAGAATCAAACTTGTAAAACGAACTTAGCATGCTTGTATTCTACTTTTGAGCTTATTCTTTGATTCTAAGCTTATTTTTGAATTCTAATGACATGGAGACGATTATATGTGTTAGGGTTCTCCTAAAAGTAAACCAAATGTCATTTCTAACAACACTCATTCCACAACATTCACACATTTGATTCAAACTTGTAAAACGAACTGTGCATGCTTGTATTCTACTTTTGAGCTTATTCTTCGATTCTAAGCTTATTTTTGAATTCTAATGACATGGAGACGATTATATGTGTTAGGGTTGTCATAAAAGTAAACCAAATGTCATTTCTAACAACACTCATTCCACAACATTCACACATTTGAATCAAACTTGTAAAACGAACTGTTTATGTTTGTATTCTAGTTTTAAGCGTAGTCTTTGATTCTAAGCTTATTTTTGAATTCTAATGACATGGAGACGATTATATGCGTTAGGGTTCTCATAAAAGTAAACCAAATGTCATTTCTAACAACAGTCATTCCACAACATTCACACATTTGATTCAAACTTGTAAAACGAACTGTGCATGCTTGTATTCTACTTTTGAGCTTATTCTTTGATTCTAAGCTTATTTTTGAATTCTAATGACATGGAGACGATTATATGTGTTAGGGTTCTCCTAAAAGTAAACCAAATGTCATTTCTAACAACACTCATTCCACAACATTCACACATTTGATTCAAACTTGTACAACGAACTGTGCATGCTTGTATTCTACTTTTGAGCTTATTCTTCGATTCTAAGCTTATTTTTGAATTCTAATGACATGGAGACGATTATATGTGTTAGGGTTGTCATAAAAGTAAACCAAATGTCATTTCTAACAACACTCATTCCACAACATTCACACATTTGAATCAAACTTGTAAAACGAACTGTTTATGTTTGTATTCTAGTTTTAAGCGTAGTCTTTGATTTTAAGCTTATTTTTGAATTCTAATGACATGGAGACGATTATATGCGTTAGGGTTCTCATAAAAGTAAACCAAATGTCATTTCTAACAACAGTCATTCCACAACATTCACACATTTGATTCAAACTTGTAAAACGAACTGTGGATGCTTGTATTCTACTTTTGAGCTTATTCTTTGATTCTAAGCTTATTTTTGAATTCTAATGACATGGAGACGATTATATGTGTTAGGGTTCTCCTAAAAGTAAACCAAATGTCATTTCTAACAACACTCATTCCACAACATTCACACATTTGATTCAAACTTGTACAACGAACTGTGCATGCTTGTATTCTACTTTTGAGCTTATTCTTCGATTCTAAGCTTATTTTTGAATTCTAATGACATGGAGACGATTATATGTGTTAGGGTTGTCATAAAAGTAAACCAAATGTCATTTCTAACAACACTCATTCCACAACATTCACACATTTGAATCAAACTTGTAAAACGAACTGTTTATGTTTGTATTCTAGTTTTAAGCGTAGTCTTTGATTCTAAGCTTATTTTTGAATTCTAATGACATGGAGACGATTATATGTGTTAGGGTTGTCATAAAAGTAAACCAAATGTCATTTCTAACAACACTCATTCCACAACATTCACACATTTGAATCAAACTTGTAAAACGAACTGTTTATGTTTGTATTCTAGTTTTAAGCGTAGTCTTTGATTCTAAGCTTATTTTTGAATTCTAATGACATGGAGACGATTATATGCGTTAGGGTTCTCATAAAAGTAAACCAAATGTCATTTCTAACAACAGTCATTCCACAACATTCACACATTTGATTCAAACTTGTAAAACGAACTGTGCATGCTTGTATTCTACTTTTGAGCTTATTCTTCGATTCTAAGCTTATTTTTGAATTCTAATGACATGGAGACGATTATATGTGTTAGGGTTGTCATAAAAGTAAACCAAATGTCATTTCTAACAACACTCATTCCACAACATTCACACATTTGAATCAAACTTGTAAAACGAACTGTTTATGTTTGTATTCTAGTTTTAAGCGTAGTCTTTGATTTTAAACTTATTTTTGAATTCTAATGACATGGAGACGATTATATGCGTTAGGGTTCTCATAAAAGTAAACCAAATGTCATTTCTAACAACAGTCATTCCACAACATTCACACATTTGATTCAAACTTGTAAAACGAACTGTGCATGCTTGTATTCTACTTTTGAGCTTATTCTTCGATTCTAAGCTTATTTTTGAATTCTAATGACATGGAGACGATTATATGTGTTAGGGTTGTCATAAAAGTAAACCAAATGTCATTTCTAACAACACTCATTCCACAACATTCACACATTTGAATCAAACTTGTAAAACGAACTGTTTATGTTTGTATTCTAGTTTTAAGCGTAGTCTTTGATTCTAAGCTTATTTTTGAATTCTAATGACATGGAGACGATTATATGCGTTAGGGTTCTCATAAAAGTAAACCAAATGTCATTTCTAACAACAGTCATTCCACAACATTCACACATTTGATTCAAACTTGTAAAACGAACTATGCATGCTTGTATTCTACTTTTGAGCTTATTCTTTGATTCTAAGCTTATTTTTGAATTCTAATGTCATGGAGACGATTATATGTGTTAGGGTTCTCCTAAAAGTAAACCAAATGTCATTTCTAAAAACACTCATTCCACAACATTCACACATTTGATTCAAACTTGTAAAACGAACTGTGCATGCTTGTATTCTACTTTTGAGCTTATTCTTCGATTCTAAGCTTATTTTTGAATTCTAATGACATGGAGACGATTATATGTGTTAGGGTTGTCATAAAAGTAAACCAAATGTCATTTCTAACAACACTCATTCCACAACATTCACACATTTGAATCAAACTTGTAAAACGAACTGTTTATGTTTGTATTCTAGTTTTAAGCGTAGTCTTTGATTCTAAGCTTATTTTTGAATTCTAATGACATGGAGACGATTATATGCGTTAGGGTTCTCATAAAAGTAAACCAAATGTCATTTCTAACAACAGTCATTCCACAACATTCACACATTTGATTCAAACTTGTAAAACGAACTGTGCATGCTTGTATTCTACTTTTGAGCTTATTCTTTGATTCTAAGCTTATTTTTGAATTCTAATGACATGGAGACGATTATATGTGTTAGGGTTCTCCTAAAAGTAAACCAAATGTCATTTCTAACAACACTCATTCCACAACATTCACACATTTGATTCAAACTTGTAAAACGAACTGTGCATGCTTGTATTCTACTTTTGAGCTTATTCTTCGATTCTAAGCTTATTTTTGAATTCTAATGACATGGAGACGATTATATGTGTTAGGGTTGTCATAAAAGTAAACCAAATGTCATTTCTAACAACACTCATTCCACAACATTCACACATTTGAATCAAACTTGTAAAACGAACTGTTTATGTTTGTATTCTAGTTTTAAGCGTAGTCTTTGATTCTAAGCTTATTTTTGAATTCTAATGACATGGAGACGATTATATGCGTTAGGGTTCTCATAAAAGTAAACCAAATGTCATTTCTAACAACACTCATTCCACAACATTCACACAGTTGATTCAAACTTGTAAAACGAACTGTGCATGCTTGTATTCTACTTTTGAGCTTATTCTTCGATTCTAAACTTAGTTTTGAATTCTAATGACATGGAGACGATTATATGTGTTAGGGTTCTCATAAAAGTAAACCAAATGTCATTTCTAACCACACTCATTCCCCAACATTCACACATTAGAATCAAACTTGTAAAACGAACTTAGCATGCTTGTATTCTACTTTTGAGCTTATTCTTTGATTCTAAGCTTATTTTTGAATTCTAATGACATGGAGACGATTATATGTGTTAGGGTTCTCCTAAAAGTAAACCAAATGTCATTTCTAACAACACTCATTCCACAACATTCACACATTTGATTCAAACTTGTAAAACGAACTGTGCATGCTTGTATTCTACTTTTGAGCTTATTCTTCGATTCTAAGCTTATTTTTGAATTCTAATGACATGGAGACGATTATATGTGTTAGGGTTGTCATAAAAGTAAACCAAATGTCATTTCTAACAACACTCATTCCACAACATTCACACATTTGAATCAAACTTGTAAAACGAACTGTTTATGTTTGTATTCTAGTTTTAAGCGTAGTCTTTGATTCTAAGCTTATTTTTGAATTCTAATGACATGGAGACGATTATATGCGTTAGGGTTCTCATAAAAGTAAACCAAATGTCATTTCTAACAACAGTCATTCCACAACATTCACACATTTGATTCAAACTTGTAAAACGAACTGTGCATGCTTGTATTCTACTTTTGAGCTTATTCTTTGATTCTAAGCTTATTTTTGAATTCTAATGACATGGAGACGATTATATGTGTTAGGGTTCTCCTAAAAGTAAACCAAATGTCATTTCTAACAACACTCATTCCACAACATTCACACATTTGATTCAAACTTGTAAAACGAACTGTGCATGCTTGTATTCTACTTTTGAGCTTATTCTTCGATTCTAAGCTTATTTTTGAATTCTAATGACATGGAGACGATTATATGTATTAGGGTTGTCATAAAAGTAAACCAAATGTCATTTCTAACAACACTCATTCCACAACATTCACACATTTGAATCAAACTTGTAAAACGAACTGTTTATGTTTGTATTCTAGTTTTAAGCGTAGTCTTTGATTCTAAGCTTATTTTTGAATTCTAATGACATGGAGACGATTATATGCGTTAGGGTTCTCATAAAAGTAAACCAAATGTCATTTCTAACAACACTCATTCCACAACATTCACACATTTGAATCAAACTTGTAAAACGAACTGTTTATGTTTGTATTCTAGTTTTAAGCGTAGTCTTTGATTCTAAGCTTATTTTTGAATTCTAATGACATGGAGACGATTATATGCGTTAGGGTTCTCATAAAAGTAAACCAAATGTCATTTCTAACAACAGTCATTCCACAACATTCACACATTTGATTCAAACTTGTAAAACGAACTGTGCATGCTTGTATTCTACTTTTGAGCTTATTCTTTGATTCTAAGCTTATTTTTGAATTCTAATGACATGGAGACGATTATATGTGTTAGGGTTCTCCTAAAAGTAAACCAAATGTCATTTCTAACAACACTCATTCCACAACATTCACACATTTGATTCAAACTTGTAAAACGAACTGTGCATGCTTGTATTCTACTTTTGAGCTTATTCTTCGATTCTAAGCTTATTTTTGAATTCTAATGACATGGAGACGATTATATGTATTAGGGTTGTCATAAAAGTAAACCAAATGTCATTTCTAACAACACTCATTCCACAACATTCACACATTTGAATCAAACTTGTAAAACGAACTGTTTATGTTTGTATTCTAGTTTTAAGCGTAGTCTTTGATTCTAAGCTTATTTTTGAATTCTAATGACATGGAGACGATTATATGCGTTAGGGTTCTCATAAAAGTAAACCAAATGTCATTTCTAACAACACTCATTCCACAACATTCACACATTTGATTCAAACTTGTAAAACGAACTGTGCATGCTTGTATTCTACTTTTGAGCTTATTCTTCGATTCTAAGCTTATTTTTGAATTCTAATGACATGGAGACGATTATATGTGTTAGGGTTGTCATAAAAGTAAACCAAATGTCATTTCTAACAACACTCATTCCACAACATTCACACATTTGAATCAAACTTGTAAAACGAACTGTTTATGTTTGTATTCTAGTTTTAAGCGTAGTCTTTGATTCTAAGCTTATTTTTGAATTCTAATGACATGGAGACGATTATATGCGTTAGGGTTCTCATAAAAGTAAACCAAATGTCATTTCTAACAACAGTCATTCCACAACATTCACACATTTGATTCAAACTTGTAAAACGAACTGTGCATGCTTGTATTCTACTTTTGAGCTTATTCTTTGATTCTAAGCTTATTTTTGAATTCTAATGACATGGAGACGATTATATGTGTTAGGGTTCTCCTAAAAGTAAACCAAATGTCATTTCTAACAACACTCATTCCACAACATTCACACATTTGATTCAAACTTGTAAAACGAACTGTGCATGCTTGTATTCTACTTTTGAGCTTATTCTTCGATTCTAAACTTAGTTTTGAATTCTAATGACATGGAGACGATTATATGTGTTAGGGTGCTCATAAAAGTAAACCAAATGTCATTTCTAACCACACTCATTCCCCAACATTCACACATTAGAATCAAACTTGTAAAACGAACTTAGCATGCTTGTATTCTACTTTTGAGCTTATTCTTTGATTCTAAGCTTATTTTTGAATTCTAATGACATGGAGACGATTATATGTGTTAGGGTTCTCCTAAAAGTAAACCAAATGTCATTTCTAACAACACTCATTCCACAACATTCACACATTTGAATCAAACTTGTAAAACGAACTGTTTATGTTTGTATTCTAGTTTTAAGCGTAGTCTTTGATTCTAAGCTTATTTTTGAATTCTAATGACATGGAGACGATTATATGCGTTAGGGTTCTCATAAAAGTAAACCAAATGTCATTTCTAACAACAGTCATTCCACAACATTCACACATTTGATTCAAACTTGTAAAACGAACTGTGCATGCTTGTATTCTACTTTTGAGCTTATTCTTTGATTCTAAGCTTATTTTTGAATTCTAATGACATGGAGACGATTATATGTGTTAGGGTTCTCCTAAAAGTAAACCAAATGTCATTTCTAACAACACTCATTCCACAACATTCACACATTTGATTCAAACTTGTAAAACGAACTGTGCATGCTTGTATTCTACTTTTGAGCTTATTCTTCGATTCTAAGCTTATTTTTGAATTCTAATGACATGGAGACGATTATATGTATTAGGGTTGTCATAAAAGTAAACCAAATGTCATTTCTAACAACACTCATTCCACAACATTCACACATTTGAATCAAACTTGTAAAACGAACTGTTTATGTTTGTATTCTAGTTTTAAGCGTAGTCTTTGATTCTAAGCTTATTTTTGAATTCTAATGACATGGAGACGATTATATGCGTTAGGGTTCTCATAAAAGTAAACCAAATGTCATTTCTAACAACACTCATTCCACAACATTCACACAGTTGATTCAAACTTGTAAAACGAACTGTGCATGCTTGTATTCTACTTTTGAGCTTATTCTTCGATTCTAAACTTAGTTTTGAATTCTAATGACATGGAGACGATTATATGTGTTAGGGTTCTCATAAAAGTAAACCAAATGTCATTTCTAACCACACTCATTCCCCAACATTCACACATTAGAATCAAACTTGTAAAACGAACTTAGCATGCTTGTATTCTACTTTTGAGCTTATTCTTTGATTCTAAGCTTATTTTTGAATTCTAATGACATGGAGACGATTATATGTGTTAGGGTTCTCCTAAAAGTAAACCAAATGTCATTTCTAACAACACTCATTCCACAACATTCACACATTTGATTCAAACTTGTAAAACGAACTGTGCATGCTTGTATTCTACTTTTGAGCTTATTCTTCGATTCTAAGCTTATTTTTGAATTCTAATGACATGGAGACGATTATATGTGTTAGGGTTGTCATAAAAGTAAACCAAATGTCATTTCTAACAACACTCATTCCACAACATTCACACATTTGAATCAAACTTGTAAAACGAACTGTTTATGTTTGTATTCTAGTTTTAAGCGTAGTCTTTGATTCTAAGCTTATTTTTGAATTCTAATGACATGGAGACGATTATATGCGTTAGGGTTCTCATAAAAGTAAACCAAATGTCATTTCTAACAACAGTCATTCCACAACATTCACACATTTGATTCAAACTTGTAAAACGAACTGTGCATGCTTGTATTCTACTTTTGAGCTTATTCTTTGATTCTAAGCTTATTTTTGAATTCTAATGACATGGAGACGATTATATGTGTTAGGGTTCTCCTAAAAGTAAACCAAATGTCATTTCTAACAACACTCATTCCACAACATTCACACATTTGATTCAAACTTGTAAAACGAACTGTGCATGCTTGTATTCTACTTTTGAGCTTATTCTTCGATTCTAAGCTTATTTTTGAATTCTAATGACATGGAGACGATTATATGTATTAGGGTTGTCATAAAAGTAAACCAAATGTCATTTCTAACAACACTCATTCCACAACATTCACACATTTGAATCAAACTTGTAAAACGAACTGTTTATGTTTGTATTCTAGTTTTAAGCGTAGTCTTTGATTCTAAGCTTATTTTTGAATTCTAATGACATGGAGACGATTATATGCGTTAGGGTTCTCATAAAAGTAAACCAAATGTCATTTCTAACAACACTCATTCCACAACATTCACACATTTGAATCAAACTTGTAAAACGAACTGTTTATGTTTGTATTCTAGTTTTAAGCGTAGTCTTTGATTCTAAGCTTATTTTTGAATTCTAATGACATGGAGACGATTATATGCGTTAGGGTTCTCATAAAAGTAAACCAAATGTCATTTCTAACAACAGTCATTCCACAACATTCACACATTTGATTCAAACTTGTAAAACGAACTGTGCATGCTTGTATTCTACTTTTGAGCTTATTCTTTGATTCTAAGCTTATTTTTGAATTCTAATGACATGGAGACGATTATATGTGTTAGGGTTCTCCTAAAAGTAAACCAAATGTCATTTCTAACAACACTCATTCCACAACATTCACACATTTGATTCAAACTTGTAAAACGAACTGTGCATGCTTGTATTCTACTTTTGAGCTTATTCTTCGATTCTAAGCTTATTTTTGAATTCTAATGACATGGAGACGATTATATGTATTAGGGTTGTCATAAAAGTAAACCAAATGTCATTTCTAACAACACTCATTCCACAACATTCACACATTTGAATCAAACTTGTAAAACGAACTGTTTATGTTTGTATTCTAGTTTTAAGCGTAGTCTTTGATTCTAAGCTTATTTTTGAATTCTAATGACATGGAGACGATTATATGCGTTAGGGTTCTCATAAAAGTAAACCAAATGTCATTTCTAACAACACTCATTCCACAACATTCACACATTTGATTCAAACTTGTAAAACGAACTGTGCATGCTTGTATTCTACTTTTGAGCTTATTCTTCGATTCTAAGCTTAATTTTGAATTCTAATGACATGGAGACGATTATATGTGTTAGGGTTGTCATAAAAGTAAACCAAATGTCATTTCTAACAACACTCATTCCACAACATTCACACATTTGAATCAAACTTGTAAAACGAACTGTTTATGTTTGTATTCTAGTTTTAAGCGTAGTCTTTGATTCTAAGCTTATTTTTGAATTCTAATGACATGGAGACGATTATATGCGTTAGGGTTCTCATAAAAGTAAACCAAATGTCATTTCTAACAACAGTCATTCCACAACATTCACACATTTGATTCAAACTTGTAAAACGAACTGTGCATGCTTGTATTCTACTTTTGAGCTTATTCTTTGATTCTAAGCTTATTTTTGAATTCTAATGACATGGAGACGATTATATGTGTTAGGGTTCTCCTAAAAGTAAACCAAATGTCATTTCTAACAACACTCATTCCACAACATTCACACATTTGATTCAAACTTGTAAAACGAACTGTGCATGCTTGTATTCTACTTTTGAGCTTATTCTTCGATTCTAAACTTAGTTTTGAATTCTAATGACATGGAGACGATTATATGTGTTAGGGTGCTCATAAAAGTAAACCAAATGTCATTTCTAACCACACTCATTCCCCAACATTCACACATTAGAATCAAACTTGTAAAACGAACTTAGCATGCTTGTATTCTACTTTTGAGCTTATTCTTTGATTCTAAGCTTATTTTTGAATTCTAATGACATGGAGACGATTATATGTGTTAGGGTTCTCCTAAAAGTAAACCAAATGTCATTTCTAACAACACTCATTCCACAACATTCACACATTTGAATCAAACTTGTAAAACGAACTGTTTATGTTTGTATTCTAGTTTTAAGCGTAGTCTTTGATTCTAAGCTTATTTTTGAATTCTAATGACATGGAGACGATTATATGCGTTAGGGTTCTCATAAAAGTAAACCAAATGTCATTTCTAACAACAGTCATTCCACAACATTCACACATTTGATTCAAACTTGTAAAACGAACTGTGCATGCTTGTATTCTACTTTTGAGCTTATTCTTTGATTCTAAGCTTATTTTTGAATTCTAATGACATGGAGACGATTATATGTGTTAGGGTTCTCCTAAAAGTAAACCAAATGTCATTTCTAACAACACTCATTCCACAACATTCACACATTTGATTCAAACTTGTAAAACGAACTGTGCATGCTTGTATTCTACTTTTGAGCTTATTCTTCGATTCTAAGCTTATTTTTGAATTCTAATGACATGGAGACGATTATATGTATTAGGGTTGTCATAAAAGTAAACCAAATGTCATTTCTAACAACACTCATTCCACAACATTCACACATTTGAATCAAACTTGTAAAACGAACTGTTTATGTTTGTATTCTAGTTTTAAGCGTAGTCTTTGATTCTAAGCTTATTTTTGAACTCTAATGACATGGAGACGATTATATGCGTTAGGGTTCTCATAAAAGTAAACCAAATGTCATTTCTAACAACACTCATTCCACAACATTCACACAGTTGATTCAAACTTGTAAAACGAACTGTGCATGCTTGTATTCTACTTTTGAGCTTATTCTTCGATTCTAAACTTAGTTTTGAATTCTAATGACATGGAGACGATTATATGTGTTAGGGTTCTCATAAAAGTAAACCAAATGTCATTTCTAACCACACTCATTCCCCAACATTCACACATTAGAATCAAACTTGTAAAACGAACTTAGCATGCTTGTATTCTACTTTTGAGCTTATTCTTTGATTCTAAGCTTATTTTTGAATTCTAATGACATGGAGACGATTATATGTGTTAGGGTTCTCCTAAAAGTAAACCAAATGTCATTTCTAACAACACTCATTCCACAACATTCACACAGTTGATTCAAACTTGTAAAACGAACTGTGCATGCTTGTATTCTACTTTTGAACTTATTTTTCGATTCTAAACTTAGTTTTGAATTCTAATGACATGGAGACGATTATATGTGTTAGGGTGCTCATAAAAGTAAACCAAATGTCATTTCTAACCACACTCATTCCCCAACATTCACACATTAGAATCAAACTTGTAAAACGAACTTAGCATGCTTGTATTCTACTTTTGAGCTTATTCTTTGATTCTAAGCTTATTTTTGAATTCTAATGACATGGAGACGATTATATGTGTTAGGGTTCTCCTAAAAGTAAACCAAATGTCATTTCTAACAACACTCATTCCACAACATTCACACATTTGAATCAAACTTGTAAAACGAACTGTTTATGTTTGTATTCTAGTTTTAAGCGTAGTCTTTGATTCTAAGCTTATTTTTGAATTCTAATGACATGGAGACGATTATATGCGTTAGGGTTCTCATAAAAGTAAACCAAATGTCATTTCTAACAACAGTCATTCCACAACATTCACACATTTGATTCAAACTTGTAAAACGAACTGTGCATGCTTGTATTCTACTTTTGAGCTTATTCTTTGATTCTAAGCTTATTTTTGAATTCTAATGACATGGAGACGATTATATGTGTTAGGGTTCTCCTAAAAGTAAACCAAATGTCATTTCTAACAACACTCATTCCACAACATTCACACATTTGATTCAAACTTGTACAACGAACTGTGCATGCTTGTATTTTACTTTTGAGCTTATTCTTCGATTCTAAGCTTATTTTTGAATTCTAATGACATGGAGACGATTATATGTGTTAGGGTTGTCATAAAAGTAAACCAAATGTCATTTCTAACAACACTCATTCCATAACATTAACACATTTGAATCAAACTTGTAAAACGAACTGTTTATGTTTGTATTCTAGTTTTAAGCGTAGTCTTTGATTCTAAGCTTATTTTTGAATTCTAATGACATGGAGACGATTATATGTGTTAGGGTTGTCATAAAAGTAAACCAAATGTCATTTCTAACAACACTCATTCCACAACATTCACACATTTGAATCAAACTTGTAAAACGAACTGTTTATGTTTGTATTCTAGTTTTAAGCATAGTCTTTGATTCTAAGCTTATTTTTGAATTCTAATGACATGGAGACGATTATATGTGTTAGGGTTCTCCTAAAAGTAAACCAAATGTCATTTCTAACAACACTCATTCCACAACATTCACACATTTGATTCAAACTTGTAA
This sequence comes from Spergularia bocconei, assembly GCA_963457585.1. Taxonomy (NCBI): domain Eukaryota; kingdom Viridiplantae; phylum Streptophyta; class Magnoliopsida; order Caryophyllales; family Caryophyllaceae; genus Spergularia; species Spergularia bocconei. Next base: position 11,690,876 of record OY734956.1, read on the forward strand.
AACGAACTGTGCATGCTTGTATTCTACTTTTGAGCTTATTCTTCGATTCTAAGCTTATTTTTGAATTCTAATGACATGGAGACGATTATATGTGTTAGGGTTGTCATAAAAGTAAACCAAATGTCATTTCTAACAACACTCATTCCACAACATTCACACATTTGAATCAAACTTGTAAAACGAACTGTTTATGTTTGTATTCTAGTTTTAAGCGTAGTCTTTGATTCTAAGCTTATTTTTGAATTCTAATGACATGGAGACGATTATATGCGTTAGGGTTCTCATAAAAGTAAACCAAATGTCATTTCTAACAACAGTCATTCCACAACATTCACACATTTGATTCAAACTTGTAAAACGAACTGTGCATGCTTGTATTCTACTTTTGAGCTTATTCTTTGATTCTAAGCTTATTTTTGAATTCTAATGACATGGAGACGATTATATGTGTTAGGGTTCTCCTAAAAGTAAACCAAATGTCATTTCTAACAACACTCATTCCACAACATTCACACATTTGATTCAAACTTGTACAACGAACTGTGCATGCTTGTATTCTACTTTTGAGCTTATTCTTCGATTCTAAGCTTATTTTTGAATTCTAATGACATGGAGACGATTATATGTATTAGGGTTGTCATAAAAGTAAACCAAATGTCATTTCTAACAACACTCATTCCACAACATTCACACATTTGAATCAAACTTGTAAAACGAACTGTTTATGTTTGTATTCTAGTTTTAAGCGTAGTCTTTGATTCTAAGCTTATTTTTGAATTCTAATGACATGGAGACGATTATATGCGTTAGGGTTCTCATAAAAGTAAACCAAATGTCATTTCTAACAACACTCATTCCACAACATTCACACAGTTGATTCAAACTTGTAAAACGAACTGTGCATGCTTGTATTCTACTTTTGAGCTTATTCTTCGATTCTAAACTTAGTTTTGAATTCTAATGACATGGAGACGATTATATGTGTTAGGGTTCTCATAAAAGTAAACCAAATGTCATTTCTAACCACACTCATTCCCCAACATTCACACATTAGAATCAAACTTGTAAAACGAACTTAGCATGCTTGTATTCTACTTTTGAGCTTATTCTTTGATTCTAAGCTTATTTTTGAATTCTAATGACATGGAGACGATTATATGTGTTAGGGTTCTCCTAAAAGTAAACCAAATGTCATTTCTAACAACACTCATTCCACAACATTCACACATTTGATTCAAACTTGTAAAACGAACTGTGCATGCTTGTATTCTACTTTTGAGCTTATTCTTCGATTCTAAGCTTATTTTTGAATTCTAATGACATGGAGACGATTATATGTGTTAGGGTTGTCATAAAAGTAAACCAAATGTCATTTCTAACAACACTCATTCCACAACATTCACACATTTGAATCAAACTTGTAAAACGAACTGTTTATGTTTGTATTCTAGTTTTAAGCGTAGTCTTTGATTCTAAGCTTATTTTTGAATTCTAATGACATGGAGACGATTATATGCGTTAGGGTTCTCATAAAAGTAAATCAAATGTCATTTCTAACAACAGTCATTCCACAACATTCACACATTTGATTCAAACTTGTAAAACGAACTGTGCATGCTTGTATTCTACTTTTGAGCTTATTCTTTGATTCTAAGCTTATTTTTGAATTCTAATGACATGGAGACGATTATATGTGTTAGGGTTCATCTAAAAGTAAACCAAATGTCATTTCTAACAACACTCATTCCACAACATTCACACAGTTGATTCAAACTTGTAAAACGAACTGTGCATGCTTGTATTCTACTTTTGAACTTATTTTTCGATTCTAAACTTAGTTTTGAATTCTAATGACATGGAGACGATTATATGTGTTAGGGTGCTCATAAAAGTAAACCAAATGTCATTTCTAACCACACTCATTCCCCAACATTCACACATTAGAATCAAACTTGTAAAACGAACTTAGCATGCTTGTATTCTACTTTTGAGCTTATTCTTTGATTCTAAGCTTATTTTTGAATTCTAATGACATGGAGACGATTATATGTGTTAGGGTTCTCATAAAAGTAAACCAAATGTCATTTCTAACCACACTCATTCCCCAACATTCACACATTAGAATCAAACTTGTAAAACGAACTTAGCATGCTTGTATTCTACTTTTGAGCTTATTCTTTGATTCTAAGCTTATTTTTGAATTCTAATGACATGGAGACGATTATATGTGTTAGGGTTCTCCTAAAAGTAAACCAAATGTCATTTCTAACAACACTCATTCCACAACATTCACACAGTTGATTCAAACTTGTAAAACGAACTGTGCATGCTTGTATTCTACTTTTGAACTTATTTTTCGATTCTAAACTTAGTTTTGAATTCTAATGACATGGAGACGATTATATGTGTTAGGGTGCTCATAAAAGTAAACCAAATGTCATTTCTAACCACACTCATTCCCCAACATTCACACATTAGAATCAAACTTGTAAACGAACTTAGCATGCTTGTATTCTACTTTTGAGCTTATTCTTTGATTCTAAGCTTATTTTTGAATTCTAATGACATGGAGACGATTATATGTGTTAGGGTTCTCCTAAAAGTAAACCAAATGTCATTTCTAACAACACTCATTCCACAACATTCACACATTTGAATCAAACTTGTAAAACGAACTGTTTATGTTTGTATTCTAGTTTTAAGCGTAGTCTTTGATTCTAAGCTTATTTTTGAATTCTAATGACATGGAGACGATTATATGCGTTAGGGTTCTCATAAAAGTAAACCAAATGTCATTTCTAACAACAGTCATTCCACAACATTCACACATTTGATTCAAACTTGTAAAACGAACTGTGCATGCTTGTATTCTACTTTTGAGCTTATTCTTCGATTCTAAGCTTATTTTTGAATTCTAATGACATGGAGACGATTATATGTGTTAGGGTTGTCATAAAAGTAAACCAAATGTCATTTCTAACAACACTCATTCCACAACATTCACACATTTGAATCAAACTTGTAAAACGAACTGTTTATGTTTGTATTCTAGTTTTAAGCATAGTCTTTGATTCTAAGCTTATTTTTGAATTCTAATGACATGGAGACGATTATATGTGTTAGGGTTCTCCTAAAAGTAAACCAAATGTCATTTCTAACAACACTCATTCCACAACATTCACACATTTGATTCAAACTTGTAAAACGAACTGTGCATGCTTGTATTCTACTTTTGAGCTTATTCTTCGATTCTAAGCTTATTTTTGAATTCTAATGACATGGAGACGATTATATGTGTTAGGGTTGTCATAAAAGTAAACCAAATGTCATTTCTAACAACACTCATTCCACAACATTCACACATTTGAATCAAACTTGTAAAACGAACTGTTTATGTTTGTATTCTAGTTTTAAGCGTAGTCTTTGATTCTAAGCTTATTTTTGAATTCTAATGACATGGAGACGATTATATGCGTTAGGGTTCTCATAAAAGTAAACCAAATGTCATTTCTAACAACAGTCATTCCACAACATTCACACATTTGATTCAAACTTGTAAAACGAACTGTGCATGCTTGTATTCTACTTTTGAGCTTATTCTTCGATTCTAAGCTTATTTTTGAATTCTAATGACATGGAGACGATTATATGTGTTAGGGTTCTCATAAAAGTAAACCAAATGTCATTTCTAACCACACTCATTCCCCAACATTCACACATTAGAATCAAACTTGTAAAACGAACTTAGCATGCTTGTATTCTACTTTTGAGCTTATTCTTTGATTCTAAGCTTATTTTTGAATTCTAATGACATGGAGACGATTATATGTGTTAGGGTTCTCATAAAAGTAAACCAAATGTCATTTCTAACCACACTCATTCCCCAACATTCACACATTAGAATCAAACTTGTAAAACGAACTTAGCATGCTTGTATTCTACTTTTGAGCTTATTCTTTGATTCTAAGCTTATTTTTGAATTCTAATGACATGGAGACGATTATATGTGTTAGGGTTCTCCTAAAAGTAAACCAAATGTCATTTCTAACAACACTCATTCCACAACATTCACACATTTGATTCAAACTTGTAAAACGAACTGTGCATGCTTGTATTCTACTTTTGAGCTTATTCTTTGATTCTAAGCTTAGTTTTGAATTCTAATGACATGGAGACGATTATATGTGTTAGGGTTCTCATAAAAGTAAACCAAATGTCATTTCTAACCACACTCATTCCCCAACATTCACACATTAGAATCAAACTTGTAAAACGAACTTAGCATGCTTGTATTCTACTTTTGAGCTTATTCTTTGATTCTAAGCTTATTTTTGAATTCTAATGACATGGAGACGATTATATGTGTTAGGGTTCTCCTAAAAGTAAACCAAATGTCATTTCTAACAACACTCATTCCACAACATTCACACATTTGATTCAAACTTGTAAAACGAACTGTGCATGCTTGTATTCTACTTTTGAGCTTATTCTTTGATTCTAAGCTTATTTTTGAATTCTAATGACATGGAGACGATTATATGTGTTAGGGTTCTCCTAAAAGTAAACCAAATGTCATTTCTAACAACACTCATTCCACAACATTCACACATTTGATTCAAACTTGTACAACGAACTGTGCATGCTTGTATTCTACTTTTGAGCTTATACTTCGATTCTAAGCTTATTTTTGAATTCTAATGACATGGAGACGATTATATGTATTAGGGTTGTCATAAAAGTAAACCAAATGTCATTTCTAACAACACTCATTCCACAACATTCACACATTTGAATCAAACTTGTAAAACGAACTGTTTATGTTTGTATTCTAGTTTTAAGCGTAGTCTTTGATTCTAAGCTTATTTTTGAATTCTAATGACATGGAGACGATTATATGCGTTAGGGTTCTCATAAAAGTAAACCAAATGTCATTTCTAACAACACTCATTCCACAACATTCACACAGTTGATTCAAACTTGTAAAACGAACTGTGCATGCTTGTATTCTACTTTTGAGCTTATTCTTCGATTCTAAACTTAGTTTTGAATTCTAATGACATGGAGACGATTATATGTGTTAGGGTTCTCATAAAAGTAAACCAAATGTCATTTCTAACCACACTCATTCCCCAACATTCACACATTAGAATCAAACTTGTAAAACGAACTTAGCATGCTTGTATTCTACTTTTGAGCTTATTCTTTGATTCTAAGCTTATTTTTGAATTCTAATGACATGGAGACGATTATATGCGTTAGGGTTCTCCTAAAAGTAAACCAAATGTCATTTCTAACAACACTCATTCCACAACATTCACACATTTGATTCAAACTTGTAAAACGAACTGTGCATGCTTGTATTCTACTTTTGAGCTTATTCTTCGATTCTAAGCTTATTTTTGAATTCTAATGACATGGAGACGATTATATGTGTTAGGGTTGTCATAAAAGTAAACCAAATGTCATTTCTAACAACACTCATTCCACAACATTCACACATTTGAATCAAACTTGTAAAACGAACTGTTTATGTTTGTATTCTAGTTTTAAGCGTAGTCTTTGATTCTAAGCTTATTTTTGAATTCTAATGACATGGAGACGATTATATGCGTTAGGGTTCTCATAAAAGTAAATCAAATGTCATTTCTAACAACAGTCATTCCACAACATTCACACATTTGATTCAAACTTGTAAAACGAACTGTGCATGCTTGTATTCTACTTTTGAGCTTATTCTTTGATTCTAAGCTTATTTTTGAATTCTAATGACATGGAGACGATTATATGTGTTAGGGTTCATCTAAAAGTAAACCAAATGTCATTTCTAACAACACTCATTCCACAACATTCACACAGTTGATTCAAACTTGTAAAACGAACTGTGCATGCTTGTATTCTACTTTTGAACTTATTTTTCGATTCTAAACTTAGTTTTGAATTCTAATGACATGGAGACGATTATATGTGTTAGGGTGCTCATAAAAGTAAACCAAATGTCATTTCTAACCACACTCATTCCCCAACATTCACACATTAGAATCAAACTTGTAAAACGAACTTAGCATGCTTGTATTCTACTTTTGAGCTTATTCTTTGATTCTAAGCTTATTTTTGAATTCTAATGACATGGAGACGATTATATGTGTTAGGGTTCTCATAAAAGTAAACCAAATGTCATTTCTAACCACACTCATTCCCCAACATTCACACATTAGAATCAAACTTGTAAAACGAACTTAGCATGCTTGTATTCTACTTTTGAGCTTATTCTTTGATTCTAAGCTTATTTTTGAATTCTAATGACATGGAGACGATTATATGTGTTAGGGTTCTCCTAAAAGTAAACCAAATGTCATTTCTAACAACACTCATTCCACAACATTCACACAGTTGATTCAAACTTGTAAAACGAACTGTGCATGCTTGTATTCTACTTTTGAACTTATTTTTCGATTCTAAACTTAGTTTTGAATTCTAATGACATGGAGACGATTATATGTGTTAGGGTGCTCATAAAAGTAAACCAAATGTCATTTCTAACCACACTCATTCCCCAACATTCACACATTAGAATCAAACTTGTAAACGAACTTAGCATGCTTGTATTCTACTTTTGAGCTTATTCTTTGATTCTAAGCTTATTTTTGAATTCTAATGACATGGAGACGATTATATGTGTTAGGGTTCTCCTAAAAGTAAACCAAATGTCATTTCTAACAACACTCATTCCACAACATTCACACATTTGAATCAAACTTGTAAAACGAACTGTTTATGTTTGTATTCTAGTTTTAAGCGTAGTCTTTGATTCTAAGCTTATTTTTGAATTCTAATGACATGGAGACGATTATATGCGTTAGGGTTCTCATAAAAGTAAACCAAATGTCATTTCTAACAACAGTCATTCCACAACATTCACACATTTGATTCAAACTTGTAAAACGAACTGTGCATGCTTGTATTCTACTTTTGAGCTTATTCTTTGATTCTAAGCTTATTTTTGAATTCTAATGACATGGAGACGATTATATGTGTTAGGGTTCTCCTAAAAGTAAACCAAATGTCATTTCTAACAACACTCATTCCACAACATTCACACATTTGATTCAAACTTGTACAACGAACTGTGCATGCTTGTATTCTACTTTTGAGCTTATTCTTCGATTCTAAGCTTATTTTTGAATTCTAATGACATGGAGACGATTATATGTGTTAGGGTTGTCATAAAAGTAAACCAAATGTCATTTCTAACAACACTCATTCCATAACATTAACACATTTGAATCAAACTTGTAAAACGAACTGTTTATGTTTGTATTCTAGTTTTAAGCGTAGTCTTTGATTCTAAGCTTATTTTTGAATTCTAATGACATGGAGACGATTATATGTGTTAGGGTTGTCATAAAAGTAAACCAAATGTCATTTCTAACAACACTCATTCCACAACATTCACACATTTGAATCAAACTTGTAAAACGAACTGTTTATGTTTGTATTCTAGTTTTAAGCATAGTCTTTGATTCTAAGCTTATTTTTGAATTCTAATGACATGGAGACAATTATATGTGTTAGGGTTCTCCTAAAAGTAAACCAAATGTCATTTCTAACAACACTCATTCCACAACATTCACACATTTGATTCAAACTTGTAAAACGAACTGTGCATGCTTGTATTCTACTTTTGAGCTTATTCTTCGATTCTAAGCTTATTTTTGAATTCTAATGACATGGAGACGATTATATGCGTTAGGGTTCTCATAAAAGTAAATCAAATGTCATTTCTAACAACAGTCATTCCACAACATTCACACATTTGATTCAAACTTGTAAAACGAACTGTGCATGCTTGTATTCTACTTTTGAGCTTATTCTTTGATTCTAAGCTTATTTTTGAATTCTAATGACATGGAGACGATTATATGTGTTAGGGTTCATCTAAAAGTAAACCAAATGTCATTTCTAACAACACTCATTCCACAACATTCACACAGTTGATTCAAACTTGTAAAACGAACTGTGCATGCTTGTATTCTACTTTTGAACTTATTTTTCGATTCTAAACTTAGTTTTGAATTCTAATGACATGGAGACGATTATATGTGTTAGGGTGCTCATAAAAGTAAACCAAATGTCATTTCTAACCACACTCATTCCCCAACATTCACACATTAGAATCAAACTTGTAAAACGAACTTAGCATGCTTGTATTCTACTTTTGAGCTTATTCTTTGATTCTAAGCTTATTTTTGAATTCTAATGACATGGAGACGATTATATGTGTTAGGGTTCTCATAAAAGTAAACCAAATGTCATTTCTAACCACACTCATTCCCCAACATTCACACATTAGAATCAAACTTGTAAAACGAACTTAGCATGCTTGTATTCTACTTTTGAGCTTATTCTTTGATTCTAAGCTTATTTTTGAATTCTAATGACATGGAGACGATTATATGTGTTAGGGTTCTCCTAAAAGTAAACCAAATGTCATTTCTAACAACACTCATTCCACAACATTCACACAGTTGATTCAAACTTGTAAAACGAACTGTGCATGCTTGTATTCTACTTTTGAACTTATTTTTCGATTCTAAACTTAGTTTTGAATTCTAATGACATGGAGACGATTATATGTGTTAGGGTGCTCATAAAAGTAAACCAAATGTCATTTCTAACCACACTCATTCCCCAACATTCACACATTAGAATCAAACTTGTAAACGAACTTAGCATGCTTGTATTCTACTTTTGAGCTTATTCTTTGATTCTAAGCTTATTTTTGAATTCTAATGACATGGAGACGATTATATGTGTTAGGGTTCTCCTAAAAGTAAACCAAATGTCATTTCTAACAACACTCATTCCACAACATTCACACATTTGAATCAAACTTGTAAAACGAACTGTTTATGTTTGTATTCTAGTTTTAAGCGTAGTCTTTGATTCTAAGCTTATTTTTGAATTCTAATGACATGGAGACGATTATATGCGTTAGGGTTCTCATAAAAGTAAACCAAATGTCATTTCTAACAACAGTCATTCCACAACATTCACACATTTGATTCAAACTTGTAAAACGAACTGTGCATGCTTGTATTCTACTTTTGAGCTTATTCTTCGATTCTAAGCTTATTTTTGAATTCTAATGACATGGAGACGATTATATGTGTTAGGGTTGTCATAAAAGTAAACCAAATGTCATTTCTAACAACACTCATTCCACAACATTCACACATTTGAATCAAACTTGTAAAACGAACTGTTTATGTTTGTATTCTAGTTTTAAGCATAGTCTTTGATTCTAAGCTTATTTTTGAATTCTAATGACATGGAGACGATTATATGTGTTAGGGTTCTCCTAAAAGTAAACCAAATGTCATTTCTAACAACACTCATTCCACAACATTCACACATTTGATTCAAACTTGTAAAACGAACTGTGCATGCTTGTATTCTACTTTTGAGCTTATTCTTCGATTCTAAGCTTATTTTTGAATTCTAATGACATGGAGACGATTATATGTGTTAGGGTTGTCATAAAAGTAAACCAAATGTCATTTCTAACAACACTCATTCCACAACATTCACACATTTGAATCAAACTTGTAAAACGAACTGTTTATGTTTGTATTCTAGTTTTAAGCGTAGTCTTTGATTCTAAGCTTATTTTTGAATTCTAATGACATGGAGACGATTATATGCGTTAGGGTTCTCATAAAAGTAAACCAAATGTCATTTCTAACAACAGTCATTCCACAACATTCACACATTTGATTCAAACTTGTAAAACGAACTGTGCATGCTTGTATTCTACTTTTGAGCTTATTCTTTGATTCTAAGCTTATTTTTGAATTCTAATGACATGGAGACGATTATATGTGTTAGGGTTCTCCTAAAAGTAAACCAAATGTCATTTCTAACAACACTCATTCCACAACATTCACACATTTGATTCAAACTTGTACAACGAACTGTGCATGCTTGTATTCTACTTTTGAGCTTATTCTTCGATTCTAAGCTTATTTTTGAATTCTAATGACATGGAGACGATTATATGTATTAGGGTTGTCATAAAAGTAAACCAAATGTCATTTCTAACAACACTCATTCCACAACATTCACACATTTGAATCAAACTTGTAAAACGAACTGTTTATGTTTGTATTCTAGTTTTAAGCGTAGTCTTTGATTCTAAGCTTATTTTTGAATTCTAATGACATGGAGACGATTATATGCGTTAGGGTTCTCATAAAAGTAAACCAAATGTCATTTCTAACAACACTCATTCCACAACATTCACACAGTTGATTCAAACTTGTAAAACGAACTGTGCATGCTTGTATTCTACTTTTGAGCTTATTCTTCGATTCTAAACTTAGTTTTGAATTCTAATGACATGGAGACGATTATATGTGTTAGGGTTCTCATAAAAGTAAACCAAATGTCATTTCTAACCACACTCATTCCCCAACATTCACACATTAGAATCAAACTTGTAAAACGAACTTAGCATGCTTGTATTCTACTTTTGAGCTTATTCTTTGATTCTAAGCTTATTTTTGAATTCTAATGACATGGAGACGATTATATGTGTTAGGGTTCTCATAAAAGTAAACCAAATGTCATTTCTAACCACACTCATTCCCCAACATTCACACATTAGAATCAAACTTGTAAAACGAACTTAGCATGCTTGTATTCTACTTTTGAGCTTATTCTTTGATTCTAAGCTTATTTTTGAATTCTAATGACATGGAGACGATTATATGTGTTAGGGTTCTCCTAAAAGTAAACCAAATGTCATTTCTAACAACACTCATTCCACAACATTCACACAGTTGATTCAAACTTGTAAAACGAACTGTGCATGCTTGTATTCTACTTTTGAACTTATTTTTCGATTCTAAACTTAGTTTTGAATTCTAATGACATGGAGACGATTATATGTGTTAGGGTGCTCATAAAAGTAAACCAAATGTCATTTCTAACCACACTCATTCCCCAACATTCACACATTAGAATCAAACTTGTAAACGAACTTAGCATGCTTGTATTCTACTTTTGAGCTTATTCTTTGATTCTAAGCTTATTTTTGAATTCTAATGACATGGAGACGATTATATGTGTTAGGGTTCTCCTAAAAGTAAACCAAATGTCATTTCTAACAACACTCATTCCACAACATTCACACATTTGAATCAAACTTGTAAAACGAACTGTTTATGTTTGTATTCTAGTTTTAAGCGTAGTCTTTGATTCTAAGCTTATTTTTGAATTCTAATGACATGGAGACGATTATATGCGTTAGGGTTCTCATAAAAGTAAACCAAATGTCATTTCTAACAACAGTCATTCCACAACATTCACACATTTGATTCAAACTTGTAAAACGAACTGTGCATGCTTGTATTCTACTTTTGAGCTTATTCTTTGATTCTAAGCTTATTTTTGAATTCTAATGACATGGAGACGATTATATGTGTTAGGGTTCTCCTAAAAGTAAACCAAATGTCATTTCTAACAACACTCATTCCACAACATTCACACATTTGATTCAAACTTGTACAACGAACTGTGCATGCTTGTATTCTACTTTTGAGCTTATTCTTCGATTCTAAGCTTATTTTTGAATTCTAATGACATGGAGACGATTATATGTGTTAGGGTTGTCATAAAAGTAAACCAAATGTCATTTCTAACAACACTCATTCCATAACATTAACACATTTGAATCAAACTTGTAAAACGAACTGTTTATGTTTGTATTCTAGTTTTAAGCGTAGTCTTTGATTCTAAGCTTATTTTTGAATTCTAATGACATGGAGACGATTATATGTGTTAGGGTTGTCATAAAAGTAAACCAAATGTCATTTCTAACAACACTCATTCCACAACATTCACACATTTGAATCAAACTTGTAAAACGAACTGTTTATGTTTGTATTCTAGTTTTAAGCATAGTCTTTGATTCTAAGCTTATTTTTGAATTCTAATGACATGGAGACAATTATATGTGTTAGGGTTCTCCTAAAAGTAAACCAAATGTCATTTCTAACAACACTCATTCCACAACATTCACACATTTGATTCAAACTTGTAAAACGAACTGTGCATGCTTGTATTCTACTTTTGAGCTTATTCTTCGATTCTAAGCTTATTTTTGAATTCTAATGACATGGAGACGATTATATGCGTTAGGGTTCTCATAAAAGTAAATCAAATGTCATTTCTAACAACAGTCATTCCACAACATTCACACATTTGATTCAAACTTGTAAAACGAACTGTGCATGCTTGTATTCTACTTTTGAGCTTATTCTTTGATTCTAAGCTTATTTTTGAATTCTAATGACATGGAGACGATTATATGTGTTAGGGTTCATCTAAAAGTAAACCAAATGTCATTTCTAACAACACTCATTCCACAACATTCACACAGTTGATTCAAACTTGTAAAACGAACTGTGCATGCTTGTATTCTACTTTTGAACTTATTTTTCGATTCTAAACTTAGTTTTGAATTCTAATGACATGGAGACGATTATATGTGTTAGGGTGCTCATAAAAGTAAACCAAATGTCATTTCTAACCACACTCATTCCCCAACATTCACACATTAGAATCAAACTTGTAAAACGAACTTAGCATGCTTGTATTCTACTTTTGAGCTTATTCTTTGATTCTAAGCTTATTTTTGAATTCTAATGACATGGAGACGATTATATGTGTTAGGGTTCTCATAAAAGTAAACCAAATGTCATTTCTAACCACACTCATTCCCCAACATTCACACATTAGAATCAAACTTGTAAAACGAACTTAGCATGCTTGTATTCTACTTTTGAGCTTATTCTTTGATTCTAAGCTTATTTTTGAATTCTAATGACATGGAGACGATTATATGTGTTAGGGTTCTCCTAAAAGTAAACCAAATGTCATTTCTAACAACACTCATTCCACAACATTCACACAGTTGATTCAAACTTGTAAAACGAACTGTGCATGCTTGTATTCTACTTTTGAACTTATTTTTCGATTCTAAACTTAGTTTTGAATTCTAATGACATGGAGACGATTATATGTGTTAGGGTGCTCATAAAAGTAAACCAAATGTCATTTCTAACCACACTCATTCCCCAACATTCACACATTAGAATCAAACTTGTAAACGAACTTAGCATGCTTGTATTCTACTTTTGAGCTTATTCTTTGATTCTAAGCTTATTTTTGAATTCTAATGACATGGAGACGATTATATGTGTTAGGGTTCTCCTAAAAGTAAACCAAATGTCATTTCTAACAACACTCATTCCACAACATTCACACATTTGAATCAAACTTGTAAAACGAACTGTTTATGTTTGTATTCTAGTTTTAAGCGTAGTCTTTGATTCTAAGCTTATTTTTGAATTCTAATGACATGGAGACGATTATATGCGTTAGGGTTCTCATAAAAGTAAACCAAATGTCATTTCTAACAACAGTCATTCCACAACATTCACACATTTGATTCAAACTTGTAAAACGAACTGTGCATGCTTGTATTCTACTTTTGAGCTTATTCTTCGATTCTAAGCTTATTTTTGAATTCTAATGACATGGAGACGATTATATGTGTTAGGGTTGTCATAAAAGTAAACCAAATGTCATTTCTAACAACACTCATTCCACAACATTCACACATTTGAATCAAACTTGTAAAACGAACTGTTTATGTTTGTATTCTAGTTTTAAGCATAGTCTTTGATTCTAAGCTTATTTTTGAATTCTAATGACATGGAGACGATTATATGTGTTAGGGTTCTCCTAAAAGTAAACCAAATGTCATTTCTAACAACACTCATTCCACAACATTCACACATTTGATTCAAACTTGTAAAACGAACTGTGCATGCTTGTATTCTACTTTTGAGCTTATTCTTCGATTCTAAGCTTATTTTTGAATTCTAATGACATGGAGACGATTATATGTGTTAGGGTTGTCATAAAAGTAAACCAAATGTCATTTCTAACAACACTCATTCCACAACATTCACACATTTGAATCAAACTTGTAAAACGAACTGTTTATGTTTGTATTCTAGTTTTAAGCGTAGTCTTTGATTCTAAGCTTATTTTTGAATTCTAATGACATGGAGACGATTATATGCGTTAGGGTTCTCATAAAAGTAAACCAAATGTCATTTCTAACAACAGTCATTCCACAACATTCACACATTTGATTCAAACTTGTAAAACGAACTGTGCATGCTTGTATTCTACTTTTGAGCTTATTCTTTGATTCTAAGCTTATTTTTGAATTCTAATGACATGGAGACGATTATATGTGTTAGGGTTCTCCTAAAAGTAAACCAAATGTCATTTCTAACAACACTCATTCCACAACATTCACACATTTGATTCAAACTTGTACAACGAACTGTGCATGCTTGTATTCTACTTTTGAGCTTATTCTTCGATTCTAAGCTTATTTTTGAATTCTAATGACATGGAGACGATTATATGTATTAGGGTTGTCATAAAAGTAAACCAAATGTCATTTCTAACAACACTCATTCCACAACATTCACACATTTGAATCAAACTTGTAAAACGAACTGTTTATGTTTGTATTCTAGTTTTAAGCGTAGTCTTTGATTCTAAGCTTATTTTTGAATTCTAATGACATGGAGACGATTATATGCGTTAGGGTTCTCATAAAAGTAAACCAAATGTCATTTCTAACAACACTCATTCCACAACATTCACACAGTTGATTCAAACTTGTAAAACGAACTGTGCATGCTTGTATTCTACTTTTGAGCTTATTCTTCGATTCTAAACTTAGTTTTGAATTCTAATGACATGGAGACGATTATATGTGTTAGGGTTCTCATAAAAGTAAACCAAATGTCATTTCTAACCACACTCATTCCCCAACATTCACACATTAGAATCAAACTTGTAAAACGAACTTAGCATGCTTGTATTCTACTTTTGAGCTTATTCTTTGATTCTAAGCTTATTTTTGAATTCTAATGACATGGAGACGATTATATGTGTTAGGGTTCTCCTAAAAGTAAACCAAATGTCATTTCTAACAACACTCATTCCACAACATTCACACATTTGATTCAAACTTGTAAAACGAACTGTGCATGCTTGTATTCTACTTTTGAGCTTATTCTTCGATTCTAAGCTTATTTTTGAATTCTAATGACATGGAGACGATTATATGTGTTAGGGTTGTCATAAAAGTAAACCAAATGTCATTTCTAACAACACTCATTCCACAACATTCACACATTTGAATCAAACTTGTAAAACGAACTGTTTATGTTTGTATTCTAGTTTTAAGCGTAGTCTTTGATTCTAAGCTTATTTTTGAATTCTAATGACATGGAGACGATTATATGCGTTAGGGTTCTCATAAAAGTAAATCAAATGTCATTTCTAACAACAGTCATTCCACAACATTCACACATTTGATTCAAACTTGTAAAACGAACTGTGCATGCTTGTATTCTACTTTTGAGCTTATTCTTTGATTCTAAGCTTATTTTTGAATTCTAATGACATGGAGACGATTATATGTGTTAGGGTTCATCTAAAAGTAAACCAAATGTCATTTCTAACAACACTCATTCCACAACATTCACACAGTTGATTCAAACTTGTAAAACGAACTGTGCATGCTTGTATTCTACTTTTGAACTTATTTTTCGATTCTAAACTTAGTTTTGAATTCTAATGACATGGAGACGATTATATGTGTTAGGGTGCTCATAAAAGTAAACCAAATGTCATTTCTAACAACACTCATTCCATAACATTAACACATTTGAATCAAACTTGTAAAACGAACTGTTTATGTTTGTATTCTAGTTTTAAGCGTAGTCTTTGATTCTAAGCTTATTTTTGAATTCTAATGACATGGAGACGATTATATGTGTTAGGGTTGTCATAAAAGTAAACCAAATGTCATTTATAACAACACTCATTCCACAACATTCACACATTTGAATCAAACTTGTAAAACGAACTGTTTATGTTTGTATTCTAGTTTTAAGCATAGTCTTTGATTCTAAGCTTATTTTTGAATTCTAATGACATGGAGACAATTATATGTGTTAGGGTTCTCCTAAAAGTAAACCAAATGTCATTTCTAACAACACTCATTCCACAACATTCACACATTTGATTCAAACTTGTAAAACGAACTGTGCATGCTTGTATTCTACTTTTGAGCTTATTCTTCGATTCTAAGCTTATTTTTGAATTCTAATGACATGGAGACGATTATATGCGTTAGGGTTCTCATAAAAGTAAATCAAATGTCATTTCTAACAACAGTCATTCCACAACATTCACACATTTGATTCAAACTTGTAAAACGAACTGTGCATGCTTGTATTCTACTTTTGAGCTTATTCTTTGATTCTAAGCTTATTTTTGAATTCTAATGACATGGAGACGATTATATGTGTTAGGGTTCATCTAAAAGTAAACCAAATGTCATTTCTAACAACACTCATTCCACAACATTCACACAGTTGATTCAAACTTGTAAAACGAACTGTGCATGCTTGTATTCTACTTTTGAACTTATTTTTCGATTCTAAACTTAGTTTTGAATTCTAATGACATGGAGACGATTATATGTGTTAGGGTGCTCATAAAAGTAAACCAAATGTCATTTCTAACCACACTCATTCCCCAACATTCACACATTAGAATCAAACTTGTAAAACGAACTTAGCATGCTTGTATTCTACTTTTGAGCTTATTCTTTGATTCTAAGCTTATTTTTGAATTCTAATGACATGGAGACGATTATATGTGTTAGGGTTCTCATAAAAGTAAACCAAATGTCATTTCTAACCACACTCATTCCCCAACATTCACACATTAGAATCAAACTTGTAAAACGAACTTAGCATGCTTGTATTCTACTTTTGAGCTTATTCTTTGATTCTAAGCTTATTTTTGAATTCTAATGACATGGAGACGATTATATGTGTTAGGGTTCTCCTAAAAGTAAACCAAATGTCATTTCTAACAACACTCATTCCACAACATTCACACAGTTGATTCAAACTTGTAAAACGAACTGTGCATGCTTGTATTCTACTTTTGAACTTATTTTTCGATTCTAAACTTAGTTTTGAATTCTAATGACATGGAGACGATTATATGTGTTAGGGTGCTCATAAAAGTAAACCAAATGTCATTTCTAACCACACTCATTCCCCAACATTCACACATTAGAATCAAACTTGTAAACGAACTTAGCATGCTTGTATTCTACTTTTGAGCTTATTCTTTGATTCTAAGCTTATTTTTGAATTCTAATGACATGGAGACGATTATATGTGTTAGGGTTCTCCTAAAAGTAAACCAAATGTCATTTCTAACAACACTCATTCCACAACATTCACACATTTGAATCAAACTTGTAAAACGAACTGTTTATGTTTGTATTCTAGTTTTAAGCGTAGTCTTTGATTCTAAGCTTATTTTTGAATTCTAATGACATGGAGACGATTATATGCGTTAGGGTTCTCATAAAAGTAAACCAAATGTCATTTCTAACAACAGTCATTCCACAACATTCACACATTTGATTCAAACTTGTAAAACGAACTGTGCATGCTTGTATTCTACTTTTGAGCTTATTCTTCGATTCTAAGCTTATTTTTGAATTCTAATGACATGGAGACGATTATATGTGTTAGGGTTGTCATAAAAGTAAACCAAATGTCATTTCTAACAACACTCATTCCACAACATTCACACATTTGAATCAAACTTGTAAAACGAACTGTTTATGTTTGTATTCTAGTTTTAAGCATAGTCTTTGATTCTAAGCTTATTTTTGAATTCTAATGACATGGAGACGATTATATGTGTTAGGGTTCTCCTAAAAGTAAACCAAATGTCATTTCTAACAACACTCATTCCACAACATTCACACATTTGATTCAAACTTGTAAAACGAACTGTGCATGCTTGTATTCTACTTTTGAGCTTATTCTTCGATTCTAAGCTTATTTTTGAATTCTAATGACATGGAGACGATTATATGTGTTAGGGTTGTCATAAAAGTAAACCAAATGTCATTTCTAACAACACTCATTCCACAACATTCACACATTTGAATCAAACTTGTAAAACGAACTGTTTATGTTTGTATTCTAGTTTTAAGCGTAGTCTTTGATTCTAAGCTTATTTTTGAATTCTAATGACATGGAGACGATTATATGCGTTAGGGTTCTCATAAAAGTAAACCAAATGTCATTTCTAACAACAGTCATTCCACAACATTCACACATTTGATTCAAACTTGTAAAACGAACTGTGCATGCTTGTATTCTACTTTTGAGCTTATTCTTTGATTCTAAGCTTATTTTTGAATTCTAATGACATGGAGACGATTATATGTGTTAGGGTTCTCCTAAAAGTAAACCAAATGTCATTTCTAACAACACTCATTCCACAACATTCACACATTTGATTCAAACTTGTACAACGAACTGTGCATGCTTGTATTCTACTTTTGAGCTTATTCTTCGATTCTAAGCTTATTTTTGAATTCTAATGACATGGAGACGATTATATGTATTAGGGTTGTCATAAAAGTAAACCAAATGTCATTTCTAACAACACTCATTCCACAACATTCACACATTTGAATCAAACTTGTAAAACGAACTGTTTATGTTTGTATTCTAGTTTTAAGCGTAGTCTTTGATTCTAAGCTTATTTTTGAATTCTAATGACATGGAGACGATTATATGCGTTAGGGTTCTCATAAAAGTAAACCAAATGTCATTTCTAACAACACTCATTCCACAACATTCACACAGTTGATTCAAACTTGTAAAACGAACTGTGCATGCTTGTATTCTACTTTTGAGCTTATTCTTCGATTCTAAACTTAGTTTTGAATTCTAATGACATGGAGACGATTATATGTGTTAGGGTTCTCATAAAAGTAAACCAAATGTCATTTCTAACCACACTCATTCCCCAACATTCACACATTAGAATCAAACTTGTAAAACGAACTTAGCATGCTTGTATTCTACTTTTGAGCTTATTCTTTGATTCTAAGCTTATTTTTGAATTCTAATGACATGGAGACGATTATATGTGTTAGGGTTCTCCTAAAAGTAAACCAAATGTCATTTCTAACAACACTCATTCCACAACATTCACACATTTGATTCAAACTTGTAAAACGAACTGTGCATGCTTGTATTCTACTTTTGAGCTTATTCTTCGATTCTAAGCTTATTTTTGAATTCTAATGACATGGAGACGATTATATGTGTTAGGGTTGTCATAAAAGTAAACCAAATGTCATTTCTAACAACACTCATTCCACAACATTCACACATTTGAATCAAACTTGTAAAACGAACTGTTTATGTTTGTATTCTAGTTTTAAGCGTAGTCTTTGATTCTAAGCTTATTTTTGAATTCTAATGACATGGAGACGATTATATGCGTTAGGGTTCTCATAAAAGTAAATCAAATGTCATTTCTAACAACAGTCATTCCACAACATTCACACATTTGATTCAAACTTGTAAAACGAACTGTGCATGCTTGTATTCTACTTTTGAGCTTATTCTTTGATTCTAAGCTTATTTTTGAATTCTAATGACATGGAGACGATTATATGTGTTAGGGTTCATCTAAAAGTAAACCAAATGTCATTTCTAACAACACTCATTCCACAACATTCACACAGTTGATTCAAACTTGTAAAACGAACTGTGCATGCTTGTATTCTACTTTTGAACTTATTTTTCGATTCTAAACTTAGTTTTGAATTCTAATGACATGGAGACGATTATATGTGTTAGGGTGCTCATAAAAGTAAACCAAATGTCATTTCTAACCACACTCATTCCCCAACATTCACACATTAGAATCAAACTTGTAAAACGAACTTAGCATGCTTGTATTCTACTTTTGAGCTTATTCTTTGATTCTAAGCTTATTTTTGAATTCTAATGACATGGAGACGATTATATGTGTTAGGGTTCTCATAAAAGTAAACCAAATGTCATTTCTAACCACACTCATTCCCCAACATTCACACATTAGAATCAAACTTGTAAAACGAACTTAGCATGCTTGTATTCTACTTTTGAGCTTATTCTTTGATTCTAAGCTTATTTTTGAATTCTAATGACATGGAGACGATTATATGTGTTAGGGTTCTCCTAAAAGTAAACCAAATGTCATTTCTAACAACACTCATTCCACAACATTCACACAGTTGATTCAAACTTGTAAAACGAACTGTGCATGCTTGTATTCTACTTTTGAACTTATTTTTCGATTCTAAACTTAGTTTTGAATTCTAATGACATGGAGACGATTATATGTGTTAGGGTGCTCATAAAAGTAAACCAAATGTCATTTCTAACCACACTCATTCCCCAACATTCACACATTAGAATCAAACTTGTAAACGAACTTAGCATGCTTGTATTCTACTTTTGAGCTTATTCTTTGATTCTAAGCTTATTTTTGAATTCTAATGACATGGAGACGATTATATGTGTTAGGGTTCTCCTAAAAGTAAACCAAATGTCATTTCTAACAACACTCATTCCACAACATTCACACATTTGAATCAAACTTGTAAAACGAACTGTTTATGTTTGTATTCTAGTTTTAAGCGTAGTCTTTGATTCTAAGCTTATTTTTGAATTCTAATGACATGGAGACGATTATATGCGTTAGGGTTCTCATAAAAGTAAACCAAATGTCATTTCTAACAACAGTCATTCCACAACATTCACACATTTGATTCAAACTTGTAAAACGAACTGTGCATGCTTGTATTCTACTTTTGAGCTTATTCTTTGATTCTAAGCTTATTTTTGAATTCTAATGACATGGAGACGATTATATGTGTTAGGGTTCTCCTAAAAGTAAACCAAATGTCATTTCTAACAACACTCATTCCACAACATTCACACATTTGATTCAAACTTGTACAACGAACTGTGCATGCTTGTATTCTACTTTTGAGCTTATTCTTCGATTCTAAGCTTATTTTTGAATTCTAATGACATGGAGACGATTATATGTGTTAGGGTTGTCATAAAAGTAAACCAAATGTCATTTCTAACAACACTCATTCCATAACATTAACACATTTGAATCAAACTTGTAAAACGAACTGTTTATGTTTGTATTCTAGTTTTAAGCGTAGTCTTTGATTCTAAGCTTATTTTTGAATTCTAATGACATGGAGACGATTATATGTGTTAGGGTTGTCATAAAAGTAAACCAAATGTCATTTCTAACAACACTCATTCCACAACATTCACACATTTGAATCAAACTTGTAAAACGAACTGTTTATGTTTGTATTCTAGTTTTAAGCATAGTCTTTGATTCTAAGCTTATTTTTGAATTCTAATGACATGGAGACAATTATATGTGTTAGGGTTCTCCTAAAAGTAAACCAAATGTCATTTCTAACAACACTCATTCCACAACATTCACACATTTGATTCAAACTTGTAAAACGAACTGTGCATGCTTGTATTCTACTTTTGAGCTTATTCTTCGATTCTAAGCTTATTTTTGAATTCTAATGACATGGAGACGATTATATGTGTTAGGGTTGTCATAAAAGTAAACCAAATGTCATTTCTAACAACACTCATTCCACAACATTCACACATTTGAATCAAACTTGTAAAACGAACTGTTTATGTTTGTATTCTAGTTTTAAGCGTAGTCTTTGATTCTAAGCTTATTTTTGAATTCTAATGACATGGAGACGATTATATGCGTTAGGGTTCTCATAAAAGTAAACCAAATGTCATTTCTAACAACAGTCATTCCACAACATTCACACATTTGATTCAAACTTGTAAAACGAACTGTGCATGCTTGTATTCTACTTTTGAGCTTATTCTTTGATTCTAAGCTTATTTTTGAATTCTAATGACATGGAGACGATTATATGTGTTAGGGTTCTCCTAAAAGTAAACCAAATGTCATTTCTAACAACACTCATTCCACAACATTCACACATTTGATTCAAACTTGTACAACGAACTGTGCATGCTTGTATTCTACTTTTGAGCTTATTCTTCGATTCTAAGCTTATTTTTGAATTCTAATGACATGGAGACGATTATATGTATTAGGGTTGTCATAAAAGTAAACCAAATGTCATTTCTAACAACACTCATTCCACAACATTCACACATTTGAATCAAACTTGTAAAACGAACTGTTTATGTTTGTATTCTAGTTTTAAGCGTAGTCTTTGATTCTAAGCTTATTTTTGAATTCTAATGACATGGAGACGATTATATGCGTTAGGGTTCTCATAAAAGTAAACCAAATGTCATTTCTAACAACACTCATTCCACAACATTCACACAGTTGATTCAAACTTGTAAAACGAACTGTGCATGCTTGTATTCTACTTTTGAGCTTATTCTTCGATTCTAAACTTAGTTTTGAATTCTAATGACATGGAGACGATTATATGTGTTAGGGTTCTCATAAAAGTAAACCAAATGTCATTTCTAACCACACTCATTCCCCAACATTCACACATTAGAATCAAACTTGTAAAACGAACTTAGCATGCTTGTATTCTACTTTTGAGCTTATTCTTTGATTCTAAGCTTATTTTTGAATTCTAATGACATGGAGACGATTATATGTGTTAGGGTTCTCCTAAAAGTAAACCAAATGTCATTTCTAACAACACTCATTCCACAACATTCACACATTTGATTCAAACTTGTAAAACGAACTGTGCATGCTTGTATTCTACTTTTGAGCTTATTCTTCGATTCTAAGCTTATTTTTGAATTCTAATGACATGGAGACGATTATATGTGTTAGGGTTGTCATAAAAGTAAACCAAATGTCATTTCTAACAACACTCATTCCACAACATTCACACATTTGAATCAAACTTGTAAAACGAACTGTTTATGTTTGTATTCTAGTTTTAAGCGTAGTCTTTGATTCTAAGCTTATTTTTGAATTCTAATGACATGGAGACGATTATATGCGTTAGGGTTCTCATAAAAGTAAACCAAATGTCATTTCTAACAACAGTCATTCCACAACATTCACACATTTGATTCAAACTTGTAAAACGAACTGTGCATGCTTGTATTCTACTTTTGAGCTTATTCTTTGATTCTAAGCTTATTTTTGAATTCTAATGACATGGAGACGATTATATGTGTTAGGGTTCTCCTAAAAGTAAACCAAATGTCATTTCTAACAACACTCATTCCACAACATTCACACATTTGATTCAAACTTGTACAACGAACTGTGCATGCTTGTATTCTACTTTTGAGCTTATTCTTCGATTCTAAGCTTATTTTTGAATTCTAATGACATGGAGACGATTATATGTGTTAGGGTTGTCATAAAAGTAAACCAAATGTCATTTCTAACAACACTCATTCCATAACATTAACACATTTGAATCAAACTTGTAAAACGAACTGTTTATGTTTGTATTCTAGTTTTAAGCGTAGTCTTTGATTCTAAGCTTATTTTTGAATTCTAATGACATGGAGACGATTATATGTGTTAGGGTTGTCATAAAAGTAAACCAAATGTCATTTCTAACAACACTCATTCCACAACATTCACACATTTGAATCAAACTTGTAAAACGAACTGTTTATGTTTGTATTCTAGTTTTAAGCATAGTCTTTGATTCTAAGCTTATTTTTGAATTCTAATGACATGGAGACAATTATATGTGTTAGGGTTCTCCTAAAAGTAAACCAAATGTCATTTCTAACAACACTCATTCCACAACATTCACACATTTGATTCAAACTTGTAAAACGAACTGTGCATGCTTGTATTCTACTTTTGAGCTTATTCTTCGATTCTAAGCTTATTTTTGAATTCTAATGACATGGAGACGATTATATGTGTTAGGGTTGTCATAAAAGTAAACCAAATGTCATTTCTAACAACACTCATTCCACAACATTCACACATTTGAATCAAACTTGTAAAACGAACTGTTTATGTTTGTATTCTAGTTTTAAGCGTAGTCTTTGATTCTAAGCTTATTTTTGAATTCTAATGACATGGAGACGATTATATGCGTTAGGGTTCTCATAAAAGTAAACCAAATGTCATTTCTAACAACAGTCATTCCACAACATTCACACATTTGATTCAAACTTGTAAAACGAACTGTGCATGCTTGTATTCTACTTTTGAGCTTATTCTTTGATTCTAAGCTTATTTTTGAATTCTAATGACATGGAGACGATTATATGTGTTAGGGTTCTCCTAAAAGTAAACCAAATGTCATTTCTAACAACACTCATTCCACAACATTCACACATTTGATTCAAACTTGTACAACGAACTGTGCATGCTTGTATTCTACTTTTGAGCTTATTCTTCGATTCTAAGCTTATTTTTGAATTCTAATGACATGGAGACGATTATATGTATTAGGGTTGTCATAAAAGTAAACCAAATGTCATTTCTAACAACACTCATTCCACAACATTCACACATTTGAATCAAACTTGTAAAACGAACTGTTTATGTTTGTATTCTAGTTTTAAGCGTAGTCTTTGATTCTAAGCTTATTTTTGAATTCTAATGACATGGAGACGATTATATGCGTTAGGGTTCTCATAAAAGTAAACCAAATGTCATTTCTAACAACACTCATTCCACAACATTCACACAGTTGATTCAAACTTGTAAAACGAACTGTGCATGCTTGTATTCTACTTTTGAGCTTATTCTTCGATTCTAAACTTAGTTTTGAATTCTAATGACATGGAGACGATTATATGTGTTAGGGTTCTCATAAAAGTAAACCAAATGTCATTTCTAACCACACTCATTCCCCAACATTCACACATTAGAATCAAACTTGTAAAACGAACTTAGCATGCTTGTATTCTACTTTTGAGCTTATTCTTTGATTCTAAGCTTATTTTTGAATTCTAATGACATGGAGACGATTATATGTGTTAGGGTTCTCCTAAAAGTAAACCAAATGTCATTTCTAACAACACTCATTCCACAACATTCACACATTTGATTCAAACTTGTAAAACGAACTGTGCATGCTTGTATTCTACTTTTGAGCTTATTCTTCGATTCTAAGCTTATTTTTGAATTCTAATGACATGGAGACGATTATATGTGTTAGGGTTGTCATAAAAGTAAACCAAATGTCATTTCTAACAACACTCATTCCACAACATTCACACATTTGAATCAAACTTGTAAAACGAACTGTTTATGTTTGTATTCTAGTTTTAAGCGTAGTCTTTGATTCTAAGCTTATTTTTGAATTCTAATGACATGGAGACGATTATATGCGTTAGGGTTCTCATAAAAGTAAACCAAATGTCATTTCTAACAACAGTCATTCCACAACATTCACACATTTGATTCAAACTTGTAAAACGAACTGTGCATGCTTGTATTCTACTTTTGAGCTTATTCTTTGATTCTAAGCTTATTTTTGAATTCTAATGACATGGAGACGATTATATGTGTTAGGGTTCTCCTAAAAGTAAACCAAATGTCATTTCTAACAACACTCATTCCACAACATTCACACATTTGATTCAAACTTGTACAACGAACTGTGCATGCTTGTATTCTACTTTTGAGCTTATTCTTCGATTCTAAGCTTATTTTTGAATTCTAATGACATGGAGACGATTATATGTGTTAGGGTTGTCATAAAAGTAAACCAAATGTCATTTCTAACAACACTCATTCCACAACATTCACACATTTGAATCAAACTTGTAAAACGAACTGTTTATGTTTGTATTCTAGTTTTAAGCGTAGTCTTTGATTCTAAGCTTATTTTTGAATTCTAATGACATGGAGACGATTATATGTGTTAGGTTTGTCATAAAAGTAAACCAAATGTCATTTCTAACAACACTCATTCCACAACATTCACACATTTGAATCAAACTTGTAAAACGAACTGTTTATGTTTGTATTCTAGTTTTAAGCGTAGTCTTTGATTCTAAGCTTATTTTGGAATTCTAATGACATGGAGACGATTATATGCGTTAGGGTTCTCATAAAAGTAAACCAAATGTCATTTCTAACAACAGTCATTCCACAACATTCACACATTTGATTCAAACTTGTAAAACGAACTATGCATGCTTGTATTCTACTTTTGAGCTTATTCTTTGATTCTAAGCTTATTTTTGAATTCTAATGTCATGGAGACGATTATATGTGTTAGGGTTCTCCTAAAAGTAAACCAAATGTCATTTCTAAAAACACTCATTCCACAACATTCACACATTTGATTCAAACTTGTAAAACGAACTGTTTATGTTTGTATTCTACTTTTGAGCTTATTCTTCGATTCTAAGCTTATTTTTGAATTCTAATGACATGGAGACGATTATATGCGTTAGGGTTCTCATAAAAGTAAACCAAATGTCATTTCTAACAACAGTCATTCCACAACATTCACACATTTGATTCAAACTTGTAAAACGAACTGTGCATGCTTGTATTCTACTTTTGAGCTTATTCTTTGATTCTAAGCTTATTTTTGAATTCTAATGACATGGAGACGATTATATGTGTTAGGGTTCTCCTAAAAGTAAACCAAATGTCATTTCTAACAACACTCATTCCACAACATTCAGACATTTGATTCAAACTTGTACAACGAACTGTGCATGCTTGTATTCTACTTTTGAGCTTATTCTTCGATTCTAAGCTTATTTTTGAATTCTAATGACATGGAGACGATTATATGCGTTAGGGTTCTCATAAAAGTAAACCAAATGTCATTTCTAACAACAGTCATTCCACAACATTCACACATTTGATTCAAACTTGTAAAACGAACTATGCATGCTTGTATTCTACTTTTGAGCTTATTCTTTGATTCTAAGCTTATTTTTGAATTCTAATGACATGGAGACGATTATATGTGTTAGGGTTGTCATAAAATTAACCAAATGTCATTTCTAACAACACTCATTCCACAGCATTCACACATTTGAATCAAACTTGTAAAACGAACTGTTTATGTTTGTATTCTAGTTTTAAGCGTAGTCTTTGATTCTAAGCTTATTTTTGAATTCTAATGACATGGAGACGATTATATGTGTTAGGGTTGTCATAAAAGTAAACCAAATGTCATTTCTAACAACACTCATTCCACAACATTCACACATTTGAATCAAACTTGTAAAACGAACTGTTTATGTTTGTATTCTAGTTTTAAGCGTAGTCTTTGATTCTAAGCTTATTTTTGAATTCTAATGACATGGAGACGATTATATGTGTTAGGGTTGTCATAAAAGTAAACCAAATGTCATTTCTAACAACACTCATTCCACAACATTCACACATTTGAATCAAACTTGTAAAACGAACTGTTTATGTTTGTATTCTAGTTTTAAGCGTAGTCTTTGATTCTAAGCTTATTTTTGAATTCTAATGACATGGAGACGATTATATGCGTTAGGGTTCTCATAAAAGTAAACCAAATGTCATTTCTAACAACAGTCATTCCACAACATTCACACATTTGATTCAAACTTGCAAAACGAACTATGCATGCTTGTATTCTACTTTTGAGCTTATTCTTTGATTCTAAGCTTATTTTTGAATTCTAATGACATGGAGACGATTATATGTGTTAGGGTTGTCATAAAAGTAAACCAAATGTCATTTCTAACAACACTCATTCCACAACATTCACACATTTGAATCAAACTTGTAAAACGAACTGTTTATGTTTGTATTCTAGTTTTAAGCGTAGTCTTTGATTCTAAGCTTATTTTTGAATTCTAATGACATGGAGACGATTATATGTGTTAGGGTTGTCATAAAAGTAAACCAAATGTCATTTCTAACAACACTCATTCCACAACATTCACACATTTGAATCAAACTTGTAAAACGAACTGTTTATGTTTGTATTCTAGTTTTAAGCGTAGTCTTTGATTCTAAGCTTATTTTTGAATTCTAATGACATGGAGACGATTATATGCGTTAGGGTTCTCATAAAAGTAAACCAAATGTCATTTCTAACAACAGTCATTCCACAACATTCACACATTTGATTCAAACTTGTAAAACGAACTATGCATGCTTGTATTCTACTTTTGAGCTTATTCTTCGATTCTAAGCTTATTTTTGAATTCTAATGACATGGAGACGATTATATGCGTTAGGGTTCTCATAAAAGTAAACCAAATGTCATTTCTAACAACACTCATTCCACAACATTCACACAGTTGATTCAAACTTGTAAAACGAACTGTGCATGCTTCTATTCTACTTTTGAGCTTATTCTTCGATTCTAAACTTAGTTTTGAATTCTAATGACATGGAGACAATTATATGTGTTAGGGTTCTCATAAAAGTAAACCAAATGTCATTTCTAACCACACTCATTCCCCAACATTCACACATTAGAATCAAACTTGTAAAACGAACTTAGCATGCTTGTATTCTACTTTTGAGCTTATTCTTTGATTCTAAGCTTATTTTTGAATTCTAATGACATGGAGACGATTATATGTGTTAGGGTTCTCCTAAAAGTAAACCAAATGTCATTTCTAACAACAGTCATTCCACAACATTCACACATTTGATTCAAACTTGTAAAACGAACTGTGCATGCTTGTATTCTACTTTTGAGCTTATTCTTTGATTCTAAGCTTATTTTTGAATTCTAATGACATGGAGACGATTATATGTGTTAGGGTTGTCATAAAAGTAAACCAAATGTCATTTCTAACAACACTCATTCCACAACATTCACACATTTGAATCAAACTTGTAAAACGAACTGTTTATGTTTGTATTCTAGTTTTAAGCGTAGTCTTTGATTCTAAGCTTATTTTTGAATTCTAATGACATGGAGACGATTATATGCGTTAGGGTTCTCATAAAAGTAAACCAAATGTCATTTCTAACAACACTCATTCCACAACATTCACACAGTTGATTCAAACTTGTAAAACGAACTGTGCATGCTTGTATTCTACTTTTGAACTTATTTTTCGATTCTAAACTTAGTTTTGAATTCTAATGACATGGAGACGATTATATGTGTTAGGGTGCTCATAAAAGTAAACCAAATGTCATTTCTAACCACACTCATTCCCCAACATTCACACATTAGAATCAAACTTGTAAAACGAACTTAGCATGCTTGTATTCTACTTTTGAGCTTATTCTTTGATTCTAAGCTTATTTTTGAATTCTAATGACATGGAGACGATTATATGTGTTAGGGTTCTCCTAAAAGTAATCCAAATGTCATTTCTAACAACACTCATTCCACAACATTCACACATTTGAATCAAACTTGTAAAACGAACTGTTTATGTTTGTATTCTAGTTTTAAGCGTAGTCTTTGATTCTAAGCTTATTTTTGAATTCTAATGACATGGAGACGATTATATGCGTTAGGGTTGTCATAAAAGTAAACCAAATGTCATTTCTAACAACACTCATTCCACAACATTCACACATTTGAATCAAACTTGTAAAACGAACTGTTTATGTTTGTATTCTAGTTTTAAGCGTAGTCTTTGATTCTAAGCTTATTTTTGAATTCTAATGACATGGAGACGATTATATGTGTTAGGGTTCTCCTAAAAGTAAACCAAATGTCATTTCTAACAACACTCATTCCACAACATTCACACATTTGATTCAAACTTGTAAAACGAACTGTGCATGCTTGTATTCTACTTTTGAGCTTATTCTTCGATTCTAAGCTTATTTTTGAATTCTAATGACATGGAGACGATTATATGCGTTAGGGTTCTCATAAAAGTAAACCAAATGTCATTTCTAACAACACTCATTCCACAACATTCACACAGTTGATTCAAACTTGTAAAACGAACTGTGCATGCTTGTATTCTACTTTTGAGCTTATTCTTCGATTCTAAACTTAGTTTTGAATTCTAATGACATGGAGACGATTATATGTGTTAGGGTTCTCATAAAAGTAAACCAAATGTCATTTCTAACCACACTCATTCCCCAACATTCACACATTAGAATCAAACTTGTAAAACGAACTTAGCATGCTTGTATTCTAGTTTTAAGCGTAGTCTTTGATTCTAAGCTTATTTTTGAATTCTAATGACATGGAGACGATTATATGCGTTAGGGGTCTCATAAAAGTAAACCAAATGTCATTTCTAACAACACTCATTCCACAACATTCACACAGTTGATTCAAACTTGTAAAACGAACTGTGCATGCTTGTATTCTACTTTTGAGCTTATTCTTCGATTCTAAACTTAGTTTTGAATTCTAATGACATGGAGACGATTATATGTGTTAGGGTTCTCATAAAAGTAAACCAAATGTCATTTCTAACCACACTCATTCCCCAACATTCACACATTAGAATCAAACTTGTAAAACGAACTTAGCATGCTTGTATTCTACTTTTGAGCTTATTCTTTGATTCTAAGCTTATTTTTGAATTCTAATGTCATGGAGACGATTATATGTGTTAGGGTTCTCCTAAAAGTAAACCAAATGTCATTTCTAAAAACACTCATTCCACAACATTCACACATTTGATTCAAACTTGTAAAACGAACTGTGCATGCTTGTATTCTACTTTTGAGCTTATTCTTCGATTCTAAGCTTATTTTTGAATTCTAATGACATGGAGACGATTATATGTGTTGGGGTTGTCATAAAAGTAAACCAAATGTCATTTCTAACAACACTCATTCCACAACATTCACACATTTGAATCAAACTTGTAAAACGAACTGTTTATGTTTGTATTCTAGTTTTAAGCGTAGTCTTTGATTCTAAGCTTATTTTTGAATTCTAATGACATGGAGACGATTATATGCGTTAGGGTTCTCATAAAAGTAAACCAAATGTCATTTCTAACAACAGTCATTCCACAACATTCACACATTTGATTCAAACTTGTAAAACGAACTGTGCATGCTTGTATTCTACTTTTGAGCTTATTCTTTGATTCTAAGCTTATTTTTGAATTCTAATGACATGGAGACGATTATATGTGTTAGGTTTCTCCTAAAAGTAAACCAAATGTCATTTCTAACAACACTCATTCCACAACATTCACACATTTGAATCAAACTTGTAAAACGAACTGTTTATGTTTGTATTCTAGTTTTAAGCGTAGTCTTTGATTCTAAGCTTATTTTTGAATTCTAATGACATGGAGACGATTATATGTGTTAGGGTTGTCATAAAAGTAAACCAAAATGTCATTTCTAACAAAACTCATTCCACAACATTCACAGATTTGAATCAAACTTGTAAAACGAACTGTGCATGCTTGTATTCTACTTTTGAGCTTATTCTTCGATTCTAAGCTTATTTTTTAATTCTAATGACATGGAGACGATTATATGCGTTAGGGTTCTCATAAAAGTAAACCAAATGTCATTTCTAACAACACTCATTCCACAACATTCACACATTTGAATCAAACTTGTAAAACGAACTATGCATGCATGTATCCTAGTTTTGAGCTTATTCTTTGATTCTAAGCTTATTTTTGAATTCTAATGACATGGAGAAGATTATATGTGTTAGGGTTGTCATAAAAGTAAACCAAATGTCATTTCTAACCACACTCATTCCACAACATTCACACATTTGAATCAAACTTGTAAAACGAACTGTTTATGCTTGTATTCTAGTTTTAAGCGTAGTCTTTGATTCTAAGCTTTTTTTTGAATTCTAATGACATGGAGACGATTATATGCGTTAGGGTTCTCATAAAAGTAAACCAAATGTCATTTCTAACAACAGTCATTCCACAACATTCACACATTTGATTCAAACTTGTAAAACGAACTGTGCATGCTTGTATTCTACTTTTGAGCTTATTCTTTGATTCTAAGCTTATTTTTGAATTCTAATGACATGGAGACGATTATATGTGTTAGGTTTCTCCTAAAAGTAAACCAAATGTCATTTCTAACAACACTCATTCCACAACATTCACACATTTGAATCAAACTTGTAAAACGAACTGTTTATGTTTGTATTCTAGTTTTAAGCGTAGTCTTTGATTCTAAGCTTATTTTTGAATTCTAATGACATGGAGACGATTATATGCATTAGGGTTCTCATAAAAGTAAACCAAATGTCATTTCTAACAACACTCATTCCACAACATTCACACAGTTGATTCAAACTTGTAAAACGAACTGTGCATGCTTGTATTCTACTTTTGAGCTTATTCTTCGATTCTAAACTTAGTTTTGAATTCTAATGACATGGAGACGATTATATGTGTTAGGGTTCTCATAAAAGTAAACCAAATGTCATTTCTAACCACACTCATTCCCCAACATTCACACATTAGAATCAAACTTGTAAAACGAACTTAGCATGCTTGTATTCTACTTTTGAGCTTATTCTTTGATTCTAAGCTTATTTTTGAATTCTAATGTCATGGAGACGATTATATGTGTTAGGGTTCTCCTAAAAGTAAACCAAATGTCATTTCTAAAAACACTCATTCCACAACATTCACACATTTGATTCAAACTTGTAAAACGAACTGTGCATGCTTGTATTCTACTTTTGAGCTTATTCTTCGATTCTAAGCTTATTTTTGAATTCTAATGACATGGAGACGATTATATGTGTTAGGGTTGTCATAAAAGTAAACCAAATGTCATTTCTAACAACACTCATTCCACAACATTCACACATTTGAATCAAACTTGTAAAACGAACTGTTTATGTTTGTATTCTAGTTTTAAGCGTAGTCTTTGATTCTAAGCTTATTTTTGAATTCTAATGACATGGAGACGATTATATGCGTTAGGGTTCTCATAAAAGTAAACCAAATGTCATTTCTAACAACAGTCATTCCACAACATTCACACATTTGATTCAAACTTGTAAAACGAACTGTGCATGCTTGTATTCTACTTTTGAGCTTATTCTTTGATTCTAAGCTTATTTTTGAATTCTAATGACATGGAGACGATTATATGTGTTAGGTTTCTCCTAAAAGTAAACCAAATGTCATTTCTAACAACACTCATTCCACAACATTCACACATTTGATTCAAACTTGTAAAACGAACTGTGCATGCTTGTATTCTACTTTTGAGCTTATTCTTCGATTCTAAGCTTATTTTTGAATTCTAATGACATGGAGACGATTATATGTATTAGGGTTGTCATAAAAGTAAACCAAATGTCATTTCTAACAACACTCATTCCACAACATTCACACATTTGAATCAAACTTGTAAAACGAACTGTTTATGTTTGTATTCTAGTTTTAAGCGTAGTCTTTGATTCTAAGCTTATTTTTGAATTCTAATGACATGGAGACGATTATATGCGTTAGGGTTCTCATAAAAGTAAACCAAATGTCATTTCTAACAACACTCATTCCACAACATTCACACAGTTGATTCAAACTTGTAAAACGAACTGTGCATGCTTGTATTCTACTTTTGAGCTTATTCTTCGATTCTAAACTTAGTTTTGAATTCTAATGACATGGAGACGATTATATGTGTTAGGGTTCTCATAAAAGTAAACCAAATGTCATTTCTAACCACACTCATTCCCCAACATTCACACATTAGAATCAAACTTGTAAAACGAACTTAGCATGCTTGTATTCTACTTTTGAGCTTATTCTTTGATTCTAAGCTTATTTTTGAATTCTAATGACATGGAGACGATTATATGTGTTAGGGTTCTCCTAAAAGTAAACCAAATGTCATTTCTAACAACACTCATTCCACAACATTCACACATTTGATTCAAACTTGTAAAACGAACTGTGCATGCTTGTATTCTACTTTTGAGCTTATTCTTCGATTCTAAGCTTATTTTTGAATTCTAATGACATGGAGACGATTATATGTGTTAGGGTTGTCATAAAAGTAAACCAAATGTCATTTCTAACAACACTCATTCCACAACATTCACACATTTGAATCAAACTTGTAAAACGAACTGTTTATGTTTGTATTCTAGTTTTAAGCGTAGTCTTTGATTCTAAGCTTATTTTTGAATTCTAATGACATGGAGACGATTATATGCGTTAGGGTTCTCATAAAAGTAAACCAAATGTCATTTCTAACAACAGTCATTCCACAACATTCACACATTTGATTCAAACTTGTAAAACGAACTGTGCATGCTTGTATTCTACTTTTGAGCTTATTCTTTGATTCTAAGCTTATTTTTGAATTCTAATGACATGGAGACGATTATATGTGTTAGGGTTGTCATAAAAGTAAACCAAATGTCATTTCTAACAACACTCATTCCACAACATTCACACATGTGAATCAAACTTGTAAAATGAACTGTTTATGTTTGTATTCTAGTTTTAAGCGTAGTCTTTGATTCTAAGCTTATTTTTGAATTCTAATGACATGGAGACGATTATATGCGTTAGGGTTCTCATAAAAGTAAACCAAATGTCATTTCTAACAACACTCATTCCACAACATTCACACAGTTGATTCAAACTTGTAAAACGAACTGTGCATGCTTGTATTCTACTTTTGAACTTATTTTTCGATTCTAAACTTAGTTTTGAATTCTAATGACATGGAGACGATTATATGTGTTAGGGTGCTCATAAAAGTAAACCAAATGTCATTTCTAACCACACTCATTCCCCAACATTCACACATTAGAATCAAACTTGTAAAACGAACTTAGCATGCTTGTATTCTACTTTTGAGCTTATTCTTTGATTCTAAGCTTATTTTTGAATTCTAATGACATGGAGACGATTATATGTGTTAGGGTTCTCCTAAAAGTAATCCAAATGTCATTTCTAACAACACTCATTCCACAACATTCACACATTTGAATCAAACTTGTAAAACGAACTGTTTATGTTTGTATTCTAGTTTTAAGCGTAGTCTTTGATTCTAAGCTTATTTTTGAATTCTAATGACATGGAGACGATTATATGCGTTAGGGTTGTCATAAAAGTAAACCAAATGTCATTTCTAACAACACTCATTCCACAACATTCACACATTTGAATCAAACTTGTAAAACGAACTGTTTATGTTTGTATTCTAGTTTTAAGCGTAGTCTTTGATTCTAAGCTTATTTTTGAATTCTAATGACATGGAGACGATTATATGTGTTAGGGTTCTCCTAAAAGTAAACCAAATGTCATTTCTAACAACACTCATTCCACAACATTCACACATTTGATTCAAACTTGTAAAACGAACTGTGCATGCTTGTATTCTACTTTTGAGCTTATTCTTCGATTCTAAGCTTATTTTTGAATTCTAATGACATGGAGACGATTATATGCGTTAGGGTTCTCATAAAAGTAAACCAAATGTCATTTCTAACAACACTCATTCCACAACATTCACACAGTTGATTCAAACTTGTAAAACGAACTGTGCATGCTTGTATTCTACTTTTGAGCTTATTCTTCGATTCTAAACTTAGTTTTGAATTCTAATGACATGGAGACGATTATATGTGTTAGGGTTCTCATAAAAGTAAACCAAATGTCATTTCTAACCACACTCATTCCCCAACATTCACACATTAGAATCAAACTTGTAAAACGAACTTAGCATGCTTGTATTCTAGTTTTAAGCGTAGTCTTTGATTCTAAGCTTATTTTTGAATTCTAATGACATGGAGACGATTATATGCGTTAGGGGTCTCATAAAAGTAAACCAAATGTCATTTCTAACAACACTCATTCCACAACATTCACACAGTTGATTCAAACTTGTAAAACGAACTGTGCATGCTTGTATTCTACTTTTGAGCTTATTCTTCGATTCTAAACTTAGTTTTGAATTCTAATGACATGGAGACGATTATATGTGTTAGGGTTCTCATAAAAGTAAACCAAATGTCATTTCTAACCACACTCATTCCCCAACATTCACACATTAGAATCAAACTTGTAAAACGAACTTAGCATGCTTGTATTCTACTTTTGAGCTTATTCTTTGATTCTAAGCTTATTTTTGAATTCTAATGTCATGGAGACGATTATATGTGTTAGGGTTCTCCTAAAAGTAAACCAAATGTCATTTCTAAAAACACTCATTCCACAACATTCACACATTTGATTCAAACTTGTAAAACGAACTGTGCATGCTTGTATTCTACTTTTGAGCTTATTCTTCGATTCTAAGCTTATTTTTGAATTCTAATGACATGGAGACGATTATATGTGTTGGGGTTGTCATAAAAGTAAACCAAATGTCATTTCTAACAACACTCATTCCACAACATTCACACATTTGAATCAAACTTGTAAAACGAACTGTTTATGTTTGTATTCTAGTTTTAAGCGTAGTCTTTGATTCTAAGCTTATTTTTGAATTCTAATGACATGGAGACGATTATATGCGTTAGGGTTCTCATAAAAGTAAACCAAATGTCATTTCTAACAACAGTCATTCCACAACATTCACACATTTGATTCAAACTTGTAAAACGAACTGTGCATGCTTGTATTCTACTTTTGAGCTTATTCTTTGATTCTAAGCTTATTTTTGAATTCTAATGACATGGAGACGATTATATGTGTTAGGTTTCTCCTAAAAGTAAACCAAATGTCATTTCTAACAACACTCATTCCACAACATTCACACATTTGAATTAAACTTGTAAAACGAACTGTTTATGTTTGTATTCTAGTTTTAAGCGTAGTCTTTGATTCTAAGCTTATTTTTGAATTCTAATGACATGGAGACGATTATATGTGTTAGGGTTGTCATAAAAGTAAACCAAAATGTCATTTCTAACAAAACTCAATCCACAACATTCACAGATTTGAATCAAACTTGTAAAACGAACTGTGCATGCTTGTATTCTACTTTTGAGCTTATTCTTCGATTCTAAGCTTATTTTTTAATTCTAATGACATGGAGACGATTATATGCGTTAGGGTTCTCATAAAAGTAAACCAAATGTCATTTCTAACAACACTCATTCCACAACATTCACACATTTGAATCAAACTTGTAAAACGAACTATGCATGCATGTATCCTAGTTTTGAGCTTATTCTTTGATTCTAAGCTTATTTTTGAATTCTAATGACATGGAGAAGATTATATGTGTTAGGGTTGTCATAAAAGTAAACCAAATGTCATTTCTAACCACACTCATTCCACAACATTCACACATTTGAATCAAACTTGTAAAACGAACTGTTTATGCTTGTATTCTAGTTTTAAGCGTAGTCTTTGATTCTAAGCTTTTTTTTGAATTCTAATGACATGGAGACGATTATATGCGTTAGGGTTCTCATAAAAGTAAACCAAATGTCATTTCTAACAACAGTCATTCCACAACATTCACACATTTGATTCAAACTTGTAAAACGAACTGTGCATGCTTGTATTCTACTTTTGAGCTTATTCTTTGATTCTAAGCTTATTTTTGAATTCTAATGACATGGAGACGATTATATGTGTTAGGTTTCTCCTAAAAGTAAACCAAATGTCATTTCTAACAACACTCATTCCACAACATTCACACATTTGAATCAAACTTGTAAAACGAACTGTTTATGTTTGTATTCTAGTTTTAAGCGTAGTCTTTGATTCTAAGCTTATTTTTGAATTCTAATGACATGGAGACGATTATATGCATTAGGGTTCTCATAAAAGTAAACCAAATGTCATTTCTAACAACACTCATTCCACAACATTCACACAGTTGATTCAAACTTGTAAAACGAACTGTGCATGCTTGTATTCTACTTTTGAGCTTATTCTTCGATTCTAAACTTAGTTTTGAATTCTAATGACATGGAGACGATTATATGTGTTAGGGTTCTCATAAAAGTAAACCAAATGTCATTTCTAACCACACTCATTCCCCAACATTCACACATTAGAATCAAACTTGTAAAACGAACTTAGCATGCTTGTATTCTACTTTTGAGCTTATTCTTTGATTCTAAGCTTATTTTTGAATTCTAATGTCATGGAGACGATTATATGTGTTAGGGTTCTCCTAAAAGTAAACCAAATGTCATTTCTAAAAACACTCATTCCACAACATTCACACATTTGATTCAAACTTGTAAAACGAACTGTGCATGCTTGTATTCTACTTTTGAGCTTATTCTTCGATTCTAAGCTTATTTTTGAATTCTAATGACATGGAGACGATTATATGTGTTGGGGTTGTCATAAAAGTAAACCAAATGTCATTTCTAACAACACTCATTCCACAACATTCACACATTTGAATCAAACTTGTAAAACGAACTGTTTATGTTTGTATTCTAGTTTTAAGCGTAGTCTTTGATTCTAAGCTTATTTTTGAATTCTAATGACATGGAGACGATTATATGCGTTAGGGTTCTCATAAAAGTAAACCAAATGTCATTTCTAACAACAGTCATTCCACAACATTCACACATTTGATTCAAACTTGTAAAACGAACTGTGCATGCTTGTATTCTACTTTTGAGCTTATTCTTTGATTCTAAGCTTATTTTTGAATTCTAATGACATGGAGACGATTATATGTGTTAGGTTTCTCCTAAAAGTAAACCAAATGTCATTTCTAACAACACTCATTCCACAACATTCACACATTTGAATTAAACTTGTAAAACGAACTGTTTATGTTTGTATTCTAGTTTTAAGCGTAGTCTTTGATTCTAAGCTTATTTTTGAATTCTAATGACATGGAGACGATTATATGTGTTAGGGTTGTCATAAAAGTAAACCAAAATGTCATTTCTAACAAAACTCAATCCACAACATTCACAGATTTGAATCAAACTTGTAAAACGAACTGTGCATGCTTGTATTCTACTTTTGAGCTTATTCTTCGATTCTAAGCTTATTTTTTAATTCTAATGACATGGAGACGATTATATGCGTTAGGGTTCTCATAAAAGTAAACCAAATGTCATTTCTAACAACACTCATTCCACAACATTCACACATTTGAATCAAACTTGTAAAACGAACTATGCATGCATGTATCCTAGTTTTGAGCTTATTCTTTGATTCTAAGCTTATTTTTGAATTCTAATGACATGGAGAAGATTATATGTGTTAGGGTTGTCATAAAAGTAAACCAAATGTCATTTCTAACCACACTCATTCCACAACATTCACACATTTGAATCAAACTTGTAAAACGAACTGTTTATGCTTGTATTCTAGTTTTAAGCGTAGTCTTTGATTCTAAGCTTTTTTTTGAATTCTAATGACATGGAGACGATTATATGCGTTAGGGTTCTCATAAAAGTAAACCAAATGTCATTTCTAACAACAGTCATTCCACAACATTCACACATTTGATTCAAACTTGTAAAACGAACTGTGCATGCTTGTATTCTACTTTTGAGCTTATTCTTTGATTCTAAGCTTATTTTTGAATTCTAATGACATGGAGACGATTATATGTGTTAGGTTTCTCCTAAAAGTAAACCAAATGTCATTTCTAACAACACTCATTCCACAACATTCACACATTTGAATCAAACTTGTAAAACGAACTGTTTATGTTTGTATTCTAGTTTTAAGCGTAGTCTTTGATTCTAAGCTTATTTTTGAATTCTAATGACATGGAGACGATTATATGCATTAGGGTTCTCATAAAAGTAAACCAAATGTCATTTCTAACAACACTCATTCCACAACATTCACACAGTTGATTCAAACTTGTAAAACGAACTGTGCATGCTTGTATTCTACTTTTGAGCTTATTCTTCGATTCTAAACTTAGTTTTGAATTCTAATGACATGGAGACGATTATATGTGTTAGGGTTCTCATAAAAGTAAACCAAATGTCATTTCTAACCACACTCATTCCCCAACATTCACACATTAGAATCAAACTTGTAAAACGAACTTAGCATGCTTGTATTCTACTTTTGAGCTTATTCTTTGATTCTAAGCTTATTTTTGAATTCTAATGTCATGGAGACGATTATATGTGTTAGGGTTCTCCTAAAAGTAAACCAAATGTCATTTCTAAAAACACTCATTCCACAACATTCACACATTTGATTCAAACTTGTAAAACGAACTGTGCATGCTTGTATTCTACTTTTGAGCTTATTCTTCGATTCTAAGCTTATTTTTGAATTCTAATGACATGGAGACGATTATATGTGTTAGGGTTGTCATAAAAGTAAACCAAATGTCATTTCTAACAACACTCATTCCACAACATTCACACATTTGAATCAAACTTGTAAAACGAACTGTTTATGTTTGTATTCTAGTTTTAAGCGTAGTCTTTGATTCTAAGCTTATTTTTGAATTCTAATGACATGGAGACGATTATATGCGTTAGGGTTCTCATAAAAGTAAACCAAATGTCATTTCTAACAACAGTCATTCCACAACATTCACACATTTGATTCAAACTTGTAAAACGAACTGTGCATGCTTGTATTCTACTTTTGAGCTTATTCTTTGATTCTAAGCTTATTTTTGAATTCTAATGACATGGAGACGATTATATGTGTTAGGTTTCTCCTAAAAGTAAACCAAATGTCATTTCTAACAACACTCATTCCACAACATTCACACATTTGATTCAAACTTGTAAAACGAACTGTGCATGCTTGTATTCTACTTTTGAGCTTATTCTTCGATTCTAAGCTTATTTTTGAATTCTAATGACATGGAGACGATTATATGTATTAGGGTTGTCATAAAAGTAAACCAAATGTCATTTCTAACAACACTCATTCCACAACATTCACACATTTGAATCAAACTTGTAAAACGAACTGTTTATGTTTGTATTCTAGTTTTAAGCGTAGTCTTTGATTCTAAGCTTATTTTTGAATTCTAATGACATGGAGACGATTATATGCGTTAGGGTTCTCATAAAAGTAAACCAAATGTCATTTCTAACAACACTCATTCCACAACATTCACACAGTTGATTCAAACTTGTAAAACGAACTGTGCATGCTTGTATTCTACTTTTGAGCTTATTCTTCGATTCTAAACTTAGTTTTGAATTCTAATGACATGGAGACGATTATATGTGTTAGGGTTCTCATAAAAGTAAACCAAATGTCATTTCTAACCACACTCATTCCCCAACATTCACACATTAGAATCAAACTTGTAAAACGAACTTAGCATGCTTGTATTCTACTTTTGAGCTTATTCTTTGATTCTAAGCTTATTTTTGAATTCTAATGACATGGAGACGATTATATGTGTTAGGGTTCTCCTAAAAGTAAACCAAATGTCATTTCTAACAACACTCATTCCACAACATTCACACATTTGATTCAAACTTGTAAAACGAACTGTGCATGCTTGTATTCTACTTTTGAGCTTATTCTTCGATTCTAAGCTTATTTTTGAATTCTAATGACATGGAGACGATTATATGTGTTAGGGTTGTCATAAAAGTAAACCAAATGTCATTTCTAACAACACTCATTCCACAACATTCACACATTTGAATCAAACTTGTAAAACGAACTGTTTATGTTTGTATTCTAGTTTTAAGCGTAGTCTTTGATTCTAAGCTTATTTTTGATTTCTAATGACATGGAGACGATTATATGCGTTAGGGTTCTCATAAAAGTAAACCAAATGTCATTTCTAACAACAGTCATTCCACAACATTCACACATTTGATTCAAACTTGTAAAACGAACTGTGCATGCTTGTATTCTACTTTTGAGCTTATTCTTTGATTCTAAGCTTATTTTTGAATTCTAATGACATGGAGACGATTATATGTGTTGGGGTTGTCATAAAAGTAAACCAAATGTCATTTCTAACAACACTCATTCCACAACATTCACACATTTGAATCAAACTTGTAAAACGAACTGTTTATGTTTGTATTCTAGTTTTAAGCGTAGTCTTTGATTCTAAGCTTATTTTTGAATTCTAATGACATGGAGACGATTATATGCGTTAGGGTTCTCATAAAAGTAAACCAAATGTCATTTCTAACAACAGTCATTCCACAACATTCACACATTTGATTCAAACTTGTAAAACGAACTGTGCATGCTTGTATTCTACTTTTGAGCTTATTCTTTGATTCTAAGCTTATTTTTGAATTCTAATGACATGGAGACGATTATATGTGTTAGGTTTCTCCTAAAAGTAAACCAAATGTCATTTCTAACAACACTCATTCCACAACATTCACACATTTGAATCAAACTTGTAAAACGAACTGTTTATGTTTGTATTCTAGTTTTAAGCGTAGTCTTTGATTCTAAGCTTATTTTTGAATTCTA
Organism: Spergularia bocconei; assembly: GCA_963457585.1. Taxonomy (NCBI): domain Eukaryota; kingdom Viridiplantae; phylum Streptophyta; class Magnoliopsida; order Caryophyllales; family Caryophyllaceae; genus Spergularia; species Spergularia bocconei. The sequence goes on from OY734956.1 coordinate 11,733,127, forward strand.
ATGACATGGAGACGATTATATGTGTTAGGGTTGTCATAAAAGTAAACCAAAATGTCATTTCTAACAAAACTCATTCCACAACATTCACAGATTTGAATCAAACTTGTAAAACGAACTGTGCATGCTTGTATTCTACTTTTGAGCTTATTCTTCGATTCTAAGCTTATTTTTTAATTCTAATGACATGGAGACGATTATATGCGTTAGGGTTCTCATAAAAGTAAACCAAATGTCATTTCTAACAACACTCATTCCACAACATTCACACATTTGAATCAAACTTGTAAAACGAACTATGCATGCATGTATCCTAGTTTTGAGCTTATTCTTTGATTCTAAGCTTATTTTTGAATTCTAATGACATGGAGAAGATTATATGTGTTAGGGTTGTCATAAAAGTAAACCAAATGTCATTTCTAACCACACTCATTCCACAACATTCACACATTTGAATCAAACTTGTAAAACGAACTGTTTATGCTTGTATTCTAGTTTTAAGCGTAGTCTTTGATTCTAAGCTTTTTTTTGAATTCTAATGACATGGAGACGATTATATGCGTTAGGGTTCTCATAAAAGTAAACCAAATGTCATTTCTAACAACAGTCATTCCACAACATTCACACATTTGATTCAAACTTGTAAAACGAACTGTGCATGCTTGTATTCTACTTTTGAGCTTATTCTTTGATTCTAAGCTTATTTTTGAATTCTAATGACATGGAGACGATTATATGTGTTAGGTTTCTCCTAAAAGTAAACCAAATGTCATTTCTAACAACACTCATTCCACAACATTCACACATTTGAATCAAACTTGTAAAACGAACTGTTTATGTTTGTATTCTAGTTTTAAGCGTAGTCTTTGATTCTAAGCTTATTTTTGAATTCTAATGACATGGAGACGATTATATGCATTAGGGTTCTCATAAAAGTAAACCAAATGTCATTTCTAACAACACTCATTCCACAACATTCACACATTTGATTCAAACTTGTAAAACGAACTGTGCATGCTTGTATTCTACTTTTGAGCTTATTCTTCGATTCTAAACTTATTTTTGAATGCTAATGACATGGAGACGATTATATGTGTTAGGGTTCTCATAAAAGTAAACCAAATGTCATTTCTAACCACACTCATTCCCCAACATTCACACATTTGAATCAAACTTGTAAAACGAACTGTGCATGCTTGTATTCTACTTTTGAGCTTATTCTTCGATTCTAAGCTTATTTTTGAATTCTAATGACATGGAGACGATTATATGTGTTAGGGTTGTCATAAAAGTAAACCAAATGTCATTTCTAACAACACTCATTCCACAACATTCACACATTTGAATCAAACTTGTAAAACGAACTGTTTATGTTTGTATTCTAGTTTTAAGCGTAGTCTTTGATTCTAAGCTTATTTTTGATTTCTAATGACATGGAGACGATTATATGCGTTAGGGTTCTCATAAAAGTAAACCAAATGTCATTTCTAACAACAGTCATTCCACAACATTCACACATTTGATTCAAACTTGTAAAACGAACTGTGCATGCTTGTATTCTACTTTTGAGCTTATTCTTTGATTCTAAGCTTATTTTTGAATTCTAATGACATGGAGACGATTATATGTGTTGGGGTTGTCATAAAAGTAAACCAAATGTCATTTCTAACAACACTCATTCCACAACATTCACACATTTGAATCAAACTTGTAAAACGAACTGTTTATGTTTGTATTCTAGTTTTAAGCGTAGTCTTTGATTCTAAGCTTATTTTTGAATTCTAATGACATGGAGACGATTATATGCGTTAGGGTTCTCATAAAAGTAAACCAAATGTCATTTCTAACAACAGTCATTCCACAACATTCACACATTTGATTCAAACTTGTAAAACGAACTGTGCATGCTTGTATTCTACTTTTGAGCTTATTCTTTGATTCTAAGCTTATTTTTGAATTCTAATGACATGGAGACGATTATATGTGTTAGGTTTCTCCTAAAAGTAAACCAAATGTCATTTCTAACAACACTCATTCCACAACATTCACACATTTGAATCAAACTTGTAAAACGAACTGTTTATGTTTGTATTCTAGTTTTAAGCGTAGTCTTTGATTCTAAGCTTATTTTTGAATTCTAATGACATGGAGACGATTATATGTGTTAGGGTTGTCATAAAAGTAAACCAAAATGTCATTTCTAACAAAACTCATTCCACAACATTCACAGATTTGAATCAAACTTGTAAAACGAACTGTGCATGCTTGTATTCTACTTTTGAGCTTATTCTTCGATTCTAAGCTTATTTTTTAATTCTAATGACATGGAGACGATTATATGCGTTAGGGTTCTCATAAAAGTAAACCAAATGTCATTTCTAACAACACTCATTCCACAACATTCACACATTTGAATCAAACTTGTAAAACGAACTATGCATGCATGTATCCTAGTTTTGAGCTTATTCTTTGATTCTAAGCTTATTTTTGAATTCTAATGACATGGAGAAGATTATATGTGTTAGGGTTGTCATAAAAGTAAACCAAATGTCATTTCTAACCACACTCATTCCACAACATTCACACATTTGAATCAAACTTGTAAAACGAACTGTTTATGCTTGTATTCTAGTTTTAAGCGTAGTCTTTGATTCTAAGCTTTTTTTTGAATTCTAATGACATGGAGACGATTATATGCGTTAGGGTTCTCATAAAAGTAAACCAAATGTCATTTCTAACAACAGTCATTCCACAACATTCACACATTTGATTCAAACTTGTAAAACGAACTGTGCATGCTTGTATTCTACTTTTGAGCTTATTCTTTGATTCTAAGCTTATTTTTGAATTCTAATGACATGGAGACGATTATATGTGTTAGGTTTCTCCTAAAAGTAAACCAAATGTCATTTCTAACAACACTCATTCCACAACATTCACACATTTGAATCAAACTTGTAAAACGAACTGTTTATGTTTGTATTCTAGTTTTAAGCGTAGTCTTTGATTCTAAGCTTATTTTTGAATTCTAATGACATGGAGACGATTATATGCATTAGGGTTCTCATAAAAGTAAACCAAATGTCATTTCTAACAACACTCATTCCACAACATTCACACAGTTGATTCAAACTTGTAAAACGAACTGTGCATGCTTGTATTCTACTTTTGAGCTTATTCTTCGATTCTAAACTTAGTTTTGAATTCTAATGACATGGAGACGATTATATGTGTTAGGGTTCTCATAAAAGTAAACCAAATGTCATTTCTAACCACACTCATTCCCCAACATTCACACATTAGAATCAAACTTGTAAAACGAACTTAGCATGCTTGTATTCTACTTTTGAGCTTATTCTTTGATTCTAAGCTTATTTTTGAATTCTAATGTCATGGAGACGATTATATGTGTTAGGGTTCTCCTAAAAGTAAACCAAATGTCATTTCTAAAAACACTCATTCCACAACATTCACACATTTGATTCAAACTTGTAAAACGAACTGTGCATGCTTGTATTCTACTTTTGAGCTTATTCTTCGATTCTAAGCTTATTTTTGAATTCTAATGACATGGAGACGATTATATGTGTTAGGGTTGTCATAAAAGTAAACCAAATGTCATTTCTAACAACACTCATTCCACAACATTCACACATTTGAATCAAACTTGTAAAACGAACTGTTTATGTTTGTATTCTAGTTTTAAGCGTAGTCTTTGATTCTAAGCTTATTTTTGAATTCTAATGACATGGAGACGATTATATGCGTTAGGGTTCTCATAAAAGTAAACCAAATGTCATTTCTAACAACAGTCATTCCACAACATTCACACATTTGATTCAAACTTGTAAAACGAACTGTGCATGCTTGTATTCTACTTTTGAGCTTATTCTTTGATTCTAAGCTTATTTTTGAATTCTAATGACATGGAGACGATTATATGTGTTAGGTTTCTCCTAAAAGTAAACCAAATGTCATTTCTAACAACACTCATTCCACAACATTCACACATTTGATTCAAACTTGTAAAACGAACTGTGCATGCTTGTATTCTACTTTTGAGCTTATTCTTCGATTCTAAGCTTATTTTTGAATTCTAATGACATGGAGACGATTATATGTATTAGGGTTGTCATAAAAGTAAACCAAATGTCATTTCTAACAACACTCATTCCACAACATTCACACATTTGAATCAAACTTGTAAAACGAACTGTTTATGTTTGTATTCTAGTTTTAAGCGTAGTCTTTGATTCTAAGCTTATTTTTGAATTCTAATGACATGGAGACGATTATATGCGTTAGGGTTCTCATAAAAGTAAACCAAATGTCATTTCTAACAACACTCATTCCACAACATTCACACAGTTGATTCAAACTTGTAAAACGAACTGTGCATGCTTGTATTCTACTTTTGAGCTTATTCTTCGATTCTAAACTTAGTTTTGAATTCTAATGACATGGAGACGATTATATGTGTTAGGGTTCTCATAAAAGTAAACCAAATGTCATTTCTAACCACACTCATTCCCCAACATTCACACATTAGAATCAAACTTGTAAAACGAACTTAGCATGCTTGTATTCTACTTTTGAGCTTATTCTTTGATTCTAAGCTTATTTTTGAATTCTAATGACATGGAGACGATTATATGTGTTAGGGTTCTCCTAAAAGTAAACCAAATGTCATTTCTAACAACACTCATTCCACAACATTCACACATTTGATTCAAACTTGTAAAACGAACTGTGCATGCTTGTATTCTACTTTTGAGCTTATTCTTCGATTCTAAGCTTATTTTTGAATTCTAATGACATGGAGACGATTATATGTGTTAGGGTTGTCATAAAAGTAAACCAAATGTCATTTCTAACAACACTCATTCCACAACATTCACACATTTGAATCAAACTTGTAAAACGAACTGTTTATGTTTGTATTCTAGTTTTAAGCGTAGTCTTTGATTCTAAGCTTATTTTTGAATTCTAATGACATGGAGACGATTATATGCGTTAGGGTTCTCATAAAAGTAAACCAAATGTCATTTCTAACAACAGTCATTCCACAACATTCACACATTTGATTCAAACTTGTAAAACGAACTGTGCATGCTTGTATTCTACTTTTGAGCTTATTCTTTGATTCTAAGCTTATTTTTGAATTCTAATGACATGGAGACGATTATATGTGTTAGGGTTGTCATAAAAGTAAACCAAATGTCATTTCTAACAACACTCATTCCACAACATTCACACATGTGAATCAAACTTGTAAAACGAACTGTTTATGTTTGTATTCTAGTTTTAAGCGTAGTCTTTGATTCTAAGCTTATTTTTGAATTCTAATGACATGGAGACGATTATATGCGTTAGGGTTCTCATAAAAGTAAACCAAATGTCATTTCTAACAACACTCATTCCACAACATTCACACAGTTGATTCAAACTTGTAAAACGAACTGTGCATGCTTGTATTCTACTTTTGAACTTATTTTTCGATTCTAAACTTAGTTTTGAATTCTAATGACATGGAGACGATTATATGTGTTAGGGTGCTCATAAAAGTAAACCAAATGTCATTTCTAACCACACTCATTCCCCAACATTCACACATTAGAATCAAACTTGTAAAACGAACTTAGCATGCTTGTATTCTACTTTTGAGCTTATTCTTTCATTCTAAGCTTATTTTTGAATTCTAATGACATGGAGACGATTATATGTGTTAGGGTTCTCCTAAAAGTAAACCAAATGTCATTTCTAACAACACTCATTCCACAACATTCACACATTTGAATCAAACTTGTAAAACGAACTGTTTATGTTTGTATTCTAGTTTTAAGCGTAGTCTTTGATTCTAAGCTTATTTTTGAATTCTAATGACATGGAGACGATTATATGCGTTAGGGTTGTCATAAAAGTAAACCAAATGTCATTTCTAACAACACTCATTCCACAACATTCACACATTTGAATCAAACTTGTAAAACGAACTGTTTATGTTTGTATTCTAGTTTTAAGCGTAGTCTTTGATTCTAAGCTTATTTTTGAATTCTAATGACATGGAGACGATTATATGCGTTAGGGTTCTTATAAAAGTAAACCAAATGTCATTTCTAACAACAGTCATTCCACAACATTCACACATTTGATTCAAACTTGTAAACGAACTGTGCATGCTTGTATTCTACTTTTGAGCTTATTCTTTGATTCTAAGCTTATTTTTGAATTCTCATGACATGGAGACGATTATATGTGTTAGGGTTGTCATAAAAGTAAACCAAATGTCATTTCTAACAACACTCATTCCACAACATTCACACATTTGAATCAAACTTGTAAAACGAACTGTTTATGTTTGTATTCTAGTTTTAAGCGTAGTCTTTGATTCTAAGCTTATTTTTGAATTCTAATGACATGGAGACGATTATATGCGTTAGGGTTCTCATAAAAGTAAACCAAATGTCATTTCTAACAACACTCATTCCACAACATTCACACAGTTGATTCAAACTTGTAAAACGAACTGTGCATGCTTGTATTCTACTTTTGAACTTATTTTTCGATTCTAAACTTAGTTTTGAATTCTAATGACATGGAGACGATTATATGTGTTAGGGTGCTCATAAAAGTAAACCAAATGTCATTTCTAACCACACTCATTCCCCAACATTCACACATTAGAATCAAACTTGTAAAACGAACTTAGCATGCTTGTATTCTACTTTTGAGCTTATTCTTTGATTCTAAGCTTATTTTTGAATTCTAATGACATGGAGACGATTATATGTGTTAGGGTTCTCCTAAAAGTAAACCAAATGTCATTTCTAACAACACTCATTCCACAACATTCACACATTTGAATCAAACTTGTAAAACGAACTGTTTATGTTTGTATTCTAGTTTTAAGCGTAGTCTTTGATTCTAAGCTTATTTTTGAATTCTAATGACATGGAGACGATTATATGCGTTAGGGTTCTCATAAAAGTAAACCAAATGTCATTTCTAACAACAGTCATTCCACAACATTCACACATTTGATTCAAACTTGTAAAACGAACTGTGCATGCTTGTATTCTACTTTTGAGCTTATTCTTTGATTCTAAGCTTATTTTTGAATTCTAATGACATGGAGACGATTATATGTGTTAGGGTTCTCCTAAAAGTAAACCAAATGTCATTTCTAACAACACTCATTCCACAACATTCACACATTTGATTCAAACTTGTACAACGAACTGTGCATGCCTGTATTCTACTTTTGAGCTTATTCTTCGATTCTAAGCTTATTTTTGAATTCTAATGACATGGAGACGATTATATGTGTTAGGGTTGTCATAAAAGTAAACCAAATGTCATTTCTAACAACACTCATTCCACAACATTCACACATTTGAATCAAACTTGTAAAACGAACTGTTTATGTTTGTATTCTAGTTTTAAGCGTAGTCTTTGATTCTAAGCTTATTTTTGAATTCTAATGACATGGAGACGATTATATGTGTTAGGGTTGTCATAAAAGTAAACCAAATGTCATTTCTAACAACACTCATTCCACAACATTCACACATTTGAATCAAACTTGTAAAACGAACTGTTTATGTTTGTATTCTAGTTTTAAGCGTAGTCTTTGATTCTAAGCTTATTTTTGAATTCTAAGCTTATTTTTGAATTCTAATGACATGGAGACGATTATATGCGTTAGGGTTCTCATAAAAGTAAACCAAATGTCATTTCTAACAACAGTCATTCCACAACATTCACACATTTGATTCAAACTTGTAAAACGAACTGTGCATGCTTGTATTCTACTTTTGAGCTTATTCTTTGATTCTAAGCTTATTTTTGAATTCTAATGACATGGAGACGATTATATGTGTTAGGGTTGTCATAAAAGTAAACCAAATGTCATTTCTAACAACACTCATTCCACAACATTCACACATGTGAATCAAACTTGTAAAACGAACTGTTTATGTTTGTATTCTAGTTTTAAGCGTAGTCTTTGATTCTAAGCTTATTTTTGAATTCTAATGACATGGAGACGATTATATGCGTTAGGGTTCTCATAAAAGTAAACCAAATGTCATTTCTAACAACAGTCATTCCACAACATTCACACATTTGATTCAAACTTGTAAACGAACTGTGCATGCTTGTATTCTACTTTTGAGCTTATTCTTTGATTCTAAGCTTATTTTTGAATTCTCATGACATGGAGACGATTATATGTGTTAGGGTTGTCATAAAAGTAAACCAAATGTCATTTCTAACAACACTCATTCCACAACATTCACACATTTGAATCAAACTTGTAAAACGAACTGTTTATGTTTGTATTCTAGTTTTAAGCGTAGTCTTTGATTCTAAGCTTATTTTTGAATTCTAATGACATGGAGACGATTATATGCGTTAGGGTTCTCATAAAAGTAAACCAAATGTCATTTCTAACAACACTCATTCCACAACATTCACACAGTTGATTCAAACTTGTAAAACGAACTGTGCATGCTTGTATTCTAGTTTTAAGCGTAGTCTTTGATTCTAAGCTTATTTTTGAATTCTAATGACATGGAGACGATTATATGCGTTAGGGTTGTCATAAAAGTAAACCAAATGTCATTTCTAACCACACTCATTCCCCAACATTCACACATTAGAATCAAACTTGTAAAACGAACTTAGCATGCTTGTATTCTACTTTTGAGCTTATTCTTTGATTCTAAGCTTATTTTTGAATTCTAATGACATGGAGACGATTATATGCGTTAGGGTTCTCATAAAAGTAAACCAAATGTCATTTCTAACAACAGTCATTCCACAACATTCACACATTTGATTCAAACTTGTAAACGAACTGTGCATGCTTGTATTCTACTTTTGAGCTTATTCTTTGATTCTAAGCTTATTTTTGAATTCTCATGACATGGAGACGATTATATGTGTTAGGGTTGTCATAAAAGTAAACCAAATGTCATTTCTAACAACACTCATTCCACAACATTCACACATTTGAATCAAACTTGTAAAACGAACTGTTTATGTTTGTATTCTAGTTTTAAGCGTAGTCTTTGATTCTAAGCTTATTTTTGAATTCTAATGACATGGAGACGATTATATGCGTTAGGGTTCTCATAAAAGTAAACCAAATGTCATTTCTAACAACACTCATTCCACAACATTCACACAGTTGATTCAAACTTGTAAAACGAACTGTGCATGCTTGTATTCTACTTTTGAACTTATTTTTCGATTTTAAACTTAGTTTTGAATTCTAATGACATGGAGACGATTATATGTGTTAGGGTACTCATAAAAGTAAACCAAATGTCATTTCTAACCACACTCATTCCCCAACATTCACACATTAGAATCAAACTTGTAAAACGAACTTAGCATGCTTGTATTCTACTTTTGAGCTTATTCTTTGATTCTAAGCTTATTTTTGAATTCTAATGACATGGAGACGATTATATGTGTTAGGGTTCTCCTAAAAGTAAACCAAATGTCATTTCTAACAACACTCATTCCACAACATTCACACATTTGAATCAAACTTGTAAAACGAACTGTTTATGTTTGTATTCTAGTTTTAAGCGTAGTCTTTGATTCTAAGCTTATTTTTGAATTCTAATGACATGGAGACGATTATATGCGTTAGGGTTCTCATAAAAGTAAACCAAATGTCATTTCTAACAACAGTCATTCCACAACATTCACACATTTGATTCAAACTTGTAAAACGAACTGTTTATGTTTGTATTCTAGTTTTAAGCGTAGTCTTTGATTCTAAGCTTATTTTTGAATTCTAATGACATGGAGACGATTATATGTGTTAGGGTTCTCCTAAAAGTAAACCAAATGTCATTTCTAACAACACTCATTCCACAACATTCACACATTTGATTCAAACTTGTACAACGAACTGTGCATGCCTGTATTCTACTTTTGAGCTTATTCTTCGATTCTAAGCTTATTTTTGAATTCTAATGACATGGAGACGATTATATGTGTTAGGGTTGTCATAAAAGTAAACCAAATGTCATTTCTAACAACACTCATTCCACAACATTCACACATTTGAATCAAACTTGTAAAACGAACTGTTTATGTTTGTATTCTAGTTTTAAGCGTAGTCTTTGATTCTAAGCTTATTTTTGAATTCTAATGACATGGAGACGATTATATGTGTTAGGGTTGTCATAAAAGTAAACCAAATGTCATTTCTAACAACACTCATTCCACAACATTCACACATTTGAATCAAACTTGTAAAACGAACTGTTTATGTTTGTATTCTAGTTTTAAGCGTAGTCTTTGATTCTAAGCTTATTTTTGAATTCTAATGACATGGAGACGATTATATGCGTTAGGGTTCTCATAAAAGTAAACCAAATGTTATTTCTAACAACAGTCATTCCACAACATTCACACATTTGATTCAAACTTGTAAAACGAACTGTGCATGCTTGTATTCTACTTTTGAGCTTATTCTTTGATTCTAAGCTTATTTTTGAATTCTAATGACATGGAGACGATTATATGTGTTAGGTTTCTCCTAAAAGTAAACCAAATGTCATTTCTAACAACACTCATTCCACAACATTCACACATTTGATTCAAACTTGTAAAACGAACTGTGCATGCTTGTATTCTACTTTTGAGCTTATTCTTCGATTCTAAGCTTATTTTTTAATTCTAATGACATGGAGACGATTATATGTATTAGGGTTGTCATAAAAGTAAACCAAATGTCATTTCTAACAACACTCATTCCACAACATTCACACATTTGAATCAAACTTGTAAAACGAACTGTTTATGTTTGTATTCTAGTTTTAAGCGTAGTCTTTGATTCTAAGCTTATTTTTGAATTCTAATGACATGGAGACGATTATATGCGTTAGGGTTCTCATAAAAGTAAACCAAATGTCATTTCTAACAACACTCATTCCACAACATTCACACAGTTGATTCAAACTTGTAAAACGAACTGTGCATGCTTGTATTCTACTTTTGAGCTTATTCTTCGATTCTAAACTTAGTTTTGAATTCTAATGACATGGAGACGATTATATGTGTTAGGGTTCTCATAAAAGTAAACCAAATGTCATTTCTAACCACACTCATTCCCCAACATTCACACATTAGAATCAAACTTGTAAAACGAACTTAGCATGCTTGTATTCTACTTTTGAGCTTATTCTTTGATTCTAAGCTTATTTTTGAATTCTAATGACATGGAGACGATTATATGTGTTAGGGTTCTCCTAAAAGTAAACCAAATGTCATTTCTAACAACACTCATTCCACAACATTCACACATTTGATTCAAACTTGTAAAACGAACTGTGCATGCTTGTATTCTACTTTTGAGCTTATTCTTCGATTCTAAGCTTATTTCTGAATTCTAATGACATGGAGACGATTATATGTGTTAGGGTTGTCATAAAAGTAAACCAAATGTCATTTCTAACAACACTCATTCCACAACATTCACACATTTGAATCAAACTTGTAAAACGAACTGTTTATGTTTGTATTCTAGTTTTAAGCGTAGTCTTTGATTCTAAGCTTATTTTTGAATTCTAATGACATGGAGACGATTATATGCGTTAGGGTTCTCATAAAAGTAAACCAAATGTCATTTCTAACAACAGTCATTCCACAACATTCACACATTTGATTCAAACTTGTAAAACGAACTGTGCATGCTTGTATTCTACTTTTGAGCTTATTCTTTGATTCTAAGCTTATTTTTGAATTCTAATGACATGGAGACGATTATATGTGTTAGGGTTGTCATAACAGTAAACCAAATGTCATTTCTAACAACACTCATTCCACAACATTCACACATGTGAATCAAACTTGTAAAACGAACTGTTTATGTTTGTATTCTAGTTTTAAGCGTAGTCTTTGATTCTAAGCTTATTTTTGAATTCTAATGACATGGAGACGATTATATGCGTTAGGGTTCTCATAAAAGTAAACCAAATGTCATTTCTAACAACACTCATTCCACAACATTCACACAGTTGATTCAAACTTGTAAAACGAACTGTGCATGCTTGTATTCTACTTTTGAACTTATTTTTCGATTCTAAACTTAGTTTTGAATTCTAATGACATGGAGACGATTATATGTGTTAGGGTGCTCATAAAAGTAAACCAAATGTCATTTCTAACCACACTCATTCCCCAACATTCACACATTAGAATCAAACTTGTAAAACGAACTTAGCATGCTTGTATTCTACTTTTGAGCTTATTCTTTCATTCTAAGCTTATTTTTGAATTCTAATGACATGGAGACGATTATATGTGTTAGGGTTCTCCTAAAAGTAAACCAAATGTCATTTCTAACAACACTCATTCCACAACATTCACACATTTGAATCAAACTTGTAAAACGAACTGTTTATGTTTGTATTCTAGTTTTAAGCGTAGTCTTTGATTCTAAGCTTATTTTTGAATTCTAATGACATGGAGACGATTATATGCGTTAGGGTTGTCATAAAAGTAAACCAAATGTCATTTCTAACAACACTCATTCCACAACATTCACACATTTGAATCAAACTTGTAAAACGAACTGTTTATGTTTGTATTCTAGTTTTAAGCGTAGTCTTTGATTCTAAGCTTATTTTTGAATTCTAATGACATGGAGACGATTATATGCGTTAGGGTTCTCATAAAAGTAAACCAAATGTCATTTCTAACAACAGTCATTCCACAACATTCACACATTTGATTCAAACTTGTAAAACGAACTGTGCATGCTTGTATTCTACTTTTGAGCTTGTTCTTTGATTCTAAGCTTATTTTTGAATTCTAATGACATGGAGACGATTATATGTGTTAGGGTTGTCATAAAAGTAAACCAAATGTCATTTCTAACAACACTCATTCCACAACATTCACACATTTGAATCAAACTTGTAAAACGAACTGTTTATGTTTGTATTCTAGTTTTAAGCGTAGTCTTTGATTCTAAGCTTATTTTTGAATTCTAATGACATGGAGACGATTATATGCGTTAGGGTTCTCATAAAAGTAAACCAAATGTCATTTCTAACAACACTCATTCCACAACATTCACACAGTTGATTCAAACTTGTAAAACGAACTGTGCATGCTTGTATTCTACTTTTGAACTTATTTTTCGATTCTAAACTTAGTTTTGAATTCTAATGACATGGAGACGATTATATGTGTTAGGGTGCTCATAAAAGTAAACCAAATGTCATTTCTAACCACACTCATTCCCCAACATTCACACATTAGAATCAAACTTGTAAAACGAACTTAGCATGCTTGTATTCTACTTTTGAGCTTATTCTTTGATTCTAAGCTTATTTTTGAATTCTAATGACATGGAGACGATTATATGTGTTAGGGTTCTCCTAAAAGTAAACCAAATGTCATTTCTAACAACACTCATTCCACAACATTCACACATTTGAATCAAACTTGTAAAACGAACTGTTTATGTTTGTATTCTAGTTTTAAGCGTAGTCTTTGATTCTAAGCTTATTTTTGAATTCTAATGACATGGAGACGATTATATGCGTTAGGGTTCTCATAAAAGTAAACCAAATGTCATTTCTAACAACAGTCATTCCACAACATTCACACATTTGATTCAAACTTGTAAAACGAACTGTGCATGCTTGTATTCTACTTTTGAGCTTATTCTTTGATTCTAAGCTTATTTTTGAATTCTAATGACATGGAGACGATTATATGTGTTAGGGTTCTCCTAAAAGTAAACCAAATGTCATTTCTAACAACACTCATTCCACAACATTCACACATTTGATTCAAACTTGTACAACGAACTGTGCATGCCTGTATTCTACTTTTGAGCTTATTCTTCGATTCTAAGCTTATTTTTGAATTCTAATGACATGGAGACGATTATATGTGTTAGGGTTGTCATAAAAGTAAACCAAATGTCATTTCTAACAACACTCATTCCACAACATTCACACATTTGAATCAAACTTGTAAAACGAACTGTTTATGTTTGTATTCTAGTTTTAAGCGTAGTCTTTGATTCTAAGCTTATTTTTGAATTCTAATGACATGGAGACGATTATATGTGTTAGGGTTGTCATAAAAGTAAACCAAATGTCATTTCTAACAAAACTCATTCCACAACATTCACACATTTGAATCAAACTTGTAAAACGAACTGTTTATGTTTGTATTCTAGTTTTAAGCGTAGTCTTTGATTCTAAGCTTATTTTTGAATTCTAAGCTTATTTTTGAATTCTAATGACATGGAGACGATTATATGCGTTAGGGTTCTCATAAAAGTAAACCAAATGTCATTTCTAACAACAGTCATTCCACAACATTCACACATTTGATTCAAACTTGTAAAACGAACTATGCATGCTTGTATTCTACTTTTGAGCTTATTCTTTGATTCTAAGCTTATTTTTGAATTCTAATGACATGGAGACGATTATATGTGTTAGGGTTGTCATAAAAGTAAACCAAATGTTATTTCTAACAACACTCATTCCACAACATTCACACATTTGAATCAAACTTGTAAAACGAACTGTTTATGTTTGTATTCTAGTTTTAAGCGTAGTCTTTGATTCTAAGCTTATTTTTGAATTCTAAGCTTATTTTTGAATTCTAATGACATGGAGACGATTATATGCGTTAGGGTTCTCATAAAAGTAAACCAAATGTCATTTCTAACAACAGTCATTCCACAACATTCACACATTTGATTCAAACTTGTAAAACGAACTGTGCATGCTTGTATTCTACTTTTGAGCTTATTCTTCGATTCTAAGCTTATTTTTGAATTCTAATGACATCGAGACGATTATATATATTAGGGTTGTCATAAAAGTAAACCAAATGTCATTTCTAACAACACTCATTCCACAACATTCACACATTTGAATCAAACTTGTAAAACGAACTGTTTATGTTTGTATTCTAGTTTTAAGCGTAGTCTTTGATTCTAAGCTTATTTTTGAATTCTAATGACATGGAGACGATTATATGTGTTAGGGTTGTCATAAAAGTAAACCAAATGTCATTTCTAACAAAACTCATTCCACAACATTCACACATTTGAATCAAACTTGTAAAACGAACTGTTTATGTTTGTATTCTAGTTTTAAGCGTAGTCTTTGATTCTAAGCTTATTTTTGAATTCTAAGCTTATTTTTGAATTCTAATGACATGGAGACGATTATATGCGTTAGGGTTCTCATAAAAGTAAACCAAATGTCATTTCTAACAACAGTCATTCCACAACATTCACACATTTGATTCAAACTTGTAAAACGAACTATGCATGCTTGTATTCTACTTTTGAGCTTATTCTTTGATTCTAAGCTTATTTTTGAATTCTAATGACATGGAGACGATTATATGTGTTAGGGTTGTCATAAAAGTAAACCAAATGTTATTTCTAACAACACTCATTCCACAACATTCACACATTTGAATCAAACTTGTAAAACGAACTGTTTATGTTTGTATTCTAGTTTTAAGCGTAGTCTTTGATTCTAAGCTTATTTTTGAATTCTAAGCTTATTTTTGAATTCTAATGACATGGAGACGATTATATGCGTTAGGGTTCTCATAAAAGTAAACCAAATGTCATTTCTAACAACAGTCATTCCACAACATTCACACATTTGATTCAAACTTGTAAAACGAACTGTGCATGCTTGTATTCTACTTTTGAGCTTATTCTTCGATTCTAAGCTTATTTTTGAATTCTAATGACATCGAGACGATTATATATATTAGGGTTGTCATAAAAGTAAACCAAATGTCATTTCTAACAACACTCATTCCACAACATTCACACATTTGAATCAAACTTGTAAAACGAACTGTTTATGTTTGTATTCTAGTTTTAAGCGTAGTCTTTGATTCTAAGCTTATTTTTGAATTCTAATGACATGGAGACGATTATATGCGTTAGGGTTCTCATAAAAGTAAACCAAATGTCATTTCTAACAACAGTCATTCCACAACATTCACACAGTTGATTCAAACTTGTAAAACGAACTGTGCATGCTTGTATTCTACTTTTGAGCTTATTCTTCGATTCTAAACTTAGTTTTGAATTCTAATGACATGGAGACGATTATATGTGTTAGGGTTCTCATAAAAGTAAACCAAATGTCATTTCTAACCACACTCATTCCCCAACATTCACACATTAGAATCAAACTTGTAAAACGAACTTAGCATGCTTGTATTCTACTTTTGAGCTTATTCTTTGATTCTAAGCTTATTTTTGAATTCTAATGACATGGAGACGATTATATGTGTTAGGGTTCTCCTAAAAGTAAACCAAATGTCATTTCTAACAACACTCATTCCACAACATTCACACATTTGATTCAAACTTGTAAAACGAACTGTGCATGCTTGTATTCTACTTTTGAGCTTATTCTTCGATTCTAAGCTTATTTTTGAATTCTAATGACATGGAGACGATTATATGTGTTAGGGTTGTCATAAAAGTAAACCAAATGTCATTTCTAACAACACTCATTCCACAACATTCACACATTTGAATCAAACTTGTAAAACGAACTGTTTATGTTTGTATTCTAGTTTTAAGCGTAGTCTTTGATTCTAAGCTTATTTTTGAATTCTAATGACATGGAGACGATTATATGCGTTAGGGTTCTCATAAAAGTAAACCAAATGTCATTTCTAACAACAGTCATTCCACAACATTCACACATTTGATTCAAACTTGTAAAACGAACTGTGCATGCTTGTATTCTACTTTTGAGCTTATTCTTTGATTCTAAGCTTATTTTTGAATTCTAATGACATGGAGACGATTATATGTGTTAGGGTTGTCATAAAAGTAAACCAAATGTCATTTCTAACAACACTCATTCCACAACATTCACACATGTGAATCAAACTTGTAAAACGAACTGTTTATGTTTGTATTCTAGTTTTAAGCGTAGTCTTTGATTCTAAGCTTATTTTTGAATTCTAATGACATGGAGACGATTATATGCGTTAGGGTTCTCATAAAAGTAAACCAAATGTCATTTCTAACAACACTCATTCCACAACATTCACACAGTTGATTCAAACTTGTAAAACGAACTGTGCATGCTTGTATTCTACTTTTGAACTTATTTTTCGATTCTAAACTTAGTTTTGAATTCTAATGACATGGAGACGATTATATGTGTTAGGGTGCTCATAAAAGTAAACCAAATGTCATTTCTAACCACACTCATTCCCCATCATTCACACATTAGAATCAAACTTGTAAAACGAACTTAGCATGCTTGTATTCTACTTTTGAGCTTATTCTTTCATTCTAAGCTTATTTTTGAATTCTAATGACATGGAGACGATTATATGTGTTAGGGTTCTCCTAAAAGTAAACCAAATGTCATTTCTAACAACACTCATTCCACAACATTCACACATTTGAATCAAACTTGTAAAACGAACTGTTTATGTTTGTATTCTAGTTTTAAGCGTAGTCTTTGATTCTAAGCTTATTTTTGAATTCTAATGACATGGAGACGATTATATGCGTTAGGGTTGTCATAAAAGTAAACCAAATGTCATTTCTAACAACACTCATTCCACAACATTCACACATTTGAATCAAACTTGTAAAACGAACTGTTTATGTTTGTATTCTAGTTTTAAGCGTAGTCTTTGATTCTAAGCTTATTTTTGAATTCTAATGACATGGAGACGATTATATGCGTTAGGGTTCTCATAAAAGTAAACCAAATGTCATTTCTAACAACAGTCATTCCACAACATTCACACATTTGATTCAAACTTGTAAAACGAACTGTGCATGCTTGTATTCTACTTTTGAGCTTATTCTTTGATTCTAAGCTTATTTTTGAATTCTAATGACATGGAGACGATTATATGTGTTAGGGTTGTCATAAAAGTAAACCAATTGTCATTTCTAACAACACTCATTCCACAACATTCACACATTTGAATCAAACTTGTAAAACGAACTGTTTATGTTTGTATTCTAGTTTTAGGCGTAGTCTTTGATTCTAAGCTTATTTTTGAATTCTAATGACATGGAGACGATTATATGCGTTAGGGTTCTCATAAAAGTAAACCAAATGTCATTTCTAACAACACTCATTCCACAACATTCACACAGTTGATTCAAACTTGTAAAACGAACTGTGCATGCTTGTATTCTACTTTTGAACTTATTTTTCGATTCTAAACTTAGTTTTGAATTCTAATGACATGGAGACGATTATATGTGTTAGGGTGCTCATAAAAGTAAACCAAATGTCATTTCTAACCACACTCATTCCCCAACATTCACACATTAGAATCAAACTTGTAAAACGAACTTAGCATGCTTGTATTCTACTTTTGAGCTTATTCTTTGATTCTAAGCTTATTTTTGAATTCTAATGACATGGAGACGATTATATGTGTTAGGGTTCTCCTAAAAGTAAACCAAATGTCATTTCTAACAACACTCATTCCACAACATTCACACATTTGATTCAAACTTGTAAAACGAACTCTGCATGCTTGTATTCTACTTTTGAGCTTATTCTTCGATTCTAAGCTTATTTTTGAATTCTAATGACATGGAGACGATTATATGTGTTAGGGTTGTCATAAAAGTAAACCAAATGTCATTTCTAACAACACTCATTCCACAACATTCACACATTTGAATCAAACTTGTAAAACGAACTGTTTATGTTTGTATTCTAGTTTTAAGCGTAGTCTTTGATTCTAAGCTTATTTTTGAATTCTAATGACATGGAGACGATTATATGCGTTAGGGTTCTCATAAAAGTAAACCAAATGTCATTTCTAACAACAGTCATTCCACAACATTCACACATTTGATTCAAACTTGTAAAACGAACTGTGCATGCTTGTATTCTACTTTTGAGCTTATTCTTTGATTCTAAGCTTATTTTTGAATTCTAATGACATGGAGACGATTATATGTGTTAGGTTTCTCCTAAAAGTAAACCAAATGTCATTTCTAACAACACTCATTCCACAACATTCACACATTTGATTCAAACTTGTAAAACGAACTGTGCATGCTTGTATTCTACTTTTGAGCTTATTCTTCGATTCTAAGCTTATTTTTGAATTCTAATGACATGGAGACGATTATATGTATTAGGGTTGTCATAAAAGTAAACCAAATGTCATTTCTAACAACACTCATTCCACAACATTCACACATTTGAATCAAACTTGTAAAACGAACTGTTTATGTTTGTATTCTAGTTTTAAGCGTAGTCTTTGATTCTAAGCTTATTTTTGAATTCTAATGACATGGAGACGATTATATGCGTTAGGGTTCTCATAAAAGTAAACCAAATGTCATTTCTAACAACACTCATTCCACAACATTCACACAGTTGATTCAAACTTGTAAAACGAACTGTGCATGCTTGTATTCTACTTTTGAGCTTATTCTTCGATTCTAAACTTAGTTTTGAATTCTAATGACATGGAGACGATTATATGTGTTAGGGTTCTCATAAAAGTAAACCAAATGTCATTTCTAACCACACTCATTCCCCAACATTCACACATTAGAATCAAACTTGTAAAACGAACTTAGCATGCTTGTATTCTACTTTTGAGCTTATTCTTTGATTCTAAGCTTATTTTTGAATTCTAATGACATGGAGACGATTATATGTGTTAGGGTTCTCCTAAAAGTAAACCAAATGTCATTTCTAACAACACTCATTCCACAACATTCACACATTTGATTCAAACTTGTAAAACGAACTGTGCATGCTTGTATTCTACTTTTGAGCTTATTCTTCGATTCTAAGCTTATTTTTGAATTCTAATGACATGGAGACGATTATATGTGTTAGGGTTGTCATAAAAGTAAACCAAATGTCATTTCTAACAACACTCATTCCACAACATTCACACATTTGAATCAAACTTGTAAAACGAACTGTTTATGTTTGTATTCTAGTTTTAAGCGTAGTCTTTGATTCTAAGCTTATTTTTGAATTCTAATGACATGGAGACGATTATATGCGTTAGGGTTCTCATAAAAGTAAACCAAATGTCATTTCTAACAACAGTCATTCCACAACATTCACACATTTGATTCAAACTTGTAAAACGAACTGTGCATGCTTGTATTCTACTTTTGAGCTTATTCTTTGATTCTAAGCTTATTTTTGAATTCTAATGACATGGAGACGATTATATGTGTTAGGGTTGTCATAAAAGTAAACCAAATGTCATTTCTAACAACACTCATTCCACAACATTCACACATGTGAATCAAACTTGTAAAACGAACTGTTTATGTTTGTATTCTAGTTTTAAGCGTAGTCTTTGATTCTAAGCTTATTTTTGAATTCTAATGACATGGAGACGATTATATGCGTTAGGGTTCTCATAAAAGTAAACCAAATGTCATTTCTAACAACACTCATTCCACAACATTCACACAGTTGATTCAAACTTGTAAAACGAACTGTGCATGCTTGTATTCTACTTTTGAACTTATTTTTCGATTCTAAACTTAGTTTTGAATTCTAATGACATGGAGACGATTATATGTGTTAGGGTGCTCATAAAAGTAAACCAAATGTCATTTCTAACCACACTCATTCCCCATCATTCACACATTAGAATCAAACTTGTAAAACGAACTTAGCATGCTTGTATTCTACTTTTGAGCTTATTCTTTCATTCTAAGCTTATTTTTGAATTCTAATGACATGGAGACGATTATATGTGTTAGGGTTCTCCTAAAAGTAAACCAAATGTCATTTCTAACAACACTCATTCCACAACATTCACACATTTGAATCAAACTTGTAAAACGAACTGTTTATGTTTGTATTCTAGTTTTAAGCGTAGTCTTTGATTCTAAGCTTATTTTTGAATTCTAATGACATGGAGACGATTATATGCGTTAGGGTTGTCATAAAAGTAAACCAAATGTCATTTCTAACAACACTCATTCCACAACATTCACACATTTGAATCAAACTTGTAAAACGAACTGTTTATGTTTGTATTCTAGTTTTAAGCGTAGTCTTTGATTCTAAGCTTATTTTTGAATTCTAATGACATGGAGACGATTATATGCGTTAGGGTTCTCATAAAAGTAAACCAAATGTCATTTCTAACAACAGTCATTCCACAACATTCACACATTTGATTCAAACTTGTAAAACGAACTGTGCATGCTTGTATTCTACTTTTGAGCTTATTCTTTGATTCTAAGCTTATTTTTGAATTCTAATGACATGGAGACGATTATATGTGTTAGGGTTGTCATAAAAGTAAACCAATTGTCATTTCTAACAACACTCATTCCACAACATTCACACATTTGAAACAAACTTGTAAAACGAACTGTTTATGTTTGTATTCTAGTTTTAGGCGTAGTCTTTGATTCTAAGCTTATTTTTGAATTCTAATGACATGGAGACGATTATATGCGTTAGGGTTCTCATAAAAGTAAACCAAATGTCATTTCTAACAACACTCATTCCACAACATTCACACAGTTGATTCAAACTTGTAAAACGAACTGTGCATGCTTGTATTCTACTTTTGAACTTATTTTTCGATTCTAAACTTAGTTTTGAATTCTAATGACATGGAGACGATTATATGTGTTAGGGTGCTCATAAAAGTAAACCAAATGTCATTTCTAACCACACTCATTCCCCAACATTCACACATTAGAATCAAACTTGTAAAACGAACTTAGCATGCTTGTATTCTACTTTTGAGCTTATTCTTTGATTCTAAGCTTATTTTTGAATTCTAATGACATGGAGACGATTATATGTGTTAGGGTTCTCCTAAAAGTAAACCAAATGTCATTTCTAACAACACTCATTCCACAACATTCACACATTTGAATCAAACTTGTAAAACGAACTGTGCATGCTTGTATTCTACTTTTGAGCTTATTCTTTGATTCTAAGCTTATTTTTGAATTCTAATGACATGGAGACGATTATATGTATTAGGGTTGTCATAAAAGTAAACCAAATGTCATTTCTAACAACACTCATTCCACAACATTCACACATTTGAATCAAACTTGTAAAACGAACTGTTTATGTTTGTATTCAAGTTTTAAGCGTAGTCTTTGATTCTAAGCTTATTTTTGAATTCTAATGACATGGAGACGATTATATGCGTTAGGGTTCTCATTAAAGTAAACCAAATGTCATTTCTAACAACAGTCATTCCACAACATTCACACATTTGATTCAAACTTGTAAAACGAACTGTGCATGCTTGTATTCTACTTTTGAGCTTATTCTTTGATTCTAAGCTTATTTTTGAATTCTAATGACATGGAGACGATTATATGTGTTAGGGTTCTCCTAAAAGTAAACCAAATGTCATTTCTAACAACACTCATTCCACAACATTCACACATTTGATTCAAACTTGTACAACGAACTGTGCATGCCTGTATTCTACTTTTGAGCTTATTCTTCGATTCTAAGCTTATTTTTGAATTCTAATGACATGGAGACGATTATATGTGTTAGGGTTGTCATAAAAGTAAACCAAATGTCATTTCTAACAACACTCATTCCACAACATTCACACATTTGAATCAAACTTGTAAAACGAACTGTTTATGTTTGTATTCTAGTTTTAAGCGTAGTCTTTGATTCTAAGCTTATTTTTGAATTCTAATGACATGGAGACGATTATATGTGTTAGGGTTGTCATAAAAGTAAACCAAATGTCATTTCTAACAAAACTCATTCCACAACATTCACACATTTGAATCAAACTTGTAAAACGAACTGTTTATGTTTGTATTCTAGTTTTAAGCGTAGTCTTTGATTCTAAGCTTATTTTTGAATTCTAAGCTTATTTTTGAATTCTAATGACATGGAGACGATTATATGCGTTAGGGTTCTCATAAAAGTAAACCAAATGTCATTTCTAACAACAGTCATTCCACAACATTCACACATTTGATTCAAACTTGTAAAACGAACTATGCATGCTTGTATTCTACTTTTGAGCTTATTCTTTGATTCTAAGCTTATTTTTGAATTCTAATGACATGGAGACGATTATATGTGTTAGGGTTGTCATAAAAGTAAACCAAATGTTATTTCTAACAACACTCATTCCACAACATTCACACATTTGAATCAAACTTGTAAAACGAACTGTTTATGTTTGTATTCTAGTTTTAAGCGTAGTCTTTGATTCTAAGCTTATTTTTGAATTCTAAGCTTATTTTTGAATTCTAATGACATGGAGACGATTATATGCGTTAGGGTTCTCATAAAAGTAAACCAAATGTCATTTCTAACAACAGTCATTCCACAACATTCACACATTTGATTCAAACTTGTAAAACGAACTGTGCATGCTTGTATTCTACTTTTGAGCTTATTCTTCGATTCTAAGCTTATTTTTGAATTCTAATGACATCGAGACGATTATACGTATTAGGGTTGTCATAAAAGTAAACCAAATGTCATTTCTAACAACACTCATTCCACAACATTCACACATTTGAATCAAACTTGTAAAACGAACTGTTTATGTTTGTATTCTAGTTTTAAGCGTAGTCTTTGATTCTAAGCTTATTTTTGAATTCTAATGACATGGAGACGATTATATGCGTTAGGGTTCTCATAAAAGTAAACCAAATGTCATTTCTAACAACAGTCATTCCACAACATTCACACATTTGATTCAAACTTGTAAAACGAACTGTGCATGCTTGTATTCTACTTTTGAGCTTATTCTTTGATTCTAAGCTTATTTTTGAATTCTAATGACATGGAGACGATTATATGTGTTAGGGTTGTCATAAAAGTAAACCAAATGTCATTTCTAACAACACTCATTCCACAACATTCACACATTTGAATCAAACTTGTAAAACGAACTGTTTATGTTTGTATTCTAGTTTTAAGCGTAGTCTTTGATTCTAAGCTTATTTTTGAATTCTAATGACATGGAGACGATTATATGCGTTAGGGTTCTCATAAAAGTAAACCAAATGTCATTTCTAACAACAGTCATTCCACAACATTCACACATTTGATTCAAACTTGTAAAACGAACTGTGCATGCTTGTATTCTACTTTTGAGCTTATTCTTTGATTCTAAGCTTATTTTTGAATTCTAATGACATGGAGACGATTATATGTGTTAGGTTTCTCCTAAAAGTAAACCAAATGTCATTTCTAACAACACTCATTCCACAACATTCACACATTTGATTCAAACTTGTAAAACGAACTGTGCATGCTTGTATTCTACTTTTGAGCTTATTCTTCGATTCTAAGCTTATTTTTGAATTCTAATGACATGGAGACGATTATATGTATTAGGGTTGTCATAAAAGTAAACCAAATGTCATTTCTAACAACACTCATTCCACAACATTCACACATTTGAATCAAACTTGTAAAACGAACTGTTTATGTTTGTATTCTAGTTTTAAGCGTAGTCTTTGATTCTAAGCTTATTTTTGAATTCTAATGACATGGAGACGATTATATGTGTTAGGGTTCTCCTAAAAGTAAACCAAATGTCATTTCTAACAACACTCATTCCACAACATTCACACATTTGATTCAAACTTGTACAACGAACTGTGCATGCCTGTATTCTACTTTTGAGCTTATTCTTCGATTCTAAACTTAGTTTTGAATTCTAATGACATGGAGACGATTATATGTGTTAGGGTTCTCATAAAAGTAAACCAAATGTCATTTCTAACCACACTCATTCCCCAACATTCACACATTAGAATCAAACTTGTAAAACGAACTTAGCATGCTTGTATTCTACTTTTGAGCTTATTCTTTGATTCTAAGCTTATTTTTGAATTCTAATGACATGGAGACGATTATATGTGTTAGGGTTCTCCTAAAAGTAAACCAAATGTCATTTCTAACAACACTCATTCCACAACATTCACACATTTGATTCAAACTTGTAAAACGAACTCAGCATGCTTGTATTCTACTTTTGAGCTTATTCTTCGATTCTAAGCTTATTTTTGAATTCTAATGACATGGAGACGATTATATGTGTTAGGGTTGTCATAAAAGTAAACCAAATGTCATTTCTAACAACACTCATTCCACAACATTCACACATTTGAATCAAACTTGTAAAACGAACTGTTTATGTTTGTATTCTAGTTTTAAGCGTAGTCTTTGATTCTAAGCTTATTTTTGAATTCTAATGACATGGAGACGATTATATGCGTTAGGGTTCTCATAAAAGTAAACCAAATGTCATTTCTAACAACAGTCATTCCACAACATTCACACATTTGATTCAAACTTGTAAAACGAACTGTGCATGCTTGTATTCTACTTTTGAGCTTATTCTTTGATTCTAAGCTTATTTTTGAATTCTAATGACATGGAGACGATTATATGTGTTAGGGTTGTCATAAAAGTAAACCAAATGTCATTTCTAACAACACTCATTCCACAACATTCACACATGTGAATCAAACTTGTAAAACGAACTGTTTATGTTTGTATTCTAGTTTTAAGCGTAGTCTTTGATTCTAAGCTTATTTTTGAATTCTAATGACATGGAGACGATTATATGCGTTAGGGTTCTCATAAAAGTAAACCAAATGTCATTTCTAACAACACTCATTCCACAACATTCACACAGTTGATTCAAACTTGTAAAACGAACTGTGCATGCTTGTATTCTACTTTTGAACTTATTTTTCGATTCTAAACTTAGTTTTGAATTCTAATGACATGGAGACGATTATATGTGTTAGGGTGCTCATAAAAGTAAACCAAATGTCATTTCTAACCACACTCATTCCCCAACATTCACACATTAGAATCAAACTTGTAAAACGAACTTAGCATGCTTGTATTCTACTTTTGAGCTTATTCTTTGATTCTAAGCTTATTTTTGAATTCTAATGACATGGAGACGATTATATGTGTTAGGGTTCTCCTAAAAGTAAACCAAATGTCATTTCTAACAACACTCATTCCACAACATTCACACATTTGAATCAAACTTGTAAAACGAACTGTTTATGTTTGTATTCTAGTTTTAAGCGTAGTCTTTGATTCTAAGCTTATTTTTGAATTCTAATGACATGGAGACGATTATATGCGTTAGGGTTGTCATAAAAGTAAACCAAATGTCATTTCTAACAACACTCATTCCACAACATTCACACATTTGAATCAAACTTGTAAAACGAACTGTTTATGTTTGTATTCTAGTTTTAAGCGTAGTCTTTGATTCTAAGCTTATTTTTGAATTCTAATGACATGGAGACGATTATATGCGTTAGGGTTCTCATAAAAGTAAACCAAATGTCATTTCTAACAACAGTCATTCCACAACATTCACACATTTGATTCAAACTTGTAAACGAACTGTGCATGCTTGTATTCTACTTTTGAGCTTATTCTTTGATTCTAAGCTTATTTTTGAATTCTAATGACATGGAGACCATTATATGTGTTAGGGTTGTCATAAAAGTAAACCAAATGTCATTTCTAACAACACTCATTCCACAACATTCACACATTTGAATCAAACTTGTAAAACGAACTGTTTATGTTTGTATTCTAGTTTTAAGCGTAGTCTTTGATTCTAAGCTTATTTTTGAAGTCTAATGACATGGAGACGATTATATGCGTTAGGGTTCTCATAAAAGTAAACCAAATGTCATTTCTAACAACACTCATTCCACAACATTCACACAGTTGATTCAAACTTGTAAAACGAACTGTGCATGCTTGTATTCTACTTTTGAACTTATTTTTCGATTCTAAACTTAGTTTTGAATTCTAATGACATGGAGACGATTATATGTGTTAGGGTGCTCATAAAAGTAAACCAAATGTCATTTCTAACCACACTCATTCCCCAACATTCACACATTAGAATCAAACTTGTAAAACGAACTTAGCATGCTTGTTTTCTACTTTTGAGCTTATTCTTTGATTCTAAGCTTATTTTTGAATTCTAATGACATGGAGACGATTATATGTGTTAGGGTTCTCCTAAAAGTAAACCAAATGTCATTTCTAACAACACTCATTCCACAACATTCACACATTTGAATCAAACTTGTAAAACGAACTGTTTATGTTTGTATTCTAGTTTTAAGCGTAGTCTTTGATTCTAAGCTTATTTTTGAATTCTAATGACATGGAGACGATTATATGCGTTAGGGTTCTCATAAAAGTAAACCAAATGTCATTTCTAACAACAGTCATTCCACAACATTCACACATTTGATTCAAACTTGTAAAACGAACTGTTTATGTTTGTATTCTAGTTTTAAGCGTATTCTTTGATTCTAAGCTTATTTTTGAATTCTAATGACATGGAGACGATTATATGTGTTAGGGTTCTCCTAAAAGTAAACCAAATGTCATTTCTAACAACACTCATTCCACAACATTCACACATTTGATTCAAACTTGTACAACGAACTGTGCATGCCTGTATTCTACTTTTGAGCTTATTCTTCGATTCTAAGCTTATTTTTGAATTCTAATGACATGGAGACGATTATATGTGTTAGGGTTGTCATAAAAGTAAACCAAATGTCATTTCTAACAACACTCATTCCACAACATTCACACATTTGAATCAAACTTGTAAAACGAACTGTTTATGTTTGTATTCTAGTTTTAAGCGTAGTCTTTGATTCTAAGCTTATTTTTGAATTCTAATGACATGGAGACGATTATATGTGTTAGGGTTGTCATAAAAGTAAACCAAATGTCATTTCTAACAACACTCATTCCACAACATTCACACATTTGAATCAAACTTGTAAAACGAACTGTTTATGTTTGTATTCTAGTTTTAAGCGTAGTCTTTGATTCTAAGCTTATTTTTGAATTCTAAGCTTATTTTTGAATTCTAATGACATGGAGACGATTATATGCGTTAGGGTTCTCATAAAAGTAAACCAAATGTCATTTCTAACAACAGTCATTCCACAACATTCACACATTTGATTCAAACTTGTAAAACGAACTATGCATGCTTGTATTCTACTTTTGAGCTTATTCTTTGATTCTAAGCTTATTTTTGAATTCTAATGACATGGAGACGATTATATGTGTTAGGGTTGTCATAAAAGTAAACCAAATGTTATTTCTAACAACACTCATTCCACAACATTCACACATTTGAATCAAACTTGTAAAACGAACTGTTTATGTTTGTATTCTAGTTTTAAGCGTAGTCTTTGATTCTAAGCTTATTTTTGAATTCTAATGACATGGAGACGATTATATGCGTTAGGGTTCTCATAAAAGTAAACCAAATGTCATTTCTAACAACACTCATTCCACAACATTCACACAGTTGATTCAAACTTGTAAAACGAACTGTGCATGCTTGTATTCTACTTTTGAGCTTATTTTTCGATTCTAAACTTAGTTTTGAATTCTAATGACATGGAGACGATTATATGTGTTAGGGTTCTCATAAAAGTAAACCAAATGTCATTTCTAACCACACTCATTCCCCAACATTCACACATTAGAATCAAACTTGTAAAACGAACTTAGCATGCTTGTATTCTACTTTTGAGCTTATTCTTTGATTCTAAGCTTATTTTTGAATTCTAATGTCATGGAGACGATTATATGCGTTAGGGTTCTCATAAAAGTAAACCAAATGTCATTTCTAACAACAGTCATTCCACAACATTCACACATTTGATTCAAACTTGTAAAACGAACTGTGCATGCTTGTATTCTACTTTTGAGCTTATTCTTTGATTCTAAGCTTATTTTTGAATTCTAATGACATGGAGACGATTATATGTGTTAGGGTTGTCATAAAAGTAAACCAAATGTCATTTCTAACAACACTCATTCCACAACATTCACACATTTGAATCAAACTTGTAAAACGAACTGTTTATGTTTGTATTCTAGTTTTAAGCGTAGTCTTTGATTCTAAGCTTATTTTTGAATTCTAATGACATGGAGACGATTATATGCGTTAGGGTTCTCATAAAAGTAAACCAAATGTCATTTCTAACAACACTCATTCCACAACATTCACACAGTTGATTCAAACTTGTAAAACGAACTGTGCATGCTTGTATTCTACTTTTGAACTTATTTTTCGATTCTAAACTTAGTTTTGAATTCTAATGACATGGAGACGATTATATGTGTTAGGGTGCTCATAAAAGTAAACCAAATGTCATTTCTAACCACACTCATTTCCCAACATTCACACATTAGAATCAAACTTGTAAAACGAACTTAGCATGCTTGTATTCTACTTTTGAGCTTATTCTTTGATTCTAAGCTTATTTTTGAATTCTAATGACATGGAGACGATTATATGTGTTAGGGTTCTCCTAAAAGTAAACCAAATGTCATTTCTAACAACACTCATTCCACAACATTCACACATTTGAATCAAACTTGTATAACGAACTGTTTATGTTTGTATTCTAGTTTTAAGCGTAGTCTTTGATTCTAAGCTTATTTTTGAATTCTAATGACATGGAGACGATTATATGCGTTAGGGTTCTCATAAAAGTAAACCAAATGTCATTTCTAACAACAGTCATTCCACAACATTCACACATTTGATTCAAACTTGTAAAACGAACTGTGCATGCTTGTATTCTACTTTTGAGCTTATTCTTTCATTCTAAGCTTATTTTTGAATTCTAATGACATGGAGACGATTATATGTGTTAGGGTTCTCCTAAAAGTAAACCAAATGTCATTTCTAACAACACTCATTCCACAACATTCACACATTTGAATCAAACTTGTAAAACGAACTGTTTATGTTTGTATTCTAGTTTTAAGCGTAGTCTTTGATTCTAAGCTTATTTTTGAATTCTAATGACATGGAGACGATTATATGCGTTAGGGTTCTCATAAAAGTAAACCAAATGTCATTTCTAACAACACTCATTCCACAACATTCACACAGTTGATTCAAACTTGTAAAACGAACTGTGCATGCTTGTATTCTAGTTTTGAACTTATTTTTCGATTCTAAACTTAGTTTTGAATTCTAATGACATGGAGACGATTATATGTGTTAGGGTGCTCATAAAAGTAAACCAAATGTCATTTCTAACCACACTCATTCCCCAACATTCACACATTAGAATCAAACTTGTAAAACGAACTTAGCATGCTTGTATTCTACTTTTGAGCTTATTCTTTGATTCTAAGCTTATTTTTGAATTCTAATGACATGGAGACGATTATATGTGTTAGGGTTCTCCTAAAAGTAAACCAAATGTCATTTCTAACAACACTCATTCCACAACATTCACACATTTGAATCAAACTTGTAAAACGAACTGTTTATGTTTGTATTCTAGTTTTAAGCGTAGTCTTTGATTCTAAGCTTATTTTTGAATTCTAATGACATGGAGACGATTATATGCGTTAGGGTTCTCATAAAAGTAAACCAAATGTCATTTCTAACAACAGTCATTCCACAACATTCACACATTTGATTCAAACTTGTAAAACGAACTGTGCATGCTTGTATTCTACTTTTGAGCTTATTCTTTTATTCTAAGCTTATTTTTGAATTCTAATGACATGGAGACGATTATATGTGTTAGGGTTCTCCTAAAAGTAAACCAAATGTCATTTCTAACAACACTCATTCCACAACATTCACACATTTGATTCAAACTTGTAAAACGAACTGTGCATGCTTGTATTCTACTTTTGAGCTTATTCTTCGATTCTAAGCTTATTTTTGAATTCTAATGACATGGAGACGATTATATGTGTTAGGGTTGTCATAAAAGTAAACCAAATGTCATTTCTAACAACACTCATTCCACAACATTCACACATTTGAATCAAACTTGTAAAACGAACTGTTTATGTTTGTATTCTAGTTTTAAGCGTAGTCTTTGATTCTAAGCTTATTTTTGAATTCTAATGACATGGAGACGATTATATGTGTTAGGGTTGTCATAAAAGTAAACCAAATGTCATTTCTAACAACACTCATTCCACAACATTCACACAGTTGATTCAAACTTGTAAAACGAACTGTGCATGCTTGTATTCTACTTTTGAGCTTATTTTTCGATTCTAAGCTTATTTTTGAATTCTAATGACATGGAGACGATTATATGTGTTAGGGTGCTCATAAAAGTAAACCAAATGTCATTTCTAACCACACTCATTTCCCAACATTCACACATTAGAATCAAACTTGTAAAACGAACTTAGCATGCTTGTATTCTACTTTTGAGCTTATTCTTTGATTCTAAGCTTATTTTTGAATTCTAATGACATGGAGACGATTATATGTGTTAGGGTTCTCCTAAAAGTAAACCAAATGTCATTTCTAACAACACTCATTCCACAACATTCACACATTTGAATCAAACTTGTATAACGAACTGTTTATGTTTGTATTCTAGTTTTAAGCGTAGTCTTTGATTCTAAGCTTATTTTTGAATTCTAATGACATGGAGACGATTATATGCGTTAGGGTTCTCATAAAAGTAAACCAAATGTCATTTCTAACAACAGTCATTCCACAACATTCACACATTTGATTCAAACTTGTAAAACGAACTGTGCATGCTTGTATTCTACTTTTGAGCTTATTCTTTCATTCTAAGCTTATTTTTGAATTCTAATGACATGGAGACGATTATATGTGTTAGGGTTCTCCTAAAAGTAAACCAAATGTCATTTCTAACAACACTCATTCCACAACATTCACACATTTGAATCAAACTTGTAAAACGAACTGTTTATGTTTGTATTCTAGTTTTAAGCGTAGTCTTTGATTCTAAGCTTATTTTTGAATTCTAATGACATGGAGACGATTATATGCGTTAGGGTTCTCATAAAAGTAAACCAAATGTCATTTCTAACAACACTCATTCCACAACATTCACACAGTTGATTCAAACTTGTAAAACGAACTGTGCATGCTTGTATTCTAGTTTTGAACTTATTTTTCGATTCTAAACTTAGTTTTGAATTCTAATGACATGGAGACGATTATATGTGTTAGGGTGCTCATAAAAGTAAACCAAATGTCATTTCTAACCACACTCATTCCCCAACATTCACACATTAGAATCAAACTTGTAAAACGAACTTAGCATGCTTGTATTCTACTTTTGAGCTTATTCTTTGATTCTAAGCTTATTTTTGAATTCTAATGACATGGAGACGATTATATGCGTTAGGGTTCTCATAAAAGTAAACCAAATGTCATTTCTAACAACAGTCATTCCACAACATTCACACATTTGATTCAAACTTGTAAAACGAACTGTGCATGCTTGTATTCTACTTTTGAGCTTATTCTTTTATTCTAAGCTTATTTTTGAATTCTAATGACATGGAGACGATTATATGTGTTAGGGTTCTCCTAAAAGTAAACCAAATGTCATTTCTAACAACACTCATTCCACAACATTCACACATTTGATTCAAACTTGTAAAACGAACTGTGCATGCTTGTATTCTACTTTTGAGCTTATTCTTCGATTCTAAGCTTATTTTTGAATTCTAATGACATGGAGACGATTATATGTGTTAGGGTTGTCATAAAAGTAAACCAAATGTCATTTCTAACAACACTCATTCCACAACATTCACACATTTGAATCAAACTTGTAAAACGAACTGTTTATGTTTGTATTCTAGTTTTAAGCGTAGTCTTTGATTCTAAGCTTATTTTTGAATTCTAATGACATGGAGACGATTATATGTGTTAGGGTTGTCATAAAAGTAAACCAAATGTCATTTCTAACAACACTCATTCCACAATATTCACACATTTGAATCAAACTTGTAAAACGAACTGTTTATGTTTGTATTCTAGTTTTAAGCGTAGTCTTTGATTCTAAGCTTATTTTTGAATTCTAATGACATGGAGACGATTATATGCGTTAGGGTTCTCATAAAAGTAAACCAAATGTCATTTCTAACAACAGTCATTCCACAACATTCACACATTTGATTCAAACTTGTAAAACGAACTGTGCATGCTTGTATTCTACTTTTGAGCTTATTCTTTGATTCTAAGCTTATTTTTGAATTCTAATGACATGGAGACGATTATATGTGTTAGGGTTGTCATAAAAGTAAACCAAATGTCATTTCTAACAACACTCTTTCCACAACATTCACACATTTGAATCAAACTTGTAAAACGAACTGTTTATGTTTGTATTCTAGTTTTAAGCGTAGTCTTTGATTCTAAGCTTATTTTTGAATTCTAATGACATGGAGACGATTATATGCGTTAGGGTTCTCATAAAAGTAAACCAAATGTCATTTCTAACAACACTCATTCCACAACATTCACACAGTTGATTCAAACTTGTAAAACGAACTGTGCATGCTTGTATTCTACTTTTGAGCTTATTCTTCGATTCTAAACTTAGTTTTGAATTCTAATGACATGGAGACGATTATATGTGTTAGGGTTCTCATAAAAGTAAACCAAATGTCATTTCTAACCACACTCATTCCCCAACATTCACACATTAGAATCAAACTTGTAAAACGAACTTAGCATGCTTGTATTCTACTTTTGAGCTTATTCTTTGATTCTAAGCTTATTTTTGAATTCTAATGTCATGGAGACGATTATATGCGTTAGGGTTCTCATAAAAGTAAACCAAATGTCATTTCTAACAACAGTCATTCCACAACATTCACACATTTGATTCAAACTTGTAAAACGAACTGTGCATGCTTGTATTCTACTTTTGAGCTTATTCTTTGATTCTAAGCTTATTTTTGAATTCTAATGACATGGAGACGATTATATGTGTTAGGGTTGTCATAAAAGTAAACCAAATGTCATTTCTAACAACACTCATTCCACAACATTCACACATTTGAATCAAACTTGTAAAACGAACTGTTTATGTTTGTATTCTAGTTTTAAGCGTAGTCTTTGATTCTAAGCTTATTTTTGAATTCTAATGACATGGAGACGATTATATGCGTTAGGGTTCTCATAAAAGTAAACCAAATGTCATTTCTAACAACAGTCATTCCACAACATTCACACATTTGATTCAAACTTGTAAAACGAACTGTGCATGCTTGTATTCTACTTTTGAGCTTATTCTTTGATTCTAAGCTTATTTTTGAATTCTAATGACATGGAGACGATTATATGTGTTAGGGTTCTCCTAAAAGTAAACCAAATGTCATTTCTAACAACACTCATTCCACAACATTCACACATTTGATTCAAACTTGTAAAACGAACTGTGCATGCTTGTATTCTACTTTTGAGCTTATTCTTCGATTCTAAGCTTATTTTTGAATTCTAATGACATGGAGACGATTATATGTGTTAGGGTTGTCATAAAAGTAAACCAAATGTCATTTCTAACAACACTCATTCCACAACATTCACACATTTGAATCAAACTTGTAAAACGAACTGTTTATGTTTGTATTCTAGTTTTAAGCGTAGTCTTTGATTCTAAGCTTATTTTTGAATTCTAATGACATGGAGACGATTATATGTGTTAGGGTTGTCATAAAAGTAAACCAAATGTCATTTCTAACAACACTCATTCCACAACATTCACACATTTGAATCAAACTTGTAAAACGAACTGTTTATGTTTGTATTCTAGTTTTATGCGTAGTCTTTGATTCTAAGCTTATTTTTGAATTCTAATGACATGGAGACGATTATATGCGTTAGGGTTCTCATAAAAGTAAACCAAATGTCATTTTTAACAACACTCATTCCACAACATTCACACAGTTGATTCAAACTTGTAAAACGAACTGTGCATGCTTGTATTCTACTTTTGAGCTTATTCTTCGATTCTAAACTTAGTTTTGAATTCTAATGACATAGAGACGATTATATGTGTTAGGGTTCTCATAAAAGTAAACCAAATGTCATTTCTAACCACACTCATTCCCCAACATTCACACATTAGAATCAAACTTGTAAAACGAACTTAGCATGCTTGTATTCTACTTTTGAGCTTATTCTTTGATTCTAAGCTTATTTTTGAATTCTAATGTCATGGAGACGATTATATGCGTTAGGGTTCTCATAAAAGTAAACCAAATGTCATTTCTAACAACAGTCATTCCACAACATTCACACATTTGATTCAAACTTGTAAAACGAACTGTGCATGCTTGTATTCTACTTTTGAGCTTATTCTTTGATTCTAAGCTTATTTTTGAATTCTAATGACATGGAGACGATTATATGTGTTAGGGTTGTCATAAAAGTAAACCAAATGTCATTTCTAACAACACTCATTCCACAACATTCACACATTTGAATCAAACTTGTAAAACGAACTGTTTATGTTTGTATTCTAGTTTTAAGCGTAGTCTTTGATTCTAAGCTTATTTTTGAATTCTAATGACATGGAGACGATTATATGTGTTAGGGTTGTCATAAAAGTAAACCAAATGTCATTTCTAACAACACTCATTCCACAACATTCACACATTTGAATCAAACTTGTAAAACGAACTGTTTATGTTTGTATTCTAGTTTTAAGCGTAGTCTTTGATTCTAAGCTTATTTTTGAATTCTAATGACATGGAGACGATTATATGCGTTAGGGTTCTCATAAAAGTAAACCAAATGTCATTTCTAACAACACTCATTCCACAACATTCACACAGTTGATTCAAACTTGTAAAACGAACTGTGCATGCTTGTATTCTACTTTTGAGCTTATTCTTCGATTCTAAACTTAGTTTTGAATTCTAATGACATGGAGACGATTATATGTGTTAGGGTTCTCATAAAAGTAAACCAAATGTCATTTCTAACCACACTCATTCCCCAACATTCACACATTAGAATCAAACTTGTAAAACGAACTTAGCATGCTTGTATTCTACTTTTGAGCTTATTCTTTGATTCTAAGCTTATTTTTGAATTCTAATGTCATGGAGACGATTATATGCGTTAGGGTTCTCATAAAAGTAAACCAAATGTCATTTCTAACAACAGTCATTCCACAACATTCACACATTTGATTCAAACTTGTAAAACGAACTGTGCATGCTTGTATTCTACTTTTGAGCTTATTCTTTGATTCTAAGCTTATTTTTGAATTCTAATGACATGGAGACAATTATATGTGTTAGGGTTGTCATAAAAGTAAACCAAATGTCATTTCTAACAACACTCATTCCACAACATTCACACATTTGAATCAAACTTGTAAAACGAACTGTTTATGTTTGTATTCTAGTTTTAAGCGTAGTCTTTGATTCTAAGCTTATTTTTGAATTCTAATGACATGGAGACGATTATATGCGTTAGGGTTCTCATAAAAGTAAACCAAATGTCATTTCTAACAACAGTCATTCCACAACATTCACACATTTGATTCAAACTTGTAAAACGAACTGTGCATGCTTGTATTCTACTTTTGAGCTTATTCTTTGATTCTAAGCTTATTTTTGAATTCTAATGACATGGAGACGATTATATGTGTTAGGGTTCTCCTAAAAGTAAACCAAATGTCATTTCTAACAACACTCATTCCACAACATTCACACATTTGATTCAAACTTGTAAAACGAACTGTGCATGCTTGTATTCTACTTTTGAGCTTATTCTTCGATTCTAAGCTTATTTTTGAATTCTAATGACATGGAGACGATTATATGTGTTAGGGTTGTCATAAAAGTAAACCAAATGTCATTTCTAACAACACTCATTCCACAACATTCACACATTTGAATCAAACTTGTAAAACGAACTGTTTATGTTTGTATTCTAGTTTTAAGCGTAGTCTTTGATTCTAAGCTTATTTTTGAATTCTAATGACATGGAGACGATTATATGTGTTAGGGTTGTCATAAAAGTAAACCAAATGTCATTTCTAACAACACTCATTCCACAACATTCACACATTTGAATCAAACTTGTAAAACGAACTGTTTATGTTTGTATTCTAGTTTTAAGCGTAGTCTTTGATTCTAAGCTTATTTTTGAATTCTAATGACATGGAGACGATTATATGCGTTAGGGTTCTCATAAAAGTAAACCAAATGTCATTTCTAACAACACTCATTCCACAACATTCACACAGTTGATTCAAACTTGTAAAACGAACTGTGCATGCTTGTATTCTACTTTTGAGCTTATTCTTCGATTCTAAACTTAGTTTTGAATTCTAATGACATGGAGACGATTATATGTGTTAGGGTTCTCATAAAAGTAAACCAAATGTCATTTCTAACCACACTCATTCCCCAACATTCACACATTAGAATCAAACTTGTAAAACGAACTTAGCATACTTGTATTCTACTTTTGAGCTTATTCTTTGATTCTAAGCTTATTTTTGAATTCTAATGTCATGGAGACGATTATATGCGTTAGGGTTCTCATAAAAGTAAACCAAATGTCATTTCTAACAACAGTCATTCCACAACATTCACACATTTGATTCAAACTTGTAAAACGAACTGTGCATGCTTGTATTCTACTTTTGAGCTTATTCTTTGATTCTAAGCTTATTTTTGAATTCTAATGACATGGAGACGATTATATGTGTTAGGGTTGTCATAAAAGTAAACCAAATGTCATTTCTAACAACACTCATTCCACAACATTCACACATTTGAATCAAACTTGTAAAACGAACTGTTTATGTTTGTATTCTAGTTTTAAGCGTAGTCTTTGATTCTAAGCTTATTTTTGAATTCTAATGACATGGAGACGATTATATGTGTTAGGGTTGTCATAAAAGTAAACCAAATGTCATTTCTAACAACACTCATTCCACAACATTCACACATTTGAATCAAACTTGTAAAACGAACTGTTTATGTTTGTATTCTAGTTTTAAGCGTAGTCTTTGATTCTAAGCTTATTTTTGAATTCTAATGACATGGAGACGATTATATGCGTTAGGGTTCTCATAAAAGTAAACCAAATGTCATTTCTAACAACACTCATTCCACAACATTGACACAGTTGATTCAAACTTGTAAAACGAACTGTGCATGCTTGTATTCTACTTTTGAGCTTATTCTTCGATTCTAAACTTAGTTTTGAATTCTAATGACATGGAGACGATTATATGTGTTAGGGTTCTCATAAAAGTAAACCAAATGTCATTTCTAACCACACTCATTCCCCAACATTCACACATTAGAATCAAACTTGTAAAACGAACTTAGCATGCTTGTATTCTACTTTTGAGCTTATTCTTTGATTCTAAGCTTATTTTTGAATTCTAATGTCATGGAGACGATTATATGCGTTAGGGTTCTCATAAAAGTAAACCAAATGTCATTTCTAACAACAGTCATTCCACAACATTCACACATTTGATTCAAACTTGTAAAACGAACTGTGCATGCTTGTATTCTACTTTTGAGCTTATTCTTTGATTCTAAGCTTATTTTTGAATTCTAATGACATGGAGACGATTATATGTGTTAGGGTTGTCATAAAAGTAAACCAAATGTCATTTCTAACAACACTCATTCCACAACATTCACACATTTGAATCAAACTTGTAAAACGAACTGTTTATGTTTGTATTCTAGTTTTAAGCGTAGTCTTTGATTCTAAGCTTATTTTTGAATTCTAATGACATGGAGACGATTATATGCGTTAGGGTTCTCATAAAAGTAAACCAAATGTCATTTCTAACAACAGTCATTCCACAACATTCACACATTTGATTCAAACTTGTAAAACGAACTGTGCATGCTTGTATTCTACTTTTGAGCTTATTCTTTGATTCTAAGCTTATTTTTGAATTCTAATGACATGGAGACGATTATATGTGTTAGGGTTCTCCTAAAAGTAAACCAAATGTCATTTCTAACAACACTCATTCCACAACATTCACACATGTGATTCAAACTTGTAAAACGAACTGTGCATGCTTGTATTCTACTTTTGAGCTTATTCTTCGATTCTAAGCTTATTTTTGAATTCTAATGACATGGAGACGATTATATGTGTTAGGGTTGTCATAAAAGTAAACCAAATGTCATTTCTAACAACACTCATTCCACAACATCCACACATTTGAATCAAACTTGTAAAACGAACTGTTTATGTTTGTATTCTAGTTTTAAGCGTAGTCTTTGATTCTAAGCTTATTTTTGAATTCTAATGACATGGAGACGATTATATGTGTTAGGGTTCTCATAAAAGTAAACCAAATGTCATTTCTAACAACACTCATTCCACAACATTCACACATTTGAATCAAACTTGTAAAACGAACTGTTTATGTTTGTATTCTAGTTTTAAGCGTAGTCTTTGATTCTAAGCTTATTTTTGAATTCTAATGACATGGAGACGATTATATGCGTTAGGGTTCTCATAAAAGTAAACCAAATGTCATTTCTAACAACACTCATTCCACAACATTGACACAGTTGATTCAAACTTGTAAAACGAACAGTGCATGCTTGTATTCTACTTTTGAGCTTATTCTTCGATTCTAAACTTAGTTTTGAATTCTAATGACATGGAGACGATTATATGTGTTAGGGTTCTCATAAAAGTAAACCAAATGTCATTTCTAACCACACTCATTCCCCAACATTCACACATTAGAATCAAACTTGTAAAACGAACTTAGCATGCTTGTATTCTACTTTTGAGCTTATTCTTTGATTCTAAGCTTATTTTTGAATTCTAATGTCATGGAGACGATTATATGCGTTAGGGTTCTCATAAAAGTAAACCAAATGTCATTTCTAACAACAGTCATTCCACAACATTCACACATTTGATTCAAACTTGTAAAACGAACTGTGCATGCTTGTATTCTACTTTTGAGCTTATTCTTTGATTCTAAGCTTATTTTTGAATTCTAATGACATGGAGACGATTATATGTGTTAGGGTTGTCATAAAAGTAAACCAAATGTCATTTCTAACAACACTCATTCCACAACATTCACACATTTGAATCAAACTTGTAAAACGAACTGTTTATGTTTGTATTCTAGTTTTAAGCGTAGTCTTTGATTCTAAGCTTATTTTTGAATTCTAATGACATGGAGACGATTATATGCGTTAGGGTTCTCATAAAAGTAAACCAAATGTCATTTCTAACAACAGTCATTCCACAACATTCACACATTTGATTCAAACTTGTAAAACGAACTGTGCATGCTTGTATTCTACTTTTGAGCTTATTCTTTGATTCTAAGCTTATTTTTGAATTCTAATGACATGGAGACGATTATATGTGTTAGGGTTCTCCTAAAAGTAAACCAAATGTCATTTCTAACAACACTCATTCCACAACATTCACACATGTGATTCAAACTTGTAAAACGAACTGTGCATGCTTGTATTCTACTTTTGAGCTTATTCTTCGATTCTAAGCTTATTTTTGAATTCTAATGACATGGAGACGATTATATGTGTTAGGGTTGTCATAAAAGTAAACCAAATGTCATTTCTAACAACACTCATTCCACAACATTCACACATTTGAATCAAACTTGTAAAACGAACTGTTTATGTTTGTATTCTAGTTTTAAGCGTAGTCTTTGATTCTAAGCTTATTTTTGAATTCTAATGTCATGGAGACGATTATATGCGTTAGGGTTCTCATAAAAGTAAACCAAATGTCATTTCTAACAACAGTCATTCCACAATATTCACACATTTGAATCAAACTTGTAAAACGAACTGTTTATGTTTGTATTCTAGTTTTAAGCGTAGTCTTTGATTCTAAGCTTATTTTTGAATTCTAATGACATGGAGACGATTATATGCGTTAGGGTTCTCATAAAAGTAAACCAAATGTCATTTCTAACAACAGTCATTCCACAACATTCACACATTTGATTCAAACTTGTAAAACGAACTGTGCATGCTTGTATTCTACTTTTGAGCTTATTCTTCGATTCTAAACTTAGTTTTGAATTCTAATGACATGGAGACGATTATATGTGTTAGGGTTCTCATAAAAGTAAACCAAATGTCATTTCTAACCACACTCATTCCCCAACATTCACACATTAGAATCAAACTTGTAAAACGAACTTAGCATGCTTGTATTCTACTTTTGAGCTTATTCTTTGATTCTAAGCTTATTTTTGAATTCTAATGTCATGGAGACGATTATATGTGTTAGGGTTCTCCTAAAAGTAAACCAAATGTCATTTCTAAAAACACTCATTCCACAACATACACACATTTGATTCAAACTTGTAAAACGAACTGTGCATGCTTGTATTCTACTTTTGAGCTTATTCTTCGATTCTAAGCTTATTTTTGAATTCTAATGACATGGAGACGATTATATGTGTTAGGGTTGTCATAAAAGTAAACCAAATGTCATTTCTAACAACACTCATTCCACAACATTCACACATTTGAATCAAACTTGTAAAACGAACTGTTTATGTTTGTATTCTAGTTTTAAGCGTAGTCTTTGATTCTAAGCTTATTTTTGAATTCTAATGACATGGAGACGATTATATGTGTTAGGGTTGTCATAAAAGTAAACCAAATGTCATTTCTAACAACACTCATTCCACAACATTCACACATTTGAATCAAACTTGTAAAACGAACTGTTTATGTTTGTATTCTAGTTTTAAGCGTAGTCTTTGATTCTAAGCTTATTTTTGAATTCTAATGACATGGAGACGATTATATGCGTTAGGGTTCTCATAAAAGTAAACCAAATGTCATTTCTAACAACACTCATTCCACAACATTCACACAGTTGATTCAAACTTGTAAAACGAACTGTGCATGCTTGTATTCTACTTTTGCGCTTATTCTTCGATTCTAAACTTAGTTTTGAATTCTAATGACATGGAGACGATTATATGTGTTAGGGTTCTCATAAAAGTAAACCAAATGTCATTTCTAACCACACTCATTCCCCAACATTCACACATTAGAATCAAACTTGTAAAACGAACTTAGCATGCTTGTATTCTACTTTTGAGCTTATTCTTTGATTCTAAGCTTATTTTTGAATTCTAATGTCATGGAGACGATTATATGCGTTAGGGTTCTCATAAAAGTAAACCAAATGTCATTTCTAACAACAGTCATTCCACAACATTCACACATTTGATTCAAACTTGTAAAACGAACTGTGCATGCTTGTATTCTACTTTTGAGCTTATTCTTTGATTCTAAGCTTATTTTTGAATTCTAATGACATGGAGACGATTATATGTGTTAGGGTTGTCATAAAAGTAAACCAAATGTCATTTCTAACAACACTCATTCCACAACATTCACACATTTGATTCAAACTTGTAAAACGAACTGTGCATGCTTGTATTCTACTTTTGAGCTTATTCTTCGATTCTAAGCTTATTTTTGAATTCTAATGACATGGAGACGATTATATGTGTTAGGGTTGTCATAAAAGTAAACCAAATGTCATTTCTAACAACACTCATTCCACAACATTCACACATTTGAATCAAACTTGTAAAACGAACTGTTTATGTTTGTATTCTAGTTTTAAGCGTAGTCTTTGATTCTAAGCTTATTTTTGAATTCTAATGACATGGAGACGATTATATGTGTTAGGGTTGTCATAAAAGTAAACCAAATGTCATTTCTAACAACACTCATTCCACAATATTCACACATTTGAATCAAACTTGTAAAACGAACTGTTTATGTTTGTATTCTAGTTTTAAGCGTAGTCTTTGATTCTAAGCTTATTTTTGAATTCTAATGACATGGAGACGATTATATGCGTTAGGGTTCTCATAAAAGTAAACCAAATGTCATTTCTAACAACAGTCATTCCACAACATTCACACATTTGATTCAAACTTGTAAAACGAACTGTGCATGCTTGTATTCTACTTTTGAGCTTATTCTTCGATTCTAAACTTAGTTTTGAATTCTAATGACATGGAGACGATTATATGTGTTAGGGTTCTCATAAAAGTAAACCAAATGTCATTTCTAACCACACTCATTCCCCAACATTCACACATTAGAATCAAACTTGTAAAACGAACTTAGCATGCTTGTATTCTACTTTTGAGCTTATTCTTTGATTCTAAGCTTATTTTTGAATTCTAATGTCATGGAGACGATTATATGTGTTAGGGTTCTCCTAAAAGTAAACCAAATGTCATTTCTAAAAACACTCATTCCACAACATACACACATTTGATTCAAACTTGTAAAACGAACTGTGCATGCTTGTATTCTACTTTTGAGCTTATTCTTCGATTCTAAGCTTATTTTTGAATTCTAATGACATGGAGACGATTATATGTGTTAGGGTTGTCATAAAAGTAAACCAAATGTCATTTCTAACAACACTCATTCCACAACATTCACACATTTGAATCAAACTTGTAAAACGAACTGTTTATGTTTGTATTCTAGTTTTAAGCGTAGTCTTTGATTCTAAGCTTATTTTTGAATTCTAATGACATGGAGACGATTATATGTGTTAGGGTTGTCATAAAAGTAAACCAAATGTCATTTCTAACAACACTCATTCCACAACATTCACACATTTGAATCAAACTTGTAAAACGAACTGTTTATGTTTGTATTCTAGTTTTAAGCGTAGTCTTTGATTCTAAGCTTATTTTTGAATTCTAATGACATGGAGACGATTATATGCGTTAGGGTTCTCATAAAAGTAAACCAAATGTCATTTCTAACAACACTCATTCCACAACATTCACACAGTTGATTCAAACTTGTAAAACGAACTGTGCATGCTTGTATTCTACTTTTGAGCTTATTCTTCGATTCTAAACTTAGTTTTGAATTCTAATGACATGGAGACGATTATATGTGTTAGGGTTCTCATAAAAGTAAACCAAATGTCATTTCTAACCACACTCATTCCCCAACATTCACACATTAGAATCAAACTTGTAAAACGAACTTAGCATGCTTGTATTCTACTTTTGAGCTTATTCTTTGATTCTAAGCTTATTTTTGAATTCTAATGTCATGGAGACGATTATATGCGTTAGGGTTCTCATAAAAGTAAACCAAATGTCATTTCTAACAACAGTCATTCCACAACATTCACACATTTGATTCAAACTTGTAAAACGAACTGTGCATGCTTGTATTCTACTTTTGAGCTTATTCTTTGATTCTAAGCTTATTTTTGAATTCTAATGACATGGAGACGATTATATGTGTTAGGGTTGTCATAAAAGTAAACCAAATGTCATTTCTAACAACACTCATTCCACAACATTCACACATTTGAATCAAACTTGTAAAACGAACTGTTTATGTTTGTATTCTAGTTTTAAGCGTAGTCTTTGATTCTAAGCTTATTTTTGAATTCTAATGACATGGAGACGATTATATGCGTTAGGGTTCTCATAAAAGTAAACCAAATGTCATTTCTAACAACAGTCATTCCACAACATTCACACATTTGATTCAAACTTGTAAAACGAACTGTGCATGCTTGTATTCTACTTTTGAGCTTATTCTTTGATTCTAAGCTTATTTTTGAAT
The DNA here is from genome assembly GCA_963457585.1 of Spergularia bocconei. NCBI lineage: Eukaryota > Viridiplantae > Streptophyta > Magnoliopsida > Caryophyllales > Caryophyllaceae > Spergularia > Spergularia bocconei. The sequence goes on from OY734956.1 coordinate 11,777,595, forward strand.
TCTAATGACATGGAGACGATTATATGTGTTAGGGTTCTCCTAAAACTAAACCAAATGTCATTTCTAACAACACTCATTCCACAACATTCACACATTTGATTCAAACTTGTAAAACGAACTGTGCATGCTTGTATTCTACTTTTGAGCTTATTCTTCGATTCTAAGCTTATTTTTGAATTCTAATGACATGGAGACGATTATATGTGTTAGGGTTGTCATAAAAGTAAACCAAATGTCATTTCTAACAACACTCATTCCACAACATTCACACATTTGAATCAAACTTGTAAAACGAACTGTTTATGTTTGTATTCTAGTTTTAAGCGTAGTCTTTGATTCTAAGCTTATTTTTGAATTCTAATGACATGGAGACGATTATATGTGTTAGGGTTGTCATAAAAGTAAACCAAATGTCATTTCTAACAACACTCATTCCACAATATTCACACATTTGAATCAAACTTGTAAAACGAACTGTTTATGTTTGTATTCTAGTTTTAAGCGTAGTCTTTGATTCTAAGCTTATTTTTGAATTCTAATGACATGGAGACGATTATATGCGTTAGGGTTCTCATAAAAGTAAACCAAATGTCATTTCTAACAACAGTCATTCCACAACATTCACACATTTGATTCAAACTTGTAAAACGAACTGTGCATGCTTGTATTCTACTTTTGAGCTTATTCTTTGATTCTAAGCTTATTTTTGAATTCTAATGACATGGAGACGATTATATGTGTTAGGGTTGTCATAAAAGTAAACCAAATGTCATTTCTAACAACACTCATTCCACAACATTCACACATTTGAATCAAACTTGTAAAACGAACTGTTTATGTTTGTATTCTAGTTTTAAGCGTAGGCTTTGATTCTAAGCTTATTTTTGAATTCTAATGACATGGAGACGATTATATGCGTTAGGGTTCTCATAAAAGTAAACCAAATGTCATTTCTAACAACACTCATTCCACAACATTCACACAGTTGATTCAAACTTGTAAAACGAACTGTGCATGCTTGTATTCTACTTTTGAGCTTATTCTTCGATTCTAAACTTAGTTTTGAATTCTAATGACATGGAGACGATTATATGTGTTAGGGTTCTCATTAAAGTAAACCAAATGTCATTTCTAACCACACTCATTCCCCAACATTCACACATTAGAATCAAACTTGTAAAACGAACTTAGCATGCTTGTATTCTACTTTTGAGCTTATTCTTTGATTCTAAGCTTATTTTTGAATTCTAATGTCATGGAGACGATTATATGTGTTAGGGTTCTCCTAAAAGTAAACCAAATGTCATTTCTAAAAACACTCATTCCACAACATTCACACATTTGATTCAAACTTGTAAAACGAACTGTGCATGCTTGTATTCTACTTTTGAGCTTATTCTTCGATTCTAAGCTTATTTTTGAATTCTAATGACATGGAGACGATTATATGTGTTAGGGTTGTCATAAAAGTAAACCAAATGTCATTTCTAACAACACTAATTCCACAACATTCACACATTTGAATCAAACTTGTAAAACGAACTGTTTATGTTTGTATTCTAGTTTTAAGCGTAGTCTTTGATTCTAAGCTTATTTTTGAATTCTAATGACATGGAGACGATTATATGCGTTAGGGTTCTCATAAAAGTAAACCAAATGTCATTTCTAACAACAGTCATTCCACAACATTCACACATTTGATTCAAACTTGTAAAACGAACTGTGCATGCTTGTATTCTACTTTTGAGCTTATTCTTTGATTCTAAGCTTATTTTTGAATTCTAATGTCATGGAGACGATTATATGCGTTAGGGTTCTCATAAAAGTAAACCAAATGTCATTTCTAACAACAGTCATTCCACAACATTCACACATTTGATTCAAACTTGTAAAACGAACTGTGCATGCTTGTATTCTACTTTTGAGCTTATTCTTTGATTCTAAGCTTATTTTTGAATTCTAATGACATGGAGACGATTATATGTGTTAGGGTTGTCATAAAAGTAAACCAAATGTCATTTCTAACAACACTCATTCCACAACATTCACACATTTGAATCAAACTTGTAAAACGAACTGTTTATGTTTGTATTCTAGTTTTAAGCGTAGTCTTTGATTCTAAGCTTATTTTTGAATTCTAATGACATGGAGACGATTATATGCGTTAGGGTTCTCATAAAAGTAAACCAAATGTCATTTCTAACAACAGTCATTCCACAACATTCACACATTTGATTCAAACTTGTAAAACGAACTGTGCATGCTTGTATTCTACTTTTGAGCTTATTCTTTGATTCTAAGCTTATTTTTGAATTCTAATGACATGGAGACGATTATATGTGTTAGGGTTCTCCTAAAAGTAAACCAAATGTCATTTCTAACAACACTCATTCCACAACATTCACACATTTGATTCAAACTTGTAAAACGAACTGTGCATGCTTGTATTCTACTTTTGAGCTTATTCTTCGATTCTAAGCTTATTTTTGAATTCTAATGACATGGAGACGATTATATGTGTTAGGGTTGTCATAAAAGTAAACCAAATGTCATTTCTAACAACACTCATTCCACAACATTCACACATTTGAATCAAACTTGTAAAACGAACTGTTTATGTTTGTATTCTAGTTTTAAGCGTAGTCTTTGATTCTAAGCTTATTTTTGAATTCTAATGACATGGAGACGATTATATGTGTTAGGGTTGTCATAAAAGTAAACCAAATGTCATTTCTAACAACACTCATTCCACAATATTCACACATTTGAATCAAACTTGTAAAACGAACTGTTTATGTTTGTATTCTAGTTTTAAGCGTAGTCTTTGATTCTAAGCTTATTTTTGAATTCTAATGACATGGAGACGATTATATGCGTTAGGGTTCTCATAAAAGTAAACCAAATGTCATTTCTAACAACAGTCATTCCACAACATTCACACATTTGATTCAAACTTGTAAAACGAACTGTGCATGCTTGTATTCTACTTTTGAGCTTATTCTTTGATTCTAAGCTTATTTTTGAATTCTAATGTCATGGAGACGATTATATGTGTTAGGGTTCTCCTAAAAGTAAACCAAATGTCATTTCTAAAAACACTCATTCCACAACATTCACACATTTGATTCAAACTTGTAAAACGAACTGTGCATGCTTGTATTCTACTTTTGAGCTTATTCTTCGATTCTAAACTTAGTTTTGAATTCTAATGACATGGAGACGATTATATGTGTTAGGGTTCTCATAAAAGTAAACCAAATGTCATTTCTAACCACACTCATTCCCCAACATTCACACATTAGAATCAAACTTGTAAAACGAACTGTTTATGTTTGTATTCTAGTTTTAAGCGTAGTCTTTGATTCTAAGCTTATTTTTGAATTCTAATGACATGGAGACGATTATATGCGTTAGGGTTCTCATAAAAGTAAACCAAATGTCATTTCTAACAACACTCATTCCACAACATTCACACATTTGATTCAAACTTGTAAAACGAACTGTGCACGCTTGTATTCTACTTTTGAGCTTATTCTTCGATTCTAAGCTTATTTTTGAATTCTAATGACATGGAGACGATTATATGTGCTAGGGTTGTCATAAAAGTAAACCAAATGTCATTTATAACAACACTCATTCCACAACATTCACACATTTGAATCAAACTTGTAAAACGAACTGTTTATGTTTGTATTCTAGTTTTAAGCGTAGTCTTTGATTCTAAGCTTATTTTTGAATTCTAATGACATGAAGACGATTATATGCGTTAGGGTTCTCATAAAAGTAAACCAAATGTCATTTCTAACAACAGTCATTCCACAACATTCACACATTTGATTCAAACTTGTAAAACGAACTGTTTATGTTTGTATTCTAGTTTTAAGCGTAGTCTTTGATTCTAAGCTTATTTTTGAATTCTAATGACATGGAGACGATTATATGTGTTACGGTTGTCATAAAAGTAAACCAAATGTCATTTCTAACAACACTCATTCCACAATATTCACACATTTGAATCAAACTTGTAAAACGAACTGTTTATGTTTGTATTCTAGTTTTAAGCGTAGTCTTTGATTCTCAGCTTATTTTTGAATTCTAATGACATGGAGACGATTATATGCGTTAGGGTTCTCATAAAAGTAAACCAAATGTCATTTCTAACAACACTCATTCCACAACATTCACACATTTGATTCAAACTTGTAAAACGAACTGTGCATGCTTGTATTCTACTTTTGAGCTTATTCTTCGATTCTAAGCTTATTTTTGAATTCTAATGACATGGAGACGATTATATGCGTTAGGGTTCTCATAAAAGTAAACCAAATGTCATTTCTAACAACAGTCATTCCACAACATTCACACATTTGATTCAAACTTGTAAAACGAACTGTGCATGCTTGTATTCTACTTTTGAGCTTATTCTTTGATTCTAAGCTTATTTTTGAATTCTAATGTCATGGAGACGATTATATGTGTTAGGGTTCTCCTAAAAGTAAACCAAATGTTATTTCTAAAAACACTCATTCCACAACATTCACACATTTGATTCAAACTTGTAAAACGAACTGTGCATGCTTGTATTCTACTTTTGAGCTTATTCTTCGATTCTAAACTTAGTTTTGAATTCTAATGACATGGAGACGATTATATGTGTTAGGGTTCTCATAAAAGTAAACCAAATGTCATTTCTAACCACACTCATTCCCCAACATTCACACATTAGAATCAAACTTGTAAAACGAACTGTTTATGTTTGTATTCTAGTTTTAAGCGTAGTCTTTGATTCTAAGCTTATTTTTGAATTCTAATGACATGGAGACGATTATATGCGTTAGGGTTCTCATAAAAGTAAACCAAATGTCATTTCTAACAACACTCATTCCACAACATTCACACATTTGATTCAAACTTGTAAAACGAACTGTGCACGCTTGTATTCTACTTTTGAGCTTATTCTTCGATTCTAAGCTTATTTTTGAATTCTAATGACATGGAGACGATTATATGTGCTAGGGTTGTCATAAAAGTAAACCAAATGTCATTTATAACAACACTCATTCCACAACATTCACACATTTGAATCAAACTTGTAAAACGAACTGTTTATGTTTGTATTCTAGTTTTAAGCGTAGTCTTTGATTCTAAGCTTATTTTTGAATTCTAATGACATGAAGACGATTATATGCGTTAGGGTTCTCATAAAAGTAAACCAAATGTCATTTCTAACAACAGTCATTCCACAACATTCACACATTTGATTCAAACTTGTAAAACGAACTGTTTATGTTTGTATTCTAGTTTTAAGCGTAGTCTTTGATTCTAAGCTTATTTTTGAATTCTAATGACATGGAGACGATTATATGTGTTAGGGTTGTCATAAAAGTAAACCAAATGTCATTTCTAACAACACTCATTCCACAATATTCACACATTTGAATCAAACTTGTAAAACGAACTGTTTATGTTTGTATTCTAGTTTTAAGCGTAGTCTTTGATTCTCAGCTTATTTTTGAATTCTAATGACATGGAGACGATTATATGCGTTAGGGTTCTCATAAAAGTAAACCAAATGTCATTTCTAACAACACTCATTCCACAACATTCACACATTTGATTCAAACTTGTAAAACGAACTGTGCATGCTTGTATTCTACTTTTGAGCTTATTCTTCGATTCTAAGCTTATTTTTGAATTCTAATGACATGGAGACGATTATATGTGTTAGGGTTGTCATAAAAGTAAACCAAATGTCATTTCTAACAACACTCATTCCACAACATTCACACATTTGAATCAAACTTGTAAAACGAACTGTTTATGTTTGTATTCTAGTTTTAAGCGTAGTCTTTGATTCTAAGCTTATTTTTGAATTCTAATGACATGGAGACGATTATATGTGTTAGGGTTGTCATAAAAGTAAACCAAATGTCATTTCTAACAACACTCATTCCACAATATTCACACATTTGAATCAAACTTGTAAAACGAACTGTTTATGTTTGTATTCTAGTTTTAAGCGTAGTCTTTGATTCTAAGCTTATTTTTGACATCTAATGACATGGAGACGATTATATGCGTTAGGGTTCTCATAAAAGTAAACCAAATGTCATTTCTAACAACAGTCATTCCACAACATTCACACATTTGATTCAAACTTTTAAAACGAACTGTGCATGCTTGTATTCTACTTTTGAGCTTATTCTTTGATTCTAAGCTTATTTTTGAATTCTAATGACATGGAGACGATTATATGTGTTAGGGTTGTCATAAAAGTAAACCAAATGTCATTTCTAACAACACTCATTCCACAACATTCACACATTTGAATCAAACTTGTAAAACGAACTGTTTATGTTTGTATTCTAGTTTTAAGCGTAGGCTTTGATTCTAAGCTTATTTTTGAATTCTAATGACATGGAGACGATTATATGCGTTAGGGTTCTCATAAAAGTAAACCAAATGTCATTTCTAACAACACTCATTCCACAACATTCACACAGTTGATTCAAACTTGTAAAACGAACTGTGCATGCTTGTATTCTACTTTTGAGCTTATTCTTCGATTCTAAACTTAGTTTTGAATTCTAATGACATGGAGACGATTATATGTGTTAGGGTTCTCATTAAAGTAAACCAAATGTCATTTCTAACAACACTCATTCCACAATATTCACACATTTGAATCAAACTTGTAAAACGAACTGTTTATGTTTGTATTCTAGTTTTAAGCGTAGTCTTTGATTCTAAGCTTATTTTTGAATTCTAATGACATGAAGACGATTATATGCGTTAGGGTTCTCATAAAAGTAAACCAAATGTCATTTCTAACAACAGTCATTCCACAACATTCACACATTTGATTCAAACTTGTAAAACGAACTGTTTATGTTTGTATTCTAGTTTTAAGCGTAGTCTTTGATTCTAAGCTTATTTTTGAATTCTAATGACATGGAGACGATTATATGTGTTAGGGTTGTCATAAAAGTAAACCAAATGTCATTTCTAACAACACTCATTCCACAATATTCACACATTTGAATCAAACTTGTAAAACGAACTGTTTATGTTTGTATTCTAGTTTTAAGCGTAGTCTTTGATTCTCAGCTTATTTTTGAATTCTAATGACATGGAGACGATTATATGCGTTAGGGTTCTCATAAAAGTAAACCAAATGTCATTTCTAACAACACTCATTCCACAACATTCACACATTTGATTCAAACTTGTAAAACGAACTGTGCATGCTTGTATTCTACTTTTGAGCTTATTCTTCGATTCTAAGCTTATTTTTGAATTCTAATGACATGGAGACGATTATATGTGTTAGGGTTGTCATAAAAGTAAACCAAATGTCATTTCTAACAACACTCATTCCACAACATTCACACATTTGAATCAAACTTGTAAAACGAACTGTTTATGTTTGTATTCTAGTTTTAAGCGTAGTCTTTGATTCTAAGCTTATTTTTGAATTCTAATGACATGGAGACGATTATATGTGTTAGGGTTGTCATAAAAGTAAACCAAATGTCATTTCTAACAACACTCATTCCACAATATTCACACATTTGAATCAAACTTGTAAAACGAACTGTTTATGTTTGTATTCTAGTTTTAAGCGTAGTCTTTGATTCTAAGCTTATTTTTGAATTCTAATGACATGGAGACGATTATATGCGTTAGGGTTCTCATAAAAGTAAACCAAATGTCATTTCTAACAACAGTCATTCCACAACATTCACACATTTGATTCAAACTTTTAAAACGAACTGTGCATGCTTGTATTCTACTTTTGAGCTTATTCTTTGATTCTAAGCTTATTTTTGAATTCTAATGACATGGAGACGATTATATGTGTTAGGGTTGTCATAAAAGTAAACCAAATGTCATTTCTAACAACACTCATTCCACAACATTCACACATTTGAATCAAACTTGTAAAACGAACTGTTTATGTTTGTATTCTAGTTTTAAGCGTAGGCTTTGATTCTAAGCTTATTTTTGAATTCTAATGACATGGAGACGATTATATGCGTTAGGGTTCTCATAAAAGTAAACCAAATGTCATTTCTAACAACACTCATTCCACAACATTCACACAGTTGATTCAAACTTGTAAAACGAACTGTGCATGCTTGTATTCTACTTTTGAGCTTATTCTTCGATTCTAAACTTAGTTTTGAATTCTAATGACATGGAGACGATTATATGTGTTAGGGTTCTCATTAAAGTAAACCAAATGTCATTTCTAACCACACTCATTCCCCAACATTCACACATTAGAATCAAACTTGTAAAACGAACTTAGCATGCTTGTATTCTACTTTTGAGCTTATTCTTTGATTCTAAGCTTATTTTTGAATTCTAATGTCATGGAGACGATTATATGTGTTAGGGTTCTCCTAAAAGTAAACCAAATGTCATTTCTAAAAACACTCATTCCACAACATTCACACATTTGATTCAAACTTGTAAAACGAACTGTGCATGCTTGTATTCTACTTTTGAGCTTATTCTTCGATTCTAAGCTTATTTTTGAATTCTAATGACATGGAGACGATTATATGTGTTAGGGTTGTCATAAAAGTAAACCAAATGTCATTTCTAACAACACTAATTCCACAACATTCACACATTTGAATCAAACTTGTAAAACGAACTGTTTATGTTTGTATTCTAGTTTTAAGCGTAGTCTTTGATTCTAAGCTTATTTTTGAATTCTAATGACATGGAGACGATTATATGCGTTAGGGTTCTCATAAAAGTAAACCAAATGTCATTTCTAACAACAGTCATTCCACAACATTCACACATTTGATTCAAACTTGTAAAACGAACTGTGCATGCTTGTATTCTACTTTTGAGCTTATTCTTTGATTCTAAGCTTATTTTTGAATTCTAATGTCATGGAGACGATTATATGCGTTAGGGTTCTCATAAAAGTAAACCAAATGTCATTTCTAACAACAGTCATTCCACAACATTCACACATTTGATTCAAACTTGTAAAACGAACTGTGCATGCTTGTATTCTACTTTTGAGCTTATTCTTTGATTCTAAGCTTATTTTTGAATTCTAATGACATGGAGACGATTATATGTGTTAGGGTTGTCATAAAAGTAAACCAAATGTCATTTCTAACAACACTCATTCCACAACATTCACACATTTGAATCAAACTTGTAAAACGAACTGTTTATGTTTGTATTCTAGTTTTAAGCGTAGTCTTTGATTCTAAGCTTATTTTTGAATTCTAATGACATGGAGACGATTATATGCGTTAGGGTTCTCATAAAAGTAAACCAAATGTCATTTCTAACAACAGTCATTCCACAACATTCACACATTTGATTCAAACTTGTAAAACGAACTGTGCATGCTTGTATTCTACTTTTGAGCTTATTCTTTGATTCTAAGCTTATTTTTGAATTCTAATGACATGGAGACGATTATATGTGTTAGGGTTCTCCTAAAAGTAAACCAAATGTCATTTCTAACAACACTCATTCCACAACATTCACACATTTGATTCAAACTTGTAAAACGAATTGTGCATGCTTGTATTCTACTTTTGAGCTTATTCTTCGATTCTAAGCTTATTTTTGAATTCTAATGACATGGAGACGATTATATGTGTTAGGGTTGTCATAAAAGTAAACCAAATGTCATTTCTAACAACACTCATTCCACAACATTCACACATTTGAATCAAACTTGTAAAACGAACTGTTTATGTTTGTATTCTAGTTTTAAGCGTAGTCTTTGATTCTAAGCTTATTTTTGAATTCTAATGACATGGAGACGATTATATGTGTTAGGGTTGTCATAAAAGTAAACCAAATGTCATTTCTAACAACACTCATTCCACAATATTCACACATTTGAATCAAACTTGTAAAACGAACTGTTTATGTTTGTATTCTAGTTTTAAGCGTAGTCTTTGATTCTAAGCTTATTTTTGAATTCTAATGACATGGAGACGATTATATGCGTTAGGGTTCTCATAAAAGTAAACCAAATGTCATTTCTAACAACAGTCATTCCACAACATTCACACATTTGATTCAAACTTGTAAAACGAACTGTGCATGCTTGTATTCTACTTTTGAGCTTATTCTTTGATTCTAAGCTTATTTTTGAATTCTAATGTCATGGAGACGATTATATGTGTTAGGGTTCTCCTAAAAGTAAACCAAATGTCATTTCTAAAAACACTCATTCCACAACATTCACACATTTGATTCAAACTTGTAAAACGAACTGTGCATGCTTGTATTCTACTTTTGAGCTTATTCTTCGATTCTAAACTTAGTTTTGAATTCTAATGACATGGAGACGATTATATGTGTTAGGGTTCTCATAAAAGTAAACCAAATGTCATTTCTAACCACACTCATTCCCCAACATTCACACATTAGAATCAAACTTGTAAAACGAACTGTTTATGTTTGTATTCTAGTTTTAAGCGTAGTCTTTGATTCTAAGCTTATTTTTGAATTCTAATGACATGGAGACGATTATATGCGTTAGGGTTCTCATAAAAGTAAACCAAATGTCATTTCTAACAACACTCATTCCACAACATTCACACATTTGATTCAAACTTGTAAAACGAACTGTGCACGCTTGTATTCTACTTTTGAGCTTATTCTTCGATTCTAAGCTTATTTTTGAATTCTAATGACATGGAGACGATTATATGTGCTAGGGTTGTCATAAAAGTAAACCAAATGTCATTTATAACAACACTCATTCCACAACATTCACACATTTGAATCAAACTTGTAAAACGAACTGTTTATGTTTGTATTCTAGTTTTAAGCGTAGTCTTTGATTCTAAGCTTATTTTTGAATTCTAATGACATGAAGACGATTATATGCGTTAGGGTTCTCATAAAAGTAAACCAAATGTCATTTCTAACAACAGTCATTCCACAACATTCACACATTTGATTCAAACTTGTAAAACGAACTGTTTATGTTTGTATTCTAGTTTTAAGCGTAGTCTTTGATTCTAAGCTTATTTTTGAATTCTAATGACATGGAGACGATTATATGTGTTAGGGTTGTCATAAAAGTAAACCAAATGTCATTTCTAACAACACTCATTCCACAATATTCACACATTTGAATCAAACTTGTAAAACGAACTGTTTATGTATGTATTCTAGTTTTAAGCGTAGTCTTTGATTCTCAGCTTATTTTTGAATTCTAATGACATGGAGACGATTATATGCGTTAGGGTTCTCATAAAAGTAAACCAAATGTCATTTCTAACAACACTCATTCCACAACATTCACACATTTGATTCAAACTTGTAAAACGAACTGTGCATGCTTGTATTCTACTTTTGAGCTTATTCTTCGATTCTAAGCTTATTTTTGAATTCTAATGACATGGAGACGATTATATGTGTTAGGGTTGTCATAAAAGTAAACCAAATGTCATTTCTAACAACACTCATTCCACAACATTCACACATTTGAATCAAACTTGTAAAACGAACTGTTTATGTTTGTATTCTAGTTTTAAGCGTAGTCTTTGATTCTAAGCTTATTTTTGAATTCTAATGACATGGAGACGATTATATGTGTTAGGGTTGTCATAAAAGTAAACCAAATGTCATTTCTAACAACACTCATTCCACAATATTCACACATTTGAATCAAACTTGTAAAACGAACTGTTTATGTTTGTATTCTAGTTTTAAGCGTAGTCTTTGATTCTAAGCTTATTTTTGAATTCTAATGACATGGAGACGATTATATGCGTTAGGGTTCTCATAAAAGTAAACCAAATGTCATTTCTAACAACAGTCATTCCACAACATTCACACATTTGATTCAAACTTTTAAAACGAACTGTGCATGCTTGTATTCTACTTTTGAGCTTATTCTTTGATTCTAAGCTTATTTTTGAATTCTAATGACATGGAGACGATTATATGTGTTAGGGTTGTCATAAAAGTAAACCAAATGTCATTTCTAACAACACTCATTCCACAACATTCACACATTTGAATCAAACTTGTAAAACGAACTGTTTATGTTTGTATTCTAGTTTTAAGCGTAGGCTTTGATTCTAAGCTTATTTTTGAATTCTAATGACATGGAGACGATTATATGCGTTAGGGTTCTCATAAAAGTAAACCAAATGTCATTTCTAAGAACACTCATTCCACAACATTCACACAGTTGATTCAAACTTGTAAAACGAACTGTGCATGCTTGTATTCTACTTTTGAGCTTATTCTTCGATTCTAAACTTAGTTTTGAATTCTAATGACATGGAGACGATTATATGTGTTAGGGTTCTCATTAAAGTAAACCAAATGTCATTTCTAACCACACTCATTCCCCAACATTCACACATTAGAATCAAACTTGTAAAACGAACTTAGCATGCTTGTATTCTACTTTTGAGCTTATTCTTTGATTCTAAGCTTATTTTTGAATTCTAATGTCATGGAGACGATTATATGTGTTAGGGTTCTCCTAAAAGTAAACCAAATGTCATTTCTAAAAACACTCATTCCACAACATTCACACATTTGATTCAAACTTGTAAAACGAACTGTGCATGCTTGTATTCTACTTTTGAGCTTATTCTTCGATTCTAAGCTTATTTTTGAATTCTAATGACATGGAGACGATTATATGTGTTAGGGTTGTCATAAAAGTAAACCAAATGTCATTTCTAACAACACTAATTCCACAACATTCACACATTTGAATCAAACTTGTAAAACGAACTGTTTATGTTTGTATTCTAGTTTTAAGCGTAGTCTTTGATTCTAAGCTTATTTTTGAATTCTAATGACATGGAGACGATTATATGCGTTAGGGTTCTCATAAAAGTAAACCAAATGTCATTTCTAACAACAGTCATTCCACAACATTCACACATTTGATTCAAACTTGTAAAACGAACTGTGCATGCTTGTATTCTACTTTTGAGCTTATTCTTTGATTCTAAGCTTATTTTTGAATACTAATGTCATGGAGACGATTATATGCGTTAGGGTTCTCATAAAAGTAAACCAAATGTCATTTCTAACAACAGTCATTCCACAACATTCACACATTTGATTCAAACTTGTAAAACGAACTGTGCATGCTTGTATTCTACTTTTGAGCTTATTCTTTGATTCTAAGCTTATTTTTGAATTCTAATGACATGGAGACGATTATATGTGTTAGGGTTGTCATAAAAGTAAACCAAATGTCATTTCTAACAACACTCATTCCACAACATTCACACATTTGAATCAAACTTGTAAAACGAACTGTTTATGTTTGTATTCTAGTTTTAAGCGTAGTCTTTGATTCTAAGCTTATTTTTGAATTCTAATGACATGGAGACGATTATATGCGTTAGGGTTCTCATAAAAGTAAACCAAATGTCATTTCTAACAACAGTCATTCCACAACATTCACACATTTGATTCAAACTTGTAAAACGAACTGTGCATGCTTGTATTCTACTTTTGAGCTTATTCTTTGATTCTAAGCTTATTTTTGAATTCTAATGACATGGAGACGATTATATGTGTTAGGGTTCTCCTAAAAGTAAACCAAATGTCATTTCTAACAACACTCATTCCACAACATTCACACATTTGATTCAAACTTGTAAAACGAACTGTGCATGCTTGTATTCTACTTTTGAGCTTATTCTTCGATTCTAAGCTTATTTTTGAATTCTAATGACATGGAGACGATTATATGTGTTAGGGTTGTCATAAAAGTAAACCAAATGTCATTTCTAACAACACTCATTCCACAACATTCACACATTTGAATCAAACTTGTAAAACGAACTGTTTATGTTTGTATTCTAGTTTTAAGCGTAGTCTTTGATTCTAAGCTTATTTTTGAATTCTAATGACATGGAGACGATTATATGTGTTAGGGTTGTCATAAAAGTAAACCAAATGTCATTTCTAACAACACTCATTCCACAATATTCACACATTTGAATCAAACTTGTAAAACGAACTGTTTATGTTTGTATTCTAGTTTTAAGCGTAGTCTTTGATTCTAAGCTTATTTTTGAATTCTAATGACATGGAGACGATTATATGCGTTAGGGTTCTCATAAAAGTAAACCAAATGTCATTTCTAACAACAGTCATTCCACAACATTCACACATTTGATTCAAACTTGTAAAACGAACTGTGCATGCTTGTATTCTACTTTTGAGCTTATTCTTTGATTCTAAGCTTATTTTTGAATTCTAATGTCATGGAGACGATTATATGTGTTAGGGTTCTCCTAAAAGTAAACCAAATGTCATTTCTAAAAACACTCATTCCTCAACATTCACACATTTGATTCAAACTTGTAAAACGAACTGTGCATGCTTGTATTCTACTTTTGAGCTTATTCTTCGATTCTAAACTTAGTTTTGAATTCTAATGACATGGAGACGATTATATGTGTTAGGGTTCTCATAAAAGTAAACCAAATGTCATTTCTAACCACACTCATTCCCCAACATTCACACATTAGAATCAAACTTGTAAAACGAACTTAGCATGCTTGTATTCTACTTTTGAGCTTATTCTTTGATTCTAAGCTTATTTTTGAATTCTAATGTCATGGAGACGATTATATGTGTTAGGGTTCTCCTAAAAGTAAACCAAATGTCATTTCTAAAAACACTCATTCCACAACATTCACACATTTGATTCAAACTTGTAAAACGAACTGTGCATGCTTGTATTCTACTTTTGAGCTTATTCTTCGATTCTAAGCTTATTTTTGAATTCTAATGACATGGAGACGATTATATGTGTTAGGGTTGTCATAAAAGTAAACCAAATGTCATTTCTAACAACACTCATTCCACAACATTCACACATTTGAATCAAACTTGTAAAACGAACTGTTTATGTTTGTATTCTAGTTTTAAGCGTAGTCTTTGATTCTAAGCTTATTTTTGAATTCTAATGACATGGAGACGATTATATGTGTTAGGGTTGTCATAAAAGTAAACCAAATGTCATTTCTAACAACACTCATTCCACAACATTCACACATTTGAATCAAACTTGTAAAACGAACTGTTTATGTTTGTATTCTAGTTTTAAGCGTAGTCTTTGATTCTAAGCTTATTTTTGAATTCTAATGACATGGAGACGATTATATGCGTTAGGGTTCTCATAAAAGTAAACCAAATGTCATTTCTAACAACACTCATTCCACAACATTCACACAGTTGATTCAAACTTGTAAAACGAACTGTGCATGCTTGTATTCTACTTTTGAGCTTATTCTTCGATTCTAAACTTAGTTTTGAATTCTAATGACATGGAGACGATTATATGTGTTAGGGTTCTCATAAAAGTAAACCAAATGTCATTTCTAACCACACTCATTCCCCAACATTCACACATTAGAATCAAACTTGTAAAACGAACTTAGCATGCTTGTATTCTACTTTTGAGCTTATTCTTTGATTCTAAGCTTATTTTTGAATTCTAATGTCATGGAGACGATTATATGCGTTAGGGTTCTCATAAAAGTAAACCAAATGTCATTTCTAACAACAGTCATTCCACAACATTCACACATTTGATTCAAACTTGTAAAACGAACTGTGCATGCTTGTATTCTACTTTTGAGCTTATTCTTTGATTCTAAGCTTATTTTTGAATTCTAATGACATGGAGACGATTATATGTGTTAGGGTTGTCATAAAAGTAAACCAAATGTCATTTCTAACAACACTCATTCCACAACATTCACACATTTGAATCAAACTTGTAAAACGAACTGTTTATGTTTGTATTCTAGTTTTAAGCGTAGTCTTTGATTCTAAGCTTATTTTTGAATTCTAATGACATGGAGACGATTATATGCGTTAGGGTTCTCATAAAAGTAAACCAAATGTCATTTCTAACAACAGTCATTCCACAACATTCACACATTTGATTCAAACTTGTAAAACGAACTGTGCATGCTTGTATTCTACTTTTGAGCTTATTCTTTGATTCTAAGCTTATTTTTGAATTCTAATGACATGGAGACGATTATATGTGTTAGGGTTCTCCTAAAAGTAAACCAAATGTCATTTCTAACAACACTCATTCCACAACATTCACACATTTGATTCAAACTTGTAAAACGAACTGTGCATGCTTGTATTCTACTTTTGAGCTTATTCTTCGATTCTAAGCTTATTTTTGAATTCTAATGACATGGAGACGATTATATGTGTTAGGGTTGTCATAAAAGTAAACCAAATGTCATTTCTAACAACACTCATTCCACAACATTCACACATTTGAATCAAACTTGTAAAACGAACTGTTTATGTTTGTATTCTAGTTTTAAGCGTAGTCTTTGATTCTAAGCTTATTTTTGAATTCTAATGACATGGAGACGATTATATGTGTTAGGGTTGTCATAAAAGTAAACCAAATGTCATTTCTAACAACACTCATTCCACAATATTCACACATTTGAATCAAACTTGTAAAACGAACTGTTTATGTTTGTATTCTAGTTTTAAGCGTAGTCTTTGATTCTAAGCTTATTTTTGAATTCTAATGACATGGAGACGATTATATGCGTTAGGGTTCTCATAAAAGTAAACCAAATGTCATTTCTAACAACAGTCATTCCACAACATTCACACATTTGATTCAAACTTGTAAAACGAACTGTGCATGCTTGTATTCTACTTTTGAGCTTATTCTTTGATTCTAAGCTTATTTTTGAATTCTAATGACATGGAGACGATTATATGTGTTAGGGTTGTCATAAAAGTAAACCAAATGTCATTTCTAACAACACTCATTCCACAACATTCACACATTTGAATCAAACTTGTAAAACGAACTGTTTATGTTTGTATTCTAGTTTTAAGCGTGGGCTTTGATTCTAAGCTTATTTTTGAATTCTAATGACATGGAGACGATTATATGCGTTAGGGTTCTCATAAAAGTAAACCAAATGTCATTTCTAACAACACTCATTCCACAACATTCACACAGTTGATTCAAACTTGTAAAACGAACTGTGCATGCTTGTATTCTACTTTTGAGCTTATTCTTCGATTCTAAACTTAGTTTTGAATTCTAATGACATGGAGACGATTATATGTGTTAGGGTTCTCATAAAAGTAAACCAAATGTCATTTCTAACCACACTCATTCCCCAACATTCACACATTAGAATCAAACTTGTAAAACGAACTTAGCATGCTTGTATTCTACTTTTGAGCTTATTCTTTGATTCTAAGCTTATTTTTGAATTCTAATGTCATGGAGACGATTATATGTGTTAGGGTTCTCCTAAAAGTAAACCAAATGTCATTTCTAAAAACACTCATTCCACAACATTCACACATTTGATTCAAACTTGTAAAACGAACTGTGCATGCTTGTATTCTACTTTTGAGCTTATTCTTCGATTCTAAGCTTATTTTTGAATTCTAATGACATGGAGACGATTATATGTGTTAGGGTTGTCATAAAAGTAAACCAAATGTCATTTCTAACAACACTCATTCCACAACATTCACACATTTGAATCAAACTTGTAAAACGAACTGTTTATGTTTGTATTCTAGTTTTAAGCGTAGTCTTTGATTCTAAGCTTATTTTTGAATTCTAATGACATGGAGACGATTATATGCGTTAGGGTTCTCATAAAAGTAAACCAAATGTCATTTCTAACAACAGTCATTCCACAACATTCACACATTTGATTCAAACTTGTAAAACGAACTGTGCATGCTTGTATTCTACTTTTGAGCTTATTCTTTGATTCTAAGCTTATTTTTGAATTCTAATGACATGGAGACGATTATATGTGTTAGGGTTCTCCTAAAAGTAAACCAAATGTCATTTCTAACAACAGTCATTCCACAACATTCACACATTTGATTCAAACTTGTAAAACGAACTGTGCATGCTTGTATTCTACTTTTGAGCTTATTCTTTGATTCTAAGCTTATTTTTGAATTCTAATGACATGGAGACGATTATATGTGTTAGGGTTGTCATAAAAGTAAACCAAATGTCATTTCTAACAACACTCATTCCACAACATTCACACATTTGAATCAAACTTGTAAAACGAACTGTTTATGTTTGTATTCTAGTTTTAAGCGTAGTCTTTGATTCTAAGCTTATTTTTGAAATCTAATGACATGGAGACGATTATATGCGTTAGGGTTCTCATAAAAGTAAACCAAATGTCATTTCTAACAACAGTCATTCCACAACATTCACACATTTGATTCAAACTTGTAAAACGAACTGTGCATGCTTGTATTCTACTTTTGAGCTTATTCTTTGATTCTAAGCTTATTTTTGAATTCTAATGACATGGAGACGATTATATGTGTTAGGGTTGTCATAAAAGTAAACCAAATGTCATTTCTAACAACACTCATTCCACAACATTCACATATTTGAATCAAACTTGTAAAACGAACTGTTTAGGTTTGTATTCTAGTTTTAAGCGTAGTCTTTGATTCTAAGCTTATTTTTGAATTCTAATGACATGGAGACGATTATATGCGTTAGGGTTCTCATAAAAGTAAACCAAATGTCATTTCTAACAACACTCATTCCACAACATTCACACAGTTGATTCAAACTTGTAAAACGAACTGTGCATGCTTGTATTCTACTTTTGAACTTATTCTTCGATTCTAAACTTAGTTTTGAATTCTATTGACATGGAGACGATTATATGTGTTAGGGTTCTCATAAAAGTAAACCAAATGTCATTTCTAACCACACTCATTCCCCAACATTCACACATTAGAATCAAACTTGTAA
The DNA here is from genome assembly GCA_963457585.1 of Spergularia bocconei. Taxonomy (NCBI): domain Eukaryota; kingdom Viridiplantae; phylum Streptophyta; class Magnoliopsida; order Caryophyllales; family Caryophyllaceae; genus Spergularia; species Spergularia bocconei. Next base: position 11,796,397 of record OY734956.1, read on the forward strand.
AACGAACTTAGCATGCTTGTATTCTACTTTTGAGCTTATTCTTTGATTCTAAGCTTATTTTTGAATTCTAATGTCATGGAGACGATTATATGTGTTAGGGTTCTCCTAAAAGTAAACCAAATGTCATTTCTAAAAACACTCATTCCACAACATTCACACATTTGATTCAAACTTGTAAAACGAACTGTGCATGCTTGTATTCTACTTTTGAGCTTATTCTTTGATTCTAAGCTTATTTTTGAATTCTAATGACATGGAGACGATTATATGTGTTAGGGTTGTCATAAAAGTAAACCAAATGTCATTTCTAACAACACTCATTCCACAACATTCACACATTTGAATCAAACTTGTAAAACGAACTGTTTATGTTTGTATTCTAGTTTTAAGCGTAGTCTTTGATTCTAAGCTTATTTTTGAATTCTAATGACATGGAGACGATTATATGCGTTAGGGTTCTCATAAAAGTAAACCAAATGTCATTTCTAACAACACTCATTCCACAACATTCACACAGTTGATTCAAACTTGTAAAACGAACTGTGCATGCTTGTATTCTACTTTTGAACTTATTCTTCGATTCTAAACTTAGTTTTGAATTCTATTGACATGGAGACGATTATATGTGTTAGGGTTCTCATAAAAGTAAACCAAATGTCATTTCTAACCACACTCATTCCCCAACATTCACACATTAGAATCAAACTTGTAAAACGAACTTAGCATGCTTGTATTCTACTTTTGAGCTTATTCTTTGATTCTAAGCTTATTTTTGAATTCTAATGACATGGAGACGATTATATGTGTTAGGGTTCTCCTAAAAGTAAACCAAATGTCATTTCTAAAAACACTGATTCCACAACATTCACACATTTGATTCAAACTTGTAAAACGAACTATGCATGCTTGTATTCTACTTTTGAGCTTATTCTTCGATTCTAAGCTTATTTTTGAATTCTAATGACATGGAGACGATTATATGTGTTAGGGTTGTCATAAAAGTAAACCAAATGTCATTTCTAACAACACTCATTCCACAACATTCACACATTTGAATCAAACTTGTAAAACGAACTGTTTATGTTTGTATTCTAGTTTTAAGCGTAATCTTTGATTCTAAGCTTATTTTTGAATTCTAATGACATGGAGACGATTATATGCGTTAGGGTTCTCATAAAAGTAAACCAAATGTCATTTCTAACAACAGTCATTCCACAACATTCACACATTTGATTCAAACTTGTAAAACGAACTGTGCATGCTTGTATTCTACTTTTGAGCTGATTCTTTGATTCTAAGCTTATTTTTGAATTCTAATGACATGGAGACGATAATATGTGTTAGGGTTCTCCTAAAAGTAAACCAAATGTCATTTCTAACAACACTCATTCCACAACATTCACACATTTGATTCAAACTTGTAAAACGAACTGTGCATGCTTGTATTCTACTTTTGAGCTTATTCTTCGATTCTAAGCTTATTTTTGAATTCTAATGACATGGAGACGATTATATGTGCTAGGGTTGTCATAAAAGTAAACCAAATGTCATTTATAACAACACTCATTCCACAACATTCACACATTTGAATCAAACTTGTAAAACGAACTGTTTATGTTTGTATTCTAGTTTTAAGCGTAGTCTTTGATTCTAAGCTTATTTTTGAATTCCAATGACATGGAGACGATTATATGCGTTAGGGTTCTCATAAAAGTAAACCAAATGTCATTTCTAACAACAGTCATTCCACAACATTCACACATTTGATTCAAACTTGTAAAACGAACTGTGCATGCTTGTATTCTACTTTTGAGCTTATTCTTTGATTCTAAGCTTATTTTTGAATTCTAATGACATGGAGACGATTATATGTGTTAGGGTTGTCATAAAAGTAAACCAAATGTCATTTCTAACAACACTCATTCCACAACATTCACACATTTGAATCAAACTTGTAAAACGAACTGTTTATGTTTGTATTCTAGTTTTAAGCGTAGTCTTTGATTCTAAGCTTATTTTTGAATTCTAATGACATGGAGACGATTATATGCGTTAGGGTTCTCATAAAAGTAAACCAAATGTCATTTCTAACAACAGTCATTCCACAACATTCACACATTTGATTCAAACTTGTAAAACGAACTGTGCATGCTTGTATTCTACTTTTGAGCTTATTCTTCGATTCTAAACTTAGTTTTGAATTCTAATGACATGGAGACGATTATATGTGTTAGGGTTCTCATAAAAGTAAACCAAATGTCATTTCTAACCACACTCATTCCCCAACATTCACACATTAGAATCAAACTTGTAAAACGAACTTAGCATGCTTGTATTCTACTTTTGAGCTTATTCTTTGATTCTAAGCTTATTTTTGAATTCTAATGACATGGAGACGATTATATGTGTTAGGGGTCTCCTAAAAGTAAACCAAATGTCATTTCTAACAACACTCATTCCACAACATTCACACATTTGATTCAAACTTGTAAAACGAACTGTGCATGCTTGTATTCTACTTTTGAGCTTATTCTTCGATTCTAAGCTTATTTTTGAATTCTAATGACATGGTGACGATTATATGTGTTAGGGTTGTCATAAAAGTAAACCAAATGTCATTTCTAACCACACTCATTCCACAACATTCACACATTTGAATCAAACTTGTAAAACGAACTGTGCATGCATGTATCCTAGTTTTGAGCTTATTCTTTGATTCTAAGCTTATTTTTGAATTCTAATGACATGGAGACGATTATATGTGTTAGGGTCATCATAAAAGTAAACCAAATGTCAGTTCTAACAACAGTCATTCCACAACATTCACACATTTGATTCAAACTTGTAAAACGAACTGTGCATGCTTGTATTCTACTTTTGAGCTTATTCTTTGATTCTAAACTTATTTTTGAATTCTAATGACATGGAGACGATTATATGTGTTAGGGTTGTTATAAAAGTAAACCAAATGTCATTTCTAACCACACTCATTCCCCAACATTCACACATTTGAATCAAACTTGTAAAACGAACTATGCATGCTTGTGTTCTACTTTAGAGCTTATTCTTCGATTCTAAGCTTATTTTTTAATGCTAATGACATGGAGACAATTATATGCGTTAGGGTTCTCATAAAAGTAAACCAAATGTCATTTCTAACAACACTCATTCCACAACATTCACACATTTGATTCAAACTTGTAAAACGAACTGTGCATGCTTGTATTCTACTTTTGAGCTTATTCTTCGATTCTATACTTATTTTTGAATGCTAATGACATGGAGACGATTATATGTGTTAGGGTTCTCATAAAAGTAAACCAAATGTCATTTCTAACAACACTCATTCCACAACATTCACACATTTGAATCAAACTTGTAAAACGAACTGTTTATGTTTGTATTCTAGTTTTAAGCGTAGTCTTTGATTCTAAGCTTATTTTTGAATTCTAATGACATGGAGACGATTATATGCGTTAGGGTTCTCATAAAAGTAAACCAAATGTCATTTCTAACAACACTCATTCCACAACATTCACACAGTTGATTCAAACTTGTAAAACGAACTGTGCATGCTTGTATTCTACTTTTGAGCTTATTCTTCGATTCTAAACTTAGTTTTGAATTCTAATGACATGGAGACGATTATATGTGTTAGGGTTCTCATAAAAGTAAACCAAATGTCATTTCTAACCACACTCATTCCCCAACATTCACACATTAGAATCAAACTTGTAAAACGAACTTAGCATGCTTGTATTCTACTTTTGAGCTTATTCTTTGATTCTAACCTTATTTTTGAATTCTAATGACATGGAGACGATTATATGTGTTAGGGGTCTCCTAAAAGTAAACCAAATGTCATTTCTAACAACACTCATTCCACAACATTCACACATTTGATTCAAACTTGTAAAACGAACTGTGCATGCTTGTATTCTACTTTTGAGCTTATTCTTCGATTCTAAGCTTATTTTTGAATTCTAATGACATGGTGACGATTATATGTGTTAGGGTTGTCATAAAAGTAAACCAAATGTCATTTCTAACCACACTCATTCCACAACATTCACACATTTGAATCAAACTTGTAAAACGAACTGTGCATGCATGTATCCTAGTTTTGAGCTTATTCTTTGATTCTAAGCTTATTTTTGAATTCTAATGACATGGAGACGATTATATGTGTTAGGGTCGTCATAAAAGTAAACCAAATGTCATTTCTAACAACACTCATTCCACAACATTCACACATTTGATTCAAACTTGTAAAACAAACTGTGCATGCTTGTATTCTACTTTTGAGCTTATTCTTTGATTCTAAGCTTATTTTTGAATTCTAATGACATGGAGACGATAATATGTGTTAGGGTTCTCCTAAAAGTAAACCAAATGTCATTTCTAACAACACTCATTCCACAACATTCACACATTTGATTCAAACTTGTAAAACGAACTGTGCATGCTTGTATTCTACTTTTGAGCTTATTCTTTGATTCTAAGCTTATTTTTGAATTCTAATGACATGGAGACGATTATATGTGTTAGGGTTGTCATAAAAGTAAACCAAATGTCATTTCTAACAACACTCATTCCACAACATTCACACATTTGAATCAAACTTGTAAAACGAACTGTTTATGTTTGTATTCTAGTTTTAAGCGTAGTCTTTGATTCTAAGCTTATTTTTGAATTCTAATGACATGGAGACGATTATATGCGTTAGGGTTCTCATAAAAGTAAACCAAATGTCATTTCTAACAACACTCATTCCACAACATTCACACAGTTGATTCAAACTTGTAAAACGAACTGTGCATGCTTGTATTCTACTTTTGAGCTTATTCTTCGATTCTAAACTTAGTTTTGAATTCTAATGACATGGAGACGATTATATGTGTTAGGGTTCTCATAAAAGTAAACCAAATGTCATTTCTAACCACACTCATTCCCCAACATTCACACATTAGAATCAAACTTGTAAAACGAACTTAGCATGCTTGTATTCTACTTTTGAGCTTATTCTTTGATTCTAACCTTATTTTTGAATTCTAATGACATGGAGACGATTATATGTGTTAGGGGTCTCCTAAAAGTAAACCAAATGTCATTTCTAACAACACTCATTCCACAACATTCACACATTTGATTCAAACTTGTAAAACGAACTGTGCATGCTTGTATTCTACTTTTGAGCTTATTCTTCGATTCTAAGCTTATTTTTGAATTCTAATGACATGGTGACGATTATATGTGTTAGGGTTGTCATAAAAGTAAACCAAATGTCATTTCTAACCACACTCATTCCACAACATTCACACATTTGAATCAAACTTGTAAAACGAACTGTGCATGCATGTATCCTAGTTTTGAGCTTATTCTTTGATTCTAAGCTTATTTTTGAATTCTAATGACATGGAGACGATTATATGTGTTAGGGTCGTCATAAAAGTAAACCAAATGTCAGTTCTAACAACAGTCATTCCACAACATTCACACATTTGATTCAAACTTGTAAAACGAACTGTGCATGCTTGTATTCTACTTTTGAGCTTATTCTTTGATTCTAAACTTATTTTTGAATTCTAATGACATGGAGACGATTATATGTGTTAGGGTTGTTATAAAAGTAAACCAAATGTCATTTCTAACCACACTCATTCCCCAACATTCACACATTTGAATCAAACTTGTAAAACGAACTATGCATGCTTGTGTTCTACTTTAGAGCTTATTCTTCGATTCTAAGCTTATTTTTTAATGCTAATGACATGGAGACAATTATATGCGTTAGGGTTCTCATAAAAGTAAACCAAATGTCATTTCTAACAACACTCATTCCACAACATTCACACATTTGATTCAAACTTGTAAAACGAACTGTGCATGCTTGTATTCTACTTTTGAGCTTATTCTTCGATTCTAAACTTATTTTTGAATGCTAATGACATGGAGACGATTATATGTGTTAGGGTTCTCATAAAAGTAAACCAAATGTCATTTCTAACCACACTCATTCCCCAACATTCACACATTTGAATCAAACTTGTAAAACGAACTGTGCATGCTTGTATTCTACTTTTGAGCTTATTCTTCGATTCTAAGCTTATTTTTGAATTCTAATGACATGCAGACGATTATATGTGTTAGGGTTGTCATAAAAGTAAACCAAATGTCATTTCTAACAACACTCATTCCACAACATTCACACATTTGAATCAAACTTGTAAAACGAACTGTGCATGCATGTATCCTAGTTTTGAGCTTATTCTTTGATTCTAAACTTATTTTTGAATTCTAATGACATGGAGACGATTATATGTGTTAGGGTCGTCATAAAAGTAAACCAAATGTCATTTCTAACAACACTCATTCCACAACATTCACACATTTGATTCAAACTTGTAAAACGAACTGTGCATGCTTGTATTCTACTTTTGAGCTTATTCTTTGATTCTAAGCTTATTTTTGAATTCTAATGACATGGAGACGATAATATGTGTTAGGGTTCTCCTAAAAGTAAACCAAATGTCATTTCTAACAACACTCATTCCACAACATTCACACATTTGATTCAAACTTGTAAAACGAACTGTGCATGCTTGTATTCTACTTTTGAGCTTATTCTTTGATTCTAAGCTTATTTTTGAATTCTAATGACATGGAGACGATTATATGTGTTAGGGTTGTCATAAAAGTAAACCAAATGTCATTTCTAACAACACTCATTCCACAACATTCACACATTTGAATCAAACTTGTAAAACGAACTGTTTATGTTTGTATTCTAGTTTTAAGCGTAGTCTTTGATTCTAAGCTTATTTTTGAATTCTAATGACATGGAGACGATTATATGCGTTAGGGTTCTCATAAAAGTAAACCAAATGTCATTTCTAACAACACTCATTCCACAACATTCACACAGTTGATTCAAACTTGTAAAACGAACTGTGCATGCTTGTATTCTACTTTTGAGCTTATTCTTCGATTCTAAACTTAGTTTTGAATTCTAATGACATGGAGACGATTATATGTGTTAGGGTTCCCATAAAAGTAAACCAAATGTCATTTCTAACCACACTCATTCCCCAACATTCACACATTAGAATCAAACTTGTAAAACGAACTTAGCATGCTTGTATTCTACTTTTGAGCTTATTCTTTGATTCTAACCTTATTTTTGAATTCTAATGACATGGAGACGATTATATGTGTTAGGGGTCTCCTAAAAGTAAACCAAATGTCATTTCTAACAACACTCATTCCACAACATTCACACATTTGATTCAAACTTGTAAAACGAACTGTGCATGCTTGTATTCTACTTTTGAGCTTATTCTTCGATTCTAAGCTGATTTTTGAATTCTAATGACATGGTGACGATTATATGTGTTAGGGTTGTCATAAAAGTAAACCAAATGTCATTTCTAACCACACTCATTCCACAACATTCACACATTTGAATCAAACTTGTAAAACGAACTGTGCATGCATGTATCCTAGTTTTGAGCTTATTCTTTGATTCTAAGCTTATTTTTGAATTCTAATGACATGGAGACGATTATATGTGTTAGGGTCGTCATAAAAGTAAACCAAATGTCAGTTCTAACAACAGTCATTCCACAACATTCACACATTTGATTCAAACTTGTAAAACGAACTGTGCATGCTTGTATTCTACTTTTGAGCTTATTCTTTGATTCTAAACTTATTTTTGAATTCTAATGACATGGAGACGATTATATGTGTTAGGGTTGTTATAAAAGTAAACCAAATGTCATTTCTAACCACACTCATTCCCCAACATTCACACATTTGAATCAAACTTGTAAAACGAACTATGCATGCTTGTGTTCTACTTTAGAGCTTATTCTTCGATTCTAAGCTTATTTTTTAATGCTAATGACATGGAGACAATTATATGCGTTAGGGTTCTCATAAAAGTAAACCAAATGTCATTTCTAACAACACTCATTCCACAACATTCACACATTTGATTCAAACTTGTAAAACGAACTGTGCATGCTTGTATTCTACTTTTGAGCTTATTCTTCGATTCTAAACTTATTTTTGAATGCTAATGACATGGAGACGATTATATGTGTTAGGGTTCTCATAAAAGTAAACCAAATGTCATTTCTAACCACACTCATTCCCCAACATTCACACATTTGAATCAAACTTGTAAAACGAACTGTGCATGCTTGTATTCTACTTTTGAGCTTATTCTTCGATTCTAAGCTTATTTTTGAATTCTAATGACATGCAGACGATTATATGTGTTAGGGTTGTCATAAAAGTAAACCAAATGTCATTTCTAACAACACTCATTCCACAACATTCACACATTTGAATCAAACTTGTAAAACGAACTGTGCATGCATGTATCCTAGTTTTGAGCTTATTCTTTGATTCTAAACTTATTTTTGAATTCTAATGACATGGAGACGATTATATGTGTTAGGGTCGTCATAAAAGTAAACCAAATGTCATTTCTAACAACACTCATTCCACAACATTCACACATTTGATTCAAACTTGTAAAACGAACTGTGCATGCTTGTATTCTACTTTTGAGCTTATTCTTTGATTCTAAGCTTATTTTTGAATTCTAATGACATGGAGACGATAATATGTGTTAGGGTTCTCCTAAAAGTAAACCAAATGTCATTTCTAACAACACTCATTCCACAACATTCACACATTTGATTCAAACTTGTAAAACGAACTGTGCATGCTTGTATTCTACTTTTGAGCTTATTCTTTGATTCTAAGCTTATTTTTGAATTCTAATGACATGGAGACGATTATATGTGTTAGGGTTGTCATAAAAGTAAACCAAATGTCATTTCTAACAACACTCATTCCACAACATTCACACATTTGAATCAAACTTGTAAAACGAACTGTTTATGTTTGTATTCTAGTTTTAAGCGTAGTCTTTGATTCTAAGCTTATTTTTGAATTCTAATGACATGGAGACGATTATATGCGTTAGGGTTCTCATAAAAGTAAACCAAATGTCATTTCTAACAACACTCATTCCACAACATTCACACAGTTGATTCAAACTTGTAAAACGAACTGTGCATGCTTGTATTCTACTTTTGAGCTTATTCTTCGATTCTAAACTTAGTTTTGAATTCTAATGACATGGAGACGATTATATGTGTTAGGGTTCTCATAAAAGTAAACCAAATGTCATTTCTAACCACACTCATTCCCCAACATTCACACATTAGAATCAAACTTGTAAAACGAACTTAGCATGCTTGTATTCTACTTTTGAGCTTATTCTTTGATTCTAAGCTTATTTTTGAATTCTAATGACATGGAGACGATTATATGTGTTAGGGGTCTCCTAAAAGTAAACCAAATGTCATTTCTAACAACACTCATTCCACAACATTCACACATTTGATTCAAACTTGTAAAACGAACTGTGCATGCTTGTATTCTACTTTTGAGCTTATTCTTCGATTCTAAGCTTATTTTTGAATTCTAATGACATGGTGACGATTATATGTGTTAGGGTTGTCATAAAATTAAACCAAATGTCATTTCTAACCACACTCATTCCACAACATTCACACATTTGAATCAAACTTGTAAAACGAACTGTGCATGCATGTATCCTAGTTTTGAGCTTATTCTTTGATTCTAAGCTTATTTTTGAATTCTAATGACATGGAGACGATTATATGTGCTAGGGTTGTCATAAAAGTAAACCAAATGTCATTTATAACAACACTCATTCCACAACATTCACACATTTGAATCAAACTTGTAAAACGAACTGTTTATGTTTGTATTCTAGTTTTAAGCGTAGTCTTTGATTCTAAGCTTATTTTTGAATTCTAATTTCATGGAGACGATTATATGCGTTAGGGTTCTCATAAAAGTAAACCAAATGTCATTTCTAACAACACTCATTCCACAACATTCACACATTTGAATCAAACTTGTAAAACGAACTGTTTATGTTTGTATTCTAGTTTTAAGCGTAGTCTTTGATTCTAAGCTTATTTTTGAATTCTAATGACATGGAGACGATTATATGCGTTAGGGTTCTCATAAAAGTAAACCAAATGTCATTTCTAACAACAGTCATTCCACAACATTCACACATTTGATTCAAACTTGTAAAACGAACTGTGCATGCTTGTATTCTACTTTTGAGCTTATTCTTTTATTCTAAGCTTATTTTTGAATTCTAATGACATGGAGACGATTATATGTGTTAGGGTTGTCATAAAAGTAAACCAAATGTCATTTCTAACAACACTCATTCCACAACATTCACACATTTGATTCAAACTTGTAAAACGAACTGTGCATGCTTGTATTCTACTTTTGAGCTTATTCTTCGATTCTAAGCTTATTTTTGAATTCTAATGACATGGTGACGATTATATGTGTTAGGGTTGTCATAAAAGTAAACCAAATGTCATTTCTAACCACACTCATTCCACAACATTCACACATTTGAATCAAACTTGTAAAACGAACTGTGCATGCATGTATCCTAGTTTTGAGCTTATTCTTTGATTCTAAGCTTATTTTTGAATTCTAATGACATGGAGACGATTATATGTGTTAGGGTCGTCATAAAAGTAAACCAAATGTCAGTTCTAACAACAGTCATTCCACAACATTCACACATTTGATTCAAACTTGTAAAACGAACTGTGCATGCTTGTATTCTACTTTTGAGCTTATTCTTTGATTCTAAACTTATTTTTGAATTCTAATGACATGGAGACGATTATATGTGTTAGGGTTGTTATAAAAGTAAACCAAATGTCATTTCTAACCACACTCATTCCCCAACATTCACACATTTGAATCAAACTTGTAAAACGAACTATGCATGCTTGTGTTCTACTTTAGAGCTTATTCTTCGATTCTAAGCTTATTTTTTAATTCTAATGACATGGAGACAATTATATGTGTTAGGGTTGTCATAAAAGTAAACCAAAATGTCATTTCTAACAACACTCATTCCACAACATTCACACATTTGATTCAAACTTGTAAAACGAACTGTGCATGCTTGTATTCTACTTTTGAGCTTATTCTTCGATTCTAAACTTATTTTTGAATGCTAATGACATGGAGACGATTATATGTGTTAGGGTTCTCATAAAAGTAAACCAAATGTCATTTCTAACCACACTCATTCCCCAACATTCACACATTTGAATCAAACTTGTAAAACGAACAGTGCATGCTTGTATTCTACTTTTGAGCTTATTCTTCGATTCTAAGCTTATTTTTGAATTCTAATGACATGCAGACGATTATATGTGTTAGGGTTGTCATAAAAGTAAACCAAATGTCATTTCTAACAACACTCATTCCACAACATTCACACATTTGAATCAAACTTGTAAAACGAACTGTGCATGCATGTATCCTAGTTTTGAGCTTATTCTTTGATTCTAAACTTATTTTTGAATTCTAATGACATGGAGACGATTATATGTGTTAGGGTCGTCATAAAAGTAAACCAAATGTCATTTCTAACAACACTCATTCCACAACATTCACACATTTGATTGAAACTTGTAAAACGAACTGTGCATGCTTGTATTCTACTTTTGAGCTTATTCTTTGATTCTAAGCTTATTTTTGAATTCTAATGACATGGAGACGATTATATGTGTTAGGGTTCTCCTAAAAGTAAACCAAATGTCATTTCTAACAACACTCATTCCACAACATTCACACATTTGATTCAAACTTGTAAAACGAACTGTGCATGCTTGTATTCTACTTTTGAGCTTATTCTTGGATTCTAAGCTTATTTTTGAATTCTAATGACATGGAGACGATTATATGTGTTAGGGTTGTCATAAAAGTAAACCAAATGTCATTTCTAACCACACTCATTCCCCAACATTCACACATTAGAATCAAACTTGTAAAACGAACTTAGCATGCTTATATTCTACTTTTGAGCTTATTCTTTGATTCTAAGCTTATTTTTGAATTCTAATGACATGGAGACGATTATATGTGTTAGGGGTCTCCTAAAAGTAAACCAAATGTCATTTCTAACAACACTCAATCCACAACATTCACACATTTGATTCAAACTTGTAAAACGAACTGTGCATGCTTGTATTCTACTTTTGAGCTTATTCTTTGATTCTAAGCTTATTTTTGAATTCTAATGACATGGAGACGATTATATGTGTTAGGGTTGTCATAAAAGTAAACCAAATGTCATTTCTAACCACACTCATTCCACAACATTCACACATTTCAATCAAACTTGTAAAACGAACTGTGCATGCATGTATCCTAGTTTTGAGCTTATTCTTTGATTCTAAGCTTATTTTTGAATTCTAATGACATGGAGACGATTATATGTGTTAGGGTCGTCATAAAAGTAAACCAAATGTCAGTTCTAACAACAGTCATTCCACAACATTCACACATTTGATTCAAACTTGTAAAACGAACTGTGCATGCTTGTATTCTACTTTTGAGCTTATTCTTTGATTCTAAACTTATTTTTGAATTCTAATGACATGGAGACGATTATATGTGTTAGGGTTGTTATAAAAGTAAACCAAATGTCATTTCTAACCACACTCATTCCCCAACATTCACACATTTGAATCAAACTTGTAAAACGAACTATGCATGCTTGTGTTCTACTTTAGAGCTTATTCTTCGATTCTAAGCTTATTTTTTAATTCTAATGACATGGAGACAATTATATGTGTTAGGGTTGTCATAAAAGTAAACCAAAATGTCATTTCTAACAACACTCATTCCACAACATTCACACATTTGATTCAAACTTGTAAAACGAACTGTGCATGCTTGTATTCTACTTTTGAGCTTATTCTTCGATTCTAAACTTATTTTTGAATGCTAATGACATGGAGACGATTATATGTGTTAGGGTTCTCATAAAAGTAAACCAAATGTCATTTCTAACCACACTCATTCCACAACATTCACACATTTGAATCAAACTTGTAAAACGAACTGTGCATGCATGTATCCTAGTTTTGAGCTTATTCTTTGATTCTAAGCTTATTTTTGAATTCTAATGACATGGAGACGATTATATGTGCTAGGGTTGTCATAAAAGTAAACCAAATGTCATTTATAACAACACTCATTCCACAACATTCACACATTTGAATCAAACTTGTAAAACGAACTGTTTATGTTTGTATTCTAGTTTTAAGCGTAGTCTTTGATTCTAAGCTTATTTTTGAATTCTAATGTCATGGAGACGATTATATGCGTTAGGGTTCTCATAAAAGTAAACCAAATGTCATTTCTAACAACACTCATTCCACAACATTCACACATTTGAATCAAACTTGTAAAACGAACTGTTTATGTTTGTATTCTAGTTTTAAGCGTAGTCTTTGATTCTAAGCTTATTTTTGAATTCTAATGACATGGAGACGATTATATGGGTTAGGGTTCTCATAAAAGTAAACCAAATGTCATTTCTAACAACAGTCATTCCACAACATTCACACATTTGATTCAAACTTGTAAAACGAACTGTGCATGCTTGTATTCTACTTTTGAGCTTATTCTTTGATTCTAAGCTTATATTTGAATTATAATGACATGGAGACGATTATATGTGTTAGGGTTGTCATAAAAGTAAACCAAATGTCATTTCTAACAACACTCATTCCACAACATTCACACATTTGAATCAAACTTGTAAAACGAACTGTTTATGTTTGTATTCTAGTTTTAAGCGTAGTCTTTGATTCTAAGCTTATTTTTGAATTCTAATGACATGGAGACGATTATATGCGTTAGGGTTCTCATAAAAGTAAACCAAATGTCATTTCTAACAACACTCATTCCACAACATTCACACAGTTGATTCAAACTTGTAAAACGAACTGTGCATGCTTGTATTCTACTTTTGAGCTTATTCTTCGATTCTAAACTTAGTTTTGAATTCTATTGACATGGAGACGATTATATGTGTTAGGGTTCTCATAAAAGTAAACCAAATGTCATTTCTAACCACACTCATTCCCCAACATTCACACATTAGAATCAAACTTGTAAAACGAACTTAGCATGCTTGTATTCTACTTTTGAGCTTATTCTTTGATTCTAAGCTTATTTTTGAATTCTAATGACATGGAGACGATTATATGTGTTAGGGTTCTCCTAAAAGTAAACCAAATGTCATTTCTAAAAACACTGATTCCACAACATTCACACATTTGATTCAAACTTGTAAAACGAACTATGCATGCTTGTATTCTACTTTTGAGCTTATTCTTCGATTCTAAGCTTATTTTTGAATTCTAATGACATGGAGACGATTATATGTGTTAGGGTTGTCATAAAAGTAAACCAAATGTCATTTCTAACAACACTCATTCCACAACATTCACACATTTGAATCAAACTTGTAAAACGAACTGTTTATGTTTGTATTCTAGTTTTAAGCGTAATCTTTGATTCTAAGCTTATTTTTGAATTCTAATGACATGGAGACGATTATATGTGTTAGGGTTCTCATAAAAGTAAACCAAATGTCATTTCTAACCACACTCATTCCCCAACATTCACACATTAGAATCAAACTTGTAAAACGAACTTAGCATGCTTGTATTCTACTTTTGAGCTTATTCTTCGATTCTAAACTTATTTTTGAATGCTAATGACATGGAGACGATTATATGTGTTAGGGTTCTCATAAAAGTAAACCAAATGTCATTTCTAACCACACTCATTCCCCAACATTCACACATTTGAATCAAACTTGTAAAACGAACTGTGCATGCATGTATCCTAGTTTTGAACTTATTCTTTGATTCTAAACTTATTTTTGAATTCTAATGACATGGAGACGATTATATGTGTTAGGGTCGTCATAAAAGTAAACCAAATGTCATTTCTAACAACACTCATTCCACAACATTCACACATTTGACTCAAACTTGTAAAACGAACTGTGCATGCTTGTATTCTACTTTTGAGCTTATTCTTTGATTCTAAGCTTATTTTTGAATTCTAATGACATGGAGACGATAATATGTGTTAGGGTTCTCCTAAAAGTAAACCAAATGTCATTTCTAACAACACTCATTCCACAACATTCACACATTTGATTCAAACTTGTAAAACGAACTGTGCACGCTTGTATTCTACTTTTGAGCTTATTCTTCGATTCTAAGCTTATTTTTGAATTCTAATGACATGGAGACGATTATATGTGCTAGGGTTGTCATAAAAGTAAACCAAATGTCATTTATAACAACACTCATTCCACAACATTCACACATTTGAATCAAACTTGTAAAACGAACTGTTTATGTTTGTATTCTAGTTTTAAGCGTAGTCTTTGATTCTAAGCTTATTTTTGAATTCTAATGACATGAAGACGATTATATGCGTTAGGGTTCTCATAAAAGTAAACCAAATGTCATTTCTAACAACAGTCATTCCACAACATTCACACATTTGATTCAAACTTGTAAAACGAACTGTGCATGCTTGTATTCTACTTTTGAGCTTATTCTTTGATTCTAAGCTTATTTTTGAATTCTAATGACATGGAGACGATTATATGTGTTAGGGTTGTCATAAAAGTAAACCAAATGTCATTTCTAACAACACTCATTCCACAACATTCACACATTTGAATCAAACTTGTAAAACGAACTGTTTATGTTTGTATTCTAGTTTTAAGCGTAGTCTTTGATTCTAAGCTTATTTTTGAATTCTAATGACATGGAGACGATTATATGCGTTAGGGTTCTCATAAAAGTAAACCAAATGTCATTTCTAACAACACTCATTCCACAACATTCACACAGTTGATTCAAACTTGTAAAACGAACTGTGCATGCTTGTATTCTACTTTTGAGCTTATTCTTCGATTCTAAACTTAGTTTCGAATTCTAATGACATGGAGACGATTATATGTGTTAGGGTTCTCATAAAAGTAAACCAAATGTCATTTCTAACAACACTCATTCCACAACATTCACACATTTGAATCAAACTTGTAAAATGAACTGTGCATGCTTGTATTCTACTTTTGAGCTTATTCTTCGATTCTAAGCTTATTTTTTAATTGTAATGACTTGGAGACAATTATATGTGTTAGGGTTGTCATAAAAGTAAACCAAAATGTCATTTCTAACAACACTCATTCCACAACATTCACACATTTGAATCAAACTTGTAAAACGAACTTAGCATGCTTGTATTCTACTTTTGAGCTTATTCTTTGATTCTAAGCTTATTTTTGAATTCTAATGACATGGAGACGATTATATGCGTTAGGGTTCTCATAAAAGTAAACCAAATGTCATTTCTAACAACACTCATTCCACAACATTCACACAGTTGATTCAAACTTGTAAAACGAACTGTGCATGCTTGTATTCTACTTTTGAGCTTATTCTTCGATTCTAAACTTAGTTTTGAATTCTATTGACATGGAGACGATTATATGTGTTAGGGTTCTCATAAAAGTAAACCAAATGTCATTTCTAACCACACTCATTCCCCAACATTCACACATTAGAATCAAACTTGTAAAACGAACTTAGCATGCTTGTATTCTACTTTTGAGCTTATTCTTTGATTCTAAGCTTATTTTTGAATTCTAATGACATGGAGACGATTATATGTGTTAGGGTTCTCCTAAAAGTAAACCAAATGTCATTTCTAAAAACACTGATTCCACAACATTCACACATTTGATTCAAACTTGTAAAACGAACTATGCATGCTTGTATTCTACTTTTGAGCTTATTCTTCGATTCTAAGCTTATTTTTGAATTCTAATGACATGGAGACGATTATATGTGTTAGGGTTGTCATAAAAGTAAACCAAATGTCATTTCTAACAACACTCATTCCACAACATTCACACATTTGAATCAAACTTGTAAAACGAACTGTTTATGTTTGTATTCTAGTTTTAAGCGTAATCTTTGATTCTAAGCTTATTTTTGAATTCTAATGACATGGAGACGATTATATGTGTTAGGGTTCTCATAAAAGTAAACCAAATGTCATTTCTAACCACACTCATTCCCCAACATTCACACATTAGAATCAAACTTGTAAAACGAACTTAGCATGCTTGTATTCTACTTTTGAGCTTATTCTTTGATTCTAAGCTTATTTTTGAATTCTAATGACATGGAGACGATTATATGTGTTAGGGTCGTCATAAAAGTAAACCAAATGTCAGTTCTAACAACAGTCATTCCACAACATTCACACATTTGATTCAAACTTGTAAAACGAACTGTGCATGCTTGTATTCTACTTTTGAGCTTATTCTTCGATTCTAAACTTATTTTTGAATGCTAATGACATGGAGACGATTATATGTGTTAGGGTTCTCATAAAAGTAAACCAAATGTCATTTCTAACCACACTCATTCCCCAACATTCACACATTTGAATCAAACTTGTAAAACGAACTGTGCATGCTTGTATTCTACTTTTGAGCTTATTCTTCGATTCTAAGCTTATTTTTGAATTCTAATGACATGCAGACGATTATATGTGTTAGGGTTGTCATAAAAGTAAACCAAATGTCATTTCTAACAACACTCATTCCACAACATTCACACATTTGAATCAAACTTGTAAAACGAACTGTGCATGCATGTATCCTAGTTTTGAACTTATTCTTTGATTCTAAACTTATTTTTGAATTCTAATGACATGGAGACGATTATATGTGTTAGGGTCGTCATAAAAGTAAACCAAATGTCATTTCTAACAACACTCATTCCACAACATTCACACATTTGATTCAAACTTGTAAAACGAACTGTGCATGCTTGTATTCTACTTTTGAGCTTATTCTTTGATTCTAAGCTTATTTTTGAATTCTAATGACATGGAGACGATAATATGTGTTAGGGTTCTCCTAAAAGTAAACCAAATGTCATTTCTAACAACACTCATTCCACAACATTCACACATTTGATTCAAACTTGTAAAACGAACTGTGCACGCTTGTATTCTACTTTTGAGCTTATTCTTCGATTCTAAGCTTATTTTTGAATTCTAATGACATGGAGACGATTATATGTGCTAGGGTTGTCATAAAAGTAAACCAAATGTCATTTATAACAACACTCATTCCACAACATTCACACATTTGAATCAAACTTGTAAAACGAACTGTTTATGTTTGTATTCTAGTTTTAAGCGTAGTCTTTGATTCTAAGCTTATTTTTGAATTCTAATGACATGAAGACGATTATATGCGTTAGGGTTCTCATAAAAGTAAACCAAATGTCATTTCTAACAACAGTCATTCCACAACATTCACACATTTGATTCAAACTTGTAAAACGAACTGTGCATGCTTGTATTCTACTTTTGAGCTTATTCTTTGATTCTAAGCTTATTTTTGAATTCTAATGACATGGAGACGATTATATGTGTTAGGGTTGTCATAAAAGTAAACCAAATGTCATTTCTAACAACACTCATTCCACAACATTCACACATTTGAATCAAACTTGTAAAACGAACTGTTTATGTTTGTATTCTAGTTTTAAGCGTAGTCTTTGATTCTAAGCTTATTTTTGAATTCTAATGACATGGAGACGATTATATGCGTTAGGGTTCTCATAAAAGTAAACCAAATGTCATTTCTAACAACACTCATTCCACAACATTCACACAGTTGATTCAAACTTGTAAAACGAACTGTGCATGCTTGTATTCTACTTTTGAGCTTATTCTTCGATTCTAAACTTAGTTTCGAATTCTAATGACATGGAGACGATTATATGTGTTAGGGTTCTCATAAAAGTAAACCAAATGTCATTTCTAACAACACTCATTCCACAACATTCACACATTTGAATCAAACTTGTAAAATGAACTGTGCATGCTTGTATTCTACTTTTGAGCTTATTCTTCGATTCTAAGCTTATTTTTTAATTGTAATGACTTGGAGACAATTATATGTGTTAGGGTTGTCATAAAAGTAAACCAAAATGTCATTTCTAACAACACTCATTCCACAACATTCACACATTTGAATCAAACTTGTAAAACGAACTTAGCATGCTTGTATTCTACTTTTGAGCTTATTCTTTGATTCTAAGCTTATTTTTGAATTCTAATGACATGGAGACGATTATATGTGTTAGGGTCGTCATAAAAGTAAACCAAATGTCAGTTCTAACAACAGTCATTCCACAACATTCACACATTTGATTCAAACTTGTAAAACGAACTGTGCATGCTTGTATTCTACTTTTGAGCTTATTCTTTGATTCTAAACTTATTTTTGAATTCTAATGACATGGAGACGATTATATGTGTTAGGGTTGTTATAAAAGTAAACCAAATGTCATTTCTAACCACACTCATTCCCCAACATTCACACATTTGAATCAAACTTGTAAAACGAACTATGCATGCTTGTGTTCTACTTTAGAGCTTATTCTTCGATTCTAAGCTTATTTTTTAATTCTAATGACATGGAGACAATTATATGTGTTAGGGTTGTCATAAAAGTAAACCAAAATGTCATTTCTAACAACACTCATTCCACAACATTCACACATTTGATTCAAACTTGTAAAACGAACTGTGCATGCTTGTATTCTACTTTTGAGCTTATTCTTCGATTCTAAACTTATTTTTGAATGCTAATGACATGGAGACGATTATATGTGTTAGGGTTCTCATAAAAGTAAACCAAATGTCATTTCTAACCACACTCATTCCCCAACATTCACACATTTGAATCAAACTTGTAAAACGAACTGTGCATGCTTGTATTCTACTTTTGAGCTTATTCTTCGATTCTAAGCTTATTTTTGAATTCTAATGACATGGAGACGATTATATGTGTTAGGGTCGTCATAAAAGTAAACCAAATGTCAGTTCTAACAACAGTCATTCCACAACATTCACACATTTGATTCAAACTTGTAAAACGAACTGTGCATGCTTGTATTCTACTTTTGAGCTTATTCTTTGATTCTAAACTTATTTTTGAATTCTAATGACATGGAGACGATTATATGTGTTAGGGTTGTTATAAAAGTAAACCAAATGTCATTTCTAACCACACTCATTCCCCAACATTCACACATTTGAATCAAACTTGTAAAACGAACTATGCATGCTTGTGTTCTACTTTAGAGCTTATTCTTCGATTCTAAGCTTATTTTTTAATTCTAATGACATGGAGACAATTATATGTGTTAGGGTTGTCATAAAAGTAAACCAAAATGTCATTTCTAACAACACTCATTCCACAACATTCACACATTTGATTCAAACTTGTAAAACGAACTGTGCATGCTTGTATTCTACTTTTGAGCTTATTCTTCGATTCTAAACTTATTTTTGAATGCTAATGACATGGAGACGATTATATGTGTTAGGGTTCTCATAAAAGTAAACCAAATGTCATTTCTAACCACACTCATTCCCCAACATTCACACATTAGAATCAAACTTGTAAAACGAACTTAGCATGCTTGTATTCTACTTTTGAGCTTATTCTTTGATTCTAAGCTTATTTTTGAATTCTAATGACATGGAGACGATTATATGTGTTAGGGTTCTCCTAAAAGTAAACCAAATGTCATTTCTAAAAACACTGATTCCACAACATTCACACATTTGATTCAAACTTGTAAAACGAACTATGCATGCTTGTATTCTACTTTTGAGCTTATTCTTCGATTCTAAGCTTATTTTTGAATTCTAATGACATGGAGACGATTATATGTGTTAGGGTTGTCATAAAAGTAAACCAAATGTCATTTCTAACAACACTCATTCCACAACATTCACACATTTGAATCAAACTTGTAAAACGAACTGTTTATGTTTGTATTCTAGTTTTAAGCGTAATCTTTGATTCTAAGCTTATTTTTGAATTCTAATGACATGGAGACGATTATATGTGTTAGGGTTCTCATAAAAGTAAACCAAATGTCATTTCTAACCACACTCATTCCCCAACATTCACACATTAGAATCAAACTTGTAAAACGAACTTAGCATGCTTGTATTCTACTTTTGAGCTTATTCTTCGATTCTAAGCTTATTTTTGAATTCTAATGACATGGAGACGATTATATGTGCTAGGGTTGTCATAAAAGTAAACCAAATGTCATTTATAACAACACTCATTCCACAACATTCACACATTTGAATCAAACTTGTAAAACGAACTGTTTATGTTTGTATTCTAGTTTTAAGCGTAGTCTTTGATTCTAAGCTTATTTTTGAATTCTAATGACATGAAGACGATTATATGCGTTAGGGTTCTCATAAAAGTAAACCAAATGTCATTTCTAACAACAGTCATTCCACAACATTCACACATTTGATTCAAACTTGTAAAACGAACTGTGCATGCTTGTATTCTACTTTTGAGCTTATTCTTTGATTCTAAGCTTATTTTTGAATTCTAATGACATGGAGACGATTATATGTGTTAGGGTTGTCATAAAAGTAAACCAAATGTCATTTCTAACAACACTCATTCCACAACATTCACACATTTGAATCAAACTTGTAAAACGAACTGTTTATGTTTGTATTCTAGTTTTAAGCGTAGTCTTTGATTCTAAGCTTATTTTTGAATTCTAATGACATGGAGACGATTATATGCGTTAGGGTTCTCATAAAAGTAAACCAAATGTCATTTCTAACAACACTCATTCCACAACATTCACACAGTTGATTCAAACTTGTAAAACGAACTGTGCATGCTTGTATTCTACTTTTGAGCTTATTCTTCGATTCTAAACTTAGTTTTGAATTCTAATGACATGGAGACGATTATATGTGTTAGGGTTCTCATAAAAGTAAACCAAATGTCATTTCTAACCACACTCATTCCCCAACATTCACACATTAGAATCAAACTTGTAAAACGAACTTAGCATGCTTGTATTCTACTTTTGAGCTTATTCTTTGATTCTAAGCTTATTTTTGAATTCTAATGACATGGAGACGATTATATGTGTTAGGGGTCTCCTAAAAGTAAACCAAATGTCATTTCTAACAACACTCATTCCACAACATTCACACATTTGAATCAAACTTGTAAAACGAACTGTTTATGTTTGTATTCTAGTTTTAAGCGTAGTCTTTGATTCTAAGCTTATTTTTGAATTCTAATGACATGGAGACGATTATATGCGTTAGGGTTCTCCTAAAAGTAAACCAAATGTCATTTCTAACCACACTCATTCCCCAACATTCACACATTTGATTCAAACTTGTAAAACGAACTGTGCATGCTTGTATTCTACTTTTGAGCTTATTCTTCGATTCTAAGCTTATTTTTGAATTCTAATGACATGGTGACGATTATATGTGTTAGGGTTGTCATAAAAGTAAACCAAATGTCATTTCTAACCACACTCATTCCACAACATTCACACATTTCAATCAAACTTGTAAAACGAACTGTGCATGCATGTATCCTAGTTTTGAGCTTATTCTTTGATTCTAAGCTTATTTTTGAATTCTAATGACATGGAGACGATTATATGTGTTAGGGTCGTCATAAAAGTAAACCAAATGTCAGTTCTAACAACAGTCATTCCACAACATTCACACATTTGATTCAAACTTGTAAAACGAACTGTGCATGCTTGTATTCTACTTTTGAGCTTATTCTTTGATTCTAAGCTTATTTTTGAATTCTAATGACATGGAGACGATAATATGTGTTAGGGTTCTCCTAAAAGTAAACCAAATGTCATTTCTAACAACACTCATTCCACAACATTCACACATTTGATTCAAACTTGTAAAACGAACTGTGCACGCTTGTATTCTACTTTTCAGCTTATTCTTCGATTCTAAGCTTATTTTTGAATTCTAATGACATGGAGACGATTATATGTGCTAGGGTTGTCATAAAAGTAAACCAAATGTCATTTATAACAACACTCATTCCACAACATTCACACATTTGAATCAAACTTGTAAAACGAACTGTTTATGTTTGTATTCTAGTTTTAAGCGTAGTCTTTGATTCTAAGCTTATTTTTGAATTCTAATGACATGAAGACGATTATATGCGTTAGGGTTCTCATAAAAGTAAACCAAATGTCATTTCTAACAACAGTCATTCCACAACATTCACACATTTGATTCAAACTTGTAAAACGAACTGTGCATGCTTGTATTCTACTTTTGAGCTTATTCTTTGATTCTAAGCTTATTTTTGAATTCTAATGACATGGAGACGATTATATGTGTTAGGGTTGTCATAAAAGTAAACCAAATGTCATTTCTAACAACACTCATTCCACAACATTCACACATTTGAATCAAACTTGTAAAACGAACTGTTTATGTTTGTATTCTAGTTTTAAGCGTAGTCTTTGATTCTAAGCTTATTTTTGAATTCTAATGACATGGAGACGATTATATGCGTTAGGGTTCTCATAAAAGTAAACCAAATGTCATTTCTAACAACACTCATTCCACAACATTCACACAGTTGATTCAAACTTGTAAAACGAACTGTGCATGCTTGTATTCTACTTTTGAGCTTATTCTTCGATTCTAAACTTAGTTTTGAATTCTAATGACATGGAGACGATTATATGTGTTAGGGTTCTCATAAAAGTAAACCAAATGTCATTTCTAACCACACTCATTCCCCAACATTCACAGATTAGAATCAAACTTGTAAAACGAACTTAGCATGCTTGTATTCTACTTTTGAGCTTATTCTTTGATTCTAAGCTTATTTTTGAATTCTAATGACATGGAGACGATTATATGTGTTAGGGGTCTCCTAAAAGTAAACCAAATGTCATTTCTAACAACACTCATTCCACAACATTCACACATTTGATTCAAACTTGTAAAACGAACTGTGCATGCTTGTATTCTACTTTTGAGCTTATTCTTCGATTCTAAGCTTATTTTTGAATTCTAATGACATGGTGACGATTATATGTGTTAGGGTTGTCATAAAAGTAAACCAAATGTCATTTCTAACCACACTCATTCCACAACATTCACACATTTCAATCAAACTTGTAAAACGAACTGTGCATGCATGTATCCTAGTTTTGAGCTTATTCTTTGATTCTAAGCTTATTTTTGAATTCTAATGACATGGAGACGATTATATGTGTTAGGGTTCTCATAAAAGTAAACCAAATGTCATTTCTAACCACACTCATTCCCCAACATTCACACATTAGAATCAAACTTGTAAAACGAACTTAGCATGCTTGTATTCTACTTTTGAGCTTATTCTTTGATTCTAAGCTTATTTTTGAATTCTAATGACATGGAGACGATTATATGTGTTAGGGTCGTCATAAAAGTAAACCAAATGTCAGTTCTAACAACAGTCATTCCACAACATTCACACATTTGATTCAAACTTGTAAAACGAACTGTGCATGCTTGTATTCTACTTTTGAGCTTATTCTTTGATTCTAAACTTATTTTTGAATTCTAATGACATGGAGACGATTATATGTGTTAGGGTTGTTATAAAAGTAAACCAAATGTCATTTCTAACCACACTCATTCCCCAACATTCACACATTTGAATCAAACTTGTAAAACGAACTATGCATGCTTGTGTTCTACTTTAGAGCTTATTCTTCGATTCTAAGCTTATTTTTTAATTCTAATGACATGGAGACAATTATATGTGTTAGGGTTGTCATAAAAGTAAACCAAAATGTCATTTCTAACAACACTCATTCCACAACATTCACACATTTGATTCAAACTTGTAAAACGAACTGTGCATGCTTGTATTCTACTTTTGAGCTTATTCTTCGATTCTAAACTTATTTTTGAATGCTAATGACATGGAGACGATTATATGTGTTAGGGTTCTCATAAAAGTAAACCAAATGTCATTTCTAACCACACTCATTCCCTAACATTCACACATTTGAATCAAACTTGTAAAACGAACTGTGCATGCTTGTATTCTACTTTTGAGCTTATTCTTCGATTCTAAGCTTATTTTTGAATTCTAATGACATGCAGACGATTATATGTGTTAGGGTTGTCATAAAAGTAAACCAAATGTCATTTCTAACAACACTCATTCCACAACATTCACACATTTGAATCAAACTTGTAAAACGAACTGTGCATGCATGTATCCTAGTTTTGAGCTTATTCTTTGATTCTAAACTTATTTTTGAATTCTAATGACATGGAGACGATTATATGTGTTAGGGTCGTCATAAAAGTAAACCAAATGTCATTTCTAACAACACTCATTCCACAACATTCACACATTTGATTCAAACTTGTAAAACGAACTGTGCATGCTTGTATTCTACTTTTGAGCTTATTCTTTGATTCTAAGCTTATTTTTGAATTCTAATGACATGGAGACGATAATATGTGTTAGGGTTCTCCTAAAAGTAAACCAAATGTCATTTCTAACAACACTCATTCCACAACATTCACACATTTGATTCAAACTTGTAAAACGAACTGTGCACGCTTGTATTCTACTTTTGAGCTTATTCTTCGATTCTAAGCTTATTTTTGAATTCTAATGACATGGAGACGATTATATGTGCTAGGGTTGTCATAAAAGTAAACCAAATGTCATTTATAACAACACTCATTCCACAACATTCACACATTTGAATCAAACTTGTAAAACGAACTGTTTATGTTTGTATTCTAGTTTTAAGCGTAGTCTTTGATTCTAAGCTTATTTTTGAATTCTAATGACATGAAGACGATTATATGCGTTAGGGTTCTCATAAAAGTAAACCAAATGTCATTTCTAACAACAGTCATTCCACAACATTCACACATTTGATTCAAACTTGTAAAACGAACTGTGCATGCTTGTATTCTACTTTTGAGCTTATTCTTTGATTCTAAGCTTATTTTTGAATTCTAATGACATGGAGACGATTATATGTGTTAGGGTTGTCATAAAAGTAAACCAAATGTCATTTCTAACAACACTCATTCCACAACATTCACACATTTGAATCAAACTTGTAAAACGAACTGTTTATGTTTGTATTCTAGTTTTAAGCGTAGTCTTTGATTCTAAGCTTATTTTTGAATTCTAATGACATGGAGACGATTATATGCGTTAGGGTTCTCATAAAAGTAAACCAAATGTCATTTCTAACAACACTCATTCCACAACATTCACACAGTTGATTCAAACTTGTAAAACGAACTGTGCATGCTTGTATTCTACTTTTGAGCTTATTCTTCGATTCTAAACTTAGTTTTGAATTCTAATGACATGGAGACGATTATATGTGTTAGGGTTCTCATAAAAGTAAACCAAATGTCATTTCTAACCACACTCATTCCCCAACATTCACACATTAGAATCAAACTTGTAAAACGAACTTAGCATGCTTGTATTCTACTTTTGAGCTTATTCTTTGATTCTAAGCTTATTTTTGAATTCTAATGACATGGAGACGATTATATGTGTTAGGGGTCTCCTAAAAGTAAACCAAATGTCATTTCTAACAACACTCATTCCACAACATTCACACATTTGAATCAAACTTGTAAAACGAACTGTTTATGTTTGTATTCTAGTTTTAAGCGTAGTCTTTGATTCTAAGCTTATTTTTGAATTCTAATGACATGGAGACGATTATATGCGTTAGGGTTCTCCTAAAAGTAAACCAAATGTCATTTCTAACCACACTCATTCCCCAACATTCACACATTTGATTCAAACTTGTAAAACGAACTGTGCATGCTTGTATTCTACTTTTGAGCTTATTCTTCGATTCTAAGCTTATTTTTGAATTCTAATGACATGGTGACGATTATATGTGTTAGGGTTGTCATAAAAGTAAACCAAATGTCATTTCTAACCACACTCATTCCACAACATTCACACATTTCAATCAAACTTGTAAAACGAACTGTGCATGCATGTATCCTAGTTTTGAGCTTATTCTTTGATTCTAAGCTTATTTTTGAATTCTAATGACATGGAGACGATTATATGTGTTAGGGTCGTCATAAAAGTAAACCAAATGTCAGTTCTAACAACAGTCATTCCACAACATTCACACATTTGATTCAAACTTGTAAAACGAACTGTGCATGCTTGTATTCTACTTTTGAGCTTATTCTTTGATTCTAAGCTTATTTTTGAATTCTAATGACATGGAGACGATAATATGTGTTAGGGTTCTCCTAAAAGTAAACCAAATGTCATTTCTAACAACACTCATTCCACAACATTCACACATTTGATTCAAACTTGTAAAACGAACTGTGCACGCTTGTATTCTACTTTTGAGCTTATTCTTCGATTCTAAGCTTATTTTTGAATTCTAATGACATGGAGACGATTATATGTGCTAGGGTTGTCATAAAAGTAAACCAAATGTCATTTATAACAACACTCATTCCACAACATTCACACATTTGAATCAAACTTGTAAAACGAACTGTTTATGTTTGTATTCTAGTTTTAAGCGTAGTCTTTGATTCTAAGCTTATTTTTGAATTCTAATGACATGAAGACGATTATATGCGTTAGGGTTCTCATAAAAGTAAACCAAATGTCATTTCTAACAACAGTCATTCCACAACATTCACACATTTGATTCAAACTTGTAAAACGAACTGTGCATGCTTGTATTCTACTTTTGAGCTTATTCTTTGATTCTAAGCTTATTTTTGAATTCTAATGACATGGAGACGATTATATGTGTTAGGGTTGTCATAAAAGTAAACCAAATGTCATTTCTAACAACACTCATTCCACAACATTCACACATTTGAATCAAACTTGTAAAACGAACTGTTTATGTTTGTATTCTAGTTTTAAGCGTAGTCTTTGATTCTAAGCTTATTTTTGAATTCTAATGACATGGAGACGATTATATGCGTTAGGGTTCTCATAAAAGTAAACCAAATGTCATTTCTAACAACACTCATTCCACAACATTCACACAGTTGATTCAAACTTGTAAAACGAACTGTGCATGCTTGTATTCTACTTTTGAGCTTATTCTTCGATTCTAAACTTAGTTTTGAATTCTAATGACATGGAGACGATTATATGTGTTAGGGTTCTCATAAAAGTAAACCAAATGTCATTTCTAACCACACTCATTCCCCAACATTCACACATTAGAATCAAACTTGTAAAACGAACTTAGCATGCTTGTATTCTACTTTTGAGCTTATTCTTTGATTCTAAGCTTATTTTTGAATTCTAATGACATGGAGACGATTATATGTGTTAGGGGTCTCCTAAAAGTAAACCAAATGTCATTTCTAACAACACTCATTCCACAACATTCACACATTTGAATCAAACTTGTAAAACGAACTGTTTATGTTTGTATTCTAGTTTTAAGCGTAGTCTTTGATTCTAAGCTTATTTTTGAATTCTAATGACATGGAGACGATTATATGCGTTAGGGTTCTCCTAAAAGTAAACCAAATGTCATTTCTAACCACACTCATTCCCCAACATTCACACATTTGATTCAAACTTGTAAAACGAACTGTGCATGCTTGTATTCTACTTTTGAGCTTATTCTTCGATTCTAAGCTTATTTTTGAATTCTAATGACATGGTGACGATTATATGTGTTAGGGTTGTCATAAAAGTAAACCAAATGTCATTTCTAACCACACTCATTCCACAACATTCACACATTTCAATCAAACTTGTAAAACGAACTGTGCATGCATGTATCCTAGTTTTGAGCTTATTCTTTGATTCTAAGCTTATTTTTGAATTCTAATGACATGGAGACGATTATATGTGTTAGGGTCGTCATAAAAGTAAACCAAATGTCAGTTCTAACAACAGTCATTCCACAACATTCACACATTTGATTCAAACTTGTAAAACGAACTGTGCATGCTTGTATTCTACTTTTGAGCTTATTCTTTGATTCTAAGCTTATTTTTGAATTCTAATGACATGGAGACGATAATATGTGTTAGGGTTCTCCTAAAAGTAAACCAAATGTCATTTCTAACAACACTCATTCCACAACATTCACACATTTGATTCAAACTTGTAAAACGAACTGTGCACGCTTGTATTCTACTTTTGAGCTTATTCTTCGATTCTAAGCTTATTTTTGAATTCTAATGACATGGAGACGATTATATGTGCTAGGGTTGTCATAAAAGTAAACCAAATGTCATTTATAACAACACTCATTCCACAACATTCACACATTTGAATCAAACTTGTAAAACGAACTGTTTATGTTTGTATTCTAGTTTTAAGCGTAGTCTTTGATTCTAAGCTTATTTTTGAATTCTAATGACATGAAGACGATTATATGCGTTAGGGTTCTCATAAAAGTAAACCAAATGTCATTTCTAACAACAGTCATTCCACAACATTCACACATTTGATTCAAACTTGTAAAACGAACTGTGCATGCTTGTATTCTACTTTTGAGCTTATTCTTTGATTCTAAGCTTATTTTTGAATTCTAATGACATGGAGACGATTATATGTGTTAGGGTTGTCATAAAAGTAAACCAAATGTCATTTCTAACAACACTCATTCCACAACATTCACACATTTGAATCAAACTTGTAAAACGAACTGTTTATGTTTGTATTCTAGTTTTAAGCGTAGTCTTTGATTCTAAGCTTATTTTTGAATTCTAATGACATGGAGACGATTATATGCGTTAGGGTTCTCATAAAAGTAAACCAAATGTCATTTCTAACAACACTCATTCCACAACATTCACACAGTTGATTCAAACTTGTAAAACGAACTGTGCATGCTTGTATTCTACTTTTGAGCTTATTCTTCGATTCTAAACTTAGTTTTGAATTCTAATGACATGGAGACGATTATATGTGTTAGGGTTCTCATAAAAGTAAACCAAATGTCATTTCTAACCACACTCATTCCCCAACATTCACAGATTAGAATCAAACTTGTAAAACGAACTTAGCATGCTTGTATTCTACTTTTGAGCTTATTCTTTGATTCTAAGCTTATTTTTGAATTCTAATGACATGGAGACGATTATATGTGTTAGGGGTCTCCTAAAAGTAAACCAAATGTCATTTCTAACAACACTCATTCCACAACATTCACACAGTTGATTCAAACTTGTAAAACGAACTGTGCATGCTTGTATTCTAGTTTTAAGCGTAATCTTTGATTCTAAGCTTATTTTTGAATTCTAATGACATGGAGACGATTATATGTGTTAGGGTTCTCATAAAAGTAAACCAAATGTCATTTCTAACCACACTCATTCCCCAACATTCACACATTAGAATCAAACTTGTAAAACGAACTTAGCATGCTTGTATTCTACTTTTGAGCTTATTCTTTGATTCTAAGCTTATTTTTGAATTCTAATGACATGGAGACGATTATATGTGTTAGGGTCGTCATAAAAGTAAACCAAATGTCAGTTCTAACAACAGTCATTCCACAACATTCACACATTTGATTCAAACTTGTAAAACGAACTGTGCATGCTTGTATTCTACTTTTGAGCTTATTCTTTGATTCTAAACTTATTTTTGAATTCTAATGACATGGAGACGATTATATGTGTTAGGGTTGTTATAAAAGTAAACCAAATGTCATTTCTAACCACACTCATTCCCCAACATTCACACATTTGAATCAAACTTGTAAAACGAACTATGCATGCTTGTGTTCTACTTTAGAGCTTATTCTTCGATTCTAAGCTTATTTTTTAATTCTAATGACATGGAGACAATTATATGTGTTAGGGTTGTCATAAAAGTAAACCAAAATGTCATTTCTAACAACACTCATTCCACAACATTCACACATTTGATTCAAACTTGTAAAACGAACTGTGCATGCTTGTATTCTACTTTTGAGCTTATTCTTCGATTCTAAACTTATTTTTGAATGCTAATGACATGGAGACGATTATATGTGTTAGGGTTCTCATAAAAGTAAACCAAATGTCATTTCTAACCACACTCATTCCCCAACATTCACACATTTGATTCAAACTTGTAAAACGAACTGTGCATGCTTGTATTCTACTTTTGAGCTTATTCTTCGATTCTAAACTTAGTTTTGAATTCTAATGACATGGAGACGATTATATGTGTTAGGGTTCTCATAAAAGTAAACCAAATGTCATTTCTAACCACACTCATTCCCCAACATTCACACATTAGAATCAAACTTGTAAAACGAACTTAGCATGCTTGTATTCTACTTTTGAGCTTATTCTTTGATTCTAAGCTTATTTTTGAATTCTAATGACATGGAGACGATTATATGTGTTAGGGGTCTCCTAAAAGTAAACCAAATGTCATTTCTAACAACACTCATTCCACAACATTCACACATTTGATTCAAACTTGTAAAACGAATTGTGCATGCTTGTATTCTACTTTTGAGCTTATTCTTCGATTCTAAGCTTATTTTTGAATTCTAATGACATGGTGACGATTATATGTGTTAGGGTTGTCATAAAAGTAAACCAAATGTCATTTCTAACCACACTCATTCCACAACATTCACACATTTGAATCAAACTTGTAAAACGAACTGTGCATGCATGTATCCTAGTTTTGAGCTTATTCTTTGATTCTAAACTTATTTTTGAATTCTAATGACATGGAGACGATTATATGTGTTAGGGTCGTCATAAAAGTAAACCAAATGTCATTTCTAACAACACTCATTCCACAACATTCACACATTTGATTCAAACTTGTAAAACGAACTGTGCATGCTTGTATTCTACTTTTGAGCTTATTCTTTGATTCTAAGCTTATTTTTGAATTCTAATGACATGCAGACGATTATATGTGTTAGGGTTGTCATAAAAGTAAACCAAATGTCATTTCTAACAACACTCATTCCACAACATTCACACATTTGAATCAAACTTGTAAAACGAACTGTGCATGCATGTATCCTAGTTTTGAGCTTATTCTTTGATTCTAAACTTATTTTTGAATTCTAATGACATGGAGACGATTATATGTGTTAGGGTCGTCATAAAAGGAAACCAAATGTCATTTCTAACAACACTCATTCCACAACATTCACACATTTGATTCAAACTTGTAAAACGAACTGTGCATGCTTGTATTCTACTTTTGAGCTTATTCTTTGATTCTAAGCTTATTTTTGAATTCTAATGACATGGAGACGATAATATGTGTTAGGGTTCTCCTAAAAGTAAACCAAATGTCATTTCTAACAACACTCATTCCACAACATTCACACATTTGATTCAAACTTGTAAAACGAACTGTGCATGCTTGTATTCTACTTTTGAGCTTATTCTTCGATTCTAAGCTTATTTTTGAATTCTAATGACATGGAGACGATTATATGTGCTAGGGTTGTCATAAAAGTAAACCAAATGTCATTTATAACAACACTCATTCCACAACATTCACACATTTGAATCAAACTTGTAAAACGAACTGTTTATGTTTGTATTCTAGTTTTAAGCGTAGTCTTTGATTCTAAGCTTATTTTTGAATTCTAATGACATGGAGACGATTATATGCGTTAGGGTTCTCATAAAAGTAAACCAAATGTCATTTCTAACAACAGTCATTCCACAACATTCACACATTTGATTCAAACTTGTAAAACGAACTGTGCATGCTTGTATTCTACTTTTGAGCTTATTCTTTGATTCTAAGCTTATTTTTGAATTCTAATGACATGGAGACGATTATATGTGTTAGGGTTGTCATAAAAGTAAACCAAATGTCATTTCTAACAACACTCATTCCACAACATTCACACATTTGAATCAAACTTGTAAAACGAACTGTTTATGTTTGTATTCTAGTTTTAAGCGTAGTCTTTGATTCTAAGCTTATTTTTGAATTCTAATGACATGGAGACGATTATATGCGTTAGGGTTCTCATAAAAGTAAACCAAATGTCATTTCTAACAACACTCATTCCACAACATTCACACAGTTGATTCAAACTTGTAAAACGAACTGTGCATGCTTGTATTCTACTTTTGAGCTTATTCTTCGATTCTAAACTTAGTTTTGAATTCTAATGACATGGAGACGATTATATGTGTTAGGGTTCTCATAAAAGTAAACCAAATGTCATTTCTAACCACACTCATTCCCCAACATTCACACATTAGAATCAAACTTGTAAAACGAACTTAGCATGCTTGTATTCTACTTTTGAGCTTATTCTTTGATTCTAAGCTTATTTTTGAATTCTAATGACATGGAGACGATTATATGTGTTAGGGGTCTCCTAAAAGTAAACCAAATGTCATTTCTAACAACACTCATTCCACAACATTCACACATTTGATTCAAACTTGTAAAACGAACTGTGCATGCTTGTATTCTACTTTTGAGCTTATTCTTCGATTCTAAGCTTATTTTTGAATTCTAATGACATGGTGACGATTATATGTGTTAGGGTTGTCATAAAAGTAAACCAAATGTCATTTCTAACCACACTCATTCCACAACATTCACACATTTGAATCAAACTTGTAAAACGAACTGTGCATGCATGTATCCTAGTTTTGAGCTTATTCTTTGATTCTAAGCTTATTTTTGAATTCTAATGACATGGAGACGATTATATGTGTTAGGGTCGTCATAAAAGTAAACCAAATGTCAGTTCTAACAACAGTCATTCCACAACATTCACACATTTGATTCAAACTTGTAAAACGAACTGTGCATGCTTGTATTCTACTTTTGAGCTTATTCTTTGATTCTAAACTTATTTTTGAATTCTAATGACATGGAGACGATTATATGTGTTAGGGTTGTTATAAAAGTAAACCAAATGTCATTTCTAACCACACTCATTCCCCAACATTCACACATTTGAATCAAACTTGTAAAACGAACTATGCATGCTTGTGTTCTACTTTAGAGCTTATTCTTCGATTCTAAGCTTATTTTTTAATTCTAATGACATGGAGACAATTATATGTGTTAGGGTTGTCATAAAAGTAAACCAAAATGTCATTTCTAACAACACTCATTCCACAACATTCACACATTTGATTCAAACTTGTGAAACGAACTGTGCATGCTTGTATTCTACTTTTGAGCTTATTCTTCGATTCTAAACTTATTTTTGAATGCTAATGACATGGAGACGATTATATGTGTTAGGGTTCTCATAAAAGTAAACCAAATGTCATTTCTAACCACACTCATTCCCCAACATTCACACATTTGAATCAAACTTGTAAAACGAACTGTGCATGCTTGTATTCTACTTTTGAGCTTATTCTTCGATTCTAAGCTTATTTTTGAATTCTAATGACATGCAGACGATTATATGTGTTAGGGTTGTCATAAAAGTAAACCAAATGTCATTTCTAACAATACTCATTCCACAACATTCACACATTTGAATCAAACTTGTAAAACGAACTGTGCATGCATGTATCCTAGTTTTGAGCTTATTCTTTGATTCTAAACTTATTTTTGAATTCTAATGACATGGAGACGATTATATGTGTTAGGGTCGTCATAAAAGTAAACCAAATGTCATTTCTAACAACAGTCATTCCACAACATTCACACATTTGATTCAAACTTGTAAAACGAACTGTGCATGCTTGTATTCTACTTTTGAGCTTATTCTTTGATTCTAAGCTTATTTTTGAATTCTAATAACATGGAGACGATTATATGCGTTAGGGTTCTCATAAAAGTAAACCAAATGTCATTTCTAACAACACTCATTCCACAACATTCACACATTTGAATCAAACTTGTAAAACGAACTGTTTATGTTTGTATTCTAGATTTAAGCGTAGTCTTTGATTCTAAGCTTATTTTTGAATTCTAATGACATGGAGACGATTATATGCGTTAGGGTTCTCATAAAAGTAAACCAAATGTCATTTATAACAACACTCATTCCACAACATTCACACATTTGATTCAAACTTGTAAAACGAACTGTGCATGCTTGTATTCTACTTTTGAGCTTATTTTTTGAATTCTAATGACATGGAGACGATTATATGTGTTAGGGTTCTCATAAAAGTAAACCAAATGTCATTTCTAACAACACTCATTCCACAACATTCACACATTTGAATCACCCTTGTAAAATGAACTGTGCATGCTTGTATTCTACTTTTGAGCTTATTCTTCGATTCTAAGCTTATTTTTGAATTCTAATGACATGGAGACGATTATATGTGTTAGGGTTGTCATAAAAGTAAACCAAATGTCATTTCTAACAACACTCATTCCACAATATTCACACATTTGATTCAAACTTCTAAAACGAACTGTGCATGCTTGTATTCTACTTTTAAGCTTATTCTTCGATTCTAAACTTATTTTTGAATTCTAATGACATGGAGACGATTATATGTGTTAGGGTTGTCATAAAAGTAAACCAAATGTCATTTCTAACAACACTCATTCCACAACATTCACACATTTGAATCAAACTTGTAAAACGAACTGTTTATGTTTGTATTCTAGTTTTAAGCGTAGTCTTTGATTCTAAGCTTATTTTTGAATTCTAATGACATGGAGACGATTATATGCGTTAGGGTTCTCATAAAAGTAAACCAAATGTCATTTCTAACAACACTCATTCCACAACATTCACACATTTGAATCAAACTTGTAAAATGAACTGTGCATGCTTGTATTCTACTTTTGAGCTTATTCTTCGATTCTAGGCGTATTTTTTAATTCTAATGACATGGAGACGATTATATGCGTTAGGGTTGTCATAAAAGTAAACCAAAATGTCATTTCTAACAACACTCATTCCACAACATTCACACATTTGAATCAAACTTGTAAAACGAACTATGCATGCATGTATCCTAGTTTTGAGCTTATTCTTTGATTCTAAGCATATTTTTGAATTCTAATGACATGGAGACGATTATATGTGTTAGGGTTCTCATAAAAGTAAACCAAATGTCATTTCTAACCACACTCATTCCACAACATTCACACATTAGAATCAAACTTGTAAAACGAACTGTGCATGCTTGAATTTTACTTTTGAGCTTATTCTTCGATTCTAAGCTTATTTTTGAATTCTAATGACATGGAGACGATTATATGTGTTAGGGTTGTCATAAAAGTAAACCAAATGTCATTTCTAACAACACTCATTCCACAACATTCACACATTTGAATCAAACTTGTAAAACGAACTGTTTATGTTTGTATTCTAGTTTTAAGCGTAGTCTTTGATTCTAAGCTTATTTTTGAATTCTAATGACATGGAGACGATTATATGCGTTAGGGTTCTCATAAAAGTAAACCAAATGTCATTTCTAACACTCATTCCACAACATTCACACATTTGATTCAAAGTTGTAAAACGAACTGTGCATGCTTGTATTCTACTTTTGAGCTTATTTTTTGAATTCTAATGACATGGAGACGATTATATGTGTTAGGGTTCTCATAAAAGTAAACCAAATGTCATTTCTAACAACACTCATTCCACAATATTCACACATT
The DNA here is from genome assembly GCA_963457585.1 of Spergularia bocconei. Classification (NCBI taxonomy): domain Eukaryota; kingdom Viridiplantae; phylum Streptophyta; class Magnoliopsida; order Caryophyllales; family Caryophyllaceae; genus Spergularia; species Spergularia bocconei. The sequence continues at coordinate 11,832,842 of OY734956.1, forward strand.
TGAATCACCCTTGTAAAATGAACTATGCATGCTTGTATTCTACTTTTGAGCTTATTTTTCGATTCTAAGCTTATTTTTGAATTCTAATGACATGGAGACGATTATATGTGTTAGGGTTGTCATAAAAGTAAACCAAATGTCATTTCTAACAACACTCATTCCACAATATTCACACATTTGATTCAAACTTCTAAAACGAACTGTGCATGCTTGTATTCTACTTTTAAGCTTATTCTTCGATTCTAAACTTATTTCTGAATTCTAATGACATGGAGACGATTATATGTGTTAGGGTTGTCATAAAAGTAAACCAAATGTCATTTCTAACAACACTCATTCCACAACATTCACACATTTGAATCAAACTTGTAAAACGAACTGTTTATGTTTGTATTCTAGTTTTAAGCGTAGTCTTTGATTCTAAGCTTATTTTTGAATTCTAATGACATGGAGACGATTATATGCGTTAGGGTTCTCATAAAAGTAAACCAAATGTCATTTCTAACAACAGTCATTCCACAACATTCACACATTTGATTCAAACTTGTAAAACGAACTGTGCATGCTTGTATTCTACTTTTGAGCTTATTCTTCGATTCTAAGCTTATTTTTGAATTCTAATGACATGGAGACGATTATATGTGTTAGGGTCGTCATAAAAGTAAACCAAATGTCATTTCTAACAACAGTCATTCCACAACATTCACACATTTGATTCAAACTTGTAAAACGAACTGTGCATGCTTGTATTCTACTTTTGAGCTTATTCTTTGATTCTAAGCTTATTTTTGAATTCTAATAACATGGAGACGATTATATGCGTTAGGGTTCTCATAAAAGTAAACCAAATGTCATTTCTAACAACACTCATTCCACAACATTCACACATTTGAATCAAACTTGTAAAACGAACTGTTTATGTTTGTATTCTAGATTTAAGCGTAGTCTTTGATTCTAAGCTTATTTTTGAATTCTAATGACATGGAGACGATTATATGCGTTAGGGTTCTCATAAATGTAAACCAAATGTCATTTATAACAACACTCATTCCACAACATTCACACATTTGATTCAAAGTTGTAAAACGAACTGTGCATGCTTGTATTCTACTTTTGAGCTTATTTTTTGAATTCTAATGACATGGAGACGATTATATGTGTTAGGGTTCTCATAAAAGTAAACCAAATGTCATTTCTAACAACACTCATTCCACAACATTCACACATTTGAATCACCCTTGTAAAATGAACTGTGCATGCTTGTATTCTACTTTTGAGCTTATTCTTCGATTCTAAGCTTATTTTTGAATTCTAATGACATGGAGACGATTATATGTGTTAGGGTTGTCATAAAAGTAAACCAAATGTCATTTCTAACAACACTCATTCCACAATATTCACACATTTGATTCAAACTTCTAAAACGAACTGTGCATGCTTGTATTCTACTTTTAAGCTTATTCTTCGATTCTAAACTTATTTTTGAATTCTAATGACATGGAGACGATTATATGTGTTAGGGTTGTCATAAAAGTAAACCAAATGTCATTTCTAACAACACTCATTCCACAACATTCACACATTTGAATCAAACTTGTAAAACGAACTGTTTATGTTTGTATTCTAGTTTTAAGCGTAGTCTTTGATTCTAAGCTTATTTTTGAATTCTAATGACATGGAGACGATTATATGCGTTAGGGTTCTCATAAAAGTAAACCAAATGTCATTTCTAACAACACTCATTCCACAACATTCACACATTTGAATCAAACTTGTAAAATGAACTGTGCATGCTTGTATTCTACTTTTGAGCTTATTCTTCGATTCTAGGCGTATTTTTTAATTCTAATGACATGGAGACGATTATATGCGTTAGGGTTGTCATAAAAGTAAACCAAAATGTCATTTCTAACAACACTCATTCCACAACATTCACACATTTGAATCAAACTTGTAAAACGAACTATGCATGCATGTATCCTAGTTTTGAGCTTATTCTTTGATTCTAAGCATATTTTTGAATTCTAATGACATGGAGACGATTATATGTGTTAGGGTTCTCATAAAAGTAAACCAAATGTCATTTCTAACCACACTCATTCCACAACATTCACACATTAGAATCAAACTTGTAAAACGAACTGTGCATGCTTGAATTTTACTTTTGAGCTTATTCTTCGATTCTAAGCTTATTTTTGAATTCTAATGACATGGAGACGATTATATGTGTTAGGGTTGTCATAAAAGTAAACCAAATGTCATTTCTAACAACACTCATTCCACAACATTCACACATTTGAATCAAACTTGTAAAACGAACTGTTTATGTTTGTATTCTAGTTTTAAGCGTAGTCTTTGATTCTAAGCTTATTTTTGAATTCTAATGACATGGAGACGATTATATGCGTTAGGGTTCTCATAAAAGTAAACCAAATGTCATTTCTAACACTCATTCCACAACATTCACACATTTGATTCAAAGTTGTAAAACGAACTGTGCATGCTTGTATTCTACTTTTGAGCTTATTTTTTGAATTCTAATGACATGGAGACGATTATATGTGTTAGGGTTCTCATAAAAGTAAACCAAATGTCATTTCTAACAACACTCATTCCACAATATTCACACATTTGAATCACCCTTGTAAAATGAACTGTGCATGCTTGTATTCTACTTTTGAGCTTATTTTTCGATTCTAAGCTTATTTTTGAATTCTAATGACATGGAGACGATTATATGTGTTAGGGTTGTCATAAAAGTAAACCAAATGTCATTTCTAACAACACTCATTCCACAATATTCACACATTTGATTCAAACTTCTAAAACGAACTGTGCATGCTTGTATTCTACTTTTAAGCTTATTCTTCGATTCTAAACTTATTTCTGAATTCTAATGACATGGAGACGATTATATGTGTTAGGGTTGTCATAAAAGTAAACCAAATGTCATTTCTAACAACACTCATTCCACAACATTCACACATTTGAATCAAACTTGTAAAACGAACTGTTTATGTTTGTATTCTAGTTTTAAGCGTAGTCTTTGATTCTAAGCTTATTTTTGAATTCTAATGACATGGAGACGATTATATGTGTTAGGGTTCTCATAAAAGTAAACCAAATGTCATTTCTAACAACAGTCATTCCACAACATTCACACATTTGATTCAAACTTGTAAAACGAACTGTGCATGCTTGTATTCTACTTTTGAGCTTATTCTTTGATTCTAAGCTTATTTTTGAATTCTAATAACATGGAGACGATTATATGCGTTAGGGTTCTCATAAAAGTAAACCAAATGTCATTTCTAACAACACTCATTCCACAACATTCACACATTTGAATCAAACTTGTAAAATGAACTGTGCATGCTTGTATTCTACTTTTGAGCTTATTCTTCGATTCTAGGCGTATTTTTTAATTCTAATGACATGGAGACGATTATATGCGTTAGGGTTGTCATAAAAGTAAACCAAAATGTCATTTCTAACAACACTCATTCCACAACATTCACACATTTGAATCAAACTTGTAAAACGAACTATGCATGCATGTATCCTAGTTTTGAGCTTATTCTTTGATTCTAAGCTTATTTTTGAATTCTAATGACATGGAGACGATTATATGTGTTAGGGTTCTCAAAAAAGTAAACCAAATGTCATTTCTAACCACACTCATTCCACAACATTCACACATTAGAATCAAACTTGTAAAACGAACTGTGCATGCTTGAATTTTACTTTTGAGCTTATTCTTCGATTCTAAGCTTATTTTTGAATTCTAATGACATGGAGACGATTATATGTGTTAGGGTTGTCATAAAAGTAAACCAAATGTCATTTCTAACAACACTCATTCCACAACATTCACACATTTGAATCAAACTTGTAAAACGAACTGTTTATGTTTGTATTCTAGTTTTAAGCGTAGTCTTTGATTCTAAGCTTATTTTTGAATTCTAATGACATGGAGACGATTATATGCGTTAGGGTTCTCATAAAAGTAAACCAAATGTCATTTCTAACACTCATTCCACAACATTCACACATTTGATTCAAAGTTGTAAAACGAACTGTGCATGCTTGTATTCTACTTTTGAGCTTATTTTTTGAATTCTAATGACATGGAGACGATTATATGTGTTAGGGTTCTCATAAAAGTAAACCAAATGTCATTTCTAACAACACTCATTCCACAATATTCACACATTTGAATCACCCTTGTAAAATGAACTGTGCATGCTTGTATTCTACTTTTGAGCTTATTTTTCGATTCTAAGCTTATTTTTGAATTCTAATGACATGGAGACGATTATATGTGTTAGGGTTATCATAAAAGTAAACCAAATGTCATTTCTAACAACACTCATTCCACAATATTCACACATTTGATTCAAACTTCTAAAACGAACTGTGCATGCTTGTATTCTACTTTTAAGCTTATTCTTCGATTCTAAACTTATTTTTGAATTCTAATGACATGGAGACGATTATATGTGTTAGGGTTGTCATAAAAGTAAACCAAATGTCATTTCTAACAACACTCATTCCACAACATTCACACATTTGAATCAAACTTGTAAAACGAACTGTTTATGTTTGTATTCTAGTTTTAAGCGTAGTCTTTGATTCTAAGCTTATTTTTGAATTCTAATGACATGGAGACGATTATATGCGTTAGGGTTCTCATAAAAGTAAACCAAATGTCATTTCTAACAACAGTCATTCCACAACATTCACACATTTGATTCAAACTTGTAAAACGAACTGTGCATGCTTGTATTCTACTTTTAAGCTTATTCTTTGATTCTAAGCTTATTTTTGAATTCTAATAACATGGAGACGATTATATGCGTTAGGGTCATAAAAGTAAACCAAATGTCATTTCTAACAACACTCACTCCACAACATTCACACATTTGAATCAAACTTGTAAAATGAACTGTGCATGCTTGTATTCTACTTTTGAGCTTATTCTTCGATTCTAGGCTTATTTTTTAATTCTAATGACATGGAGACGATTATATGCGTTAGGGTTGTCATAAAAGTAAACCAAAATGTCATTTCTAACAACACTCATTCCACAACATTCACACATTTGAATCAAACTTGTAAAACGAACTATGCATGCATGTATCCTAGTTTTGAGCTTATTCTTTGATTCTAAGCTTATTTTTGAATTCTAATGACATGGAGACGATTATATGTGTTAGGGTTCTCATAAAAGTAAACCAAATGTCATTTCTAACCACACTCATTCCACAACATTCACACATTAGAATCAAACTTGTAAAACGAACTGTGCATGCTTGAATTTTACTTTTGAGCTTATTCTTCGATTCTAAGCTTATTTTTGAATTCTAATGACATGGAGACGATTATATGTGTTAGGGTTGTCATAAAAGTAAACCAAATGTCATTTCTAACAACACTCATTCCACAACATTCACACATTTGAATCAAACTTGTAAAACGAACTGTTTATGTTTGTATTCTAGTTTTAAGCGTAGTCTTTGATTCTAAGCTTATTTTTGAATTCTAATGACATGGAGACGATTATATGCGTTAGGGTTCTCATAAAAGTAAACCAAATGTCATTTCTAACAACACTCATTCCACAACATTCACACATTTGATTCAAAGTTGTAAAACGAACTGTGCATGCTTGTATTCTACTTTTGAGCTTATTTTTTGAATTCTAATGACATGGAGACGATTATATGTGTTAGGGTTCTCATAAAAGTAAACCAAATGTCATTTCTAACAACACTCATTCCACAACATTCACACATTTGAATCACCCTTGTAAAATGAACTGTGCATGCTTGTATTCTACTTTTGAGCTTATTCTTCGATTCTAAGCTTATTTTTGAATTCTAATGACATGGAGACGATTATATGTGTTAGGGTTGTCATAAAAGTAAACCAAATGTCATTTCTAACAACACTCATTCCACAATATTCACACATTTGATTCAAACTTCTAAAACGAACTGTGCATGCTTGTATTCTACTTTTAAGCTTATTCTTCGATTCTAAACTTATTTTTGAATTCTAATGACATGGAGACGATTATATGTGTTAGGGTTGTCATAAAAGTAAACCAAATGTCATTTCTAACAACACTCATTCCACAACATTCACACATTTGAATCAAACTTGTAAAACGAACTGTTTATGTTTGTATTCTAGTTTTAAGCGTAGTCTTTGATTCTAAGCTTATTTTTGAATTCTAATGACATGGAGATGATTATATGCGTTAGGGTTCTCATAAAAGTAAACCAAATGTCATTTCTAACAACAGTCATTCCACAACATTCACACATTTGATTCAAACTTGTAAAACGAACTGTGCATGCTTGTATTCTACTTTTAAGCTTATTCTTTGATTCTAAGTTTATTTTTGAATTCTAATAACATGGAGACGATTATATGCGTTAGGGTTCTCATAAAAGTAAACCAAATGTCATTTCTAACAACACTCATTCCACAACATTCACACATTTGAATCAAACTTGTAAAATGAACTGTGCATGCTTGTATTCTACTTTTGAGCTTATTCTTCGATTCTAGGCTTATTTTTTAATTCTAATGACATGGAGACGATTATATGCGTTAGGGTTGTCATAAAAGTAAACCAAAATGTCATTTCTAACAACACTCATTCCACAACATTCACACATTTGAATCAAACTTGTAAAACGAACTATGCATGCATGTATCCTAGTTTTGAGCTTATTCTTTGATTCTAAGCTTATTTTTGAATTCTAATGACATGGAGACGATTATATGTGTTAGGGTTCTCATAAAAGTAAACCAAATGTCATTTCTAACCACACTCATTCCACAACATTCACACATTAGAATCAAACTTGTAAAACGAACTGTGCATGCTTGAATTTTACTTTTGAGCTTATTCTTCGATTCTAAGCTTATTTTTGAATTCTAATGACATGGAGACGATTATATGTGTTAGGGTTGTCATAAAAGTAAACCAAATGTCATTTCTAACAACACTCATTCCACAACATTCACACATTTGAATCAAACTTGTAAAACGAACTGTTTATGTTTGTATTCTAGTTTTAAGCGTAGTCTTTGATTCTAAGCTTATTTTTGAATTCTAATGACATGGAGACGATTATATGCGTTAGGGTTCTCATAAAAGTAAACCAAATGTCATTTCTAACAACACTCATTCCACAACATTCACACATTTGATTCAAACTTGTAAAACGAACTGTGCATGCTTGTATTCTACTTTTGAGCTTATTTTTTGAATTCTAATGACATGGAGACGATTATATGTGTTAGGGTTCTCATAAAAGTAAACCAAATGTCATTTCTAACAACACTCATTCCACAACATTCACACATTTGAATCACCCTTGTAAAATGAACTGTGCATGCTTGTATTCTACTTTTGAGCTTAATCTTTGATTCTAAGCTTATTTTTGAATTCTAATGACATGGAGACGATTATATGTGTTAGGGTTGTCATAAAAGTAAACCAAATGTCATTTCTAACAACACTCATTCCACAACATTCACACATTTGATTCAAACTTGTAAAACGAACTGTGCATGCTTGTATTCTACTTTTGAGCTTATTCTTCAATTCTAAGTTTATTTTTGAATTCTAATGACATGGAGACGATTATATGTGTTAGGGTTCTCATAAAAGTAAACCAAATGTCATTTCTAACAACACTCATTCCACAACATTCACACATTTGAATCACCCTTGTAAAATGAACTGTGCATGCTTGTATTCTACTTTTGAGCTTATTCTTCGATTCTAAACTTATTTTTGAATTCTAATGACATGGAGACGATTATATGTGTTAGGGTTGTCATAAAAGTAAACCAAATGTCATTTCTAACAACACTCATTCCACAATATTCACACATTTGATTCAAACTTCTAAAACGAACTGTGCATGCTTGTATTCTACTTTTAAGCTTATTCTTCGATTCTAAACTTATTTTTGAATTCTAATGACATGGAGACGATTATATGTGTTAGGGTTGTCATAAAAGTAAACCAAATGTCATTTCTAACAACACTCATTCCACAACATGTACATTTGAATCAAACTTGTAAAACGAACTGTTTATGTTGGTATTCTAGTTTTAAGCGTAGTCTTTGATTCTAAGCTTATTTTTGAATTCTAATGACATGGAGACGATTATATGCCTTAGGGTTCTCATAAAAGTAAACCAAATGTCATTTCTAACAACAGTCATTCCACAACATTCACACATTTGATTCAAACTTGTAAAACGAACTGTGCATGCTTGTATTCTACTTTTGAGCTTATTCATTGATTCTAAGCTTATTTTTGAATTCTAATGACATGGAGACGATTATATGCGTTAGGGTTCTCATAAAAGTAAACCAAATGTCATTTCTAACAACAGTCATTCCACAACATTCACAAATTTGATTCAAACTTGTAAAACGAACTGTGCATGCTTGTATTTTACTTTTGAGTTTATTCTTTGATTCTAAGCTTATTTTTGAATTCTAATGACATGGAGACGAATATATGTGTTAGGGTTGTCATAAAAGTAAACCAAATGTCATTTCTAACAACACTCATTCCACAACATTCACACATTTAATTCAAACTTGTAAAACGAACTGTGCATGCTTGTATTCTACTTTTGAGCTTATTCTTCGATTCTAAACTTATTTTTTGAATTCGAATGACATGGAGACGATTATATGAGTTAGGGTTCTCATAAATGTAAACCAAATGTCATTTCTAACAACACTCATTCCACAACATTCACACATTTGAATCACCCTTGTAAAATGAACTGTGCATGCTTGTATTTTACTTTTGAGCTTATTCTTCGATTCTAAGCTTATTTTTGAATTCTAATAACATGGAGACGATTATATGCGTTAGGGTTCTCATAAAAGTAAACCAAATGTCATTTCTAACAACACTCATTCCACAACATTCACACATTTGAATCAAACTTGTAAAATGAACTGTGCATGCTTGTATTCTACTTTTGAGCTTATTCTTCGACTCTAAGCTTATTTTTTAATTCTAATGACATGGAGACGATTATATGCGTTAGGGTTGTCATAAAAGTAAACCAAAATGTCATTTCTAACAACACTCATTCCACAACATTCACACATTTGAATCAAACTTGTAAAACGAACTATGCATGCATGTATCGTAGTTTTGAGCTTATTCTTTGATTCTAAGCTTATTTTTGAATTCTAATGACATGGGGACGATTATATGTGTTAGGGTTCTCATAAAAGTAAACCAAATGTCATTTCTAACCACACTCATTCCACAGCATTCACACATTAGAATCAAACTTGTAAAACGAACTGTGCATGCTTGTATTTTACTTTTGAGCTTATTCTTCGATTCTAAGCTTATTTTTGAATTCTAATGACATGGAGACGATTATATGTGTTAGGGTTGTCATAAAAGTAAACCAAATGTCATTTCTAACAACACTCATTCCACAACATTCACACATTTGAATCAAACTTGTAAAACGAACTGTTTATGTTTGTATTCTAGTTTTAAGCGTAGTCTTTGATTCTTAGCTTATTTTTGAATTCTAATGACATGGAGACGATCATATGCGTTAGGGTTCTTTTAAAAGTAAACCAAATGTCATTTCTAACAACAGTCATTCCACAACATTCACACATTTGATTCAAACTTGTAAAACGAACTGTGCATGCTTGTATTCTACTTTTGAGCTTATTCTTCGATTCTAAGCTTTTTTTTTAATTCTAATGATATGGAGACAATTATATGTGTTAGGGTTGTCATAAAAGTAAACCAAAATTCATTTCTAACAACACTCATTCCACAACATTCACACATTTGAATCAAACTTGTAAAACGAACTATGCATGCATGTATCCTAGTTTTGAGCTTATTCTTCGATTCTAAGCTTATTTTTGAATTCTAATAACATGGAGACGATTATATGCGTTAGGGTTCTCATAAAAGTAAACCAAATGTCATTTCTAACAACAGTCATTCCACAACATTCACACATTTGATTCAAACTTGTAAAACGAACTGTGCATGCTTGTATTCTACTTTTGAGCTTATTCTTCGATTCTAAGCTTTTTTTTTAATTCTAATGATATGGAGACAATTATATGTGTTAGGGTTGTCATAAAAGTAAACCAAAATGTCATTTCTAACAACACTCATTCCACAACATTCACACATTTGATTCAAACTTGTAAAACGAACTGTGCATGCTTGTATTCTACTTTTGAGCTTATTCTTTGATTCTAAGCTTATTTTTGAATTCTAATGACATGGAGACGATTATATGCGTTAGGGTTCTCATAAAAGTAAACCAAATGTCATTTCTAACAACACTCATTCCACAACATTCACACATTTGATTCAAACTTGTAAAACGAACTGTGCATGCTTGTATTCTACTTTTGAGCTTATTCTTCGATTCTAAACTTATTTTTTGAATTCGAATGACATGGAGACGATTATATGTGTTAGGGTTCTCATAAAAGAAAACCAAATGTCATTTCTAACAACACTCATTCCACAACATTCACACATTTGAATCACCCTTGTAAAATGAACTGTGCGTGCTTGTATTCTACTTTTGAGCTTAATCTTCAATTCTAAGCTTATTTTTGAATTCTAATGACATGGAGACGATTATATGTGTTAGGGTTGTCATAAAAGTAAACCAAATGTCATTTCTAACAAGACTCATTCCACAACATTCACACATTTGAATCAAACTTGTAAAACGAACTGTTTATGTTTGTATTCTAGTTTTAAGCGTAGTCTTTGATTCTAAGCTTATTTTTGAATTCTAATGAAATGGAGACGATTATATGCGTTAGGGTTCTCATAAAAGTAAACCAAAATGTCATTTCTAACAACACTCATTCCACAACATTCACACATTTGAATCAAACTTCTAAAACGAACTATGCATGCATGTATCCTAGTTTTGAGCTTATTCTTTGATTCTAAGCTTATTTTTGAATTCTAATGACATGGAGACGATTATATGCGTTAGGGTTCTCATAAAAGTAAACCAAATGTCATTTCTAACAACACTCATTCCACAACATTCACACATTTGATTCAAACTTGTAAAACGAACTGTGCATGCTTGTATTCTACTTTTGAGCTTATTCTTTGATTCTAAGCTTATTTTTCAATTCTAATGACATGGAGACGATTATATGCGTTAGGGTTCTCATAAAAGTAAACCAAATGTCATTTCTAACAACACTCATTCCACAACATTCACACATTTGAATCAAACTTGTAAAACGAACTGTGCATGCTTTTATTCTACTTTTGAGCTTATTCTTCGATTCTAAGCTTATTTTTGAATTCTAATGACATGGAGACAATTATATGCGTTAGGGTTGTCATAAAAGTAAACCAAAATGTCATTTCTAACAACACTCATTCCACAACATTCACACATTTGAATCAAACTTCTAAAACGAACTATGCATGCATGTATCCTAGTTTTGAGCTTATTCTTTGATTCTAACCTTATTTTTCAATTCTAATGACATGGAGACGATTATATGCGTTAGGGTTCTCATAAAAGTAAACCAAATGTCATTTCTAACAACACTCATTCCACAACATTCACACATTTGAATCAAACTTGTAAAATGAACTGTGCATGCTTGTATTCTACTTTTGAGCTTATTCTTCGATTCTAAGCTTATTTTTTAATTCTAATGACATGGAGACGATTATATGTGTTAGGGTTGTCATAAAAGTAAACCAAATGTCATTTCTAACAACACTCATTCCACAACATTCACACATTTGAATCAACCTTGTAAAACGAACTATGCATGCATGTATCCTAGTTTTGAGCTTATTCTTTGATTCTAAGCTTATTTTTGAATTCTAATGACATGGGGACGATTATATGTGTTAGGGTTCTCATAAAAGTAAACCAAATGTCATTTCTAACCACACTCATTCCACAACATTCACACATTAGAATCAAACTTGTAAAACGAACTGTGCATGCTTGTATTTTACTTTTGAGCTTATTCTTCGATTCTAAGCTTATTTTTGAATTCTAATGACATGGAGACGATTATATGTGTTAGGGTTGTCATAAAAGTAAACCAAATGTCATTTCTAACAACACTCATTCCACAACATTCACACATTTGAATCAAACTTGTAAAACGAACTGTTTATGTTTGTATTCTAGTTTTAAGCGTAGTCTTTGATTCTTAGCTTATTTTTGAATTCTAATGACATGGAGACGATTATATGCGTTAGGGTTCTTTTAAAAGTAAACCAAATGTCATTTCTAACAACAGTCATTCCACAACATTCACACATTTGATTCAAACTTGTAAAACGAACTGTGCATGCTTGTATTCTACTTTTGAGCTTATTCTTCGATTCTAAGCTTTTTTTTTAATTCTAATGATATGGAGACAATTATATGTGTTAGGGTTGTCATAAAAGTAAACCAAAATTCATTTCTAACAACACTCATTCCACAACATTCACACATTTGAATCAAACTTGTAAAACGAACTATGCATGCATGTATCCTAGTTTTGAGCTTATTCTTCGATTCTAAGCTTATTTTTGAATTCTAATAACATGGAGACGATTATATGCGTTAGGGTTCTCATAAAAGTAAACCAAATGTCATTTCTAACAACAGTCATTCCACAACATTCACACATTTGATTCAAACTTGTAAAACGAACTGTGCATGCTTGTATTCTACTTTTGAGCTTATTCTTCGATTCTAAGCTCATTTTTTAATTCTAATGACATGGAGACAATTATATGTGTTAGGGTTGTCATAAAAGTAAACCAAAATGTCATTTCTAACAACACTCATTCCACAACATTCACACATTTGAATCAAACTTGTAAAACGAACTATGCATGCATGTATCCTAGTTTTGAGCTTATTCTTTGATTCTAAGCTTATTTTTGAATTCTAATGACATAGAGACGATTATATGCGTTGGGGTTCTCATAAAAGTAAACCAAATGTCATTTCTAACAACACTCATTCCACAACATTCACACATTTGATTCAAACTTGTAAAACGAACTGTGCATGCTTGTATTCTACTTTTGAGCTTATTCTTTGATTCTAAGCTTATTTTGAATTCTAATGACATGGAGACGATTATATGCGTTAGGGTTCTCGTAAAAGTAAACCAAATGTCATTTCTAACAACACTGATTCCACAACATTCACACATTTGATTCAAACTTGTAAAACGAACTGTGCATGCTTGTATTCTACTTTTGATTTTATTCTTTGATTCTAAACTTATTTTTTGAATTCGAATGACATGGAGACGATTATATGTGTTAGGGTTCTCATAAAAGAAAACCAAATGTCATTTCTAACAACACTCATTCCACAACATTCACACATTTGAATCACCCTTGTAAAATGAACTGTGCGTGCTTGTATTCTACTTTTGAGCTTAATCTTCAATTCTAAGCTTATTTTTGAATTCTAATGACATGGAGACGATTATATGTGTTAGGGTTGTCATAAAAGTAAACCAAATGTCATTTCTAACAACACTCATTCCACAACATTCACACATTTGAATCAAACTTGTAAAACGAACTGTTTATGTTTGTATTCTAGTTTTAAGCGTAGTCTTTGATTCTAAGCTTATTTTTGAATTCTAATGAAATGGAGACGATTATATGCGTTAGGGTTCTCATAAAAGTAAACCAAAATGTCATTTCTAACAACACTCATTCCACAACATTCACACATTTGAATCAAACTTGTAAAACGAACTATGCATGCATGTATCCTAGTTTTGAGCTTATTCTTTGATTCTAAGCTTATTTTTGAATTCTAATGACATGGAGACGATTATATGCGTTAGGGTTCTCATAAAAGTAAACCAAATGTCATTTCTAACAACACTCATTCCACAACATTCACACATTTGATTCAAACTTGTAAAACGAACTGTGCATGCTTGTATTCTACTTTTGAGCTTATTCTTTGATTCTAAGCTTATTTTTCAATTCTAATGACATGGAGACGATTATATGCGTTAGGGTTCTCATAAAAGTAAACCAAATGTCATTTCTAACAACACTCATTCCACAACATTCACACATTTGAATCAAACTTGTAAAACGAACTGTGCATGCTTTTATTCTACTTTTGAGCTTATTCTTCGATTCTAAGCTTATTTTTGAATTCTAATGACATGGAGACAATTATATGCGTTAGGGTTGTCATAAAAGTAAACCAAATGTCATTTCTAACAACACTCATTCCACAACATTCACACATTTGAATCAACCTTGTAAAACGAACTATGCATGCATGTATCCTAGTTTTGAGCTTATTCTTTGATTCTAAGCTTATTTTTGAATTCTAATGACATGGGGACGATTATATGTGTTAGGGTTCTCATAAAAGTAAACCAAATGTCATTTCTAACCACACTCATTCCACAACATTCACACATTAGAATCAAACTTGTAAAACGAACTGTGCATGCTTGTATTTTACTTTTGAGCTTATTCTTCGATTCTAAGCTTATTTTTGAATTCTAATGACATGGAGACGATTATATGTGTTAGGGTTGTCATAAAAGTAAACCAAATGTCATTTCTAACAACACTCATTCCACAACATTCACACATTTGAATCAAACTTGTAAAACGAACTGTTTATGTTTGTATTCTAGTTTTAAGCGTAGTCTTTGATTCTTAGCTTATTTTTGAATTCTAATGACATGGAGACGATTATATGCGTTAGGGTTCTTTTAAAAGTAAACCAAATGTCATTTCTAACAACAGTCATTCCACAACATTCACACATTTGATTCAAACTTGTAAAACGAACTGTGCATGCTTGTATTCTACTTTTGAGCTTATTCTTCGATTCTAAGCTTTTTTTTTAATTCTAATGATATGGAGACAATTATATGTGTTAGGGTTGTCATAAAAGTAAACCAAAATTCATTTCTAACAACACTCATTCCACAACATTCACACATTTGAATCAAACTTGTAAAACGAACTATGCATGCATGTATCCTAGTTTTGAGCTTATTCTTCGATTCTAAGCTTATTTTTGAATTCTAATAACATGGAGACGATTATATGCGTTAGGGTTCTCATAAAAGTAAACCAAATGTCATTTCTAACAACAGTCATTCCACAACATTCACACATTTGATTCAAACTTGTAAAACGAACTGTGCATGCTTGTATTCTACTTTTGAGCTTATTCTTCGATTCTAAGCTTATTTTTGAATTCTAATGACATGGAGACAATTATATGTGTTAGGGTTGTCATAAAAGTAAACCAAAATGTCATTTCTAACAACACTCATTCCACAACATTCACACATTTGAATCAAACTTGTAAAACGAACTATGCATGCATGTATCCTAGTTTTGAGCTTATTCTTTGATTCTAAGCTTATTTTTGAATTCTAATGACATGGAGACGATTATATGCGTTGGGGTTCTCATAAAAGTAAACCAAATGTCATTTCTAACAACACTCATTCCACAACATTCACACATTTGATTCAAACTTGTAAAACGAACTGTGCATGCTTGTATTCTACTTTTGAGCTTATTCTTCGATTCTAAACTTATTTTTTGAATTCGAATGACATGGAGACGATTATATGTGTTAGGGTTGTCATAAAAGTAAACCAAATGTCATTTCTAACAACACTCATTCCACAACATTCACACATTTGAATCAACCTTGTAAAACGAACTATGCATGCATGTATCCTAGTTTTGAGCTTATTCTTTGATTCTAAGCTTATTTTTGAATTCTAATGACATGGGGACGATTATATGTGTTAGGGTTCTCATAAAAGTAAACCAAATGTCATTTCTAACCACACTCATTCCACAACATTCACACATTAGAATCAAACTTGTAAAACGAACTGTGCATGCTTGTATTTTACTTTTGAGCTTATTCTTCGATTCTAAGCTTATTTTTGAATTCTAATGACATGGAGACGATTATATGTGTTAGGGTTGTCATAAAAGTAAACCAAATGTCATTTCTAACAACACTCATTCCACAACATTCACACATTTGAATCAAATTTGTAAAACGAACTGTTTATGTTTGTATTCTAGTTTTAAGCGTAGTCTTTGATTCTTAGCTTATTTTTGAATTCTAATGACATGGAGACGATTATATGCGTTAGGGTTCTTTTAAAAGTAAACCAAATGTCATTTCTAACAACAGTCATTCCACAACATTCACACATTTGATTCAAACTTGTAAAACGAACTGTGCATGCTTGTATTCTACTTTTGAGCTTATTCTTCGATTCTAAGCTTTTTTTTTAATTCTAATGATATGGAGACAATTATATGTGTTAGGGTTGTCATAAAAGTAAACCAAAATTCATTTCTAACAACACTCATTCCACAACATTCACACATTTGAATCAAACTTGTAAAACGAACTATGCATGCATGTATCCTAGTTTTGAGCTTATTCTTTGATTCTAAGCTTATTTTTGAATTCTAATGACATGGAGACGATTATATGCGTTAGGGTTCTCATAAAAGTAAACCAAATGTCATTTCTAACAACACTCATTCCACAACATTCACACATTTGATTCAAACTTGTAAAAAGAACTGTGCATGCTTGTATTCTACTTTTGAGCTTATTCTTTGATTCTAAGCTTATTTTTGAATTCTAATGACATGGAGACGATTATATGTGTTAGGGTTCTCATAAAAAGTAAACCAAATGTCATTTCTAACCACACTCATTCCACAACATTCACACATTAGAATCAAACTTGTAAAACGAACTGTGGATGCTTGTATTTTACTTTTGAGCTTATTCTTCGATTCTAAGGTTATTTTTGAATTCTAATGACATGGAGACGATTATATGTGTTAGGGTCGTCATAAAAGTAAACCAAATGTCATTTCTAACAACACTCATTCCACAACATTCACACATTTGATTCAAACTTGTAAAACGAACTGTGCATGCTTGTATTCTACTTTTGACCTTATTCTTCGATTCTAAGTTTTTTTTTGAATTCTAATGACATGGAGACGATTATACGTGTTAGGGTTCTCATAAAAGTAAACCAAATGTCATTTCTAACAACACTCATTCCACAACATGTACATTTGAATCAAACTTGTAAAACGAACTGTTTATGTTTGTATTCTAGTTTTGAGCGTAGTCTTCGATTCTAAGCTTATTTTTGAATTCTAATGACATGGAGACGATTATATGCCTTAGGGCTCTCATAAAAGTAAACCAAATGTCATTTCTAACAACAGTCATTCCACAACATTCACACATTTGATTCAAACTTGTAAAACGAACTATGCATGCATGTATCCTAGTTTTGAGCTTATTCTTTGATTCTAAGCTTATTTCTGAATTCTAATGACATCGAGACGATTATATGCGTTGGGGTTCTCATAAAAGTAAACCAAATGTCATTTCTAACAACACTCATTCCACAACATTCACACATTTGATTCAAACTTGTAAAACGAACTGTGCATGCTTGTATTCTACTTTTGAGCTTATTCTTTGATTCTAAGCTTATTTTTGAATTCTAATGACATGGAGACGATTATATGCGTTAGGGTTCTCATAAAAGTAAACCAAATGTCATTTCTAACAACACTCATTCCACAACATTCACACATTTGATTCAAACTTGTAAAACGAACTGTGCATGCTTGTATTCTACTTTTGAGCTTATTCTTCGATTCTAAACTTATTTTTTGAATTCGAATGACAGGGAGACGATTATATGTGTTAGGGTTCTCATAAAAGTAAACCAAATGTCATTTCTAACAACACTCATTCCACAACATTCACACATTTGAATCACCCTTGTAAAATGAACTGTGCGTGCTTGTATTCTACTTTTGAGCTTAATCTTCGATTCTAAGCTTATTTTTGAATTCTAATGACATGGAGACGATTATATGTGTTAGGGTTGTCATAAAAGTAAACCAAATGTCATTTCTAACAACACTCATTCCACAACATTCACACATTTGAATCAAACTTGTAAAACGAACTGTTTATGTTTGTATTCTAGTTTTAAGCGTAGTCTTTGATTCTAAGCTTATTTTTGAATTCTAATGACATGGAGACGATTATATGCGTTAGGGTTCTCATAAAAGTAAACCAAAATGTCATTTCTAACAACACTCATTCCACAACATTCACACATTTGAATCAAACTTGTAAAACGAACTATGCATGCATGTATCCTAGTTTTGAGCTTATTCTTTGATTCTAAGCTTATTTTTGAATTCTAATGACATGGAGACGATTATATGCGTTAGGGTTCTCATAAAAGTAAACCAAATGTCATTTCTAACAACACTCATTCCACAACATTCACACATTTTATTCAAACTTGTAAAACGAACTGTGCATGCTTGTATTCTACTTTTGAGCTTATTCTTTGATTCTAAGCTTATTTTTCAATTCTAATGACATGGAGACGATTATATGCGTTAGGGTTCTCATAAAAGTAAACCAAATGTCATTTCTAACAACACTCATTCCACAACATTCACACATTTGAATCAAACTTGTAAAACGAACTGTGCATGCTTGTATTCTACTTTTGAGCTTATTCTTCGATTCTAAGCTTATTTTTGAATTCTAATGACATGGAGACAATTATATGCGTTAGGGTTGTCATAAAAGTAAACCAA
Source organism: Spergularia bocconei (assembly GCA_963457585.1). NCBI lineage: Eukaryota > Viridiplantae > Streptophyta > Magnoliopsida > Caryophyllales > Caryophyllaceae > Spergularia > Spergularia bocconei. The sequence goes on from OY734956.1 coordinate 11,851,582, forward strand.
AATGTCATTTCTAACAACACTCATTCCACAACATTCACACATTTGAATCAAACTTCTAAAACGAACTATGCATGCATGTATCCTAGTTTTGAGCTTATTCTTTGATTCTAACCTTATTTTTCAATTCTAATGACATGGAGACGATTATATGCGTTAGGGTTCTCATAAAAGTAAACCAAATGTCATTTCTAACAACACTCATTCCACAACATTCACACATTTGAATCAAACTTGTAAAATGAACTGTGCATGCTTGTATTCTACTTTTGAGCTTATTCTTCGATTCTAAGCTTATTTTTTAATTCTAATGACATGGAGACGATTATATGTGTTAGGGTTGTCATAAAAGTAAACCAAAATGTCATTTCTAACAACACTCATTCCACAACATTCACATATTTGAATCAAACTTGTAAAACGAACTATGCATGCATGTATCCTAGTTTTGAGCTTATTCTTTGATTCTAAGCTTATTTTTGAATTCTAATGACATGGAGACGATTATATGTGTTAGGGTTCTCATAAAAGTAAACCAAATGTCATTTCTAACCACACTCATTCCACAACATTCACACATTAGAATCAAACTTGTAAAACGAACTGTGCATGCTTGTATTTTACTTTTGAGCTTATTCTTCGATTCTAAACTTATTTTTGAATTCTAATGACCTGGAGACGATTATATGTGTTAGGGTTGTCATAAAAGTAAACCAAATGTCATTTCTAGCAACACTCATTCCACAACATTCACACATTTGAATCAAACTTGTAAAACGAACTGTTTATGTTTGTATTCTAGTTTTAAGCGTAGTCTTTGATTCTATGCTTATTTTTGAATTCTAATGACATGGAGACGATTATATGTGTTAGGGTTGTCATAAAAGTAAACCAAATGTCATTTCTAACAACACTCATTCCACAACATTCACACATTTGAATCAAACTTGTAAAACGAACTGTTTATGTTTGTATTCTAGTTTTAAGCGTAGTCTTTGATTCTAAGCTTATTTTTGAATTCTAATGACATGGAGACGATTATATGCGTTAGGGTTCTCATAAAAGTAAACCAAAATGTCATTTTTAACAACACTCATTCCACAACATTCACACATTTGAATCAAACTTGTAAAACGAACTATGCATGCATGTATCCTAGTTTTGAGCTTATTCTTTGATTCTAAGCTTATTTTTGAATTCTAATGACATGGAGACGATTATATGCGTTAGGGTTCTCATAAAAGTAAACCAAATGTCATTTCTAACAACACTCATTCCACAACATTCACACATTTGATTCAAACTTGTAAAACGAACTGTGCATGCTTGTATTCTACTTTTGAGCTTATTCTTTGATTCTAAGCTTATTTTTCAATTCTAATGACATGGAGACGATTATATGCGTTAGGGTTCTCATAAAAGTAAACCAAATGTCATTTCTAACAACACTCATTCCACAACATTCACACATTTGAATCAAACTTGTAAAACGAACTGTACATGCTTGTATTCTACTTTTGAGCTTATTCTTCGATTCTAAGCTTATTTTTGAATTCTAATGACATGGAGACAATTATATGCGTTAGGGTTGTCATAAAAGTAAACCAAAATGTCATTTCTAACAACACTCATTCCACAACATTCACACATTTGAATCAAACTTCTAAAACGAACTATGCATGCATGTATCCTAGTTTTGAGCTTATTCTTTGATTCTAAGCTTATTTTTGAATTCTAATGACATGGAGACGATTATATGCGTTAGGGTTCTCATAAAAGTAAACCAAATGTCATTTCTAACAACACTCATTCCACAACATTCACACATTTTATTCAAACTTGTAAAACGAACTGTGCATGCTTGTATTCTACTTTTGAGCTTATTCTTTGATTCTAAGCTTATTTTTCAATTCTAATGACATGGAGACGATTATATGCGTTAGGGTTCTCATAAAAGTAAACCAAATGTCATTTCTAACAACACTCATTCCACAACATTCACACATTTGAATCAAACTTGTAAAACGAACTGTGCATGCTTGTATTCTACTTTTGAGCTTATTCTTCGATTCTAAGCTTATTTTTGAATTCTAATGACATGGAGACAATTATATGCGTTAGGGTTGTCATAAAAGTAAACCAAAATGTCATTTCTAACAACACTCATTCCACAACATTCACACATTTGAATCAAACTTCTAAAACGAACTATGCATGCATGTATCCTAGTTTTGAGCTTATTCTTTGATTCTAACCTTATTTTTCAATTCTAATGACATGGAGACGATTATATGCGTTAGGGTTCTCATAAAAGTAAACCATATGTCATTTCTAACAACACTCATTCCACAACATTCACACATTTGAATCAAACTTGTAAAATGAACTGTGCATGCTTGTATTCTACTTTTGAGCTTATTCTTCGATTCTAAGCTTATTTTTTAATTCTAATGACATGGAGACGATTATATGTGTTAGGGTTGTCATAAAAGTAAACCAAAATGTCATTTCTAACAACACTCATTCCACAACATTTACATATTTGAATCAAACTTGTAAAACGAACTATGCATGCATGTATCCTAGTTTTGAGCTTATTCTTTGATTCTAAGCTTATTTTTGAATTCTAATGACATGGAGACGATTATATGTGTTAGGGTTCTCATAAAAGTAAACCAAATGTCATTTCTAACCACACTCATTCCACAACATTCACACATTAGAATCAAACTTGTAAAACGAACTGTGCATGCTTGTATTTTACTTTTGAGCTTATTCTTCGATTCTAAACTTATTTTTGAATTCTAATGACCTGGAGACGATTATATGTGTTAGGGTTGTCATAAAAGTAAACCAAATGTCATTTCTAGCAACACTCATTCCACAACATTCACACATTTGAATCAAACTTGTAAAACGAACTGTTTATGTTTGTATTCTAGTTTTAAGCGTAGTCTTTGATTCTAAGCTTATTTTTGAATTCTAATGACATGGAGACGATTATATGTGTTAGGGTTGTCATAAAAGTAAACCAAATGTCATTTCTAACAACACTCATTCCACAACATTCACACATTTGAATCAAACTTGTAAAACGAACTGTTTATGTTTGTATTCTAGTTTTAAGCGTAGTCTTTGATTCTAAGCTTATTTTTGAATTCTAATGACATGGAGACGATTATATGCGTTAGGGTTCTCATAAAAGTAAACCAAAATGTCATTTCTAACAACACTCATTCCACAACATTCACACATTTGAATCAAACTTGTAAAACGAACTATGCATGCATGTATCCTAGTTTTGAGCTTATTCTTTGATTCTAAGCTTATTTTTTAATTCTAATGACATGGAGACGATTATATGCGTTAGGGTTCTCATAAAAGTAAACCAAATGTCATTTCTAACAACACTCATTCCACAACATTCACACATTTGATTCAAACTTGTAAAACGAACTGTGCATGCTTGTATTCTACTTTTGAGCTTATTCTTTGATTCTAAGCTTATTTTTCAATTCTAATGACATGGAGACGATTATATGCGTTAGGGTTCTCATAAAAGTAAACCAAATGTCATTTCTAACAACACTCATTCCACAACATTCACACATTTGAATCAAACTTGTAAAACGAACTGTGCATGCTTGTATTCTACTTTTGAGCTTATTCTTCGATTCTAAGCTTATTTTTGAATTCTAATGACATGGAGACAATTATATGCGTTAGGGTTGTCATAAAAGTAAACCAAAATGTCATTTCTAACAACACTCATTCCACAACATTCACACATTTGAATCAAACTTCTAAAACGAACTATGCATGCATGTATCCTAGTTTTGAGCTTATTCTTTGATTCTAACCTTATTTTTCAATTCTAATGACATGGAGACGATTATATGCGTTAGGGTTCTCATAAAAGTAAACCAAATGTCATTTCTAACAACACTCATTCCACAACATTCACACATTTGAATCAAACTTGTAAAATGAACTGTGCATGCTTGTATTCTACTTTTGAGCTTATTCTTCGATTCTAAGCTTATTTTTTAATTCTAATGACATGGAGACGATTATATGTGTTAGGGTTGTCATAAAAGTAAACCAAAATGTCATTTCTAACAACACTCATTCCACAACATTCACACATTTGAATCAAACTTGTAAAACGAACTGTTTATGTTTGTATTCTAGTTTTAAGCGTAGTCTTTGATTCTAAGCTTATTTTTGAATTCTAATGACATGGAGACGATTATATGTGTTAGGGTTCTCATAAAAGTAAACCAAAATGTCATTTCTAACAACACTCATTCCACAACATTCACACATTTGAATCAAACTTGTAAAACGAACTATGCATGCATGTATCCTAGTTTTGAGCTTATTCTTTGATTCTAAGCTTATTTTTGAATTCTAATGACATGGAGACGATTATATGCGTTAGGGTTCTCATAAAAGTAAACCAAATGTCATTTCTAACAACACTCATTCCACAACATTCACACATTTGATTCAAACTTGTAAAACGAACTGTGCATGCTTGTATTCTACTTTTGAGCTTATTCTTTGATTCTAAGCTTATTTTTCAATTCTAATGACATGGAGACGATTATATGCGTTAGGGTTCTCATAAAAGTAAACCAAATGTCATTTCTAACAACACTCATTCCACAACATTCACACATTTGAATCAAACTTGTAAAACGAACTGTGCATGCTTATACTCTACTTTTGAGCTTATTCTTTGATTCTAAGCTTATTTTTGAATTCTAATGACATGGAGACGACTATATGTGTTAGGGTTCTCATAAAAGTAAACCAAATGTCATTTTTAACAACACTCATTCCACAACATTCACACATTTGATTCAAACTTGTAAAACGAACTGTGCATGCTTATACTCTACTTTTGAGCTTATTCGTCGATTCTAAGCTTATTTTTTAATTCTAATGACATGGAGACAATTATATGTGTTAGGGTTGTCATAAAAGTAAACCAAAATGTCATTTTTAACAACATTCATTCCACAACATTCACACATTTGAATCAAACTTGTAAAACGAACTATGCATGCATGTATCCTAGTTTTGAGCTTATTCTTTGATTCTAAGCTTATTTTTGAATTCTAATGACATGGAGACGATTATATGCGTTAGGGTTCTCATAAAAGTAAACCAAATGTCATTTCTAACAACACTCATTCCACAACATTCACACATTTGATTCAAACTTGTAAAACGAACTGTGCATGCTTATACTCTACTTTTGAGCTTATTCTTTGATTCTAAGCTTATTTTTGAATTCTAATGACATGGAGACGACTATATGTGTTAGGGTTCTCATAAAAGTAAACCAAATGTCATTTTTAACAAAACTCATTCCACAACATTCACACATTTGATTCAAACTTGTAAAACGAACTGTGCATGCTTATACTCTACTTTTGAGCTTATTCTTTGATTCTAAGCTTATTTTTGAATTCTAATGACATGGAGACGATTATATGTGTTAGGGTTCTCATAAAAGTAAACCAAATGTCATTTCTAACCACACTCATTCCACAACATTCACCCAGTAGAATCAAACTTGTAAAACGAACTGTGCATGCTTGTATTTTACTTTTGAGCTTATTCTTCGATTCTAAGCTTATTTTTGAATTCTAATGACCTGGAGACGATTATATGTGTTAGGGTTGTCATAAAAGTAAACCAAATGTCATTTCTAGCAACACTCATTCCACAACATTCACACATTTGAATCAAACTTGTAAAACGAACTGTTTATGTTTGTATTCTAGTTTTAAGCGTAGTCTTTGATTCTAAGCTTATTTTTGAATTCTAATGACATGGAGACGATTATATGTGTTAGGGTTCTCATAAAAGTAAACCAAATGTCATTTCTAACAACACTCATTCCACAACATTCACACATTTGAATCACCCTTGTAAAATGAACTGTGCATGCTTGTATTCTACTTTTGAGCTTATTCTTCGATTCTAAGCTTATTTTTGAATTCTAATGACATGGAGACGATTATATGTGTTAGGGTTGTCATAAAAGTAAACCAAATGTCATTTCTAACAACACTCATTCCACAATATTCACACATTTGATTCAAACTTGTAAAACGAACTGTGCATGCTTGTATTCTACTTTTGAGCTTATTCTTCGATTCTAAACTTATTTTTGAATTCTAATGACATGGAGACGATTATATGTGTTAGGATTCTCATAAAAGTAAACCAAATGTCATTTCTAACAACACTCATTCCACAACATTCACACATTTGAATCACCCTTGTAAAATGAACTGTGCATGCTTGTATTCTACTTTTGAGCTTATTTTTCGATTCTAAGCTTATTTTTGAATTCTAATGACATGGAGACGATTATATGTGTTAGGGTTGTCATAAAAGTAAACCAAATGTCATTTCTAACAACACTCATTCCACAACATTCACACATTTGAATCAAACTTGTAAAATGAACTGTGCATGCATGTATCCTAGTTTTGAGCTTATTCTTTGATTCTAAGCTTATTTTTGAATTCTAATGACATGGAGACGACTATATGTGTTAGGGTTCTCATAAAAGTAAACCAAATGTCATTTCTAACAACACTCATTCCACAACATTCACACATTTGATTCAAACTTGTAAAACGAACTGTGCATGCTTGTATTCTACTTTTGAGCTTATTCTTCGATTCTAAGCTTATTTTTGAATTCTAATGACATGGAGACGATTATATGCGTTAGGGTTCTCATAAAAGTAAACCAAATGTCATTTCTAACAACACTCATTCCACAACATTCACACAGTTGATTCAAACTTGTAAAACGAACTGTGCATGCTTGTATTCTACTTTTGAGCTTATTCTTCGATTCTAAACTTATTTTTGAATTCTAATGACATGGAGACGATTATATGTGTTAGGGTTCTCATAAAAGTAAACCAAATGTCATTTCTAACCACACTCATTCCCCAACATTCACAGATTAGAATCAAACTTGTAAAACGAACTTAGCATGCTTGTATTCTACTTTTGAGCTTATTCTTTGATTCTAAGCTTATTTTTGAATTCTAATGACATGGAGACGATTATATGTGTTAGGGTTCTCATAAAAGTAAACCAAATGTCATTTCTAACAACACTCATTCCACAACATTCACACATTTGAATCAAACTTGTAAAACGAACTGTTTATGTTTGTATTCTAGTTTTAAGCGTAGTCTTTGATTCTAAGCTTATTTTTGAATTCTAATGACATGGAGACGATTATATGTGTTAGGGTTGTCATAAAAGTAAACCAAATGTCATTTCTAACAACACTCATTCCACAACATTCACACATTTGAATCAAACTTGTAAAACGAACTGTTTATGTTTGTATTCTAGTTTTAAGCGTAGTCTTTGATTCTAAGCTTATTTTTGAATTCTAATGACATGGAGACGATTATATGCGTTAGGGTTCTCATAAAAGTAAACCAAAATGTCATTTCTAACAACACTCATTCCACAACATTCACACATTTGAATCAAACTTGTAAAACGAACTATGCATGCATGTATCCTAGTTTTGAGCTTATTCTTTGATTCTAAGCTTATTTTTTAATTCTAATGACATGGAGACGATTATATGCGTTAGGGTTCTCATAAAAGTAAACCAAATGTCATTTCTAACAACACTCATTCCACAACATTCACACATTTGATTCAAACTTGTAAAACGAACTGTGCATGCTTGTATTCTACTTTTGAGCTTATTCTTTGATTCTAAGCTTATTTTTCAATTCTAATGACATGGAGACGATTATATGCGTTAGGGTTCTCATAAAAGTAAACCAAATGTCATTTCTAACAACACTCATTCCACAACATTCACACATTTGAATCAAACTTGTAAAACGAACTGTGCATGCTTGTATTCTACTTTTGAGCTTATTCTTCGATTCTAAGCTTATTTTTGAATTCTAATGACATGGAGACAATTATATGCGTTAGGGTTGTCATAAAAGTAAACCAAAATGTCATTTCTAACAACACTCATTCCACAACATTCACACATTTGAATCAAACTTCTAAAACGAACTATGCATGCATGTATCCTAGTTTTGAGCTTATTCTTTGATTCTAACCTTATTTTTCAATTCTAATGACATGGAGACGATTATATGCGTTAGGGTTCTCATAAAAGTAAACCAAATGTCATTTCTAACAACACTCATTCCACAACATTCACACATTTGAATCAAACTTGTAAAATGAACTGTGCATGCTTGTATTCTACTTTTGAGCTTATTCTTCGATTCTAAGCTTATTTTTTAATTCTAATGACATGGAGACGATTATATGTGTTAGGGTTGTCATAAAAGTAAACCAAAATGTCATTTCTAACAACACTCATTCCACAACATTCACACATTTGAATCAAACTTGTAAAACGAACTGTTTATGTTTGTATTCTAGTTTTAAGCGTAGTCTTTGATTCTAAGCTTATTTTTGAATTCTAATGACATGGAGACGATTATATGTGTTAGGGTTCTCATAAAAGTAAACCAAAATGTCATTTCTAACAACACTCATTCCACAACATTCACACATTTGAATCAAACTTGTAAAACGAACTATGCATGCATGTATCCTAGTTTTGAGCTTATTCTTTGATTCTAAGCTTATTTTTGAATTCTAATGACATGGAGACGATTATATGCGTTAGGGTTCTCATAAAAGTAAACCAAATGTCATTTCTAACAACACTCATTCCACAACATTCACACATTTGATTCAAACTTGTAAAACGAACTGTGCATGCTTGTATTCTACTTTTGAGCTTATTCTTTGATTCTAAGCTTATTTTTCAATTCTAATGACATGGAGACGATTATATGCGTTAGGGTTCTCATAAAAGTAAACCAAATGTCATTTCTAACAACACTCATTCCACAACATTCACACATTTGAATCAAACTTGTAAAACGAACTGTGCATGCTTATACTCTACTTTTGAGCTTATTCTTTGATTCTAAGCTTATTTTTGAATTCTAATGACATGGAGACGACTATATGTGTTAGGGTTCTCATAAAAGTAAACCAAATGTCATTTTTAACAACACTCATTCCACAACATTCACACATTTGATTCAAACTTGTAAAACGAACTGTGCATGCTTATACTCTACTTTTGAGCTTATTCTTCGATTCTAAGCTTATTTTTTAATTCTAATGACATGGAGACAATTATATGTGTTAGGGTTGTCATAAAAGTAAACCAAAATGTCATTTTTAACAACATTCATTCCACAACATTCACACATTTGAATCAAACTTGTAAAACGAACTATGCATGCATGTATCCTAGTTTTGAGCTTATTCTTTGATTCTAAGCTTATTTTTGAATTCTAATGACATGGAGACGATTATATGCGTTAGGGTTCTCATAAAAGTAAACCAAATGTCATTTCTAACAACACTCATTCCACAACATTCACACATTTGATTCAAACTTGTAAAACGAACTGTGCATGCTTATACTCTACTTTTGAGCTTATTCTTTGATTCTAAGCTTATTTTTGAATTCTAATGACATGGAGACGACTATATGTGTTAGGGTTCTCATAAAAGTAAACCAAATGTCATTTTTAACAAAACTCATTCCACAACATTCACACATTTGATTCAAACTTGTAAAACGAACTGTGCATGCTTATACTCTACTTTTGAGCTTATTCTTTGATTCTAAGCTTATTTTTGAATTCTAATGACATGGAGACGATTATATGTGTTAGGGTTCTCATAAAAGTAAACCAAATGTCATTTCTAACCACACTCATTCCACAACATTCACCCAGTAGAATCAAACTTGTAAAACGAACTGTGCATGCTTGTATTTTACTTTTGAGCTTATTCTTCGATTCTAAGCTTATTTTTGAATTCTAATGACCTGGAGACGATTATATGTGTTAGGGTTGTCATAAAAGTAAACCAAATGTCATTTCTAGCAACACTCATTCCACAACATTCACACATTTGAATCAAACTTGTAAAACGAACTGTTTATGTTTGTATTCTAGTTTTAAGCGTAGTCTTTGATTCTAAGCTTATTTTTGAATTCTAATGACATGGAGACGATTATATGTGTTAGGGTTCTCATAAAAGTAAACCAAATGTCATTTCTAACAACACTCATTCCACAACATTCACACATTTGAATCACCCTTGTAAAATGAACTGTGCATGCTTGTATTCTACTTTTGAGCTTATTCTTCGATTCTAAGCTTATTTTTGAATTCTAATGACATGGAGACGATTATATGTGTTAGGGTTGTCATAAAAGTAAACCAAATGTCATTTCTAACAACACTCATTCCACAATATTCACACATTTGATTCAAACTTGTAAAACGAACTGTGCATGCTTGTATTCTACTTTTGAGCTTATTCTTCGATTCTAAACTTATTTTTGAATTCTAATGACATGGAGACGATTATATGTGTTAGGATTCTCATAAAAGTAAACCAAATGTCATTTCTAACAACACTCATTCCACAACATTCACACATTTGAATCACCCTTGTAAAATGAACTGTGCATGCTTGTATTCTACTTTTGAGCTTATTTTTCGATTCTAAGCTTATTTTTGAATTCTAATGACATGGAGACGATTATATGTGTTAGGGTTGTCATAAAAGTAAACCAAATGTCATTTCTAACAACACTCATTCCACAACATTCACACATTTGAATCAAACTTGTAAAATGAACTGTGCATGCATGTATCCTAGTTTTGAGGTTATTCTTTGATTCTAAGCTTATTTTTGAATTCTAATGACATGGAGACGACTATATGTGTTAGGGTTCTCATAAAAGTAAACCAAATGTCATTTCTAACAACACTCATTCCACAACATTCACACATTTGATTCAAACTTGTAAAACGAACTGTGCATGCTTGTATTCTACTTTTGAGCTTATTCTTCGATTCTAAGCTTATTTTTGAATTCTAATGACATGGAGACGATTATATGCGTTAGGGTTCTCATAAAAGTAAACCAAATGTCATTTCTAACAACACTCATTCCACAACATTCACACATTTGATTCAAACTTGTAAAACGAACTGTGCATGCTTGTATTCTACTTTTGAGCTTATTCTTCGATTCTAAACTTATTTTTGAATTCTAATGACATGGAGACGATTATATGTGTTAGGGTTCTCATAAAAGTAAACCAAATGTCATTTCTAACAACACTCATTCCACAACATTCACACATTTGAATCAAACTTGTAAAATGAACTGTGCATGCTTGTATTCTACTTTTGAGCTTATTCTTCGATTCTAAGCTTATTTTTTAATTGTAATGACTTGGAGACAATTATATGTGTTAGGGTTGTCATAAAAGTAAACCAAAATGTCATTTCTAACAACACTCATTCCACAACATTCACACATTTGAATCAAACTTGTAAAACGAACTATGTATGCATGTAACCTAGTTTTGAGGTTATTCTTTGATTCTAAGCTTATTTTTGAATTCTAATGACATGGAGACAATTATATGTGTTAGGGTCGTCATAAAAGTAAACCAAATGTCATTTCTAACAACACTCATTCCACAACATTCACACATTTGATTCAAACTTGTAAAACGAACTGTGCATGCTTGTATTCTACTTTTGAGCTTATTCTTCGATTCTAAGCTTATTTTTGAATTCTAATGACATGGAGACGATTATATGCGTTAGGGTTCTCATAAAAGTAAACCAAATGTCATTTCTAACAACACTCATTCCACAACATTCACACATTTGATTCAAACTTGTAAAATGAACTGTGCATGCTTGTATTCTACTTTTGAGCTTATTCTTCGATTCTAAGCTTATTTTTTAATTGTAATGACTTGGAGACAATTATATGTGTTAGGGTTGTCATAAAAGTAAACCAAAATGTCATTTCTAACAACACTCATTCCACAACATTCACACATTTGAATCAAACTTGTAAAACGAACTATGTATGCATGTATCCTAGTTTTGAGGTTATTCTTTGATTCTAAGCTTATTTTTGAATTCTAATGACATGGAGACAATTATATGCGTTAGGGTTCTCATAAAAGTAAACCAAATGTCATTTCTAACAACACTCATTCCACAACATTCACACATTTGATTCAAACTTGTAAAACGAACTGTGCATGCTTATACTCTACTTTTGAGCTTATTCTTTGATTCTAAGCTTATTTTTGAATTCTAATGACATGGAGACGACTATATGTGTTAGGGTTCTCATAAAAGTAAACCAAATGTCATTTTTAACAACACTCATTCCACAACATTCACACATTTGATTCAAACTTGTAAAACGAACTGTGCATGCTTATACTCTACTTTTGAGCTTATTCTTTGATTCTAAGCTTATTTTTGAATTCTAATGACATGGAGACGATTATATGTGTTAGGGTTCTCATAAAAGTAAACCAAATGTCATTTCTAACCACACTCATTCCACAACATTCACACAGTAGAATCAAACTTGTAAAACGAACTGTGCATGCTTGTATTTTACTTTTGAGCTTATTCTTCGATTCTAAGCTTATTTTTGAATTCTAATGACCTGGAGACGATTATATGTGTTAGGGTTGTCATAAAAGTAAACCAAATGTCATTTCTAGCAACACTCATTCCACAACATTCACACATTTGATTCAAACTTGTAAAACGAACTGTGCATGTTTGTATTCTAGTTTTAAGCGTAGTCTTTGATTCTAAGCTTATTTTTGAATTCTAATGACATGGAGACGATTATATGTTTTAGGGTTCTCATAAAAGTAAACCAAATGTCATTTCTAACAACACTCATTCCACAACATTCACACATTTGAATCACCCTTGTAAAATGAACTGTGCATGCTTGTATTCTACTTTTGAGCTTATTCTTCGATTCTAAGCTTATTTTTGAATTCTAATGACATGGAGACGATTATATGTGTTAGGGTTGTCATAAAAGTAAACCAAATGTCATTTCTAACAACACTCATTCCACAATATTCACACATTTGATTCAAACTTGTAAAACGAACTGTGCATGCTTGTATTCTACTTTTGAGCTTATTCTTCGATTCTAAACTTATTTTTGAATTCTAATGACATGGAGACGATTATATGTGTTAGGATTCTCATAAAAGTAAACCAAATGTCATTTCTAACAACACTCATTCCACAACATTCACACATTTGAATCACCCTTGTAAAATGAACTGTGCATGCTTGTATTCTACTTTTGAGCTTATTTTTCAATTCTAAGCTTATTTTTGAATTCTAATGACATGGAGACGATTATATGTGTTAGGGTTGTCATAAAAGTAAACCAAATGTCATTTCTAACAACACTCATTCCACAACATTCACACATTTGAATCAAACTTGTAAAATGAACTGTGCATGCATGTATCCTAGTTTTGAGCTTATTCTTTGATTCTAAGCTTATTTTTGAATTCTAATGACATGGAGACGACTATATGTGTTAGGGTTCTCATAAAAGTAAACCAAATGTCATTTCTAACAACAGTCATTCCACAACATTCACACATTTGATTCAAACTTGTAAAACGAACTGTGCATGCTTGTATTCTACTTTTGAGCTTATTCTTTGATTCTAAGCTTATTTTTTAATTGTAATGACTTGGAGACAATTATATGTGTTAGGGTTGTCATAAAAGTAAACCAAAATGTCATTTCTAACAACACTCATTCCACAACATTCACACATTTGAATCAAACTTGTAAAACGAACTATGTATGCATGTATCCTAGTTTTGAGGTTATTCTTTGATTCTAAGCTTATTTTTGAATTCTAATGACATGGAGACAATTATATGTGTTAGGGTCGTCATAAAAGTAAACCAAATGTCATTTCTAACAACACTCATTCCACAACATTCACACATTTGATTCAAACTTGTAAAACGAACTGTGCATGCTTGTATTCTACTTTTGAGCTTATTCTTCGATTCTAAGCTTATTTTTGAATTCTAATGACATGGAGACGATTATATGCGTTAGGGTTCTCATAAAAGTAAACCAAATGTCATTTCTAACAACACTCATTCCACAACATTCACACATTTGATTCAAACTTGTAAAATGAACTGTGCATGCTTGTATTCTACTTTTGAGCTTATTCTTCGATTCTAAGCTTATTTTTTAATTGTAATGACTTGGAGACAATTATATGTGTTAGGGTTGTCATAAAAGTAAACCAAAATGTCATTTCTAACAACACTCATTCCACAACATTCACACATTTGAATCAAACTTGTAAAACGAACTATGTATGCATGTATCCTAGTTTTGAGGTTATTCTTTGATTCTAAGCTTATTTTTGAATTCTAATGACATGGAGACAATTATATGTGTTAGGGTCGTCATAAAAGTAAACCAAATGTCATTTCTAACAACACTCATTCCACAACATTCACACATTTGATTCAAACTTGTAAAACGAACTGTGCATGCTTGTATTCTACTTTTGACCTTATTCTTCGATTCTAAGTTTATTTTTGAATTCTAATGACATGGAGACGATTATATGCGTTAGGGTTCTCATAAAAGTAAACCAAATGTCATTTCTAACAACACTCATTCCACAACATTCACACATTTGATTCAAACTTGTAAAACGAACTGTGCATGCTTGTATTCTACTTTTGAGCTTATTCTTCGATTCTAAGCTTATTTTTGAATTCTAATGACATGGAGACGATTATATGCGTTAGGGTTCTCATAAAAGTAAACCAAATGTCATTTCTAACAACACTCATTCCACAACATTCACACTTTTGAATCAAACTTGTAAAACGAACTGTGCATGCTTGTATTCTACTTTTGACCTTATTCTTCGATTCTAAGTTTATTTTTGAATTCTAATGACATGGAGACGATTATATGCGTTAGGGTTCTCATAAAAGTAAACCAAATGTCATTTCTAACAACACTCATTCCACAACATTCACACATTTGATTCAAACTTGTAAAACGAACTGTGCATGCTTGTATTCTACTTTTGAGCTTATTCTTCGATTCTAAACTTATTTTTGAATTCTAATGACATGGAGATGATTATATGTGTTAGGGTTCTCATAAAAGTAAACCAAATGTCATTTCTAACAACACTCATTCCACAACATTCACACATTTGAATCACCCTTGTAAAATGAACTGTGCATGCTTGTATTCTACTTTTGAGCTTATTCTTCGATTCTAAGCTTATTTTTGAATTCTAATGACATGGAGACGATTATATGTGTTAGGGTTGTCATAAAAGTAAACCAAATGTCATTTCTAACAACACTCATTCCACAACATTCACACATTTGAATCAAACTTGTAAAACGAACTGTTTATGTTTGTATTCTAGTTTTAAGCGTAGTCTTTGATTCTAAGCTTATGTTTGAATTCTAATGACATGGAGATGATTATATGCCTTAGGGTTCTCATAAAAGTAAACTAAATGTCATTTCTAACAACAGTCATTCCACAACATTCACACATTTGATTCAAACTTGTAAAACGAACTGTGCATGCTTGTATTCTACTTTTGAGCTTATTCTTTGATTCTAAGCTTATTTTTGAATTCTAATGACATGGAGACGATTATATGTGTTAGGGTTCTCATAAAAGTAAACCAAATGTCATTTCTAACCACACTCATTCCACAACATTCACACATTAGAATCAAACTTGTAAAACGAACTATGCATGCATGTATCCTAGTTTTGAGCTTATTCGCTGATTCTAAGCTTATTTTTGAATTCTAATGACATGGAGACGATTATATGCGTTGGGGTTCTCATAAAAGTAAACCAAATGTCATTTCTAACAACACTCATTCCACAACATTCACACATTTGATTCAAACTTGTAAAACGAACTGTGCATGCTTGTATTCTACTTTTGAGCTTATTCTTTGATTCTAAGCTTATTTTTGAATTCTAATGACATGGAAACGATTATATGCGTTAGGGTTCTCATAAAAGTAAACCAAAATGTCATTTCTAACAACACTCATTCCACAACATTCAGACATTTGAATCAAACTTGTAAAACGAACTATGCATGCTTGTATTCTACTTTTGACCTTATTCTTCGATTCTAAGTTTATTTTTGAATTCTAATGACATGGAGACGATTATATGCGTTAGGGTTCTCATAAAAGTAAACCAAATGTCATTTCTAACAACACTCATTCCACAACATTCACACATTTGATTCAAACTTGTAAAACGAACTGTGCATGCTTGTATTCTACTTTTGAGCTTATTCTTCGATTCTAAGCTTATTTTTGAATTCTAATGACATGGAGACGATTATATGCGTTAGGGTTCTCATAAAAGTAAACCAAATGTCATTTCTAACAACACTCATTCCACAACATTCACACTTTTGAATCAAAC
Source organism: Spergularia bocconei (assembly GCA_963457585.1). NCBI lineage: Eukaryota > Viridiplantae > Streptophyta > Magnoliopsida > Caryophyllales > Caryophyllaceae > Spergularia > Spergularia bocconei. The sequence continues at coordinate 11,868,031 of OY734956.1, forward strand.
TTGTAAAACGAACTGTGCATGCTTGTATTCTACTTTTGACCTTATTCTTCGATTCTAAGTTTATTTTTGAATTCTAATGACATGGAGACGATTATATGCGTTAGGGTTCTCATAAAAGTAAACCAAATGTCATTTCTAACAACACTCATTCCACAACATTCACACATTTGATTCAAACTTGTAAAACGAACTGTGCATGCTTGTATTCTACTTTTGAGCTTATTCTTCGATTCTAAACTTATTTTTGAATTCTAATGACATGGAGATGATTATATGTGTTAGGGTTCTCATAAAAGTAAACCAAATGTCATTTCTAACAACACTCATTCCACAACATTCACACATTTGAATCACCCTTGTAAAATGAACTGTGCATGCTTGTATTCTACTTTTGAGCTTATTCTTCGATTCTAAGCTTATTTTTGAATTCTAATGACATGGAGACGATTATATGTGTTAGGGTTGTCATAAAAGTAAACCAAATGTCATTTCTAACAACACTCATTCCACAACATTCACACATTTGAATCAAACTTGTAAAACGAACTGTTTATGTTTGTATTCTAGTTTTAAGCGTAGTCTTTGATTCTAAGCTTATGTTTGAATTCTAATGACATGGAGATGATTATATGCCTTAGGGTTCTCATAAAAGTAAACCAAATGTCATTTCTAACAACAGTCATTCCACAACATTCACACATTTGATTCAAACTTGTAAAACGAACTGTGCATGCTTGTATTCTACTTTTGAGCTTATTCTTTGATTCTAAGCTTATTTTTGAATTCTAATGACATGGAGACGATTATATGTGTTAGGGTTCTCATAAAAGTAAACCAAATGTCATTTCTAACCACACTCATTCCACAACATTCACACATTAGAATCAAACTTGTAAAACGAACTATGCATGCATGTATCCTAGTTTTGAGCTTATTCGCTGATTCTAAGCTTATTTTTGAATTCTAATGACATGGAGACGATTATATGCGTTGGGGTTCTCATAAAAGTAAACCAAATGTCATTTCTAACAACACTCATTCCACAACATTCACACATTTGATTCAAACTTGTAAAACGAACTGTGCATGCTTGTATTCTACTTTTGAGCTTATTCTTTGATTCTAAGCTTATTTTTGAATTCTAATGACATGGAAACGATTATATGCGTTAGGGTTCTCATAAAAGTAAACCAAAATGTCATTTCTAACAACACTCATTCCACAACATTCACACATTTGAATCAAACTTGTAAAACGAACTATGCATGCATGTATCCTAGTTTTGAGCTTATTCTTTGATTCTAAGCTTATTTTTGAATTCTAATGACATGGTGACGATTATATGTGTTAGGGTTCTCATAAAAGTAAACCAAATGTCATTTCTAACAACACTCATTCCACAACATTCACACATTAGAATCAAACTTGTAAAACGAACTGTGCATGCTTGCATTTTACTTTTGAGCTTATTCTTCGATTCTAAGCTTATTTTTGAATTCTAATCACATGGAGACGATTATATGTGTTAGGGTTGTCATAAAAGTAAACCAAATGTCATTTCTAACAACACTCATTCCACAACATTCACACATTTGAATCAAACTTGTAAAACGAACTGTGCATGCTTGTATTCTACTTTTGATCTTATTCTTCGATTCTAAGCTTATTTTTTAATTCTAATGACATGGAGACGATTATATGTGTTAGGGTTGTCATAAAAGTAACCAAATGTCATTTCTAACAACACTCATTCCACAACATTCACACATTTGAATCAAACTTGTAAAACGAACTATGCATGCATGTATCCTAGTTTTGAGCTTATTCTTTGATTCTAAGCTTATTTTTGAATTCTAATGACATGGAGACGATTATATGCGTTAGGGTTCTCATAAAAGTAAACCAAATGTCATTTCTAACCACACTCATTCCACAACATTCACACATTAGAATCAAACTTGTAAAACGAACTGTGCATGCTTGCATTTTACTTTTGAGCTTATTCTTCGATTCTAAGCTTATTTTTGAATTCTAATGACATGGAGACGATTATATGCGTTAGGGTTCTCATAAAAGTAAACCAAATGTCATTTCTAACCACACTCATTCCACAACATTCACACATTAGAATCAAACTTGTAAAACGAACTGTGCATGCTTGCATTTTACTTTTGAGCTTATTCTTCGATTCTAAGCTTATTTTTGAATTCTAATGACATGGAGACGATTATATGTGTTAGGGTTGTCATAAAAGTAACCAAATGTCATTTCTAACAACACTCATTCCACAACATTCACACATTTGAATCAAACTTGTAAAACGAACTGTTTATGTTTGTATTCTAGTTTTAAGCGTAGTCTTTGATTCTAAGCTTATTTTTGAATTCTAATGACATGGAGACGATTATATGCGTTAGGGTTCTCATAAAAGTAAACCAAATGTCATTTCTAACCACACTCATTCCACAACATTCACACATTAGAATCAAACTTGTAAAACGAACTGTGCATGCTTGCATTTTACTTTTGAGCTTATTCTTCGATTCTAAGCTTATTTTTGAATTCTAATGACATGGAGACGATTATATGTGTTAGGGTTGTCATAAAAGTAACCAAATGTCATTTCTAACAACAGTCATTCCACAACATTCACACATTTGATTCAAACTTGTAAAACGAACTGTGCATGCTTGTATTCTACTTTTGAGCTTATTCTTCGATTCTAAGCTTATTTTTTAATTTTAATGACATGGAGACGATTATATGTGTTAGGGTTGTCATAAAAGTAAACCAAAATGTCATTTCTAACAACACTCATTCCAAAACATTCACACATTTGAATCAAACTTGTAAAACGAACCATGCATGCATGTATCCTAGTTTTGAGCTTATTCTTTGATTCTAAGCTTATTTTTGAATTCTAATGACATGGAGACGATTATATGTGTTAGGGTTCTCATAAAAGTAAACCAAATGTCATTTCTAACCACACTCATTCCACAACATTCACACATTAGAATCAAACTTGTAAAACGAACTGTGCATGCTTGTATTTTACTTTTGAGCTTATTCTTCGATTCTAAACTTATTTTTGAATTCTAATGACCTGGAGACGATTATATGTGTTAGGGTTGTCATAAAAGTAAACCAAATGTCATTTCTAGCAACACTCATTCCACAACATTCACACATTTGAATCAAACTTGTAAAACGAACTGTTTATGTTTGTATTCTAGTTTTAAGCGTAGTCTTTGATTCTAAGCTTATTTTTGAATTCTAATGACATGGAGACGATTATATGCGTTAGGGTTCTCATAAAAGTAAACCAAAATGTCATTTCTAACAACACTCATTCCACAACATTCACACATTTGAATCAAACTTGTAAAACGAACTATGCATGCATGTATCCTAGTTTTGAGCTTATTCTTTGATTCTAAGCTTATTTTTAAATTCTAATGACATGGAGACGATTATATGCGTTAGGGTTCTCATAAAAGTAAACCAAATGTCATTTCTAACAACACTCATTCCACAACATTCACACATTTGATTCAAACTTGTAAAACGAACTGTGCATGCTTGTATTCTACTTTTGAGCTTATTCTTTGATTCTAAGCTTATTTTTCAATTCTAATGACATGGAGACGATTATATGCGTTAGGGTTCTCATAAAAGTAAACCAAATGTCATTTCTAACAACACTCATTCCACAACATTCACACATTTGAATCAAACTTGTAAAACGATCTGTGCATGCTTGTATTCTACTTTTGAGCTTATTCTTCGATTCTAAGCTTATTTTTGAATTCTAATGACATGGAGACAATTATATGCGTTAGGGTTGTCATAAAAGTAAACCAAATGTCATTTCTAGCAACACTCATTCCACAACATTCACACATTTGATTCAAACTTGTAAAACGAACTGTGCATGCTTGTATTCTACTTTTGAGCTTATTCTTCGATTCTAAGCTTATTTTTTAATTCTAATGACATGGAGACAATTATATGTGTTAGGGTTGTCATAAAAGTAAACCAAAATGTCATTTTTAACAACATTCATTCCACAACATTCACACATTTGAATCAAACTTGTAAAACGAACTATGCATGCATGTATCCTAGTTTTGAGCTTATTCTTTGATTCTAAGCTTATTTTTGAATTCTAATGACATGGAGACGATTATATGCGTTAGGGTTCTCATAAAAGTAAACCAAATGTCATTTCTAACAACACTCATTCCACAACATTCACACATTTGATTCAAACTTGTAAAACGAACTGTGCATGCTTATACTCTACTTTTGAGCTTATTCTTTGATTCTAAGCTTATTTTTGAATTCTAATGACATGGAGACGATTATATGCGTTAGGGTTCTCATAAAAGTAAACCAAATGTCATTTCTAACCACACTCATTCCACAACATTCACACATTAGAATCAAACTTGTAAAACGAACTGTGCATGCTTGTATTCTACTTTTGAGCTTATTCTTCGATTCTAAGCTTATTTTTTAATTCTAATGACATGGAGACAATTATATGTGTTAGGGTTGTCATAAAAGTAAACCAAAATGTCATTTTTAACAACATTCATTCCACAACATTCACACATTTGAATCAAACTTGTAAAACGAACTATGCATGCATGTATCCTAGTTTTGAGCTTATTCTTTGATTCTAAGCTTATTTTTGAATTCTAATGACATGGAGACGATTATATGCGTTAGGGTTCTCATAAAAGTAAACCAAATGTCATTTCTAACAACACTCATTCCACAACATTCACACATTTGATTCAAACTTGTAAAACGAACTGTGCATGCTTATACTCTACTTTTGAGCTTATTCTTTGATTCTAAGCTTATTTTTGAATTCTAATGACATGGAGACGATTATATGCGTTAGGGTTCTCATAAAAGTAAACCAAATGTCATTTCTAACCACACTCATTCCACAACATTCACACATTAGAATCAAACTTGTAAAACGAACTGTGCATGCTTGCATTTTACTTTTGAGCTTATTCTTCGATTCTAAGCTTATTTTTGAATTCTAATGACATGGAGACGATTATATGTGTTAGGGTTGTCATAAAAGTAACCAAATGTCATTTCTAACAACAGTCATTCCACAACATTCACACATTTGATTCAAACTTGTAAAACGAACTGTGCATGCTTGTATTCTACTTTTGAGCTTATTCTTCGATTCTAAGCTTATTTTTTAATTTTAATGACATGGAGACGATTATATGTGTTAGGGTTGTCATAAAAGTAAACCAAAATGTCATTTCTAACAACACTCATTCCAAAACATTCACACATTTGAATCAAACTTGTAAAACGAACCATGCATGCATGTATCCTAGTTTTGAGCTTATTCTTTGATTCTAAGCTTATTTTTGAATTCTAATGACATGGAGACGATTATATGTGTTAGGGTTCTCATAAAAGTAAACCAAATGTCATTTCTAACCACACTCATTCCACAACATTCACACATTAGAATCAAACTTGTAAAACGAACTGTGCATGCTTGTATTTTACTTTTGAGCTTATTCTTCGATTCTAAACTTATTTTTGAATTCTAATGACCTGGAGACGATTATATGTGTTAGGGTTGTCATAAAAGTAAACCAAATGTCATTTCTAGCAACACTCATTCCACAACATTCACACATTTGAATCAAACTTGTAAAACGAACTGTTTATGTTTGTATTCTAGTTTTAAGCGTAGTCTTTGATTCTAAGCTTATTTTTGAATTCTAATGACATGGAGACGATTATATGCGTTAGGGTTCTCATAAAAGTAAACCAAAATGTCATTTCTAACAACACTCATTCCACAACATTCACACATTTGAATCAAACTTGTAAAACGAACTATGCATGCATGTATCCTAGTTTTGAGCTTATTCTTTGATTCTAAGCTTATTTTTAAATTCTAATGACATGGAGACGATTATATGCGTTAGGGTTCTCATAAAAGTAAACCAAATGTCATTTCTAACAACACTCATTCCACAACATTCACACATTTGATTCAAACTTGTAAAACGAACTGTGCATGCTTGTATTCTACTTTTGAGCTTATTCTTTGATTCTAAGCTTATTTTTCAATTCTAATGACATGGAGACGATTATATGCGTTAGGGTTCTCATAAAAGTAAACCAAATGTCATTTCTAACAACACTCATTCCACAACATTCACACATTTGAATCAAACTTGTAAAACGATCTGTGCATGCTTGTATTCTACTTTTGAGCTTATTCTTCGATTCTAAGCTTATTTTTGAATTCTAATGACATGGAGACAATTATATGCGTTAGGGTTGTCATAAAAGTAAACCAAATGTCATTTCTAGCAACACTCATTCCACAACATTCACACATTTGATTCAAACTTGTAAAACGAACTGTGCATGCTTGTATTCTACTTTTGAGCTTATTCTTCGATTCTAAGCTTATTTTTTAATTCTAATGACATGGAGACAATTATATGTGTTAGGGTTGTCATAAAAGTAAACCAAAATGTCATTTTTAACAACATTCATTCCACAACATTCACACATTTGAATCAAACTTGTAAAACGAACTATGCATGCATGTATCCTAGTTTTGAGCTTATTCTTTGATTCTAAGCTTATTTTTGAATTCTAATGACATGGAGACGATTATATGCGTTAGGGTTCTCATAAAAGTAAACCAAATGTCATTTCTAACAACACTCATTCCACAACATTCACACATTTGATTCAAACTTGTAAAACGAACTGTGCATGCTTATACTCTACTTTTGAGCTTATTCTTTGATTCTAAGCTTATTTTTGAATTCTAATGACATGGAGACGATTATATGCGTTAGGGTTCTCATAAAAGTAAACCAAATGTCATTTCTAACAACACTCATTCTACAACATTCACACATTTGAATCAAACTTGTAAAATGAACTGTGCATGCTTGTATCCTACTTTTGAGCTTATTCTTCGATTCTAAGCTTATTTTTTAATTCTAATGACATGGAGACAATTATATGCGTTAGGGTTGTCATAAAAGTAAACCAAAATGTCATTTCTAACAACACTCATTCCACAACATTCACACATTTGAATCAAACTTGTAAAACGAACTATGCATGCATGTATCCTAGTTTTGAGCTTATTCTTTGATTCTAAGCTTATTTTTGAATTCTAATGACATGGAGACGATTATATGTGTTAGGGTTCTCATAAAAGTAAACCAAATGTCATTTCTAACCACACTCATTCCACAACATTCACACATTAGAATCAAACTTGTAAAACGAACTGTGCATGCTTGTATTCTACTTTTGAGCTTATTCTTCGATTCTAAGCTTATTTTTTAATTCTAATGACATGGAGACAATTATATGTGTTAGGGTTGTCATAAAAGTAAACCAAAATGTCATTTCTAACAACACTCATTCCACAACATTCACACATTTGAATCAAACTTGTAAAACGAACTATGCATGCATGTATCCCAGTTTTGAGCTTATTCTTTGATTCTAAGCTTATTTTTGAATTCTAATGACATGGAGACGATTATATGCGTTAGGGTTCTCATAAAAGTAAACCAAATGTCATTTCTAACAACACTCATTCCACAACATTCACACATTTGATTCAAACTTGTAAAACGAACTGTGCATGCTTGTATTCTACTTTTGAGCTTATTCTTCGATTCTAAGGTTATTTTTGAATTCTAATGACATGGTGCGTTAGGGTTCTCATAAAAGTAAACCAAATGTCATTTCTAACAACACTCATTCCACAACATTCACACATTTGATTCAAACTTGTAAAACGAACTGTGCATGCTTGTATTCTTTTTTTGAGCTTATTCTTCGATTCTAAACTTATTTTTGAATTCTAATGACATGGAGACGATTATATGTGATAGGGTTCTCATAAAAGTAAACCAAATGTCATTTCTAACAACACTCATTCCACAACATTCACACATTTGAATCAAACTTGTAAAATGAACTGTGCATGCATGTATCCTAGTTTTGAGCTTATTCTTTGATTCTAAGCTTATTTTTGAATTCTAATGACATGGAGACGACTATATGTGTTAGGGTTCTCATAAAAGTAAACCAAATGTCATTTCTAACAACACTCATTCCACAACATTCACACATTTGATTCAAACTTGAAAAACGAACTGTGCATGCTTGTATTCTACTTTTGAGCTTATTCTTCGATTCTAAGCTTATTTTTGAATTCTAATGACATGGAGACGATTATATGCGTTAGGGTTCTCATAAAAGTAAACCAAATGTCATTTCTAACAACACTCATTCCACAACATTCACACATTTGATTCAAACTTGTAAAACGAACTGTGCATGCTTGTATTCTACTTTTGAGCTTATTCTTCGATTCTAAACTTATTTTTGAATTCTAATGACATGGAGACGATTATATGTGTTAGGGTTCTCATAAAAGTAAACCAAATGTCATTTCTAACAACACTCATTCCACAACATTCACACATTAGAATCAAACTTGTAAAACGAACTGTGCATGCTTGTATTTTACTTTTGAGCTTATTCTTCGATTCTAAGCTTATTTTTGAATTCTAATGACCTGGAGACGATTATATGTGTTAGGGTTGTCATAAAAGTAAACCAAATGTCATTTCTAGCAACACTCATTCCACAAGATTCACACATTTGAATCAAACTTGTAAAACGAATTGTTTATGTTTGTATTCTAGTTTTAAGCGTAGTCTTTGATTCTAAGCTTATTTTTGAATTCTAATGACATGGAGACGATTATATGCGTTAGGGTTCTCATAAAAGTAAACCAAATGTTATTTCTAACAACAGTCATTCCACAACATTCACACATTTGATTCAAACTTGTAAAACGAACTGTGCATGCTTGTATTCTACTTTTGAGCTTATTCTTCGATTCTAAGCTTATTTTTTAATTCTAATGACATGGAGACAATTATATGTGTTAGGGTTGTCATAAAAGTAAACCAAAATGTCATTTCTAACAACACTCATTCCACAACATTCACACATTTGAATCAAACTTGTAAAACGAACTATGCATGCATGTATCCCAGTTTTGAGCTTATTCTTTGATTCTAAGCTTATTTTTGAATTCTAATGACATGGAGACGATTATATGCGTTAGGGTTCTCATAAAAGTAAACCAAATGTCATTTCTAACAACACTCATTCCACAACATTCACACATTTGATTCAAACTTGTAAAACGAACTGTGCATGCTTGTATTCTACTTTTGAGCTTATTCTTCGATTCTAAGGTTATTTTTGAATTCTAATGACATGGAGACGATTATATGCGTTAGGGTTCTCATAAAAGTAAACCAAATGTCATTTCTAACAACACTCATTCCACAACATTCACACATTTGATTCAAACTTGTAAAACGAACTGTGCATGCTTGTATTCTTTTTTTGAGCTTATTCTTCGATTCTAAACTTATTTTTGAATTCTAATGACATGGAGACGATTATATGTGATAGGGTTCTCATAAAAGTAAACCAAATGTCATTTCTAACAACACTCATTCCACAACATTCACACATTTGAATCAAACTTGTAAAATGAACTGTGCATGCATGTATCCTAGTTTTGAGCTTATTCTTTGATTCTAAGCTTATTTTTGAATTCTAATGACATGGAGACGACTATATGTGTTAGGGTTCTCATAAAAGTAAACCAAATGTCATTTCTAACAACACTCATTCCACAACATTCACACATTTGATTCAAACTTGTAAAACGAACTGTGCATGCTTGTATTCTACTTTTGAGCTTATTCTTCGATTCTAAGCTTATTTTTGAATTCTAATGACATGGAGACGATTATATGCGTTAGGGTTCTCATAAAAGTAAACCAAATGTCATTTCTAACAACACTCATTCCACAACATTCACACATTTGATTCAAACTTGTAAAACGAACTGTGCATGCTTGTATTCTTTTTTTGAGCTTATTCTTCGATTCTAAACTTATTTTTGAATTCTAATGACATGGAGACGATTATATGTGATAGGGTTCTCATAAAAGTAAACCAAATGTCATTTCTAACAACACTCATTCCACAACATTCACACATTTGAATCAAACTTGTAAAATGAACTGTGCATGCATGTATCCTAGTTTTGAGCTTATTCTTTGATTCTAAGCTTATTTTTGAATTCTAATGACATGGAGACGACTATATGTGTTAGGGTTCTCATAAAAGTAAACCAAATGTCATTTCTAACAACACTCATTCCACAACATTCACACATTTGATTCAAACTTGTAAAACGAACTGTGCATGCTTGTATTCTACTTTTGAGCTTATTCTTCGATTCTAAGCTTATTTTTGAATTCTAATGACATGGAGACGATTATATGCGTTAGGGTTCTCATAAAAGTAAACCAAATGTCATTTCTAACAACACTCATTCCACAACATTCACACATTTGATTCAAACTTGTAAAACGAACTGTGCATGCTTGTATTCTACTTTTGAGCTTATTCTTCGATTCTAAACTTATTTTTGAATTCTAATGACACGGAGACGATTATATGTGTTAGGGTTCTCATAAAAGTAAACCAAATGTCATTTCTAACAACACTCATTCCACAACATTCACACATTAGAATCAAACTTGTAAAACGAACTGTGCATGCTTGTATTTTACTTTTGAGCTTATTCTTCGATTCTAAGCTTATTTTTGAATTCTAATGACCTGGAGACGATTATATGTGTTAGGGTTGTCATAAAAGTAAACCAAATGTCATTTCTAGCAACACTCATTCCACAACATTCACACATTTGAATCAAACTTGTAAAACGAATTGTTTATGTTTGTATTCTAGTTTTAAGCGTAGTCTTTGATTCTAAGCTTATTTTTGAATTCTAATGACATGGAGACGATTATATGCGTTAGGGTTCTCATAAAAGTAAACCAAATGTTATTTCTAACAACAGTCATTCCACAACATTCACACATTTGATTCAAACTTGTAAAACGAACTGTGCATGCTTGTATTCTACTTTTGAGCTTATTCTTCGATTCTAAGCTTATTTTTTAATTCTAATGACATGGAGACAATTATATGTGTTAGGGTTGTCATAAAAGTAAACCAAAATGTCATTTCTAACAACACTCATTCCACAACATTCACACATTTGAATCAAACTTGTAAAACGAACTATGCATGCATGTATCCCAGTTTTGAGCTTATTCTTTGATTCTAAGCTTATTTTTGAATTCTAATGACATGGAGACGATTATATGCGTTAGGGTTCTCATAAAAGTAAACCAAATGTCATTTCTAACAACACTCATTCCACAACATTCACACATTTGATTCAAACTTGTAAAACGAACTGTGCATGCTTGTATTCTACTTTTGAGCTTATTGTTCGATTCTAAGGTTATTTTTGAATTCTAATGACATGGAGACGATTATATGCGTTAGGGTTCTCATAAAAGTAAACCAAATGTCATTTCTAACAACACTCATTCCACAACATTCACACATTTGATTCAAACTTGTAAAACGAACTGTGCATGCTTGTATTCTTTTTTTGAGCTTATTCTTCGATTCTAAACTTATTTTTGAATTCTAATGACATGGAGACGATTATATGTGATAGGGTTCTCATAAAAGTAAACCAAATGTCATTTCTAACAACACTCATTCCACAACATTCACACATTTGAATCAAACTTGTAAAATGAACTGTGCATGCATGTATCCTAGTTTTGAGCTTATTCTTTGATTCTAAGCTTATTTTTGAATTCTAATGACATGGAGACGACTATATGTGTTAGGGTTGTCATAAAAGTAAACCAAATGTCATTTCTAACAACACTCATTCCACAATATTCACACATTTGATTCAAACTTGTAAAACGAACTGTGCATGCTTGTATTCTACTTTTGAGCTTATTCTTCGATTCTAAACTTATTTTTGAATTCTAATGACATGGAGACGATTATATGTGTTAGGATTCTCATAAAAGTAAACCAAATGTCATTTCTAACAACACTCATTCCACAACATTCACACATTTGAATCACCCTTGTAAAATGAACTGTGCATGATTGTATTCTACTTTTGAGCTTATTTTTCGATTCTAAGCTTATTTTTGAATTCTAATGACATGGAGACGATTATATGTGTTAGGGTTGTCATAAAAGTAAACCAAATGTCATTTCTAACAACACTCATTCCACAACATTCACACATTTGAATCAAACTTGTAAAACGAACTGTTTATGTTTGTATTCTAGTTTTAAGCGTAGTCTTTGATTCTAAGCTTATTTTTGAATTCTAATGACATGGAGACGATTATATGCGTTAGGGTTCTCATAAAAGTAAACCAAATGTCATTTCTAACCACACTCATTCCAGAACATTCACACATTAGAATCAAACTTGTAAAACGAACTGTGCATGCTTGCATTTTACTTTTGAGCTTATTCTTCGATTCTAAGCTTATTTTTGAATTCTAATGACATGGAGACGATTATATGTGTTAGGGTTGTCATAAAAGTAAACCAAATGTCATTTTTAACAACAGTCATTCCACAACATTCACACATTTGAATCAAACTTGTAAAATGAACTGTGCATGCTTGTATTCTACTTTTGAGCTTATTCTTCGATTCTAAGCTTATTTTTTAATTCTAATGACATGGAGACAATTATATGCGTTAGGGTTGTCATAAAAGTAAACCAAAATGTCATTTCTAACAACACTCATTCCACAACATTCACACATTTGAATCAAACTTGTAAAACGAACTATGCATGCATGTATCCTAGTTTTGAGCTTATTCTTTGATTCTAAGCTTATTTTTCAATTCTAATGACATGGAGACGATTATATGCGTTAGGGTTCTCATAAAAGTAAATCAAATGTCATTTCTAACAACACTCATTCCACAACATTCACACATTTGAATCAAACTTGTAAAATGAACTGTGCATACTTGTATTCTACTTCTGAGCTTATTCTTCGATTCTAAGCTTATTTTTTAATTCTAATGACATGGAGACGATTATATGTGTTAGGGTTGTCATAAAAGTAAACCAAAATGTCATTTCTAACAACACTCATTCCACAACATTCACACATTTGAATCAAACTTGTAAAACGAACTATGCATGCATGTATCCTAGTTTTGAGCTTATTCTTTGATTCTAAGCTTATTTTTGAATTCTAATGACATGGAGACGATTATATGCGTTAGGGTTCTCATAAAAGTAAACCAAATGTCATTTCTAACAACACTCATTCCACAACATTCACACATTTGAATCACCCTTGTAAAATGAACTGTGCATGCTTGTATTCTACTTTTGAGCTTATTCTTCGATTCTAAGCTTATTTTTGAATTCTAATGACATGGAGACGATTATATGTGTTAGGGTTGTCATAAAAGTAAACCAAATGTCATTTCTAACAACACTCATTCCACAATATTCACACATTTGATTCAAACTTGTAAAACGAACTGTGCATGCTTGTATTCTACTTTTGAGCTTATTCTTCGATTCTAAACTTATTTTTGAATTCTAATGACATGGAGACGATTATATGTGTTAGGATTCTCATAAAAGTAAACCAAATGTCATTTCTAACAACACTCATTCCACAACATTCACACATTTGAATCACCCTTGTAAAATGAACTGTGCATGATTGTATTCTACTTTTGAGCATATTTTTCGATTCTAAGCTTATTTTTGAATTCTAATGACATGGAGACGATTATATGCGTTAGGGTTCTCATAAAAGTAAACCAAATGTCATTTCTAACAACACTCATTCCACAACATTCACACATTTGAATCAAACTTGTAAAACGAACTATGCATGCATGTATCCCAGTTTTGAGCTTATTCTTTGATTCTAAGCTTATTTTTGAATTCTAATGACATGGAGACGATTATATGCGTTAGGGTTCTCATAAAAGTAAACCAAATGTCATTTCTAACAACACTCATTCCACAACATTCACACATTTGATTCAAACTTGTAAAACGAACTGTGCATGCTTGTATTCTACTTTTGAGCTTATTCTTCGATTCTAAGGTTATTTTTGAATTCTAATGATATGGAGACGATTATATGCGTTAGGGTTCTCATAAAAGTAAACCAAATGTCATTTCTAACAACACTCATTCCACAACATTCACACATTTGATTCAAACTTGTAAAACGAACTGTGCATGCTTGTATTCTTTTTTTGAGCTTATTCTTCGATTCTAAACTTATTTTTGAATTCTAATGACATGGAGACGATTATATGTGATAGGGTTCTCATAAAAGTAAACCAAATGTCATTTCTAACAACACTCATTCCACAACATTCACACATTTGAATCAAACTTGTAAAATGAACTGTGCATGCATGTATCCTAGTTTTGAGCTTATTCTTTGATTCTAAGCTTATTTTTGAATTCTAATGACATGGAGACGACTATATGTGTTAGGGTTGTCATAAAAGTAAACCAAATGTCATTTCTAACAACACTCATTCCACAATATTCACACATTTGATTCAAACTTGTAAAACGAACTGTGCATGCTTGTATTCTACTTTTGAGCTTATTCTTCGATTCTAAACTTATTTTTGAATTCTAATGACATGGAGACGATTATATGTGTTAGGATTCTCATAAAAGTAAACCAAATGTCATTTCTAACAACACTCATTCCACAACATTCACACATTTGAATCACCCTTGTAAAATGAACTGTGCATGATTGTATTCTACTTTTGAGCTTATTTTTCGATTCTAAGCTTATTTTTGAATTCTAATGACATGGAGACGATTATATGTGTTAGGGTTGTCATAAAAGTAAACCAAATGTCATTTCTAACAACACTCATTCCACAACATTCACACATTTGAATCAAACTTGTAAAACGAACTGTTTATGTTTGTATTCTAGTTTTAAGCGTAGTCTTTGATTCTAAGCTTATTTTTGAATTCTAATGACATGGAGACGATTATATGCGTTAGGGTTCTCATAAAAGTAAACCAAATGTCATTTCTAACCACACTCATTCCAGAACATTCACACATTAGAATCAAACTTGTAAAACGAACTGTGCATGCTTGCATTTTACTTTTGAGCTTATTCTTCGATTCTAAGCTTATTTTTGAATTCTAATGACATGGAGACGATTATATGTGTTAGGGTTGTCATAAAAGTAAACCAAATGTCATTTTTAACAACAGTCATTCCACAACATTCACACATTTGAATCAAACTTGTAAAATGAACTGTGCATGCTTGTATTCTACTTTTGAGCTTATTCTTCGATTCTAAGCTTATTTTTTAATTCTAATGACATGGAGACAATTATATGCGTTAGGGTTGTCATAAAAGTAAACCAAAATGTCATTTCTAACAACACTCATTCCACAACATTCACACATTTGAATCAAACTTGTAAAACGAACTATGCATGCATGTATCCTAGTTTTGAGCTTATTCTTTGATTCTAAGCTTATTTTTCAATTCTAATGACATGGAGACGATTATATGCGTTAGGGTTCTCATAAAAGTAAATCAAATGTCATTTCTAACAACACTCATTCCACAACATTCACACATTTGAATCAAACTTGTAAAATGAACTGTGCATACTTGTATTCTACTTCTGAGCTTATTCTTCGATTCTAAGCTTATTTTTTAATTCTAATGACATGGAGACGATTATATGTGTTAGGGTTGTCATAAAAGTAAACCAAAATGTCATTTCTAACAACACTCATTCCACAACATTCACACATTTGATTCAAACTTGTAAAACGAACTGTTTATGTTTGTATCCTAGTTTTGAGCTTATTCTTTGATTCTAAGCTTATTTTTCAATTCTAATGACATGGAGACGATTATATGCGTTAGGGTTCTCATAAAAGTAAACCAAATGTCATTTCTAACAACACTCATTCCACAACATTCACACTTTTGAATCAAACTTGTAAAACGAACTGTGCATGCTTGTATTCTACTTTTGACCTTATTCTTCGATTCTAAGTTTATTTTTGAATTCTAATGACATGGAGACGATTATATGCGTTAGGGTTCTCATAAAAGTAAATCAAATGTCATTTCTAACAACACTCATTCCACAACATTCACACATTTGAATCAAACTTGTAAAACGAACTGTTTATGTTTGTATTCTAGTTTTAAGCGTAGTCTTTGATTCTAAGCTTATGTTTGAATTCTAATGACATGGAGACGATTATATGCCTTAGGGTTCTCATAAAAGTAAACCAAATGTCATTTCTAACAACAGTCATTCCACAACATTCACACATTTGAATCAAACTTGTAAAACGAACTGTTTATGTTTGTATTCTAGTTTTAAGCGTAGTCTTTGATTCTAAGCTTATGTTTGAATTCTAATGACATGGAGACGATTATATGTCTTAGGGTTCTCATAAAAGTAAACCAAATGTCATTTCTAACAACAGTCATTCCACAACATTCACACATTTGATTCAAACTTGTAAAACGAACTGTGCATGCTTGTATTCTACTTTTGAGCTTATTCTTTGATTCTAAGCTTATTTTTGAATTCTAATGACATGGAGACGATTATATGCGTTAGGGTTGTCATAAAAGTAAACCAAATGTCATTTCTAACAACACTTATTCCACAACATTCACACTTTTGAATCAAACTTGTAAAACGAACTGTGCATGCTTGTATTCTACTTTTGAGCTTATTCTTTGATTCTAAGCTTATTTTTGAATTCTAATGACATGGAGACGATTATATGCGTTGGGGTTCTCATAAAAGTAAACCAAATGTCATTTCTAACAACACTCATTCCACAACATTCACACATTTGAATCACCCTTGTAAAATGAACTGTGCATGCTTGTATTCTACTTTTGAGCTTATTCTTCGATTCTAAGCTTATTTTTGAATTCTAATGACATGGAGACGATTATATGTGTTAGGGTTGTCATAAAAGTAAACCAAATGTCATTTCTAACAACACTCATTCCACAATATTCACACATTTGATTCAAACTTGTAAAACGAACTGTGCATGCTTGTATTCTACTTTTGAGCTTATTCTTCGATTCTAAACTTATTTTTGAATTCTAATGACATGGAGACGATTATATGTGTTAGGATTCTCATAAAAGTAAACCAAATGTCATTTCTAACAACACTCATTCCACAACATTCACACATTTGAATCACCCTTGTAAAATGAACTGTGCATGATTGTATTCTACTTTTGAGCATATTTTTCGATTCTAAGCTTATTTTTGAATTCTAATGACATGGAGACGATTATATGTGTTAGGGTTGTCATAAAAGTAAACCCAATGTCATTTCTAACAACACTCATTCCACAACATTCACACATTTGAATCAAACTTGTAAAACGAACTGTTTATGTTTGTATTCTAGTTTTAAGCGTAGTCTTTGATTCTAAGCTTATGTTTGAATTCTAATGACATGGAGACGATTATATGCCTTAGGGTTCTCATAAAAGTAAACCAAATGTCATTTCTAACAACAGTCATTCCACAACATTCACACATTTGATTCAAACTTGTAAAACGAACTGTGCATGCTTGTATTCTACTTTTGAGCTTATTCTTTGATTCTAAGCTTATTTTTGAATTCTAATGACATGGAGACGATTATATGCGTTAGGGTTGTCATAAAAGTAAACCAAATGTCATTTCTAACAACACTTATTCCACAACATTCACACTTTTGAATCAAACTTGTAAAACGAACTGTGCATGCTTGTATTCTACTTTTGAGCTTATTCTTTGATTCTAAGCTTATTTTTGAATTCTAATGACATGGAGACGATTATATGCGTTGGGGTTCTCATAAAAGTAAACCAAATGTCATTTCTAACAACACTCATTCCACAACATTCACACATTTGATTCAAACTTGTAAAACGAACTGTGCATGCTTGTATTCTACTTTTGAGCTTATTCTTCGATTCTAAACTTATTTTTGAATTCTAATGACATGGAGACGATTATATGTGTTAGGGTTCTCATAAAAGTAAACCAAATGTCATTTCTAACAACACTCATTCCACAACATTCACACATTTGAATCACCCTTGTAAAATGAACTGTGCATGCTTGTATTCTACTTTTGACCTTATTCTTCGATTCTAAGCTTATTTTTGAATTCTAATGACATGGAGACGATTATATGCGTTAGGGTTCTCATAAAAGTAAACCAAATGTCATTTCTAACAACACTCATTCCACAACATTCACACATTTGAATCACCCTTGTAAAATGAACTGTGCATGCTTGTATTCTACTTTTGAGCTTATTCTTCGATTCTAAGCTTATTTTTGAATTCTAATGACATGGAGACGATTATATGTGTTAGGGTTGTCATAAAAGTAAACCAAATGTCATTTCTAACAACACTCATTCCACAATATTCACACATTTGATTCAAACTTGTAAAACGAACTGTGCATGCTTGTATTCTACTTTTGAGCTTATTCTTCGATTCTAAACTTATTTTTGAATTCTAATGACATGGAGACGATTATATGTGTTAGGATTCTCATAAAAGTAAACCAAATGTCATTTCTAACAACACTCATTCCACAACATTCACACATTTGAATCACCCTTGTAAAATGAACTGTGCATGATTGTATTCTACTTTTGAGCATATTTTTCGATTCTAAGCTTATTTTTGAATTCTAATGACATGGAGACGATTATATGTGTTAGGGTTGTCATAAAAGTAAACCCAATGTCATTTCTAACAACACTCATTCCACAACATTCACACATTTGAATCAAACTTGTAAAACGAACTGTTTATGTTTGTATTCTAGTTTTAAGCGTAGTCTTTGATTCTAAGCTTATGTTTGAATTCTAATGACATGGAGACGATTATATGCCTTAGGGTTCTCATAAAAGTAAACCAAATGTCATTTCTAACAACAGTCATTCCACAACATTCACACATTTGATTCAAACTTGTAAAACGAACTGTGCATGCTTGTATTCTACTTTTGAGCTTATTCTTTGATTCTAAGCTTATTTTTGAATTCTAATGACATGGAGACGATTATATGCGTTAGGGTTGTCATAAAAGTAAACCAAATGTCATTTCTAACAACACTCATTCCACAACATTCACACTTTTGAATCAAACTTGTAAAACGAACTGTGCATGCTTGTATTCTACTTTTGAGCTTATTCTTTGATTCTAAGCTTATTTTTGAATTCTAATGACATGGAGACGATTATATGCGTTGGGGTTCTCATAAAAGTAAACCAAATGTCATTTCTAACAACACTCATTCCACAACATTCACACATTTGATTCAAACTTGTAAAACGAACTGTGCATGCTTGTATTCTACTTTTGAGCTTATTCTTTGATTCTAAGTTTATTTTTGAATTCTAATGACATGGAGACGATTATATGCGTTAGGGTTCTCATAAAAGTAAACCAAATGTCATTTCTAACAACACTCATTCCACAACATTCACACATTTGATTCAAACTTGTAAAACGAACTGTTTATGTTTGTATCCTAGTTTTGAGCTTATTCTTTGATTCTAAGCTTATTTTTCAATTCTAATGACATGGAGACGATTATATGCGTTAGGGTTCTCATAAAAGTAAACCAAATGTCATTTCTAACAACACTCATTCCACAACATTCACACTTTTGAATCAAACTTGTAAAACGAACTGTGCATGCTTGTATTCTACTTTTGACCTTATTCTTCGATTCTAAGTTTATTTTTGAATTCTAATGACATGGAGACGATTATATGCGTTAGGGTTCTCATAAAAGTAAACCAAATGTCATTTCTAACAACACTCATTCCACAACATTCACACATTTGAATCAAACTTGTAAAACGAACTGTTTATGTTTGTATTCTAGTTTTAAGCGTAGTCTTTGATTCTAAGCTTATGTTTGAATTCTAATGACATGGAGACGATTATATGCCTTAGGGTTCTCATAAAAGTAAACCAAATGTCATTTCTAACAACAGTCATTCCACAACATTCACACATTTGATTCAAACTTGTAAAACGAACTGTGCATGCTTGTATTCTACTTTTGAGCTTATTCTTTGATTCTAAGCTTATTTTTGAATTCTAATGACATGGAGACGATTATATGCGTTAGGGTTGTCATAAAAGTAAACCAAATGTCATTTCTAACAACACTTATTCCACAACATTCACACTTTTGAATCAAACTTGTAAAACGAACTGTGCATGCTTGTATTCTACTTTTGAGCTTATTCTTTGATTCTAAGCTTATTTTTGAATTCTAATGACATGGAGACGATTATATGCGTTGGGGTTCTCATAAAAGTAAACCAAATGTCATTTCTAACAACACTCATTCCACAACACTCACACATTTGATTCAAACTTGTAAAACGAACTGTGCATGCTTGTATTCTACTTTTGAGCTTATTCTTTGATTCTAAGTTTATTTTTGAATTCTAATGACATGGAGACGATTATATGCGTTAGGGTTCTCATAAAAGTAAACCAAATGTCATTTCTAACAACACTCATTCCACAACATTCACACATTTGATTCAAACTTGTAAAACGAACTGTGCATGCTTGTATTCTACTTTTGAGCTTATTCTTCGATTCTAAACTTATTTTTGAATTCTAATGACATGGAGACGATTATATGTGTTAGGGTTCTCATAAAAGTAAACCAAATGTCATTTCTAACAACACTCATTCCACAACATTCACACATTTGAATCACCCTTGTAAAATGAACTGTGCATGCTTGTATTCTACTTTTGACCTTATTCTTCGATTCTAAGCTTATTTTTGAATTCTAATGACATGGAGACGATTATATGTGTTAGGGTTGTCATAAAAGTAAACCAAATGTCATTTCTAACAACACTCATTCCACAATATTCACACATTTGATTCAAACTTGTAAAACGAACTGTGCATGCTTGTATTCTACTTTTGAGCTTATTCTTCGATTCTAAACTTATTTTTGAATTCTAATGACATGGAGACGATTATATGTGTTAGGATTCTCATAAAAGTAAACCAAATGTCATTTCTAACAACACTCATTCCACAACATTCACACATTTGAATCACCCTTGTAAAATGAACTGTGCATGATTGTATTCTACCTTTGAGCATATTTTTCGATTCTAAGCTTATTTTTGAATTCCAATGACATGGAGACGATTATATGTGTTAGGGTTGTCATAAAAGTAAACCAAATGTCATTTCTAACAACACTCATTCCACAACATTCACACATTTGAATCAAACTTGTAAAACGAACTGTTTATGTTTGTATTCTAGTTTTAAGCGTAGTCTTTGATTCTAAGCTTATGTTTGAATTCTAATGACATGGAGACGATTATATGCGTTAGGGTTCTCATAAAAGTAAACCAAATGTCATTTCTAACAACACTCATTCCACAACATTCACACATTTGATTCAAACTTGTAAAACGAACTGTGCATGCTTATACTCTACTTTTGAGCTTATTCTTTGATTCTAAGCTTATTTTTGAATTCTAATGACATGGAGAGGATTATATGCGTTAGGGTTCTCATAAAAGTAAACCAAATGTCATTTCTAACAACACTCATTCCACAACATTCACACATTTGAATCAAACTTGTAAAATGAACTGTGCATGCTTGTATTCTACTTTTGAGCTTATTCTTCGATTCTAAGCTTATTTTTTAATTCTAATGACATGGAGACAATTATATGCGTTAGGGTTGTCATAAAAGTAAACCAAAATGTCATTTCTAACAACACTCATTCCACAACATTCACACATTTGAATCAAACTTGTAAAACGAACTATGCATGCATGTATCCTAGTTTTGAGCTTATTCTTTGATTCTAAGCTTATTTTTCAATTCTAATGACATGGAGACGATTATATGTGTTAGGGTTGTCATAAAAGTAAACCAAAATGTCATTTCTAACAACACTCATTCCACAACATTCACACATTTGAATCAAACTTGTAAAACGAACTATGCATGCATGTATCCTAGTTTTGAGCTTATTCTTTGATTCTAAGCTTATTTTTGAATTCTAATGACATGGAGACGATTATATGCGTTAGGGTTCTCATAAAAGTAAACCAAATGTTATTTCTAACAACAGTCATTCCACAACATTCACACATTTGATTCAAACTTGTAAAACGAACTGTGCATGCTTGTATTCTACTTTTGAGCTTATTCTTCGATTCTAAGCTTATTTTTTATGTCTAATGACATGGAGACAATTATATGTGTTAGGGTTGTCATAAAAGTAAACCAAAATGTCATTTCTAACAACACTCATTCCACAACATTCACACATTTGAATCAAACTTGTAAAACGAACTATGCATGCATGTATCCCAGTTTTGAGCTTATTCTTTGATTCTAAGCTTATTTTTGAATTCTAATGACATGGAGACGATTATATGCGTTAGGGTTCTCATAAAAGTAAACCAAATGTCATTTCTAACAACACTCATTCCACAACATTCACACATTTGATTCAAACTTGTAAAACGAACTATGTATGCATGTATCCTAGTTTTGAGCTTATTCTTCGATTCTAAGCTTATTTTTTAATTCTAATGACATGGAGACGATTATATGCGTTAGGGTTCTCATAAAAGTAAACCAAATGTCATTTCTAACAACACTCATTCCACAACATTCACACATTTGAATCAAACTTGTAAAATGAACTGTGCATACTTGTATTCTACTTTTGAGCTTATTCTTCGATTCTATGCTTATTTTTTAATTCTAATGACATGGAGACGATTATATGTGTTAGGGTTGTCATAAAAGTAAACCAAAATGTCATTTCTAACAACACTCATTCCACAACATTCACACATTTGAATCAAACTTGTAAAACGAACTATGCATGCATGTATCCTAGTTTTGAGCTTATTCTTTGATTCTAAGCTTATTTTTGAATTCTAATGACATGGAGACGATTATATGCGTTAGGGTTCTCATAAAAGTAAACCAAATGTTATTTCTAACAACAGTCATTCCACAACATTCACACATTTGATTCAAACTTGTAAAACGAACTGTGCATGCTTGTATTCTACTTTTGAGCTTATTCTTCGATTCTAAGCTTATTTTTTAATTCTAATGACATGGAGACAATTATATGTGTTAGGGTTGTCATAAAAGTAAACCAAAATATCATTTCTAACAACACTCATTCCACAACATTCACACATTTGAATCAAACTTGTAAAACGAACTATGCATGCATGTATCCCAGTTTTGAGCTTATTCTTTGATTCTAAGCTTATTTTTGAATTCTAATGACATGGAGACGATTATATGCGTTAGGGTTCTCATAAAAGTAAACCAAATGTCATTTCTAACAACACTCATTCCACAACATTCACACATTTGAATCAAACTTGTAAAACGAACTATGCATGCATGTATCCCAGTTTTGAGCTTATTCTTCGATTCTAAGCTTATTTTTGAATTCTAATGACATGGAGACGATTATATGTGTTAGGGTTGTCATAAAAGTAAACCAAATGTCATTTCTAACAACACTCATTCCACAACATTCACACATTTGAATCAAACTTGTAAAACGAACTATGCATGCATGTATTCTACTTTTGAGCTTATTCTTCGATTCTAAACTTATTTTTGAATTCTAATGACATGGAGACGATTATATGTGTTAGGGTTGTCATAAAAGTAAACCAAATGTCATTTCTAACAACACTCATTCCACAACATTCACACATTTGAATCAAAGTTGTAAAACGAACTGTTTATGCTTGTATTCTAGTTTTAAGCGTAGTCTTTGATTCTAAGCTTATTTTTGAATTCTAATGACATGGAGACGATTATATGTGTTAGGGTGGTCATAAAAGTAAACCCATTGTCATTTCTAACCAAACTCTTTCCACAATATTCACACATTTGAATCAAACTTGTAAAACGAACTGTGCATGCTTGTATTCTAGTTTTGAGCTTATTCTTTGATTCTAAGCTTATTTTTGAATTCTAATGACATGGAGACGATTATATGCGTTAGGGTTCTCATAAAAGTAAACCAAATGTCATTTCTAACAACACTCATTCCACAACATTCACACATTTGATTCAAACTTGTAAAACGAACTGTGCATGCTTGTATTCTACTTTTGAGCTTATTCTTCGATTCTAAGGTTATTTTTGAATTCTAATGACATGGAGACGATTATATGCGTTAGGGTTCTCATAAAAGTAAACCAAATGTCATTTCTAACAACACTCATTCCACAACATTCACACATTTGAATCAAACTTGTAAAACGAACTATGCATGCATGTATTCTACTTTTGAGCTTATTCTTCGATTCTAAACTTATTTTTGAATTCTAATGACATGGAGACGATTATATGTGTTAGGGTTGTCATAAAAGTAAACCAAATGTCATTTCTAACAACACTCATTCCACAACATTCACACATTTGAATCAAAGTTGTAAAACGAACTGTTTATGCTTGTATTCTAGTTTTAAGCGTAGTCTTTGATTCTAAGCTTATTTTTGAATTCTAATGACATGGAGACGATTATATGTGTTAGGGTGGTCATAAAAGTAAACCCATTGTCATTTCTAACCAAACTCTTTCCACAATATTCACACATTTGAATCAAACTTGTAAAACGAACTGTGCATGCTTGTATTCTAGTTTTGAGCTTATTCTTTGATTCTAAGCTTATTTTTGAATTCTAATGACATGGAGACGATTATATGCGTTAGGGTTCTCATAAAAGTAAACCAAATGTCATTTCTAACAACACTCATTCCACAACATTCACACATTTGATTCAAACTTGTAAAACGAACTGTGCATGCTTGTATTCTACTTTTGAGCTTATTCTTCGATTCTAAGGTTATTTTTGAATTCTAATGACATGGAGACGATTATATGCGTTAGGGTTCTCATAAAAGTAAACCAAATGTCATTTCTAACAACACTCATTCCACAACATTCACACATTTGATTCAAACTTGTAAAACGAACTGTGCATGCTTGTATTCTACTTTTGAGCTTATTCTTCGATTCTAAGCTTATTTTTGAATTCTAATGACATGGAGACGATTATATGCGTTAGGGTTCTCATAAAAGTAAACCAAATGTCATTTCTAACAACACTCATTCCACAACATTCACACATTTGATTCAAACTTGTAAAACGAACTGTGCATGCTTGTATTCTACTTTTGAGCTTATTCTTCGATTCTAAACTTATTTTTGAATTCTAATGACATGGAGACGATTATATGTGTTAGGGTTCTCATAAAAGTAAACCAAATGTCGTTTCTAACAACACTCATTCCACAACATTCACACATTTGAATCAAACTTGTAAAATGAACTGTGCATGCTTGTATTCTACTTTTGAGCTTATTCTTCGATTCTAAGCTTATTTTTTAATTGTAATGACTTGGAGACAATTATATGTGTTAGGGTTGTCATAAAAGTAAACCAAAATGTCATTTCTAACAACACTCATTCCACAACATTCACACATTTGAATCAAACTTGAAAAACGAACTATGTATGCATGTATCCTAGTTTTGAGCTTATTCTTCGATTCTAAGCTTATTTTTTAATTCTAATGACATGGAGACAATTATATGTGTTAGGGTTGTCATAAAAGTAAACCAAAATGTCATTTCTAACAACACTCATTCCACAACATTCACACATTTGAATCAAACTTGTAAAACGAACTATGCATGCATGTATCCCAAGTTTGATTTTATTCTTTGATTCTAAGCTTATTTTTGAATTCTAATGACATGGAGACGATTATATGCGTTAGGGTTCTCATAAAAGTAAACCAAATGTCATTTCTAACAACACTCATTCCACAACATTCACACATTTGATTCAAACTTGTAAAACGAACTGTGCATGCTTGTATTCTACTTTTGAGCTTATTCTTCGATTCTAAGGTTATTTTTGAATTCTAATGACATGGAGACGATTATATGCGTTAGGGTTCTCATAAAAGTAAACCAAATGTCATTTCTAACAACACTCATTCCACAACATTCACACATTTGATTCAAACTTGTAAAACGAACTGTGCATGCTTGTATTCTACTTTTGAGCTTATTCTTCGATTCTAAGCTTATTTTTGAATTCTAATGACATGGAGACGATTATATGCGTTAGGGTTCTCATAAAAGTAAACCAAATGTCATTTCTAACAACACTCATTCCACAACATTCACACATTTGATTCAAACTTGTAAAACGAACTGTGCATGCTTGTATTCTACTTTTGAGCTTATTCTTCGATTCTAAACTTATTTTTGAATTCTAATGACATGGAGACGATTATATGTGTTAGGGTTCTCATAAAAGTAAACCAAATGTCGTTTCTAACAACACTCATTCCACAACATTCACACATTTGAATCAAACTTGTAAAATGAACTGTGCATGCTTGTATTCTACTTTTGAGCTTATTCTTCGATTCTAAGCTTATTTTTTAATTGTAATGACTTGGAGACAATTATATGTGTTAGGGTTGTCATAAAAGTAAACCAAAATGTCATTTCTAACAACACTCATTCCACAACATTCACACATTTGAATCAAACTTGAAAAACGAACTATGTATGCATGTATCCTAGTTTTGAGCTTATTCTTCGATTCTAAGCTTATTTTTTAATTCTAATGACATGGAGACAATTATATGTGTTAGGGTTGTCATAAAAGTAAACCAAAATGTCATTTCTAACAACACTCATTCCACAACATTCACACATTTGAATCAAACTTGTAAAACGAACTATGCATGCATGTATCCCAAGTTTGAGCTTATTCTTTGATTCTAAGCTTATTTTTGAATTCTAATGACATGGAGACGATTATATGCGTTAGGGTTCTCATAAAAGTAAACCAAATGTCATTTCTAACAACACTCATTCCACAACATTCACACATTTGATTCAAACTTGTAAAACGAACTGTGCATGCTTGTATTCTACTTTTGAGCTTATTCTTCGATTCTAAGCTTATTTTTGAATTCTAATGACATGGAGACGATTATATGCATTAGGGTTCTCATAAAAGTAAACCAAATGTCATTTCTAACAACACTCATTCCACAACATTCACACATTTGATTCAAACTTGTAAAACGAACTGTGCATGCTTGTATTCTACTTTTGAGCTTATTCTTCGATTCTAAGCTTATTTTTGAATTCTAATGACATGGAGACGATTATATGCGTTAGGGTTCTCATAAAAGTAAACCAAATGTCATTTCTAACAACACTCATTCCACAACATTCACACATTTGATTCAAACTTGTAAAACGAACTGTGCATGCTTGTATTCTACTTTTGAGCTTATTCTTCGATTCTAAACTTATTTTTGAATTCTAATGACATGGAGACGATTATATGTGTTAGGGTTCTCATAAAATTAAACCAAATGTCATTTCTAACAACACTCATTCCACAACATTCACACATTTGAATCAAACTTGTAAAATGAACTGTGCATGCTTGTATTCTACTTTTGAGCTTATTCTTCGATTCTAAGCTTATTTTTTAATTGTAATGACTTGGAGACAATTATATGTGTTAGGGTTGTCATAAAAGTAAACCAAAATGTCATTTCTAACAACACTCATTCCACAACATTCACACATTTGAATCAAACTTGTAAAACGAACTATGTATGCATGTATCCTAGTTTTGAGGTTATTCTTTGATTCTAAGCTTATTTTTGAATTTTAATGACATGGAGACAATTATATGTGTTAGGGTCGTCATAAAAGTAAACCAAATGTCATTTCTAACAACACTCATTCCACAACATTCACACATTTGATTCAAACTTGTAAAACGAACTGTGCATGCTTGTATTCTACTTTTGACCTTATTCTTCGATTCTAAGTTTATTTTTGAATTCTAATGACATGGAGACGATTATATGCGTTAGGGTTCTCATAAAAGTAAACCAAATGTCATTTCTAACAACACTCATTCCACAACATTCACACATTTGATTCAAACTTGTAAAACGAACTGTGCATGCTTGCATTTTACTTTTGAGCTTATTCTTCGATTCTAAGCTTATTTTTGAATTCTAATGACATGGAGACGATTATATGTGTTAGGGTTGTCATAAAAGTAAACCAAATGTCATTTCTAACAACACTCATTCCACAACATTCACACATTTGATTCAAACTTGTAAAACGAACTGTGCATGCTTGTATTCTACTTTTGAGCTTATTCTTCGATTCTAAGCTTATTTTTGAATTCTAATGACATGGAGACGATTATATGCGTTAGGGTTCTCATAAAAGTAAACCAAATGTCATTTCTAACCACACTCATTCCACAACATTCACACATTAGAATCAAACTTGTAAAACGAACTGTGCATGCTTGCATTTTACTTTTGAGCTTATTCTTCGATTCTAAGCTTATTTTTGAATTCTAATGACATGGAGACGATTATATGTGTTAGGGTTGTCATAAAAGTAAACCAAATGTCATTTCTAACAACAGTCATTCCACAACATTCACACATTTGATTCAAACTTGTAAAACGAACTGTGCATGCTTGTATTCTACTTTTGAGCTTATTCTTCGATTCTAAGCTTATTTTTGAATTCTAATGACATGGAGACGATTATATGCGTTAGGGTTCTCATAAAAGTAAACCAAATGTCATTTCTAACCACACTCATTCCACAACATTCACACATTTGAATCAAACTTGTAAAACGAACTATGCATGCATGTATCCTAGTTTTGAGCTTATTCTTTGATTCTAAGCTTATTTTTGAATTCTAATGACATGGAGACGATTATATGCGTTAGGGTTCTCATAAAAGTAAACCAAATGTCATTTCTAACAACACTCATTCCACAACATTCACACATTTGATTCAAACTTGTAAAACGAACTGTGCATGCTTATACTCTACTTTTGAGCTTATTCTTTGATTCTAAGCTTATTTTTGAATTCTAATGACATGGAGACGATTATATGCGTTAGGGTTCTCATAAAAGTAAACCAAATGTCATTTCTAACAACACTCATTCCACAACATTCACACATTTGAATCAAACTTGTAAAATGAACTGTGCATGCTTGTATTCTACTTTTGAGCTTATTCTTCGATTCTAAGCTTATTTTTTAATTCTAATGACATGGAGACAATTATATGCGTTAGGGTTGTCATAAAAGTAAACCAAAATGTCATTTCTAACAACACTCATTCCACAACATTCACACATTTGAATCAAACTTGTAAAACGAACTATGCATGCATGTATCCTAGTTTTGAGCTTATTCTTTGATTCTAAGCTTATTTTTCAATTCTAATGACATGGAGACGATTATATGCGTTAGGGTTCTCATAAAAGTAAACCAAATGTCATTTCTAACAACAGTCATTCCACAACATTCACACATTTGATTCAAACTTGTAAAACGAACTGTGCATGCTTGTATTCTACTTTTGAGCTTATTCTTCGATTCTAAACTTATTTTTGAATTCTAATGACATGGAGACGATTATATGTGTTAGGGTTCTCATAAAAGTAAACCAAATTTCATTTTTAACAACACTCATTCCACAACATTCACACATTTGAATCACCCTTGTAAAACGAACTGTTTATGCTTGTATTCTAGTTTTAAGCGTAGTCTTTGATTCTAAGCTTATTTTTCAATTCTAATGACATGGAGACGATTATATGCGTTAGGGTTGTCATAAAAGTAAACCAAATGTCATTTCTAACAACACTCATTCCACAACATTCACACATTTGAATCAAACTTGTAAAACGAACTGTTTATGTTTGTATTCTAGTTTTAAGCGTAGTCTTTGATTCTAAGCTTATTTTTGAATTCTAATGACATGGAGACGATTATATGCGTTAGGGTTCTCATAAAAGTAAACCAAATGTCTTTTCTAACCACACTCATTCCACAACATTCACACATTAGAATCAAACTTGTAAAACGAACTGTGCATGCTTGTATTCTACTTTTGACCTTATTCTTCGATTCTAAGTTTATTTTTGAATTCTAATGACATGGAGACGATTATATGCGTTAGGGTTCTCATAAAAGTAAACCAAATGTCATTTCTAACAACACTCATTCCACAACATTCACACATTTGATTCAAACTTGTAAAACGAACTGTGCATGCTTGTATTCTACTTTTGAGCTTATTCTTCGATTCTAAGCTTATTTTTGAATTCTAATGACATGGAGACGATTATATGCGTTAGGGTTCTCATAAAAGTAAACCAAATGTCATTTCTAACAACACTCATTCCACAACATTCACACTTTTGAATCAAACTTGTAAAACGAACTGTGCATGCTTGTATTCTACTTTTGACCTTATTCTTCGATTCTAAGTTTATTTTTGAATTCTAATGACATGGAGACGATTATATGCGTTAGGGTTCTCATAAAAGTAAACCAAATGTCATTTCTAACAACACTCATTCCACAACATTCACACATTTGAATCAAACTTGTAAAACGAACTGTGTATGCTTGTATTCTAGTTTTAAGCGTAGTCTTTGATTCTAAGCTTATTTTTGAATTCTAATGACATGGAGACGATTATATGCATTAGGGTTCTCATAAAAGTAAACCAAAATGTCATTTCTAACAACACTCATTCCACAACATTCACACATTTGAATCAAACTTGTAAAACGAACTGTGCATGCTTGTATTCTACTTTTGAGCTTATTCTTCGATTCTAAGCTTATTTTTGAATTGTAATGACATGGAGACGATTATATGTGTTAGGGTTCTCATAAAAGTAAACCAAATGTCATTTCTAGCAACACTCATTCCACAACATTCACACATTTGAATCAAACTTGTAAAACGAACTGTGCATGCATGTATGCTAGTTTTGAGCCTATTATTTGATTCTAAGCTTATTTTTGAATTCTAATGACATGGAGACGATTATATGCGTTAGGGTTCTCATAAAAGTAAACCAAAATGTGATTTCTAACAACACTCATTCCACAACATTCACACATTTGAATCAAACTTGTAAAACGAACTGTGCATGCATGTATGTTAGTTTTGAGCCTATTATTTAATTCTAAGCTTATTTTTGAATTCTAATGACATGGAGACGATTATATGTGTTAGGGTAGTTATAAAACTAAACCAAATGTCATTTATAACCACACTCATTCCACAACATTCACACATTAGAATCAAACTTGTAAAACGAACTGTGCATGCTTGTATTTTACTTTTGAGTTTATTCTTCGATTCTAAGCTTATTTTTAAATTCTAATGACATGGAGACGATTATATGTGTTAGGGTTGTCATAAAAGTAAACCAAATGTCATTTCTAACAACACTCATTCCACAACATTCACACATTTGAACAAACTTGTAAAACGAACTGTTTATGCTTGTATTCTAGTTTTAAGCGTAGTCTTTGATTCTAAGCTTATTTTTGAATTCTAATGACATGGAGACGATTATATGCGTTAGGGTTCTCATAAAAGTAAACCAAAATGTCATTTCTAACAACACTCATTCCACAACATTCACACATTTGAATCAAACTTGTAAAACGAACTGTGCATGCTTGTATTTTACTTTAGAGTTTATTCTTCGATTCTAAGCTTATTTTTGAATTCTAATGACATGGAGACGATTATATGTGTTAGGGTTGTCATAAAAGTAAACCAAAATGTCATTTCTAACAACACTCATTCCACAACATTCACACATTTGAATCAAACTTGTAAAACGAACTGTGCATGCTTGTATTCTACTTTTGAGCTTATTCTTCGATTCTAAGCTTATTTTTGAATTGTAATGACATGGAGACGATTATATGTGTTAGGGTTCTCATAAAAGTAAACCAAATGTCATTTCTAGCAACACTCATTCCACAACATTCACACATTTGAATCAAACTTGTAACACGAACTGTGCATGCATGCATGCTAGTTTTGAGCCTATTATTTGATTCTAAGCTTATTTTTGAATTCTAATGACATGGAGACGATTATATGCGTTAGGGTTCTCATAAAAGTAAACCAAAATGTCATTTCTAACAACACTCATTCCACAACATTCACACATTTGAATCAAACTTGTAAAACGAACTGTGCATGCATGTATGCTAGTTTTGAGCCTATTATTTAATTCTAAGCTTATTTTTGAATTCTAATGACATGGAGACGTTTATATGTGTTAGGGTAGTTATAAAACTAAACCAAATGTCATTTATAACCACACTCATTCCACAACATTCACATATTAGAATCAAACTTGTAAAACGAACTGTGCATGCTTGTATTTTACTTTTGAGTTTATTCTTCGATTCTAAGCTTATTTTTAAATTCTAATGACATGGAGACGATTATATGTGTTAGGGTTGTCATAAAAGTAAACCAAATGTCATTTCTAACAACACTCATTCCACAACATTCACACATTTGAACAAACTTGTAAAACGAACTGTTTATGCTTGTATTCTAGTTTTAAGCGTAGTCTTTGATTCTAAGCTTATTTTTGAATTCTAATGACATGGAGACGATTATATGTGTTAGGGTGGTCATAAAAGTAAACCCATTGTCATTTCTAACCAAACTCTTTCCACAATATTCACACATTTGAATCAAACTTGTAAAACGAACTGTGCATGCTTGTATTCTAGTTTTGAGCTTATTCTTTGATTCTAAGCTTATTTTTGAATTCTAATGACATGGAGACGATTATATGTGTTAGGGTAGTTATAAAACTAAACCAAATGTCATTTATAACCACACTCATTCCACAACATTCACACATTAGAATCAAACTTGTAAAACGAACTGTGCATGCTTGTATTTTACTTTTGAGTTTATTCTTCGATTCTAAGCTTATTTTTGAATTCTAATGACATGGAGACGATTATATGTGTTAGGGTTGTCATAAAAGTAAACCAAATGTCGTTTCTAACAACACTCATTCCACAACATTCACATATTTGAATCAAACTTGTAAAACGAACTATGCATGCTTGTATTCTACTTTTAGCTTATACTTCGATTCTAAGCTTATTTTTGAATTCTAATGACATGGAGACAATTATATGTGTTAGGGTTGTCATAAAAGTAAACCAAATGTCATTTCTAACAACACTCATTCCACAACATTCACACATTTGAATCAAACTTGTAAAACGAACTGTTTATGCTTGTATTCTAGTTTTAAGCGTAGTCTTTGATTCTAACCTTATTTTTGAATTCTAATGACATGGAGACGATTATATGCGTTAGGGTTCTCATAAAAGTAAACCAAAATGTCATTTCTAACAACACTCATTCCACAACATTCACACATTTGAATCAAACTTGTAAAACGAACTGTGCATGCTTGTATTTTACTTTAGAGTTTATTCTTCGATTCTAAGCTTATTTTTGAATTCTAATGACATGGAGACGATTATATGTGTTAGAGTTGTCATAAAAGTAAACCAAATGTCATTTCTAACAACACTCATTCCACAACATTCACACATTTGAATCAAACTTGTAAAACGAACTGTGCATGCATGTATCCTAGTTTTGAGCTTATTCTTTGATTCTAAGCTTATTTTTGAATTCTAATGACATGGAGACGATTATATGTGTTAGGGTTCTCATAAAAGTAAACCAAATGTCATTTCTTACAACACTCATTCCACAACATTCACACATTTGAATCAAACTCGTAAAACGAACTGTGCATGCTTGTATTCTACTTTTGAGCTTATTCCTCGATTCTAAGCTTATTTTTTAATTCTAATGACATGGAGACAATTATATGTGTTAGGGTTGTCATAAAAGTAAACCAAAATGTCATTTCTAACAACACTCATTCCACAACATTCACACATTTGAATCAAACTTGTAAAACGAACTGTGTATGCTTGTATTCTAGTTTTAAGCGTAGTCTTTGATTCTAAGCTTATTTTTTAATTCTAATGACATGGAGACGATTATATGCGTTAGGGTTCTCATAAAAGTAAACCAAAATGTCATTTCTAACAACACTCATTCCACAACATTCACACATTTGAATCAAACTTGTAAAACGAACTGTGCATGCATGTATGCTAGTTTTGAGCCTATTATTTGATTCTAAGCTTATTTTTGAATTCTAATGACATGGAGACGATTATATGCGTTAGGGTTCTCATAAAAGTAAACCAAAATGTCATTTCTAACAACACTCATTCCACAACATTCACACATTTGAATCAAACTTGTAAAACGAACTGTGCATGCATGTATGCTAGTTTTGAGCCTATTATTTAATTCTAAGCTTATTTTTGAATTCTAATGACATGGAGACGATTATATGTGTTAGGGTAGTTATAAAACTAAACCAAATGTCATTTATAACCACACTCATTCCACAACATTCACATATTAGAATCAAACTTGTAAAACGAACTGTGCATGCTTGTATTTTACTTTTGAGTTTATTCTTCGATTCTAAGCTTATTTTTAAATTCTAATGACATGGAGACGATTATATGTGTTAGGGTTGTCATAAAAGCAAACCAAATGTCATTTCTAACAACACTCATTCCACAACATTCACACATTTGAACAAACTTGTAAAACGAACTGTTTATGCTTGTATTTAGTTTTAAGCGTAGTCTTTGATTCTAAGCTTATTTTTGAATTCTAATGACATGGAGACGATTATATGTGTTAGGGTTGTCATAAAAGTAAACAAAATGTCATTTCTAACAACACTCATTCCACAACATTCACACATTTGAATCAAACTTGTAAAACGAACTGTTTATGCTTGTATTCTAGTTTTAAGCGTAGTCTTTGATTCTAAGCTTATTTTTGAATTCTAATGACATGGAGACGATTATATGTGTTAGGGTGGTCATAAAAGTAAACCCATTGTCATTTCTAACCAAACTCTTTCCACAATATTCACACATTTGAATCAAACTTGTAAAACGAACTGTGCATGCTTGTATTCTACTTTTAAGCTTATTCTTTGATTCTAAGCTTATTTTTGAATTCTAATGACATGGAGACGATTATATGCGTTAGGGTTCTCATAAAAGTAAACCAAAATGTCATTTCTAACAACACTCATTCCACAACATTCACACATTTGAATCAAACTTGTAAAACGAACTGTGCATGCATGTATGCTAGTTTTGAGCCTATTATTTGATTCTAAGCTTATTTTTGAATTCTAATGACATGGAGACGATTATATGTGTTAGGGTAGTTATAAAACTAAACCAAATGTCATTTATAACCACACTCATTCCACAACATTCACACATTAGAATCAAACTTGTAAAACGAACTGTGCATGCTTGTATTTTACTTTTGAGTTTATTCTTCGATTCTAAGTTTATTTTTGAATTCTAATGACATGGAGACGATTATATGTGTTAGGGTTGTCATAAAAGTAAACCAAATGTCGTTTCTAACAACACTCATTCCACAACATTCACATATTTGAATCAAACTTGTAAAACGAACTATGCATGCTTGTATTCTACTTTTAGCTTATACTTCGATTCTAAGCTTATTTTTGAATTCTAATGACATGGAGACAATTATATGTGTTAGGGTTGTCATAAAAGTAAACCAAATGTCATTTCTAACAACACTCATTCCACAACATTCACACATTTGAATCAAACTTGTAAAACGAACTGTTTATGCTTGTATTCTAGTTTTAAGCGTAGTCTTTGATTCTAACCTTATTTTTGAATTCTAATGACATGGAGACGATTATATGCGTTAGGGTTCTCATAAAAGTAAACCAAAATGTCATTTCTAACAACACTCATTCCACAACATTCACACATTTGAATCAAACTTGTAAAACGAACTGTTTATGCTTGTATTCTAGTTTTAAGCGTAGTCTTTGATTCTAACCTTATTTTTGAATTCTAATGACATGGAGACGATTATATGCGTTAGGGTTCTCATAAAAGTAAACCAAAATGTCATTTCTAACAACACTCATTCCACAACATTCACACATTTGAATCAAACTTGTAAAACGAACTGTGCATGCTTGTATTTTACTTTAGAGTTTATTCTTCGATTCTAAGCTTATTTTTGAATTCTAATGACATGGAGACGATTATATGTGTTAGAGTTGTCATAAAAGTAAACCAAATGTCATTTCTAACAACACTCATTCCACAACATTCAAACATTTGAATCAAACTTGTAAAACGAACTGTGCATGCATGTATCCTAGTTTTGAGCTTATTCTTTGATTCTAAGCTTATTTTTGAATTCTAATGACATGGAGACGATTATATGTGTTAGGGTTCTCATAAAAGTAAACCAAATGTCATTTCTTACAACACTCATTCCACAACATTCACACATTTGAATCAAACTCGTAAAACGAACTGTGCATGCTTGTATTCTACTTTTGAGCTTATTCCTCGATTCTAAGCTTATTTTTTAATTCTAATGACATGGAGAGAATTATATGTGTTAGGGTTGTCATAAAAGTAAACCAAAATGTCATTTCTAACAACACTCATTCCACAACATTCACACATTTGAATCAAACTTGTAAAACGAACTGTGTATGCTTGTATTCTAGTTTTAAGCGTAGTCTTTGATTCTAAGCTTATTTTTGAATTCTAATGACATGGAGACGATTATATGCATTAGGGTTCTCATAAAAGTAAACCAAAATGTCATTTCTAACAACACTCATTCCACAACATTCACACATTTGAATCAAACTTGTAAAACGAACTGTGCATGCTTGTATTCTACTTTTGAGCTTATTCTTCGATTCTAAGCTTATTTTTGAATTGTAATGACATGGAGACGATTATATGTGTTAGGGTTCTCATAAAAGTAAACCAAATGTCATTTCTAGCAACACTCATTCCACAACATTCACACATTTGAATCAAACTTGTAAAACGAACTGTGCATGCATGTATGCTAGTTTTGAGCCTATTATTTGATTCTAAGCTTATTTTTGAATTCTAATGACATGGAGACGATTATATGCGTTAGGGTTCTCATAAAAGTAAACCAAAATGTCATTTCTAACAACACTCATTCCACAACATTCACACATTTGAATCAAACTTGTAAAACGAACTGTGCATGCTTGTATTTTACTTTTGAGTTTATTCTTCGATTCTAAGCTTATTTTTGAATTCTAATGACATGGAGACGATTATATGCATTAGGGTTCTCATAAAAGTAAACCAAAATGTCATTTCTAACAACACTCATTCCACAACATTCACACATTTGAATCAAACTTGTAAAACGAACTGTGCATGCTTGTATTTTACTTTTGAGTTTATTCTTCGATTCTAAGCTTATTTTTAAATTCTAATGACATGGAGACGATTATATGTGTTAGGGTTGTCATAAAAGTAAACCAAATGTCATTTCTAACAACACTCATTCCACAACATTCACACATTTGAACAAACTTGTAAAACGAACTGTTTATGCTTGTATTCTAGTTTTAAGCGTAGTCTTTGATTCTAAGCTTATTTTTGAATTCTAATGACATGGAGACGATTATATGTGTTAGGGTGGTCATAAAAGTAAACCCATTGTCATTTCTAACCAAACTCTTTCCACAATATTCACACATTTGAATCAAACTTGTAAAACGAACTGTGCATGCTTGTATTCTAGTTTTGAGCTTATTCTTTGATTCTAAGCTTATTTTTGAATTCTAATGACATGGAGACGATTATATGTGTTAGGGTAGTTATAAAACTAAACCAAATGTCATTTATAACCACACTCATTCCACAACATTCACACATTAGAATCAAACTTGTAAAACGAACTGTGCATGCTTGTATTTTACTTTTGAGTTTATTCTTCGATTCTAAGCTTATTTTTGAATTCTAATGACATGGAGACGATTATATGTGTTAGGGTTGTCATAAAAGTAAACCAAATGTCGTTTCTAACAACACTCATTCCACAACATTCACATATTTGAATCAAACTTGTAAAACGAACTATGCATGCTTGTATTCTACTTTTAGCTTATACTTCGATTCTAAGCTTATTTTTGAATTCTAATGACATGGAGACAATTATATGTGTTAGGGTTGTCATAAAAGTAAACCAAATGTCATTTCTAACAACACTCATTCCACAACATTCACACATTTGAATCAAACTTGTAAAACGAACTGTTTATGCTTGTATTCTAGTTTTAAGCGTAGTCTTTGATTCTAACCTTATTTTTGAATTCTAATGACATGGAGACGATTATATGCGTTAGGGTTCTCATAAAAGTAAACCAAAATGTCATTTCTAACAACACTCATTCCACAACATTCACACATTTGAATCAAACTTGTAAAACGAACTGTGCATGCTTGTATTTTACTTTAGAGTTTATTCTTCGATTCTAAGCTTATTTTTGAATTCTAATGACATGGAGACGATTATATGTGTTAGAGTTGTCATAAAAGTAAACCAAATGTCATTTCTAACAACACTCATTCCACAACATTCACACATTTGAATCAAACTTGTAAAACGAACTGTGCATGCATGTATCCTAGTTTTGAGCTTATTCTTTGATTCTAAGCTTATTTTTGAATTCTAATGACATGGAGACGATTATATGTGTTAGGGTTCTCATAAAAGTAAACCAAATGTCATTTCTTACAACACTCATTCCACAACATTCACACATTTGAATCAAACTCGTAAAACGAACTGTGCATGCTTGTATTCTACTTTTGAGCTTATTCCTCGATTCTAAGCTTATTTTTTAATTCTAATGACATGGAGACAATTATATGTGTTAGGGTTGTCATAAAAGTAAACCAAAATGTCATTTCTAACAACACTCATTCCACAACATTCACACATTTGAATCAAACTTGTAAAACGAACTGTGTATGCTTGTATTCTAGTTTTAAGCGTAGTCTTTGATTCTAAGCTTATTTTTTAATTCTAATGACATGGAGACGATTATATGCATTAGGGTTCTCATAAAAGTAAACCAAAATGTCATTTCTAACAACACTCATTCCACAACATTCACACATTTGAATCAAACTTGTAAAACGAACTGTGCATGCTTGTATTCTACTTTTGAGCTTATTCTTCGATTCTAAGCTTATTTTTGAATTGTAATGACATGGAGACGATTATATGTGTTAGGGTTCTCATAAAAGTAAACCAAATGTCATTTCTAGCAACACTCATTCCACAACATTCACACATTTGAATCAAACTTGTAAAACGAACTGTGCATGCATGTATGCTAGTTTTGAGCCTATTATTTGATTCTAAGCTTATTTTTGAATTCTAATGACATGGAGACGATTATATGCGTTAGGGTTCTCATAAAAGTAAACCAAAATGTCATTTCTAACAACACTCATTCCACAACATTCACACATTTGAATCAAACTTGTAAAACGAACTGTGCATGCATGTATGCTAGTTTTGAGCCTATTATTTAATTCTAAGCTTATTTTTGAATTCTAATGACATGGAGACGATTATATGTGTTAGGGTAGTTATAAAACTAAACCAAATGTCATTTATAACCACACTCATTCCACAACATTCACATATTAGAATCAAACTTGTAAAACGAACTGTGCATGCTTGTATTTTACTTTTGAGTTTATTCTTCGATTCTAAGCTTATTTTTAAATTCTAATGACATGGAGACGATTATATGTGTTAGGGTTGTCATAAAAGCAAACCAAATGTCATTTCTAACAACACTCATTCCACAACATTCACACATTTGAACAAACTTGTAAAACGAACTGTTTATGCTTGTATTTAGTTTTAAGCGTAGTCTTTGATTCTAAGCTTATTTTTGAATTCTAATGACATGGAGACGATTATATGTGTTAGGGTTGTCATAAAAGTAAACAAAATGTCATTTCTAACAACACTCATTCCACAACATTCACACATTTGAATCAAACTTGTAAAACGAACTGTTTATGCTTGTATTCTAGTTTTAAGCGTAGTCTTTGATTCTAAGCTTATTTTTGAATTCTAATGACATGGAGACGATTATATGTGTTAGGGTGGTCATAAAAGTAAACCCATTGTCATTTCTAACCAAACTCTTTCCACAATATTCACACATTTGAATCAAACTTGTAAAACGAACTGTGCATGCTTGTATTCTACTTTTAAGCTTATTCTTTGATTCTAAGCTTATTTTTGAATTCTAATGACATGGAGACGATTATATGCGTTAGGGTTCTCATAAAAGTAAACCAAAATGTCATTTCTAACAACACTCATTCCACAACATTCACACATTTGAATCAAACTTGTAAAACGAACTGTGCATGCATGTATGCTAGTTTTGAGCCTATTATTTGATTCTAAGCTTATTTTTGAATTCTAATGACATGGAGACGATTATATGTGTTAGGGTAGTTATAAAACTAAACCAAATGTCATTTATAACCACACTCATTCCACAACATTCACACATTAGAATCAAACTTGTAAAACGAACTGTGCATGCTTGTATTTTACTTTTGAGTTTATTCTTCGATTCTAAGCTTATTTTTGAATTCTAATGACATGGAGACGATTATATGTGTTAGGGTTGTCATAAAAGTAAACCAAATGTCGTTTCTAACAACACTCATTCCACAACATTCACATATTTGAATCAAACTTGTAAAACGAACTATGCATGCTTGTATTCTACTTTTAGCTTATACTTCGATTCTAAGCTTATTTTTGAATTCTAATGACATGGAGACAATTATATGTGTTAGGGTTGTCATAAAAGTAAACCAAATGTCATTTCTAACAACACTCATTCCACAACATTCACACATTTGAATCAAACTTGTAAAACGAACTGTTTATGCTTGTATTCTAGTTTTAAGCGTAGTCTTTGATTCTAACCTTATTTTTGAATTCTAATGACATGGAGACGATTATATGCGTTAGGGTTCTCATAAAAGTAAACCAAAATGTCATTTCTAACAACACTCATTCCACAACATTCACACATTTGAATCAAACTTGTAAAACGAACTGTGCATGCTTGTATTTTACTTTAGAGTTTATTCTTCGATTCTAAGCTTATTTTTGAATTCTAATGACATGGAGACGATTATATGTGTTAGAGTTGTCATAAAAGTAAACCAAATGTCATTTCTAACAACACTCATTCCACAACATTCACACATTTGAATCAAACTTGTAAAACGAACTGTGCATGCATGTATCCTAGTTTTGAGCTTATTCTTTGATTCTAAGCTTATTTTTGAATTCTAATGACATGGAGACGATTATATGTGTTAGGGTTCTCATAAAAGTAAACCAAATGTCATTTCTTACAACACTCATTCCACAACATTCACACATTTGAATCAAACTCGTAAAACGAACTGTGCATGCTTGTATTCTACTTTTGAGCTTATTCCTCGATTCTAAGCTTATTTTTTAATTCTAATGACATGGAGACAATTATATGTGTTAGGGTTGTCATAAAAGTAAACCAAAATGTCATTTCTAACAACACTCATTCCACAACATTCACACATTTGAATCAAACTTGTAAAACGAACTGTGTATGCTTGTATTCTAGTTTTAAGCGTAGTCTTTGATTCTAAGCTTATTTTTTAATTCTAATGACATGGAGACGATTATATGCATTAGGGTTCTCATAAAAGTAAACCAAAATGTCATTTCTAACAACACTCATTCCACAACATTCACACATTTGAATCAAACTTGTAAAACGAACTGTGCATGCTTGTATTCTACTTTTGAGCTTATTCTTCGATTCTAAGCTTATTTTTGAATTGTAATGACATGGAGACGATTATATGTGTTAGGGTTCTCATAAAAGTAAACCAAATGTCATTTCTAGCAACACTCATTCCACAACATTCACACATTTGAATCAAACTTGTAAAACGAACTGTGCATGCATGTATGCTAGTTTTGAGCCTATTATTTGATTCTAAGCTTATTTTTGAATTCTAATGACATGGAGACGATTATATGCGTTAGGGTTCTCATAAAAGTAAACCAAAATGTCATTTCTAACAACACTCATTCCACAACATTCACACATTTGAATCAAACTTGTAAAACGAACTGTGCATGCATGTATGCTAGTTTTGAGCCTATTATTTAATTCTAAGCTTATTTTTGAATTCTAATGACATGGAGACGATTATATGTGTTAGGGTAGTTATAAAACTAAACCAAATGTCATTTATAACCACACTCATTCCACAACATTCACATATTAGAATCAAACTTGTAAAACGAACTGTGCATGCTTGTATTTTACTTTTGAGTTTATTCTTCGATTCTAAGCTTATTTTTAAATTCTAATGACATGGAGACGATTATATGTGTTAGGGTTGTCATAAAAGCAAACCAAATGTCATTTCTAACAACACTCATTCCACAACATTCACACATTTGAACAAACTTGTAAAACGAACTGTTTATGCTTGTATTTAGTTTTAAGCGTAGTCTTTGATTCTAAGCTTATTTTTGAATTCTAATGACATGGAGACGATTATATGTGTTAGGGTTGTCATAAAAGTAAACAAAATGTCATTTCTAACAACACTCATTCCACAACATTCACACATTTGAATCAAACTTGTAAAACGAACTGTTTATGCTTGTATTCTAGTTTTAAGCGTAGTCTTTGATTCTAAGCTTATTTTTGAATTCTAATGACATGGAGACGATTATATGTGTTAGGGTGGTCATAAAAGTAAACCCATTGTCATTTATAACCAAACTCTTTCCACAATATTCACACATTTGAATCAAACTTGTAAAACGAACTGTGCATGCTTGTATTCTACTTTTAAGCTTATTCTTTGATTCTAAGCTTATTTTTGAATTCT
Organism: Spergularia bocconei; assembly: GCA_963457585.1. Lineage (NCBI taxonomy): Eukaryota > Viridiplantae > Streptophyta > Magnoliopsida > Caryophyllales > Caryophyllaceae > Spergularia > Spergularia bocconei. Next base: position 11,911,028 of record OY734956.1, read on the forward strand.
AATGACATGGAGACGATTATATGCGTTAGGGTTCTCATAAAAGTAAACCAAAATGTCATTTCTAACAACACTCATTCCACAACATTCACACATTTGAATCAAACTTGTAAAACGAACTGTGCATGCATGTATGCTAGTTTTGAGCCTATTATTTGATTCTAAGCTTATTTTTGAATTCTAATGACATGGAGACGATTATATGTGTTAGGGTAGTTATAAAACTAAACCAAATGTCATTTATAACCACACTCATTCCACAACATTCACACATTAGAATCAAACTTGTAAAACGAACTGTGCATGCTTGTATTTTACTTTTGAGTTTATTCTTCGATTCTAAGCTTATTTTTGAATTCTAATGACATGGAGACGATTATATGTGTTAGGGTTGTCATAAAAGTAAACCAAATGTCGTTTCTAACAACACTCATTCCACAACATTCACATATTTGAATCAAACTTGTAAAACGAACTATGCATGCTTGTATTCTACTTTTAGCTTATACTTCGATTCTAAGCTTATTTTTGAATTCTAATGACATGGAGACAATTATATGTGTTAGGGTTGTCATAAAAGTAAACCAAATGTCATTTCTAACAACACTCATTCCACAACATTCACACATTTGAATCAAACTTGTAAAACGAACTGTTTATGCTTGTATTCTAGTTTTAAGCGTAGTCTTTGATTCTAACCTTATTTTTGAATTCTAATGACATGGAGACGATTATATGCGTTAGGGTTCTCATAAAAGTAAACCAAAATGTCATTTCTAACAACACTCATTCCACAACATTCACACATTTGAATCAAACTTGTAAAACGAACTGTGCATGCTTGTATTTTACTTTAGAGTTTATTCTTCGATTCTAAGCTTATTTTTGAATTCTAATGACATGGAGACGATTATATGTGTTAGAGTTGTCATAAAAGTAAACCAAATGTCATTTCTAACAACACTGATTCCACAACATTCACACATTTGAATCAAACTTGTAAAACGAACTGTGCATGCATGTATCCTAGTTTTGAGCTTATTCTTTGATTCTAAGCTTATTTTTGAATTCTAATGACATGGAGACGATTATATGTGTTAGGGTTCTCATAAAAGTAAACCAAATGTCATTTCTTACAACACTCATTCCACAACATTCACACATTTGAATCAAACTCGTAAAACGAACTGTGCATGCTTGTATTCTACTTTTGAGCTTATTCCTCGATTCTAAGCTTATTTTTTAATTCTAATGACATGGAGACAATTATATGTGTTAGGGTTGTCATAAAAGTAAACCAAAATGTCATTTCTAACAACACTCATTCCACAACATTCACACATTTGAATCAAACTTGTAAAACGAACTGTGTATGCTTGTATTCTAGTTTTAAGCGTAGTCTTTGATTCTAAGCTTATTTTTTAATTCTAATGACATGGAGACGATTATATGCATTAGGGTTCTCATAAAAGTAAACCAAAATGTCATTTCTAACAACACTCATTCCACAACATTCACACATTTGAATCAAACTTGTAAAACGAACTGTGCATGCTTGTATTCTACTTTTGAGCTTATTCTTCGATTCTAAGCTTATTTTTGAATTGTAATGACATGGAGACGATTATATGTGTTAGGGTTCTCATAAAAGTAAACCAAATGTCATTTCTAGCAACACTCATTCCACAACATTCACACATTTGAATCAAACTTGTAAAACGAACTGTGCATGCATGTATGCTAGTTTTGAGCCTATTATTTGATTCTAAGCTTATTTTTGAATTCTAATGACATGGAGACGATTATATGCGTTAGGGTTCTCATAAAAGTAAACCAAAATGTCATTTCTAACAACACTCATTCCACAACATTCACACATTTGAATCAAACTTGTAAAACGAACTGTGCATGCATGTATGCTAGTTTTGAGCCTATTATTTAATTCTAAGCTTATTTTTGAATTCTAATGACATGGAGACGATTATATGTGTTAGGGTAGTTATAAAACTAAACCAAATGTCATTTATAACCACACTCATTCCACAACATTCACATATTAGAATCAAACTTGTAAAACGAACTGTGCATGCTTGTATTTTACTTTTGAGTTTATTCTTCGATTCTAAGCTTATTTTTAAATTCTAATGACATGGAGACGATTATATGTGTTAGGGTTGTCATAAAAGCAAACCAAATGTCATTTCTAACAACACTCATTCCACAACATTCACACATTTGAATCAAACTCGTAAAACGAACTGTGCATGCTTGTATTCTACTTTTGAGCTTATTCCTCGATTCTAAGCTTATTTTTTAATTCTAATGACATGGAGAGAATTATATGTGTTAGGGTTGTCATAAAAGTAAACCAAAATGTCATTTCTAACAACACTCATTCCACAACATTCACACATTTGAATCAAACTTGTAAAACGAACTGTGTATGCTTGTATTCTAGTTTTAAGCGTAGTCTTTGATTCTAAGCTTATTTTTGAATTCTAATGACATGGAGACGATTATATGCATTAGGGTTCTCATAAAAGTAAACCAAAATGTCATTTCTAACAACACTCATTCCACAACATTCACACATTTGAATCAAACTTGTAAAACGAACTGTGCATGCTTGTATTCTACTTTTGAGCTTATTCTTCGATTCTAAGCTTATTTTTGAATTGTAATGACATGGAGACGATTATATGTGTTAGGGTTCTCATAAAAGTAAACCAAATGTCATTTCTAGCAACACTCATTCCACAACATTCACACATTTGAATCAAACTTGTAAAACGAACTGTGCATGCATGTATGCTAGTTTTGAGCCTATTATTTGATTCTAAGCTTATTTTTGAATTCTAATGACATGGAGACGATTATATGCGTTAGGGTTCTCATAAAAGTAAACCAAAATGTCATTTCTAACAACACTCATTCCACAACATTCACACATTTGAATCAAACTTGTAAAACGAACTGTGCATGCATGTATGTTAGTTTTGAGCCTATTATTTAATTCTAAGCTTATTTTTGAATTCTAATGACATGGAGACGATTATATGTGTTAGGGTAGTTATAAAACTAAACCAAATGTCATTTATAACCACACTCATTCCACAACATTCACACATTAGAATCAAACTTGTAAAACGAACTGTGCATGCTTGTATTTTACTTTTGAGTTTATTCTTCGATTCTAAGCTTATTTTTAAATTCTAGTGACATGGAGACGATTATATGTGTTAGGGTTGTCATAAAAGTAAACCAAATGTCATTTCTAACAACACTCATTCCACAACATTCACACATTTGAACAAACTTGTAAAACGAACTGTTTATGCTTGTATTCTAGTTTTAAGCGTAGTCTTTGATTCTAAGCTTATTTTTGAATTCTAATGACATGGAGACGATTATATGTGTTAGGGTTGTCATATAAGTAAACAAAATGTCATTTCTAACAACACTCATTCCACAACATTCACACATTTGAATCAAACTTGTAAAACGAACTGTTTATACTTGTATTCTAGTTTTAAGCGTAGTCTTTGATTCTAAGCTTATTTTTGAATTCTAATGACATGGAGACGATTATATGTGATAGGGTGGTCATAAAAGTAAACCCATTGTCATTTCTAACCAAACTCTTTCCACAATATTCACGCATTTGAATCAAACTTGTAAAACGAACTGTGCATGCTTGTATTCTACTTTTGTGCTTATTCTTTGATTCTAAGCTTATTTTTTAATTCTAATGACATGGAGACGATTATATGCGTTAGGGTTCTCATAAAAGTAAACCAAAATGTCATTTCTAACAACACTCATTCCACAACATTCACACATTTGAATCAAACTTGTAAAACGAACTGTGCATGCATGTATGCTAGTTTTGAGCCTATTATTTGATTCTAAGCTTATTTTTGAATTCTAATGACATGGAGACGATTATATGTGTTAGGGTAGTTATAAAACTAAACCAAATATCATTTATAACCACACTCATTCCACAACATTCACACATTAGAATCAAACTTGTAAAACGAACTGTGCATGCTTGTATTTTACTTTTGAGTTTATTCTTCGATTCTAAGCTTATTTTTGAATTCTAATGACATGGAGACGATTATATGTGTTAGGGTTGTCATAAAAGTAAACCAAATGTCATTTCTAACAACACTCATTCCACAACATTCACACATTTGAACAAACTTGTAAAAGGAACTGTTTATGCTTGTATTCTAGTTTTAAGCGTAGTCTTTGATTCTAAGCTTATTTTTGAATTCTAATGACATGGAGACGATTATATGCATTAGGGTTCTTATAAAAGTAAACCAAACTGTCATTTCTAACAACACTCATTCCACAACATTCACACATTTGAATCAAACTTGTAAAACAAACTGTGCATGCTTGTATTCTACTTTTGAGCTTATTCTTCGATTCTAAGCTTATTTTTGAATTCTAATGACATGGAGACAATTATATGTGTTAGGGTTGTCATAAAAGTAAACCAAATGTCATTTCTAACAACACTCATTCCACAACATTCACACATTTGAATCAAACTTGTAAAACGAACTGTTTATGCTTGTATTCTAGTTTTAAGCGTAGTCTTTGATTCTAAGCTCATTTTTGAATTCTAATGACATGGAGACGATTATATGCGTTAGGGTTCTCATAAAAGTAAACCAAAATGTCATTTCTAACAACACTTATTCCACAACATTCACACATTTGAATCAAACTTGTAAAACGAACTATGCATGCTTGTATTCTACTTTTGAGCTTATACTTCGATTCTAAGCTTATTTTTGAATTCTAATGACATGGAGACGATTATATGTGTTAGGGTTGTCATAAAAGTAAACCAAATGTCATTTCTAACAACACTCATTCCACAACATTCACACATTTGAATCAAACTTGTAAAACGAACTATGCATGCTTGTATTTTACTTTAGAGTTTATTCTTCGATTCTAAGCTTATTTTTGAATTCTAATGACATGGAGACGATTATATGTGTTAGGGTTGTCATAAAAGTAAACCAAATGTCATTTCTAACAACACTCATTCCACAACATTCACACATTTGAATCAAACTTGTAAAACGAACTGTTTATGCTTGTATTCTAGTTTTAAGCGTAGTCTTTGATTCTAAGCTTATTTTTGAATTCTAATGACATGGCGACGATTATATGTGTTAGGGTGGTCATAAAAGTAAACCAAAATGTCATTTCTAACAACACTCATTCCACAACATTCACACATTTGAATCAAACTTGTAAAACGAACTTTGCATGCTTGTATTCTACTTTTGAGCTTATACTTCGATTCTAAGCTTATTTTTGAATTCTAATGACATGGAGACGATTATATGTGTTAGGGTTGTCATAATATTAAACCAAAATGTCATTTCTAACAACACTCATTCCACAACATTCACACAATTGAATCAAACTTGTAAAACGAACTATGCATGCATGTATCCTAGTTTTGAGCTTATTCTTTGATTCTAAGCCTATTTTTGAATTCTAATGACATGGAGACGATTATATGTGTTAGGGTTGTCATAAAAGTAAACCAAATGTCATTTCTAACCACACTCATTCCACAACATTCACATATTTGAATCAAACTTGTAAAACGAACTGTGCATGCATGTATGCTAGTTTTGAGCCTATTATTTGATTCTAAGCTTATTTTTGAATTCTAATGACATGGAGACGATTATATGCGTTAGGGTTCTCATAAAAGTAAACCAAAATGTCATTTCTAACAACACTCATTCCACAACATTCACACTTTTGAATCAAACTTGTAAAACGAACTGTGCATTAATCGTCTCCATGTCATTAGAATTAAAATATAAGCTTAGAATAGAAGAATAAGCTCAAAACTAGAATACAAGCATGCACAGTTCGTTTTACAAGTTTGATTCAAATGTGTGAATATTGTGGAAAGAGTTTGGTGAGAAATGACAAAGGGTTTACTTTTATGACCACCCTAACACATATAATCGTCTCCATGTCATTAGAATTCAAAAATAAGCTTAGAATCAAAGACTACGCTTAAAACTAGAATACAAGCATAAACAGTTCGTTTTACAAGTTTGATTCAAATGTGTGAATGTTGTGGAATGAGTGTTGTTAGAAATGACATTTGGTTTACTTTTATGACAACCCTAACACATATAATCGGCTCCATGTCATTAGAATTCAAAAATAAGCTTAGAATCAAAGAATAAGCTCAAAACTAGAATACAAGCATGCACAGTTCGTTTTACAAGTTTGATTCAAATGTGTGAATATTGTGGAAAGAGTTTGGTTAGAAATGACAATGGGTTTACTTTTATGACCACCCTAACACATATAATCGTCTCCATGTCATTAGAATTCAAAAATAAGCTTAGAATCAAAGACTACGCTTAAAACTAGAATACAAGCATAAACAGTTCGTTTTACAAGTTTGATTCAAATGTGTGAATGTTGTGGAATGAGTGTTGTTAGAAATGACATTTGGTTCACTTTTATGACAACCCTAACACATATAATCGTCTCCATGTCATTAGAATTCAAAAATAAGCTTAGAATCGAAGAATAAGCTCAAAAGTAAAATATAAGCATGCACAGTTCGTTTTACAAGTTTGATTCTAATATGTGAATGTTGTGGAATGAGTGTGGTTATAAATGACATTTGGTTTAGTTTTATAACTACCCTAACACATATAATCGTCTCCATGTCATTGGACTTCAAAAAAAAGCTTAGAATCAAATAATAGGCTCAAAACTAGCATACATGCATGCACAGTTCGTTTTACAAGTTTGATTCAAATGTGTGAATATTGTGGAAAGAGTTTGGTTAGAAATGACAATGGGTTTACTTTTCTGACCACCCTAACACATATAATCGTCTCCATGTCATTAGAATTCAAAAATAAGCTTAGAATCAAAGACTACGCTTAAAACTAGAATACAAGCATAAACAGTTCGTTTTACAAGTTTGATTCAAATGTGTGAATGTTGTGGAATGAGTGTTGTTAGAAATGACATTTGGTTTACTTTTATGACAACCCTAACACATATAATCGTCTCCATGTCATTAGAATTCAAAAATAAGCTTAGAATCGAAGAATAAGCTCAAAAGTAAAATATAAGCATGCACAGTTCGTTTTACAAGTTTGATTCTAATGTGTGAATGTTGTGGAATGAGTGTGGTTAGAAATGACATTTGGTTTACTTTTATGAGAACCCTAACACATATAATCGTCTCCATGTCATTAGAATTCAAAAATAAGCTTAGAATCAAAGACTACGCTTAAAACTAGAATACAAGCATAAACAGTTCGTTTTACAAGTTTGATTCAAATGTGTGAATGTTGTGGAATGAGTGTTGTTCGAAATGACATTTGGTTTACTTTTATGACAACCCTAACACATATAATCGTCTCCATGTCATTAGAATTCAAAAATAAGCTTTGAATCGAAGAATAAGCTCAAAAGTAAAATACAAGCATGCACAGTTCGTTTTACAAGTTTGATTCTAATATGTGAATGTTGTGGAATGAGTGTGGTTAGAAATGACATTTGGTTTACTTTTATGAGAACCCTAACACATATAATCGTCTCCATGTCATTAGAATTCAAAAATAAGCTTAGAATCAAAGAATAAGCTCAAAAGTAGAATACAAGCATGCACAGTTCGTTTTACAAGTTTGATTCAAATGTGTGAATATTGTGGAAAGAGTTTGGTTAGAAATGACAATGGGTTTACTTTTATGACCACCCTAACACATATAATCGTCTCCATGTCATTAGAATTCAAAAATAAGCTTAGAATCAAAGACTACGCTTAAAACTAGAATACAAGCATAAACAGTTCGTTTTACAAGTTTGATTCAAATGTGTGAATGTTGTGGAATGAGTGTTGTTAGAAATGACATTTGGTTTACTTTTATGACAACCCTAACACATATAATCGTCTCCATGTCATTAGAATTCAAAAATAAGCTTAGAATCGAAGAATAAGCTCAAAAGTAAAATATAAGCATGCACAGTTCGTTTTACAAGTTTGATTCTAATGTGTGAATGTTGTGGAATGAGTGTGGTTAGAAATGACATTTGGTTTACTTTTATGAGAACCCTAACACATATAATCGTCTCCATGTCATTAGAATTCAAAAATAAGCTTAGAATGAGAGAATAAGCTCAAAAATAGAATACAAGCATGCACAGTTCGTTTTACAAATTTGATTCAAATGTGTGAATATTGTGGAAAGAGTTTGGTTAGAAATGACAATGGGTTTACTTTTATGACCACCCTAACACATATAATCGTCTCCATGTCATTAGAATTCAAAAATAATCTTAGAATCAAAGACTACGCTTAAAACTAGAATACAAGCATAAACAGTTCGTTTTACAAGTTTGATTCAAATGTGTGAATGTTGTGGAATGAGTGTTGTTAGAAATGACATTTGGTTTACTTTTATGACAACCCTAACACATATAATCGTCTCCATGTCATTAGAATTCAAAAATAAGCTTAGAATCAAAGAATAAGCTCAAAACTAGAATACAAGCATGCACAGTTCGTTTTACAAGTTTGATTCAAATGTGTGAATATTGTGTAAAGAGTTTGGTTAGAAATGACAATGGGTTTACTTTTATGACCACCCTAACACATATAATCGTCTCCATGTCATTAGAATTCAAAAATAAGCTTAGAATCAAAGACTACGCTTAAAACTAGAATACAAGCATAAACAGTTCGTTTTACAAGTTTGATTCAAATGTGTGAATGTTGTGGAATGAGTGTTGTTAGAAATGACATTTGGTTTACTTTTATGAGAACCCTAACACATATAATCGTCTCCATGTCATTAGAATTCAAAAATAAGTTTAGAATCGAAGAATAAGCTCAAAAGTAGAATACAAGCATGCACAGTTCGTTTTACAAGTTTGAATCAAATGTGTGAATGTTGTGGAATGACTGTTGTTAGAAATGACATTTGGTTTACTTTTATGAGAACCCTAACGCATATAATCGTCTCCATGTCATTAGAATTCAAAAATAAGCTTAGAATTAAAGACTACGCTTAGAACTAGAATACAAACATAAACAGTTCGTTTTACAAGTTTGATTCAAATGTGTGAATGTTGTGGAATGAGTGTTGTTAGAAATGACATTTGGTTTACTTTTATGACAACCCTAACACATATAATCGTCTCCATGTCATTAGAATTCAAAAATAAGCTCAAAAGTAGAATACAAGCATGCACAGTTCGTTTTAAAAGTTTGATTCAAATGTGTGAATATTGTGGAAAGAGTTTGGTTAGAAATGACAATGGGTTTACTTTTATGACCACCCTAACACATATAATCGTCTCCATGTTATTAGAATTCAAAAATAAGCTTAGAATCAAAGAATAAGCTCAAAACTAGGATACATGCATGCATAGTTTGTTTTACAAGTTTGATTCAAATGTGTGAATGTTGTGGAATGAGTGTTGTTAGAAATGACATTTTGGTTTAATATTATGACATCCCTAACACATATAATCGTCTCCATGTCATTAGAATTAAAATATAAGCTTAGAATAGAAGAATAAGCTCAAAAGTAGAATACAAGCATGCACAGTTCGTTTTACAAGTTTGATTCAAATGTGTGAATGTTGTGGAATGACTGTTGTTAGAAATGACATTTGGTTTACTTTTATGAGAACCCTAACGCATATAATCGTCTCCATGTCATTAGAATTCAAAAATAAGCTTAGAATCAAAGACTACGCTTAGAACTAGAATACAAACATAAACAGTTCGTTTTACAAGTTTGATTCAAATGTGTGAATGTTGTGGAATGAGTGTTGTTAGAAATGACATTTGGTTTACTTTTATGACAACCCTAACACATATAATCGTCTCCATGTCATTAGAATTCAAAAATAAGCTTAGAATCAAAGAATAAGCTCAAAAGTAGAATACAAGCATGCACAGTTCGTTTTACAAGTTTGATTCAAATGTGTGAATATTGTGGAAAGAATTTGGTTAGAAATGACAATGGGTTTACTTTTATGACCACCCTAACACATATAATCGTCTCCATGTTATTAGAATTCAAAAATATGCTTAGAATCAAAGACTACGCTTAAAACTAGAATACAAGCATAAACAGTTCGTTTTACAAGTTTGATTCAAATGTGTGAATGTTGTGGAATGAGTGTTGTTAGAAATGACATTTTGGTTTAATATTATGACAACCCTAACACATATAATCGTCTCCATGTCATTAGAATTAAAATATAAGCTTAGAATAGAAGAATAAGCTCAAAAGTAGAATACAAGCATGCACAGTTCGTTTTACAAGTTTGATTCAAATGTGTGAATGTTGTGGAAAGAGTTTGGTTAGAAATGACAATGGGTTTACTTTTATGAGAACCCTAACACATATAATCGTCTCCATGTCATTAGAATTCAAAAATAAGTTTAGAATCGAAGAATAAGCTCAAAAGTAGAATACAAGCATGCACAGTTCGTTTTACAAGTTTGAATCAAATGTGTGAATGTTGTGGAATGACTGTTGTTAGAAATGACATTTGGTTTAGTTTTATAACTACCCTAACACATATAATCGTCTCCATGTCATTGGAATTCAAAAAAAAGCTTATAATCAAAGAATAAGCTCAAAAGTAGAATACATGCATCCATAGTTCGTTTTACAAGTTTGATTCAAATGTGTGAATGTTGTGGAATGAGTGTTGTTAGAAATGACATTTGGTTTACTTTTATGACAACAATAACACATATAATCGTCTCCATGTCATTAGAATTCAAAAATAAGCTTAGAATCGAAGAATAAGCTCAAAAGTAAAATATAAGCATGCACAGTTTGTTTTACAAGTTTGATTCTAATGTGTGAATGTTGTGGAATGAGTGTGGTTATAAATGACATTTGGTTTAGTTTTATAACTACCCTAACACATATAATCGTCTCCATGTCATTGGACTTCAAAAAAAAGCTTAGAATCAAATAATAGGCTCAAAACTAGCATACATGCATGCACAGTACGTTTTACAAGTTTGATTCAAATGTGTAAATATTGTGGAAAGAGTTTGGTTAGAAATGACAATGGGTTTACTTTTATGACCACCCTAACACATATAATCGTCTCCATGTCATTAGAATTCAAAAATAAGCTTAGAATCAAAGACTACGCTTAAAACTCGAATACAAGCATAAACAGTTCGTTTTACAAGTTTGATTCAAATGTGTGAATGTTGTGGAATGAGTGTTGTTAGAAATGACATTTGGTTTACTTTTATGACAACCCTAACACATATAATCGTCTCCATGTCATTAGAATTCAAAAATAAGCTTAGAATCGAAGAATAAGCTCAAAAGTAGAACACAAGCATGCACAGTTTGTTTTACAAGTTTGATTCAAATGTGTGAATGTTGTCGAATGAGTGTTGTTAGAAATGACATTTGGTTTACTTTTATGACAACCCTAACACATATAATCGTCTCCATGTCATTAGAATTCAAAAATAAACTTAGAGTCGAAGAATAAGCTCAAAAGTAAAATATAAGCATGCACAGTTCGTTTTACAAGTTTGATTCTAATGTGTGAATGTTGTGGAATGAGTGTGGTTATAAATGACATTTGGTTTAGTTTTATAACTACCCTAACACATATAATCGTCTCCATGTCATTGGACTTCAAAAAAAAGCTTAGAATCAAATAATAGGCTCAAAACTAGCATACATGCATGCACAGTTCGTTTTACAAGTTTGATTCAAATATGTGAATGTTCTGGAAAGAGTTTGGTTAGAAATGACAATGGGTTTACTTTTATGACCACCCTAACACATATAATCGTCTCCATGTCATTAGAATTCAAAAATAAGCTTAGAATCAAAGACTACGCTTAAAACTAGAATACAAACATAAACAGTTCGTTTTACAAGTTTGATTCAAATGTGTGAATGTTGTGGAATGAGTGTTGTTAGAAATGACATTTTGGTTTAATATTATGACATCCCTAACACATATAATCGTCTCCATGTCATTAGAATTAAAATATAAGCTTAGAATAGAAGAATAAGCTCAAAAGTAGAATACAAGCATGCACAGTTCGTTTTACAAGTTTGATTCAAATGTGTGAATGTTGTGGAATGACTGTTGTTAGAAATGACATTTGGTTTACTTTTATGAGAACCCTAACGCATATAATCGTCTCCATGTCATTAGAATTCAAAAATAAGCTTAGAATCAAAGACTACGCTTAGAACTAGAATACAAACATAAACAGTTCGTTTTACAAGTTTGATTCAAATGTGTGAATGTTGTGGAATGAGTGTGGTTAGAAATGACATTTGGTTTACTTTTATGAGAACCCTAACACATATAATCGTCTCCATGTCATTAGAATTCAAAAATAAGCTTAGAATCAAAGAATAAGCTCAAAAGTAGAATACAAGCATGCACAGTTCGTTTTACAAGTTTGATTCAAATGTGTGAATATTGTGGAAAGAGTTTGGTTAGAAATGACAATGGGTTTACTTTTATGACCACCCTAACACATATAATCGTCTCCATGTCATTAGAATTCAAAAATAAGCTTAGAATCAAAGACTACGCTTAAAACTAGAATACAAGCATAAACAGTTCGTTTTACAAGTTTGATTCAAATGTGTGAATGTTGTGGAATGAGTGTTGTTCGAAATGACATTTGGTTTACTTTTATGACAACCCTAACACATATAATCGTCTCCATGTCATTAGAATTCAAAAATAAGCTTTGAATCGAAGAATAAGCTCAAAAGTAAAATACAAGCATGCACAGTTCGTTTTACAAGTTTGATTCTAATATGTGAATGTTGTGGAATGAGTGTGGTTAGAAATGACATTTGGTTTACTTTTATGAGAACCCTAACACATATAATCATCTCCATGTCATTAGAATTCAAAAATAAGCTTAGAATCAAAGAATAAGCTCAAAAGTAGAATACAAGCATGCACAGTTCGTTTTACAAGTTTGATTCAAATGTGTGAATATTGTGGAAAGAGTTTGGTTAGAAATGACAATGGGTTTACTTTTATGACCACCCTAACACATATAATCGTCTCCATGTCATTAGAATTCAAAAATAAGCTTAGAATCAAAGACTACGCTTAAAACTAGAATACAAGCATAAACAGTTCGTTTTACAAGTTTGATTCAAATGTGTGAATGTTGTGGAATGAGTGTTGTTAGAAATGACATTTGGTTTACTTTTATGACAACCCTAACACATATAATCGTCTCCATGTCATTAGAATTCAAAAATAAGCTTAGAATCGAAGAATAAGCTCAAAAGTAAAATATAAGCATGCACAGTTCGTTTTACAAGTTTGATTCTAATGTGTGAATGTTGTGGAATGAGTGTGGTTAGAAATGACATTTGGTTTACTTTTATGAGAACCCTAACACATATAATCGTCTCCATGTCATTAGAATTCAAAAATAAGCTTAGAATGAGAGAATAAGCTCAAAAATAGAATACAAGCATGCACAGTTCGTTTTACAAATTTGATTCAAATGTGTGAATATTGTGGAAAGAGTTTGGTTAGAAATGACAATGGGTTTACTTTTATGACCACCCTAACACATATAATCGTCTCCATGTCATTAGAATTCAAAAATAAGCTTAGAATCAAAGAATAAGCTCAAAACTAGGATACATGCATGCATAGTTCGTTTTACAAGTTTGATTCAAATGTGTGAATGTTGTGGAATGAGTGTTGTTAGAAATGACATTTTGGTTTAATATTATGACATCCCTAACACATATAATCGTCTCCATGTCATTAGAATTAAAATATAAGCTTAGAATAGAAGAATAAGCTCAAAAGTAGAATACAAGCATGCACAGTTCGTTTTACAAGTTTGATTCAAATGTGTGAATGTTGTGGAATGACTGTTGTTAGAAATGACATTTGGTTTACTTTTATGAGAACCCTAACACATATAATCGTCTCCATGTCATTAGAATTCAAAAATAAGCTTAGAATCAAAGACTACGCTTAAAACTAGAATACAAGCATAAACAGTTCGTTTTACAAGTTTGATTCAAATGTGTGAATGTTGTGGAATGAGTGTTGTTAGAAATGACATTTGGTTTACTTTTATGACAACCCTAACACATATAATCGTCTCCATGTCATTAGAATTCAAAAATAAGCTTAGAATCGAAGAATAAGCTCAAAAGTAAAATATAAGCATGCATAGGTCGTTTTACAAGTTTGATTCTAATATGTGAATGTTGTGGAATGAGTGTGGTTAGAAATGACATTTGGTTTACTTTTATGAGAACCCTAACACATATAATCGTCTCCATGTCATTAGAATTCAAAAATAAGCTTAGAATCAAAGAATAAGCTCAAAAGTAGAATACAAGCATGCACAGTTCGTTTTACAAGTTTGATTCAAATGTGTGAATATTGTGGAAAGAGTTTGGTTAGAAATGACAATGGGTTTACTTTTATGACCACCCTAACACATATAATCGTCTCCATGTCATTAGAATTCAAAAATAAGCTTAGAATCAAAGACTACGCTTAAAACTAGAATACAAGCATAAACAGTTCGTTTTACAAGTTTGATTCAAATGTGTGAATGTTGTGGAATGAGTGTTGTTCGAAATGACATTTGGTTTACTTTTATGACAACCCTAACACATATAATCGTCTCCATGTCATTAGAATTCAAAAATAAGCTTTGAATCGAAGAATAAGCTCAAAACTAGCATACATGCATGGACAGTTCGTTTTACAAGTTTGATTCTAATATGTGAATGTTGTGGAATGAGTGTGGTTAGAAATGACATTTGGTTTACTTTTATGAGAACCCTAACACATATAATCGTCTCCATGTCATTAGAATTCAAAAATAAGCTTAGAATCAAAGAATAAGCTCAAAAGTAGAATACAAGCATGCACAGTTCGTTTTACAAGTTTGATTCAAATGTGTGAATATTGTGGAAAGAGTTTGGTTAGAAATGACAATGGGTTTACTTTTATGACCACCCTAACGCATATAATCGTCTCCATGTCATTAGAATTCAAAAATAAGCTTAGAATCAAAGACTACGCTTAAAACTAGAATACAAGCATAAACAGTTCGTTTTACAAGTTTGATTCAAATGTGTGAATGTTGTGGAATGAGTGTTGTTAGAAATGACATTTGGTTTACTTTTATGAAAACCCTAACACATATAATCGTCTCCATGTCATTAGAATTCAAAAATAAGCTTAGAATCGAAGAATAAGCTCAAAAGTAAAATATAAGCATGCACAGTTCGTTTTACAAGTTTGATTCTAATGTGTGAATGTTGTGGAATGAGTGTGGTTAGAAATGACATTTGGTTTACTTTTATGAGAACCCTAACACATATAATCGTCTCCATGTCATTAGAATTCAAAAATAAGCTTAGAATGAGAGAATAAGCTCAAAAATAGAATACAAGCATGCACAGTTCGTTTTACAAATTTGATTCAAATGTGTGAATATTGTGGAAAGAGTTTGGTTAGAAATGACAATGGGTTTACTTTTATGACCACCCTAACACATATAATCGTCTCCATGTCATTAGAATTCAAAAATAAGCTTAGAATCAAAGAATAAGCTCAAAACTAGGATACATGCATGCATAGTTCGTTTTACAAGTTTGATTCAAATGTCTGAATGTTGTGGAATGAGTGTTGTTAGAAATGACATTTTGGTTTAATATTATGACAACCCTAACACATATAATCGTCTCCATGTCATTAGAATTAAAATATAAGCTTAGAATAGAAGAATAAGCTCAAAACTAGAATACAAGCATGCACAGTTTGTTTTACAAGTTTGATTCAAATGTGTGAATATTGTGGAAAGAGTTTGGTGAGAAATGACAATGGGTTTACTTTTATGACCACCCTAACACATATAATCGTCTCCATGTCATTAGAATTCAAAAATAATCTTAGAATCAAAGACAACGCTTAAAACTAGAATACAAGCATAAACAGTTCGTTTTACAAGTTTGATTCAAATGTGTGAATGTTGTGGAATGAGTGTTGTTAGAAATGACATTTGGTTTACTTTTATGACAACCCTAACACATATAATCGTCTCCATGTCATTAGAATTCAAAAATAAGCTTAGAATCAAAGAATAAGCTCAAAACTAGAATACAAGCATGCACAGTTCGTTTTACAAGTTTGATTCAAATGTGTGAATATTGTGTAAAGAGTTTGGTTAGAAATGACAATGGGTTTACTTTTATGACCACCCTAACACATATAATCGTCTCCATGTCATTAGAATTCAAAAATAAGCTTAGAATCAAAGACTACGCTTAAAACTAGAATACAAGCATAAACAGTTCGTTTTACAAGTTTGATTCAAATGTGTGAATGTTGTGGAATGAGTGTTGTTAGAAATGACATTTGGTTTACTTTTATGAGAACCCTAACACATATAATCGTCTCCATGTCATTAGAATTCAAAAATAAGATTAGAATCGAAGAATAAGCTCAAAAGTAGAATACAAGCATGCACAGTAAGTTTTACAAGTTTGAATCAAATGTGTGAATGTTGTGGAATGACTGTTGTTAGAAATGACATTTGGTTTACTTTTATGAGAACCCTAACGCATATAATCGTCTCCATGTCATTAGAATTCAAAAATAAGCTTAGAATCAAAGAATACGCTTAGAACTAGAATACAAACATAAACAGTTCGTTTTACAAGTTTGATTCAAATGTGTGAATGTTGTGGAATGAGTGTTGTTAGAAATGACATTTGGTTTACTTTTATGACAACCCTAACACATATAATCGTCTCCATGTCATTAGAATTCAAAAATAAGCTTAGAATCAAAGAATAAGCTCAAAAGTAGAATACAAGCATGCACAGTTCGTTTTAAAAGTTTGATTCAAATGTGTGAATATTGTGGAAAGAGTTTGGTTAGAAATGACAATGGGTTTACTTTTATGACCACCCTAACACATATAATCGTCTCCATGTTATTAGAATTCAAAAATAAGCTTAGAATCAAAGAATAAGCTCAAAACTAGGATACATGCATGCATAGTTCGTTTTACAAGTTTGATTCAAATGTGTGAATGTTGTGGAATGAGTGTTGTTAGAAATGACATTTTGGTTTAATATTATGACATCCCTAACACATATAATCGTCTCCATGTCATTAGAATTAAAATATAAGCTTAGAATAGAAGAATAAGCTCAAAAGTAGAATACAAGCATGCACAGTTCGTTTTACAAGTTTGATTCAAATGTGTGAATGTTGTGGAAAGAGTTTGGTGAGAAATGACAATGGGTTTACTTTTATGACCACCCTAACACATATAATCTTCTCCATGTCATTAGAATTCAAAAATAATCTTAGAATCAAAGACTGCGCTTAAAACTAGAATACAAGCATAAACAGTTCGTTTTACAAGTTTGATTCAAATGTGTGAATGTTGTGGAATGAGTGTTGTTAGAAATGACATTTGGTTTACTTTTATGAGAACCCTAACACATATAATCGTCTCCATGTCATTAGAATTCAAAAATAATTTTAGAATCGAAGAATAAGCTCAAAAGTAGAATACAAGCATGCACAGTTCGTTTTACAAGTTTGAATCAAATGTGTGAATGTTGTGGAATGACTGTTGTTAGAAATGACATTTGGTTTACTTTTATGAGAACCCTAACGCATATAATCGTCTCCATGTCATTAGAATTCAAAAATAAGCTTAGAATCAAAGACTACGCTTAGAACTAGAATACAAACATAAACAGTTCGTTTTACAAGTTTGATTCAAATGTGTGAATGTTGTGGAATGAGTGTTGTTAGAAATGATATTTGGTTTACTTTTATGACAACCCTAACACATATAATCGTCTCCATGTCATTAGAATTCAAAAATAAGCTTAGAATCAAAGAATAAGCTCAAAAGTAGAATACAAGCATGCACAGTTCGTTTTACAAGTTTGATTCAAATGTGTGAATATTGTGGAAAGAGTTTGGTTAGAAATGACAATGGGTTTACTTTTATGACCACCCTAACACATATAATCGTCTCCATGTTATTAGAATTCAAAAATATGCTTAGAATCAAAGACTACGCTTAAAACTAGAATACATGCATAAACAGTTCGTTTTACAAGTTTGATTCAAATGTGTGAATGTTGTGGAATGAATGTTGTTAGAAATAACATTTGGTTTACTTTTATGACAACCCTAACACATATAATCGTCTCCATGTCATTAGAATTCAAAAATAAGCTTAGAATCAAAGAATAAGCTCAAAACTAGAATACAAGCATGCACAGTTCGTTTTACAAGTTTGATTCAAATGTGTGAATATTGTGGAAAGAGTTTGGTTAGAAATGACAATGGGTTTACTTTTATGACCACCCTAACACATATAATCGTCTCCATGTCATTAGAATTCAAAAATAAGCTTAGAATCAAAGACTACGCTTAAAACTAGAATACAAGCATAAACAGTTCGTTTTACAAGTTTGATTCAAATGTGTGAATGTTGTGGAATGAGTGTTGTTAGAAATGACATTTGGTTGACTTTTATGAGAACCCTAACACATATAATCGTCTCCATGTCATTAGAATTCAAAAATAAGTTTAGAATCGAAGAATAAGCTCAAAAGTAGAATACAAGCATGCACAGTTCGTTTTACAAGTTTGAATCAAATGTGTGAATGTTGTGGAATGACTGTTGTTAGAAATGACATTTGGTTTACTTTTATGAGAACCCTAACGCATATAATCGTCTCCATGTCATTAGAATTAAAAAATAAGCTTAGAATCAAAGACTACGCTTAGAACTAGAATACAAACATAAACAGTTCGTTTTAGAAGTTTGATTCAAATGTGTGAATGTTGTGGAATGAGTGTTGTTAGAAATGACATTTGGTTTACTTTTATGACAACCCTAACACATATAATCGTCTCCATGTCATTAGAATTCAAAAATAAGCTTAGAATCAAAGAATAAGCTCAAAAGTAGAATACAAGCATGCACAGTTCGTTTTACAAGTTTGATTCAAATGTGTGAATATTGTGGAAAGAGTTTGGTTAGAAATGACAATGGGTTTACTTTTATGACCACCCTAACACATATAATCGTCTCCATGTTATTAGAATTCAAAAATAAGCTTAGAATCAAAGAATAAGCTCAAAACTAGGATACATGCATGCATAGTTCGTTTTACAAGTTTGATTCAAATGTGTGAATGTTGTGGAATGAGTGTTGTTAGAAATGACATTTTGGTTTAATATTATGACAACCCTAACACATATAATCGTCTCCATGTCATTAGAATTAAAATATAAGCTTAGAATAGAAGAATAAGCTCAAAAGTAGAATACAAGCATGCACAGTTCGTTTTACAAGTTTGATTCAAATGTGTGAATGTTGTGGTAAGAGTTTGGTGAGAAATGACAATGGGTTTACTTTTATGACCACCCTAACACATATAATCGTCTCCATGTCATTAGAATTCAAAAATAATCTTAGAATCAAAGACTACGCTTAAAACTAGAATACAAGCATAAACAGTTCGTTTTACAAGTTTGATTCAAATGTGTGAATGTTGTGGAATGAGTGTTGTTAGAAATGACATTTGGTTTACTTTTATGACAACCCTAACACATATAATCGTCTCCATGTCATTAGAATTCAAAAATAAGCTTAGAATCAAAGAATAAGCTCAAAACTAGAATACAAGCATGCACAGTTCGTTTTACAAGTTTGATTCAAATGTGTGAATATTGTGGAAAGAGTTTGGTTAGAAATGACAATGGGTTTACTTTTATGACCACCCTAACACATATAATCGTCTCCATGTCATTAGAATTCAAAAATAAGCTTAGAATCAAAGACTGCGCTTAAAACTAGAATACAGGCATAAACAGTTCGTTTTACAAGTTTGATTCAAATGTGTGAATGTTGTGGAATGAGTGTTGTTAGAAATGACATTTGGTTTACTTTTATGAGAACCCTAACACATATAATCGTCTCCATGTCATTAGAATTCAAAAATAAGTTTAGAATCGAAGAATAAGCTCAAAAGTAGAATACAAGCATGCACAGTTCGTTTTACAAGTTTGAATCAAATGTGTGAATGTTGTGGAATGACTGTTGTTAGAAATGACATTTGGTTTACTTTTATGAGAACCCTAACGCATATAATCGTCTCCATGTCATTAGAATTCAAAAATAAGCTTAGAATCAAAGACTACGCTTAGAACAAGAATACAAACATAAACAGTTCGTTTTACAAGTTTGATTCAAATGTGTGAATGTTGTGGAATGAGTGTTGTTAGAAATGACATTTGGTTTACTTTTATGACAACCCTAACACATATAATCGTCTCCATGTCATTAGAATTCAAAAATAAGCTTAGAATCAAAGAATAAGCTCAAAAGTAGAATACAAGCATGCACAGTTCGTTTTACAAGTTTGATTCAAATGTGTGAATATTGTGGAAAGAGTTTGGTTAGAAATGACAATGGGTTTACTTTTATGACCACCCTAACACATATAATCGTCTCCATGTTATTAGAATTCAAAAATATGCTTAGAATCAAAGACTACGCTTAAAACTAGAATACAAGCATAAACAGTTCGTTTTACAAGTTTGATTCAAATGTGTGAATGTTGTGGAATGAGTGTTGTTAGAAATGACATTTGGTTTACTTTTATGACAACCCTAAGACATATAATCGTCTCCATGTCATTAGAATTCAAAAATAAGCTTAGAATCAAAGAATAAGCTCAAAACTAGAATACAAGCATGCACAGTTCGTTTTACAAGTTTGATTCAAATGTGTGAATATTGTGGAAAGAGTTTGGTTAGAAATGACAATGGGTTTACTTTTATGACCACCCTAACACATATAATCGTCTCCATGTCATTAGAATTCAAAAATAAGCTTAGAATCAAAGACTACGCTTAAAACTAGAATACAAGCATAAACAGTTCGTTTTACAAGTTTGATTCAAATGTGTGAATGTTGTGGAATGAGTGTTGTTAGAAATGATATTTGGTTTACTTTTATGAGAACCCTAACACATATAATCGTCTCCATGTCATTAGAATTCAAAAATAAGTTTAGAATCGAAGAATAAGCTCAAAAGTAGAATACAAGCATGCACAGTTCGTTTTACAAGTTTGAATCAAATGTGTGAATGTTGTGGAATGACTGTTGTTAGAAATGACATTTGGTTTACTTTTATGAGAACCCTAACGCATATAATCGTCTCCATGTCATTAGAATTAAAAAATAAGCTTAGAATCAAAGACTACGCTTAGAACTAGAATACAAACATAAACAGTTCGTTTTACAAGTTTGATTCAAATGTGTGAATGTTGTGGAATGAGTGTTGTTAGAAATGACATTTGGTTTACTTTTATGACAACCCTAACACATATAATCGTCTCCATGTCATTAGAATTCAAAAATAAGCTTAGAATCAAAGAATAAGCTCAAAAGTAGAATACAAGCATGCACAGTTCGTTTTACAAGTTTGATTCAAATGTGTGAATATTGTGGAAAGAGTTTGGTTAGAAATGACAATGGGTTTACTTTTATGACCACCCTAACACATATAATCGTCTCCATGTTATTAGAATTCAAAAATAAGCTTAGAATCAAAGAATAAGCTCAAAACTAGGATACATGCATGCATAGTTCGTTTTACAAGTTTGATTCAAATGTGTGAATGTTGTGGAATGAGTGTTGTTAGAAATGACATTTTGGTTTAATATTATGACAACCCTAACACATATAATCGTCTCCATGTCATTAGAATTAAAATATAAGCTTAGAATAGAAGAATAAGCTCAAAAGTAGAATACAAGCATGCATAGTTCGTTTTACAAGTTTGATTCAAATGTGTGAATGTTGTGGAAAGAGTTTGGTGAGAAATGACAATGGGTTTACTTTTATGACCACCCTAACACATATAATCGTCTCCATGTCATTAGAATTCAAAAATAATCTTAGAATCAAAGACTACGCTTAAAACTAGAATACAAGCATAAACAGTTCGTTTTACAAGTTTGATTCAAATGTGTGAATGTTGTGGAATGAGTGTTGTTAGAAATGACATTTGGTTTACTTTTATGACAACCCTAACACATATAATCGTCTCCATGTCATTAGAATTCAAAAATAAGCTTAGAATCAAAGAATAAGCTCAAAACTAGAATACAAGCATGCACAGTTCGTTTTACAAGTTTGATTCAAATGTGTGAATATTGTGGAAAGAGTTTGGTTAGAAATGACAATGGGTTTACTTTTATGACCACCCTAACACATATAATCGTCTCCATGTCATTAGAATTCAAAAATAAGCTTAGAATCAAAGACTGCGCTTAAAACTAGAATACAGGCATAAACAGTTCGTTTTACAAGTTTGATTCAAATGTGTGAATGTTGTGGAATGAGTGTTGTTAGAAATGACATTTGGTTTACTTTTATGAGAACCCTAACACATATAATCGTCTCCATGTCATTAGAATTCAAAAATAAGTTTAGAATCGAAGAATAAGCTCAAAAGTAGAATACAAGCATGCACAGTTCGTTTTACAAGTTTGAATCAAATGTGTGAATGTTGTGGAATGACTGTTGTTAGAAATGACATTTGGTTTACTTTTATGAGAACCCTAACGCATATAATCGTCTCCATGTCAATAGAATTCAAAAATAAGCTTAGAATCAAAGACTACGCTTAGAACTAGAATACAAACATAAACAGTTCGTTTTACAAGTTTGATTCAAATGTGTGAATGTTGTGGAATGAGTGTTGTTAGAAATGACATTTGGTTTACTTTTATGACAACCCTAACACATATAATCGTCTCCATGTCATTAGAATTCAAAAATAAGCTTAGAATCAAAGAATAAGCTCAAAAGTAGAATACAAGCATGCACAGTTCGTTTTACAAGTTTGATTCAAATGTGTGAATATTGTGGAAAGAGTTTGGTTAGAAATGACAATGGGTTTACTTTTATGACCACCCTAACACATATAATCGTCTCCATGTTATTAGAATTCAAAAATATGCTTAGAATCAAAGACTACGCTTAAAACTAGAATACAAGCATAAACAGTTCGTTTTACAAGTTTGATTCAAATGTGTGAATGTTGTGGAATGAGTGTTGTTAGAAATGACATTTGGTTTACTTTTATGACAACCCTAACACATATAATCGTCTCCATGTCATTAGAATTCAAAAATAAGCTTAGAATCAAAGAATAAGCTCAAAACTAGAATACAAGCATGCACAGTTCGTTTTACAAGTTTGATTCAAATGTGTGAATATTGTGGAAAGAGTTTGGTTAGAAATGACAATGGGTTTACTTTTATGACCACCCTAACACATATAATCGTCTCCATGTCATTAGAATTCAAAAATAAGCTTAGAATCAAAGACTACGCTTAAAACTAGAATACAAGCATAAACAGTTCGTTTTACAAGTTTGATTCAACTGTGTGAATGTTGTGGAATGAGTGTTGTTAGAAATGACATTTGGTTTACTTTTATGAGAACCCTAACACATATAATCGTCTCCGTGTCATTAGAATTCAAAAATAAGTTTAGAATCGAAGAATAAGCTCAAAAGTAGAATACAAGCATGCACAGTTCGTTTTACAAGTTTGAATCAAATGTGTGAATGTTGTGGAATGACTGTTGTTAGAAATGACATTTGGTTTACTTTTATGAGAACCCTAACGCATATAATCGTCTCCATGTCATTAGAATTAAAAAATAAGCTTAGAATCAAAGATTACGCTTAGAACTAGAATACAAACATAAACAGTTCGTTTTAGAACTTTGATTCAAATGTGTGAATGTTGTGGAATGAGTGTTGTTAGAAATGACATTTGGTTTACTTTTATGACAACCCTAACACATATAATCGTCTCCATGTCATTAGAATTCAAAAATAAGCTTAGAATCAAAGAATAAGCTCAAAAGTAGAATACAAGCATGCACAGTTCGTTTTACAAGTTTGATTCAAATGTGTGAATATTGTGGAAAGAGTTTGGTTAGAAATGACAATGGGTTTACTTTTATGACCACCCTAACACATATAATCGTCTCCATGTTATTAGAATTCAAAAATAAGCTTAGAATCAAAGAATAAGCTCAAAACTAGGATACATGCATGCATAGTTCGTTTTACAAGTTTGATTCAAATGTGTGAATGTTGTGGAATGAGTGTTGTTAGAAATGACATTTTGGTTTAATATTATGACAACCCTAACACATATAATCGTCTCCATGTCATTAGAATTAAAATATAAGCTTAGAATAGAAGAATAAGCTTAAAAGTAGAATACAAGCATGCACAGTTCGTTTTACAAGTTTGATTCAAATGTGTGAATGTTGTGGAAAGAGTTTGGTGAGAAATGACAATGGGTTTACTTTTATGACCACCCTAACACATATAATCGTCTCCATGTCATTAGAATTCAAAAATAATCTTAGAATCAAAGACTACGCTTAAAACTAGAATACAAGCATAAACAGTTCGTTTTACAAGTTTGATTCAAATGTGTGAATGTTGTGGAATGAGTGTTGTTAGAAATGACATTTGGTTTACTTTTATGACAACCCTAACACATATAATCGTCTCCATGTCATTAGAATTCAAAAATAAGCTTAGAATCAAAGAATAAGCTCAAAACTAGAATACAAGCATGCACAGTTCGTTTTACAAGTTTGATTCAAATGTGTGAATATTGTGGAAAGAGTTTGGTTAGAAATGTCAATGGGTTTACTTTTATGACCACCCTAACACATATAATCGTCTCCATGTCATTAGAATTCAAAAATAAGCTTAGAATCAAAGACTGCGCTTAAAACTAGAATACAGGCATAAACAGTTCGTTTTACAAGTTTGATTCAAATGTGTGAATGTTGTGGAATGAGTGTTGTTAGAAATGACATTTGGTTTACTTTTATGAGAACCCTAACACATATAATCGTCTCCATGTCATTAGAATTCAAAAATAAGTTTAGAATCGAAGAATAAGCTCAAAAGTAGAATACAAGCATGCACAGTTCGTTTTACAAGTTTGAATCAAATGTGTGAATGTTGTGGAATGACTGTTGTTAGAAATGACATTTGGTTTACTTTTATGAGAACCCTAACGCATATAATCGTCTCCATGTCATTAGAATTCAAAAATAAGCTTAGAATCAAAGACTACGCTTAGAACTAGAATACAAACATAAACAGTTCGTTTTACAAGTTTGATTCAAATGTGTGAATGTTGTGGAATGAGTGTTGTTAGAAATGACATTTGGTTTACTTTTATGACAACCCTAACACATATAATCGTCTCCATGTCATTAGAATTCAAAAATAAGCTTAGAATCAAAGAATAAGCTCAAAAGTAGAATACAAGCATGCACAGTTCGTTTTACAAGTTTGATTCAAATGTGTGAATATTGTGGAAAGAGTTTGGTTAGAAATGACAATGGGTTTACTTTTATGACCACCCTAACACATATAATCGTCTCCATGTTATTAGAATTCAAAAATATGCTTAGAATCAAAGACTACGCTTAAAACTAGAATACAAGCATAAACAGTTCGTTTTACAAGTTTGATTCAAATGTGTGAATGTTGTGGAATGAGTGTTGTTAGAAATGACATTTGGTTTACTTTTATGACAACCCTAACACATATAATCGTCTCCATGTCATTAGAATTCAAAAATAAGCTTAGAATCAAAGAATAAGCTCAAAACTAGAATAGAAGCATGCACAGTTCGTTTTACAAGTTTGATTCAAATGTGTGAATATTGTGGAAAGAGTTTGGTTAGAAATGACAATGGGTTTACTTTTATGACCACCCTAACACATATAATCGTCTCCATGTCATTAGAATTCAAAAATAAGCTTAGAATCAAAGACTGCGCTTAAAACTAGAATACAGGCATAAACAGTTCGTTTTACAAGTTTGATTCAAATGTGTGAATGTTGTGGAATGAGTGTTGTTAGAAATGACATTTGGTTTACTTTTATGAGAACCCTAACACATATAATCGTCTCCATGTCATTAGAATTCAAAAATAAGTTTAGAATCGAAGAATAAGCTCAAAAGTAGAATACAAGCATGCACAGTTCGTTTTACAAGTTTGAATCAAATCTGAGAATGTTGTGGAATGACTGTTGTTAGAAATGACATTTGGTTTACTTTTATGAGAACCCTAACGCATATAATCGTCTCCATGTCATTAGAATTAAAAAATAAGCTTAGAATCAAAGACTACGCTTAGAACTAGAATACAAACATAAACAGTTCGTTTTACAAGTTTGATTCAAATGTGTGAATGTTGTGGAATG
Organism: Spergularia bocconei; assembly: GCA_963457585.1. Lineage (NCBI taxonomy): Eukaryota > Viridiplantae > Streptophyta > Magnoliopsida > Caryophyllales > Caryophyllaceae > Spergularia > Spergularia bocconei. The sequence continues at coordinate 11,937,444 of OY734956.1, forward strand.
AGTGTTGTTAGAAATGACATTTGGTTTACTTTTATGACAACCCTAACACATATAATCGTCTCCATGTCATTAGAATTCAAAAATAAGCTTAGAATCAAAGAATAAGCTCAAAAGTAGAATACAAGCATGCACAGTTCGTTTTACAAGTTTGATTCAAATGTGTGAATATTGTGGAAAGAGTTTGGTTAGAAATGACAATGGGTTTACTTTTATAACCACCCTAACACATATAATCGTCTCCATGTTATTAGAATTCAAAAATAAGCTTAGAATCAAAGACTACGCTTAAAACTAGGATACATGCATGCATAGTTCGTTTTACAAGTTTGATTCAAATGTGTGAATGTTGTGGAATGAGTGTTGTTAGAAATGACATTTGGTTTACTTTTATGACAACCCTAACACATATAATCGTCTCCATGTCATTAGAATTCAAAAATAAGCTTAGAATCAAAGAATAAGCTCAAAACTAGAATACAAGCATGCACAGTTCGTTTTACAAGTTTGATTCAAATGTGTGAATATTGTGGAAAGAGTTTGGTTAGAAATGACAATGGGTTTACTTTTATGACCACCCTAACACATATAATCGTCTCCATGTCATTAGAATTCAAAAATAATCTTAGAATCAAAGACTACGCTTAAAACTAGAATACAAGCATAAACAGTTCGTTTTACAAGTTTGATTCAAATGTGTGAATGTTGTGGAATGAGTGTTGTTAGAAATGACATTTGGTTTACTTTTATGACAACCCTAACACATATAATCGTCTCCATGTCATTAGAATTCAAAAATAAGTTTAGAATCGAAGAATAAGCTCAAAAGTAGAATACAAGCATGCACAGTTCGTTTTACAAGTTTGATTCAAATGTGTGAATATTGTGGAAAGAGTTTGGTTAGAAATGACAATGGGTTTACTTTTATGACCACCCTAACACATATAATCGTCTCCATGTCATTAGAATTAAAAAATAAGCTTAGAATCAAAGACTACGCTTAGAACTAGAATACAGGCATAAACAGTTCGTTTTACAAGTTTGATTCAAATGTGTGAATGTTGTGGAATGAGTGTTGTTAGAAATGACATTTGGTTTACTTTTATGACAACCCTAACACATATAATCGTCTCCATGTCATTAGAATTCAAAAATAAGCTTAGAATCAAAGAATAAGCTCAAAACTAGAATAGAAGCATGCACAGTTCGTTTTACAAGTTTGATTCAAATGTGTGAATATTGTGGAAAGAGTTTGGTTAGAAATGACAATGGGTTTACTTTTATGACCACCCTAACACATATAATCGTCTCCATGTCATTAGAATTCAAAAATAAGCTTAGAATCAAAGACTGCGCTTAAAACTAGAATACAGGCATAAACAGTTCGTTTTACAAGTTTGATTCAAATGTGTGAATGTTGTGGAATGAGTGTTGTTAGAAATGACATTTGGTTTACTTTTATGAGAACCCTAACACATATAATCGTCTCCATGTCATTAGAATTCAAAAATAAGTTTAGAATCGAAGAATAAGCTCAAAAGTAGAATACAAGCATGCACAGTTCGTTTTACAAGTTTGAATCAAATCTGAGAATGTTGTGGAATGACTGTTGTTAGAAATGACATTTGGTTTACTTTTATGAGAACCCTAACGCATATAATCGTCTCCATGTCATTAGAATTAAAAAATAAGCTTAGAATCAAAGACTACGCTTAGAACTAGAATACAAACATAAACAGTTCGTTTTACAAGTTTGATTCAAATGTGTGAATGTTGTGGAATGAGTGTTGTTAGAAATGACATTTGGTTTACTTTTATGACAACCCTAACACATATAATCGTCTCCATGTCATTAGAATTCAAAAATAAGCTTAGAATCAAAGAATAAGCTCAAAAGTAGAATACAAGCATGCACAGTTCGTTTTACAAGTTTGATTCAAATGTGTGAATATTGTGGAAAGAGTTTGGTTAGAAATGACAATGGGTTTACTTTTATAACCACCCTAACACATATAATCGTCTCCATGTTATTAGAATTCAAAAATAAGCTTAGAATCAAAGACTACGCTTAAAACTAGGATACATGCATGCATAGTTCGTTTTACAAGTTTGATTCAAATGTGTGAATGTTGTGGAATGAGTGTTGTTAGAAATGACATTTGGTTTACTTTTATGACAACCCTAACACATATAATCGTCTCCATGTCATTAGAATTCAAAAATAAGCTTAGAATCAAAGAATAAGCTCAAAACTAGAATACAAGCATGCACAGTTCGTTTTACAAGTTTGATTCAAATGTGTGAATATTGTGGAAAGAGTTTGGTTAGAAATGACAATGGGTTTACTTTTATGACCACCCTAACACATATAATCGTCTCCATGTCATTAGAATTCAAAAATAATCTTAGAATCAAAGACTACGCTTAAAACTAGAATACAAGCATAAACAGTTCGTTTTACAAGTTTGATTCAAATGTGTGAATGTTGTGGAATGAGTGTTGTTAGAAATGACATTTGGTTTACTTTTATGACAACCCTAACACATATAATCGTCTCCATGTCATTAGAATTCAAAAATAAGTTTAGAATCGAAGAATAAGCTCAAAAGTAGAATACAAGCATGCACAGTTCGTTTTACAAGTTTGATTCAAATGTGTGAATATTGTGGAAAGAGTTTGGTTAGAAATGACAATGGGTTTACTTTTATGACCACCCTAACACATATAATCGTCTCCATGTCATTAGAATTAAAAAATAAGCTTAGAATCAAAGACTACGCTTAGAACTAGAATACAGGCATAAACAGTTCGTTTTACAAGTTTGATTCAAATGTGTGAATGTTGTGGAATGAGTGTTGTTAGAAATGACATTTGGTTTACTTTTATGACAACCCTAACACATATAATCGTCTCCATGTCATTAGAATTCAAAAATAAGCTTAGAATCAAAGAATAAGCTCAAAACTAGAATAGAAGCATGCACAGTTCGTTTTACAAGTTTGATTCAAATGTGTGAATATTGTGGAAAGAGTTTGGTTAGAAATGACAATGGGTTTACTTTTATGACCACCCTAACACATATAATCGTCTCCATGTCATTAGAATTCAAAAATAAGCTTAGAATCAAAGACTGCGCTTAAAACTAGAATACAGGCATAAACAGTTCGTTTTACAAGTTTGATTCAAATGTGTGAATGTTGTGGAATGAGTGTTGTTAGAAATGACATTTGGTTTACTTTTATGAGAACCCTAACACATATAATCGTCTCCATGTCATTAGAATTCAAAAATAAGTTTAGAATCGAAGAATAAGCTCAAAAGTAGAATACAAGCATGCACAGTTCGTTTTACAAGTTTGAATCAAATCTGAGAATGTTGTGGAATGACTGTTGTTAGAAATGACATTTGGTTTACTTTTATGAGAACCCTAACGCATATAATCGTCTCCATGTCATTAGAATTAAAAAATAAGCTTAGAATCAAAGACTACGCTTAGAACTAGAATACAAACATAAACAGTTCGTTTTACAAGTTTGATTCAAATGTGTGAATGTTGTGGAATGAGTGTTGTTAGAAATGACATTTGGTTTACTTTTATGACAACCCTAACACATATAATCGTCTCCATGTCATTAGAATTCAAAAATAAGCTTAGAATCAAAGAATAAGCTCAAAAGTAGAATACAAGCATGCACAGTTCGTTTTACAAGTTTGATTCAAATGTGTGAATATTGTGGAAAGAGTTTGGTTAGAAATGACAATGGGTTTACTTTTATAACCACCCTAACACATATAATCGTCTCCATGTTATTAGAATTCAAAAATAAGCTTAGAATCAAAGACTACGCTTAAAACTAGGATACATGCATGCATAGTTCGTTTTACAAGTTTGATTCAAATGTGTGAATGTTGTGGAATGAGTGTTGTTAGAAATGACATTTGGTTTACTTTTATGACAACCCTAACACATATAATCGTCTCCATGTCATTAGAATTCAAAAATAAGCTTAGAATCAAAGAATAAGCTCAAAACTAGAATACAAGCATGCACAGTTCGTTTTACAAGTTTGATTCAAATGTGTGAATATTGTGGAAAGAGTTTGGTTAGAAATGACAATGGGTTTACTTTTATGACCACCCTAACACATATAATCGTCTCCATGTCATTAGAATTCAAAAATAATCTTAGAATCAAAGACTACGCTTAAAACTAGAATACAAGCATAAACAGTTCGTTTTACAAGTTTGATTCAAATGTGTGAATGTTGTGGAATGAGTGTTGTTAGAAATGACATTTGGTTTACTTTTATGACAACCCTAACACATATAATCGTCTCCATGTCATTAGAATTCAAAAATAAGTTTAGAATCGAAGAATAAGCTCAAAAGTAGAATACAAGCATGCACAGTTCGTTTTACAAGTTTGATTCAAATGTGTGAATATTGTGGAAAGAGTTTGGTTAGAAATGACAATGGGTTTACTTTTATGACCACCCTAACACATATAATCGTCTCCATGTCATTAGAATTAAAAAATAAGCTTAGAATCAAAGACTACGCTTAGAACTAGAATACAGGCATAAACAGTTCGTTTTACAAGTTTGATTCAAATGTGTGAATGTTGTGGAATGAGTGTTGTTAGAAATGACATTTGGTTTACTTTTATGACAACCCTAACACATATAATCGTCTCCATGTCATTAGAATTCAAAAATAAGCTTAGAATCAAAGAATAAGCTCAAAACTAGAATACAAGCATGCACAGTTCGTTTTACAAGTTTGATTCAAATGTGTGAATATTGTGGAAAGAGTTTGGTTAGAAATGACAATGGGTTTACTTTTATGACCACCCTAACACATATAATCGTCTCCATGTCATTAGAATTCAAAAATAAGCTTAGAATCAAAGACTACGCTTAAAACTAGAATACAAGCATAAACAGTTCGTTTTACAAGTTTGATTCAAATGTGTGAATGTTGTGGAATGAGTGTTGTTAGAAATGACATTTGGTTTACTTTTATGAGAACCCTAACACATATAATCGTCTCCATGTCATTAGAATTCAAAAATAAGTTTAGAATCGAAGAATAAGCTCAAAAGTAGAATACAAGCATGCACAGTTCGTTTTACAAGTTTGAATCAAATGTGTGAATGTTGTGGAATGACTGTTGTTAGAAATGACATTTGGTTTACTTTTATGAGAACCCTAACGCATATAATCGTCTCCATGTCATTAGAATTAAAAAATAAGCTTAGAATCAAAGACTACGCTTAGAACTAGAATACAAACATAAACAGTTCGTTTTAGAAGTTTGATTCAAATGTGTGAATGTTGTGGAATGAGTGTTGTTAGAAATGACATTTGGTTTACTTTTATGACAACCCTAACACATATAATCGTCTCCATGTCATTAGAATTCAAAAATAAGCTTAGAATCAAAGAATAAGCTCAAAAGTAGAATACAAGCATGCACAGTTCGTTTTACAAGTTTGATTCAAATGTGTGAATATTGTGGAAAGAGTTTGGTTAGAAATGACAATGGGTTTACTTTTATGACCACCCTAACACATATAATCGTCTCCATGTCATTAGAATTCAAAAATAATCTTAGAATCAAAGACTACGCTTAAAACTAGAATACAAGCATAAACAGTTCGTTTTACAAGTTTGATTCAAATGTGTGAATGTTGTGGAATGAGTGTTGTTAGAAATGACATTTGGTTTACTTTTATGACAACCCTAACACATATAATCGTCTCCATGTCATTAGAATTCAAAAATAAGCTTAGAATCAAAGAATAAGCTCAAAAGTAGAATACAAGCATGCACAGTTCGTTTTACAAGTTTGATTCAAATGTGTGAATATTGTGGAAAGAGTTTGGTTAGAAATGACAATGGGTTTACTTTTATGACCACCCTAACACATATAATCGTCTCCATGTTATTAGAATTCAAAAATAAGCTTAGAATCAAAGAATAAGCTCAAAACTAGGATACATGCATGCATAGTTCGTTTTACAAGTTTGATTCAAATGTGTGAATGTTGTGGAATGAGTGTTGTTAGAAATGACATTTTGGTTTAATATTATGACAACCCTAACACATATAATCGTCTCCATGTCATTAGAATTAAAATATAAGCTTAGAATAGAAGAATAAGCTCAAAAGTAGAATACAAGCATGCACAGTTCGTTTTACAAGTTTGATTCAAATGTGTGAATGTTGTGGAAAGAGTTTGGTGAGAAATGACAATGGGTTTACTTTTATGACCACCCTAACACATATAATCGTCTCCATGTCATTAGAATTCAAAAATAATCTTAGAATCAAAGACTACGCTTAAAACTAGAATACAAGCATAAACAGTTCGTTTTACAAGTTTGATTCAAATGTGTGAATGTTGTGGAATGAGTGTTGTTAGAAATGACATTTGGTTTACTTTTATGACAACCCTAACACATATAATCGTCTCCATGTCATTAGAATTCAAAAATAAGCTTAGAATCAAAGAATAAGCTCAAAACTAGAATACAAGCATGCACAGTTCGTTTTACAAGTTTGATTCAAATGTGTGAATATTGTGGAAAGAGTTTGGTTAGAAATGACAATGGGTTTACTTTTATGACCACCCTAACACATATAATCGTCTCCATGTCATTAGAATTCAAAAATAAGCTTAGAATCAAAGACTGCGCTTAAAACTAGAATACAGGCATAAACAGTTCGTTTTACAAGTTTGATTCAAATGTGTGAATGTTGTGGAATGAGTGTTGTTAGAAATGACATTTGGTTTACTTTTATGACAACCCTAACACATATAATCGTCTCCATGTCATTAGAATTCAAAAATAAGTTTAGAATCAAAGAATAAGCTCAAAAGTAGAATACAAGCATGCACAGTTCGTTTTACAAGTTTGATTCAAATGTGTGAATATTGTGGAAAGAGTTTGGTTAGAAATGACAATGGGTTTACTTTTATGACCACCCTAACACATATAATCGTCTCCATGTCATTAGAATTCAAAAATAAGCTTAGAATCAAAGACTGCGCTTAAAATTAGAATACAGGCATAAACAGTTCGTTTTACAAGTTTGATTCAAATGTGTGAATGTTGTGGAATGAGTGTTGTTAGAAATGACATTTGGTTTACTTTTATGAGAACCCTAACACATATAATCGCCTCCATGTCATTAGAATTCAAAAATAAGTTTAGAATCGAAGAATAAGCTCAAAAGTAGAATACAAGCATGCACAGTTCGTTTTACAAGTTTGAATCAAATGTGTGAATGTTGTGGAATGACTGTTGTTAGAAATGACATTTGGTTTACTTTTATGAGAACCCTAACGCATATAATCGTCTCCATGTCATTAGAATTCAAAAATAAGCTTAGAATCAAAGACTACGCTTAGAACTAGAATACAAACATAAACAGTTCGTTTTACAAGTTTGATTCAAATGTGTGAATGTTGTGGAATGAGTGTTGTTAGAAATGACATTTGGTTTACTTTTATGACAACCCTAACACATATAATCGTCTCCATGTCATTAGAATTCAAAAATAAGTTTAGAATCAAAGAATAAGCTCAAAAGTAGAATACAAGCATGCACAGTTCGTTTTACAAGTTTGATTCAAATGTGTGAATATTGTGGAAAGAGTTTGGTTAGAAATGACAATGGGTTTACTTTTATGACCACCCTAACACATATAATCGTCTCCATGTCATTAGAATTCAAAAATAAGCTTAGAATCAAAGACTGCGCTTAAAATTAGAATACAGGCATAAACAGTTCGTTTTACAAGTTTGATTCAAATGTGTGAATGTTGTGGAATGAGTGTTGTTAGAAATGACATTTGGTTTACTTTTATGAGAACCCTAACACATATAATCGTCTCCATGTCATTAAAATTCAAAAATAAGTTTAGAATCGAAGAATAAGCTCAAAAGTAGAATACAAGCATGCACAGTTCGTTTTACAAGTTTAAATCAAATGTGAGAATGTTGTGGAATGACTGTTGTTAGAAATGACATTTGGTTTACTTTTATGAGAACCCTAACGCATATAATCGTCTCCATGTCATTAGAATTCAAAAATAAGCTTAGAATCAAAGAATAAGCTCAAAACTAGAATACAAGCATGCACAGTTCGTTTTACAAGTTTGATTCAAATGTGTGAATATTGTGGAAAGAGTTTGGTTAGAAATGACAATGGGTTTACTTTTATGACCACCCTAACACATATAATCGTCTCCATGTCATTAGAATTCAAAAATAAGCTTAGAATCAAAGACTGCGCTTAAAACTAGAATACAGGCATAAACAGTTCGTTTTACAAGTTTGATTCAAATGTGTGAATGTTGTGGAATGAGTGTTGTTAGAAATGACATTTGGTTTACTTTTATGACAACCCTAACACATATAATCGTCTCCATGTCATTAGAATTCAAAAATAAGTTTAGAATCAAAGAATAAGCTCAAAAGTAGAATACAAGCATGCACAGTTCGTTTTACAAGTTTGATTCAAATGTGTGAATATTGTGGAAAGAGTTTGGTTAGAAATGACAATGGGTTTACTTTTATGACCACCCTAACACATATAATCGTCTCCATGTCATTAGAATTCAAAAATAAGCTTAGAATCAAAGACTGCGCTTAAAATTAGAATACAGGCATAAACAGTTCGTTTTACAAGTTTGATTCAAATGTGTGAATGTTGTGGAATGAGTGTTGTTAGAAATGACATTTGGTTTACTTTTATGAGAACCCTAACACATATAATCGCCTCCATGTCATTAGAATTCAAAAATAAGTTTAGAATCGAAGAATAAGCTCAAAAGTAGAATACAAGCATGCACAGTTCGTTTTACAAGTTTGAATCAAATGTGTGAATGTTGTGGAATGACTGTTGTTAGAAATGACATTTGGTTTACTTTTATGAGAACCCTAACGCATATAATCGTCTCCATGTCATTAGAATTCAAAAATAAGCTTAGAATCAAAGACTACGCTTAGAACTAGAATACAAACATAAACAGTTCGTTTTACAAGTTTGATTCAAATGTGTGAATGTTGTGGAATGAGTGTTGTTAGAAATGACATTTGGTTTACTTTTATGACAACCCTAACACATATAATCGTCTCCATGTCATTAGAATTCAAAAATAAGTTTAGAATCAAAGAATAAGCTCAAAAGTAGAATACAAGCATGCACAGTTCGTTTTACAAGTTTGATTCAAATGTGTGAATATTGTGGAAAGAGTTTGGTTAGAAATGACAATGGGTTTACTTTTATGACCACCCTAACACATATAATCGTCTCCATGTCATTAGAATTCAAAAATAAGCTTAGAATCAAAGACTGCGCTTAAAATTAGAATACAGGCATAAACAGTTCGTTTTACAAGTTTGATTCAAATGTGTGAATGTTGTGGAATGAGTGTTGTTAGAAATGACATTTGGTTTACTTTTATGAGAACCCTAACACATATAATCGTCTCCATGTCATTAAAATTCAAAAATAAGTTTAGAATCGAAGAATAAGCTCAAAAGTAGAATACAAGCATGCACAGTTCGTTTTACAAGTTTGAATCAAATGTGAGAATGTTGTGGAATGACTGTTGTTAGAAATGACATTTGGTTTACTTTTATGAGAACCCTAACGCATATAATCGTCTCCATGTCATTAGAATTAAAAAATAAGCTTAGAATCAAAGACTACGCTTAGAACTAGAATACAAACATAAACAGTTCGTTTTACAAGTTTGATTCAAATGTGTGAATGTTGTGGAATGAGTGTTGTTAGAAATGACATTTGGTTTACTTTTATGACAACCCTAACACATATAATCGTCTCCATGTCATTAGAATTCAAAAATAAGCTTAGAATCAAAGAATAAGCTCAAAAGTAGAATACAAGCATGCACAGTTCGTTTTACAAGTTTGATTCAAATGTGTGAATATTGTGGAAAGAGTTTGGTTAGAAATGACAATGGGTTTACTTTTATGACCACCCTAACACATATAATCGTCTCCATGTTATTAGAATTCAAAAATAAGCTTAGAATCAAAGACTACGCTTAAAACTAGGATACATGCATGCATAGTTCGTTTTACAAGTTTGATTCAAATGTGTGAATGTTGTGGAATGAGTGTTGTTAGAAATGACATTTGGTTTACTTTTATGACAACCCTAACACATATAATCGTCTCCATGTCATTAGAATTCAAAAATAAGCTTAGAATCAAAGAATAAGCTCAAAACTAGAATACAAGCATGCACAGTTCGTTTTACAAGTTTGATTCAAATGTGTGAATATTGTGGAAAGAGTTTGGTTAGAAATGACAATGGGTTTACTTTTATGACCACCCTAACACATATAATCGTCTCCATGTCATTAGAATTCAAAAATAATCTTAGAATCAAAGACTACGCTTAAAACTAGAATACAAGCATAAACAGTTCGTTTTACAAGTTTGATTCAAATGTGTGAATGTTGTGGAATGAGTGTTGTTAGAAATGACATTTGGTTTACTTTTATGACAACCCTAACACATATAATCGTCTCCATGTCATTAGAATTCAAAAATAAGTTTAGAATCGAAGAATAAGCTCAAAAGTAGAATACAAGCATGCACAGTTCGTTTTACAAGTTTGATTCAAATGTGTGAATATTGTGGAAAGAGTTTGGTTAGAAATGACAATGGGTTTACTTTTATGACCACCCTAACACATATAATCGTCTCCATGTCATTAGAATTAAAAAATAAGCTTAGAATCAAAGACTACGCTTAGAACTAGAATACAGGCATAAACAGTTCGTTTTACAAGTTTGATTCAAATGTGTGAATGTTGTGGAATGAGTGTTGTTAGAAATGACATTTGGTTTACTTTTATGACAACCCTAACACATATAATCGTCTCCATGTCATTAGAATTCAAAAATAAGCTTAGAATCAAAGAATAAGCTCAAAAGTAGAATACAAGCATGCACAGTTCGTTTTACAAGTTTGATTCAAATGTGTGAATATTGTGGAAAGAGTTTGGTTAGAAATGACAATGGGTTTACTTTTATGACCACCCTAACACATATAATCGTCTCCATGTCATTAGAATTCAAAAATAATCTTAGAATCAAAGACTACGCTTAAAACTAGAATACAAGCATAAACAGTTCGTTTTACAAGTTTGATTCAAATGTGTGAATGTTGTGGAATGAGTGTTGTTAGAAATGACATTTGGTTTACTTTTATGACAACCCTAACACATATAATCGTCTCCATGTCATTAGAATTCAAAAATAAGCTTAGAATCGAAGAATAAGCTCAAAAGTAGAATACAAGCATGCACAGTTCGTTTTACAAGTTTGATTCAAATGTGTGAATATTGTGGAAAGAGTTTGGTTAGAAATGACAATGGGTTTACTTTTATGACCACCCTAACACATATAATCGTCTCCATGTCATTAGAATTAAAAAATAAGCTTAGAATCAAAGACTACGCTTAAAACTAGAATACAAGCATAAACAGTTCGTTTTACAAGTTTGATTCAAATGTGTGAATGTTGTGGAATGAGTGTTGTTAGAAATGACATTTGGTTTACTTTTATGACAACCCTAACACATATAATCGTCTCCATGTCATTAGAATTCAAAAATAAGCTTAGAATCAAAGACTACGCTTAGAACTAGAATACAGGCATAAACAGTTCGTTTTACAAGTTTGATTCAAATGTGTGAATGTTGTGGAATGAGTGTTGTTAGAAATGACATTTGGTTTACTTTTATGACAACCCTAACACATATAATCGTCTCCATGTCATTAGAATTCAAAAATAAGCTTAGAATCAAAGAATAAGCTCAAAAGTAGAATACAAGCATGCACAGTTCGTTTTACAAGTTTGATTCAAATGTGTGAATATTGTGGAAAGAGTTTGGTTAGAAATGACATTTGGTTTACTTTTATGAGAACCCTAACGCATATAATCGTCTCCATGTCATTAGAATTAAAAAATAAGCTTAGAATCAAAGACTACGCTTAGAACTAGAATACAAACATAAACAGTTCGTTTTACAAGTTTGATTCAAATGTGTGAATGTTGTGGAATGAGTGTTGTTAGAAATGACATTTGGTTTACTTTTATGACAACCCTAACACATATAATCGTCTCCATGTCATTAGAATTCAAAAATAAGCTTAGAATCAAAGAATAAGCTCAAAAGTAGAATACAAGCATGCACAGTTCGTTTTACAAGTTTGATTCAAATGTGTGAATATTGTGGAAAGAGTTTGGTTAGAAATGACAATGGGTTTACTTTTATGACCACCCTAACACATATAATCGTCTCCATGTCATTAGAATTCAAAAATAATCTTAGAATCAAAGACTACGCTTAAAACTAGAATACAAGCATAAACAGTTCGTTTTACAAGTTTGATTCAAATGTGTGAATGTTGTGGAATGAGTGTTGTTAGAAATGACATTTGGTTTACTTTTATGACAACCCTAACACATATAATCGTCTCCATGTCATTAGAATTCAAAAATAAGCTTAGAATCGAAGAATAAGCTCAAAAGTAGAATACAAGCATGCACAGTTCGTTTTACAAGTTTGATTCAAATGTGTGAATATTGTGGAAAGAGTTTGGTTAGAAATGACAATGGGTTTACTTTTATGACCACCCTAACACATATAATCGTCTCCATGTCATTAGAATTAAAAATAAGCTTAGAATCAAAGACTACGCTTAAAACTAGAATACAAGCATAAACAGTTCGTTTTACAAGTTTGATTCAAATGCGTGAATGTTGTGGAATGAGTGTTGTTAGAAATGACATTTGGTTTACTTTTATGACAACCCTAACACATATAATCGTCTCCATGTCATTAGAATTCAAAAATAAGCTTAGAATCAAAGACTACGCTTAGAACTAGAATACAGGCATAAACAGTTCGTTTTACAAGTTTGGTTCAAATGTGTGAATGTTGTGGAATGAGTGTTGTTAGAAATGACATTTGGTTTACTTTTATGACAACCCTAACACATATAATCGTCTCCATGTCATTAGAATTCAAAAATAAGCTTAGAATCAAAGAATAAGCTCAAAAGTAGAATACAAGCATGCACAGTTCGTTTTACAAGTTTGATTCAAATGTGTGAATATTGTGGAAAGAGTTTGGTTAGAAATGACATTTGGTTTACTTTTATGAGAACCCTAACGCATATAATCGTCTCCATGTCATTAGAATTAAAAAATAAGCTTAGAATCAAAGACTACGCTTAGAACTAGAATACAAACATAAACAGTTCGTTTTACAAGTTTGATTCAAATGTGTGAATGTTGTGGAATGAGTGTTGTTAGAAATGACATTTGGTTTACTTTTATGACAACCCTAACACATATAATCGTCTCCATGTCATTAGAATTCAAAAATAAGCTTAGAATCAAAGAATAAGCTCAAAAGTAGAATACAAGCATGCACAGTTCGTTTTACAAGTTTGATTCAAATGTGTGAATATTGTGGAAAGAGTTTGGTTAGAAATGACAATGGGTTTACTTTTATGACCACCCTAACACATATAATCGTCTCCATGTTATTAGAATTCAAAAATAAGCTTAGAATCAAAGACTACGCTTAAAACTAGGATACATGCATGCATAGTTCGTTTTACAAGTTTGATTCAAATGTGTGAATGTTGTGGAATGAGTGTTGTTAGAAATGACATTTGGTTTACTTTTATGACAACCCTAACACATATAATCGTCTCCATGTCATTAGAATTCAAAAATAAGCTTAGAATCAAAGAATAAGCTCAAAACTAGAATACAAGCATGCACAGTTCGTTTTACAAGTTTGATTCAAATGTGTGAATATTGTGGAAAGAGTTTGGTTAGAAATGACAATGGGTTTACTTTTATGACCACCCTAACACATATAATCGTCTCCATGTCATTAGAATTCAAAAATAATCTTAGAATCAAAGACTACGCTTAAAACTAGAATACAAGCATAAACAGTTCGTTTTACAAGTTTGATTCAAATGTGTGAATGTTGTGGAATGAGTGTTGTTAGAAATGACATTTGGTTTACTTTTATGACAACCCTAACACATATAATCGTCTCCATGTCATTAGAATTCAAAAATAAGTTTAGAATCGAAGAATAAGCTCAAAAGTAGAATACAAGCATGCACAGTTCGTTTTACAAGTTTGATTCAAATGTGTGAATATTGTGGAAAGAGTTTGGTTAGAAATGACAATGGGTTTACTTTTATGACCACCCTAACACATATAATCGTCTCCATGTCATTAGAATTAAAAAATAAGCTTAGAATCAAAGACTACGCTTAGAACTAGAATACAGGCATAAACAGTTCGTTTTACAAGTTTGATTCAAATGTGTGAATGTTGTGGAATGAGTGTTGTTAGAAATGACATTTGGTTTACTTTTATGACAACCCTAACACATATAATCGTCTCCATGTCATTAGAATTCAAAAATAAGCTTAGAATCAAAGAATAAGCTCAAAAGTAGAATACAAGCATGCACAGTTCGTTTTACAAGTTTGATTCAAATGTGTGAATATTGTGGAAAGAGTTTGGTTAGAAATGACAATGGGTTTACTTTTATGACCACCCTAACACATATAATCGTCTCCATGTTATTAGAATTCAAAAATAAGCTTAGAATCAAAGAATAAGCTCAAAACTAGGATACATGCATGCATAGTTCGTTTTACAAGTTTGATTCAAATGTGTGAATGTTGTGGAATGAGTGTTGTTAGAAATGACATTTTGGTTTAATATTATGACAACCCTAACACATATAATCGTCTCCATGTCATTAGAATTAAAATATAAGCTTAGAATAGAAGAATAAGCTCAAAAGTAGAATACAAGCATGCACAGTTCGTTTTACAAGTTTGATTCAAATGTGTGAATGTTGTGGAAAGAGTTTGGTGAGAAATGACAATGGGTTTACTTTTATGACCACCCTAACACATATAATTGTGTCCATGTCATTAGAATTCAAAAATAATCTTAGAATCAAAGACTACGCTTAAAACTAGAATACAAGCATAAACAGTTCGTTTTACAAGTTTGATTCAAATGTGTGAATGTTGTGGAATGAGTGTTGTTAGAAATGACATTTGGTTTACTTTTATGGCAACCCTAACACATATAATCGTCTCCATGTCATTAGAATTCAAAAATAAGCTTAGAATCAAAGAATAAGCTCAAAACTAGAATACAAGCATGCACAGTTCGTTTTACAAGTTTGATTCAAATGTGTGAATATTGTGGAAAGAGTTTGGTTAGAAATGACAATGGGTTTACTTTTATGACCACCCTAACACATATAATCGTCTCCATGTCATTAGAATTCAAAAATAAGCTTAGAATCAAAGACTGCGCTTAAAACTAGAATACAGGCATAAACAGTTCGTTTTACAAGTTTGATTCAAATGTGTGAATGTTGTGGAATGAGTGTTGTTAGAAATGACATTTGGTTTACTTTTATGAGAACCCTAACACATATAATCGTCTCCATGTCATTAGAATTCAAAAATAAGTTTAGAATCGAAGAATAAGCTCAAAAGTAGAATACAAGCATGCACAGTTCGTTTTACAAGTTTGAATCAAATGTGTGAATGTTGTGGAATGACTGTTGTTAGAAATGACATTTGGTTTACTTTTATGAGAACCCTAACGCATATAATCGTCTCCATGTCATTAGAATTCAAAAATAAGCTTAGAATCAAAGACTACGCTTAGAACTAGAATACAAACATAAACAGTTCGTTTTACAAGTTTGATTCAAATGTGTGAATGTTGTGGAATGAGTGTTGTTAGAAATGACATTTGGTTTACTTTTATGACAACCCTAACACATATAATCGTCTCCATGTCATTAGAATTCAAAAATAAGCTTAGAATCAAAGAATAAGGTCAAAACTAGAATACAAGCATGCACAGTTCGTTTTACAAGTTTGATTCAAATGTGTGAATATTGTGGAAAGAGTTTGGTTAGAAATGACAATGGGTTTACTTTTATGACCACCCTAACACATACAATCGTCTCCATGTTATTAGAATTCAAAAATAAGCTTAGAATCAAAGAATAAGCTCAAAACTAGGATACATGCATGCATAGTTCGTTTTACAAGTTTGATTCAAATGTGTGAATGTTGTGGAATGAGTGTTGTTAGAAATGACATTTTGGTTTAATATTATGACAACCCTAACACATATAATCGTCTCCATGTCATTAGAATTAAAATATAAGCTTAGAATAGAAGAATAAGCTCAAAACTAGAATACAAGCATGCACAGTTCGTTTTACAAGTTTGATTCAAATGTGTGAATGTTGTGGAAAGAGTTTGGTGAGAAATGACAATGGGTTTACTTTTATGACCACCCTAACACATATAATCGTCTCCATGTCATTAGAATTCAAAAATAATCTTAGAATCAAAGACTACGCTTAAAACTAGAATACAAGCATAAACAGTTCGTTTTACAAGTTTGATTCAAATGTGTGAATGTTGTGGAATGAGTGTTGTTAGAAATGACATTTGGTTTACTTTTATGACAACCCTAACACATATAATCGTCTCCATGTCATTAGAATTCAAAAATAAGCTTAGAGTCAAAGACTACGCTTAGAACTAGAATACAGGCATAAACAGTTCGTTTTACAAGTTTGATTCAAATGTGTGAATGTTGTGGAATGAGTGTTGTTAGAAATGACATTTGGTTTACTTTTATGACAACCCTAACACATATAATCGTCTCCATGTCATTAGAATTCAAAAATAAGCTTAGAATCAAAGACTACGCTTAAAACTAGAATACAAGCATAAACAGTTCGTTTTACAAGTTTGATTCAAATGTGTGAATGTTGTGGAATGAGTGATGTTAGAAATGACATTTGGTTTACTTTTATGAGAACCCTAACACATATAATCGTCTCCATGTCATTAGAATTCAAAAATAAGTTTAGAATCGAAGAATAAGCTCAAAAGTAGAATACAAGCATGCACAGTTCGTTTTACAAGTTTGAATCAAATGTGTGAATGTTGTGGAATGACTGTTGTTAGAAATGACATTTGGTTTACTTTTATGAGAACCCTAACGCATATAATCGTCTCCATGTCATTAGAATTAAAAAATAAGCTTAGAATCAAAGACTACGCTTAGAACTAGAATACAAACATAAACAGTTCGTTTTAGAAGTTTGATTCAAATGTGTGAATGTTGTGGAATGAGTGTTGTTAGAAATGACATTTGGTTTACTTTTATGACAACCCTAACACATATAATCGTCTCCATGTCATTAGAATTCAAAAATAAGCTTAGAATCAAAGAATAAGCTCAAAAGTAGAATACAAGCATGCACAGTTCGTTTTACAAGTTTTATTCAAATGTGTGAATATTGTGGAAAGAGTTTGGTTAGAAATGACAATGGGTTTACTTTTATGACCACCCTAACACATATAATCGTCTCCATGTTATTAGAATTCAAAAATAAGCTTAGAATCAAAGAATAAGCTCAAAACTAGGATACATGCATGCATAGTTCGTTTTACAAGTTTGATTCAAATGTGTGAATGTTGTGGAATGAGTGTTGTTAGAAATGACATTTTGGTTTAATATTATGACAACCCTAACACATATAATCGTCTCCATGTCATTAGAATTAAAATATAAGCTTAGAATAGAAGAATAAGCTCAAAAGTAGAATACAAGCATGCACAGTTCGTTTTACAAGTTTGATTCAAATGTGTGAATGTTGTGGAAAGAGTTTGGTGAGAAATGACAATGGGTTTACTTTTATGACCACCCTAACACATATAATCGTCTCCATGTCATTAGAATTGAAAAATAATCTTAGAATCAAAGACTACGCTTAAAACTAGAATACAAGCATAAACAGTTCGTTTTACAAGTTTGATTCAAATGTGTGAATGTTGTGGAATGAGTGTTGTTAGAAATGACATTTGGTTTACTTTTATGACAACCCTAACACATATAATCGTCTCCATGTCATTAGAATTCAAAAATAAGTTTAGAATCGAAGAATAAGCTCAAAAGTAGAATACAAGCATGCACAGTTCGTTTTACAAGTTTGAATCAAATGTGTGAATGTTGTGGAATGACTGTTGTTAGAAATGACATTTGGTTTACTTTTATGAGAACCCTAACGCATATAATCGTCTCCATGTCATTAGAATTAAAAAATAAGCTTAGAATCAAAGACTACGCTTAGAACTAGAATACAAACATAAACAGTTCGTTTTAGAAGTTTGATTCAAATGTGTGAATGTTGTGGAATGAGTGTTGTTAGAAATGACATTTGGTTTACTTTTATGACAACCCTAACACATATAATCGTCTCCATGTCATTAGAATTCAAAAATAAGCTTAGAATCAAAGAATAAGCTCAAAAGTAGAATACAAGCATGCACAGTTCGTTTTACAAGTTTGATTCAAATGTGTGAATATTGTGGAAAGAGTTTGGTTAGAAATGACAATGGGTTTACTTTTATGACCACCCTAACACATATAATCGTCTCCATGTTATTAGAATTCAAAAATAAGCTTAGAATCAAAGAATAAGCTCAAAACTAGGATACATGCATGCATAGTTCGTTTTACAAGTTTGATTCAAATGTGTGAATGTTGTGGAATGAGTGTTGTTAGAAATGACATTTTGGTTTAATATTATGACAACCCTAACACATATAATCGTCTCCATGTCATTAGAATTAAAATATAAGCTTAGAATAGAAGAATAAGCTCAAAAGTAGAATACAAGCATGCACAGTTCGTTTTACAAGTTTGATTCAAATGTGTGAATGTTGTGGAAAGAGTTTGGTGAGAAATGACAATGGGTTTACTTTTATGACCACCCTAACACATATAATCGTCTCCATGTCATTAGAATTCAAAAATAATCTTAGAATCAAAGACTACGCTTAAAACTAGAATACAAGCATAAACAGTTCGTTTTACAAGTTTGATTCAAATGTGTGAATGTTGTGGAATGAGTGTTGTTAGAAATGACATTTGGTTTACTTTTATGACAACCCTAACACATATAATCGTCTCCATGTCATTAGAATTCAAAAATAAGCTTAGAATCAAAGAATAAGGTCAAAACTAGAATACAAGCATGCACAGTTCGTTTTACAAGTTTGATTCAAATGTGTGAATATTGTGGAAAGAGTTTGGTTAGAAATGACAATGGGTTTACTTTTATGACCACCCTAACACATATAATCGTCTCCATGTCATTAGAATTCAAAAATAAGCTTAGAATCAAAGACTGCGCTTAAAACTAGAATACAGGCATAAACAGTTCGTTTTACAAGTTTGATTCAAATGTGTGAATGTTGTGGAATGAGTGTTGTTAGAAATGACATTTGGTTTACTTTTATGAGAACCCTAACACATATAATCGTCTCCATGTCATTAGAATTCAAAAATAAGTTTAGAATCGAAGAATAAGCTCAAAAGTAGAATACAAGCATGCACAGTTCGTTTTACAAGTTTGAATCAAATGTGTGAATGTTGTGGAATGACTGTTGTTAGAAATGACATTTGGTTTACTTTTATGAGAACCCTAACGCATATAATCGTCTCCATGTCATTAGAATTCAAAAATAAGCTTAGAATCAAAGACTACGCTTAGAACTAGAATACAAACATAAACAGTTCGTTTTACAAGTTTGATTCAAATGTGTGAATGTTGTGGAATGAGTGTTGTTAGAAATGACATTTGGTTTACTTTTATGACAACCCTAACACATATAATCGTCTCCATGTCATTAGAATTCAAAAATAAGCTTAGAATCAAAGACTACGCTTAGAACTAGAATACAAACATAAACAGTTCGTTTTACAAGTTTGATTCAAATGTGTGAATGTTGTGGAATGAGTGTTGTTAGAAATGACATTTGGTTTACTTTTATGACAACCCTAACACATATAATCGTCTCCATGTCATTAGAATTCAAAAATAAGCTTAGAATCAAAGAATAAGCTCAAAAGTAGAATACAAGCATGCACAGTTCGTTTTACAAGTTTGATTCAAATGTGTGAATATTGTGGAAAGAGTTTGGTTAGAAATGACAATGGGTTTACTTTTATGACCACCCTAACACATATAATCGTCTCCATGTTATTAGAATTCAAAAATAAGCTTAGAATCAAAGAATAAGCTCAAAACTAGGATACATGCATGCATAGTTCGTTTTACAAGTTTGATTCAAATGTGTGAATGTTGTGGAATGAGTGTTGTTAGAAATGACATTTTGGTTTAATATTATGACAACCCTAACACATATAATCGTCTCCATGTCATTAGAATTAAAATATAAGCTTAGAATAGAAGAATAAGCTCAAAAGTAGAATACAAGCATGCACAGTTCGTTTTACAAGTTTGATTCAAATGTGTGAATGTTGTGGAAAGAGTTTGGTGAGAAATGACAATGGGTTTACTTTTATGACCACCCTAACACATATAATCGTCTCCATGTCATTAGAATTCAAAAATAATCTTAGAATCAAAGACTACGCTTAAAACTAGAATACAAGCATAAACAGTTCGTTTTACAAGTTTGATTCAAATGTGTGAATGTTGTGGAATGAGTGTTGTTAGAAATGACATTTGGTTTACTTTTATGACAACCCTAACACATATAATCGTCTCCATGTCATTAGAATTCAAAAATAAGCTTAGAATCAAAGAATAAGGTCAAAACTAGAATACAAGCATGCACAGTTCGTTTTACAAGTTTGATTCAAATGTGTGAATATTGTGGAAAGAGTTTGGTTAGAAATGACAATGGGTTTACTTTTATGACCACCCTAACACATATAATCGTCTCCATGTCATTAGAATTCAAAAATAAGCTTAGAATCAAAGACTGCGCTTAAAACTAGAATACAGGCATAAACAGTTCGTTTTACAAGTTTGATTCAAATGTGTGAATGTTGTGGAATGAGTGTTGTTAGAAATGACATTTGGTTTACTTTTATGAGAACCCTAACACATATAATCGTCTCCATGTCATTAGAATTCAAAAATAAGTTTAGAATCGAAGAATAAGCTCAAAAGTAGAATACAAGCATGCACAGTTCGTTTTACAAGTTTGAATCAAATGTGTGAATGTTGTGGAATGACTGTTGTTAGAAATGACATTTGGTTTACTTTTATGACAACCCTAACACATATAATCGTCTCCATGTCATTAGAATTCAAAAATAAGCTTAGAATCAAAGAATAAGGTCAAAACTAGAATACAAGCATGCACAGTTCGTTTTACAAGTTTGATTCAAATGTGTGAATATTGTGGAAAGAGTTTGGTTAGAAATGACAATGGGTTTACTTTTATGACCACCCTAACACATATAATCGTCTCCATGTCATTAGAATTCAAAAATAAGCTTAGAATCAAAGACTGCGCTTAAAACTAGAATACAGGCATAAACAGTTCGTTTTACAAGTTTGATTCAAATGTGTGAATGTTGTGGAATGAGTGTTGTTAGAAATGACATTTGGTTTACTTTTATGAGAACCCTAACACATATAATCGTCTCCATGTCATTAGAATTCAAAAATAAGTTTAGAATCGAAGAATAAGCTCAAAAGTAGAATACAAGCATGTACAGTTCGTTTTACAAGTTTGAATCAAATGTGTGAATGTTGTGGAATGACTGTTGTTAGAAATGACATTTGGTTTACTTTTATGAGAACCCTAACGCATATAATCGTCTCCATGTCATTAGAATTCAAAAATAAGCTTAGAATCAAAGACTACGCTTAGAACTAGAATACAAACATAAACAGTTCGTTTTACAAGTTTGATTCAAATGTGTGAATGTTGTGGAATGAGTGTTGTTAGAAATGACATTTGGTTTACTTTTATGACAACCCTAACACATATAATCGTCTCCATGTCATTAGAATTCAAAAATAAGCTTAGAATCAAAGAATAAGCTCAAAAGTAGAATACAAGCATGCACAGTTCGTTTTACAAGTTTGATTCAAATGTGTGAATATTGTGGAAAGAGTTTGGTTAGAAATGACAATGGGTTTACTTTTATGACCACCCTAACACATATAATCGTCTCCATGTTATTAGAATTCAAAAATATGCTTAGAATCAAAGACTACGCTTAAAACTAGAATACAAGCATAAACAGTTCGTTTTACAAGTTTGATTCAAATGTGTGAATGTTGTGGAATGAGTGTTGTTAGAAATGACATTTGGTTTACTTTTATGACAACCCTAACACATATAATCGTCTCCATGTCATTAGAATTCAAAAATAAGCTTAGAATCAAAGAATAAGCTCAAAACTAGAATACAAGCATGCACAGTTCGTTTTACAAGTTTGATTCAAATGTGTGAATATTGTGGAAAGAGTTTGGTTACAAATGACAATGGGTTTACTTTTATGACCACCCTAACACATATAATCGTCTCCATGTCATTAGAATTCAAAAATAAGCTTAGAATCAAAGACTGCGCTTAAAACTAGAATACAGGCATAAACAGTTCGTTTTACAAGTTTGATTCAAATGTGTGAATGTTGTGGAATGAGTGTTGTTAGAAATGACATTTGGTTTACTTTTATGAGAACCCTAACACATATAATCGTCTCCATGTCATTAGAATTCAAAAATAAGTTTAGAATCGAAGATTAAGCTCAAAAGTAGAATACAAGCATGCACAGTTCGTTTTACAAGTTTGAATCAAATGTGTGAATGTTGTGGAATGACTGTTGTTAGAAATGACATTTGGTTTACTTTTATGAGAACCCTAACGCATATAATCGTCTCCATGTCATTAGAATTAAAAAATAAGCTTAGAATCAAAGACTACGCTTAGAACTAGAATACAAACATAAACAGTTCGTTTTACAAGTTTGATTCAAATGTGTGAATGTTGTGGAATGAGTGTTGTTAGAAATGACATTTGGTTTACTTTTATGACAACCCTAACACATATAATCGTCTCCATGTCATTAGAATTCAAAAATAAGCTTAGAATCAAAGAATAAGCTCAAAAGTAGAATACAAGCATGCACAGTTCGTTTTACAAGTTTGATTCAAATGTGTGAATATTGTGGACAGAGTTTGGTTAGAAATGACAATGGGTTTACTTTTATGACCACCCTAACACATATAATCGTCTCCATGTTATTAGAATTCAAAAATATGCTTAGAATCAAAGACTACGCTTAAAACTAGAATACAAGCATAAACAGTTCGTTTTACAAGTTTGATTCAAATGTGTGAATGTTGTGGAATGAGTGTTGTTAGAAATGACATTTGGTTTACTTTTATGACAACCCTAACACATATAATCGTCTCCATGTCATTAGAATTCAAAAATAAGCTTAGAATCAAAGAATAAGCTCAAAACTAGAATACAAGCATGCACAGTTCGTTTTACAAGTTTGATTCAAATGTGTGAATATTGTGGAAAGAGTTTGGTTAGAAATGACAATGGGTTTACTTTTATGACAACCCTAACACATATAATCGTCTCCATGTCATTAGAATTCAAAAATAAGCTTAGAATCAAAGACTACGCTTAAAACTAGAATACAAGCATAAACAGTTCGTTTTACAAGTTTGATTCAAATGTGTGAATGTTGTGGAATGAGTGATGTTAGAAATGACATTTGGTTTACTTTTATGAGAACCCTAACACATATAATCGTCTCCATGTCATTAGAATTCAAAAATAAGTTTAGAATCGAAGAATAAGCTCAAAAGTAGAATACAAGCATGCACAGTTCGTTTTACAAGTTTGAATCAAATGTGTGAATGTTGTGGAATGACTGTTGTTAGAAATGACATTTGGTTTACTTTTATGAGAACCCTAACGCATATAATCGTCTCCATGTCATTAGAATTAAAAAATAAGCTTAGAATCAAAGACTACGCTTAGAACTAGAATACAAACATAAACAGTTCGTTTTAGAAGTTTGATTCAAATGTGTGAATGTTGTGGAATGAGTGTTGTTAGAAATGACATTTGGTTTACTTTTATGACAACCCTAACACATATAATCGTCTCCATGTCATTAGAATTCAAAAATAAGCTTAGAATCAAAGAATAAGCTCAAAAGTAGAATACAAGCATGCACAGTTCGTTTTACAAGTTTTATTCAAATGTGTGAATATTGTGGAAAGAGTTTGGTTAGAAATGACAATGGGTTTACTTTTATGACCACCCTAACACATATAATCGTCTCCATGTTATTAGAATTCAAAAATAAGCTTAGAATCAAAGAATAAGCTCAAAACTAGGATACATGCATGCATAGTTCGTTTTACAAGTTTGATTCAAATGTGTGAATGTTGTGGAATGAGTGTTGTTAGAAATGACATTTTGGTTTAATATTATGACAACCCTAACACATATAATCGTCTCCATGTCATTAGAATTAAAATATAAGCTTAGAATAGAAGAATAAGCTCAAAAGTAGAATACAAGCATGCACAGTTCGTTTTACAAGTTTGATTCAAATGTGTGAATGTTGTGGAAAGAGTTTGGTGAGAAATGACAATGGGTTTACTTTTATGACCACCCTAACACATATAATCGTCTCCATGTCATTAGAATTGAAAAATAATCTTAGAATCAAAGACTACGCTTAAAACTAGAATACAAGCATAAACAGTTCGTTTTACAAGTTTGATTCAAATGTGTGAATGTTGTGGAATGAGTGTTGTTAGAAATGACATTTGGTTTACTTTTATGACAACCCTAACACATATAATCGTCTCCATGTCATTAGAATTCAAAAATAAGTTTAGAATCGAAGAATAAGCTCAAAAGTAGAATACAAGCATGCACAGTTCGTTTTACAAGTTTGAATCAAATGTGTGAATGTTGTGGAATGACTGTTGTTAGAAATGACATTTGGTTTACTTTTATGAGAACCCTAACGCATATAATCGTCTCCATGTCATTAGAATTAAAAAATAAGCTTAGAATCAAAGACTACGCTTAGAACTAGAATACAAACATAAACAGTTCGTTTTAGAAGTTTGATTCAAATGTGTGAATGTTGTGGAATGAGTGTTGTTAGAAATGACATTTGGTTTACTTTTATGACAACCCTAACACATATAATCGTCTCCATGTCATTAGAATTCAAAAATAAGCTTAGAATCAAAGAATAAGCTCAAAAGTAGAATACAAGCATGCACAGTTCGTTTTACAAGTTTGATTCAAATGTGTGAATATTGTGGAAAGAGTTTGGTTAGAAATGACAATGGGTTTACTTTTATGACCACCCTAACACATATAATCGTCTCCATGTTATTAGAATTCAAAAATAAGCTTAGAATCAAAGAATAAGCTCAAAACTAGGATACATGCATGCATAGTTCGTTTTACAAGTTTGATTCAAATGTGTGAATGTTGTGGAATGAGTGTTGTTAGAAATGACATTTTGGTTTAATATTATGACAACCCTAACACATATAATCGTCTCCATGTCATTAGAATTAAAATATAAGCTTAGAATAGAAGAATAAGCTCAAAAGTAGAATACAAGCATGCACAGTTCGTTTTACAAGTTTGATTCAAATGTGTGAATGTTGTGGAAAGAGTTTGGTGAGAAATGACAATGGGTTTACTTTTATGACCACCCTAACACATATAATCGTCTCCATGTCATTAGAATTCAAAAATAATCTTAGAATCAAAGACTACGCTTAAAACTAGAATACAAGCATAAACAGTTCGTTTTACAAGTTTGATTCAAATGTGTGAATGTTGTGGAATGAGTGTTGTTAGAAATGACATTTGGTTTACTTTTATGACAACCCTAACACATATAATCGTCTCCATGTCATTAGAATTCAAAAATAAGCTTAGAATCAAAGAATAAGGTCAAAACTAGAATACAAGCATGCACAGTTCGTTTTACAAGTTTGATTCAAATGTGTGAATATTGTGGAAAGAGTTTGGTTAGAAATGACAATGGGTTTACTTTTATGACCACCCTAACACATATAATCGTCTCCATGTCATTAGAATTCAAAAATAAGCTTAGAATCAAAGACTGCGCTTAAAACTAGAATACAGGCATAAACAGTTCGTTTTACAAGTTTGATTCAAATGTGTGAATGTTGTGGAATGAGTGTTGTTAGAAATGACATTTGGTTTACTTTTATGAGAACCCTAACACATATAATCGTCTCCATGTCATTAGAATTCAAAAATAAGTTTAGAATCGAAGAATAAGCTCAAAAGTAGAATACAAGCATGCACAGTTCGTTTTACAAGTTTGAATCAAATGTGTGAATGTTGTGGAATGACTGTTGTTAGAAATGACATTTGGTTTACTTTTATGAGAACCCTAACGCATATAATCGTCTCCATGTCATTAGAATTCAAAAATAAGCTTAGAATCAAAGACTACGCTTAGAACTAGAATACAAACATAAACAGTTCGTTTTACAAGTTTGATTCAAATGTGTGAATGTTGTGGAATGAGTGTTGTTAGAAATGACATTTGGTTTACTTTTATGACAACCCTAACACATATAATCGTCTCCATGTCATTAGAATTCAAAAATAAGCTTAGAATCAAAGACTACGCTTAGAACTAGAATACAAACATAAACAGTTCGTTTTACAAGTTTGATTCAAATGTGTGAATGTTGTGGAATGAGTGTTGTTAGAAATGACATTTGGTTTACTTTTATGACAACCCTAACACATATAATCGTCTCCATGTCATTAGAATTCAAAAATAAGCTTAGAATCAAAGAATAAGCTCAAAAGTAGAATACAAGCATGCACAGTTCGTTTTACAAGTTTGATTCAAATGTGTGAATATTGTGGAAAGAGTTTGGTTAGAAATGACAATGGGTTTACTTTTATGACCACCCTAACACATATAATCGTCTCCATGTTATTAGAATTCAAAAATAAGCTTAGAATCAAAGAATAAGCTCAAAACTAGGATACATGCATGCATAGTTCGTTTTACAAGTTTGATTCAAATGTGTGAATGTTGTGGAATGAGTGTTGTTAGAAATGACATTTTGGTTTAATATTATGACAACCCTAACACATATAATCGTCTCCATGTCATTAGAATTAAAATATAAGCTTAGAATAGAAGAATAAGCTCAAAAGTAGAATACAAGCATGCACAGTTCGTTTTACAAGTTTGATTCAAATGTGTGAATGTTGTGGAAAGAGTTTGGTGAGAAATGACAATGGGTTTACTTTTATGACCACCCTAACACATATAATCGTCTCCATGTCATTAGAATTCAAAAATAATCTTAGAATCAAAGACTACGCTTAAAACTAGAATACAAGCATAAACAGTTCGTTTTACAAGTTTGATTCAAATGTGTGAATGTTGTGGAATGAGTGTTGTTAGAAATGACATTTGGTTTACTTTTATGACAACCCTAACACATATAATCGTCTCCATGTCATTAGAATTCAAAAATAAGCTTAGAATCAAAGAATAAGGTCAAAACTAGAATACAAGCATGCACAGTTCGTTTTACAAGTTTGATTCAAATGTGTGAATATTGTGGAAAGAGTTTGGTTAGAAATGACAATGGGTTTACTTTTATGACCACCCTAACACATATAATCGTCTCCATGTCATTAGAATTCAAAAATAAGCTTAGAATCAAAGACTGCGCTTAAAACTAGAATACAGGCATAAACAGTTCGTTTTACAAGTTTGATTCAAATGTGTGAATGTTGTGGAATGAGTGTTGTTAGAAATGACATTTGGTTTACTTTTATGAGAACCCTAACACATATAATCGTCTCCATGTCATTAGAATTCAAAAATAAGTTTAGAATCGAAGAATAAGCTCAAAAGTAGAATACAAGCATGCACAGTTCGTTTTACAAGTTTGAATCAAATGTGTGAATGTTGTGGAATGACTGTTGTTAGAAATGACATTTGGTTTACTTTTATGACAACCCTAACACATATAATCGTCTCCATGTCATTAGAATTCAAAAATAAGCTTAGAATCAAAGAATAAGGTCAAAACTAGAATACAAGCATGCACAGTTCGTTTTACAAGTTTGATTCAAATGTGTGAATATTGTGGAAAGAGTTTGGTTAGAAATGACAATGGGTTTACTTTTATGACCACCCTAACACATATAATCGTCTCCATGTCATTAGAATTCAAAAATAAGCTTAGAATCAAAGACTGCGCTTAAAACTAGAATACAGGCATAAACAGTTCGTTTTACAAGTTTGATTCAAATGTGTGAATGTTGTGGAATGAGTGTTGTTAGAAATGACATTTGGTTTACTTTTATGAGAACCCTAACACATATAATCGTCTCCATGTCATTAGAATTCAAAAATAAGTTTAGAATCGAAGAATAAGCTCAAAAGTAGAATACAAGCATGTACAGTTCGTTTTACAAGTTTGAATCAAATGTGTGAATGTTGTGGAATGACTGTTGTTAGAAATGACATTTGGTTTACTTTTATGAGAACCCTAACGCATATAATCGTCTCCATGTCATTAGAATTCAAAAATAAGCTTAGAATCAAAGACTACGCTTAGAACTAGAATACAAACATAAACAGTTCGTTTTACAAGTTTGATTCAAATGTGTGAATGTTGTGGAATGAGTGTTGTTAGAAATGACATTTGGTTTACTTTTATGACAACCCTAACACATATAATCGTCTCCATGTCATTAGAATTCAAAAATAAGCTTAGAATCAAAGAATAAGCTCAAAAGTAGAATACAAGCATGCACAGTTCGTTTTACAAGTTTGATTCAAATGTGTGAATATTGTGGAAAGAGTTTGGTTAGAAATGACAATGGGTTTACTTTTATGACCACCCTAACACATATAATCGTCTCCATGTTATTAGAATTCAAAAATATGCTTAGAATCAAAGACTACGCTTAAAACTAGAATACAAGCATAAACAGTTCGTTTTACAAGTTTGATTCAAATGTGTGAATG
This sequence comes from Spergularia bocconei, assembly GCA_963457585.1. Classification (NCBI taxonomy): domain Eukaryota; kingdom Viridiplantae; phylum Streptophyta; class Magnoliopsida; order Caryophyllales; family Caryophyllaceae; genus Spergularia; species Spergularia bocconei. The sequence continues at coordinate 11,966,456 of OY734956.1, forward strand.
TTGTGGAATGAGTGTTGTTAGAAATGACATTTGGTTTACTTTTATGACAACCCTAACACATATAATCGTCTCCATGTCATTAGAATTCAAAAATAAGCTTAGAATCAAAGAATAAGCTCAAAACTAGAATACAAGCATGCACAGTTCGTTTTACAAGTTTGATTCAAATGTGTGAATATTGTGGAAAGAGTTTGGTTACAAATGACAATGGGTTTACTTTTATGACCACCCTAACACATATAATCGTCTCCATGTCATTAGAATTCAAAAATAAGCTTAGAATCAAAGACTGCGCTTAAAACTAGAATACAGGCATAAACAGTTCGTTTTACAAGTTTGATTCAAATGTGTGAATGTTGTGGAATGAGTGTTGTTAGAAATGACATTTGGTTTACTTTTATGAGAACCCTAACACATATAATCGTCTCCATGTCATTAGAATTCAAAAATAAGTTTAGAATCGAAGATTAAGCTCAAAAGTAGAATACAAGCATGCACAGTTCGTTTTACAAGTTTGAATCAAATGTGTGAATGTTGTGGAATGACTGTTGTTAGAAATGACATTTGGTTTACTTTTATGAGAACCCTAACGCATATAATCGTCTCCATGTCATTAGAATTAAAAAATAAGCTTAGAATCAAAGACTACGCTTAGAACTAGAATACAAACATAAACAGTTCGTTTTACAAGTTTGATTCAAATGTGTGAATGTTGTGGAATGAGTGTTGTTAGAAATGACATTTGGTTTACTTTTATGACAACCCTAACACATATAATCGTCTCCATGTCATTAGAATTCAAAAATAAGCTTAGAATCAAAGAATAAGCTCAAAAGTAGAATACAAGCATGCACAGTTCGTTTTACAAGTTTGATTCAAATGTGTGAATATTGTGGACAGAGTTTGGTTAGAAATGACAATGGGTTTACTTTTATGACCACCCTAACACATATAATTGTCTCCATGTTATTAGAATTCAAAAATATGCTTAGAATCAAAGACTACGCTTAAAACTAGAATACAAGCATAAACAGTTCGTTTTACAAGTTTGATTCAAATGTGTGAATGTTGTGGAATGAGTGTTGTTAGAAATGACATTTGGTTTACTTTTATGACAACCCTAACACATATAATCGTCTCCATGTCATTAGAATTCAAAAATAAGCTTAGAATCAAAGAATAAGCTCAAAACTAGAATACAAGCATGCACAGTTCGTTTTACAAGTTTGATTCAAATGTGTGAATATTGTGGAAAGAGTTTGGTTAGAAATGACAATGGGTTTACTTTTATGACAACCCTAACACATATAATCGTCTCCATGTCATTAGAATTCAAAAATAAGCTTAGAATCAAAGACTACGCTTAAAACTAGAATACAAGCATAAACAGTTCGTTTTACAAGTTTGATTCAAATGTGTGAATGTTGTGGAATGAGTGATGTTAGAAATGACATTTGGTTTACTTTTATGAGAACCCTAACACATATAATCGTCTCCATGTCATTAGAATTCAAAAATAAGTTTAGAATCGAAGAATAAGCTCAAAAGTAGAATACAAGCATGCACAGTTCGTTTTACAAGTTTGAATCAAATGTGTGAATGTTGTGGAATGACTGTTGTTAGAAATGACATTTGGTTTACTTTTATGAGAACCCTAACGCATATAATCGTCTCCATGTCATTAGAATTCAAAAATAAGCTTAGAATCAAAGACTACGCTTAGAACTAGAATACAAACATAAACAGTTCGTTTTAGAAGTTTGATTCAAATGTGTGAATGTTGTGGAATGAGTGTTGTTAGAAATGACATTTGGTTTACTTTTATGACAACCCTAACACATATAATCGTCTCCATGTCATTAGAATTCAAAAATAAGCTTAGAATCAAAGAATAAGCTCAAAAGTAGAATACAAGCATGCACAGTTCGTTTTACAAGTTTTATTCAAATGTGTGAATATTGTGGACAGAGTTTGGTTAGAAATGACAATGGGTTTACTTTTATGACCACCCTAACACATATAATCGTCTCCATGTTATTAGAATTCAAAAATAAGCTTAGAATCAAAGAATAAGCTCAAAACTAGGATACATGCATGCATAGTTCGTTTTACAAGTTTGATTCAAATGTGTGAATGTTGTGGAATGAGTGTTGTTAGAAATGACATTTTGGTTTAATATTATGACAACCCTAACACATATAATCGTCTCCATGTCATTAGAATTAAAATATAAGCTTAGAATAGAAGAATAAGCTCAAAAGTAGAATACAAGCATGCACAGTTCGTTTTACAAGTTTGATTCAAATGTGTGAATGTTGTGGAAAGAGTTTGGTGAGAAATGACAATGGGTTTACTTTTATGACCACCCTAACACATATAATCGTCTCCATGTCATTAGAATTGAAAAATAATCTTAGAATCAAAGACTACGCTTAAAACTAGAATACAAGCATAAACAGTTCGTTTTACAAGTTTGATTCAAATGTGTGAATGTTGTGGAATGAGTGTTGTTAGAAATGACATTTGGTTTACTTTTATGACAACCCTAACACATATAATCGTCTCCATGTCATTAGAATTCAAAAATAAGTTTAGAATCGAAGAATAAGCTCAAAAGTAGAATACAAGCATGCACAGTTCGTTTTACAAGTTTGAATCAAATGTGTGAATGTTGTGGAATGACTGTTGTTAGAAATGACATTTGGTTTACTTTTATGAGAACCCTAACGCATATAATCGTCTCCATGTCATTAGAATTAAAAAATAAGCTTAGAATCAAAGACTACGCTTAGAACTAGAATACAAACATAAACAGTTCGTTTTAGAAGTTTGATTCAAATGTGTGAATGTTGTGGAATGAGTGTTGTTAGAAATGACATTTGGTTTACTTTTATGACAACCCTAACACATATAATCGTCTCCATGTCATTAGAATTCAAAAATAAGCTTAGAATCAAAGAATAAGCTCAAAAGTAGAATACAAGCATGCACAGTTCGTTTTACAAGTTTGATTCAAATGTGTGAATATTGTGGAAAGAGTTTGGTTAGAAATGACAATGGGTTTACTTTTATGACCACCCTAACACATATAATCGTCTCCATGTTATTAGAATTCAAAAATAAGCTTAGAATCAAAGAATAAGCTCAAAACTAGGATACATGCATGCATAGTTCGTTTTACAAGTTTGATTCAAATGTGTGAATGTTGTGGAATGAGTGTTGTTAGAAATGACATTTTGGTTTAATATTATGACAACCCTAACACATATAATCGTCTCCATGTCATTAGAATTAAAATATAAGCTTAGAATAGAAGAATAAGCTCAAAAGTAGAATACAAGCATGCACAGTTCGTTTTACAAGTTTGATTCAAATGTGTGAATGTTGTGGAAAGAGTTTGGTGAGAAATGACAATGGGTTTACTTTTATGACCACCCTAACACATATAATCGTCTCCATGTCATTAGAATTCAAAAATAATCTTAGAATCAAAGACTACGCTTAAAACTAGAATACAAGCATAAACAGTTCGTTTTACAAGTTTGATTCAAATGTGTGAATGTTGTGGAATGAGTGTTGTTAGAAATGACATTTGGTTTACTTTTATGACAACCCTAACACATATAATCGTCTCCATGTCATTAGAATTCAAAAATAAGCTTAGAATCAAAGAATAAGGTCAAAACTAGAATACAAGCATGCACAGTTCGTTTTACAAGTTTGATTCAAATGTGTGAATATTGTGGAAAGAGTTTGGTTAGAAATGACAATGGGTTTACTTTTATGACCACCCTAACACATATAATCGTCTCCATGTCATTAGAATTCAAAAATAAGCTTAGAATCAAAGACTGCGCTTAAAACTAGAATACAGGCATAAACAGTTCGTTTTACAAGTTTGATTCAAATGTGTGAATGTTGTGGAATGAGTGTTGTTAGAAATGACATTTGGTTTACTTTTATGAGAACCCTAACACATATAATCGTCTCCATGTCATTAGAATTCAAAAATAAGTTTAGAATCGAAGAATAAGCTCAAAAGTAGAATACAAGCATGCACAGTTCGTTTTACAAGTTTGAATCAAATGTGTGAATGTTGTGGAATGACTGTTGTTAGAAATGACATTTGGTTTACTTTTATGAGAACCCTAACGCATATAATCGTCTCCATGTCATTAGAATTCAAAAATAAGCTTAGAATCAAAGACTACGCTTAGAACTAGAATACAAACATAAACAGTTCGTTTTACAAGTTTGATTCAAATGTGTGAATGTTGTGGAATGAGTGTTGTTAGAAATGACATTTGGTTTACTTTTATGACAACCCTAACACATATAATCGTCTCCATGTCATTAGAATTCAAAAATAAGCTTAGAATCAAAGAATAAGCTCAAAAGTAGAATACAAGCATGCACAGTTCGTTTTACAAGTTTGATTCAAATGTGTGAATATTGTGGAAAGAGTTTGGTTAGAAATGACAATGGGTTTACTTTTATGACCACCCTAACACATATAATCGTCTCCATGTTATTAGAATTCAAAAATATGCTTAGAATCAAAGACTACGCTTAAAACTAGAATACAAGCATAAACAGTTCGTTTTACAAGTTTGATTCAAATGTGTGAATGTTGTGGAATGAGTGTTGTTAGAAATGACATTTGGTTTACTTTTATGACAACCCTAACACATATAATCGTCTCCATGTCATTAGAATTCAAAAATAAGCTTAGAATCAAAGAATAAGCTCAAAACTAGAATACAAGCATGCACAGTTCGTTTTACAAGTTTGATTCAAATGTGTGAATATTGTGGAAAGAGTTTGGTTAGAAATGACAATGGGTTTACTTTTATGACCACCCTAACACATATAATCGTCTCCATGTCATTAGAATTCAAAAATAAGCTTAGAATCAAAGACTGCGCTTAAAACTAGAATACAGGCATAAACAGTTCGTTTTACAAGTTTGGTTCAAATGTGTGAATGTTGTGGAATGAGTGTTGTTAGAAATGACATTTGGTTTACTTTTATGAGAACCCTAACACATATAATCGTCTCCATGTCATTAGAATTCAAAAATAAGTTTAGAATCGAAGATTAAGCTCAAAAGTAGAATACAAGCATGCACAGTTCGTTTTACAAGTTTGAATCAAATGTGTGAATGTTGTGGAATGACTGTTGTTAGAAATGACATTTGGTTTACTTTTATGAGAACCCTAACGCATATAATCGTCTCCATGTCATTAGAATTAAAAAATAAGCTTAGAATCAAAGACTACGCTTAGAACTAGAATACAAACATAAACAGTTCGTTTTACAAGTTTGATTCAAATGTGTGAATGTTGTGGAATGAGTGTTGTTAGAAATGACATTTGGTTTACTTTTATGACAACCCTAACACATATAATCGTCTCCATGTCATTAGAATTCAAAAATAAGCTTAGAATCAAAGAATAAGCTCAAAAGTAGAATACAAGCATGCACAGTTCGTTTTACAAGTTTGATTCAAATGTGTGAATATTGTGGACAGAGTTTGGTTAGAAATGACAATGGGTTTACTTTTATGACCACCCTAACACATATAATCGTCTCCATGTTATTAGAATTCAAAAATATGCTTAGAATCAAAGACTACGCTTAAAACTAGAATACAAGCATAAACAGTTCGTTTTACAAGTTTGATTCAAATGTGTGAATGTTGTGGAATGAGTGTTGTTAGAAATGACATTTGGTTTACTTTTATGACAACCCTAACACATATAATCGTCTCCATGTCATTAGAATTCAAAAATAAGCTTAGAATCAAAGAATAAGCTCAAAACTAGAATACAAGCATGCACAGTTCGTTTTACAAGTTTGATTCAAATGTGTGAATATTGTGGAAAGAGTTTGGTTAGAAATGACAATGGGTTTACTTTTATGACAACCCTAACACATATAATCGTCTCCATGTCATTAGAATTCAAAAATAAGCTTAGAATCAAAGACTACGCTTAAAACTAGAATACAAGCATAAACAGTTCGTTTTACAAGTTTGATTCAAATGTGTGAATGTTGTGGAATGAGTGTTGTTAGAAATGACATTTGGTTTACTTTTATGAGAACCCTAACACATATAATCGTCTCCATGTCATTAGAATTCAAAAATAAGTTTAGAATCGAAGAATAAGCTCAAAAGTAGAATACAAGCATGCACAGTTCGTTTTACAAGTTTGAATCAAATGTGTGAATGTTGTGGAATGACTGTTGTTAGAAATGACATTTGGTTTACTTTTATGAGAACCCTAACGCATATAATCGTCTCCATGTCATTAGAATTAAAAAATAAGCTTAGAATCAAAGACTACGCTTAGAACTAGAATACAAACATAAACAGTTCGTTTTAGAAGTTTGATTCAAATGTGTGAATGTTGTGGAATGAGTGTTGTTAGAAATGACATTTGGTTTACTTTTATGACAACCCTAACACATATAATCGTCTCCATGTCATTAGAATTCAAAAATAAGCTTAGAATCAAAGAATAAGCTCAAAAGTAGAATACAAGCATGCACAGTTCGTTTTACAAGTTTGATTCAAATGTGTGAATATTGTGGAAAGAGTTTGGTTAGAAATGACAATGGGTTTACTTTTATGACCACCCTAACACATATAATCGTCTCCATGTTATTAGAATTCAAAAATAAGCTTAGAATCAAAGAATAAGCTCAAAACTAGGATACATGCATGCATAGTTCGTTTTACAAGTTTGATTCAAATGTGTGAATGTTGTGGAATGAGTGTTGTTAGAAATGACATTTTGGTTTAATATTATGACAACCCTAACACATATAATCGTCTCCATGTCATTAGAATTAAAATATAAGCTTAGAATAGAAGAATAAGCTCAAAAGTAGAATACAAGCATGCACAGTTCGTTTTACAAGTTTGATTCAAATGTGTGAATGTTGTGGAAAGAGTTTGGTGAGAAATGACAATGGGTTTACTTTTATGACCACCCTAACACATATAATCGTCTCCATGTCATTAGAATTGAAAAATAATCTTAGAATCAAAGACTACGCTTAAAACTAGAATACAAGCATAAACAGTTCGTTTTACAAGTTTGATTCAAATGTGTGAATGTTGTGGAATGAGTGTTGTTAGAAATGACATTTGGTTTACTTTTATGACAACCCTAACACATATAATCGTCTCCATGTCATTAGAATTCAAAAATAAGCTTAGAATCAAAGAATAAGCTCAAAACTAGAATACAAGCATGCACAGTTCGTTTTACAAGTTTGATTCAAATGTGTGAATTTTGTGGAAAGAGTTTGGTTAGAAATGACAATGGGTTTACTTTTATGACCACCCTAACACATATAATCGTCTCCATGTCATTAGAATTCAAAAATAAGCTTAGACTCAAAGACTACGCTTAAAACTAGAATACAAGCATAAATAGTTCGTTTTACAAGTTTGATTCAAATGTGTGAATGTTGTGGAATGAGTGTTGTTAGAAATGACATTTGGTTTACTTTTATGAGAACCCTAACACATATAATCGTCTCCATGTCATTAGAATTCAAAAATAAGTTTAGAATCGAAGAATAAGCTCAAAAGTAGAATACAAGCATGCACAGTTCGTTTTACAAGTTTGAATCAAATGTGTGAATGTTGTGGAATGACTGTTGTTAGAAATGACATTTGGTTTAGTTTTATAACTACCCTAACACATATAATCGTCTCCATGTCATTGGAATTCAAAAAAAAGCTTATAATCAAAGAATATGCTCAAAAGTAGAATACATGCATCCATAGTTCGTTTTACAAGTTTGATTCAAATGTGTGAATGTTGTGGAATGAGTGTTGTTAGAAATGACATTTGGTTTACTTTTATGACAACAATAACACATATAATCGTCTCCATGTCATTAGAATTCAAAAATAAGCTTAGAATCGAAGAATAAGCTCAAAAGTAAAATATAAGCATGCACAGTTTGTTTTACAAGTTTGATTCTAATGTGTGAATGTTGTGGAATGAGTGTGGTTATAAATGACATTTGGTTTAGTTTTATAACTACCCTAACACATATAATCGTCTCCATGTCATTGGACTTCAAAAAAAAGCTTAGAATCAAATAATAGGCTCAAAACTAGCATACATGCATGCACAGTTCGTTTTACAAGTTTGATTCAAATGTGTGAATATTGTAGAAAGAGTTTGGTTAGAAATGACAATGGGTTTACTTTTATGACCACCCTAACACATATAATCGTCTCCATGTCATTAGAATTCAAAAATAAGCTTAGAATCAAAGACTACGCTTAAAACTAGAATACAAGCATAAACAGTTCGTTTTACAAGTTTGATTCAAATGTGTGAATGTTGTGGAAAGAGTTTGGTTAGAAATGACAATGGGTTTACTTTTATGACCACCCTAACACATATAATGGTCTCCATGTCATTAGAATTCAAAAATAATCTTAGAATCAAAGACTACGCTTAAAACTAGAATACAAGCATAAACAGTTCGTTTTACAAGTTTGATTCAAATGTGTGAATGTTGTGGAATGAGTGTTGTTAGAAATGACATTTGGTTTACTTTTATGACAACCCTAACACATATAATCGTCTCCATGTCATTAGAATTCAAAAATAAGTTTAGAATCGAAGAATAAGCTCAAAAGTAGAATACAAGCATGCACAGTTCGTTTTACAAGTTTGATTCAAATGTGTGAATATTGTGGAAAGAGTTTGGTTAGAAATGACAATGGGTTTACTTTTATGACCACCCTAACACATATAATCGTCTCCATGTCATTAGAATTAAAAAATAAGCTTAGAATCAAAGACTACGCTTAGAACTAGAATACAGGCATAAACAGTTCGTTTTACAAGTTTGATTCAAATGTGTGAATGTTGTGGAATGAGTGTTGTTAGAAATGACATTTGGTTTACTTTTATGACAACCCTAACACATATAATCGTCTCCATGTCATTAGAATTCAAAAATAATCTTAGAATCAAAGAATAAGCTCAAAAGTAGAATACAAGCATGCACAGTTCATTTTACAAGTTTGATTCAAATGTGTGAATATTGTGGAAAGAGTTTGGTTAGAAATGACAATGGGTTTACTTTTATGACCACCCTAACACATATAATCGTCTCCATGTTATTAGAATTCAAAAATATGCTTAGAATCAAAGACTACGCTTAAAACTAGAATACAAGCATAAACAGTTCGTTTTACAAGTTTGATTCAAATGTGTGAATGTTGTGGAATGAGTGTTGTTAGAAATGACATTTGGTTTACTTTTATGACAACCCTAACACATATAATCGTCTCCATGTCATTAGAATTCAAAAATAAGCTTAGAATCAAAGAATAAGCTCAAAACTAGAATACAAGCATGCACAGTTCGTTTTACAAGTTTGATTCAAATGTGTGAATATTGTGGAAAGAGTTTGGTTAGAAATGACAATGGGTTTACTTTTATGACCACCCTAACACATATAATCGTCTCCATGTCATTAGAATTCAAAAATAAGCTTAGAATCAAAGACTACGCTTAAAACTAGAATACAAGCATAAACAGTTCGTTTTACAAGTTTGATTCAAATGTGTGAATGTTGTGGAATGAGTGTTGTTAGAAATGACATTTGGTTTACTTTTATGAGAACCCTAACACATATAATCGTCTCCATGTCATTAGAATTCAAAAATAAGTTTAGAATCGAAGAATAAGCTCAAAAGTAGAATACAAGCATGCACAGTTCGTTTTACAAGTTTGAATCAAATGTGTGAATGTTGTGGAATGACTGTTGTTAGAAATGACATTTGGTTTCCTTTTATGAGAACCCTAACGCATATAATCGTCTCCATGTCATTAGAATTAAAAAATAAGCTTAGAATCAAAGACTACGCTTAGAACTAGAATACAAACATAAACAGTTCGTTTTAGAAGTTTGATTCAAATGTGTGAATGTTGTGGAATGAGTGTTGTTAGAAATGACATTTGGTTTACTTTTATGACAACCCTAACACATATAATCGTCTCCATGTCATTAGAATTCAAAAATAAGTTTAGAATCGAAGAATAAGCTCAAAAGTAGAATACAAGCATGCACAGTTCGTTTTACAAGTTTGATTCAAATGTGTGAATATTGTGGAAAGAGTTTGGTTAGAAATGACAATGGGTTTACTTTTATGACCACCCTAACACATATAATCGTCTCCATGTCATTAGAATTAAAAAATAAGCTTAGAATCAAAGACTACGCTTAGAACTAGAATACAGGCATAAACAGTTCGTTTTACAAGTTTGATTCAAATGTGTGAATGTTGTGGAATGAGTGTTGTTAGAAATGACATTTGGTTTACTTTTATGACAACCCTAACACATATAATCGTCTCCATGTCATTAGAATTCAAAAATAATCTTAGAATCAAAGAATAAGCTCAAAAGTAGAATACAAGCATGCACAGTTCATTTTACAAGTTTGATTCAAATGTGTGAATATTGTGGAAAGAGTTTGGTTAGAAATGACAATGGGTTTACTTTTATGACCACCCTAACACATATAATCGTCTCCATGTTATTAGAATTCAAAAATATGCTTAGAATCAAAGACTACGCTTAAAACTAGAATACAAGCATAAACAGTTCGTTTTACAAGTTTGATTCAAATGTGTGAATGTTGTGGAATGAGTGTTGTTAGAAATGACATTTGGTTTACTTTTATGACAACCCTAACACATATAATCGTCTCCATGTCATTAGAATTCAAAAATAAGCTTAGAATCAAAGAATAAGCTCAAAACTAGAATACAAGCATGCACAGTTCGTTTTACAAGTTTGATTCAAATGTGTGAATATTGTGGAAAGAGTTTGGTTAGAAATGACAATGGGTTTACTTTTATGACCACCCTAACACATATAATCGTCTCCATGTCATTAGAATTCAAAAATAAGCTTAGAATCAAAGACTACGCTTAAAACTAGAATACAAGCATAAACAGTTCGTTTTACAAGTTTGATTCAAATGTGTGAATGTTGTGGAATGAGTGTTGTTAGAAATGACATTTGGTTTACTTTTATGAGAACCCTAACACATATAATCGTCTCCATGTCATTAGAATTCAAAAATAAGTTTAGAATCGAAGAATAAGCTCAAAAGTAGAATACAAGCATGCACAGTTCGTTTTACAAGTTTGAATCAAATGTGTGAATGTTGTGGAATGACTGTTGTTAGAAATGACATTTGGTTTCCTTTTATGAGAACCCTAACGCATATAATCGTCTCCATGTCATTAGAATTAAAAAATAAGCTTAGAATCAAAGACTACGCTTAGAACTAGAATACAAACATAAACAGTTCGTTTTAGAAGTTTGATTCAAATGTGTGAATGTTGTGGAATGAGTGTTGTTAGAAATGACATTTGGTTTACTTTTATGACAACCCTAACACATATAATCGTCTCCATGTCATTAGAATTCAAAAATAAGCTTAGAATCAAAGAATAAGCTCAAAAGTAGAATACAAGCATGCACAGTTCGTTTTACAAGTTTGATTCAAATGTGTGAATATTGTGGAAAGAGTTTGGTTAGAAATGACAATGGGTTTACTTTTATGACCACCCTAACACATATAATCGTCTCCATGTTATTAGAATTCAAAAATATGCTTAGAATCAAAGACTACGCTTAAAACTAGAATACAAGCATAAACAGTTCGTTTTACAAGTTTGATTCAAATGTGTGAATGTTGTGGAATGAGTGTTGTTAGAAATGACATTTGGTTTACTTTTATGACAACCCTAACACATATAATCGTCTCCATGTCATTAGAATTCAAAAATAAGCTTAGAATCAAAGAATAAGCTCAAAACTAGAATACAAGCATGCACAGTTCGTTTTACAAGTTTGATTCAAATGTGTGAATATTGTGGAAAGAGTTTGGTTAGAAATGACAATGGGTTTACTTTTATGACCACCCTAACACATATAATCGTCTCCATGTCATTAGAATTCAAAAATAAGCTTAGAATCAAAGACTGCGCTTAAAACTAGAATACAGGCATAAACAGTTCGTTTTACAAGTTTGATTCAAATGTGTGAATGTTGTGGAATGAGTGTTGTTAGAAATGACATTTGGTTTAGTTTTATGAGAACCCTAACACATATAATCGTCTCCATGTCATTAGAATTCAAAAATAAGTTTAGAATCGAAGAATAAGCTCAAAAGTAGAATACAAGCATGCACAGTTCGTTTTACAAGTTTGAATCAAATGTGTGAATGTTGTGGAATGACTGTTGTTAGAAATGACATTTGGTTTACTTTTATGAGAACCCTAACGCATATAATCGTCTCCATGTCATTAGAATTAAAAAATAAGCTTAGAATCAAAGACTACGCTTAGAACTAGAATACAAACATAAACAGTTCGTTTTAGAAGTTTGATTCAAATGTGTGAATGTTGTGGAATGAGTGTTGTTAGAAATGACATTTGGTTTACTTTTATGACAACCCTAACACATATAATCGTCTCCATGTCATTAGAATTCAAAAATAAGCTTAGAATCAAAGAATAAGCTCAAAAGTAGAATACAAGCATGCACAGTTCGTTTTACAAGTTTGATTCAAATGTGTGAATATTGTGGACAGAGTTTGGTTAGAAATGACAATGGGTTTACTTTTATGACCACCCTAACACATATAATCGTCTCCATGTTATTAGAATTCAAAAATATGCTTAGAATCAAAGACTACGCTTAAAACTAGAATACAAGCATAAACAGTTCGTTTTACAAGTTTGATTCAAATGTGTGAATGTTGTGGAATGAGTGTTGTTAGAAATGACATTTGGTTTACTTTTATGACAACCCTAACACATATAATCGTCTCCATGTCATTAGAATTCAAAAATAAGCTTAGAATCAAAGAATAAGCTCAAAACTAGAATACAAGCATGCACAGTTCGTTTTACAAGTTTGATTCAAATGTGTGAATATTGTGGAAAGAGTTTGGTTAGAAATGACAATGGGTTTACTTTTATGACCACCCTAACACATATAATCGTCTCCATGTCATTAGAATTCAAAAATAAGCTTAGAATCAAAGACTACGCTTAAAACTAGAATACAAGCATAAACAGTTCGTTTTACAAGTTTGATTCAAATGTGTGAATGTTGTGGAATGAGTGTTGTTAGAAATGACATTTGGTTTACTTTTATGAGAACCCTAACACATATAATCGTCTCCATGTCATTAGAATTCAAAAATAAGTTTAGAATCGAAGAATAAGCTCAAAAGTAGAATACAAGCATGCACAGTTCGTTTTACAAGTTTGAATCAAATGTGTGAATGTTGTGGAATGACTGTTGTTAGAAATGACATTTGGTTTACTTTTATGAGAACCCTAACGCATATAATCGTCTCCATGTCATTAGAATTAAAAAATAAGCTTAGAATCAAAGACTGCGCTTAGAACTAGAATACAAACATAAACAGTTCGTTTTAGAAGTTTGATTCAAATGTGTGAATGTTGTGGAATGAGTGTTGTTAGAAATGACATTTGGTTTACTTTTATGACAACCCTAACACATATAATCGTCTCCATGTCATTAGAATTCAAAAATAAGCTTAGAATCAAAGAATAAGCTCAAAAGTAGAATACAAGCATGCACAGTTCGTTTTACAAGTTTGATTCAAATGTGTGAATATTGTGGAAAGAGTTTGGTTAGAAATGACAATGGGTTTACTTTTATGACCACCCTAACACATATAATCGTCTCCATGTTATTAGAATTCAAAAATATGCTTAGAATCAAAGACTACGCTTAAAACTAGAATACAAGCATAAACAGTTCGTTTTACAAGTTTGATTCAAATGTGTGAATGTTGTGGAATGAGTGTTGTTAGAAATGACATTTGGTTTACTTTTATGACAACCCTAACACATATAATCGTCTCCATGTCATTAGAATTCAAAAATAAGCTTAGAATCAAAGAATAAGCTCAAAACTAGAATACAAGCATGCACAGTTCGTTTTACAAGTTTGATTCAAATGTGTGAATATTGTGGAAAGAGTTTGGTTAGAAATGACAATGGGTTTACTTTTATGACCACCCTAACACATATAATCGTCTCCATGTCATTAGAATTCAAAAATAAGCTTAGAATCAAAGACTGCGCTTAAAACTAGAATACAGGCATAAACAGTTCGTTTTACAAGTTTGATTCAAATGTGTGAATGTTGTGGAATGAGTGTTGTTAGAAATGACATTTGGTTTACTTTTATGAGAACCCTAACACATATAATCGTCTCCATGTCATTAGAATTCAAAAATAAGTTTAGAATCGAAGAATAAGCTCAAAAGTAGAATACAAGCATGCACAGTTCGTTTTACAAGTTTGAATCAAATGTGTGAATGTTGTGGAATGACTGTTGTTAGAAATGACATTTGGTTTACTTTTATGAGAACCCTAACGCATATAATCGTCTCCATGTCATTAGAATTAAAAAATAAGCTTAGAATCAAAGACTACGCTTAGAACTAGAATACAAACATAAACAGTTCGTTTTAGAAGTTTGATTCAAATGTGTGAATGTTGTGGAATGAGTGTTGTTAGAAATGACATTTGGTTTACTTTTATGACAACCCTAACACATATAATCGTCTCCATGTCATTAGAATTCAAAAATAAGCTTAGAATCAAAGAATAAGCTCAAAAGTAGAATACAAGCATGCACAGTTCGTTTTACAAGTTTGATTCAAATGTGTGAATATTGTGGACAGAGTTTGGTTAGAAATGACAATGGGTTTACTTTTATGACCACCCTAACACATATAATCGTCTCCATGTTATTAGAATTCAAAAATATGCTTAGAATCAAAGACTACGCTTAAAACTAGAATACAAGCATAAACAGTTCGTTTTACAAGTTTGATTCAAATGTGTGAATGTTGTGGAATGAGTGTTGTTAGAAATGACATTTGGTTTACTTTTATGACAACCCTAACACATATAATCGTCTCCATGTCATTAGAATTCAAAAATAAGCTTAGAATCAAAGAATAAGCTCAAAACTAGAATACAAGCATGCACAGTTCGTTTTACAAGTTTGATTCAAATGTGTGAATATTGTGGAAAGAGTTTGGTTAGAAATGACAATGGGTTTACTTTTATGACCACCCTAACACATATAATCGTCTCCATGTCATTAGAATTCAAAAATAAGCTTAGAATCAAAGACTACGCTTAAAACTAGAATACAAGCATAAACAGTTCGTTTTACAAGTTTGATTCAAATGTGTGAATGTTGTGGAATGAGTGTTGTTAGAAATGACATTTGGTTTACTTTTATGAGAACCCTAACACATATAATCGTCTCCATGTCATTAGAATTCAAAAATAAGTTTAGAATCGAAGAATAAGCTCAAAAGTAGAATACAAGCATGCACAGTTCGTTTTACAAGTTTGATTCAAATGTGTGAATATTGTGGAAAGAGGTTGGTTAGAAATGACAATGGGTTTACTTTTATGACCACCCTAACACATATAATCGTCTCCATGTCATTAGAATTCAAAAATAAGCTTAGAATCAAAGACTACGCTCAAAAGTAAAATACATGCATGCACAGTTCGTTTTACAAGTTTGATTCAAATATGTGAATGTTGTGGAATAAGTGTTGTTAGAAATGACATTTGGTTTACTTTTATGACAACCCTAACACATATAATCGTCTCCATGTCATTAGAATTCAAAAATAAGCTTAGAATCAAAGAATAAGCTCAAAACTAGAATACAAGCATGCACAGTTCGTTTTACAAGTTTGATTCAAATGTGTGAATATTGTGGACAGAGTTTGGTTAGAAATGACAATGGGTTTACTTTTATGACCACCCTAACACATATAATCGTCTCCATGTTATTAGAATTCAAAAATATGCTTAGAATCAAAGACTACGCTTAAAACTAGAATACAAGCATAAACAGTTCGTTTTACAAGTTTGATTCAAATGTGTGAATGTTGTGGAATGAGTGTTGTTAGAAATGACATTTGGTTTACTTTTATGACAACCCTAACACATATAATCGTCTCCATGTCATTAGAATTCAAAAATAAGCTTAGAATCAAAGAATAAGCTCAAAACTAGAATACAAGCATGCACAGTTCGTTTTACAAGTTTGATTCAAATGTGTGAATATTGTGGAAAGAGTTTGGTTAGAAATGACAATGGGTTTACTTTTATGACCACCCTAACACATATAATCGTCTCCATGTCATTAGAATTCAAAAATAAGCTTAGAATCAAAGACTACGCTTAAAACTAGAATACAAGCATAAACAGTTCGTTTTACAAGTTTGATTCAAATGTGTGAATGTTGTGGAATGAGTGTTGTTAGAAATGACATTTGGTTTACTTTTATGAGAACCCTAACACATATAATCGTCTCCATGTCATTAGAATTCAAAAATAAGTTTAGAATCGAAGAATAAGCTCAAAAGTAGAATACAAGCATGCACAGTTCGTTTTACAAGTTTGAATCAAATGTGTGAATGTTGTGGAATGACTGTTGTTAGAAATGACATTTGGTTTACTTTTATGAGAACCCTAACGCATATAATCGTCTCCATGTCATTAGAATTAAAAAATAAGCTTAGAATCAAAGACTACGCTTAGAACTAGAATACAAACATAAACAGTTCGTTTTAGAAGTTTGATTCAAATGTGTGAATGTTGTGGAATGAGTGTTGTTAGAAATGACATTTGGTTTACTTTTATGACCACCCTAACACATATAATCGTCTCCATGTTATTAGAATTCAAAAATATGCTTAGAATCAAAGACTACGCTTAAAACTAGAATACAAGCATAAACAGTTCGTTTTACAAGTTTTGAGCTTATTCTTCGATTCTATACTTATTTTTGAACTCTAATGACATGGAGACTATTATATGTGTTAGGGTTCTCATAAAAGTAAACCAAATGTCATTTCTAACAACACTCATTCCACAACATTCACACATTTGAATAAAACTTGTAAAACGAACTGTTTATGCTTGTATTCTAGTTTTAAATGTAGTCTTTGATTCTAAGCTTATTTTTTAATTCTAATGACATGGAGACGATTATATGCGTTAGGGTTCTCATAAAAGTAAACCAAATGTCATTTCTAACAACAGTCATTCCACAACATTCACACATTTGATTCAAACTTGTAAAACGAACTGTGCATGCTTGTATTCTACTTTTGAGCTTATTCTTCGATTCTAAACTTATTTAGAATCTAAAACTAGGATACATGCATGCATAGTTCGTTTTACAAGTTTGATTCAAATGTGTGAATGTTGTGGAATGAGTGTTGTTAGAAATGACATTTTGGTTTAATATTATGACAACCCTAACACATATAATCGTCTCCATGTCATTAGAATTAAAATATAAGCTTAAAATAGAAGAATAAGCTCAAAAGTAGAATACAAGCATGCACAGTTCGTTTTACAAGTTTGATTCAAATGTGTGAATGTTGTGGAAAGAGTTTGGTGAGAAATGACAATGGGTTTACTTTTATGACCACCCTAACACATATAATCGTCTCCATGTCATTAGAATTCAAAAATAATCTTAGAATCAAAGACTACGCTTAAAACTAGAATACAAGCATAAACAGTTCGTTTTACAAGTTTGATTCAAATGTGTGAATGTTGTGGAATGAGTGTTGTTAGAAATGACATTTGGTTTACTTTTATGACAACCCTAACACATATAATCGTCTCCATGTCATTAGAATTCAAAAATAAGCTTAGAATCAAAGAATAAGCTCAAAACTAGAATACAAGCATGCACAGTTCGTTTTACAAGTTTGATTCAAATGTGTGAATTTTGTGGAAAGAGTTTGGTTAGAAATGACAATGGGTTTACTTTTATGACCACCCTAACACATATAATCGTCTCCATGTCATTAGAATTCAAAAATAAGCTTAGACTCAAAGACTACGCTTAAAACTAGAATACAAGCATAAATAGTTCGTTTTACAAGTTTGATTCAAATGTGTGAATGTTGTGGAATGAGTGTTGTTAGAAATGACATTTGGTTTACTTTTATGAGAACCCTAACACATATAATCGTCTCCATGTCATTAGAATTCAAAAATAAGTTTAGAATCGAAGAATAAGCTCAAAAGTAGAATACAAGCATGCACAGTTCGTTTTACAAGTTTGAATCAAATGTGTGAATGTTGTGGAATGACTGTTGTTAGAAATGACATTTGGTTTAGTTTTATAACTACCCTAACACATATAATCGTCTCCATGTCATTGGAATTCAAAAAAAAGCTTATAATCAAAGAATATGCTCAAAAGTAGAATACATGCATCCATAGTTCGTTTTACAAGTTTGATTCAAATGTGTGAATGTTGTGGAATGAGTGTTGTTAGAAATGACATTTGGTTTACTTTTATGACAACAATAACACATATAATCGTCTCCATGTCATTAGAATTCAAAAATAAGCTTAGAATCGAAGAATAAGCTCAAAAGTAAAATATAAGCATGCACAGTTTGTTTTACAAGTTTGATTCTAATGTGTGAATGTTGTGGAATGAGTGTGGTTATAAATGACATTTGGTTTAGTTTTATAACTACCCTAACACATATAATCGTCTCCATGTCATTGGACTTCAAAAAAAAGCTTAGAATCAAATAATAGGCTCAAAACTAGCATACATGCATGCACAGTTCGTTTTACAAGTTTGATTCAAATGTGTGAATATTGTGGAAAGAGTTTGGTTAGAAATGACAATGGGTTTACTTTTATGACCACCCTAACACATATAATCGTCTCCATGTCATTAGAATTCAAAAATAAGCTTAGAATCAAAGACTACGCTTAAAACTAGAATACAAGCATAAACAGTTCGTTTTACAAGTTTGATTCAAATGTGTGAATGTTGTGGAATGAGTGTTGTTAGAAATGACATTTGGTTTACTTTTATGAGAACCCTAACACATATAATAGTCTCCATGTCATTAGAATTCAAAAATAAGTATAGAATCGAAGAATAAGCTCAAAAGTAGAATACAAGCATGCACAGTTCGTTTTACAAGTTTGAACCAAATGTGTGAATGTTGTGGAATGACTGTTGTTAGAAATGACATTTGGTTTACTTTTATGAGAACCCTAACGCATATAATCGTCTCCATGTCATTAGAAATCAAAAATAAGCTTAGAATCAAAGACTACGCTTAAAACTAGAATACAAACATAAACAGTTCGTTTTACAAGTTTGATTCAAATGTGTGAATGTTGTGGAATGAGTGTTGTTAGAAATGACATTTGGTTTACTTTTATGACAACCCTAACACATATAATCGTCTCCATGTCATTAGAATTCAAAAATAAGCTTAGAATCGAAGAATAAGCTCAAAAGTAAAATGCAAGCATGCACAGTTCGTTTTACAAGTTTGATTCAAATGTGTGAATATTGTGGAAAGAGTTTGGTTAGAAATGACAATGGGTTTACTTTTATGACCACCCTAACACATATAATCGTCTCCATGTCATTAGAATTCAAAAATAAGCTTAGAATCAAAGACTACGCTTAAAACTAGAATACAAGCATAAACAGTTCGTTTTACAAGTTTGATTCAAATGTGTGAATGTTGTGGAATGAGTGTTGTTAGAAATGACATTTGGTTTACTTTTATGAGAACCCTAACACATATAATCGTCTCCATGTCATTAGAATTCAAAAATAAGTTTAGAATCGAAGAATAAGCTCAAAAGTAGAATACAAGCATGCACAGTTCGTTTTACAAGTTTGAATCAAATGTGTGAATGTTGTGGAATGACTGTTGTTAGAAATGACATTTGGTTTACTTTTATGAGAACCCTAACGCATATAATCGTCTCCATGTCATTAGAATTAAAAAATAAGCTTAGAATCAAAGACTACGCTTAGAACTAGAATACAAACATAAACAGTTCGTTTTAGAAGTTTGATTCAAATGTGTGAATGTTGTGGAATGAGTGTTGTTAGAAATGACATTTGGTTTACTTTTATGACAACCCTAACACATATAATCGTCTCCATGTCATTAGAATTCAAAAATAAGCTTAGAATCAAAGAATAAGCTCAAAACTAGAATACAAGCATGCACAGTTCGTTTTACAAGTTTGATTCAAATGTGTGAATGTTGTGGAATGAGTGTTGTTAGAAATGACAATGGGTTTACTTTTATGACCACCCTAACACATATAATCGTCTCCATGTCATTAGAATTCAAAAATAAGCTTAGAATCAAAGACTACGCTCAAAAGTAAAATACATGCATGCACAGTTCGTTTTACAAGTTTGATTCAAATGTGTGAATGTTGTGGAATGAGTGTTGTTAGAAATGACATTTGGTTTACTTTTATGACAACCCTAACACATATAATCGTCTCCATGTCATTAGAATTCAAAAATAAGCTTAGAATCAAAGAATAAGCTCAAAACTAGAATACAAGCATGCACAGTTCGTTATACAAGTTTGATTCAAATGTGTGAATGTTGTGGAATGAGTGTTGTTAGAAATGACATTTGGTTTACTTTTATGACAACCCTAACACATATAATCGTCTCCATGTCATTAGAATTCAAAAATAAGCTTAGAATCGAAGAATAAGCTCAAAAGTAGAACACAAGCATGCACAGTTTGTTTTACAAGTTTGATTCAAATGTGTGAATGTTGTGGAATGAGTGTTGTTAGAAATGACATTTGGTTTACTTTTATGACAACCCTAACACATATAATCGTCTCCATGTCATTAGAATTCAAAAATAAGCTTAGAGTCGAAGAATAAGCTCAAAAGTAAAATATAAGCATGCACAGTTCGTTTTACAAGTTTGATTCTAATGTGTGAATGTTGTGGAATGAGTGTGGTTATAAATGACATTTGGTTTAGTGTTATAACTACCCTAACACATATAATCGTCTCCATGTCATTGGACTTCAAAAAAAAGCTTAGAATCAAATAATAGGCTCAAAACTAGCATACATGCATGGACAGTTCGTTTTACAAGTGTGATTCAAATATGTGAATGTTGTGGAATGAGTGTGGTTAGTAATGACATTTTGGTTTACTTTTATGACAACCGTAACACATATAATCGTCTCCATGTCATTAGAATTCAAAAATAAGCTTAGAATCGAAGAATAAGCTTAAAACTAGAATACAAGCATGCACAGTTCGTTTTACAAGTTTGATTCAAATGTGTGAATGTTGTGGAATGAGTGTTGTTAGAAATGACATTTGGTTTAGTTTTATGAGAACCCTAACACATATAATCATCTCCATGTCATTAGAATTCAAAAATAAGCTTAGAATCGAAGAATAAGCTCAAAAGTAGAACACAAGCATGCACAGTTTGTTTTACAAGTTTGATTCAAATGTGTGAATGTTGTGGAATGAGTGTTGTTAGAAATGACATTTGGTTTACTTTTATGACAACCCTAACACATATAATCGTCTCCATGTCATTAGAATTCAAAAATAAGCTTAGAGTCGAAGAATAAGCTCAAAAGTAAAATATAAGCATGCACAGTTCGTTTTACAAGTTTGATTCTAATGTGTGAATGTTGTGGAATGAGTGTGGTGATAAATGACATTTGGTTTAGTTTTATAACTACCCTAACACATATAATCGTCTCCATGTCATTGGACTTCAAAAAAAAGCTTAGAATCAAATAATAGGCTCAAAACTAGCATACATGCATGCACAGTTCGTTTTACAAGTTTGATTCAAATGTGTGAATATTGTGGAAAGAGTTTGGTTAGAAATGACAATGGGTTTACTTTTATGACCACCCTTACACATATAATCGTCTCCATGTCATTAGAATTCAAAAATAAGCTTAGAATCAAAGACTACGCTTAAAACTAGAATACAAGCATAAACAGTTCGTTTTACAAGTTTGATTCAAATGTGTGAATGTTGTGGAATGAGTGTTGTTATAAATGACATTTGGTTTACTTTTATGACAACACTAACACATATAATCGTCTCCATGTCATTAGAATTCAAAAATAAGCTTAGAATCAAAGAATAAGCTCAAAACTAGAATACAAGCATGCACAGTTCGTTTTACAAGTTTGATTAAAATGTGTGAATATTGTGGAAAGAGTTTGGTTAGAAATGACAATGGGTTTACTTTTATGACCACCCTAACACATATAATCGTCTCCATGTCATTAGAATTCAAAAATAAGCTTAGAATCAAAGACTACGCTTAAAACTAGAATACAAGCATAAACAGTTCGTTTTACAAGTTTGATTCAAATGTGTGAATGTTGTGGAATGAGTGTTGTTAGAAATGACATTTGGTTTACTTTTATGAGAACCCTAACACATATAATCATCTCCATGTCATTAGAATTCAAAAATAAGCTTAGAATCGAAGAATAAGCTCAAAAGTAGAACACAAGCATGCACAGTTTGTTTTACAAGTTTGATTCAAATGTGTGAATGTTGTGGAATGAGTGTTGTTAGAAATGACATTTGGTTTACTTTTATGACAACCCTAACACATATAATCGTCTCCATGTCATTAGAATTCAAAAATAAGCTTAGAGTCGAAGAATAAGCTCAAAAGTAAAATATAAGCATGCACAGTTCGTTTTACAAGTTTGATTCTAATGTGTGAATGTTGTGGAATGAGTGTGGTGATAAATGACATTTGGTTTAGTTTTATAACTACCCTAACACATATAATCGTCTCCATGTCATTGGACTTCAAAAAAAAGCTTAGAATCAAATAATAGGCTCAAAACTAGCATACATGCATGCACAGTTCGTTTTACAAGTTTGATTCAAATGTGTGAATATTGTGGAAAGAGTTTGGTTAGAAATGACAATGGGTTTACTTTTATGACCACCCTAACACATATAATCGTCTCCATGTCATTAGAATTCAAAAATAAGCTTAGAATCAAAGACTACGCTCAAAAGTAAAATACATGCATGCACAGTTCGTTTTACAAGTTTGATTCAAATGTGTGAATGTTGTGGAATGAGTGTTGTTAGAAATGACATTTGGTTTACTTTTATGACAACCCTAACACATATAATCGTCTCCATGTCATTAGAATTCAAAAATAAGCTTAGAATCGAAGAATAAGCTCAAAAGTTGAACACAAGCATGCACAGTTTGTTTTACAAGTTTGATTCAAATGTGTGAATGTTGTGGAATGAGTGTTGTTAGAAATGACATTTGGTTTACTTTTATGACAACCCTAACACATATAATCGTCTCCATGTCATTAGAATTCAAAAATAAGCTTAGAGTCGAAGAATAAGCTCAAAAGTAAAATATAAGCATGCACAGTTCGTTTTACAAGTTTGATTCTAATGTGTGAATGTTGTGGAATGAGTGTTGTTAGAAATGACATTTTGGTTTAATATTATGACAACCCTAACACATATAATCGTCTCCATGTCATTAGAATTCAAAAATAAGCTTAGAATCAAAGAATAAGCTCAAAACTAGAATACAAGCATGCACAGTTCGTTTTACAAGTTTGATTCAAATGTGTGAATATTGTGGAAAGAGTTTGGTTAGAAATGACAATGGGTTTACTTTTATGACCACCCTAACACATATAATCGTCTCCATGTTATTAGAATTCAAAAATAAGCTTAGAATCAAAGAATAAGCTCAAAACTAGGATACATGCATGCATAGTTCGTTTTACAAGTTTGATTCAAATGTGTGAATGTTGTGGAATGAGTGTTGTTAGAAATGAGATTTTGGTTTAATATTATGACAACCCTAACACATATAATCGTCTCCATGTCATTAGAATTCAAAAATAAGCTTAGAATCAAAGAATAAGCTCAAAACTAGAATACAAGCATGCACAGTTCGTTTTACAAGTTTGATTCAAATGTGTGAATTTTGTGGAAAGAGTTTGGTTAGAAATGACAATGGGTTTACTTTTATGACCACCCTAACACATATAATCGTCTCCATGTCATTAGAATTCAAAAATAAGCTTAGACTCAAAGACTACGCTTAAAACTAGAATACAAGCATAAACAGTTCGTTTTACAAGTTTGATTCAAATGTGTGAATGTTGTGGAATGAGTGTTGTTAGAAATGACATTTGGTTTACTTTTATGAGAACCCTAACACATATAATCGTCTCCATGTCATTAGAATTCAAAAATAAGTTTAGAATCGAAGAATAAGCTCAAAAGTAGAATACAAGCATGCACAGTTCGTTTTACAAGTTTGAATCAAATGTGTGAATGTTGTGGAATGACTGTTGTTAGAAATGACATTTGGTTTAGTTTTATAACTACCCTAACACATATAATCGTCTCCATGTCATTGGAATTCAAAAAAAAGCTTATAATCAAAGAATATGCTCAAAAGTAGAATACATGCATCCATAGTTCGTTTTACAAGTTTGATTCAAATGTGTGAATGTTGTGGAATGAGTGTTGTTAGAAATGACATTTGGTTTACTTTTATGACAACAATAACACATATAATCGTCTCCATGTCATTAGAATTCAAAAATAAGCTTAGAATCGAAGAATAAGCTCAAAAGTAAAATATAAGCATGCACAGTTTGTTTTACAAGTTTGATTCTAATGTGTGAATGTTGTGGAATGAGTGTGGTTATAAATGACATTTGGTTTAGTTTTATAACTACCCTAACACATATAATCGTCTTCATGTCATTGGACTTCAAAAAAAAGCTTAGAATCAAATAATAGGCTCAAAACTAGCATACATGCATGCACAGTTCGTTTTACAAGTTTGATTCAAATGTGTGAATATTGTGGAAAGAGTTTGGTTAGAAATGACAATGGGTTTACTTTTATGACCACCCTAACACATATAATCGTCTCCATGTCATTAGAATTCAAAAATAAGCTTATAATCAAAGACTACGCTTAAAACTAGAATACAAGCATAAACAGTTCGTTTTACAAGTTTGAATCAAATGTGTGAATGTTGTGGAATGACTGTTGTTAGAAATGACATTTGGTTTACTTTTATGACAACCCTAACACATATAATCGTCTCCATGTCATTAGAATTCAAAAATAAGCTTAGAATCAAAGACTACGCTTAAAACTAGAATACAAACATAAACAGTTCGTTTTACAAGTTTGATTCAAATGTGTGAATGTTGTGGAATGAGTGTTGTTAGAAATGACATTTGGTTTACTTTTATGACAACCCTAACACATATAATCGTCTCCATGTCATTAGAATTCAAAAATAAGCTTAGAATCAAAGAGTAAGCTCAAAACTAGAATACAAGCATGCACAGTTCGTTTTACAAGTTTGATTCAAATGTGTGAATGTTGTGGAATGAGTGTTGTTAGAAATGACATTTGGTTTACTTTTATGACAACCCTAACACATATAATCGTCTCCATGTCATTAGAATTCAAAAATAAGCTTAGAATCGAAGAATAAGCTCAAAAGTAGAACACAAGCATGCACAGTTTGTTTTACAAGTTTGATTCAAATGTGTGAATGTTGTGGAATGAGTGTTGTTAGAAATGACATTTGGTTTACTTTTATGACAACCCTAACACATATAATCGTCTCCATGTCATTAGAATTCAAAAATAAGCTTAGAGTCGAAGAATAAGCTCAAAAGTAAAATATAAGCATGCACAGTTCGTTTTACAAGTTTGATTCTAATGTGTGAATGTTGTGGAATGAGTGTTGTTAGAAATGACATTTTGGTTTAATATTATGACAACCCTAACACATATAATCGTCTCCATGTCATTAGAATTCAAAAATAAGCTTAGAATCAAAGAATAAGCTCAAAACTAGAATACAAGCATGCACAGTTCGTTTTACAAGTTTGATTCAAATGTGTGAATATTGTGGAAAGAGTTTGGTTAGAAATGACAATGGGTTTACTTTTATGACCACCCTAACACATATAATCGTCTCCATGTTATTAGAATTCAAAAATAAGCTTAGAATCAAAGAATAAGCTCAAAACTAGGATACATGCATGCATAGTTCGTTTTACAAGTTTGATTCAAATGTGTGAATGTTGTGGAATGAGTGTTGTTAGAAATGACATTTTGGTTTAATATTATGACAACCCTAAAACATATAATCGTCTCCATGTCATTAGAATTCAAAAATAAGCTTAGAATCAAAGAATAAGCTCAAAACTAGAATACAAGCATGCACAGTTCGTTTTACAAGTTTGATTCAAATGTGTGAATTTTGTGGAAAGAGTTTGGTTAGAAATGACAATGGGTTTACTTTTATGACCACCCTAACACATATAATCGTCTCCATGTCATTAGAATTCAAAAATAAGCTTAGACTCAAAGACTACGCTTAAAACTAGAATACAAGC
The DNA here is from genome assembly GCA_963457585.1 of Spergularia bocconei. Lineage (NCBI taxonomy): Eukaryota > Viridiplantae > Streptophyta > Magnoliopsida > Caryophyllales > Caryophyllaceae > Spergularia > Spergularia bocconei. Next base: position 11,992,845 of record OY734956.1, read on the forward strand.
ATAAACAGTTCGTTTTACAAGTTTGATTCAAATGTGTGAATGTTGTGGAATGAGTGTTGTTAGAAATGACATTTGGTTTACTTTTATGAGAACCCTAACACATATAATCGTCTCCATGTCATTAGAATTCAAAAATAAGTTTAGAATCGAAGAATAAGCTCAAAAGTAGAATACAAGCATGCACAGTTCGTTTTACAAGTTTGAATCAAATGTGTGAATGTTGTGGAATGACTGTTGTTAGAAATGACATTTGGTTTAGTTTTATAACTACCCTAACACATATAATCGTCTCCATGTCATTGGAATTCAAAAAAAAGCTTATAATCAAAGAATATGCTCAAAAGTAGAATACATGCATCCATAGTTCGTTTTACAAGTTTGATTCAAATGTGTGAATGTTGTGGAATGAGTGTTGTTAGAAATGACATTTGGTTTACTTTTATGACAACAATAACACATATAATCGTCTCCATGTCATTAGAATTCAAAAATAAGCTTAGAATCGAAGAATAAGCTCAAAAGTAAAATATAAGCATGCACAGTTTGTTTTACAAGTTTGATTCTAATGTGTGAATGTTGTGGAATGAGTGTGGTTATAAATGACATTTGGTTTAGTTTTATAACTACCCTAACACATATAATCGTCTTCATGTCATTGGACTTCAAAAAAAAGCTTAGAATCAAATAATAGGCTCAAAACTAGCATACATGCATGCACAGTTCGTTTTACAAGTTTGATTCAAATGTGTGAATATTGTGGAAAGAGTTTGGTTAGAAATGACAATGGGTTTACTTTTATGACCACCCTAACACATATAATCGTCTCCATGTCATTAAAATTCAAAAATAAGCTTATAATCAAAGACTACGCTTAAAACTAGAATACAAGCATAAACAGTTCGTTTTACAAGTTTGAATCAAATGTGTGAATGTTGTGGAATGACTGTTGTTAGAAATGACATTTGGTTTACTTTTATGACAACCCTAACACATATAATCGTCTCCATGTCATTAGAATTCAAAAATAAGCTTAGAATCAAAGACTACGCTTAAAACTAGAATACAAACATAAACAGTTCGTTTTACAAGTTTGATTCAAATGTGTGAATGTTGTGGAATGAGTGTTGTTAGAAATGACATTTGGTTTACTTTTATGACAACCCTAACACATATAATCGTCTCCATGTCATTAGAATTCAAAAATAAGCTTAGAATCAAAGAGTAAGCTCAAAACTAGAATACAAGCATGCACAGTTCGTTTTACAAGTTTGATTCAAATGTGTGAATGTTGTGGAATGAGTGTTGTTAGAAATGACATTTGGTTTACTTTTATGACAACCCTAACACATATAATCGTCTCCATGTCATTAGAATTCAAAAATAAGCTTAGAATCGAAGAATAAGCTCAAAAGTAGAACACAAGCATGCACAGTTTGTTTTACAAGTTTGATTCAAATGTGTGAATGTTGTGGAATGAGTGTTGTTAGAAATGACATTTGGTTTACTTTTATGACAACCCTAACACATATAATCGTCTCCATGTCATTAGAATTCAAAAATAAGCTTAGACTCGAAAAATAAGCTCAAAAGTAAAATATAAGCATGCACAGTTCGTTTTACAAGTTTGATTCTAATGTGTGAATGTTGTGGAATGAGTGTTGTTAGAAATGACATTTTGGTTTAATATTATGACAACCCTAACACATATAATCGTCTCCATGTCATTAGAATTCAAAAATAAGCTTAGAATCAAAGAATAAGCTCAAAACTAGAATACAAGCATGCACAGTTCGTTTTACAAGTTTGATTCAAATGTGTGAATATTGTGGAAAGAGTTTGGTTAGAAATGACAATGGGTTTACTTTTATGACCACCCTAACACATATAATCGTCTCCATGTTATTAGAATTCAAAAATAAGCTTAGAATCAAAGAATAAGCTCAAAACTAGGATACATGCATGCATAGTTCGTTTTACAAGTTTGATTCAAATGTGTGAATGTTGTGGAATGAGTGTTGTTAGAAATGACATTTTGGTTTAATATTATGACAACCCTAACACATATAATCGTCTCCATGTCATTAGAATTCAAAAATAAGCTTAGAATCAAAGAATAAGCTCAAAACTAGAATACAAGCATGCACAGTTCGTTTTACAAGTTTGATTCAAATGTGTGAATTTTGTGGAAAGAGTTTGGTTAGAAATGACAATGGGTTTACTTTTATGACCACCCTAACACATATAATCGTCTCCATGTCATTAGAATTCAAAAATAAGCTTAGACTCAAAGACTACGCTTAAAACTAGAATACAAGCATAAACAGTTCGTTTTACAAGTTTGATTCAAATGTGTGAATGTTGTGGAATGAGTGTTGTTAGAAATGACATTTGGTTTACTTTTATGAGAACCCTAACACATATAATCGTCTCCATGTCATTAGAATTCAAAAATAAGTTTAGAATCGAAGAATAAGCTCAAAAGTAGAATACAAGCATGCACAGTTCGTTTTACAAGTTTGAATCAAATGTGTGAATGTTGTGGAATGACTGTTGTTAGAAATGACATTTGGTTTAGTTTTATAACTACCCTAACACATATAATCGTCTCCATGTCATTGGAATTCAAAAAAAAGCTTATAATCAAAGAATATGCTCAAAAGTAGAATACATGCATCCATAGTTCGTTTTACAAGTTTGATTCAAATGTGTGAATGTTGTGGAATGAGTGTTGTTAGAAATGACATTTGGTTTACTTTTATGACAACAATAACACATATAATCGTCTCCATGTCATTAGAATTCTAAAATAAGCTTAGAATCGAAGAATAAGCTCAAAAGTAAAATATAAGCATGCACAGTTTGTTTTACAAGTTTGATTCTAATGTGTGAATGTTGTGGAATGAGTGTGGTTATAAATGACATTTGGTTTAGTTTTATAACTACCCTAACACATATAATCGTCTTCATGTCATTGGACTTCAAAAAAAAGCTTAGAATCAAATAATAGGCTCAAAACTAGCATACATGCATGCACAGTTCGTTTTACAAGTTTGATTCAAATGTGTGAATATTGTGGAAAGAGTTTGGTTAGAAATGACAATGGGTTTACTTTTATGACCACCCTATCACATATAATCGTCTCCATGTCATTAGAATTCAAAAATAAGCTTATAATCAAAGACTACGCTTAAAACTAGAATACAAGCATAAACAGTTCGTTTTACAAGTTTGAATCAAATGTGTGAATGTTGTGGAATGACTGTTGTTAGAAATGACATTTGGTTTACTTTTATGACAACCCTAACACATATAATCGTCTCCATGTCATTAGAATTCAAAAATAAGCTTAGAATCAAAGACTACGCTTAAAACTAGAATACAAACATAAACAGTTCGTTTTACAAGTTTGATTCAAATGTGTGAATGTTGTGGAATGAGTGTTGTTAGAAATGACATTTGGTTTACTTTTATGACAACCCTAACACATATAATCGTCTCCATGTCATTAGAATTCAAAAATAAGCTTAGAATCAAAGAATAAGCTCAAAACTAGAATACAAGCATGCACAGTTCGTTTTACAAGTTTGATTCAAATGTGTGAATGTTGTGGAATGAGTGTTGTTAGAAATGACATTTGGTTTACTTTTATGACAACCCTAACACATATAATCGTCTCCATGTCATTAGAATTCAAAAATAAGCTTAGAATCGAAGAATAAGCTCAAAAGTAGAACACAAGCATGCACAGTTTGTTTTACAAGTTTGATTCAAATGTGTGAATGTTGTGGAATGAGTGTTGTTAGAAATGACATTTGGTTTACTTTTATGACAACCCTAACACATATAATCGTCTCCATGTCATTAGAATTCAAAAATAAGCTTAGAGTCGAAGAATAAGCTCAAAAGTAAAATATAAGCATGCACAGTTCGTTTTACAAGTTTGATTCTAATGTGTGAATGTTGTGGAATGAGTGTGGTTATAAATGACATTTGGTTTAGTGTTATAACTACCCTAACACATATAATCGTCTCCATGTCATTGGACTTCAAAAAAAAGCTTAGAATCAAATAATAGGCTCAAAACTAGCATACATGCATGGACAGTTCGTTTTACAAGTGTGATTCAAATATGTGAATGTTGTGGAATGAGTGTGGTTAGTAATGACATTTTGGTTTACTTTTATGACAACCGTAACACATATAATCGTCTCCATGTCATTAGAATTCAAAAATAAGCTTAGAATCAAAGAATAAGCTCAAAACTAGAATACAAGCATGCACAGTTCGTTTTACAAGTTTGATTCAAATGTGTGAATATTGTGGAAAGAGTTTGGTTAGAAATGACAATGGGTTTACTTTTATGACCACCCTAACACATATAATCGTCTCTATGTCATTAGAATTCAAAAATAAGCTTAGAATCAAAGACTACGCTCAAAAGTAAAATACATGCATGCACAGTTCGTTTTACAAGTTTGATTCAAATGTGTGAATGTTGTGGAATGAGTGTTGTTAGAAATGACATTTGGTTTAGTTTTATGAGAACCCTAACACATATAATCGTCTCCATGTCATTAGAATTCAAAAATAAGCTTAGAATCGAAGAATAAGCTCAAAAGTAGAACACAAGCATGCACAGTTTGTTTTACAAGTTTGATTCAAATGTGTGAATGTTGTGGAATGAGTGTTGTTAGAAATGACATTTGGTTTACTTTTATGACAACCCTAACACATATAATCGTCTCCATGTCATTAGAATTCAAAAATAAGCTTAGAGTCGAAGAATAAGCTCAAAAGTAAAATATAAGCATGCACAGTTCGTTTTACAAGTTTGATTCTAATGTGTGAATGTTGTGGAATGAGTGTGGTGATAAATGACATTTGGTTTAGTTTTATAACTACCCTAACACATATAATCGTCTCCATGTCATTGGACTTCAAAAAAAAGCTTAGAATAAAATAATAGGCTCAAAACTAGCATACATGCATGCACAGTTCGTTTTACAAGTTTGATTCAAATATGTGAATATTGTGGAAAGAGTTTGGTTAGAAATGACAATGGGTTTACTTTTATGACCACCCTAACACATATAATCGTCTCTATGTCATTAGAATTCAAAAATAAGCTTAGAATCAAAGACTACGCTCAAAAGTAAAATACATGCATGCACAGTTCGTTTTACAAGTTTGATTCAAATGTGTGAATGTTGTGGAATGAGTGTTGTTAGAAATGACATTTGGTTTACTTTTATGACAACCCTAACACATATAATCGTCTTCATGTCATTAGAATTCAAAAATAAGCTTAGAATCAAAGAATAAGCTCAAAACTAGAATACAAGCATGCACAGTTCGTTATACAAGTTTGATTCAAATGTGTGAATGTTGTGGAATGAGTGTTGTTAGAAATGACATTTGGTTTAGTTTTATGAGAACCCTAACACATATAATCGTCTCCATGTCATTAGAATTCAAAAATAAGCTTAGAGTCGAAGAATAAGCTCAAAAGTAAAATATAAGCATGCACAGTTCGTTTTACAAGTTTGATTCTAATGTGTGAATGTTGTGGAATGAGTGTGGTGATAAATGACATTTGGTTTAGTTTTATAACTACCCTAACACATATAATCGTCTCCATGTCATTGGACTTCAAAAAAAAGCTTAGAATCAAATAATAGGCTCAAAACTAGCATACATGCATGCACAGTTCGTTTTACAAGTTTGATTCAAATATGTGAATATTGTGGAAAGAGTTTGGTTAGAAATGACAATGGGTTTACTTTTATGACCACCCTAACACATATAATCGTCTCTATGTCATTAGAATTCAAAAATAAGCTTAGAATCAAAGACTACGCTCAAAAGTAAAATACATGCATGCACAGTTCGTTTTACAAGTTTGATTCAAATGTGTGAATGTTGTGGAATGAGTGTTGTTAGAAATGACATTTGGTTTACTTTTATGACAACCCTAACACATATAATCGTCTTCATGTCATTAGAATTCAAAAATAAGCTTAGAATCAAAGAATAAGCTCAAAACTAGAATACAAGCATGCACAGTTCGTTATACAAGTTTGATTCAAATGTGTGAATGTTGTGGAATGAGTGTTGTTAGAAATGACATTTGGTTTACTTTTATGACAACCCTAACACATATAATCGTCTCCATGTCATTAGAATTCAAAAATAAGCTTAGAATCGAAGAATAAGCTCAAAAGTAGAACACAAGCATGCACAGTTTGTTTTACAAGTTTGATTCAAATGTGTGAATGTTGTGGAATGAGTGTTGTTAGAAATGACATTTGGTTTACTTTTATGACAACCCTAACACATATAATCGTCTCCATGTCATTAGAATTCAAAAATAAGCTTAGAGTCGAAGAATAAGCTCAAAAGTAGAATATAAGGATGCACAGTTCGTTTTACAAGTTTGATTCTAATGTGTGAATGTTGTGGAATGAGTGTGGTGATAAATGACATTTGGTTTAGTTTTATAACTACCCTAACACATATAATCGTCTCGATGTCATTGGACTTCAAAAAAAAGCTTAGAATCAAATAATAGGCTCAAAACTAGCATACATGCATGCACAGTTCGTTTTACAAGTTTGATTCAAATATGTGAATATTGTGGAAAGAGTTTGGTTAGAAATGAGAATGGGTTTACTTTTATGACCACCCTAACACATATAATCGTCTCTATGTCATTAGAATTCAAAAATAAGCTTAGAATCAAAGACTACGCTCAAAAGTAAAATACATGCATGCACAGTTCGTTTTACAAGTTTGATTCAAATGTGTGAATGTTGTGGAATGAGTGTTGTTAGAAATGACATTTGGTTTACTTTTATGACAACCCTAACACATATAATCGTCTCCATGTCATTAGAATTCAAAAATAAGCTTAGAATCAAAGAATAAGCTCAAAACTAGAATACAAGCATGCACAGTTCGTTATACAAGTTTGATTCAAATGTGTGAATGTTGTGGAATGAGTGTTGTTAGAAATGACATTTGGTTTAGTTTTATGAGAACCCTAACACATATAATCGTCTCCATGTCATTAGAATTCAAAAATAAGCTTAGAATCGAAGAATAAGCTCAAAAGTAGAACACAAGCATGCACAGTTTGTTTTACAAGTTTGATTCAAATGTGTGAATGTTGTGGAATGAGTGTTGTTAGAAATGACATTTGGTTTACTTTTATGACAACCCTAACACATATAATCGTCTCCATGTCATTAGAATTCAAAAATAAGCTTAGAGTCGAAGAATAAGCTCAAAAGTAAAATATAAGCATGCACAGTTCGTTTTACAAGTTTGATTCTAATGTGTGAATGTTGTGGAATGAGTGTGGTGATAAATGACATTTGGTTTAGTTTTATAACTACCCTAACACATATAATCGTCTCCATGTCATTGGACTTCAAAAAAAAGCTTAGAATAAAATAATAGGCTCAAAACTAGCATACATGCATGCACAGTTCGTTTTACAAGTTTGATTCAAATATGTGAATATTGTGGAAAGAGTTTGGTTAGAAATGAGAATGGGTTTACTTTTATGACAACCCTAACACATATAATCGTCTCCATGTCATTTGAATTCAAAAATAAGCTTAGAATCGAAGAATAAGCTCAAAAGTAGAACACAAGCATGCACAGTTTGTTTTACAAGTTTGATTCAAATGTGTGAATGTTGTGGAATGAGTGTTGTTAGAAATGACATTTGGTTTACTTTTATGACAACCCTAACACATATAATCGTCTCCATGTCATTAGAATTCAAAAATAAGCTTACAGTCGAAGAATAAGCTCAAAAGTAAAATATAAGCATGCACAGTTCGTTTTACAAGTTTGATTCTAATGTGTGAATGTTGTGGAATGAGTGTGGTTATAAATGACATTTGGTTTAGTTTTATAACTACCCTAACACATATAATCGTCTCCATGTCATTGGACTTCAAAAAAAAGCTTAGAATCAAATAATAGGCTCAAAACTAGCATACATGCATGGACAGTTCGTTTTACAAGTGTGATTCAAATATGTGAATGTTGTGGAATGAGTGTGGTTAGTAATGACATTTTGGTTTACTTTTATGACAACCGTAACACATATAATCGTCTCCATGTCATTAGAATTGAAAAATAAGCTTAGAATCGAAGAATAAGCTTAAAACTAGAATACAAGCATGCACAGTTCGTTTTACAAGTTTGATTCAAATGTGTGAATGTTGTGGAATGAGTGTTGTTAGAAATGACATTTGGTTTAGTTTTATGAGAACCCTAACACATATAATCATCTCCATGTCATTAGAATTCAAAAATAAGCTTAGAATCGAAGAATAAGCTCAAAAGTAGAACACAAGCATGCACAGTTTGTTTTACAAGTTTGATTCAAATGTGTGAATGTTGTGGAATGAGTGTTGTTAGAAATGACATTTGGTTTACTTTTATGACAACCCTAACACATATAATCGTCTCCATGTCATTAGAATTCAAAAATAAGCTTAGAGTCGAAGAATAAGCTCAAAAGTAAAATATAAGCATGCACAGTTCGTTTTACAAGTTTGATTCTAATGTGTGAATGTTGTGGAATGAGTGTGGTGATAAATGACATTTGGTTTAGTTTTATAACTACCCTAACACATATAATCGTCTCCATGTCATTGGACTTCAAAAAAAAGCTTAGAATCAAATAATAGGCTCAAAACTAGCATACATGCATGCACAGTTCGTTTTACAAGTTTGATTCAAATATGTGAATGTTGTGGAAAGAGTTTGGTTAGAAATGACAATGGGTTTACTTTTAGGCATATAATCGTCTCCATGTCATTAGAATTCAAAAATAAGCTTAGAATCAAAGACTACGCTTAAAACTAGAATACAAGCATAAACAGTTCGTTTTACAAGTTTGATTCAAATGTGTGAATGTTGTGGAATGAGTGTTGTTAGAAATGACATTTGGTTTACTTTTATGACAACCCTAACACATATAATCGTCTCCATGTCATTAGAATTCAAAAATAAGCTTAGAATCGAAGAATAAGCTCAAAAGTAGAATACATGCATGCATAGTTCGTTTTACAAGTTTGATTCAAATGTGTGAATGTTGTGGAATGAGTGTTGTTAGAAATGACATTTGGTTTACTTTTATGACAACCCTAACACATATAATCGTCTCCATGTCATTAGAATTCAAAAATAAGCTTAGAATCGAAGAATAAGCTCAAAAGTAAAATATAAGCATGCACAGTTTGTTTTACAAGTTTGATTCTAATGTGTGAATGTTGTGGAATGAGTGTGGTTATAAATGACATTTGGTGTATTTTTATAACTACCCTAACACATATAATCGTCTCGATGTCATTGGACTTCAAAAAAAAGCTTAGAATCAAATAATAGGCTCAAAACTAGCATACATGCATGCACAGTTCGTTTTACAAGTTTGATTCAAATGTGTGAATATTGTGGAAAGATTTTGGTTAGAAATGACAATGGGTTTACTTTTATGACCACCCTAACACATATAATCGTCTCCATGTCATTAGAATTCAAAAATAAGCTTAGAATCAAAGACTACGCTTAAAACTAGAATACAAGCATAAACAGTTCGTTTTACAAGTTTGATTCAAATGTGTGAATGTTGTGGAATGAGTGTTGTTAGAAATGACATTTGGTTTACTTTTTTGAGAACCCTAACACATATAATAGTCTCCATGTCATTAGAATTCAAAAATAAGTTTAGAATCGAAGAATAAGCTCAAAAGTAGAGTACAAGCATGCACAGTTCGTTTTACAAGTTTGAATCAAATGTGTGAATGTTGTGGAATGACTGTTGTTAGAAAGGACATTTGGTTTACATTTATGAGAACCTTAACGCATATAATCGTCTCCATGTCATTAGAATTCAAAAATAAGCTTAGAATCAAAGACTACGCTTAAAACTAGAATACAAACATAAACAGTTCGTTTTACAAGTTTGATTCAAATGTGTGAATGTTGTGGAATGAGTGTTGTTAGAAATGACATTTAATTTACTTTTATGAGAACCCTAACACATATAATCGTCTCCATGTCATTAGAATTCAAAAATAAGCTTAGAATCAAAGAATAAGCTCAAAACTAGAATACAAGCATGCACAGTTCGTTTTACAAGTTTGATTAAAATGTGTGAATATTGTGGAAAGAGTTTGGTTAGAAATGACAATGGGTTTACTTTTATGACCACCCTAACACATATAATCGTCTCCATGTCATTAGAATTCAAAAATAAGCTTAGAATCAAAGACTACGCTTAAAACTAGAATACAAGCATAAACAGTTCGTTTTACAAGTTTGATTCAAATGTGTGAATGTTGTGGAATGAGTGTTGTTAGAAATGACATTTTGGTTTACTTTTATGAGAACCCTAACACATATAATCGTCTCCATGTCATTAGAATTCAAAAATAAGCTTAGAATCAAAGAATAAGCTCAAAACTAGGATACATGCATGCATAGTTCGTTTTACAAGTTTGATTCAAATGTGTGAATGTTGTGGAATGAGTGTTGTTAGAAGTGACATTTGGTTTACTTTTATGACAACCCTAACACATATAATCGTCTCGATGTCATTAGAATTGAAAAATAAGCTTAGAATCGAAGAATAAGCTTAAAACTAGAATACAAGCATGCACAGTTCGTTTTACAAGTTTGAATCAAATGTGTGAATGTTGTGGAATGACTGTTGTTAGAAATGACATTTGGTTTACTTTTATGAGAACCCTAACGCATATAATCGTCTCCATGTCATTAGAATTCAAAAATAAGCTTAGAATCAAAGACTACGCTTAAAACTAGAATACAAACATAAACAGTTCGTTTTACAAGTTTGATTCAAATGTGTGAATGTTGTGGAATGAGTGTTGTTAGAAATGACATTTGGTTTACTTTTATGACAACCCTAACACATATAATCGTCTCCATGTCATTAGAATTCAAAAATAAGCTTAGAATCAAAGTATAAGCTCAAAACTAGAATACAAGCATGCACAGTTCGTTTTACAAGTTTGATTCAAATGTGTGAATATTGTGGAAAGAGTTTGGTTAGAAATGACAATGGGTTTACTTTTATGACCACCCTAACACATATAATCGTCTCCATGTCATTAGAATTCAAAAATAAGCTTAGAATCAAAGACTACGCTTAAAACTAGAATACAAGCATAAACAGTTCGTTTTACAAGTTTGATTCAAATGTGTGAATGTTGTGGAATGAGTGTTGTTAGAAATGACATTTGGTTTACTTTTATGAGAACCCTAACACATATAATAGTCTCCATGTCATTAGAATTCAAAAATAAGTTTAGAATCGAAGAATAAGCTCAAAAGTAGAATACAAGCATGCACAGTTCGTTTTACAAGTTTGAATCAAATGTGTGAATGTTGTGGAATGACTGTTGTTAGAAATGACATTTGGTTTACTTTTATGAGAACCCTAACGCATATAATCGTCTCCATGTCATTAGAATTCAAAAATAAGCTTAGAATCAAAGACTACGCTTAAAACTAGAATACAAACATAAACAGTTCGTTTTACAAGTTTGATTCAAATGTGTGAATGTTGTGGAATGAGTGTTGTTAGAAATGACATTTTATTTACTTTTATGACAACCCTAACACATATAATCGTCTCCATGTCATTAGAATTCAAAAATAAGCTTAGAATCAAAGAATAAGCTCAAATTTAGGATACATGCATGCATAGTTCGTTTTACAAGTTTGATTCAAATGTGTGAATGTTGTGGAATGAGTGTTGTTAGAAATGACATTTTGGTTTACTTTTATGAGAACCCTAACACATATAATCGTCTCCATGTCATTAGAATTCAAAAATAAGCTTAGAATCAAAGAATAAGCTCAAAACTAGGATACATGCATGCATAGTTCGTTTTACAAGTTTGATTCAAATGTGTGAATGTTGTGGAATGAGTGTTGTTAGAAGTGACATTTGGTTTACTTTTATGACAACCCTAACACATATAATCGTCTCCATGTCATTAGAATTGAAAAATAAGCTTAGAATCGAAGAATAAGCTTAAAACTAGAATACAAGCATGCACAGTTCGTTTTACAAGTTTGAATCAAATGTGTGAATGTTGTGGAATGACTGTTGTTAGAAATGACATTTGGTTTACTTTTATGAGAACCCTAACGCATATAATCGTCTCCGTGTCATTAGAATTCAAAAATAAGCTTAGAATCAAAGACTACGCTTAAAACTAGAATACAAACATAAACAGTTCGTTTTACAAGTTTGATTCAAATGTGTGAATGTTGTGGAATGAGTGTTGTTAGAAATGACATTTGGTTTACTTTTATGACAACCCTAACACATATAATCGTCTCCATGTCATTAGAATTCAAAAATAAACTTAGAATCAAAGAATAAGCTCAAAACTAGAATACAAGCATGCACAGTTCGTTTTACAAGTTTGATTCAAATGTGTGAATATTGTGGAAAGAGTTTGGTTAGAAATGACAATGGGTTTACTTTTATGACCACCCTAACACATATAATCGTCTCCATGTCATTAGAATTCAAAAATAAGCTTAGAATCAAAGACTACGCTTAAAACTAGAATACAAGCATAAACAGTTCGTTTTACAAGTTTGATTCAAATGTGTGAATGTTGTGGAATGAGTGTTGTTAGAAATGACATTTGGTTTACTTTTATGAGAACCCTAACACATATAATAGTCTCCATGTCATTAGAATTCAAAAATAAGTTTAGAATCGAAGAATAAGCTCAAAAGTAGAATACAAGCATGCACAGTTCGTTTTACAAGTTTGAATCAAATGTGTGAATGTTGTGGAATGACTGTTGTTAGAAATGACATTTGGTTTACTTTTATGAGAACCCTAACGCATATAATCGTCTCCATGTCATTAGAATTCAAAAATAAGCTTAGAATCAAAGACTACGCTTAAAACTAGAATACAAACATAAACAGTTCGTTTTACAAGTTTGATTCAAATGTGTGAATGTTGTGGAATGAGTGTTGTTAGAAATGACATTTTATTTACTTTTATGACAACCCTAACACATATAATCGTCTCCATGTCATTAGAATTCAAAAATAAGCTTAGAATCAAAGAATAAGCTCAAATTTAGGATACATGCATGCATAGTTCGTTTTACAAGTTTGATTCAAATGTGTGAATGTTGTGGAATGAGTGTTGTTAGAAATGACATTTTGGTTTACTTTTATGAGAACCCTAACACATATAATCGTCTCCATGTCATTAGAATTCAAAAATAAGCTTAGAATCAAAGAATAAGCTCAAAACTAGGATACATGCATGCATAGTTCGTTTTACAAGTTTGATTCAAATGTGTGAATGTTGTGGAATGAGTGTTGTTAGAAGTGACATTTGGTTTACTTTTATGACAACCCTAACACATATAATCGTCTCCATGTCATTAGAATTGAAAAATAAGCTTAGAATCGAAGAATAAGCTTAAAACTAGAATACAAGCATGCACAGTTCGTTTTACAAGTTTGAATCAAATGTGTGAATGTTGTGGAATGACTGTTGTTAGAAATGACATTTGGTTTACTTTTATGAGAACCCTAACGCATATAATCGTCTCCGTGTCATTAGAATTCAAAAATAAGCTTAGAATCAAAGACTACGCTTAAAACTAGAATACAAACATAAACAGTTCGTTTTACAAGTTTGATTCAAATGTGTGAATGTTGTGGAATGAGTGTTGTTAGAAATGACATTTGGTTTACTTTTATGACAACCCTAACACATATAATCGTCTCCATGTCATTAGAATTCAAAAATAAACTTAGAATCAAAGAATAAGCTCAAAACTAGAATACAAGCATGCACAGTTCGTTTTACAAGTTTGATTCAAATGTGTGAATATTGTGGAAAGAGTTTGGTTAGAAATGACAATGGGTTTACTTTTATGACCACCCTAACACATATAATCGTCTCCATGTCATTAGAATTCAAAAATAAGCTTAGAATCAAAGACTACGCTTAAAACTAGAATACAAGCATAAACAGTTCGTTTTACAAGTTTGATTCAAATGTGTGAATGTTGTGGAATGAGTGTTGTTAGAAATGACATTTGGTTTACTTTTATGAGAACCCTAACACATATAATAGTCTCCATGTCATTAGAATTCAAAAATAAGTTTAGAATCGAAGAATAAGCGCAAAAGTAGAATACAAGCATGCACAGTTCGTTTTACAAGTTTGAATCAAATGTGTGAATGTTGTGGAATGACTGTTGTTAGAAATGACATTTGGTTTACTTTTATGAGAACCCTAACGCATATAATCGTCTCCATGTCATTAGAATTCAAAAATAAGCTTAGAATCGAAGAATAAGCTCAAAAGTAAAATATAAGCATGCACAATTCGTTTTACAAGTTTGATTCAAATATGTGAATGTTGTGGAATGAGTGTGGTTAGAAATGACATTTGGTTTACTTTTATGACAACCCTAACACATATAATCGTCTCCATGTCATTAGAATTCAAAAATAAGCTTAGAATCAAAGAATAAGCTCAAATTTAGGATACATGCATGCATAGTTCGTTTTACAAGTTTGATTCAAATGTGTGAATGTTGTGGAATGAGTGTTGTTAGAAATGACATTTGGTTTACTTTTATGAGAACCCTAACACATATAATAGTCTCCATGTCATTAGAATTCAAAAATAAGTTTAGAATCGAAGAATAAGCTCAAAAGTAGAATACAAGCATGCACAGTTCGTTTTACAAGTTTGAATCAAATGTGTGAATGTTGTGGAATGAGTGTTGTTAGAAATGACATTTGGTTTACTTTTATGAGAACCCTAACGCATATAATCGTCTCCATGTCATTAGAATTCAAAAATAAGCTTAGAATCAAAGACTACGCTTAAAACTAGAATACAAGCATAAACAGTTCGTTTTACAAGTTTGATTCAAATGTGTGAATGTTGTGGAATGAGTGTTGTTAGAAATGACATTTGGTTTACTTTTATGAGAACCCTAACACATATAATAGTCTCCATGTCATTAGAATTCAAAAATAAGTTTAGAATCGAAGAATAAGCGCAAAAGTAGAATACAAGCATGCACAGTTCGTTTTACAAGTTTGAATCAAATGTGTGAATGTTGTGGAATGACTGTTGTTAGAAATGACATTTGGTTTACTTTTATGAGAACCCTAACGCATATAATCGTCTCCATGTCATTAGAATTCAAAAATAAGCTTAGAATCGAAGAATAAGCTCAAAAGTAAAATATAAGCATGCACAATTCGTTTTACAAGTTTGATTCAAATATGTGAATGTTGTGGAATGAGTGTGGTTAGAAATGACATTTGGTTTACTTTTATGACAACCCTAACACATATAATCGTCTCCATGTCATTAGAATTCAAAAATAAGCTTAGAATCAAAGAATAAGCTCAAATTTAGGATACATGCATGCATAGTTCGTTTTACAAGTTTGATTCAAATGTGTGAATGTTGTGGAATGAGTGTTGTTAGAAATGACATTTTGGTTTACTTTTATGAGAACCCTAACACATATAATCGTCTCCATGTCATTAGAATTCAAAAATAAGCTTAGAATCAAAGAATAAGCTCAAAACTAGGATACATGCATGCATAGTTCGTTTTACAAGTTTGATTCAAATGTGTGAATGTTGTGGAATGAGTGTTGTTAGAAATGACATTTTATTTACTTTTATGACAACCCTAACACATATAATCGTCTCCATGTCATTAGAATTCAAAAATAAGCTTAGAATCAAAGAATAAGCTCAAATTTAGGATACATGCATGCATAGTTCGTTTTACAAGTTTGATTCAAATGTGTGAATGTTGTGGAATGAGTGTTGTTAGAAATGACATTTTGGTTTACTTTTATGAGAACCCTAACACATATAATCGTCTCCATGTCATTAGAATTCAAAAATAAGCTTAGAATCAAAGAATAAGCTCAAAACTAGGATACATGCATGCATAGTTCGTTTTACAAGTTTGATTCAAATGTGTGAATGTTGTGGAATGAGTGTTGTTAGAAGTGACATTTGGTTTACTTTTATGACAACCCTAACACATATAATCGTCTCCATGTCATTAGAATTGAAAAATAAGCTTAGAATCGAAGAATAAGCTTAAAACTAGAATACAAGCATGCACAGTTCGTTTTACAAGTTTGAATCAAATGTGTGAATGTTGTGGAATGACTGTTGTTAGAAATGACATTTGGTTTACTTTTATGAGAACCCTAACGCATATAATCGTCTCCGTGTCATTAGAATTCAAAAATAAGCTTAGAATCAAAGACTACGCTTAAAACTAGAATACAAACATAAACAGTTCGTTTTACAAGTTTGATTCAAATGTGTGAATGTTGTGGAATGAGTGTTGTTAGAAATGACATTTGGTTTACTTTTATGACAACCCTAACACATATAATCGTCTCCATGTCATTAGAATTCAAAAATAAACTTAGAATCAAAGAATAAGCTCAAAACTAGAATACAAGCATGCACAGTTCGTTTTACAAGTTTGATTAAAATGTGTGAATATTGTGGAAAGAGTTTGGTTAGAAATGACAATGGGTTTACTTTTATGACAACCCTAACACATATAATCGTCTCCATGTCATTAGAATTCAAAAATAAGCTTAGAATCAAAGAATAAGCTCAAAACTAGAATACAAGCATGCACAGTTCGTTTTACAAGTTTGATTCAAATGTGTGAATATTGTGGAAAGAGTTTGGTTAGAAATGACAATGGGTTTACTTTTATGACCACCCTAAGACATATAATCGTCTCCATGTCATTAGAATTCAAAAATAAGCTTAGAATCAAAGACTACGCTTAAAACTAGAATACAAGCATAAACAGTTCGTTTTACAAGTTTGATTAAAATGTGTGAATGTTGTGGAATGAGTGTTGTTAGAAATGACATTTGGTTTACTTTTATGAGAACCCTAACACATATAATAGTCTCCATGTCATTAGAATTCAAAAATAAGTTTAGAATCGAAGAATAAGCTCAAAAGTAGAATACAAGCATGCACAGTTCGTTTTACAAGTTTGAATCAAATGTGTGAATGTTGTGGAATGACTGTTGTTAGAAATGACATTTGGTTTACTTTTATGAGAACCCTAACGCATATAATCGTCTCCATGTCATTAGAATTCAAAAATAAGCTTAGAATCGAAGAATAAGCTCAAAAGTAAAATATAAGCATGCACAATTCGTTTTACAAGTTTGATTCAAATATGTGAATGTTGTGGAATGAGTGTGGTTAGAAATGACATTTGGTTTACTTTTATGACAACCCTAACACATATAATCGTCTCCATGTCATTAGAATTCAAAAATAAGCTTAGAATCAAAGAATAAGCTCAAATTTAGGATACATGCATGCATAGTTCGTTTTACAAGTTTGATTCAAATGTGTGAATGTTGTGGAATGAGTGTTGTTAGAAATGACATTTTGGTTTACTTTTATGAGAACCCTAACACATATTATTGTCTCCATGTCATTAGAATTCAAAAATAAGCTTAGAATCAAAGAATAAGCTCAAAACTAGGATACATGCATGCATAGTTCGTTTTACAAGTTTGATTCAAATGTGTGAATGTTGTGGAATGAGTGTTGTTAGAAGTGACATTTGGTTTACTTTTATGACAACCCTAACACATATAATCGTCTCCATGTCATTAGAATTGAAAAATAAGCTTAGAATCGAAGAATAAGCTTAAAACTAGAATACAAGCATGCACAGTTCGTTTTACAAGTTTGAATCAAATGTGTGAATGTTGTGGAATGACTGTTGTTAGAAATGACATTTGGTTTGCTTTTATGAGAACCCTAACGCATATAATCGTCTCCATGTCATTAGAATTCAAAAATAAGCTTAGAATCAAAGACTACGCTTAAAACTAGAATACAAACATAAACAGTTCGTTTTACAAGTTTGATTCAAATGTGTGAATGTTGTGGAATGAGTGTTGTTAGAAATGACATTTGGTTTACTTTTATGACAACCCTAACACATATAATCGTCTCCATGTCATTAGAATTCAAAAATAAGCTTAGAATCAAAGAATAAGCTCAAAACTAGAATACAAGCATGCACAGTTCGTTTTACAAGTTTGATTCAAATGTGTGAATATTGTGGAAAGAGTTTGGTTAGAAATGACAATGGGTTTACTTTTATGACCACCCTAACACATATAATCGTCTCCATGTCATTAGAATTGAAAAATAAGCTTAGAATCGAAGAATAAGCTCAAAACTAGAATACAAGCATGCACAGTTCGTTTTAAAAGTTTGAATCAAATGTGTGAATGTTGTGGAATGACTGTTGTTAGAAATGACATTTGGTTTACTTTTATGACAACCCTAACACAAATAATCGTCTCCATGTCATTAGAATTCAAAAATAAGCTTAGAATCAAAGAATAAGCTCAAATTTAGGATACATGCATGCATAGTTCGTTTTACAAGTTTGTTTCAAATGTGTGAATGTTGTGGAATGAGTGTTGTTAGAAATGACATTTTGGTTTACTTTTATGAGAACCCTAACACATATAATCGTCTCCATGTCATTAGAATTCAAAAATAAGCTTAGAATCGAAGAATAAGCTCAAAACTAGGATACATGCATGCATAGTTCGTTTTACAAGTTTGATTCAAATGTGTGAATGTTGTGGAATGAGTGTTGTTAGAAGTGACATTTGGTTTACTTTTATGACAACCCTAACACATATAATCGTCTCCATGTCATTAGAATTGAAAAATAAGCTTAGAATCGAAGAATAAGCTTAAAACTAGAATACAAGCATGCACAGTTCGTTTTACAAGTTTGAATCAAATGTGTGAATGTTGTGGAATGACTGTTGTTAGAAATGACATTTGGTTTACTTTTATAAGAACCCTAACGCATATGATCGTCTCCATGTCATTAGAATTCAAAAATAAGCTTAGAATCAAAGACTACGCTTAAAACTAGAATACAAACATAAACAGTTCGTTTTACAAGTTTGATTCAAATGTGTGAATGTTGTGGAATGAGTGTTGTTAGAAATGACATTTGGTTTACTTTTATGACAACCCTAACACATATAATCGTCTCCATGTCATTAGAATTCAAAAATAAGCTTAGAATCAAAGAATAAGCTCAAAACTAGAATACAAGCATGCACAGTTCGTTTTACAAGTTTGATTCAAATGTGTGAATATTGTGGAAAGAGTTTGGTTAGAAATGACAATGGGTTTACTTTTATGACCACCCTAACACATATAATCGTCTCCATGTCATTAGAATTCAAAAATAAGCTTAGAATCAAAGACTACGCTTAAAACTAGAATACAAGCATAAACAGTTCGTTTTACAAGTTTGATTCAAATGTGTGAATGTTGTGGAATGAGTGTTGTTAGAAATGACATTTGGTTTACTTTTATGAGAACCCTAACACATATAATAGTCTCCATGTCATTAGAATTCAAAAATAAGTTTAGAATCGAAGAATAAGCTCAAAAGTAGAATACAAGCATGCACAGTTCGTTTTACAAGTTTGAATCAAATGTGTGAATGTTGTGGAATGACTGTTGTTAGAAATGACATTTGGTTTACTTTTATGAGAACCCTAACGCATATAATCGTCTCCATGTCATTAGAATTCAAAAATAAGCTTAGAATCGAAGAATAAGCTCAAAAGTAAAATATAAGCATGCACAATTCGTTTTACAAGTTTGATTCAAATATGTGAATGTTGTGGAATGAGTGTGGTTAGAAATGACATTTGGTTTACTTTTATGACAACCCTAACACATATAATCGTCTCCATGTCATTAGAATTCAAAAATAAGCTTAGAATCAAAGAATAAGCTCAAATTTAGGATACATGCATGCATAGTTCGTTTTACAAGTTTGATTCAAATGTGTGAATGTTGTGGAATGAGTGTTGTTAGAAATGACATTTTGGTTTACTTTTATGAGAACCCTAACACATATTATTGTCTCCATGTCATTAGAATTCAAAAATAAGCTTAGAATCAAAGAATAAGCTCAAAACTAGGATACATGCATGCATAGTTCGTTTTACAAGTTTGATTCAAATGTGTGAATGTTGTGGAATGAGTGTTGTTAGAAGTGACATTTGGTTTACTTTTATGACAACCCTAACACATATAATCGTCTCCATGTCATTAGAATTGAAAAATAAGCTTAGAATCGAAGAATAAGCTTAAAACTAGAATACAAGCATGCACAGTTCGTTTTACAAGTTTGAATCAAATGTGTGAATGTTGTGGAATGACTGTTGTTAGAAATGACATTTGGTTTGCTTTTATGAGAACCCTAACGCATATAATCGTCTCCATGTCATTAGAATTCAAAAATAAGCTTAGAATCAAAGACTACGCTTAAAACTAGAATACAAACATAAACAGTTCGTTTTACAAGTTTGATTCAAATGTGTGAATGTTGTGGAATGAGTGTTGTTAGAAATGACATTTGGTTTACTTTTATGACAACCCTAACACATATAATCGTCTCCATGTCATTAGAATTCAAAAATAAGCTTAGAATCAAAGAATAAGCTCAAAACTAGAATACAAGCATGCACAGTTCGTTTTACAAGTTTGATTCAAATGTGTGAATATTGTGGAAAGAGTTTGGTTAGAAATGACAATGGGTTTACTTTTATGACCACCCTAACACATATAATCGTCTCCATGTCATTAGAATTGAAAAATAAGCTTAGAATCGAAGAATAAGCTCAAAACTAGAATACAAGCATGCACAGTTCGTTTTAAAAGTTTGAATCAAATGTGTGAATGTTGTGGAATGACTGTTGTTAGAAATGACATTTGGTTTACTTTTATGACAACCCTAACACAAATAATCGTCTCCATGTCATTAGAATTCAAAAATAAGCTTAGAATCAAAGAATAAGCTCAAATTTAGGATACATGCATGCATAGTTCGTTTTACAAGTTTGTTTCAAATGTGTGAATGTTGTGGAATGAGTGTTGTTAGAAATGACATTTTGGTTTACTTTTATGAGAACCCTAACACATATAATCGTCTCCATGTCATTAGAATTCAAAAATAAGCTTAGAATCGAAGAATAAGCTCAAAACTAGGATACATGCATGCATAGTTCGTTTTACAAGTTTGATTCAAATGTGTGAATGTTGTGGAATGAGTGTTGTTAGAAGTGACATTTGGTTTACTTTTATGACAACCCTAACACATATAATCGTCTCCATGTCATTAGAATTGAAAAATAAGCTTAGAATCGAAGAATAAGCTTAAAACTAGAATACAAGCATGCACAGTTCGTTTTACAAGTTTGAATCAAATGTGTGAATGTTGTGGAATGACTGTTGTTAGAAATGACATTTGGTTTACTTTTATAAGAACCCTAACGCATATGATCGTCTCCATGTCATTAGAATTCAAAAATAAGCTTAGAATCAAAGACTACGCTTAAAACTAGAATACAAACATAAACAGTTCGTTTTACAAGTTTGATTCAAATGTGTGAATGTTGTGGAATGAGTGTTGTTAGAAATGACATTTGGTTTACTTTTATGACAACCCTAACACATATAATCGTCTCCATGTCATTAGAATTCAAAAATAAGCTTAGAATCAAAGAATAAGCTCAAAACTAGAATACAAGCATGCACAGTTCGTTTTACAAGTTTGATTCAAATGTGTGAATATTGTGGAAAGAGTTTGGTTAGAAATGACAATGGGTTTACTTTTATGACCACCCTAACACATATAATCGTCTCCATGTCATTAGAATTCAAAAATAAGCTTAGAATCAAAGACTACGCTTAAAACTAGAATACAAGCATAAACAGTTCGTTTTACAAGTTTGATTCAAATGTGTGAATGTTGTGGAATGAGTGTTGTTAGAAATGACATTTGGTTTACTTTTATGACAACCCTAACACATATAATCGTCTCCATGTCATTAGAATTGAAAAATAAGCTTAGAATCGAAGAATAAGCTTAAAACTAGAATACAAGCATGCACAGTTCGTTTTACAAGTTTGAATCAAATGTGTGAATGTTGTGGAATGACTGTTGTTAGAAATGACATTTGGTTTACTTTTATGAGAACCCTAACGCATATAATCGTCTCCATGTCATTAGAATTCAAAAATAAGCTTAGAATCAAAGACTACGCTTAAAACTAGAATACAAACATAAACAGTTCGTTTTACAAGTTTGATTCAAATGTGTGAATGTTGTGGAATGAGTGTTGTTAGAAATGACATTTGGTTTACTTTTATGACAACCCTAACACATATAATCGTCTCCATGTCATTAGAATTCAAAAATAAGCTTAGAATCAAAGAATAAGCTCAAAACTAGAATACAAGCATGCACAGTTCGTTTTACAAGTTTGATTCAAATGTGTGAATATTGTGGAAAGAGTTTGGTTAGAAATGACAATGGGTTTACTTTTATGACCACCCTAACACATATAATCGTCTCCATGTCATTAGAATTCAAAAATAAGCTTAGAATCAAAGACTACGCTTAAAACTAGAATACAAGCATAAACAGTTCGTTTTACAAGTTTGATTCAAATGTGTGAATGTTGTGGAATGAGTGTTGTTAGAAATGACATTTGGTTTACTTTTATGAGAACCCTAACACATATAATAGTCTCCATGTCATTAGAATTCAAAAATAAGTTTAGAATCGAAGAATAAGCTCAAAAGTAGAATACAAGCATGCACAGTTCGTTTTACAAGTTTGAATCAAATGTGTGAATGTTGTGGAATGACTGTTGTTAGAAATGACATTTGGTTTACTTTTATGAGAACCCTAACGCATATAATCGTCTCCATGTCATTAGAATTCAAAAATAAGCTTAGAATCGAAGAATAAGCTCAAAAGTAAAATATAAGCATGCACAATTCGTTTTACAAGTTTGATTCAAATATGTGAATGTTGTGGAATGAGTGTGGTTAGAAATGACATTTGGTTTACTTTTATGACAACCCTAACACATATAATCGTCTCCATGTCATTAGAATTTAAAAATAAGCTTAGAATCAAAGAATAAGCTCAAATTTAGGATACATGCATGCATAGTTCGTTTTACAAGTTTGATTCAAATGTGTGAATGTTGTGGAATGAGTGTTGTTAGAAATGACATTTTGGTTTACTTTTATGAGAACCCTAACACATATAATCGTCTCCATGTCATTAGAATTCAAAAATAAGCTTAGAATCAAAGAATAAGCTCAAAACTAGGATACATGCATGCATAGTTCGTTTTACAAGTTTGATTCAAATGTGTGAATGTTGTGGAATGAGTGTTGTTAGAAGTGACATTTGGTTTACTTTTATGACAACCCTAACACATATAATCGTCTCCATGTCATTAGAATTGAAAAATAAGCTTAGAATCGAAGAATAAGCTTAAAACTAGAATACAAGCATGCACAGTTCGTTTTACAAGTTTGAATCAAATGTGTGAATGTTGTGGAATGACTGTTGTTAGAAATGACATTTGGTTTACTTTTATGAGAACCCTAACGCATATAATCGTCTCCATGTCATTAGAATTCAAAAATAAGCTTAGAATCAAAGACTACGCTTAAAACTAGAATACAAACATAAACAGTTCGTTTTACAAGTTTGATTCAAATGTGTGAATGTTGTGGAATGAGTGTTGTTAGAAATGACATTTGGTTTACTTTTATGACAACCCTAACACATATAATCGTCTCCATGTCATTAGAATTCAAAAATAAGCTTAGAATCAAAGAATAAGCTCAAAACTAGAATACAAGCATGCACAGTTCGTTTTACAAGTTTGATTCAAATGTGTGAATATTGTGGAAAGAGTTTGGTTAGAAATGACAATGGGTTTACTTTTATGACCACCCTAACACATATAATCGTCTCCATGTCATTAGAATTGAAAAATAAGCTTAGAATCGAAGAATAAGCTCAAAACTAGAATACAAGCATGCACAGTTCGTTTTAAAAGTTTGAATCAAATGTGTGAATGTTGTGGAATGACTGTTGTTAGAAATGACATTTGGTTTACTTTTATGACAACCCTAACACAAATAATCGTCTCCATGTCATTAGAATTCAAAAATAAGCTTAGAATCAAAGAATAAGCTCAAATTTAGGATACATGCATGCATAGTTCGTTTTACAAGTTTGTTTCAAATGTGTGAATGTTGTGGAATGAGTGTTGTTAGAAATGACATTTTGGTTTACTTTTATGAGAACCCTAACACATATAATCGTCTCCATGTCATTAGAATTCAAAAATAAGCTTAGAATCGAAGAATAAGCTCAAAACTAGGATACATGCATGCATAGTTCGTTTTACAAGTTTGATTCAAATGTGTGAATGTTGTGGAATGAGTGTTGTTAGAAGTGACATTTGGTTTACTTTTATGAGAACCCTAACGCATATAATCGTCTCCATGTCATTAGAATTCAAAAATAAGCTTAGAATCGAAGAATAAGCTCAAAACTGGGATACATGCATGCATAGTTCGTTTTACAAGTTTGATTCAAATGTGTGAATGTTGTGGAATGAGTGTTGTTAGAAGTGACATTTGGTTTACTTTTATGACAACCCTAACACATATAATCGTCTCCATGTCATTAGAATTGAAAAATAAGCTTAGAATCGAAGAATAAGCTTAAAACTAGAATACAAGCATGCACAGTTCGTTTTACAAGTTTGAATCAAATGTGTGAATGTTGTGGAATGACTGTTGTTAGAAATGACATTTGGTTTACTTTTATAAGAACCCTAACGCATATGATCGTCTCCATGTCATTAGAATTCAAAAATAAGCTTAGAATCAAAGACTACGCTTAAAACTAGAATACAAACATATACAGTTCGTTTTACAAGTTTGATTCAAATGTGTGAATGTTGTGGAATGAGTGTTGTTAGAAATGACATTTGGTTTACTTTTATGACAACCCTAACACATATAATCGTCTCCATGTCATTAGAATTCAAAAATAAGCTTAGAATCAAAGAATAAGCTCAAAACTAGAATACAAGCATGCACAGTTCGTTTTACAAGTTTGATTCAAATGTGTGAATATTGTGGAAAGAGTTTGGTTAGAAATGACAATGGGTTTACTTTTATGACCACCCTAACACATATAATCGTCTCCATGTCATTAGAATTCAAAAATAAGCTTAGAATCAAAGACTACGCTTAAAACTAGAATACAAGCATAAACAGTTCGTTTTACAAGTTTGATTCAAATGTGTGAATGTTGTGGAATGAGTGTTGTTAGAAATGACATTTGGTTTACTTTTATGACAACCCTAACACATATAATCGTCTCCATGTCATTAGAATTGAAAAATAAGCTTAGAATCGAAGAATAAGCTTAAAACTAGAATACAAGCATGCACAGTTCGTTTTACAAGTTTGAATCAAATGTGTGAATGTTGTGGAATGACTGTTGTTAGAAATGACATTTGGTTTACTTTTATGAGAACCCTAACGCATATAATCGTCTCCATGTCATTAGAATTCAAAAATAAGCTTAGAATCAAAGACTACGCTTAAAACTAGAATACAAACATAAACAGTTCGTTTTACAAGTTTGATTCAAATGTGTGAATGTTGTGGAATGAGTGTTGTTAGAAATGACATTTGGTTTACTTTTATGACAACCCTAACACATATAATCGTCTCCATGTCATTAGAATTCAAAAATAAGCTTAGAATCAAAGAATAAGCTCAAAACTAGAATACAAGCATGCACAGTTCGTTTTACAAGTTTGATTCAAATGTGTGAATATTGTGGAAAGAGTTTGGTTAGAAATGACAATGGGTTTACTTTTATGACCACCCTAACACATATAATCGTCTCCATGTCATTAGAATTCAAAAATAAGCTTAGAATCAAAGACTACGCTTAAAACTAGAATACAAGCATAAACAGTTCGTTTTACAAGTTTGATTCAAATGTGTGAATGTTGTGGAATGAGTGTTGTTAGAAATGACATTTGGTTTACTTTTATGAGAACCCTAACACATATAATAGTCTCCATGTCATTAGAATTCAAAAATAAGTTTAGAATCGAAGAATAAGCTCAAAAGTAGAATACAAGCATGCACAGTTCGTTTTACAAGTTTGAATCAAATGTGTGAATGTTGTGGAATGACTGTTGTTAGAAATGACATTTGGTTTACTTTTATGAGAACCCTAACGCATATAATCGTCTCCATGTCATTAGAATTCAAAAATAAGCTTAGAATCGAAGAATAAGCTCAAAAGTAAAATATAAGCATGCACAATTCGTTTTACAAGTTTGATTCAAATATGTGAATGTTGTGGAATGAGTGTGGTTAGAAATGACATTTGGTTTACTTTTATGACAACCCTAACACATA
The DNA here is from genome assembly GCA_963457585.1 of Spergularia bocconei. Lineage (NCBI taxonomy): Eukaryota > Viridiplantae > Streptophyta > Magnoliopsida > Caryophyllales > Caryophyllaceae > Spergularia > Spergularia bocconei. Next base: position 12,019,296 of record OY734956.1, read on the forward strand.
TAATCGTCTCCATGTCATTAGAATTCAAAAATAAGCTTAGAATCAAAGAATAAGCTCAAATTTAGGATACATGCATGCATAGTTCGTTTTACAAGTTTGATTCAAATGTGTGAATGTTGTGGAATGAGTGTTGTTAGAAATGACATTTTGGTTTACTTTTATGAGAACCCTAACACATATAATCGTCTCCATGTCATTAGAATTCAAAAATAAGCTTAGAATCAAAGAATAAGCTCAAAACTAGGATACATGCATGCATAGTTCGTTTTACAAGTTTGATTCAAATGTGTGAATGTTGTGGAATGAGTGTTGTTAGAAGTGACATTTGGTTTACTTTTATGACAACCCTAACACATATAATCGTCTCCATGTCATTAGAATTGAAAAATAAGCTTAGAATCGAAGAATAAGCTTAAAACTAGAATACAAGCATGCACAGTTCGTTTTACAAGTTTGAATCAAATGTGTGAATGTTGTGGAATGACTGTTGTTAGAAATGACATTTGGTTTACTTTTATGAGAACCCTAACGCATATAATCGTCTCCATGTCATTAGAATTCAAAAATAAGCTTAGAATCAAAGACTACGCTTAAAACTAGAATACAAACATAAACAGTTCGTTTTACAAGTTTGATTCAAATGTGTGAATGTTGTGGAATGAGTGTTGTTAGAAATGACATTTGGTTTACTTTTATGACAACCCTAACACATATAATCGTCTCCATGTCATTAGAATTCAAAAATAAGCTTAGAATCAAAGAATAAGCTCAAAACTAGAATACAAGCATGCACAGTTCGTTTTACAAGTTTGATTCAAATGTGTGAATATTGTGGAAAGAGTTTGGTTAGAAATGACAATGGGTTTACTTTTATGACCACCCTAACACATATAATCGTCTCCATGTCATTAGAATTGAAAAATAAGCTTAGAATCGAAGAATAAGCTCAAAACTAGAATACAAGCATGCACAGTTCGTTTTAAAAGTTTGAATCAAATGTGTGAATGTTGTGGAATGACTGTTGTTAGAAATGACATTTGGTTTACTTTTATGACAACCCTAACACAAATAATCGTCTCCATGTCATTAGAATTCAAAAATAAGCTTAGAATCAAAGAATAAGCTCAAATTTAGGATACATGCATGCATAGTTCGTTTTACAAGTTTGTTTCAAATGTGTGAATGTTGTGGAATGAGTGTTGTTAGAAATGACATTTTGGTTTACTTTTATGAGAACCCTAACACATATAATCGTCTCCATGTCATTAGAATTCAAAAATAAGCTTAGAATCGAAGAATAAGCTCAAAACTAGGATACATGCATGCATAGTTCGTTTTACAAGTTTGATTCAAATGTGTGAATGTTGTGGAATGAGTGTTGTTAGAAGTGACATTTGGTTTACTTTTATGAGAACCCTAACGCATATAATCGTCTCCATGTCATTAGAATTCAAAAATAAGCTTAGAATCAAAGACTACGCTTAAAACTAGAATACAAACATAAACAGTTCGTTTTACAAGTTTGATTCAAATGTGTGAATGTTGTGGAATGAGTGTTGTTAGAAATGACATTTGGTTTACTTTTATGACAACCCTAACACATATAATCGTCTCCATGTCATTAGAATTCAAAAATAAGCTTAGAATCGAAGAATAAGCTCAAAAGTAAAATATAAGCATGCACAATTCGTTTTACAAGTTTGATTCAAATATGTGAATGTTGTGGAATGAGTGTTGTTAGAAGTGACATTTGGTTTACTTTTATGACAACCCTAACACATATAATCGTCTCGATGTCATTAGAATTGAAAAATAAGCTTAGAATCGAAGAATAAGCTTAAAACTAGAATACAAGCATGCACAGTTCGTTTTACAAGTTTGAATCAAATGTGTGAATGTTGTGGAATGACTGTTGTTAGAAATGACATTTGGTTTACTTTTATGAGAACCCTAACGCATATAATCGTCTCCATGTCATTAGAATTCAAAAATAAGCTTAGAATCAAAGACTACGCTTAAAACTAGAATACAAACATAAACAGTTCGTTTTACAAGTTTGATTCAAATGTGTGAATGTTGTGGAATGAGTGTTGTTAGAAATGACATTTGGTTTACTTTTATGACAACCCTAACACATATAATCGTCTCCATGTCATTAGAATTCAAAAATAAGCTTAGAATCAAAGTATAAGCTCAAAACTAGAATACAAGCATGCACAGTTCGTTTTACAAGTTTGATTCAAATGTGTGAATATTGTGGAAAGAGTTTGGTTAGAAATGACAATGGGTTTACTTTTATGACCACCCTAACACATATAATCGTCTCCATGTCATTAGAATTCAAAAATAAGCTTAGAATCAAAGACTACGCTTAAAACTAGAATACAAGCATAAACAGTTCGTTTTACAAGTTTGATTCAAATGTGTGAATGTTGTGGAATGAGTGTTGTTAGAAATGACATTTGGTTTACTTTTATGAGAACCCTAACACATATAATAGTCTCCATGTCATTAGAATTCAAAAATAAGTTTAGAATCGAAGAATAAGCTCAAAAGTAGAATACAAGCATGCACAGTTCGTTTTACAAGTTTGAATCAAATGTGTGAATATTGTGGAAAGAGTTTGGTTAGAAATGACATTTGGTTTACTTTTATGACAACCCTAACACATATAATCGTCTCCATGTCATTAGAATTCAAAAATAAGCTTAGAATCAAAGAATAAGCTCAAAACTAGAATACAAGCATGCACAGTTCGTTTTACAAGTTTGATTCAAATGTGTGAATATTGTGGAAAGAGTTTGGTTAGAAATGACAATGGGTTTACTTTTATGACCACCCTAACACATATAATCGTCTCCATGTCATTAGAATTCAAAAATAAGCTTAGAATCAAAGACTACGCTTAAAACTAGAATACAAGCATAAACAGTTCGTTTTACAAGTTTGATTCAAATGTGTGAATGTTGTGGAATGAGTGTTGTTAGAAATGACATTTGGTTTACTTTTATGAGAACCCTAACACATATAATAGTCTCCATGTCATTAGAATTCAAAAATAAGTTTAGAATCGAAGAATAAGCTCAAAAGTAGAATACAAGCATGCACAGTTCGTTTTACAAGTTTGAATCAAATGTGTGAATGTTGTGGAATGACTGTTGTTAGAAATGACATTTGGTTTACTTTTATGAGAACCCTAACGCATATAATCGTCTCCATGTCATTAGAATTCAAAAATAAGCTTAGAATCAAAGACTACGCTTAAAACTAGAATACAAACATAAACAGTTCGTTTTACAAGTTTGATTCAAATGTGTGAATGTTGTGGAATGAGTGTTGTTAGAAATGACATTTGGTTTACTTTTATGACAACCCTAACACATATAATCGTCTCCATGTCATTAGAATTCAAAAATAAGCTTAGAATCAAAGAATAAGCTCAAAACTAGAATACAAGCATGCACAGTTCGTTTTACAAGTTTGATTCAAATGTGTGAATATTGTGGAAAGAGTTTGGTTAGAAATGACAATGGGTTTACTTTTATGACCACCCTAACACATATAATCGTCTCCATGTCATTAGAATTCAAAAATAAGCTTAGAATCAAAGACTACGCTTAAAACTAGAATACAAGCATAAACAGTTCGTTTTACAAGTTTGATTCAAATGTGTGAATGTTGTGGAATGAGTGTTGTTAGAAATGACATTTGGTTTACTTTTATGACAACACTAACACATATAATCGTCTCCATGTTATTAGAATTCAAAAATAAGCTTAGAATCAAAGAATAAGTTCAAAACTAGAATACAAGCATGCACAGTTCGTTTTACAAGTTTGATTCAAATGTGTGAATATTGTGGAAAGAGTTTGGTTAGAAATGACAATGGGTTTACTTTTATGACCACCCTAACACATATAATCGTCTCCATGTCATTAGAATTCAAAAATAAGCTTAGAATCAAAGACTACGCTTAAAACTAGAATACAAGCATAAACAGTTCGTTTTACAAGTTTGATTCAAATGTGTGAATGTTGTGGATTGAGTGTTGTTAGAAATGACATTTGGTTTACTTTTATGAGAACCCTAACACATATAATAGTCTCCATGTCATTAGAATTCAAAAATAAGTTTAGAATCGAAGAATAAGCTCAAAAGTAGAATACAAGCATGCACAGTTCGTTTTACAAGTTTGAATCAAATGTGTGAATGTTGTGGAATGACTGTTGTTAGAAATGACATTTGGTTTACTTTTATGAGAACCCTAACGCATATAATCGTCTCCATGTCATTAGAATTCAAAAATAAGCTTAGAATCGAAGAATAAGCTCAAAAGTAAAATATAAGCATGCACAATTCGTTTTACAAGTTTGATTCAAATATGTGAATGTTGTGGAATGAGTGTGGTTAGAAATGACATTTGGTTTACTTTTATGACAACCCTAACACATATAATCGTCTCCATGTCATTAGAATTCAAAAATAAGCTTAGAATCAAAGAATAAGCTCAAATTTAGGATACATGCATGCATAGTTCGTTTTACAAGTTTGATTCAAATGTGTGAATGTTGTGGAATGAGTGTTGTTAGAAGTGACATTTGGTTTACTTTTATGACAACCCTAACACATATAATCGTCTCGATGTCATTAGAATTGAAAAATAAGCTTAGAATCGAAGAATAAGCTTAAAACTAGAATACAAGCATGCACAGTTCGTTTTACAAGTTTGAATCAAATGTGTGAATGTTGTGGAATGACTGTTGTTAGAAATGACATTTGGTTTACTTTTATGAGAACCCTAACGCATATAATCGTCTCCATGTCATTAGAATTCAAAAATAAGCTTAGAATCAAAGACTACGCTTAAAACTAGAATACAAACATAAACAGTTCGTTTTACAAGTTTGATTCAAATGTGTGAATGTTGTGGAATGAGTGTTGTTAGAAATGACATTTGGTTTACTTTTATGACAACCCTAACACATATAATCGTCTCCATGTCATTAGAATTCAAAAATAAGCTTAGAATCAAAGTATAAGCTCAAAACTAGAATACAAGCATGCACAGTTCGTTTTACAAGTTTGATTCAAATGTGTGAATATTGTGGAAAGAGTTTGGTTAGAAATGACAATGGGTTTACTTTTATGACCACCCTAACACATATAATCGTCTCCATGTCATTAGAATTCAAAAATAAGCTTAGAATCAAAGACTACGCTTAAAACTAGAATACAAGCATAAACAGTTCGTTTTACAAGTTTGATTCAAATGTGTGAATGTTGTGGAATGAGTGTTGTTAGAAATGACATTTTGGTTTACTTTTATGAGAACCCTAACACATATAATCGTCTCCATGTCATTAGAATTCAAAAATAAGCTTAGAATCAAAGAATAAGCTCAAAACTAGGATACATGCATGCATAGTTCGTTTTACAAGTTTGATTCAAATGTGTGAATGTTGTGGAATGAGTGTTGTTAGAAGTGACATTTGGTTTACTTTTATGACAACCCTAACACATATAATCGTCTCGATGTCATTAGAATTGAAAAATAAGCTTAGAATCGAAGAATAAGCTTAAAACTAGAATACAAGCATGCACAGTTCGTTTTACAAGTTTGAATCAAATGTGTGAATGTTGTGGAATGACTGTTGTTAGAAATGACATTTGGTTTACTTTTATGAGAACCCTAACGCATATAATCGTCTCCATGTCATTAGAATTCAAAAATAAGCTTAGAATCAAAGACTACGCTTAAAACTAGAATACAAACATAAACAGTTCGTTTTACAAGTTTGATTCAAATGTGTGAATGTTGTGGAATGAGTGTTGTTAGAAATGACATTTGGTTTACTTTTATGACAACCCTAACACATATAATCGTCTCAATGTCATTAGAATTCAAAAATAAGCTTAGAATCAAAGTATAAGCTCAAAACTAGAATACAAGCATGCACAGTTCGTTTTACAAGTTTGATTCAAATGTGTGAATATTGTGGAAAGAGTTTGGTTAGAAATGACAATGGGTTTACTTTTATGACCACCCTAACACATATAATCGTCTCCATGTCATTAGAATTCAAAAATAAGCTTAGAATCAAAGACTACGCTTAAAACTAGAATACAAGCATAAACAGTTCGTTTTACAAGTTTGATTCAAATGTGTGAATGTTGTGGAATGAGTGTTGTTAGAAATGACATTTGGTTTACTTTTATGAGAACCCTAACACATATAATAGTCTCCATGTCATTAGAATTCAAAAATAAGTTTAGAATCGAAGAATAAGCTCAAAAGTAGAATACAAGCATGCACAGTTCGTTTTACAAGTTTGAATCAAATGTGTGAATGTTGTGGAATGACTGTTGTTAGAAATGACATTTGGTTTACTTTTATGAGAACCCTAACGCATATAATCGTCTCCATGTCATTAGAATTCAAAAATAAGCTTAGAATCAAAGACTACGCTTAAAACTAGAATACAAACATAAACAGTTCGTTTTACAAGTTTGATTCAAATGTGTGAATGTTGTGGAATGAGTGTTGTTAGAAATGACATTTAATTTACTTTTATGACAACCCTAACACATATAATCGTCTCCATGTCATTAGAATTCAAAAATAAGCTTAGAATCAAAGAATAAGCTCAAATTTAGGATACATGCATGCATAGTTCGTTTTACAAGTTTGATTCAAATGTGTGAATGTTGTGGAATGAGTGTTGTTAGAAATGACATTTTGGTTTACTTTTATGAGAACCCTAACACATATAATCGTCTCCATGTCATTAGAATTCAAAAATAAGCTTAGAATCAAAGAATAAGCTCAAAACTAGGATACATGCATGCATAGTTCGTTTTACAAGTTTGATTCAAATGTGTGAATGTTGTGGAATGAGTGTTGTTAGAAGTGACATTTGGTTTACTTTTATGACAACCCTAACACATATAATAGTCTCCATGTCATTAGAATTGAAAAATAAGCTTAGAATCGAAGAATAAGCTTAAAACTAGAATACAAGCATGCACAGTTCGTTTTACAAGTTTGAATCAAATGTGTGAATGTTGTGGAATGACTGTTGTTAGAAATGACATTTGGTTTACTTTTATGAGAACCCTAACGCATATAATCGTCTCCATGTCATTAGAATTCAAAAATAAGCTTAGAATCAAAGACTACGCTTAAAACTAGAATACAAGCATAAACAGTTCGTTTTACAAGTTTGATTCAAATGTGTGAATGTTGTGGAATGAGTGTTGTTAGAAATGACATTTGGTTTACTTTTATGACAACACTAACACATATAATCGTCTCCATGTTATTAGAATTCAAAAATAAGCTTAGAATCAAAGAATAAGCTCAAAACTAGAATACAAGCATGCACAGTTCGTTTTACAAGTTTGATTAAAATGTGTGAATATTGTGGAAAGAGTTTGGTTAGAAATGACAATGGGTTTACTTTTATGACCAACCTAACACATATAATCGTCTCCATGTCATTAGAATTCAAAAATAAGCTTAGAATCAAAGACTACGCTTAAAACTAGAATACAAGCATAAACAGTTCGTTTTACAACTTTGATTCAAATGTGTGAATGTTGTGGAATGAGTGTTGTTAGAAATGACATTTGGTTTACTTTTATGACAACCCTAACACATATAATCGTCTCCATGTCATTAGAATTCAAAAATAAGCTTAGAATCGAAGAATAAGCTCAAAAGTAGAATACATGCATGCATAGTTCGTTTTACAAGTTTGATTCAAATGTGTGAATGTTGTGGAATGAGTGTTGTTAGAAATGACATTTGGTTTACTTTTATGACAACCCTAACACATATAATCGTCTCCATGTCATTAGAATTCAAAAATAAGCTTAGAATCGAAGAATAAGCTCAAAAGTAAAATATAAGCATGCACAATTCGTTTTACAAGTTTGATTCAAATATGTGAATGTTGTGGAATGAGGGTGGTTAGAAATGACATTTGGTTTACTTTTATGACAACCCTAACACATATAATCGTCTCCATGTCATTAGAATTCAAAAATAAGCTTAGAATCAAAGAATAAGCTCAAATTTAGGATACATGCATGCATAGTTCGTTTTACAAGTTTGATTCAAATGTGTGAATGTTGTGGAATGAGTGTTGTTAGAAATGACATTTTGGTTTACTTTTATGACAACCCTAACACATATAATCGTCTCCATGTCATTAGAATTCAAAAATAAGCTTAGAATCAAAGAATAAGCTCAAAACTAGGATACATGCATGCATAGTTCGTTTTACAAGTTTGATTCAAATGTGTGAATGTTGTGGAATGAGTGTTGTTAGAAGTGACATTTGGTTTACTTTTATGACAACCCTAACACATATAATCGTCTCCATGTCATTAGAATTGAAAAATAAGCTTAGAATCGAAGAATAAGCTTAAAACTAGAATACAAGCATGCACAGTTCGTTTTACAAGTTTGAATCAAATGTGTGAATGTTGTGGAATGACTGTTGTTAGAAATGACATTTGGTTTACTTTTATGAGAACCCTAACACATATAATCGTCTCCATGTCATTAGAATTCAAAAATAAGCTTAGAATCAAAGAATAAGCTCAAATTTAGGATACATGCATGCATAGTTCGTTTTACAAGTTTGATTCAAATGTGTGAATGTTGTGGAATGAGTGTTGTTAGAAATGACATTTTGGTTTACTTTTATGAGAACCCTAACACATATAATCGTCTCCATGTCATTAGAATTCAAAAATAAGCTTAGAATCAAAGAATAAGCTCAAAACTAGGATACATGCATGCATAGTTCGTTTTACAAGTTTGATTCAAATGTGTGAATGTTGTGGAATGAGTGTTGTTAGAAGTGACATTTGGTTTACTTTTATGACAACCCTAACACATATAATCGTCTCCATGTCATTAGAATTGAAAAATAAGCTTAGAATCGAAGAATAAGCTTAAAACTAGAATACAAGCATGCACAGTTCGTTTTACAAGTTTGAATCAAATGTGTGAATGTTGTGGAATGAGTGTTGTTAGAAGTGACATTTGGTTTACTTTTATGACAACCCTAACACATATAATCGTCTCCATGTCATTAGAATTCAAAAATAAGCTTAGAATCAAAGACTACGCTTAAAACTAGAATACAAGCATAAACAGTTCGTTTTACAAGTTTGATTCAAATGTGTGAATGTTGTGGAATGAGTGTTGTTAGAAATGACATTTGGTTTACTTTTATGAGAACCCTAACACATATAATCGTCTCCATGTCATTAGAATTCAAAAATAAGCTTAGAATCAAAGAATAAGCTCAAAACTAGAATACAAGCATGCACAGTTCGTTTTACAAGTTTGATTAAAATGTGTGAATATTGTGGAAAGAGTTTGGTTAGAAATGACAATGGGTTTACTTTTATGACCACCCTAACACATATAATCGTCTCCATGTCATTAGAATTCAAAAATAAGCTTAGAATCAAAGACTACGCTTAAAACTAGAATACAAGCATAAACAGTTCGTTTTACAACTTTGATTCAAATGTGTGAATGTTGTGGAATGAGTGTTGTTAGAAATGACATTTGGTTTACTTTTATGACAACCCTGACACATATAATCGTCTCCATGTCATTAGAATTCAAAAATAAGCTTAGAATCAAAGAATAAGCTCAAAACTAGAATACAAGCATGCACAGTTCGTTTTACAAGTTTGATTAAAATGTGTGAATATTGTGGAAAGAGTTTGGTTAGAAATGACAATGGGTTTACTTTTATGACAACCCTAACACATATAATCGTCTCCATGTCATTAGAATTCAAAAATAAGCTTAGAATCAAAGAATAAGCTCAAAACTAGAATACAAGCATGCACAGTTCGTTTTACAAGTTTGATTCAAATGTGTGAATATTGTGGAAAGAGTTTGGTTAGAAATGACAATGGGTTTACTTTTATGACCACCCTAACACATATAATCGTCTCCATGTCATTAGAATTCAAAAATAAGCTTAGAATCAAAGACTACGCTTAAAACTAGAATACAAGCATAAACAGTTCGTTTTACAAGTTTGATTCAAATGTGTGAATGTTGTGGAATGAGTGTTGTTAGAAATGACATTTGGTTTACTTTTATGAGAACCCTAACACATATAATAGTCTCCATGTCATTAGAATTCAAAAATAAGTTTAGAATCGAAGAATAAGCTCAAAAGTAGAATACAAGCATGCACAGTTCGTTTTACAAGTTTGATTCAAATGTGTGAATGTTGTGGAATGAGTGTTGTTAGAAATGACATTTGGTTTACTTTTATGAGAACCCTAACACATATAATCGTCTCCATGTCATTAGAATTCAAAAATAAGCTTAGAATCAAAGAATAAGCTCAAAACTAGAATACAAGCATGCACAGTTCGTTTTACAAGTTTGATTAAAATGTGTGAATATTGTGGAAAGAGTTTGGTTAGAAATGACAATGGGTTTACTTTTATGACAACCCTAACACATATAATCGTCTCCATGTCATTAGAATTGAAAAATAAGCTTAGAATCGAAGAATAAGCTTAAAACTAGAATACAAGCATGCACAGTTCGTTTTACAAGTTTGAATCAAATGTGTGAATGTTGTGGAATGAGTGTTGTTAGAAGTGACATTTGGTTTACTTTTATGACAACCCTAACACATATAATCGTCTCCATGTCATTAGAATTCAAAAATAAGCTTAGAATCAAAGACTACGCTTAAAACTAGAATACAAGCATAAACAGTTCGTTTTACAAGTTTGATTCAAATGTGTGAATGTTGTGGAATGAGTGTTGTTAGAAATGACATTTGGTTTACTTTTATGAGAACCCTAACACATATAATCGTCTCCATGTCATTAGAATTCAAAAATAAGCTTAGAATCAAAGAATAAGCTCAAAACTAGAATACAAGCATGCACAGTTCGTTTTACAAGTTTGATTAAAATGTGTGAATATTGTGGAAAGAGTTTGGTTAGAAATGACAATGGGTTTACTTTTATGACCACCCTAACACATATAATCGTCTCCATGTCATTAGAATTCAAAAATAAGCTTAGAATCAAAGACTACGCTTAAAACTAGAATACAAGCATAAACAGTTCGTTTTACAACTTTGATTCAAATGTGTGAATGTTGTGGAATGAGTGTTGTTAGAAATGACATTTGGTTTACTTTTATGACAACCCTGACACATATAATCGTCTCCATGTCATTAGAATTCAAAAATAAGCTTAGAATCAAAGAATAAGCTCAAAACTAGAATACAAGCATGCACAGTTCGTTTTACAAGTTTGATTAAAATGTGTGAATATTGTGGAAAGAGTTTGGTTAGAAATGACAATGGGTTTACTTTTATGACAACCCTAACACATATAATCGTCTCCATGTCATTAGAATTCAAAAATAAGCTTAGAATCAAAGAATAAGCTCAAAACTAGAATACAAGCATGCACAGTTCGTTTTACAAGTTTGATTCAAATGTGTGAATATTGTGGAAAGAGTTTGGTTAGAAATGACAATGGGTTTACTTTTATGACCACCCTAACACATATAATCGTCTCCATGTCATTAGAATTCAAAAATAAGCTTAGAATCAAAGACTACGCTTAAAACTAGAATACAAGCATAAACAGTTCGTTTTACAAGTTTGATTCAAATGTGTGAATGTTGTGGAATGAGTGTTGTTAGAAATGACATTAGGTTTACTTTTATGAGAACCCTAACACATATAATAGTCTCCATGTCATTAGAATTCAAAAATAAGTTTAGAATCGAAGAATAAGCTCAAAAGTAGAATACAAGCATGCACAGTTCGTTTTACAAGTTTGATTCAAATGTGTGAATGTTGTGGAATGAGTGTTGTTAGAAATGACATTTGGTTTACTTTTATGAGAACCCTAACACATATAATCGTCTCCATGTCATTAGAATTCAAAAATAAGCTTAGAATCAAAGAATAAGCTCAAAACTAGAATACAAGCATGCACAGTTCGTTTTACAAGTTTGATTAAAATGTGTGAATATTGTGGAAAGAGTTTGGTTAGAAATGACAATGGGTTTACTTTTATGACAACCCTAACACATATAATCGTCTCCATGTCATTAGAATTGAAAAATAAGCTTAGAATCGAAGAATAAGCTTAAAACTAGAATACAAGCATGCACAGTTCGTTTTACAAGTTTGAATCAAATGTGTGAATGTTGTGGAATGAGTGTTGTTAGAAGTGACATTTGGTTTACTTTTATGACAACCCTAACACATATAATCGTCTCCATGTCATTAGAATTCAAAAATAAGCTTAGAATCAAAGACTACGCTTAAAACTAGAATACAAGCATAAACAGTTCGTTTTACAAGTTTGATTCAAATGTGTGAATGTTGTGGAATGAGTGTTGTTAGAAATGACATTTGGTTTACTTTTATGAGAACCCTAACACATATAATCGTCTCCATGTCATTAGAATTCAAAAATAAGCTTAGAATCAAAGAATAAGCTCAAAACTAGAATACAAGCATGCACAGTTCGTTTTACAAGTTTGATTAAAATGTGTGAATATTGTGGAAAGAGTTTGGTTAGAAATGACAATGGGTTTACTTTTATGACAACCCTAACACATATAATCGTCTCCATGTCATTAGAATTCAAAAATAAGCTTAGAATCAAAGAATAAGCTCAAAACTAGAATACAAGCATGCACAGTTCGTTTTACAAGTTTGATTCAAATGTGTGAATATTGTGGAAAGAGTTTGGTTAGAAATGACAATGGGTTTACTTTTATGACCACCCTAACACATATAATCGTCTCCATGTCATTAGAATTCAAAAATAAGCTTAGAATCAAAGACTACGCTTAAAACTAGAATACAAGCATAAACAGTTCGTTTTACAAGTTTGATTCAAATGTGTGAATGTTGTGGAATGAGTGTTGTTAGAAATGACATTAGGTTTACTTTTATGAGAACCCTAACACATATAATAGTCTCCATGTCATTAGAATTCAAAAATAAGTTTAGAATCGAAGAATAAGCTCAAAAGTAGAATACAAGCATGCACAGTTCGTTTTACAAGTTTGATTCAAATGTGTGAATGTTGTGGAATGAGTGTTGTTAGAAATGACATTTGGTTTACTTTTATGAGAACCCTAACACATATAATCGTCTCCATGTCATTAGAATTCAAAAATAAGCTTAGAATCAAAGAATAAGCTCAAAACTAGAATACAAGCATGCACAGTTCGTTTTACAAGTTTGATTAAAATGTGTGAATATTGTGGAAAGAGTTTGGTTAGAAATGACAATGGGTTTACTTTTATGACAACCCTAACACATATAATCGTCTCCATGTCATTAGAATTGAAAAATAAGCTTAGAATCGAAGAATAAGCTTAAAACTAGAATACAAGCATGCACAGTTCGTTTTACAAGTTTGAATCAAATGTGTGAATGTTGTGGAATGAGTGTTGTTAGAAGTGACATTTGGTTTACTTTTATGACAACCCTAACACATATAATCGTCTCCATGTCATTAGAATTCAAAAATAAGCTTAGAATCAAAGACTACGCTTAAAACTAGAATACAAGCATAAACAGTTCGTTTTACAAGTTTGATTCAAATGTGTGAATGTTGTGGAATGAGTGTTGTTAGAAATGACATTTGGTTTACTTTTATGAGAACCCTAACACATATAATCGTCTCCATGTCATTAGAATTCAAAAATAAGTTTAGAATCGAAGAATAAGCTCAAAAGTAGAATACAAGCATGCACAGTTCGTTTTACAAGTTTGAATCAAATGTGTGAATGTTGTGGAATGACTGTTGTTAGAAATGACTCTTGGTTTACTTTTATGAGAACCCTAACGCATATAATCGTCTCCATGTCATTAGAATTCAAAAATAAGCTTAGAATCAAAGACTACGCCTAAAACTAGAATACAAACATAAACAGTTCGTTTTACAAGTTTGATTCAAATGTGTGAATGTTGTGGAATGAGTGTTGTTAGAAATCACATTTGGTTTACTTTTATGACAACCCTAACACATATAATCGTCTCCATGTCATTAGAATTCAAAAATAAGCTTAGAATCAAAGAATAAGCTCAAAACTAGAATACAAGCATGCACAGTTCGTTTTACAAGTTTGATTCAAATGTGTGAATATTGTGGAAAGAGTTTGGTTAGAAATGACAATGGGTTTACTTTTATGACCACCCTAACACATATAATCGTCTCCATGTCATTAGAATTCAAAAATAAGCTTAGAATCAAAGACTACGCTTAAAACTAGAATACAAGCATAAACAGTTCGTTTTACAAGTTTGATTCAAATGTGTGAATGTTGTGGAATGAGTGTTGTTAGAAATGACATTTGGTTTACTTTTATGAGAACCCTAACACATATAATCGTCTCCATGTCATTAGAATTCAAAAATAAGTTTAGAATCGAAGAATAAGCTCAAAAGTAGAATACAAGCATGCACAGTTCGTTTTACAAGTTTGAATCAAATGTGTGAATGTTGTGGAATGACTGTTGTTAGAAATGACATTTGGTTTACTTTTATGAGAACCCTAACGCATATAATCGTCTCCATGTCATTAGAATTCAAAAATACGCTTAGAATCAAAGACTACGCCTAAAACTAGAATACAAACATAAACAGTTCGTTTTACAAGTTTGATTCAAATGTGTGAATGTTGTGGAATGAGTGTTGTTAGAAATGACATTTGGTTTACTTTTATGACAACCCTAACACATATAATCGTCTCAATGTCATTAGAATTCAAAAATAAGCTTAGAATCAAAGTATAAGCTCAAAACTAGAATACAAGCATGCACAGTTCGTTTTACAAGTTTGATTCAAATGTGTGAATATTGTGGAAAGAGTTTGGTTAGAAATGACAATGGGTTTACTTTTATGACCACCCTAACACATATAATCGTCTCCATGTCATTAGAATTCAAAAATAAGCTTAGAATCAAAGACTACGCTTAAAACTAGAATACAAGCATAAACAGTTCGTTTTACAAGTTTGATTCAAATGTGTGAATGTTGTGGAATGAGTGTTGTTAGAAATGACATTTGGTTTACTTTTATGAGAACCCTAACACATATAATAGTCTCCATGTCATTAGAATTCAAAAATAAGTTTAGAATCGAAGAATAAGCTCAAAAGTAGAATACAAGCATGCACAGTTCGTTTTACAAGTTTGAATCAAATGTGTGAATGTTGTGGAATGACTGTTGTTAGAAATGACATTTGGTTTACTTTTATGAGAACCCTAACGCATATAATCGTCTCCATGTCATTAGAATTCAAAAATAAGCTTAGAATCAAAGACTACGCTTAAAACTAGAATACAAACATAAACAGTTCGTTTTACAAGTTTGATTCAAATGTGTGAATGTTGTGGAATGAGTGTTGTTAGAAATGACATTTAATTTACTTTTATGACAACCCTAACACATATAATCGTCTCCATGTCATTAGAATTCAAAAATAAGCTTAGAATCAAAGAATAAGCTCAAATTTAGGATACATGCATGCATAGTTCGTTTTACAAGTTTGATTCAAATGTGTGAATGTTGTGGAATGAGTGTTGTTAGAAATGACATTTTGGTTTACTTTTATGAGAACCCTAACACATATTATCGTCTCCATGTCATTAGAATTCAAAAATAAGCTTAGAATCAAAGAATAAGCTCAAAACTAGGATACATGCATGCATAGTTCGTTTTACAAGTTTGATTCAAATGTGTGAATGTTGTGGAATGAGTGTTGTTAGAAGTGACATTTGGTTTACTTTTATGACAACCCTAACACATATAATAGTCTCCATGTCATTAGAATTGAAAAATAAGCTTAGAATCGAAGAATAAGCTTAAAACTAGAATACAAGCATGCACAGTTCGTTTTACAAGTTTGAATCAAATGTGTGAATGTTGTGGAATGACTGTTGTTAGAAATGACATTTGGTTTACTTTTATGAGAACCCTAACGCATATAATCGTCTCCATGTCATTAGAATTCAAAAATAAGCTTAGAATCAAAGACTACGCTTAAAACTAGAATACAAACATAAACAGTTCGTTTTACAAGTTTGATTCAAATGTGTGAATGTTGTGGAATGAGTGTTGTTAGAAATGACATTTGGTTTACTTTTATGACAACCCTAACACATATAATCGTCTCCATGTCATTAGAATTCAAAAATAAGCTTAGAATCAAAGAATAAGCTCAAAACTAGAATACAAGCATGCACAGTTCGTTTTACAAGTTTGATTCAAATGTGTGAATATTGTGGAAAGAGTTTGGTTAGAAATGACAATGGGTTTACTTTTATGACCACCCTAACACATATAATCGTCTCCATGTCATTAGAATTCAAAAATAAGCTTAGAATCAAAGACTACGCTTAAAACTAGAATACAAGCATAAACAGTTCGTTTTACAAGTTTGATTCAAATGTGTGAATGTTGTGGAATGAGTGTTGTTAGAAATGACATTTGGTTTACTTTTATGAGAACCCTAACACATATAATAGTCTCCATGTCATTAGAATTCAAAAATAAGTTTAGAATCGAAGAATAAGCTCAAAAGTAGAATACAAGCATGCACAGTTCGTTTTACAAGTTTGAATCAAATGTGTGAATGTTGTGGAATGACTGTTGTTAGAAATGACATTTGGTTTACTTTTATGAGAACCCTAACGCATATAATCGTCTCCATGTCATTAGAATTCAAAAATAAGCTTCGAATCAAAGACTACGCTTAAAACTAGAATACAAACATAAACAGTTCGTTTTACAAGTTTGATTCAAATGTGTGAATGTTGTGGAATGAGTGTTGTTAGAAATGACATTTGGTTTACTTTTATGACAACCCTAACACATATAATCGTCTCCATGTCATTAGAATTCAAAAATAAGCTTAGAATCAAAGAATAAGCTCAAAACTAGAATACAAGCATGCACAGTTCGTTTTACAAGTTTGATTCAAATGTGTGAATATTGTGGAAAGAGTTTGGTTAGAAATGACAATGGGTTTACTTTTATGACCACCCTAACACATATAATCGTCTCCATGTCATTAGAATTCAAAAATAAGCTTAGAATCAAAGACTACGCTTAAAACTAGAATACAAGCATAAACAGTTCGTTTTACAAGTTTGATTCAAATGTGTGAATGTTGTGGAATGAGTGTTGTTAGAAATGACATTTGGTTTACTTTTATGACAACACTAACACATATAATCGTCTCCATGTTATTAGAATTCAAAAATAAGCTTAGAATCAAAGAATAAGCTCAAAACTAGAATACAAGCATGCACAGTTCGTTTTACAAGTTTGATTAAAATGTGTGAATATTGTGGAAAGAGTTTGGTTAGAAATGACAATGGGTTTACTTTTATGACCACCCTAACACATATAATCGTCTCCATGTCATTAGAATTCAAAAATAAGCTTAGAATCAAAGACTACGCTTAAAACTAGAATACAAGCATAAACAGTTCGTTTTACAACTTTGATTCAAATGTGTGAATGTTGTGGAATGAGTGTTGTTAGAAATGACATTTGGTTTACTTTTATGACAACCCTAACACATATAATCGTCTCCATGTCATTAGAATTCAAAAATAAGCTTAGAATCGAAGAATAAGCTCAAAAGTAGAATACATGCATGCATAGTTCGTTTTACAAGTTTGATTCAAATGTGTGAATGTTGTGGAATGAGTGTTGTTAGAAATGACATTTGGTTTACTTTTATGACAACCCTAACACATATAATCGTCTCCATGTCATTAGAATTCAAAAATAAGCTTAGAATCGAAGAATAAGCTCAAAAGTAAAATATAAGCATGCACAATTCGTTTTACAAGTTTGATTCAAATATGTGAATGTTGTGGAATGAGTGTGGTTAGAAATGACATTTGGTTTACTTTTATGACAACCCTAACACATATAATCGTCTCCATGTCATTAGAATTCAAAAATAAGCTTAGAATCAAAGAATAAGCTCAAATTTAGGATACATGCATGCATAGTTCGTTTTACAAGTTTGATTCAAATGTGTGAATGTTGTGGAATGAGTGTTGTTAGAAATGACATTTTGGTTTACTTTTATGACAACCCTAACACATATAATCGTCTCCATGTCATTAGAATTCAAAAATAAGCTTAGAATCAAAGAATAAGCTCAAAACTAGGATACATGCATGCATAGTTCGTTTTACAAGTTTGATTCAAATGTGTGAATGTTGTGGAATGAGTGTTGTTAGAAGTGACATTTGGTTTACTTTTATGACAACCCTAACACATATAATCGTCTCCATGTCATTAGAATTGAAAAATAAGCTTAGAATCGAAGAATAAGCTTAAAACTAGAATACAAGCATGCACAGTTCGTTTTACAAGTTTGAATCAAATGTGTGAATGTTGTGGAATGACTGTTGTTAGAAATGACATTTGGTTTACTTTTATGAGAACCCTAACACATATAATCGTCTCCATGTCATTAGAATTCAAAAATAAGCTTAGAATCAAAGAATAAGCTCAAATTTAGGATACATGCATGCATAGTTCGTTTTACAAGTTTGATTGAAATGTGTGAATGTTGTGGAATGAGTGTTGTTAGAAATGACATTTTGGTTTACTTTTATGAGAACCCTAACACATATAATCGTCTCCATGTCATTAGAATTCAAAAATAAGCTTAGAATCAAAGAATAAGCTCAAAACTAGGATACATGCATGCATAGTTCGTTTTACAAGTTTGATTCAAATGTGTGAATGTTGTGGAATGAGTGTTGTTAGAAGTGACATTTGGTTTACTTTTATGACAACCCTAACACATATAATCGTCTCCATGTCATTAGAATTGAAAAATAAGCTTAGAATCGAAGAATAA
Organism: Spergularia bocconei; assembly: GCA_963457585.1. Lineage (NCBI taxonomy): Eukaryota > Viridiplantae > Streptophyta > Magnoliopsida > Caryophyllales > Caryophyllaceae > Spergularia > Spergularia bocconei. The sequence goes on from OY734956.1 coordinate 12,038,226, forward strand.
GCTTAAAACTAGAATACAAGCATGCACAGTTCGTTTTACAAGTTTGAATCAAATGTGTGAATGTTGTGGAATGAGTGTTGTTAGAAGTGACATTTGGTTTACTTTTATGACAACCCTAACACATATAATCGTCTCCATGTCATTAGAATTCAAAAATAAGCTTAGAATCAAAGACTACGCTTAAAACTAGAATACAAGCATAAACAGTTCGTTTTACAAGTTTGATTCAAATGTGTGAATGTTGTGGAATGAGTGTTGTTAGAAATGACATTTGGTTTACTTTTATGAGAACCCTAACACATATAATCGTCTCCATGTCATTAGAATTCAAAAATAAGCTTAGAATCAAAGAATAAGCTCAAAACTAGAATACAAGCATGCACAGTTCGTTTTACAAGTTTGATTAAAATGTGTGAATATTGTGGAAAGAGTTTGGTTAGAAATGACAATGGGTTTACTTTTATGACCACCCTAACACATATAATCGTCTCCATGTCATTAGAATTCAAAAATAAGCTTAGAATCAAAGACTACGCTTAAAACTAGAATACAAGCATAAACAGTTCGTTTTACAACTTTGATTCAAATGTGTGAATGTTGTGGAATGAGTGTTGTTAGAAATGACATTTGGTTTACTTTTATGACAACCCTGACACATATAATCGTCTCCATGTCATTAGAATTCAAAAATAAGCTTAGAATCAAAGAATAAGCTCAAAACTAGAATACAAGCATGCACAGTTCGTTTTACAAGTTTGATTAAAATGTGTGAATATTGTGGAAAGAGTTTGGTTAGAAATGACAATGGGTTTACTTTTATGACAACCCTAACACATATAATCGTCTCCATGTCATTAGAATTCAAAAATAAGCTTAGAATCAAAGAATAAGCTCAAAACTAGAATACAAGCATGCACAGTTCGTTTTACAAGTTTGATTCAAATGTGTGAATATTGTGGAAAGAGTTTGGTTAGAAATGACAATGGGTTTACTTTTATGACCACCCTAACACATATAATCGTCTCCATGTCATTAGAATTCAAAAATAAGCTTAGAATCAAAGACTACGCTTAAAACTAGAATACAAGCATAAACAGTTCGTTTTACAAGTTTGATTCAAATGTGTGAATGTTGTGGAATGAGTGTTGTTAGAAATGACATTTGGTTTACTTTTATGAGAACCCTAACACATATAATAGTCTCCATGTCATTAGAATTCAAAAATAAGTTTAGAATCGAAGAATAAGCTCAAAAGTAGAATACAAGCATGCACAGTTCGTTTTACAAGTTTGATTCAAATGTGTGAATGTTGTGGAATGAGTGTTGTTAGAAATGACATTTGGTTTACTTTTATGAGAACCCTAACACATATAATCGTCTCCATGTCATTAGAATTCAAAAATAAGCTTAGAATCAAAGAATAAGCTCAAAACTAGAATACAAGCATGCACAGTTCGTTTTACAAGTTTGATTAAAATGTGTGAATATTGTGGAAAGAGTTTGGTTAGAAATGACAATGGGTTTACTTTTATGACAACCCTAACACATATAATCGTCTCCATGTCATTAGAATTGAAAAATAAGCTTAGAATCGAAGAATAAGCTTAAAACTAGAATACAAGCATGCACAGTTCGTTTTACAAGTTTGAATCAAATGTGTGAATGTTGTGGAATGAGTGTTGTTAGAAGTGACATTTGGTTTACTTTTATGACAACCCTAACACATATAATCGTCTCCATGTCATTAGAATTCAAAAATAAGCTTAGAATCAAAGACTACGCTTAAAACTAGAATACAAGCATAAACAGTTCGTTTTACAAGTTTGATTCAAATGTGTGAATGTTGTGGAATGAGTGTTGTTAGAAATGACATTTGGTTTACTTTTATGAGAACCCTAACACATATAATCGTCTCCATGTCATTAGAATTCAAAAATAAGTTTAGAATCGAAGAATAAGCTCAAAAGTAGAATACAAGCATGCACAGTTCGTTTTACAAGTTTGAATCAAATGTGTGAATGTTGTGGAATGACTGTTGTTAGAAATGACATTTGGTTTACTTTTATGAGAACCCTAACGCATATAATCGTCTCCATGTCATTAGAATTCAAAAATAAGCTTAGAATCAAAGACTACGCCTAAAACTAGAATACAAACATAAACAGTTCGTTTTACAAGTTTGATTCAAATGTGTGAATGTTGTGGAATGAGTGTTGTTAGCAATCACATTTGGTTTACTTTTATGACAACCCTAACACATATAATCGTCTCCATGTCATTAGAATTCAAAAATAAGCTTAGAATCAAAGAATAAGCTCAAAACTAGAATACAAGCATGCACAGTTCGTTTTACAAGTTTGATTCAAATGTGTGAATATTGTGGAAAGAGTTTGGTTAGAAATGACAATGGGTTTACTTTTATGACCACCCTAACACATATAATCGTCTCCATGTCATTAGAATTCAAAAATAAGCTTAGAATCAAAGACTACGCTTAAAACTAGAATACAAGCATAAACAGTTCGTTTTACAAGTTTGATTCAAATGTGTGAATGTTGTGGAATGAGTGTTGTTATAAATGACATTTGGTTTACTTTTATGACAACACTAACACATATAATCGTCTCCATGTCATTAGAATTCAAAAATAAGCTTAGAATCAAAGAATAAGCTCAAAACTAGAATACAAGCATGCACAGTTCGTTTTACAAGTTTGATTAAAATGTGTGAATATTGTGGAAAGAGTTTGGTTAGAAATGACAATGGGTTTACTTTTATGACCACCCTAACACATATAATCGTCTCCATGACATTAGAATTCAAAAATAAGCTTAGAATCAAAGACTACGCTTAAAACTAGAATACAAGCATAAACAGTTCGTTTTACAACTTTGATTCAAATGTGTGAATGTTGTGGAATGAGTGTTGTTAGAAATGACATTTGGTTTACTTTTATGACAACCCTAACACATATAATCGTCTCCATGTCATTAGAATTCAAAAATAAGCTTAGAATCGAAGAATAAGCTCAAAAGTAGAATACATGCATGCATAGTTCGTTTTACAAGTTTGATTCAAATGTGTGAATGTTGTGGAATGAGTGTTGTTAGAAATGACATTTGGTTTACTTTTATGACAACCCTAACACATATAATCGTCTCCATGTCATTAGAATTCAAAAATAAGCTTAGAATCAAAGAATAAGCTCAAAAGTAGAATACAAGCATGCACAGTTCGTTTTACAAGTTTGATTCAAATGTGTGAATATTGTGGAAAGAGTTTGGTTAGAAATGACAATGGGTTTACTTTTATGACCACCCTAACACATATAATCGTCTCCATGTCATTAGAATTCAAAAATAAGCTTAGAATCAAAGACTACGCTTAAAACTAGAATACAAGCATAAACAGTTCGTTTTACAAGTTTGATTCAAATGTGTGAATGTTGTGGAATGAGTGTTGTTAGAAATGACATTTGGTTTACTTTTATGAGAACCCTAACACATATAATAGTCTCCATGTCATTAGAATTCAAAAATAAGTTTAGAATCGAAGAATAAGCTCAAATGTAGAATACAAGCATGCACAGTTCGTTTTATAAGTTTGATTCAAATGTGTGAATGTTGTGGAATGAGTGTTGTTAGAAATGACATTTGGTTTACTTTTATGAGAACCCTAACACATATAATCGTCTCCATGTCATTAGAATTCAAAAATAAGCTTAGAATCAAAGAATAAGCTCAAAACTAGAATACAAGCATGCACAGTTCGTTTTACAAGTTTGATTAAAATGTGTGAATATTGTGGAAAGAGTTTGGTTAGAAATGACAATGGGTTTACTTTTATGACAACCCTAACACATATAATCGTCTCCATGTCATTAGAATTGAAAAATAAGCTTAGAATCGAAGAATAAGCTTAAAACTAGAATACAAGCATGCACAGTTCGTTTTACAAGTTTGAATCAAATGTGTGAATGTTGTGGAATGAGTGTTGTTAGAAGTGACATTTGGTTTACTTTTATGACAACCCTAACACATATAATCGTCTCCATGTCATTAGAATTCAAAAATAAGCTTAGAATCAAAGACTACGCTTAAAACTAGAATACAAGCATAAACAGTTCGTTTTACAAGTTTGATTCAAATGTGTGAATGTTGTGGAATGAGTGTTGTTAGAAATGACATTTGGTTTACTTTTATGAGAACCCTAACACATATAATCGTCTCCATGTCATTAGAATTCAAAAATAAGTTTAGAATCGAAGAATAAGCTCAAAAGTAGAATACAAGCATGCACAGTTCGTTTTACAAGTTTGAATCAAATGTGTGAATGTTGTGGAATGACTGTTGTTAGAAATGACATTTGGTTTACTTTTATGAGAACCCTAACGCATATAATCGTCTCCATGTCATTAGAATTCAAAAATAAGCTTAGAATCAAAGACTACGCCTAAAACTAGAATACAAACATAAACAGTTCGTTTTACAAGTTTGATTCAAATGTGTGAATGTTGTGGAATGAGTGTTGTTAGAAATCACATTTGGTTTACTTTTATGACAACCCTAACACATATAATCGTCTCCATGTCATTAGAATTCAAAAATAAGCTTAGAATCAAAGAATAAGCTCAAAACTAGAATACAAGCATGCACAGTTCGTTTTACAAGTTTGATTCAAATGTGTGAATATTGTGGAAAGAGTTTGGTTAGAAATGACAATGGGTTTACTTTTATGACCACCCTAACACATATAATCGTCTCCATGTCATTAGAATTCAAAAATAAGCTTAGAATCAAAGACTACGCTTAAAACTAGAATACAAGCATAAACAGTTCGTTTTACAAGTTTGATTCAAATGTGTGAATGTTGTGGAATGAGTGTTGTTAGAAATGACATTTGGTTTACTTTTATGACAACACTAACACATATAATCGTCTCCATGTCATTAGAATTCAAAAATAAGCTTAGAATCAAAGAATAAGCTCAAAACTAGAATACAAGCATGCACAGTTCGTTTTACAAGTTTGATTAAAATGTGTGAATATTGTGGAAAGAGTTTGGTTAGAAATGACAATGGGTTTACTTTTATGACCACCCTAACACATATAATCGTCTCCATGTCATTAGAATTCAAAAATAAGCTTAGAATCAAAGACTACGCTTAAAACTAGAATACAAGCATAAACAGTTCGTTTTACAACTTTGATTCAAATGTGTGAATGTTGTGGAATGAGTGTTGTTAGAAATGACATTTGGTTTACTTTTATGACAACCCTAACACATATAATCGTCTCCATGTCATTAGAATTCAAAAATAAGCTTAGAATCGAAGAATAAGCTCAAAAGTAGAATACATGCATGCATAGTTCGTTTTACAAGTTTGATTCAAATGTGTGAATGTTGTGGAATGAGTGTTGTTAGAAATGACATTTGGTTTACTTTTATGACAACCCTAACACATATAATCGTCTCCATGTCATTAGAATTCAAAAATAAGCTTAGAATCAAAGAATAAGCTCAAAACTAGAATACAAGCATGCACAGTTCGTTTTACAAGTTTGATTCAAATGTGTGAATATTGTGGAAAGAGTTTGGTTAGAAATGACAATGGGTTTACTTTTATGACCACCCTAACACATATAATCGTCTCCATGTCATTAGAATTCAAAAATAAGCTTAGAATCAAAGACTACGCTTAAAACTAGAATACAAGCATAAACAGTTCGTTTTACAACTTTGATTCAAATGTGTGAATGTTGTGGAATGAGTGTTGTTAGAAATGACATTTGGTTTACTTTTATGACAACCCTAACACATATAATCGTCTCCATGTCATTAGAATTCAAAAATAAGCTTAGAATCGAAGAATAAGCTCAAAAGTAGAATACATGCATGCATAGTTCGTTTTACAAGTTTGATTCAAATGTGTGAATGTTGTGGAATGAGTGTTGTTAGAAATGACATTTGGTTTACTTTTATGACAACCCTAACACATATAATCGTCTCCATGTCATTAGAATTCAAAAATAAGCTTAGAATCGAAGAATAAGCTCAAAAGTAAAATATAAGCATGCACAGTTTGTTTTACAAGTTTGATTCTAATGTGTGAATGTTGTAGAATGAGTGTGGTTATAAATGACATTTGGTGTAGTTTTATAACTACCCTAACACATATAATCGTCTCCATGTCATTGGACTTCAAAAAAAAGCTTAGAATCAAATAATAGGCTCAAAACTAGCATACATGCATGCACAGTTCGTTTTACAAGTTTGATTCAAATGTGTGAATATTGTGGAAAGAGTTTGGTTAGAAATGACAATGGGTTTACTTTTATGACAACCCTAACACATATAATCGTCTCCATGTCATTAGAATTCAAAAATAAGCTTAGAATCAAAGAATAAGCTCAAATTTAGGATACATGCATGCATAGTTCGTTTTACAAGTTTGATTCAAATGTGTGAATGTTGTGGAATGAGTGTTGTTAGAAATGACATTTGGTTTACTTTTATGACAACCCTAACACATATAATCGTCTCCATGTCATTAGAATTCAAAAATAAGCTTAGAATCGAAGAATAAGCTCAAAAGTAGAATACATGCATGCATAGTTCGTTTTACAAGTTTGATTCAAATGTGTGAATGTTGCGGAATGAGTGTTGTTAGAAATGACATTTGGTTTACTTTTATGACAACCCTAACACATATAATCGTCTCCATGTCATTAGAATTCAAAAATAAGCTTAGAATCGAAGAATAAGCTCAAAAGTAAAATATAAGCATGCACAGTTTGTTTTACAAGTTTGATTCTAATGTGTGAATGTTGTGGAATGAGTGTGGTTATAAATGACACTTGGTGTAGTTTTATAACTACCCTAACACATATAATCGTCTCCATGTCATTGGACTTCAAAAAAAAGCTTAGAATCAAATAATAGGCTCAAAACTAGCATACATGCATGCACAGTTCGTTTTACAAGTTTGATTCAAATGTGTGAATATTGTGGAAAGAGTTTGGTTAGAAATGACAATGGGTTTAGTTTTATGACCACCCTAACACATATAATCGTCTCCATGTCATTAGAATTCAAAAATAAGCTTAGAATCAAAGACTACGCTTAAAACTAGAATACAAGCATAAACAGTTCGTTTTACAAGTTTGATTCAAATGTGTGAATGTTGTGGAATGAGTGTTGTTAGAAATGACATTTGGTTTACTTTTATTAGAACCCTAACACATATAATAGTCTCCATGTCATTAGAATTCAAAAATAAGTTTAGAATCGAAGAATAAGCTCAAAAGTAGAATACAAGCATGCACAGTTCGTTTTACAAGTTTGAATCAAATGTGTGAATGTTGTGGAATGACTGTCGTTAGAAATGACATTTGGTTTACATTTATGAGAACCCTAACGCATATAATCGTCTCCATGTCATTAGAATTCAAAAATAAGCTTAGAATCAAAGACTACGCTTAAAACTAGAATACAAACATAAACAGTTCGTTTTACAAGTTTGATTCAAATGTGTGAATGTTGTGGAATGAGTGTTGTTAGAAATGACATTTGGTTTACTTTTATGACAACCCTAACACATATAATCGTCTCCATGTCATTGGAATTCAAAAATAAGCTTAGAATCAAAGAATAAGCTCAAAACTAGAATACAAGCATGCACAGTTCGTTTTACAAGTTTGATTCAAATGTGTGAATATTGTGGAAAGAGTTTGGTTAGAAATGACAATGGGTTTACTTTTATGACCACCCTAACACATATAATCGTCTCCATGTCATTAGAATTCAAAAATAAGCTTAGAATCAAAGACTACGCTTAAAACAAGAATACAAGCATAAACAGTTCGTTTTACAAGTTTGATTCAAATGTGTGAATGTTGTGGAATGAGTGTTGTTAGAAATGACATTTGGTTTACTTTTATGACAACACTAACACATATAATCGTCTCCATGTTATTAGAATTCAAAAATAAGCTTAGAATCAAAGAATAAGCTCAAAACTAGAATACAAGCATGCACAGTTCGTTTTACAAGTTTGATTCAAATGTGTGAATATTGTGGAAAGAGTTTGGTTAGAAATGACAATGGGTTTACTTTTATGACCACCCTAACACATATAATCGTCTCCATGTCATTAGAATTCAAAAATAAGCTTAGAATCAAAGACTACGCTTAAAACTAGAATACAAGCATAAACAGTTCGTTTTACAAGTTTGATTCAAATGTGTGAATGTTGTGGAATGAGTGTTGTTAGAAATGACATTTGGTTTACTTTTATGAGAACCCTAACACATATAATAGTCTCCATGTCATTAGAATTCAAAAATAAGTTTAGAATCGAAGAATAAGCTCAAAAGTAGAATACAAGCATGCACAGTTCGTTTTACAAGTTTGATTCAAATGTGTGAATGTTGTGGAATGAGTGTTGTTAGAAATGACATTTGGTTTACTTTTATGAGAACCCTAACACATATAATCGTCTCCATGTCATTAGAATTCAAAAATAAGCTTAGAATCAAAGAATAAGCTCAAAACTAGAATACAAGCATGCACAGTTCGTTTTACAAGTTTGATTAAAATGTGTGAATATTGTGGAAAGAGTTTGGTTAGAAATGACAATGGGTTTACTTTTATGACAACCCTAACACATATAATCGTCTCCATGTCATTAGAATTGAAAAATAAGCTTAGAATCGAAGAATAAGCTTAAAACTAGAATACAAGCATGCACAGTTCGTTTTACAAGTTTGAATCAAATGTGTGAATGTTGTGGAATGAGTGTTGTTAGAAGTGACATTTGGTTTACTTTTATGACAACCCTAACACATATAATCGTCTCCATGTCATTAGAATTCAAAAATAAGCTTAGAATCAAAGACTACGCTTAAAACTAGAATACAAGCATAAACAGTTCGTTTTACAAGTTTGATTCAAATGTGTGAATGTTGTGGAATGAGTGTTGTTAGAAATGACATTTGGTTTACTTTTATGAGAACCCTAACACATATAATCGTCTCCATGTCATTAGAATTCAAAAATAAGTTTAGAATCGAAGAATAAGCTCAAAAGTAGAATACAAGCATGCACAGTTCGTTTTACAAGTTTGAATCAAATGTGTGAATGTTGTGGAATGACTGTTGTTAGAAATGACATTTGGTTTACTTTTATGAGAACCCTAACGCATATAATCGTCTCCATGTCATTAGAATTCAAAAATAAGCTTAGAATCAAAGACTACGCCTAAAACTAGAATACAAACATAAACAGTTCGTTTTACAAGTTTGATTCAAATGTGTGAATGTTGTGGAATGAGTGTTGTTAGAAATGACATTTGGTTTACTTTTATGACAACCCTAACACATATAATCGTCTCCATGTCATTAGAATTCAAAAATAAGCTTAGAATCAAAGACTACGCTTAAAACTAGAATACAAGCATAAACAGTTCGTTTTACAACTTTGATTCAAATGTGTGAATGTTGTGGAATGAGTGTTGTTAGAAATGACATTTGGTTTACTTTTATGACAACCCTAACACATATAATCGTCTCCATGTCATTAGAATTCAAAAATAAGTTTAGAATCGAAGAATAAGCTCAAAAGTAGAATACATGCATGCATAGTTCGTTTTACAAGTTTGATTCAAATGTGTGAATGTTGTGGAATGAGTGTTGTTAGAAATGACATTTGGTTTACTTTTATGACAACCCTAACACATATAATCGTCTCCATGTCATTAGAATTCAAAAATAAGCTTAGAATCGAAGAATAAGCTCAAAAGTAAAATATAAGCATGCACAGTTTGTTTTACAAGTTTGATTCTAATGTGTGAATGTTGTGGAATGAGTGTGGTTATAAATGACATTTGGTGTAGTTTTATAACTACCCTAACACATATAATCGTCTCCATGTCATTGGACTTCAAAAAAAAGCTTAGAATCAAATAATAGGCTCAAAACTAGCATACATGCATGCACAGTTCGTTTTACAAGTTTGATTCAAATGTGTGAATATTGTGGAAAGAGTTTGGTTAGAAATGACAATGGGTTTAGTTTTATGACCACCCTAACACATATAATCGTCTCCATGTCATTAGAATTCAAAAATAAGCTTAGAATCAAAGACTACGCTTAAAACTAGAATACAAGCATAAACAGTTCGTTTTACAACTTTGATTCAAATGTGTGAATGTTGTGGAATGAGTGTTGTTAGAAATGACATTTGGTTTACTTTTATTAGAACCCTAACACATATAATAGTCTCCATGTCATTAGAATTCAAAAATAAGTTTAGAATCGAAGAATAAGCTCAAAAGTAGAATACAAGCATGCACAGTTCGTTTTACAAGTTTGAATCAAATGTGTGAATGTTGTGGAATGACTGTCGTTAGAAATGACATTTGGTTTACATTTATGAGAACCCTAACGCATATAATCGTCTCCATGTCATTAGAATTCAAAAATAAGCTTAGAATCAAAGACTACGCTTAAAACTAGAATACAAACATAAACAGTTCGTTTTACAAGTTTGATTCAAATGTGTGAATGTTGTGGAATGAGTGTTGTTAGAAATGACATTTGGTTTACTTTTATGACAACCCTAACACATATAATCGTCTCCATGTCATTGGAATTCAAAAATAAGCTTAGAATCAAAGAATAAGCTCAAAACTAGAATACAAGCATGCACAGTTCGTTTTACAAGTTTGATTCAAATGTGTGAATATTGTGGAAAGAGTTTGGTTAGAAATGACAATGGGTTTACTTTTATGACCACCCTAACACATATAATCGTCTCCATGTCATTAGAATTCAAAAATAAGCTTAGAATCAAAGACTACGCTTAAAACAAGAATACAAGCATAAACAGTTCGTTTTACAAGTTTGATTCAAATGTGTGAATGTTGTGGAATGAGTGTTGTTAGAAATGACATTTGGTTTACTTTTATGACAACACTAACACATATAATCGTCTCCATGTTATTAGAATTCAAAAATAAGCTTAGAATCAAAGAATAAGCTCAAAACTAGAATACAAGCATGCACAGTTCGTTTTACAAGTTTGATTCAAATGTGTGAATATTGTGGAAAGAGTTTGGTTAGAAATGACAATGGGTTTACTTTTATGACCACCCTAACACATATAATCGTCTCCATGTCATTAGAATTCAAAAATAAGCTTAGAATCAAAGACTACGCTTAAAACTAGAATACAAGCATAAACAGTTCGTTTTACAAGTTTGATTCAAATGTGTGAATGTTGTGGAATGAGTGTTGTTAGAAATGACATTTGGTTTACTTTTATGAGAACCCTAACACATATAATAGTCTCCATGTCATTAGAATTCAAAAATAAGTTTAGAATCGAAGAATAAGCTCAAAAGTAGAATACAAGCATGCACAGTTCGTTTTACAAGTTTGATTCAAATGTGTGAATGTTGTGGAATGAGTGTTGTTAGAAATGACATTTGGTTTACTTTTATGAGAACCCTAACACATATAATCGTCTCCATGTCATTAGAATTCAAAAATAAGCTTAGAATCAAAGAATAAGCTCAAAACTAGAATACAAGCATGCACAGTTCGTTTTACAAGTTTGATTAAAATGTGTGAATATTGTGGAAAGAGTTTGGTTAGAAATGACAATGGGTTTACTTTTATGACAACCCTAACACATATAATCGTCTCCATGTCATTAGAATTGAAAAATAAGCTTAGAATCGAAGAATAAGCTTAAAACTAGAATACAAGCATGCACAGTTCGTTTTACAAGTTTGAATCAAATGTGTGAATGTTGTGGAATGAGTGTTGTTAGAAGTGACATTTGGTTTACTTTTATGACAACCCTAACACATATAATCGTCTCCATGTCATTAGAATTCAAAAATAAGCTTAGAATCAAAGACTACGCTTAAAACTAGAATACAAGCATAAACAGTTCGTTTTACAAGTTTGATTCAAATGTGTGAATGTTGTGGAATGAGTGTTGTTAGAAATGACATTTGGTTTACTTTTATGAGAACCCTAACACATATAATCGTCTCCATGTCATTAGAATTCAAAAATAAGTTTAGAATCGAAGAATAAGCTCAAAAGTAGAATACAAGCATGCACAGTTCGTTTTACAAGTTTGAATCAAATGTGTGAATGTTGTGGAATGACTGTTGTTAGAAATGACATTTGGTTTACTTTTATGAGAACCCTAACGCATATAATCGTCTCCATGTCATTAGAATTCAAAAATAAGCTTAGAATCAAAGACTACGCCTAAAACTAGAATACAAACATAAACAGTTCGTTTTACAAGTTTGATTCAAATGTGTGAATGTTGTGGAATGAGTGTTGTTAGAAATGACATTTGGTTTACTTTTATGACAACCCTAACACATATAATCGTCTCCATGTCATTAGAATTCAAAAATAAGCTTAGAATCAAAGACTACGCTTAAAACTAGAATACAAGCATAAACAGTTCGTTTTACAACTTTGATTCAAATGTGTGAATGTTGTGGAATGAGTGTTGTTAGAAATGACATTTGGTTTACTTTTATGACAACCCTAACACATATAATCGTCTCCATGTCATTAGAATTCAAAAATAAGTTTAGAATCGAAGAATAAGCTCAAAAGTAGAATACATGCATGCATAGTTCGTTTTACAAGTTTGATTCAAATGTGTGAATGTTATGGAATGAGTGTTGTTAGAAATGACATTTGGTTTACTTTTATGACAACCCTAACACATATAATCGTCTCCATGTCATTAGAATTCAAAAATAAGCTTAGAATCGAAGAATAAGCTCAAAAGTAAAATATAAGCATGCACAGTTTGTTTTACAAGTTTGATTCTAATGTGTGAATGTTGTGAAATGAGTGTGGTTATAAATGACATTTGGTGTAGTTTTATAACTACCCTAACACATATAATCGTCTCCATGTCATTGGACTTCAAAAAAAAGCTTAGAATCAAATAATAGGCTCAAAACTAGCATACATGCATGCACAGTTCGTTTTACAAGTTTGATTCAAATGTGTGAATATTGTGGAAAGAGTTTGGTTAGAAATGACAATGGGTTTAGTTTTATGACCACCCTAACACATATAATCGTCTCCATGTCATTAGAATTCAAAAATAAGCTTAGAATCAAAGACTACGCTTAAAACTAGAATACAAGCATAAACAGTTCGTTTTACAACTTTGATTCAAATGTGTGAATGTTGTGGAATGAGTGTTGTTAGAAATGACATTTGGTTTACTTTTATTAGAACCCTAACACATATAATAGTCTCCATGTCATTAGAATTCAAAAATAAGTTTAGAATCGAAGAATAAGCTCAAAAGTAGAATACTAGCATGCACAGTTCGTTTTACAAGTTTGAATCAAATGTGTGAATGTTGTGGAATGACTGTCGTTAGAAATGACATTTGGTTTACATTTATGAGAACCCTAACGCATATAATCGTCTCCATGTCATTAGAATTCAAAAATAAGCTTAGAATCAAAGACTACGCTTAAAACTAGAATACAAACATAAACAGTTCGTTTTACAAGTTTGATTCAAATGTGTGAATGTTGTGGAATGAGTGTTGTTAGAAATGACATTTGGTTTACTTTTATGACAACCCTAACACATATAATCGTCTCCATGTCATTGGAATTCAAAAATAAGCTTAGAATCAAAGAATAAGCTCAAAACTAGAATACAAGCATGCACAGTTCGTTTTACAAGTTTGATTCAAATGTGTGAATATTGTGGAAAGAGTTTGGTTAGAAATGACAATGGGTTTACTTTTATGACCACCCTAACACATATAATCGTCTCCATGTCATTAGAATTCAAAAATAAGCTTAGAATCAAAGACTACGCTTAAAACAAGAATACAAGCATAAACAGTTCGTTTTACAAGTTTGATTCAAATGTGTGAATGTTGTGGAATGAGTGTTGTTAGAAATGACATTTGGTTTACTTTTATGACAACACTAACACATATAATCGTCTCCATGTTATTAGAATTCAAAAATAAGCTTAGAATCAAAGAATAAGCTCAAAACTAGAATACAAGCATGCACAGTTCGTTTTACAAGTTTGATTCAAATGTGTGAATATTGTGGAAAGAGTTTGGTTAGAAATGACAATGGGTTTACTTTTATGACCACCCTAACACATATAATCGTCTCCATGTCATTAGAATTCAAAAATAAGCTTAGAATCAAAGACTACGCTTAAAACTAGAATACAAGCATAAACAGTTCGTTTTACAAGTTTGATTCAAATGTGTGAATGTTGTGGAATGAGTGTTGTTAGAAATGACATTTGGTTTACTTTTATGAGAACCCTAACACATATAATAGTCTCCATGTCATTAGAATTCAAAAATAAGTTTAGAATCGAAGAATAAGCTCAAAAGTAGAATACAAGCATGCACAGTTCGTTTTACAAGTTTGATTCAAATGTGTGAATGTTGTGGAATGAGTGTTGTTAGAAATGACATTTGGTTTACTTTTATGAGAACCCTAACACATATAATCGTCTCCATGTCATTAGAATTCAAAAATAAGCTTAGAATCAAAGAATAAGCTCAAAACTAGAATACAAGCATGCACAGTTCGTTTTACAAGTTTGATTAAAATGTGTGAATATTGTGGAAAGAGTTTGGTTAGAAATGACAATGGGTTTACTTTTATGACAACCCTAACACATATAATCGTCTCCATGTCATTAGAATTGAAAAATAAGCTTAGAATCGAAGAATAAGCTTAAAACTAGAATACAAGCATGCACAGTTCGTTTTACAAGTTTGAATCAAATGTGTGAATGTTGTGGAATGAGTGTTGTTAGAAGTGACATTTGGTTTACTTTTATGACAACCCTAACACATATAATCGTCTCCATGTCATTAGAATTCAAAAATAAGCTTAGAATCAAAGACTACGCTTAAAACTAGAATACAAGCATAAACAGTTCGTTTTACAAGTTTGATTCAAATGTGTGAATGTTGTGGAATGAGTGTTGTTAGAAATGACATTTGGTTTACTTTTATGAGAACCCTAACACATATAATCGTCTCCATGTCATTAGAATTCAAAAATAAGTTTAGAATCGAAGAATAAGCTCAAAAGTAGAATACAAGCATGCACAGTTCGTTTTACAAGTTTGAATCAAATGTGTGAATGTTGTGGAATGACTGTTGTTAGAAATGACATTTGGTTTACTTTTATGAGAACCCTAACGCATATAATCGTCTCCATGTCATTAGAATTCAAAAATAAGCTTAGAATCAAAGACTACGCCTAAAACTAGAATACAAACATAAACAGTTCGTTTTACAAGTTTGATTCAAATGTGTGAATGTTGTGGAATGAGTGTTGTTAGAAATGACATTTGGTTTACTTTTATGACAACCCTAACACATATAATCGTCTCCATGTCATTAGAATTCAAAAATAAGCTTAGAATCAAAGACTACGCTTAAAACTAGAATACAAGCATAAACAGTTCGTTTTACAACTTTGATTCAAATGTGTGAATGTTGTGGAATGAGTGTTGTTAGAAATGACATTTGGTTTACTTTTATGACAACCCTAACACATATAATCGTATCCATGTCATTAGAATTCAAAAATAAGCTTAGAATCGAAGAATAAGCTCAAAAGTAGAATACATGCATGCATAGTTCGTTTTACAAGTTTGATTCAAATGTGTGAATGTTGTGGAATGAGTGTTGTTAGAAATGACATTTGGTTTACTTTTATGACAACCCTAACACATATAATCGTCTCCATGTCATTAGAATTCAAAAATAAGCTTAGAATCGAAGAATAAGCTCAAAAGTAAAATATAAGCATGCACAATTCGTTTTACAAGTATATTTTACAAGTTTGATTCAAATATGTGAATGTTGTGGAATGAGTGTGGTTAGAAATGACATTTGGTTTACTTTTATGACAACCCTAACACATATAATCGTCTCCATGTCATTAGAATTCAAAAATAAGCTTAGAATCAAAGAATAAGCTCAAATTTAGGATACATGCATGCATAGTTCGTTTTACAAGTTTGATTCAAATGTGTGAATGTTGTGGAATGAGTGTTGTTAGAAATGACATTTTGGTTTACTTTTATGAGAACCCTAACACATATAATCGTCTCCATGTCATTAGAATTCAAAAATAAGCTTAGAATCAAAGAATAAGCTCAAAACTAGGATACATGCATGCATAGTTCGTTTTACAAGTTTGATTCAAATGTGTGAATGTTGTGGAATGAGTGTTGTTAGAAGTGACATTTGGTTTACTTTTATGACAACCCTAACACATATAATCGTCTCCATGTCATTAGAATTGAAAAATAAGCTTAGAATCGAAGAATAAGCTTAAAACTAGAATACAAGCATGCACAGTTCGTTTTACAAGTTTGAATCAAATGTGTGAATGTTGTGGAATGACTGTTGTTAGAAATGACATTTGGTTTACTTTTATGAGAACCCTAACGCATATAATCGTCTCCATGTCATTAGAATTCAAAAATAAGCTTAGAATCAAAGACTACGCTTAAAACTAGAATACAAACATAAACAGTTCGTTTTACAAGTTTGATTCAAATGTGTGAATGTTGTGGAATGAGTGTTGTTAGAAATGACATTTGGTTTACTTTTATGACAACCCTAACACATATAATCGTCTCCATGTCATTAGAATTCAAAAATAAGCTTAGAATCAAAGAATAAGCTCAAAACTAGAATACAAGCATGCACAGTTCGTTTTACAAGTTTGATTCAAATGTGTGAATATTGTGGAAAGAGTTTGGTTAGAAATGACAATGGGTTTACTTTTATGACCACCCTAACACATATAATCGTCTCCATGTCATTAGAATTCAAAAATAAGCTTAGAATCAAAGACTACGCTTAAAACTAGAATACAAGCATAAACAGTTCGTTTTACAAGTTTGATTCAAATGTGTGAATGTTGTGGAATGAGTGTTGTTAGAAATGACATTTGGTTTACTTTTATGACAACACTAACACATATAATCGTCTCCATGTCATTAGAATTCAAAAATAAGCTTAGAATCAAAGAATAAGCTCAAAACTAGAATACAAGCATGCACAGTTCGTTTTACAAGTTTGATTCAAATGTGTGAATATTGTGGAAAGAGTTTGGTTAGAAATTACAATAGGTTTACTTTTATGACCACCCTAACACATATAATCGTCTCCATGTCATTAGAATTCAAAAATAAGCTTAGAATCAAAGACTACGCTTAAAACTAGAATACAAGCATAAACAGTTCGTTTTACAACTTTGATTCAAATGTGTGAATGTTGTGGAATGAGTGTTGTTAGAAATGACATTTGGTTTACTTTTATGAGAACCCTAACACATATAATCGTCTCCATGTCATTAGAATTCAAAAATAAGCTTAGAATCAAAGAATAAGCTCAAAACTAGGATACATGCATGCATAGTTCGTTTTACAAGTTTGATTCAAATGTGTGAATGTTGTGGAATGAGTGTTGTTAGAAGTGACATTTGGTTTACTTTTATGACAACCCTAACACATATAATCGTCTCCATGTCATTAGAATTGAAAAATAAGCTTAGAATCGAAGAATAAGCTTAAAACTAGAATACAAGCATGCACAGTTCGTTTTACAAGTTTGAATCAAATGTGTGAATGTTGTGGAATGACTGTTGTTAGAAATGACATTTGGTTTACTTTTATGAGAACCCTAACACATATAATCGTCTCCATGTCATTAGAATTCAAAAATAAGCTTAGAATCAAAGACTACGCTTAAAACTAGAATACAAGCATAAACAGTTCGTTTTACAAGTTTGATTCAAATGTGTGAATGTTGTGGAATGAGTGTTGTTAGAAATGACATTTGGTTTACTTTTATGACAACACTAACACATATAATCGTCTCCATGTTATTAGAATTCAAAAATAAGCTTAGAATCAAAGAATAAGCTCAAAACTAGAATACAAGCATGCACAGTTCGTTTTACAAGTTTGATTAAAATGTGTGAATATTGTGGAAAGAGTTTGGTTAGAAATGACAATGGGTTTACTTTTATGACCACCCTAACACATATAATCGTCTCCATGTCATTAGAATTCAAAAATAAGCTTAGAATCAAAGACTACGCTTAAAACTAGAATACAAGCATAAACAGTTCGTTTTACAACTTTGATTCAAATGTGTGAATGTTGTGGAATGAGTGTTGTTAGAAATGACATTTGGTTTACTTTTATGACAACCCTAACACATATAATCGTATCCATGTCATTAGAATTCAAAAATAAGCTTAGAATCGAAGAATAAGCTCAAAAGTAGAATACATGCATGCATAGTTCGTTTTACAAGTTTGATTCAAATGTGTGAATGTTGTGGAATGAGTGTTGTTAGAAATGACATTTGGTTTACTTTTATGACAACCCTAACACATATAATCGTCTCCATGTCATTAGAATTCAAAAATAAGCTTAGAATCGAAGAATAAGCTCAAAAGTAAAATATAAGCATGCACAATTCGTTTTACAAGTATATTTTACAAGTTTGATTCAAATATGTGAATGTTGTGGAATGAGTGTGGTTAGAAATGACATTTGGTTTACTTTTATGACAACCCTAACACATATAATCGTCTCCA
This sequence comes from Spergularia bocconei, assembly GCA_963457585.1. Classification (NCBI taxonomy): domain Eukaryota; kingdom Viridiplantae; phylum Streptophyta; class Magnoliopsida; order Caryophyllales; family Caryophyllaceae; genus Spergularia; species Spergularia bocconei. The sequence goes on from OY734956.1 coordinate 12,056,902, forward strand.
TGTCATTAGAATTCAAAAATAAGCTTAGAATCAAAGAATAAGCTCAAATTTAGGATACATGCATGCATAGTTCGTTTTACAAGTTTGATTCAAATGTGTGAATGTTGTGGAATGAGTGTTGTTAGAAATGACATTTTGGTTTACTTTTATGAGAACCCTAACACATATAATCGTCTCCATGTCATTAGAATTCAAAAATAAGCTTAGAATCAAAGAATAAGCTCAAAACTAGGATACATGCATGCATAGTTCGTTTTACAAGTTTGATTCAAATGTGTGAATGTTGTGGAATGAGTGTTGTTAGAAGTGACATTTGGTTTACTTTTATGACAACCCTAACACATATAATCGTCTCCATGTCATTAGAATTGAAAAATAAGCTTAGAATCGAAGAATAAGCTTAAAACTAGAATACAAGCATGCACAGTTCGTTTTACAAGTTTGAATCAAATGTGTGAATGTTGTGGAATGACTGTTGTTAGAAATGACATTTGGTTTACTTTTATGAGAACCCTAACGCATATAATCGTCTCCATGTCATTAGAATTCAAAAATAAGCTTAGAATCAAAGACTACGCTTAAAACTAGAATACAAACATAAACAGTTCGTTTTACAAGTTTGATTCAAATGTGTGAATGTTGTGGAATGAGTGTTGTTAGAAATGACATTTGGTTTACTTTTATGACAACCCTAACACATATAATCGTCTCCATGTCATTAGAATTCAAAAATAAGCTTAGAATCAAAGAATAAGCTCAAAACTAGAATACAAGCATGCACAGTTCGTTTTACAAGTTTGATTCAAATGTGTGAATATTGTGGAAAGAGTTTGGTTAGAAATGACAATGGGTTTACTTTTATGACCACCCTAACACATATAATCGTCTCCATGTCATTAGAATTCAAAAATAAGCTTAGAATCAAAGACTACGCTTAAAACTAGAATACAAGCATAAACAGTTCGTTTTACAAGTTTGATTCAAATGTGTGAATGTTGTGGAATGAGTGTTGTTAGAAATGACATTTGGTTTACTTTTATGACAACACTAACACATATAATCGTCTCCATGTCATTAGAATTCAAAAATAAGCTTAGAATCAAAGAATAAGCTCAAAACTAGAATACAAGCATGCACAGTTCGTTTTACAAGTTTGATTCAAATGTGTGAATATTGTGGAAAGAGTTTGGTTAGAAATTACAATAGGTTTACTTTTATGACCACCCTAACACATATAATCGTCTCCATGTCATTAGAATTCAAAAATAAGCTTAGAATCAAAGACTACGCTTAAAACTAGAATACAAGCATAAACAGTTCGTTTTACAACTTTGATTCAAATGTGTGAATGTTGTGGAATGAGTGTTGTTAGAAATGACATTTGGTTTACTTTTATGAGAACCCTAACACATATAATCGTCTCCATGTCATTAGAATTCAAAAATAAGCTTAGAATCAAAGAATAAGCTCAAAACTAGGATACATGCATGCATAGTTCGTTTTACAAGTTTGATTCAAATGTGTGAATGTTGTGGAATGAGTGTTGTTAGAAGTGACATTTGGTTTACTTTTATGACAACCCTAACACATATAATCGTCTCCATGTCATTAGAATTGAAAAATAAGCTTAGAATCGAAGAATAAGCTTAAAACTAGAATACAAGCATGCACAGTTCGTTTTACAAGTTTGAATCAAATGTGTGAATGTTGTGGAATGACTGTTGTTAGAAATGACATTTGGTTTACTTTTATGAGAACCCTAACACATATAATCGTCTCCATGTCATTAGAATTCAAAAATAAGCTTAGAATCAAAGACTACGCTTAAAACTAGAATACAAGCATAAACAGTTCGTTTTACAAGTTTGATTCAAATGTGTGAATGTTGTGGAATGAGTGTTGTTAGAAATGACATTTGGTTTACTTTTATGACAACACTAACACATATAATCGTCTCCATGTTATTAGAATTCAAAAATAAGCTTAGAATCAAAGAATAAGCTCAAAACTAGAATACAAGCATGCACAGTTCGTTTTACAAGTTTGATTAAAATGTGTGAATATTGTGGAAAGAGTTTGGTTAGAAATGACAATGGGTTTACTTTTATGACCACCCTAACACATATAATCGTCTCCATGTCATTAGAATTCAAAAATAAGCTTAGAATCAAAGACTACGCTTAAAACTAGAATACAAGCATAAACAGTTCGTTTTACAACTTTGATTCAAATGTGTGAATGTTGTGGAATGAGTGTTGTTAGAAATGACATTTGGTTTACTTTTATGACAACCCTAACACATATAATCGTATCCATGTCATTAGAATTCAAAAATAAGCTTAGAATCGAAGAATAAGCTCAAAAGTAGAATACATGCATGCATAGTTCGTTTTACAAGTTTGATTCAAATGTGTGAATGTTGTGGAATGAGTGTTGTTAGAAATGACATTTGGTTTACTTTTATGACAACCCTAACACATATAATCGTCTCCATGTCATTAGAATTCAAAAATAAGCTTAGAATCGAAGAATAAGCTCAAAAGTAAAATATAAGCATGCACAATTCGTTTTACAAGTATATTTTACAAGTTTGATTCAAATATGTGAATGTTGTGGAATGAGTGTGGTTAGAAATGACATTTGGTTTACTTTTATGACAACCCTAACACATATAATCGTCTCCATGTCATTAGAATTCAAAAATAAGCTTAGAATCAAAGAATAAGCTCAAATTTAGGATACATGCATGCATAGTTCGTTTTACAAGTTTGATTCAAATGTGTGAATGTTGTGGAATGAGTGTTGTTAGAAATGACATTTTGGTTTACTTTTATGAGAACCCTAACACATATAATCGTCTCCATGTCATTAGAATTCAAAAATAAGCTTAGAATCAAAGAATAAGCTCAAAACTAGGATACATGCATGCATAGTTCGTTTTACAAGTTTGATTCAAATGTGTGAATGTTGTGGAATGAGTGTTGTTAGAAGTGACATTTGGTTTACTTTTATGACAACCCTAACACATATAATCGTCTCCATGTCATTAGAATTGAAAAATAAGCTTAGAATCGAAGAATAAGCTTAAAACTAGAATACAAGCATGCACAGTTCGTTTTACAAGTTTGAATCAAATGTGTGAATGTTGTGGAATGACTGTTGTTAGAAATGACATTTGGTTTACTTTTATGAGAACCCTAACGCATATAATCGTCTCCATGTCATTAGAATTCAAAAATAAGCTTAGAATCAAAGACTACGCTTAAAACTAGAATACAAACATAAACAGTTCGTTTTACAAGTTTGATTCAAATGTGTGAATGTTGTGGAATGAGTGTTGTTAGAAATGACATTTGGTTTACTTTTATGACAACCCTAACACATATAATCGTCTCCATGTCATTAGAATTCAAAAATAAGCTTAGAATCAAAGAATAAGCTCAAAACTAGAATACAAGCATGCACAGTTCGTTTTACAAGTTTGATTCAAATGTGTGAATATTGTGGAAAGAGTTTGGTTAGAAATGACAATGGGTTTACTTTTATGACCACCCTAACACATATAATCGTCTCCATGTCATTAGAATTCAAAAATAAGCTTAGAATCAAAGACTACGCTTAAAACTAGAATACAAGCATAAACAGTTCGTTTTACAAGTTTGATTCAAATGTGTGAATGTTGTGGAATGAGTGTTGTTAGAAATGACATTTGGTTTACTTTTATGACAACACTAACACATATAATCGTCTCCATGTCATTAGAATTCAAAAATAAGCTTAGAATCAAAGAATAAGCTCAAAACTAGAATACAAGCATGCACAGTTCGTTTTACAAGTTTGATTCAAATGTGTGAATATTGTGGAAAGAGTTTGGTTAGAAATTACAATAGGTTTACTTTTATGACCACCCTAACACATATAATCGTCTCCATGTCATTAGAATTCAAAAATAAGCTTAGAATCAAAGACTACGCTTAAAACTAGAATACAAGCATAAACAGTTCGTTTTACAACTTTGATTCAAATGTGTGAATGTTGTGGAATGAGTGTTGTTAGAAATGACATTTGGTTTACTTTTATGAGAACCCTAACACATATAATCGTCTCCATGTCATTAGAATTCAAAAATAAGCTTAGAATCAAAGAATAAGCTCAAAACTAGGATACATGCATGCATAGTTCGTTTTACAAGTTTGATTCAAATGTGTGAATGTTGTGGAATGAGTGTTGTTAGAAGTGACATTTGGTTTACTTTTATGACAACCCTAACACATATAATCGTCTCCATGTCATTAGAATTGAAAAATAAGCTTAGAATCGAAGAATAAGCTTAAAACTAGAATACAAGCATGCACAGTTCGTTTTACAAGTTTGAATCAAATGTGTGAATGTTGTGGAATGACTGTTGTTAGAAATGACATTTGGTTTACTTTTATGAGAACCCTAACGCATATAATCGTCTCCATGTCATTAGAATTCAAAAATAAGCTTAGAATCAAAGACTACGCTTAAAACTAGAATACAAGCATAAACAGTTCGTTTTACAAGTTTGATTCAAATGTGTGAATGTTGTGGAATGAGTGTTGTTAGAAATGACATTTGGTTTACTTTTATGACAACACTAACACATATAATCGTCTCCATGTTATTAGAATTCAAAAATAAGCTTAGAATCAAAGAATAAGCTCAAAACTAGAATACAAGCATGCACAGTTCGTTTTACAAGTTTGATTAAAATGTGTGAATATTGTGGAAAGAGTTTGGTTAGAAATGACAATGGGTTTACTTTTATGACCACCCTAACACATATAATCGTCTCCATGTCATTAGAATTCAAAAATAAGCTTAGAATCAAAGACTACGCTTAAAACTAGAATACAAGCATAAACAGTTCGTTTTACAACTTTGATTCAAATGTGTGAATGTTGTGGAATGAGTGTTGTTAGAAATGACATTTGGTTTACTTTTATGACAACCCTAACACATATAATCGTCTCCATGTCATTAGAATTCAAAAATAAGCTTAGAATCGAAGAATAAGCTCAAAAGTAGAATACATGCATGCATAGTTCGTTTTACAAGTTTGATTCAAATGTGTGAATGTTGTGGAATGAGTGTTGTTAGAAATGACATTTGGTTTACTTTTATGACAACCCTAACACATATAATCGTCTCCATGTCATTAGAATTCAAAAATAAGCTTAGAATCGAAGAATAAGCTCAAAAGTAAAATATAAGCATGCACAATTCGTTTTACAAGTATATTTTACAAGTTTGATTCAAATATGTGAATGTTGTGGAATGAGTGTGGTTAGAAATGACATTTGGTTTACTTTTATGACAACCCTAACACATATAATCGTCTCCATGTCATTAGAATTCAAAAATAAGCTTAGAATCAAAGAATAAGCTCAAATTTAGGATACATGCATGCATAGTTCGTTTTACAAGTTTGATTCAAATGTGTGAATGTTGTGGAATGAGTGTTGTTAGAAATGACATTTTGGTTTACTTTTATGAGAACCCTAACACATATAATCGTCTCCATGTCATTAGAATTCAAAAATAAGCTTAGAATCAAAGAATAAGCTCAAAACTAGGATACATGCATGCATAGTTCGTTTTACAAGTTTGATTCAAATGTGTGAATGTTGTGGAATGAGTGTTGTTAGAAGTGACATTTGGTTTACTTTTATGACAACCCTAACACATATAATCGTCTCCATGTCATTAGAATTGAAAAATAAGCTTAGAATCGAAGAATAAGCTTAAAACTAGAATACAAGCATGCACAGTTCGTTTTACAAGTTTGAATCAAATGTGTGAATGTTGTGGAATGACTGTTGTTAGAAATGACATTTGGTTTACTTTTATGAGAACCCTAACGCATATAATCGTCTCCATGTCATTAGAATTCAAAAATAAGCTTAGAATCAAAGACTACGCTTAAAACTAGAATACAAACATAAACAGTTCGTTTTACAAGTTTGATTCAAATGTGTGAATGTTGTGGAATGAGTGTTGTTAGAAATGACATTTGGTTTACTTTTATGACAACCCTAACACATATAATCGTCTCCATGTCATTAGAATTCAAAAATAAGCTTAGAATCAAAGAATAAGCTCAAAACTAGAATACAAGCATGCACAGTTCGTTTTACAAGTTTGATTCAAATGTGTGAATATTGTGGAAAGAGTTTGGTTAGAAATGACAATGGGTTTACTTTTATGACCACCCTAACACATATAATCGTCTCCATGTCATTAGAATTCAAAAATAAGCTTAGAATCAAAGACTACGCTTAAAACTAGAATACAAGCATAAACAGTTCGTTTTACAACTTTGATTCAAATGTGTGAATGTTGTGGAATGAGTGTTGTTAGAAATGACATTTGGTTTACTTTTATGACAACCCTAACACATATAATCGTCTCCATGTCATTAGAATTCAAAAATAAGTTTAGAATCGAAGAATAAGCTCAAAAGTAGAATACATGCATGCATAGTTCGTTTTACAAGTTTGATTCAAATGTGTGAATGTTGTGGAATGAGTGTTGTTAGAAATGACATTTGGTTTACTTTTATGACAACCCTAACACATATAATCGTCTCCATGTCATTAGAATTCAAAAATAAGCTTAGAATCGAAGAATAAGCTCAAAAGTAAAATATAAGCATGCACAGTTTGTTTTACAAGTTTGATTCTAATGTGTGAATGTTGTGGAATGAGTGTGGTTATAAATGACATTTGGTGTAGTTTTATAACTACCCTAACACATATAATCGTCTCCATGTCATTGGACTTCAAAAAAAAGCTTAGAATCAAATAATAGGCTCAAAACTAGCATACATGCATGCACAGTTCGTTTTACAAGTTTGATTCAAATGTGTGAATATTGTGGAAAGAGTTTGGTTAGAAATGACAATGGGTTTAGTTTTATGACCACCCTAACACATATAATCGTCTCCATGTCATTAGAATTCAAAAATAAGCTTAGAATCAAAGACTACGCTTAAAACTAGAATACAAGCATAAACAGTTCGTTTTACAAGTTTGATTCAAATGTGTGAATGTTGTGGAATGAGTGTTGTTAGAAATGACATTTGGTTTACTTTTATGAGAACCCTAACACATATAATAGTCTCCATGTCATTAGAATTCAAAAATAAGTTTAGAATCGAAGAATAAGCTCAAAAGTAGAATACAAGCATGCACAGTTCGTTTTACAAGTTTGAATCAAATGTGTGAATGTTGTGGAATGACTGTTGTTAGAAATGACATTTGGTTTACATTTATGAGAACCCTAACGCATATAATCGTCTCCATGTCATTAGAATTCAAAAATAAGCTTAGAATCAAAGACTACGCTTAAAACTAGAATACAAACATAAACAGTTCGTTTTACAAGTTTGATTCAAATGTGTGAATGTTGTGGAATGAGTGTTGTTAGAAATGACATTTGGTTTACTTTTATGACAACCCTAACACATATAATCGTCTCCATGTCATTAGAATTCAAAAATAAGCTTAGAATCAAAGAATAAGCTCAAAACTAGAATACAAGCATGCACAGTTCGTTTTACAAGTTTGATTCAAATGTGTGAATATTGTGGAAAGAGTTTGGTTAGAAATGACAATGGGTTTACTTTTATGACCACCCTAACACATATAATCGTCTCCATGTCATTAGAATTCAAAAATAAGCTTAGAATCAAAGACTACGCTTAAAACTAGAATACAAGCATAAACAGTTCGTTTTACAAGTTTGATTCAAATGTGTGAATGTTGTGGAATGAGTGTTGTTAGAAATGACATTTGGTTTACTTTTATGACAACACTAACACATATAATCGTCTCCATGTTATTAGAATTCAAAAATAAGCTTAGAATCAAAGAATAAGCTCAAAACTAGAATACAAGCATGCACAGTTCGTTTTACAAGTTTGATTAAAATGTGTGAATATTGTGGAAAGAGTTTGGTTAGAAATGACAATGGGTTTACTTTTATGACCACCCTAACACATATAATCGTCTCCATGTCATTAGAATTCAAAAATAAGCTTAGAATCAAAGACTACGCTTAAAACTAGAATACAAGCATAAACAGTTCGTTTTACAACTTTGATTCAAATGTGTGAATGTTGTGGAATGAGTGTTGTTAGAAATGACATTTGGTTTACTTTTATGACAACCCTAACACATATAATCGTCTCCATGTCATTAGAATTCAAAAATAAGCTTAGAATCGAAGAATAAGCTCAAAAGTAGAATACATGCATGCATAGTTCGTTTTACAAGTTTGATTCAAATGTGTGAATGTTGTGGAATGAGTGTTGTTAGAAATGACATTTGGTTTACTTTTATGACAACCCTAACACATATAATCGTCTCCATGTCATTAGAATTCAAAAATAAGCTTAGAATCGAAGAATAAGCTCAAAAGTAAAATATAAGCATGCACAATTCGTTTTACAAGTATATTTTACAAGTTTGATTCAAATATGTGAATGTTGTGGAATGAGTGTGGTTAGAAATGACATTTGGTTTACTTTTATGACAACCCTAACACATATAATCGTCTCCATGTCATTAGAATTCAAAAATAAGCTTAGAATCAAAGAATAAGCTCAAATTTAGGATACATGCATGCATAGTTCGTTTTACAAGTTTGATTCAAATGTGTGAATGTTGTGGAATGAGTGTTGTTAGAAATGACATTTTGGTTTACTTTTATGAGAACCCTAACACATATAATCGTCTCCATGTCATTAGAATTCAAAAATAAGCTTAGAATCAAAGAATAAGCTCAAAACTAGGATACATGCATGCATAGTTCGTTTTACAAGTTTGATTCAAATGTGTGAATGTTGTGGAATGAGTGTTGTTAGAAGTGACATTTGGTTTACTTTTATGACAACCCTAACACATATAATCGTCTCCATGTCATTAGAATTGAAAAATAAGCTTAGAATCGAAGAATAAGCTTAAAACTAGAATACAAGCATGCACAGTTCGTTTTACAAGTTTGAATCAAATGTGTGAATGTTGTGGAATGACTGTTGTTAGAAATGACATTTGGTTTACTTTTATGAGAACCCTAACGCATATAATCGTCTCCATGTCATTAGAATTCAAAAATAAGCTTAGAATCAAAGACTACGCTTAAAACTAGAATACAAACATAAACAGTTCGTTTTACAAGTTTGATTCAAATGTGTGAATGTTGTGGAATGAGTGTTGTTAGAAATGACATTTGGTTTACTTTTATGACAACCCTAACACATATAATCGTCTCCATGTCATTAGAATTCAAAAATAAGCTTAGAATCAAAGAATAAGCTCAAAACTAGAATACAAGCATGCACAGTTCGTTTTACAAGTTTGATTCAAATGTGTGAATATTGTGGAAAGAGTTTGGTTAGAAATGACAATGGGTTTACTTTTATGACCACCCTAACACATATAATCGTCTCCATGTCATTAGAATTCAAAAATAAGCTTAGAATCAAAGACTACGCTTAAAACTAGAATACAAGCATAAACAGTTCGTTTTACAACTTTGATTCAAATGTGTGAATGTTGTGGAATGAGTGTTGTTAGAAATGACATTTGGTTTACTTTTATGACAACCCTAACACATATAATCGTCTCCATGTCATTAGAATTCAAAAATAAGTTTAGAATCGAAGAATAAGCTCAAAAGTAGAATACATGCATGCATAGTTCGTTTTACAAGTTTGATTCAAATGTGTGAATGTTGTGGAATGAGTGTTGTTAGAAATGACATTTGGTTTACTTTTATGACAACCCTAACACATATAATCGTCTCCATGTCATTAGAATTCAAAAATAAGCTTAGAATCGAAGAATAAGCTCAAAAGTAAAATATAAGCATGCACAGTTTGTTTTACAAGTTTGATTCTAATGTGTGAATGTTGTGGAATGAGTGTGGTTATAAATGACATTTGGTGTAGTTTTATAACTACCCTAACACATATAATCGTCTCCATGTCATTGGACTTCAAAAAAAAGCTTAGAATCAAATAATAGGCTCAAAACTAGCATACATGCATGCACAGTTCGTTTTACAAGTTTGATTCAAATGTGTGAATATTGTGGAAAGAGTTTGGTTAGAAATGACAATGGGTTTAGTTTTATGACCACCCTAACACATATAATCGTCTCCATGTCATTAGAATTCAAAAATAAGCTTAGAATCAAAGACTACGCTTAAAACTAGAATACAAGCATAAACAGTTCGTTTTACAAGTTTGATTCAAATGTGTGAATGTTGTGGAATGAGTGTTGTTAGAAATGACATTTGGTTTACTTTTATGAGAACCCTAACACATATAATAGTCTCCATGTCATTAGAATTCAAAAATAAGTTTAGAATCGAAGAATAAGCTCAAAAGTAGAATACAAGCATGCACAGTTCGTTTTACAAGTTTGAATCAAATGTGTGAATGTTGTGGAATGACTGTTGTTAGAAATGACATTTGGTTTACATTTATGAGAACCCTAACGCATATAATCGTCTCCATGTCATTAGAATTCAAAAATAAGCTTAGAATCAAAGACTACGCTTAAAACTAGAATACAAACATAAACAGTTCGTTTTACAAGTTTGATTCAAATGTGTGAATGTTGTGGAATGAGTGTTGTTAGAAATGACATTTGGTTTACTTTTATGACAACCCTAACACATATAATCGTCTCCATGTCATTAGAATTCAAAAATAAGCTTAGAATCAAAGAATAAGCTCAAAACTAGAATACAAGCATGCACAGTTCGTTTTACAAGTTTGATTCAAATGTGTGAATATTGTGGAAAGAGTTTGGTTAGAAATGACAATGGGTTTACTTTTATGACCACCCTAACACATATAATCGTCTCCATGTCATTAGAATTCAAAAATAAGCTTAGAATCAAAGACTACGCTTAAAACTAGAATACAAGCATAAACAGTTCGTTTTACAAGTTTGATTCAAATGTGTGAATGTTGTGGAATGAGTGTTGTTAGAAATGACATTTGGTTTACTTTTATGACAACACTAACACATATAATCGTCTCCATGTTATTAGAATTCAAAAATAAGCTTAGAATCAAAGAATAAGCTCAAAACTAGAATACAAGCATGCACAGTTCGTTTTACAAGTTTGATTAAAATGTGTGAATATTGTGGAAAGAGTTTGGTTAGAAATGACAATGGGTTTACTTTTATGACCACCCTAACACATATAATCGTCTCCATGTCATTAGAATTCAAAAATAAGCTTAGAATCAAAGACTACGCTTAAAACTAGAATACAAGCATAAACAGTTCGTTTTACAACTTTGATTCAAATGTGTGAATGTTGTGGAATGAGTGTTGTTAGAAATGACATTTGGTTTACTTTTATGACAACCCTAACACATATAATCGTCTCCATGTCATTAGAATTCAAAAATAAGCTTAGAATCGAAGAATAAGCTCAAAAGTAGAATACATGCATGCATAGTTCGTTTTACAAGTTTGATTCAAATGTGTGAATGTTGTGGAATGAGTGTTGTTAGAAATGACATTTGGTTTACTTTTATGACAACCCTAACACATATAATCGTCTCCATGTCATTAGAATTCAAAAATAAGCTTAGAATCGAAGAATAAGCTCAAAAGTAAAATATAAGCATGCACAATTCGTTTTACAAGTATATTTTACAAGTTTGATTCAAATATGTGAATGTTGTGGAATGAGTGTGGTTAGAAATGACATTTGGTTTACTTTTATGACAACCCTAACACATATAATCGTCTCCATGTCATTAGAATTCAAAAATAAGCTTAGAATCAAAGAATAAGCTCAAATTTAGGATACATGCATGCATAGTTCGTTTTACAAGTTTGATTCAAATGTGTGAATGTTGTGGAATGAGTGTTGTTAGAAATGACATTTTGGTTTACTTTTATGAGAACCCTAACACATATAATCGTCTCCATGTCATTAGAATTCAAAAATAAGCTTAGAATCAAAGAATAAGCTCAAAACTAGGATACATGCATGCATAGTTCGTTTTACAAGTTTGATTCAAATGTGTGAATGTTGTGGAATGAGTGTTGTTAGAAGTGACATTTGGTTTACTTTTATGACAACCCTAACACATATAATCGTCTCCATGTCATTAGAATTGAAAAATAAGCTTAGAATCGAAGAATAAGCTTAAAACTAGAATACAAGCATGCACAGTTCGTTTTACAAGTTTGAATCAAATGTGTGAATGTTGTGGAATGACTGTTGTTAGAAATGACATTTGGTTTACTTTTATGAGAACCCTAACGCATATAATCGTCTCCATGTCATTAGAATTCAAAAATAAGCTTAGAATCAAAGACTACGCTTAAAACTAGAATACAAACATAAACAGTTCGTTTTACAAGTTTGATTCAAATGTGTGAATGTTGTGGAATGAGTGTTGTTAGAAATGACATTTGGTTTACTTTTATGACAACCCTAACACATATAATCGTCTCCATGTCATTAGAATTCAAAAATAAGCTTAGAATCAAAGAATAAGCTCAAAACTAGAATACAAGCATGCACAGTTCGTTTTACAAGTTTGATTCAAATGTGTGAATATTGTGGAAAGAGTTTGGTTAGAAATGACAATGGGTTTACTTTTATGACCACCCTAACACATATAATTGTCTCCATGTCATTAGAATTCAAAAATAAGCTTGGAATCAAAGACTACGCTTAAAACTAGAATACAAGCATAAACAGTTCGTTTTACAAGTTTGATTCAAATGTGTGAATGTTGTGGAATGAGTGTTGTTAGAAATGACATTTGGTTTACTTTTATGAGAACCCTAACACATATAATCGTCTCCATGTCATTAGAATTCAAAAATAAGTTTAGAATCGAAGAATAAGCTCAAAAGTAGAATACAAGCATGCACAGTTCGTTTTACAAGTTTGAATCAAATGTGTGAATGTTGTGGAATGACTGTTGTTAGAAATGACATTTGGTTTACTTTTATGAGAACCCTAACGCATATAATCGTCTCCATGTCATTAGAATTCAAAAATAAGCTTAGAATCAAAGACTACGCTTAGAACTAGAATACAAACATAAACAGTTCGTTTTACAAGTTTGATTCAAATGTGTGAATGTTGTGGAATGAGTGTTGTTAGAAATGACATTTGGTTTACTTTTATGACAACCCTAACACATATAATCGTCTCCATGTCATTAGAATTCAAAAATAAGCTTAGAATCAAAGAATAAGCTCAAAAGTAGAATACAAGCATGCACAGTTCGTTTTACAAGTTTGATTCAAATGTGTGAATATTGTGGAAAGAGTTTGGTTAGAAATGACAATGGGTTTACTTTTATGACCACCCTAACACATATAATCGTCTCCATGTTATTAGAATTCAAAAATATGCTTAGAATCAAAGACTACGCTTAAAACTAGAATACAAGCATAAACAGTTCGTTTTACAAGTTTGATTCAAATGTGTGAATGTTGTGGAATGAGTGTTGTTAGAAATGACATTTGGTTTACTTTTATGACAACCCTAACACATATAATCGTCTCCATGTCATTAGAATTCAAAAATAAGCTTAGAATCAAAGAATAAGCTCAAAACTAGAATACAAGCATGCACAGTTCGTTTTACAAGTTTGATTCAAATGTGTGAATATTGTGGAAAGAGTTTGGTTAGAAATGACAATGGGTTTACATTTATGACCACCCTAACACATATAATCGGCTCCATGTCATTAGAATTCAAAAATAAGCTTAGAATCAAAGACTACGCTTAAAACTAGAATACAAGCATAAACAGTTCGTTTTACAAGTTTGATTCAAATGTGTGAATGTTGTGGAATGAGTGTTGTTAGAAATGACATTTGGTTTACTTTTATGAGAACCCTAACACATATAATCGTCTCCATGTCATTAGAATTCAAAAATAAGTTTAGAATCGAAGAATAAGCTCAAAAGTAGAATACAAGCATGCACAGTTCGTTTTACAAGTTTGAATCAAATGTGTGAATGTTGTGGAATGACTGTTGTTAGAAATGACATTTGGTTTACTTTTATGAGAACCCTAACGCATATAATCGTCTCCATGTCATTAGAATTAAAAAATAAGCTTAGAATCAAAGACTACGCTTAGAACTAGAATACAAACATAAACAGTTCGTTTTAGAAGTTTGATTCAAATGTGTGAATGTTGTGGAATGAGTGTTGTTAGAAATGACATTTGGTTTACTTTTATGAGAACCCTAACACATATAATAGTCTCCATGTCATTAGAATTCAAAAATAAGTTTAGAATCGAAGAATAAGCTCAAAAGTAGAATACAAGCATGCACAGTTCGTTTTACAAGTTTGATTAAAATGTGTGAATATTGTGGAAAGAGTTTGGTTAGAAATGACAATGGGTTTACTTTTATGACCACCCTAACACATATAATCGTCTCCATGTCATTAGAATTCAAAAATAAGCTTAGAATCAAAGACTACGCCTAAAACTAGAATACAAACATAAACAGTTCGTTTTACAAGCTTGATTCAAATGTGTGAATGTTGTGGAATGAGTGTTGTTAGAAATCACATTTGGTTTACTTTTATGACAACCCTAACACATATAATCGTCTCCATGTCATTAGAATTCAAAAATAAGCTTAGAATCAAAGAATAAGCTCAAAACTAGAATACAAGCATGCACAGTTCGTTTTACAAGTTTGATTCAAATGTGTGAATATTGTGGAAAGAGTTTGGTTAGAAATGACAATGGGTTTACTTTTATGACCACCCTAACACATATAATCGTCTCCATGTCATTAGAATTCAAAAATAAGCTTAGAATCAAAGACTACGCTTAAAACTAGAATACAAGCATAAACAGTTCGTTTTACAAGTTTGATTCAAATGTGTGAATGTTGTGGAATGAGTGTTGTTAGAAATGACATTTGGTTTACTTTTATGACAACACTAACACATATAATCGTCTCCATGTTATTAGAATTCAAAAATAAGCTTAGAATCAAAGAATAAGCTCAAAACTAGAATACAAGCATGCACAGTTCGTTTTACAAGTTTGATTAAAATGTGTGAATATTGTGGAAAGAGTTTGGTTAGAAATGACAATGGGTTTACTTTTATGACCACCCTAACACATATAATCGTCTCCATGTCATTAGAATTCAAAAATAAGCTTAGAATCAAAGACTACGCTTAAAACTAGAATACAAGCATAAACAGTTCGTTTTACAAGTTTGATTCAAATGTGTGAATGTTGTGGAATGAGTGTTGTTAGAAATGACATTTGGTTTACTTTTATGACAACCCTAACACATATAATCGTCTCCATGTCATTAGAATTCAAAAATAAGCTTAGAATCGAAGAATAAGCTCAAAAGTAAAATATAAGCATGCACAATTCGTTTTACAAGTATATTTTACAAGTTTGATTCAAATATGTGAATGTTGTGGAATGAGTGTGGTTAGAAATGACATTTGGTTTACTTTTATGACAACCCTAACACATATAATCGTCTCCATGTCATTAGAATTCAAAAATAAGCTTAGAATCAAAGAATAAGCTCAAATTTAGGATACATGCATGCATAGTTCGTTTTACAAGTTTGATTCAAATGTGTGAATGTTGTGGAATGAGTGTTGTTAGAAATGACATTTTGGTTTACTTTTATGAGAACCCTAACACATATAATCGTCTCCATGTCATTAGAATTCAAAAATAAGCTTAGAATCAAAGAATAAGCTCAAAACTAGGATACATGCATGCATAGTTCGTTTTACAACTTTGATTCAAATGTGTGAATGTTGTGGAATGAGTGTTGTTAGAAATGACATTTGGTTTACTTTTATGACAACCCTAACACATATAATCGTCTCCATGTCATTAGAATTCAAAAATAAGCTTAGAATCGAAGAATAAGCTCAAAAGTAAAATATAAGCATGCACAGTTTGTTTTACAAGTTTGATTCTAATGTGTGAATGTTGTGGAATGAGTGTGGTTATAAATGACATTTGGTGTAGTTTTATAACTACCCTAACACATATAATCGTCTCCATGTCATTGGACTTCAAAAAAAAGCTTAGAATCAAATAATAGGCTCAAAACTAGCATACATGCATGCACAGTTCGTTTTACAAGTTTGATTCAAATGTGTGAATATTGTGGAAAGAGTTTGGTTAGAAATGACAATGGGTTTAGTTTTATGACCACCCTAACACATATAACGTCTCCATGTCATTAGAATTCAAAAATAAGCTTAGAATCAAAGACTACGCTTAAAACTAGAATACAAGCATAAACAGTTCGTTTTACAAGTTTGATTCAAATGTGTGAATGTTGTGGAATGAGTGTTGTTAGAAATGACATTTGGTTTACTTTTATGAGAACCCTAACACATATAATAGTCTCCATGTCATTAGAATTCAAAAATAAGCTTAGAATCGAAGAATAAGCTCAAAAGTAGAATACAAGCATGCACAGTTCGTTTTACAAGTTTGAATCAAATGTGTGAATGTTGTGGAATGACTGTTGTTAGAAATGACATTTGGTTTACATTTATGAGAACCCTAACGCATATAATCGTCTCCATGTCATTAGAATTCAAAAATAAGCTTAGAATCAAAGACTACGCTTAAAACTAGAATACAAACATAAACAGTTCGTTTTACAAGTTTGATTCAAATGTGTGAATGTTGTGGAATGAGTGTTGTTAGAAATGACATTTGGTTTACTTTTATGACAACCCTAACACATATAATCGTCTCCATGTCATTAGAATTCAAAAATAAGCTTAGAATCAAAGAATAAGCTCAAAACTAGAATACAAGCATGCACAGTTCGTTTTACAAGTTTGATTCAAATGTGTGAATATTGTGGAAAGGGTTTGGTTAGAAATGACAATGGGTTTACTTTTATGACCACCCTAACACATATAATCGTCTCCATGTCATTAGAATTCAAAAATAAGCTTAGAATCAAAGACTACGCTTAAAACTAGAATACAAGCATAAACAGTTCGTTTTACAAGTTTGATTCAAATGTGTGAATGTTGTGGAATGAGTGTTGTTAGAAATGACATTTGGTTTACTTTTATGACAACACTAACACATATAATCGTCTCCATGTCATTAGAATTCAAAAATAAGCTTAGAATCAAAGAATAAGCTCAAAACTAGAATACAAGCATGCACAGTTCGTTTTACAAGTTTGATTAAAATGTGTGAATATTGTGGAAAGAGTTTGGTTAGAAATGACAATGGGTTTACTTTTATGACCACCCTAACACATATAATCGTCTCCATGTCATTAGAATTCAAAAATAAGCTTAGAATCAAAGACTACGCTTAAAACTAGAATACAAGCATAAACAGTTCGTTTTACAACTTTGATTCAAATGTGTGAATGTTGTGGAATGAGTGTTGTTAGAAATGACATTTGGTTTACTTTTATGACAACCCTAACACATATAATCGTCTCCATGTCATTAGAATTCAAAAATAAGCTTAGAATCGAAGAATAAGCTCAAAAGTAGAATACATGCATGCATAGTTCGTTTTACAAGTTTGATTCAAATGTGTGAATGTTGTGGAATGAGTGTTGTTAGAAATGACATTTGGTTTACTTTTATGACAACCCTAACACATATAATCGTCTCCATGTCATTAGAATTCAAAAATAAGCTTAGAATCGAAGAATAAGCTAAAAAGTAAAATATAAGCATGCACAATTCGTTTTACAAGTATATTTTACAAGTTTGATTCAAATATGTGAATGTTGTGGAATGAGTGTGGTTAGAAATGACATTTGGTTTACTTTAATGACAACCCTAACACATATAATCGTCTCCATGTCATTAGAATTCAAAAATAAGCTTAGAATCAAAGAATAAGCTCAAAACTAGAATACAAGCATGCACAGTTCGTTTTACAAGTTTGATTAAAATGTGTGAATATTGTGGAAAGAGTTTGGTTAGAAATGACAATGGGTTTACTTTTATGACCACCCTAACACATATAATCGTCTCCATGTCATTAGAATTCAAAAATAAGCTTAGAATCAAAGACTACGCTTAAAACTAGAATACAAGCATAAACAGTTCGTTTTACAACTTTGATTCAAATGTGTGAATGTTGTGGAATGAGTGTTGTTAGAAATGACATTTGGTTTACTTTTATGACAACCCTAACACATATAATCGTCTCCATGTCATTAGAATTCAAAAATAAGCTTAGAATCGAAGAATAAGCTCAAAAGTAGAATACATGCATGCATAGTTCGTTTTACAAGTTTGATTCAAATGTGTGAATGTTGTGGAATGAGTGTTGTTAGAAATGACATTTGGTTTACTTTTATGACAACCCTAACACATATAATCGTCTCCATGTCATTAGAATTCAAAAATAAGCTTAGAATCGAAGAATAAGCTCAAAAGTAAAATATAAGCATGCACAATTCGTTTTACAAATATATTTTACAAGTTTGATTCAAATATGTGAATGTTGTGGAATGAGTGTGGTTAGAAATGACATTTGGTTTACTTTTATGACAACCCTAACACATATAATCGTCTCCATGTCATTAGAATTCAAAAATAAGCTTAGAATCAAAGAATAAGCTCAAATTTAGGATACATGCATGCATAGTTCGTTTTACAAGTTTGATTCAAATGTGTGAATGTTGTGGAATGAGTGTTGTTAGAAATGACATTTTGGTTTACTTTTATGAGAACCCTAACACATATAATCGTCTCCATGTCATTAGAATTCAAAAATAAGCTTAGAATCAAAGAATAAGCTCAAAACTAGGATACATGTATGCATAGTTCGTTTTACAACTTTGATTCAAATGTGTGAATGTTGTGGAATGAGTGTTGTTAGAAATGACATTTGGTTTACTTTTATGACAACCCTAACACATATAATCGTCTCCATGTCATTAGAATTCAAAAATAAGCTTAGAATCGAAGAATAAGCTCAAAAGTAAAATATAAGCATGCACAGTTTGTTTTACAAGTTTGATTCTAATGTGTGAATGTTGTGGAATGAGTGTGGTTATAAATGACATTTGGTGTAGTTTTATAACTACCCTAACACATATAATCGTCTCCATGTCATTGGACTTCAAAAAAAAGCTTAGAATCAAATAATAGGCTCAAAACTAGCATACATGCATGCACAGTTCGTTTTACAAGTTTGATTCAAATGTGTGAATATTGTGGAAAGAGTTTGGTTAGAAATGACAATGGGTTTAGTTTTATGACCACCCTAACACATATAATCGTCTCCATGTCATTAGAATTCAAAAATAAGCTTAGAATCAAAGACTACGCTTAAAACTAGAATACAAGCATAAACAGTTCGTTTTACAAGTTTGATTCAAATGTGTGAATGTTGTGGAATGAGTGTTGTTAGAAATGACATTTGGTTTACTTTTATGAGAACCCTAACACATATAATAGTCTCCATGTCATTAGAATTCAAAAATAAGCTTAGAATCGAAGAATAAGCTCAAAAGTAGAATACAAGCATGCACAGTTCGTTTTACAAGTTTGAATCAAATGTGTGAATGTTGTGGAATGACTGTTGTTAGAAATGACATTTGGTTTACATTTATGAGAACCCTAACGCATATAATCGTCTCCATGTCATTAGAATTCAAAAATAAGCTTAGAATCAAAGACTACGCTTAAAACTAGAATACAAACATAAACAGTTCGTTTTACAAGTTTGATTCAAATGTGTGAATGTTGTGGAATGAGTGTTGTTAGAAATGACATTTGGTTTACTTTTATGACAACCCTAACACATATAATCGTCTCCATGTCATTAGAATTCAAAAATAAGCTTAGAATCAAAGAATAAGCTCAAAACTAGAATACAAGCATGCACAGTTCGTTTTACAAGTTTGATTCAAATGTGTGAATATTGTGGAAAGGGTTTGGTTAGAAATGACAATGGGTTTACTTTTATGACCACCCTAACACATATAATCGTCTCCATGTCATTAGAATTCAAAAATAAGCTTAGAATCAAAGACTACGCTTAAAACTAGAATACAAGCATAAACAGTTCGTTTTACAAGTTTGATTCAAATGTGTGAATGTTGTGGAATGAGTGTTGTTAGAAATGACATTTGGTTTACTTTTATGACAACACTAACACATATAATCGTCTCCATGTCATTAGAATTCAAAAATAAGCTTAGAATCAAAGAATAAGCTCAAAACTAGAATACAAGCATGCACAGTTCGTTTTACAAGTTTGATTAAAATGTGTGAATATTGTGGAAAGAGTTTGGTTAGAAATGACAATGGGTTTACTTTTATGACCACCCTAACACATATAATCGTCTCCATGTCATTAGAATTCAAAAATAAGCTTAGAATCAAAGACTACGCTTAAAACTAGAATACAAGCATAAACAGTTCGTTTTACAACTTTGATTCAAATGTGTGAATGTTGTGGAATGAGTGTTGTTAGAAATGACATTTGGTTTACTTTTATGACAACCCTAACACATATAATCGTCTCCATGTCATTAGAATTCAAAAATAAGCTTAGAATCGAAGAATAAGCTCAAAAGTAGAATACATGCATGCATAGTTCGTTTTACAAGTTTGATTCAAATGTGTGAATGTTGTGGAATGAGTGTTGTTAGAAATGACATTTGGTTTACTTTTATGACAACCCTAACACATATAATCGTCTCCATGTCATTAGAATTCAAAAATAAGCTTAGAATCGAAGAATAAGCTCAAAAGTAAAATATAAGCATGCACAATTCGTTTTACAAGTATATTTTACAAGTTTGATTCAAATATGTGAATGTTGTGGAATGAGTGTGGTTAGAAATGACATTTGGTTTACTTTAATGACAACCCTAACACATATAATCGTCTCCATGTCATTAGAATTCAAAAATAAGCTTAGAATCAAAGAATAAGCTCAAAACTAGAATACAAGCATGCACAGTTCGTTTTACAAGTTTGATTCAAATGTGTGAATATTGTGGAAAGAGTTTGGTTAGAAATGACAATGGGTTTACTTTTATGACCACCCTAACACATATAATCGTCTCCATGTCATTAGAATTCAAAAATAAGCTTAGAATCAAAGAATAAGCTCAAAACTAGAATACAAGCATGCATAGTTCGTTTTACAAGTTTGATTCAAATGTGTGAATGTTGTGGAATGAGTGTTGTTAGAAGTGACATTTGGTTTACTTTTATGACAACCCTAACACATATAATCGTCTCCATGTCATTAGAATTGAAAAATAAGCTTAGAATCGAAGAATAAGCTTAAAACTAGAATACAAGCATGCACAGTTCGTTTTACAAGTTTGAATCAAATGTGTGAATGTTGTGGAATGACTGTTGTTAGAAATGACATTTGGTTTACTTTTATGAGAACCCTAACGCATATAATCGTCTCCATGTCATTAGAATTCAAAAATAAGCTTAGAATCAAAGACTACGCTTAAAACTAGAATACAAGCATAAACAGTTCGTTTTACAAGTTTGATTCAAATGTGTGAATGTTGTGGAATGAGTGTTGTTAGAAATGACATTTGGTTTACTTTTATGACAACCCTAACACATATAATCGTCTCCATGTCATTAGAATTCAAAAATAAGCTTAGAATCAAAGAATAAGCTCAAAACTAGAATACAAGCATGCACAGTTCGTTTTACAAGTTTGATTCAAATGTGTGAATATTGTGGAAAGAGTTTGGTTAGAAATGACAATGGGTTTACTTTTATGACCACCCTAACACATATAATCGTCTCCATGTCATTAGAATTCAAAAATAAGCTTGGAATCAAAGACTACGCTTAAAACTAGAATACAAGCATATACAGTTCGTTTTACAAGTTTGATTCAAATGTGTGAATGTTGTGGAATGAGTGTTGTTAGAAATGACATTTGGTTTACTTTTATGAGAACCCTAACACATATAATCGTCTCCATGTCATTAGAATTCAAAAATAAGTTTAGAATCGAAGAATAAGCTCAAAAGTAGAATACAAGCATGCACAGTTCGTTTTACAAGTTTGAATCAAATGTGTGAATGTTGTGGAATGACAGTTGTTAGAAATGACATTTGGTTTACTTTTATGACCACCCTAACACATATAATCGTCTCCATGTTATTAGAATTCAAAAATAAGCTTGGAATCAAAGACTACGCTTAAAACTAGAATACAAGCATAAACAGTTCGTTTTACAAGTTTGATTCAAATGTGTGAATGTTGTGGAATGAGTGTTGTTAGAAATGACATTTGGTTTACTTTTATGAGAACCCTAACACATATAATCGTCTCCATGTCATTAGAATTCAAAAATAAGTTTAGAATCGAAGAATAAGCTCAAAAGTAGAATACAAGCATGCACAGTTCGTTTTACAAGTTTGAATCAAATGTGTGAATGTTGTGGAATGACTGTTGTTAGAAATGACATTTGGTTTACTTTTATGACAACCCTAACACATATAATCGTCTCCATGTCATTAGAATTCAAAAATAAGCTTAGAATCAAAGAATAAGCTCAAAAGTAGAATACAAGCATGCACAGTTCGTTTTACAAGTTTGATTCAAATGTGTGAATATTGTGGAAAGAGTTTGGTTAGAAATGACAATGGGTTTACTTTTATGACCACCCTAACACATATAATCGTCTCCATGTTATTAGAATTCAAAAATATGCTTAGAATCAAAGACTACGCTTAAAACTAGAATACAAGCATATACAGTTCGTTTTACAAGTTTGATTCAAATGTGTGAATGTTGTGGAATGAGTGTTGTTAGAAATGACATTTGGTTTACTTTTATGAGAACCCTAACACATATAATCGTCTCCATGTCATTAGAATTCAAAAATAAGCTTAGAATCAAAGAATAAGCTCAAAACTAGAATACAAGCATGCACAGTTCGTTTTACAAGTTTGATTCAAATGTGTGAATATTGTGGAAAGAGTTTGGTTAGAAATGACAATGGGTTTACATTTATGACCACCCTAACACATATAATCGTCTCCATGTCATTAGAATTCAAAAATAAGCTTGGAATCAAAGACTACGCTTAAAACTAGAATACAAGCATAAACAGTTCGTTTTACAAGTTTGATTCAAATGTGTGAATGTTGTGGAATGAGTGTTGTTAGAAATGACATTTGGTTTACTTTTATGAGAACCCTAACACATATAATCGTCTCCATGTCATTAGAATTCAAAAATAAGTTTAGAATCGAAGAATAAGCTCAAAAGTAGAATACAAGCATGCACAGTTCGTTTTACAAGTTTGAATCAAATGTGTGAATGTTGTGGAATGACTGTTGTTAGAAATGACATTTGGTTTACTTTTATGACAACCCTAACACATATAATCGTCTCCATGTCATTAGAATTCAAAAATAAGCTTAGAATCAAAGAATAAGCTCAAAAGTAGAATACAAGCATGCACAGTTCGTTTTACAAGTTTGATTCAAATGTGTGAATAATGTGGAATGAGTGTTGTTAGAAATGATATTTTGGTTTACTTTTATGAGAACCCTAACGCATATAATCGTCTCCATGTCATTAGAATTCAAAAATAAGCTTAGAATCAAAGACTACGCTTAAAACTAGAATACAAGCATAAACAGTTCGTTTTACAAGTTTGATTCAAATGTGTGAATGTTGTGGAATGAGTGTTGTTAGAAATGACATTTGGTTTACTTTTATGACAACCCTAACACATATAATCGTCTCCATGTCATTAGAATTCAAAAATAAGCTTAGAATCAAAGAATAAGCTCAAAACTAGAATACAAGCATGCACAGTTCGTTTTACAAGTTTGATTCAAATGTGTGAATATTGTGGAAAGAGTTTGGTTAGAAATGACAATGGGTTTACATTTATGACCACCCTAACACATATAATCGGCTCCATGTCATTAGAATTCAAAAATAAGCTTAGAATCAAAGACTACGCTTAAAACTAGAATACAAGCATAAACAGTTCGTTTTACAAGTTTGATTCAAATGTGTGAATGTTGTGGAATGAGTGTTGTTAGAAATGACATTTGGTTTACTTTTATGAGAACCCTAACACATATAATCGTCTCCATGTCATTAGAATTCAAAAAAAAGTTTAGAATCGAAGAATAAGCTCAAAAGTAGAATACAAGCATGCACAGTTCGTTTTACAAGTTTGAATCAAATGTGTGAATGTTGTGGAATGACTGTTGTTAGAAATGACATTTGGTTTACTTTTATGAGAACCCTAACGCATATAATCGTCTCCATGTCATTAGAATTAAAAAATAAGCTTAGAATCAAAGACTACGCTTAGAACTAGAATACAAACATAAACAGTTCGTTTTAGAAGTTTGATTCAAATGTGTGAATGTTGTGGAATGAGTGTTGTTAGAAATGACATTTGGTTTACTTTTATGAGAACCCTAACACATATAATAGTCTCCATGTCATTAGAATTCAAAAATAAGTTTAGAATCGAAGAATAAGCTCAAAAGTAGAATACAAGCATGCACAGTTCGTTTTACAAGTTTGATTAAAATGTGTGAATATTGTGGAAAGAGTTTGGTTAGAAATGACAATGGGTTTACTTTTATGACCACCCTAACACATATAATCGTCTCCATGTCATTAGAATTCAAAAATAAGCTTAGAATCAAAGACTACGCCTAAAACTAGAATACAAACATAAACAGTTCGTTTTACAAGCTTGATTCAAATGTGTGAATGTTGTGGAATGAGTGTTGTTAGAAATCACATTTGGTTTACTTTTATGACAACCCTAACACATATAATCGTCTCCATGTCATTAGAATTCAAAAATAAGCTTAGAATCAAAGAATAAGCTCAAAACTAGAATACAAGCATGCACAGTTCGTTTTACAAGTTTGATTCAAATGTGTGAATATTGTGGAAAGAGTTTGGTTAGAAATGACAATGGGTTTACTTTTATGACCACCCTAACACATATAATCGTCTCCATGTCATTAGAATTCAAAAATAAGCTTAGAATCAAAGACTACGCTTAAAACTAGAATACAAGCATAAACAGTTCGTTTTACAAGTTTGATTCAAATGTGTGAATGTTGTGGAATGAGTGTTGTTAGAAATGACATTTGGTTTACTTTTATGACAACACTAACACATATAATCGTCTCCATGTTATTAGAATTCAAAAATAAGCTTAGAATCAAAGAATAAGCTCAAAACTAGAATACAAGCATGCACAGTTCGTTTTACAAGTTTGATTAAAATGTGTGAATATTGTGGAAAGAGTTTGGTTAGAAATGACAATGGGTTTACTTTTATGACCACCCTAACACATATAATCGTCTCCATGTCATTAGAATTCAAAAATAAGCTTAGAATCAAAGACTACGCTTAAAACTAGAATACAAGCATAAACAGTTCGTTTTACAAGTTTGATTCAAATGTGTGAATGTTGTGGAATGAGTGTTGTTAGAAATGACATTTGGTTTACTTTTATGACAACCCTAACACATATAATCGTCTCCATGTCATTAGAATTCAAAAATAAGCTTAGAATCGAAGAATAAGCTCAAAAGTAAAATATAAGCATGCACAATTCGTTTTACAAGTATATTTTACAAGTTTGATTCAAATATGTGAATGTTGTGGAATGAGTGTGGTTAGAAATGACATTTGGTTTACTTTTATGACAACCCTAACACATATAATCGTCTCCATGTCATTAGAATTCAAAAATAAGCTTAGAATCAAAGAATAAGCTCAAATTTAGGATACATGCATGCATAGTTCGTTTTACAAGTTTGATTCAAATGTGTGAATGTTGTGGAATGAGTGTTGTTAGAAATGACATTTTGGTTTACTTTTATGAGAACCCTAACACATATAATCGTCTCCATGTCATTAGAATTCAAAAATAAGCTTAGAATCAAAGAATAAGCTCAAAACTAGGATACATGCATGCATAGTTCGTTTTACAACTTTGATTCAAATGTGTGAATGTTGTGGAATGAGTGTTGTTAGAAATGACATTTGGTTTACTTTTATGACAACCCTAACACATATAATCGTCTCCATGTCATTAGAATTCAAAAATAAGCTTAGAATCGAAGAATAAGCTCAAAACTAGAATACAAGCATGCACAGTTCGTTTTACAAGTTTGATTCAAATGTGTGAATATTGTGGAAAGAGTTTGGTTAGAAATGACAATGGGTTTACTTTTATGACCACCCTAACACATATAATCGTCTCCATGTCATTAGAATTCAAAAATAAGCTTAGAATCAAAGACTACGCTTAAAACTAGAATACAAGCATAAACAGTTCGTTTTACAAGTTTGATTCAAATGTGTGAATGTTGTGGAATGAGTGTTGTTCGAAATGACATTTGGTTTACTTTTATGAGAACCCTAACACATATAATCGTCTCCATGTCATTAGAATTCAAAAATAAGTTTAGAATCGAAGAATAAGCTCAAAAGTAGAATACAAGCATGCACAGTTCGTTTTACAAGTTTGAATCAAATGTGTGAATGTTGTGGAATGACTGTTGTTAGAAATGACATTTGGTTTACTTTTATGAGAACCCTAACGCATATAATCGTCTCCATGTCATTAGAATTAAAAAATAAGCTTAGAATCAAAGACTACGCTTAGAACTAGAATACAAACATAAACAGTTCGTTTTAGAAGTTTGATTCAAATGTGTGAATGTTGTGGAATGAGTGTTGTTAGAAATGACATTTGGTTTACTTTTATGACAACCCTAACACATATAATAGTCTCCATGTCATTAGAATTCAAAAATAAGCTTAGAATCAAAGAATAAGCTCAAAACTAGAATACAAGCATGCACAGTTCGTTTTACAAGTTTGATTCAAATGTGTGAATATTGTGGAAAGAGTTTGGTTAGAAATGACAATGGGTTTACTTTTATGACCACCCTAACACATATAATCGTCTCCATGTCATTAGAATTCAAAAATAAGCTTAGAATCAAAGACTACGCTTAAAACTAGAATACAAGCATAAACAGTTCGTTTTACAAGTTTGATTTAAATGTGTGAATGTTGTGGAATGAGTGTTGTTAGAAATGACATTTGGTTTACTTTTATGAGAACCCTAACACATATAATCGTCTCCATGTCATTAGAATTCAAAAATAAGTTTAGAATCGAAGAATAAGCTCAAAAGTAGAATACAAGCATGCACAGTTCGTTTTACAAGTTTGAATCAAATGTGTGAATGTTGTGGAATGACTGTTGTTAGAAATGACATTTGGTTTAGTTTTATAACTACCCTAACACATATAATCGTCTCCATGTCATTGGAATTCAAAAAAAAGCTTATAATCAAAGAATATGCTCAAAAGTAGAATACATGCATCCATAGTTCGTTTTACAAGTTTGATTCAAATGTGTGAATGTTGTGGAATGAGTGTTGTTAGAAATGACATTTGGTTTACTTTTATGACAACAATAACACATATAATCGTCTCCATGTCATTAGAATTCAAAAATAAGCTTAGAATCGAAGAATAAGCTCAAAAGTAAAATATAAGCATGCACAATTCGTTTTACAAGTTTGATTCAAATATGTGAATGTTGTGGAATGAGTGTGGTTAGAAATGACATTTGGTTTACTTTTATGACAACCCTAACACATATAATCGTCTCCATGTCATTAGAATTCAAAAATAAGCTTAGAATCAAAGAATAAGCTCAAAACTAGAATACAAGCATGCACAGTTCGTTTTACAAGTTTGATTCAAATGTGTGAATATTGTGGAAAGAGTTTGGTTAGAAATGACAATGGGTTTACTTTTATGACCACCCTAACACATATAATCGTCTCCATGTCATTAGAATTCAAAAATAAGCTTAGAATCAAAGACTACGCTCAAAAGTAAAATACATGCATGCACAGTTCGTTTTACAAGTTTGATTCAAATGTGTGAATGTTGTGGAATGAGTGTTGTTAGAAATGACATTTGGTTTACTTTTATGACAACCCTAACACATATAATCGTCTCCATGTCATTAGAATTCAAAAATAAGCTTAGAATCAAAGAATAAGCTCAAAACTAGAATACAAGCATGCACAGTTCGTTTTACAAGTTTGATTCAAATGTGTGAATATTGTGGAAAGAGTTTGGTTAGAAATGACAATGGGTTTAATTTTATGACCACCCTAACACATATAATCGTCTCCATGTCATTAGAATTCAAAAATAAGCTTAGAATCAAAGACTACGCTTAAAACTAGAATACAAGCATAAACAGTTCGTTTTACAAGTTTGATTTAAATGTGTGAATGTTGTGGAATGAGTGTTGTTAGAAATGACATTTGGTTTACTTTTATGAGAACCCTAACACATATAATCGTCTCCATGTCATTAGAATTCAAAAATAAGTTTAGAATCGAAGAATAAGCTCAAAAGTAGAATACAAGCATGCACAGTTCGTTTTACAAGTTTGAATCAAATGTGTGAATGTTGTGGAATGACTGTTGTTAGAAATGACATTTGGTTTAGTTTTATAACTACCCTAACACATATAATCGTCTCCATGTCATTGGAATTCAAAAAAAAGCTTATAATCAAAGAATATGCTCAAAAGTAGAATACATGCATCCATAGTTCGTTTTACAAGTTTGATTCAAATGTGTGAATGTTGTGGAATGAGTGTTGTTAGAAATGACATTTGGTTTACTTTTATGACAACAATAACACATATAATCGTCTCCATGTCATTAGAATTCAAAAATAAGCTTAGAATCGAAGAATAAGCTCAAAAGTAAAATATAAGCATGCACAATTCGTTTTACAAGTTTGATTCAAATATGTGAATGTTGTGGAATGAGTGTGGTTAGAAATGACATTTGGTTTACTTTTATGACAACCCTAACACATATAATCGTCTCCATGTCATTAGAATTCAAAAATAAGCTTAGAATCAAAGAATAAGCTCAAAACTAGAATACAAGCATGCACAGTTCGTTTTACAAGTTTGATTCAAATGTGTGAATATTGTGGAAAGAGTTTGGTTAGAAATGACAATGGGTTTACTTTTATGACCACCCTAACACATATAATCGTCTCCATGTCATTAGAATTCAAAAATAAGCTTAGAATCAAAGACTACGCTCAAAAGTAAAATACATGCATGCACAGTTCGTTTTACAAGTTTGATTCAAATGTGTGAATGTTGTGGAATGAGTGTTGTTAGAAATGACATTTGGTTTACTTTTATGACAACCCTAACACATATAATCGTCTCCATGTCATTAGAATTCAAAAATAAGCTTAGAATCAAAGAATAAGCTCAAAACTAGAATACAAGCATGCACAGTTCGTTTTACAAGTTTGATTCAAATGTGTGAATATTGTGGAAAGAGTTTGGTTAGAAATGACAATGGGTTTAATTTTATGACCACCCTAACACATATAATCGTCTCCATGTCATTAGAATTCAAAAATAAGCTTAGAATCAAAGACTACGCTTAAAACTAGAATACAAGCATAAACAGTTCGTTTTACAAGTTTGATTCAAATGTGTGAATGTTGTGGAATGAGTGTTGTTAGAAATGACATTTGGTTTACTTTTATGACAACCCTAACACATATAATCGTCTCCATGTCATTAGAATTCAAAAATAAGCTTAGAATCAAAGAATAAGCTCAAAACTAGAATACAAGCATGCACAGTTCGTTTTACAAGTTTGATTCAAATGTGTGAATATTGTGGAAAGAGTTTGGTTAGAAATGACAATGGGTTTACTTTTATGACCACCCTAACACATATAATAGTCTCCATGTCATTAGAATTCAAAAATAAGTTTAGAATCGAAGAATAAGCTCAAAAGTAGAATACAAGCATGCACAGTTCGTTTTACAAGTTTGAATCAAATGTGTGAATGTTGTGGAATGACTGTTGTTAGAAATGACATTTGGTTTACTTTTATGAGAACCCTAACGCATATAATCGTCTCCATGTCATTAGAATTCAAAAATAAGCTTAGAATCAAAGACTACGCTTAAAACTAGAATACAAACATAAACAGTTCGTTTTACAAGTTTGATTCAAATGTGTGAATGTTGTGGAATGAGTGTTGTTAGAAATGACATTTGGTTTACTTTTATGACAACCCTAACACATATAATCGTCTCCATGTCATTAGAATTCAAAAATAAGCTTAGAATCGAAGAATAAGCTCAAAAGTAAAATATAAGCATGCACAGTTTGTTTTACAAGTTTGATTCTAATGTGTGAATGTTGTGGAATGAGTGTGGTTATAAATGACATTTGGTGTAGTTTTATAACTACCCTAACACATATAATCGTCTCCATGTCATTGGACTTCAAAAAAAAGCTTAGAATCAAATAATAGGCTCAAAACTAGCATACATGCATGCACAGTTCGTTTTACAAGTTTGATTCAAATGTGTGAATATTGTGGAAAGAGTTTGGTTAGAAATGACAATGGGTTTAGTTTTATGACCACCCTAACACATATAATCGTCTCCATGTCATTAGAATTCAAAAATAAGCTTAGAATCAAAGACTACGCTTAAAACTAGAATACAAGCATAAACAGTTCGTTTTACAACTTTGATTCAAATGTGTGAATGTTGTGGAATGAGTGTTGTTAGAAATGACATTTGGTTTACTTTTATGACAACCCTAACACATATAATCGTCTCCATGTCATTAGAATTCAAAAATAAGCTTAGAATCGAAGAATAAGCTCAAAAGTAGAATACATGCATGCATAGTTCGTTTTACAAGTTTGATTCAAATGTGTGAATGTTGTGGAATGAGTGTTGTTAGAAATGACATTTGGTTTACTTTTATGACAACCCTAACACATATAATCGTCTCCATGTCATTAGAATTCAAAAATAAGCTTAGAATCGAAGAATAAGCTCAAAAGTAAAATATAAGCATGCACAGTTTGTTTTACAAGTTTGATTCTAATGTGTGAATGTTGTGGAATGAGTGTGGTTATAAATGACATTTGGTGTAGTTTTATAACTACCCTAACACATATAATCGTCTCCATGTCATTGGACTTCAAAAAAAAGCTTAGAATCAAATAATAG
This sequence comes from Spergularia bocconei, assembly GCA_963457585.1. NCBI lineage: Eukaryota > Viridiplantae > Streptophyta > Magnoliopsida > Caryophyllales > Caryophyllaceae > Spergularia > Spergularia bocconei. Next base: position 12,088,040 of record OY734956.1, read on the forward strand.
GCTCAAAACTAGCATACATGCATGCACAGTTCGTTTTACAAGTTTGATTCAAATGTGTGAATATTGTGGAAAGAGTTTGGTTAGAAATGACAATGGGTTTAGTTTTATGACCACCCTAACACATATAATCGTCTCCATGTCATTAGAATTCAAAAATAAGCTTAGAATCAAAGACTACGCTTAAAACTAGAATACAAGCATAAACAGTTCGTTTTACAAGTTTGATTCAAATGTGTGAATATTGTGGAAAGAGTTTGGTTAGAAATGACAATGGGTTTACTTTTATGACCACCCTAACACATATAATCGTCTCCATGTCATTAGAATTCAAAAATAAGCTTAGAATCAAAGACTACGCTTAAAACTAGAATACAAGCATAAACAGTTCGTTTTACAAGTTTGATTCAAATGTGTGAATGTTGTGGAATGAGTGTTGTTAGAAATGACATTTGGTTTACTTTTATGACAACCCTAACACATATAATCGTCTCCATGTCATTAGAATTCAAAAATAAGCTTAGAATCAAAGAATAACCTCAAAACTAGAATACAAGCATGCACAGTTCGTTTTACAAGTTTGATTCAAATGTGTGAATATTGTGGAAAGAGTTTGGTTAGAAATGACATTTGGTTTACTTTTATGACAACCCTAACACATATAATCGTCTCCATGTCATTAGAATTCAAAAATAAGCTTAGAATCAAAGAATAACCTCAAAACTAGAATACAAGCATGCACAGTTCGTTTTACAAGTTTGATTCAAATGTGTGAATATTGTGGAAAGAGTTTGGTTAGAAATGACAATGGGTTTACTTTTATGACCACCCTAACACATATAATCGTCTCCATGTCATTAGAATTCAAAAATAAGCTTAGAATCGAAGAATAAGCTCAAAAGTAGAATACATGCATGCATAGTTCGTTTTACAAGTTTGATTCAAATGTGTGAATGTTGTGGAATGAGTGTTGTTAGAAATGACATTTGGTTTACTTTTATGACAACCCTAACACATATAATCGTCTCCATGTCATTAGAATTCAAAAATAAGCTTAGAATCGAAGAATAAGCTCAAAAGTAAAATATAAGCATGCACAGTTTGTTTTACAAGTTTGATTCTAATGTGTGAATGTTGTGGAATGAGTGTGGTTATAAATGACATTTGGTGTAGTTTTATAACTACCCTAACACATATAATCGTCTCCATGTCATTGGACTTCAAAAAAAAGCTTAGAATCAAATAATAGGCTCAAAACTAGCATACATGCATGCACAGTTCGTTTTACAAATTTGATTCAAATGTGTGAATATTGTGGAAAGAGTTTGGTTAGAAATGACAATGGGTTTAGTTTTATGACCACCCTAACACATATAATCGTCTCCATGTCATTAGAATTCAAAAATAAGCTTAGAATCAAAGACTACGTTTAAAACTAGAATACAAGCATAAACAGTTCGTTTTACAAGTTTGATTCAAATGTGTGAATGTTGTGGAATGAGTGTTGTTAGAAATGACATTTGGTTTACTTTTATGAGAACCCTAACACATATAATAGTCTCCATATCATTAGAATTCAAAAATAAGTTTAGAATCGAAGAATAAGCTCAAAAGTAGAATACAAGCATGCACAGTTCGTTTTACAAGTTTGAATCAAATGTGTGAATGTTGTGGAATGACTGTTGTTAGAAATGACATTTGGTTTACATTTATGAGAACCCTAACGCATATAATCGTCTCCATGTCATTAGAATTCAAAAATAAGCTTAGAATCAAAGACTACGCTTAAAACTAGAATACAAACATAAACAGTTCGTTTTACAAGTTTGATTCAAATGTGTGAATGTTGTGGAATGAGTGTTGTTAGAAATGACATTTGGTTTACTTTTATGACAACCCTAACACATATAATCGTCTCCATGTCATTGGAATTCAAAAATAAGCTTAGAATCAAAGAATAAGCTCAAAACTAGAATACAAGCATGCACAGTTCGTTTTACAAGTTTGATTCAAATGTGTGACTATTGTGGAAAGAGTTTGGTTAGAAATGACAATGGGTTTACTTTTATGACCACCCTAACACATATAATCGTCTCCATGTCATTAGAATTCAAAAATAAGCTTAGAATCAAAGACTACGCTTAAAACTAGAATACAAGCATAAACAGTTCGTTTTACAACTTTGATTCAAATGTGTGAATGTTGTGGAATGAGTGTTGTTAGAAATGACATTTGGTTTACTTTTATGACAACCCTAACACATATAATCGTCTCCATGTCATTAGAATTCAAAAATAAGCTTAGAATCGAAGAATAAGCTCAAAAGTAGAATACATGCATGCATAGTTCGTTTTACAAGTTTGATTCAAATGTGTGAATGTTGTGGAATGAGTGTTTTTAGAAATGACATTTGGTTTACTTTTATGACAACCCTAACACATATAATCGTCTCCATGTCATTAGAATTCAAAAATAAGCTTAGAATCGAAGAATAAGCTCAAAAGTAAAATATAAGCATGCATAATTCGTTTTACAAGTTTGATTCAAATATGTGAATGTTGTGGAATGAGTGTGGTTAGAAATGACATTTGGTTTACTTTTATGACAACCCTAACACATATAATCGTCTCCATGTCATTAGAATTCAAAAATAAGCTTAGAATCAAAGAATAAGCTCAAATTTAGGATACATGCATGCATAGTTCGTTTTACAAGTTTGATTCAAATGTGTGAATGTTGTGGAATGAGTGTTGTTAGAAATGACATTTGGTTTACTTTTATGACAACCCTAACACATATAATCGTCTCCATGTCATTAGAATTCAAAAATAAGCTTAGAATCGAAGAATAAGCTCAAAACTAGGATACATGCATGCATAGTTCGTTTTACAAGTTTGATTCAAATGTGTGAATGTTGTGGAATGAGTGTTGTTAGAAGTGACATTTGGTTTACTTTTATGACAACCCTAACACATATAATCGTCTCCATGTCATTAGAATTGAAAAATAAGCTTAGAATCGAAGAATAAGCTTAAAACTAGAATACAAGCATGCACAGTTCGTTTTACAAGTTTGAATCAAATGTGTGAATGTTGTGGAATGACTGTTGTTAGAAATGACATTTGGTTTACTTTTATGAGAACCCTAACGCATATAATCGTCTCCATGTCATTAGAATTCAAAAATAAGCTTAGAATCAAAGACTACGCTTAAAACTAGAATACAAACATAAACAGTTCGTTTTACAAGTTTGATTCAAATGTGTGAATGTTGTGGAATGAGTCTTGTTAGAAATGACATTTAGTTGACTTTTATGAGAACCCTAACACATATAATCGTCTCCATGTCATTCGAATTCAAAAATAAGCTTAGAATCAAAGAATAAGCTCAAAACTAGAATACAAGCATGCACAGTTCGTTTTACAAGTTTGATTCAAATGTGTGAATATTGTGGAAAGAGTTTGGTTAGAAATGACAATGGGTTTACTTTTATGACCACCCTAACACATATAATCGTCTCCATGTCATTAGAATTCAAAAATAAGCTTAGAATCAAAGACTACGCTTAAAACTAGAATACAAGCATAAACAGTTCGTTTTACAAGTTTGATTCAAATGTGTGAATGTTGTGGAATGAGTGTTGTTAGAAATGACATTTGGTTTACTTTTATGACAACCCTAACACATATAATCGTCTCCATGTCATTAGAATTCAAAAATAAGCTTAGAATCAAAGAATAACCTCAAAACTAGAATACAAGCATGCACAGTTCGTTTTACAAGTTTGATTCAAATGTGTGAATATTGTGGAAAGAGTTTGGTTAGAAATGACATTTGGTTTACTTTTATGACAACCCTAACACATATAATCGTCTCCATGTCATTAGAATTTAAAAATAAGCTTAGAATCAAAGAATAACCTCAAAACTAGAATACAAGCATGCACAGTTCGTTTTACAAGTTTGATTCAAATGTGTGAATATTGTGGAAAGAGTTTGGTTAGAAATGACAATGGGTTTACTTTTATGACCACCCTAACACATATAATCGTCTCCATGTCATTAGAATTCAAAAATAAGCTTAGAATCGAAGAATAAGCTCAAAAGTAGAATACATGCATGCATAGTTCGTTTTACAAGTTTGATTCAAATGTGTGAATGTTGTGGAATGAGTGTTGTTAGAAATGACATTTGGTTTACTTTTATGACAACCCTAACACATATAATCGTCTCCATGTCATTAGAATTCAAAAATAAGCTTAGAATCGAAGAATAAGCTCAAAAGTAAAATATAAGCATGCACAGTTTGTTTTACAAGTTTGATTCTAATGTGTGAATGTTGTGGAATGAGTGTGGTTATAAATGACATTTGGTGTAGTTTTATAACTACCCTAACACATATAATCGTCTCCATGTCATTGGACTTCAAAAAAAAGCTTAGAATCAAATAATAGGCTCAAAACTAGCATACATGCATGCACAGTTCGTTTTACAAATTTGATTCAAATGTGTGAATATTGTGGAAAGAGTTTGGTTAGAAATGACAATGGGTTTAGTTTTATGACCACCCTAACACATATAATCGTCTCCATGTCATTAGAATTCAAAAATAAGCTTAGAATCAAAGACTACGCTTAAAACTAGAATACAAGCATAAACAGTTCGTTTTACAAGTTTGATTCAAATGTGTGAATGTTGTGGAATGAGTGTTGTTAGAAATGACATTTGGTTTACTTTTATGAGAACCCTAACACATATAATAGTCTCCATGTCATTAGAATTCAAAAATAAGTTTAGAATCGAAGAATAAGCTCAAAAGTAGAATACAAGCATGCACAGTTCGTTTTACAAGTTTGAATCAAATGTGTGAATGTTGTGGAATGACTGTTGTTAGAAATGACATTTGGTTTACATTTATGAGAACCCTAACGCATATAATCGTCTCCATGTCATTAGAATTCAAAAATAAGCTTAGAATCAAAGACTACGCTTAAAACTAGAATACAAACATAAACAGTTCGTTTTACAAGTTTGATTCAAATGTGTGAATGTTGTGGAATGAGTGTTGTTAGAAATGACATTTGGTTTACTTTTATGACAACCCTAACACATATAATCGTCTCCATGTCATTGGAATTCAAAAATAAGCTTAGAATCAAAGAATAAGCTCAAAACTAGAATACAAGCATGCACAGTTCGTTTTACAAGTTTGATTCAAATGTGTGAATATTGTGGAAAGAGTTTGGTTAGAAATGACAATGGGTTTACTTTTATGACCACCCTAACACATATAATCGTCTCCATGTCATTAGAATTCAAAAATAAGCTTAGAATCAAAGACTACGCTTAAAACTAGAATACAAGCATAAACAGTTCGTTTTACAACTTTGATTCAAATGTGTGAATGTTGCGGAATGAGTGTTGTTAGAAATGACATTTGGTTTACTTTTATGAGAACCCTAACACATATAATCGTCTCCATGTCATTAGAATTCAAAAATAAGCTTAGAATCGAAGAATAAGCTCAAAAGTAGAATACATGCATGCATAGTTCGTTTTACAAGTTTGATTCAAATGTGTGAATGTTGTGGAATGAGTGTTTTTAGAAATGACATTTGGTTTACTTTTATGACAACCCTAACACATATAATCGTCTCCATGTCATTAGAATTCAAAAATATGCTTAGAATCGAAGAATAAGCTCAAAAGTAAAATATAAGCATGCACAATTCGTTTTACAAGTTTGATTCAAATATGTGAATGTTGTGGAATGAGTGTGGTTAGAAATGACATTTGGTTTACTTTTATGACAACCCTAACACATATAATCGTCTCCATGTCATTAGAATTCAAAAATAAGCTTAGAATCAAAGAATAAGCTCAAATTGAGGATACATGCATGCATAGTTCGTTTTACAAGTTTGATTCAAATGTGTGAATGTTGTGGAATGAGTGTTGTTAGAAATGACATTTGGTTTACTTTTATGACAACCCTAACACATATAATCGTCTCCATGTCATTAGAATTCAAAAATAAGCTTAGAATCGAAGAATAAGCTCAAAACTAGGATACATGCATGCATAGTTCGTTTTACAAGTTTGATTCAAATGTGTGAATGTTGTGGAATGAGTGTTGTTAGAAGTGACATTTGGTTTACTTTTATGACAACCCTAACACATATAATCGTCTCCATGTCATTAGAATTCAAAAATAAGCTTAGAATCAAAGAATAACCTCAAAACTAGAATACAAGCATGCACAGTTCGTTTTACAAGTTTGATTCAAATGTGTGAATATTGTGGAAAGAGTTTGGTTAGAAATGACAATGGGTTTACTTTTATGACCACCCTAACACATATAATCGTCTCCATGTCATTAGAATTCAAAAATAAGCTTAGAATCGAAGAATAAGCTCAAAAGTAGAATACATGCATGCATAGTTCGTTTTACAAGTTTGATTCAAATGTGTGAATGTTGTGGAATGAGTGTTGTTAGAAATGACATTTGGTTTACTTTTATGACAACCCTAACACATATAATCGTCTCCATGTCATTAGAATTCAAAAATAAGCTTAGAATCGAAGAATAAGCTCAAAAGTAAAATATAAGCATGCACAGTTTGTTTTACAAGTTTGATTCTAATGTGTGAATGTTGTGGAATGAGTGTGGTTATAAATGACATTTGGTGTAGTTTTATAACTACCCTAACACATATAATCGTCTCCATGTCATTGGACTTCAAAAAAAAGCTTAGAATCAAATAATAGGCTCAAAACTAGCATACATGCATGCACAGTTCGTTTTACAAATTTGATTCAAATGTGTGAATATTGTGGAAAGAGTTTGGTTAGAAATGACAATGGGTTTAGTTTTATGACCACCCAAACACATATAATCGTCTCCATGTCATTAGAATTCAAAAATAAGCTTAGAATCAAAGACTACGTTTAAAACTAGAATACAAGCATAAACAGTTCGTTTTACAAGTTTGATTCAAATGTGTGAATGTTGTGGAATGAGTGTTGTTAGAAATGACATTTGGTTTACTTTTATGAGAACCCTAACACATATAATAGTCTCCATGTCATTAGAATTCAAAAATAAGTTTAGAATCGAAGAATAAGCTCAAAAGTAGAATACAAGCATGCACAGTTCGTTTTACAAGTTTGAATCAAATGTGTGAATGTTGTGGAATGACTGTTGTTAGAAATGACATTTGGTTTACATTTATGAGAACCCTAACGCATATAATCGTCTCCATGTCATTAGAATTCAAAAATAAGCTTAGAATCAAAGACTACGCTTAAAACTAGAATACAAACATAAACAGTTCGTTTTACAAGTTTGATTCAAATGTGTGAATGTTGTGGAATGAGTGTTGTTAGAAATGACATTTGGTTTACTTTTATGACAACCCTAACACATATAATCGTCTCCATGTCATTGGAATTCAAAAATAAGCTTAGAATCAAAGAATAAGCTCAAAACTAGAATACAAGCATGCACAGTTCGTTTTACAAGTTTGATTCAAATGTGTGACTATTGTGGAAAGAGTTTGGTTAGAAATGACAATGGGTTTACTTTTATGACCACCCTAACACATATAATCGTCTCCATGTCATTAGAATTCAAAAATAAGCTTAGAATCAAAGACTACGCTTAAAACTAGAATACAAGCATAAACAGTTCGTTTTACAACTTTGATTCAAATGTGTGAATGTTGTGGAATGAGTGTTGTTAGAAATGACATTTGGTTTACTTTTATGACAACCCTAACACATATAATCGTCTCCATGTCATTAGAATTCAAAAATAAGCTTAGAATCGAAGAATAAGCTCAAAAGTAGAATACATGCATGCATAGTTCGTTTTACAAGTTTGATTCAAATGTGTGAATGTTGTGGAATGAGTGTTTTTAGAAATGACATTTGGTTTACTTTTATGACAACCCTAACACATATAATCGTCTCCATGTCATTAGAATTCAAAAATAAGCTTAGAATCGAAGAATAAGCTCAAAAGTAAAATATAAGCATGCATAATTCGTTTTACAAGTTTGATTCAAATATGTGAATGTTGTGGAATGAGTGTGGTTAGAAATGACATTTGGTTTACTTTTATGACAACCCTAACACATATAATCGTCTCCATGTCATTAGAATTCAAAAATAAGCTTAGAATCAAAGAATAAGCTCAAATTTAGGATACATGCATGCATAGTTCGTTTTACAAGTTTGATTCAAATGTGTGAATGTTGTGGAATGAGTGTTGTTAGAAATGACATTTGGTTTACTTTTATGACAACCCTAACACATATAATCGTCTCCATGTCATTAGAATTCAAAAATAAGCTTAGAATCGAAGAATAAGCTCAAAACTAGGATACATGCATGCATAGTTCGTTTTACAAGTTTGATTCAAATGTGTGAATGTTGTGGAATGAGTGTTGTTAGAAGTGACATTTGGTTTACTTTTATGACAACCCTAACACATATAATCGTCTCCATGTCATTAGAATTGAAAAATAAGCTTAGAATCGAAGAATAAGCTTAAAACTAGAATACAAGCATGCACAGTTCGTTTTACAAGTTTGAATCAAATGTGTGAATGTTGTGGAATGACTGTTGTTAGAAATGACATTTGGTTTACTTTTATGAGAACCCTAACGCATATAATCGTCTCCATGTCATTAGAATTCAAAAATAAGCTTAGAATCAAAGACTACGCTTAAAACTAGAATACAAACATAAACAGTTCGTTTTACAAGTTTGATTCAAATGTGTGAATGTTGTGGAATGAGTCTTGTTAGAAATGACATTTAGTTGACTTTTATGAGAACCCTAACACATATAATCGTCTCCATGTCATTCGAATTCAAAAATAAGCTTAGAATCAAAGAATAAGCTCAAAACTAGAATACAAGCATGCACAGTTCGTTTTACAAGTTTGATTCAAATGTGTGAATATTGTGGAAAGAGTTTGGTTAGAAATGACAATGGGTTTACTTTTATGACCACCCTAACACATATAATCGTCTCCATGTCATTAGAATTCAAAAATAAGCTTAGAATCAAAGACTACGCTTAAAACTAGAATACAAGCATAAACAGTTCGTTTTACAAGTTTGATTCAAATGTGTGAATGTTGTGGAATGAGTGTTGTTAGAAATGACATTTGGTTTACTTTTATGACAACCCTAACACATATAATCGTCTCCATGTCATTAGAATTCAAAAATAAGCTTAGAATCAAAGAATAACCTCAAAACTAGAATACAAGCATGCACAGTTCGTTTTACAAGTTTGATTCAAATGTGTGAATATTGTGGAAAGAGTTTGGTTAGAAATGACATTTGGTTTACTTTTATGACAACCCTAACACATATAATCGTCTCCATGTCATTAGAATTCAAAAATAAGCTTAGAATCAAAGAATAACCTCAAAACTAGAATACAAGCATGCACAGTTCGTTTTACAAGTTTGATTCAAATGTGTGAATATTGTGGAAAGAGTTTGGTTAGAAATGACAATGGGTTTACTTTTATGACCACCCTAACACATATAATCGTCTCCATGTCATTAGAATTCAAAAATAAGCTTAGAATCGAAGAATAAGCTCAAAAGTAGAATACATGCATGCATAGTTCGTTTTACAAGTTTGATTCAAATGTGTGAATGTTGTGGAATGAGTGTTGTTAGAAATGACATTTGGTTTACTTTTATGACAACCCTAACACATATAATCGTCTCCATGTCATTAGAATTCAAAAATAAGCTTAGAATCGAAGAATAAGCTCAAAACTAGGATACATGCATGCATAGTTCGTTTTACAAGTTTGATTCAAATGTGTGAATGTTGTGGAATGAGTGTTGTTAGAAGTGACATTTGGTTTACTTTTATGACAACCCTAACACATATAATCGTCTCCATGTCATTAGAATTGAAAAATAAGCTTAGAATCGAAGAATAAGCTTAAAACTAGAATACAAGCATGCACAGTTCGTTTTACAAGTTTGAATCAAATGTGTGAATGTTGTGGAATGACTGTTGTTAGAAATGACATTTGGTTTACTTTTATGAGAACCCTAACGCATATAATCGTCTCCATGTCATTAGAATTCAAAAATAAGCTTAGAATCAAAGACTACGCTTAAAACTAGAATACAAACATAAACAGTTCGTTTTACAAGTTTGATTCAAATGTGTGAATGTTGTGGAATGAGTCTTGTTAGAAATGACATTTAGTTGACTTTTATGAGAACCCTAACACATATAATCGTCTCCATGTCATTCGAATTCAAAAATAAGCTTAGAATCAAAGAATAAGCTCAAAACTAGAATACAAGCATGCACAGTTCGTTTTACAAGTTTGATTCAAATGTGTGAATATTGTGGAAAGAGTTTGGTTAGAAATGACAATGGGTTTACTTTTATGACCACCCTAACACATATAATCGTCTCCATGTCATTAGAATTCAAAAATAAGCTTAGAATCAAAGACTACGCTTAAAACTAGAATACAAGCATAAACAGTTCGTTTTACAAGTTTGATTCAAATGTGTGAATGTTGTGGAATGAGTGTTGTTAGAAATGACATTTGGTTTACTTTTATGACAACCCTAACACATATAATCGTCTCCATGTCATTAGAATTCAAAAATAAGCTTAGAATCAAAGAATAACCTCAAAACTAGAATACAAGCATGCACAGTTCGTTTTACAAGTTTGATTCAAATGTGTGAATATTGTGGAAAGAGTTTGGTTAGAAATGACATTTGGTTTACTTTTATGACAACCCTAACACATATAATCGTCTCCATGTCATTAGAATTCAAAAATAAGCTTAGAATCAAAGAATAACCTCAAAACTAGAATACAAGCATGCACAGTTCGTTTTACAAGTTTGATTCAAATGTGTGAATATTGTGGAAAGAGTTTGGTTAGAAATGACAATGGGTTTACTTTTATGACCACCCTAACACATATAATCGTCTCCATGTCATTAGAATTCAAAAATAAGCTTAGAATCGAAGAATAAGCTCAAAAGTAGAATACATGCATGCATAGTTCGTTTTACAAGTTTGATTCAAATGTGTGAATGTTGTGGAATGAGTGTTGTTAGAAATGACATTTGGTTTACTTTTATGACAACCCTAACACATATAATCGTCTCCATGTCATTAGAATTCAAAAATAAGCTTAGAATCGAAGAATAAGCTCAAAAGTAAAATATAAGCATGCACAGTTTGTTTTACAAGTTTGATTCTAATGTGTGAATGTTGTGGAATGAGTGTGGTTATAAATGACATTTGGTGTAGTTTTATAACTACCCTAACACATATAATCGTCTCCATGTCATTGGACTTCAAAAAAAAGCTTAGAATCAAATAATAGGCTCAAAACTAGCATACATGCATGCACAGTTCGTTTTACAAATTTGATTCAAATGTGTGAATATTGTGGAAAGAGTTTGGTTAGAAATGACAATGGGTTTAGTTTTATGACCACCCTAACACATATAATCGTCTCCATGTCATTAGAATTCAAAAATAAGCTTAGAATCAAAGACTACGCTTAAAACTAGAATACAAGCATAAACAGTTCGTTTTACAAGTTTGATTCAAATGTGTGAATGTTGTGGAATGAGTGTTGTTAGAAATGACATTTGGTTTACTTTTATGAGAACCCTAACACATATAATAGTCTCCATGTCATTAGAATTCAAAAATAAGTTTAGAATCGAAGAATAAGCTCAAAAGTAGAATACAAGCATGCACAGTTCGTTTTACAAGTTTGAATCAAATGTGTGAATGTTGTGGAATGACTGTTGTTAGAAATGACATTTGGTTTACATTTATGAGAACCCTAACGCATATAATCGTCTCCATGTCATTAGAATTCAAAAATAAGCTTAGAATCAAAGACTACGCTTAAAACTAGAATACAAACATAAACAGTTCGTTTTACAAGTTTGATTCAAATGTGTGAATGTTGTGGAATGAGTGTTGTTAGAAATGACATTTGGTTTACTTTTATGACAACCCTAACACATATAATCGTCTCCATGTCATTGGAATTCAAAAATAAGCTTAGAATCAAAGAATAAGCTCAAAACTAGAATACAAGCATGCACAGTTCGTTTTACAAGTTTGATTCAAATGTGTGAATATTGTGGAAAGAGTTTGGTTAGAAATGACAATGGGTTTACTTTTATGACCACCCTAACACATATAATCGTCTCCATGTCATTAGAATTCAAAAATAAGCTTAGAATCAAAGACTACGCTTAAAACTAGAATACAAGCATAAACAGTTCGTTTTACAACTTTGATTCAAATGTGTGAATGTTGCGGAATGAGTGTTGTTAGAAATGACATTTGGTTTACTTTTATGAGAACCCTAACACATATAATCGTCTCCATGTCATTAGAATTCAAAAATAAGCTTAGAATCGAAGAATAAGCTCAAAAGTAGAATACATGCATGCATAGTTCGTTTTACAAGTTTGATTCAAATGTGTGAATGTTGTGGAATGAGTGTTTTTAGAAATGACATTTGGTTTACTTTTATGACAACCCTAACACATATAATCGTCTCCATGTCATTAGAATTCAAAAATAAGCTTAGAATCGAAGAATAAGCTCAAAAGTAAAATATAAGCATGCACAATTCGTTTTACAAGTTTGATTCAAATATGTGAATGTTGTGGAATGAGTGTGGTTAGAAATGACATTTGGTTTACTTTTATGACAACCCTAACACATATAATCGTCTCCATGTCATTAGAATTCAAAAATAAGCTTAGAATCAAAGAATAAGCTCAAATTGAGGATACATGCATGCATAGTTCGTTTTACAAGTTTGATTCAAATGTGTGAATGTTGTGGAATGAGTGTTGTTAGAAATGACATTTGGTTTACTTTTATGACAACCCTAACACATATAATCGTCTCCATGTCATTAGAATTCAAAAATAAGCTTAGAATCGAAGAATAAGCTCAAAACTAGGATACATGCATGCATAGTTCGTTTTACAAGTTTGATTCAAATGTGTGAATGTTGTGGAATGAGTGTTGTTAGAAGTGACATTTGGTTTACTTTTATGACAACCCTAACACATATAATCGTCTCCATGTCATTAGAATTGAAAAATAAGCTTAGAATCGAAGAATAAGCTTAAAACTAGAATACAAGCATGCACAGTTCGTTTTACAAGTTTGAATCAAATGTGTGAATGTTGTGGAATGACTGTTGTTAGAAATGACATTTGGTTTACTTTTATGAGAACCCTAACGCATATAATCGTCTCCATGTCATTAGAATTCAAAAATAAGCTTAGAATCAAAGACTACGCTTAAAACTAGAATACAAACATAAACAGTTCGTTATACAAGTTTGATTCAAATGTGTGAATGTTGTGGAATGAGTGTTGTTAGAAATGACATTTGGTTTACTTTTATGACAACCCTAACACATATAATCGTCTCCATGTCATTAGAATTCAAAAATAAGCTTAGAATCAAAGAATAAGCTCAAAACTAGAATACAAGCATGCACAGTTCGTTTTACAAGTTTGATTCAAATGTGTGAATATTGTGGAAAGAGTTTGGTTAGAAATGACAATGGGTTTACTTTTATGACCACCCTAACACATATAATCGTCTCCATGTCATTAGAATTCAAAAATAAGCTTAGAATCAAAGACTACGCTTAAAACTAGAATACAAGCATAAACAGTTCGTTTTACAACTTTGATTCAAATGTGTGAATGTTGTGGAATGAGTGTTGTTAGAAATGACATTTGGTTTACTTTTATGAGAACCCTAACACATATAATAGTCTCCATGTCATTAGAATTCAAAAATAAGTTTAGAATCGAAGAATAAGCTCAAAAGTAGAATACAAGCATGCACAGTTCGTTTTACAAGTTTGATTCAAATGTGTGAATATTGTGGAAAGAGTTTGGTTAGAAATGACATTTGGTTTACTTTTATGACCACCCTAACGCATATAATCGTCTCCATGTCATTAGAATTCAAAAATAAGCTTAGAATCAAAGACTACGCTTAAAACTAGAATACAAGCATAAACAGTTCGTTTTACAAGTTTGATTCAAATGTGTGAATGTTGTGGAATGAGTGTTGTTAGAAATGACATTTGGTTTACTTTTATGACAACCCTAACACATATAATCGTCTCCATGTCATTAGAATTCAAAAATAAGCTTAGAATCAAAGAATAAGCTCAAAACTAGAATACAAGCATGCACAGTTCGTTTTACAAGTTTGATTCAAATGTGTGAATATTGTGGAAAGAGTTTGGTTAGAAATGACAATGGGTTTACATTTATGACCACCCTAACACATATAATCGTCTCCATGTCATTAGAATTCAAAAATAAGCTTGGAATCAAAGACTACGCTTAAAACTAGAATACAAGCATAAACAGTTCGTTTTACAAGTTTGATTCAAATGTGTGAATGTTGTGGAATGAGTGTTGTTAGAAATGACATTTGGTTTACTTTTATGAGAACCCTAACACATATAATCGTCTCCATGTCATTAGAATTCAAAAATAAGTTTAGAATCGAAGAATAAGCTCAAAAGTAGAATACAAGCATGCACAGTTCGTTTTACAAGTTTGAATCAAATGTGTGAATGTTGTGGAATGACTGTTGTTAGAAATGACATTTGGTTTACTTTTATGACAACCCTAACACATATAATCGTCTCCATGTCATTAGAATTCAAAAATAAGCTTAGAATCAAAGAATAAGCTCAAAAGTAGAATACAAGCATGCACAGTTCGTTTTACAAGTTTGATTCAAATGTGTGAATAATGTGGAATGAGTGTTGTTAGAAATGATATTTTGGTTTACTTTTATGAGAACCCTAACGCATATAATCGTCTCCATGTCATTAGAATTCAAAAATAAGCTTAGAATCAAAGAATAAGCTCAAAACTAGAATACAAGCATGCACAGTTCGTTTTACAAGTTTGATTCAAATGTGTGAATATTGTGGAAAGAGTTTGGTTAGAAATGACAATGGGTTTACATTTATGACCACCCTAACACATATAATCGTCTCCATGTCATTAGAATTCAAAAATAAGCTTGGAATCAAAGACTACGCTTAAAACTAGAATACAAGCATAAACAGTTCGTTTTACAAGTTTGATTCAAATGTGTGAATGTTGTGGAATGAGTGTTGTTAGAAATGACATTTGGTTTACTTTTATGAGAACCCTAACACATATAATCGTCTCCATGTCATTAGAATTCAAAAATAAGCTTAGAATCGAAGAATAAGCTCAAAAGTAGAATACATGCATGCACAGTTCGTTTTACAAGTTTGATTCAAATGTGTGAATGTTGTGGAATGAGTGTTGTTAGAAATGACAATGGGTTTACTTTTATGACCACCCTAACACATATAATCGTCTCCATGTCATTAGAATTCAAAAATAAGCTTAGAATCGAAGAATAAGCTCAAAAGTAAAATATAAGCATGCACAGTTTGTTTTACAAGTTTGATTCTAATGTGTGAATGTTGTGGAATGAGTGTGGTTATAAATGACATTTGGTGTAGTTTTATAACTACCCTAACACATATAATCGTCTCCATGTCATTGGACTTCAAAAAAAAGCTTAGAATCAAAGAATAAGCTCAAAACTAGAATACAAGCATGCACAGTTCGTTTTACAAGTTTGATTCAAATGTGTGAATGTTGTGGAAAGAGTTTGGTTAGAAATGACAATGGGTTTAGTTTTATGACCACCCTAACACATACAATCGTCTCCATGTCATTAGAATTCAAAAATAAGCTTAGAATCAAAGACTACGCTCAAAACTAGAATACAAGCATGCACAGTTCGTTTTACAAGTTTGATTCAAATGTGTGAATGTTGTGGAATGAGTGTTGTTAGAAATGACATTTGGTTTACTTTTATGACCACCCTAACACATATAATAGTCTCCATGTCATTAGAATTCAAAAATAAGTTTAGAATCGAAGAATAAGCTCAAAAGTAGAATACAAGCATGCACAGTTCGTTTTACAAGTTTGAATCAAATGTGTGAATGTTGTGGAATGACTGTTGTTAGAAATGACATTTGGTTTACATTTATGACAACCCTAACGCATATAATCGTCTCCATGTCATTAGAATTCAAAAATAAGCTTAGAATCGAAGAATAAGCTCAAAAGTAGAATACATGCATGCATAGTTCGTTTTACAAGTTTGATTCAAATGTGTGAATGTTGTGGAATGAGTGTTGTTAGAAATGACATTTGGTTTACTTTTATGACAACCCTAACACATATAATCGTCTCCATGTCATTAGAATTCAAAAATAAGCTTAGAATCAAAGAATAAGCTCAAAACTAGAATACAAGCATGCACAGTTCGTTTTACAAGTTTGATTCAAATGGGTGAATATTGTGGAAAGAGTTTGGTTAGAAATGACAATGGGTTTACTTTTATGACCACCCTAACACATATAATCGTCTCCATGTCATTAGAATTCAAAAATAAGCTTAGAATCAAAGACTACGCTTAAAACTAGAATACAAGCATAAACAGTTCGTTTTACAAGTTTGATTCAAATGTGTGAATGTTGTGGAATGAGTGTGGTTAGAAATGACATTTGGTTTACTTTTATGAGAACCCTAGCACATATAATCGTCTCCATGTCATTAGAATTCAAAAATAAGCTTAGAATCAAAGAATAAGCTCAAAACTAGGATACATGCATGCATAGTTCGTTTTACAAGTTTGATTCAAATGTGTGAATGTTGTGGAATGAGTGTTGTTAGAAGTGACATTTGGTTTACTTTTATGACAACCCTAACACATATAATCGTCTCCATGTCATTAGAATTGAAAAATAAGCTTAGAATCGAAGAATAAGCTCAAAAGTAAAATATAAGCATGCAGAGTTCGTTTTACAAGTTTGATTCTAATGTGTGAATGTTGTGGAATGAGTGTTGTTAGGAATGACATTTGGTTTACTTTTATGAGAACCCTAACACATATAATCGTCTCCATGTCATTAGAATTCAAAAATAAGCTTAGAATCAAAGAATAAGCTCAAAAGTAGAATACAAGCATGCACAGTTCGTTTTACAAGTTTGATTCACATGTGTGAATATTGTGGAAAGAGTTTCGTTAGAAATGACAATGGGTTTACTTTTATGACCACCCTAACACATATAATCGTCTCCATGTCATTGGAATTCAAAAATAAGCTTAGAATCAAAAATTACGCTTAAAACTAGAATACAAGCATAAACAGTTCGTTTTACAAGTTTGATTCAAATGTGTGAATGTTGTGGAATGAGTGTTGTTAGAAATGACATTTGGTTTACTTTTATGACAACCCTAACACATATAATCGTCTCCATGTCAATAGAATTCAAAATCAAGTTTAGAATCGAAGAATAAGCTCAAAAGTAGAATACAAGCATGCACAGTTCGTTTTACAAGTTTGAATCAAATGTGTGAATGTTGTGGAATGACTGTTGTTAGAAATGACATTTGGTTTACTTTTATGAGAACCCTAACGCATATAATCGTCTCCATGTCATTAGAATTCAAAAATAAGCTTAGAATCAAAGACTACGCTTAAAACTAGAATACAAACATAAACAGTTCGTTTTACAAGTTTGATTCAAATGTGTGAATGTTGTGGAATGAGTGTTGTTAGAAATGACATTTGGTTTACTTTTATGACAACCCTAACACATATAATCGTCTCCATGTCAATAGAATTCAAAATCAAGTTTAGAATCGAAGAATAAGCTCAAAAGTAGAATACATGCATGCATAGTTCGTTTTACAAGTTTGATTCAAATGTGTGAATGTTGTGGAATGAGTGTTGTTAGAAATGACATTTGGTTTACTTTTATGACAACCCTAACACATATAATCGTCTCCATGTCATTAGAATTCAAAAATAAGCTTAGAATCAAAGAATAACCTCAAAACTAGAATACAAGCATGCACAGTTCGTTTTACAAGTTTGATTCAAATGTGTGAATATTGTGGAAAGAGTTTGGTTAGAAATGACATTTGGTTTACTTTTATGACAACCCTAACACATATAATCGTCTCCATGTCATTAGAATTCAAAATCAAGTTTAGAATCGAAGAATAAGCTCAAAAGTAGAATACAAGCATGCACAGTTCGTTTTACAAGTTTGAATCAAATGTGTGAATGTTGTGGAATGACTGTTGTTAGAAATGACATTTGGTTTACTTTTATGAGAACCCTAACGCATATAATCGTCTCCATGTCATTAGAATTCAAAAATAAGCTTAGAATCAAAGACTACACTTAAAACTAGAATACAAACATAAACAGTTCGTTTTACAAGTTTGATTCAAATGTGTGAATGTTGTGGAATGAGTGTTGTTAGAAATGACATTTGGTTTACTTTTATGACAACCCTAACACATATAATCGTCTCCATGTCAATAGAATTCAAAATCAAGTTTAGAATCGAAGAATAAGCTCAAAAGTAGAATACATGCATGCATAGTTCGTTTTACAAGTTTGATTCAAATGTGTGAATGTTGTGGAATGAGTGTTGTTAGAAATGACATTTGGTTTACTTTTATGACAACCCTAACACATATAATCGTCTCCATGTCATTAGAATTCAAAAATAAGCTTAGAATCAAAGAATAACCTCAAAACTAGAATACAAGCATGCACAGTTCGTTTTACAAGTTTGATTCAAATGTGTGAATATTGTGGAAAGAGTTTGGTTAGAAATGACATTTGGTTTACTTTTATGACAACCCTAACACATATAATCGTCTCCATGTCATTAGAATTCAAAATCAAGTTTAGAATCGAAGAATAAGCTCAAAAGTAGAATACAAGCATGCACAGTTCGTTTTACAAGTTTGAATCAAATGTGTGAATGTTGTGGAATGACTGTTGTTAGAAATGACATTTGGTTTACTTTTATGAGAACCCTAACGCATATAATCGTCTCCATGTCATTAGAATTCAAAAATAAGCTTAGAATCAAAGACTACACTTAAAACTAGAATACAAACATAAACAGTTCGTTTTACAAGTTTGATTCTAATGTGTGAATGTTGTGGAATGAGTGTTGTTAGAAATGACATTTGGTTTACTTTTATGAGATCCCTAACACATATAATCGTCTCCATGTCATTAGAATTCAAAAATAAGCTTAGAATCAAAGAATAAGCTCAAAAGTAGAATACAAGCATGCATAGTTCGTTTTACAAGTTTGATTCAAATGTGTGAATATTGTGGAAAGAGTTTCGTTAGAAATGACAATGGATTTACTTTTATGACCACCCTAACACATATAATCGTCTCCATGTCATTAGAATTCAAAAATAAGCTTAGAATCAAAGAATAAGCTCAAAACTAGGATACATGCATGCATAGTTCGTTTTACAAGTTTGATTCAAATGTGTGAATGTTGTGGAATGAGTGTTGTTAGAAATGACATTTTGGTTGAATATTATGACAACCCTAACACATATAATCGTCTCCATGTCATTAGAATTAAAATATAAGCTTAGAATAGAAGAATAAGCTCAAAAGTAGAATACAAGCATGCACAGTTTGTTTTACAAGTTTGATTCAAATGTGTGAATGTTGTGGAATGAGTGTTGTTAGAAATGACATTTTGGTTTACTTTTATGACAGCCCTAACACATATAATCGTCTCCATGTCATAAGAATTGAAAAATAAGCTTAGAATCGAAGAATAAGCTTAAAACTAGAATACAAGCATGCACAGTTCGTTTTACAAGTTTGATTCAAATGTGTGAATGTTGTGGAATGAGTGTTGTTAGAAATGACAGTTGGTTTACTTTTATGACAACCCTAACACATATAATCGTCTCCATGTCATTAGAATTCAAAAATAAGCTTAGAATCGAAGAATAACCTCAAAACTAGAATACAAGCATGCAGAGTTCGTTTTACAAGTTTGATTCAAATGTGTGAATATTGTGGAAAGAGTTTGGTTAGAAATGACATTTGGTTTTGTTTTATAACTACCCTAACACATATAATCATCTCCATGTCATTGGACTTCAAAAAAAAGCTTAGAATCAAATAATAGGCTCAAAACTAGCATACATGCATGCACAGTTCGTTTTACAAGTTTGATTCAAATATGTGAATGTTGTGGAATGAGTGTGGTTAGAAATGACATTTGGTTTACTTTTATGACAACCCTAACACATATAATCGTCTCCATGTCATTAGAATTCAAAAATAAGCTTAGGATCAAAGAATAAGCTCAAAACTAGGATACATGCATGCATAGTTTGTTTTACAAGTTTGATTCAAATGTGTGAATGTTGTGGAATGAGTGTTGTTAGAAATGACATTTTGGTTTAAAATTATGACAACCCTAACACATATAATCGTCTCCATGTCATTAGAATTAAAATATAAGCTTAGAATAGAAGAATAAGCTCAAAAGTAGAATACAAGCATGCACAGTTTGTTTTACAAGTTTGATTCAAATGTGTGAATGTTGTGGAATGAGTGTTGTTAGAAATGACATTTTGGTTTACTTTTATGACAACCTTAACACATATAATCGTCTCCATGTCATTAGAATTGAAAAATAAGCTTAGAATCGAAGAATAAGCTTAAAACTAGAATACAAGCATGCACAGTTCATTTTACAAGTTTGATTCAAATGTGTGAATGTTGTGGAATGAGTGTTGTTAGAAATGACAGTTGGTTTACTTTTATGACAACCCTAACACATATAATCGTCTCCATGTCATTAGAATTCAAAAATAAGCTTAGAATCGAAGAATAAGCTCAAAAGTAAAATACAAGCATGCACAGTTCGTTTTACAAGTTTGATTCTAATGTGTGAATGTTGTGGAATGAGTGTGGTTAGAAATGACATTTGGTTTAATTTTATGAGAACCATAACACATATAATCGTCTCCATGTCATTAGAATTCAAAAATAAGCTTAGAATCAAAGAATAAGCTCAAAAGTAGAATACAAGCATGCACAGTTCGTTTTACAAGTTTGATTCAAATGTGTGAATATTGTGGAAAGAGTTTGGTTAGAAATGACAATGGGTTTACTTTTATGACCACCCTAACACATATAATCGTCTCCATGTCATTAGAATTCAAAAATAAGCTTAGAATCAAAGACTACGCTTAAAACTAGGATACATGCATGCATAGTTCGTTTTACAAGTTTGATTCAAATGTGTGAATGTTGTGGAATGAGTGTTGTTAGAAATGACATTTTGGTTTACTTTTATGAGAACCCTAACGCATATAATCGTCTCCATGTCATTAGAATTCAAAAATAAGCTTAGAATCAAAGAATAAGCTCAAAAGTAGAATACAAGCATGCACAGTTCGTTTTACAAGTTTGATTCAAATGTGTGAATATTGTGGAAAGAGTTTGGTTAGAAATTACAATAGGTTTACTTTTATGACCACCCTAACACATATAATCGTCTCCATGTCATTAGAATTCAAAAATAAGCTTAGAATCAAAGAATAAGCTCAAAACTAGGATACATGCATGCATAGTTCGTTTTACAAGTTTGATTCAAATGTGTGAATGTTGTGGAATGAGTGTTGTTAGAAATGACATTTTCGTTTAATATTATGACAACCCTAACACATATAATCGTCTCCATGTCATTAGAATTAAAATATAAGCTTAGAATAGAAGAATAAGCTCAAAAGTAGAATACAAGCATGCACAGTTTGTTTTACAAGTTTGATTCAAGTGTGTGAATGTTGTGGAATGAGTGTTGTTAGTAATGACATTTTGGTTTACTTTTATGACAACCCTAACACATATAATCGTCTCCATGTCATTAGAATTCAAAAATAAGCTTAGAATCAAAGAATAAGGTCAAAACTAGGATACATGCATGCATAGTTCGTTTTACAAGTTTGATTCAAATGTGTGAATGTTGTGGAATGAGTGTTGTTAGAAATGACATTTTGGTTTAATATTATGACAACCCTAACACATATAATCGTCTCCATGTCATTAGAATTCAAAAATAAGCTTACAATCAAAGACTACGCTTAAAACTAGAATACAAGCATAAACAATTCGTTTTACAAGTTTGATTCAAATGTGTGAATGTTGTGGAATGAGTGTTGTTAGAAATGACATTTGGTTTACTTTTATGACAACCCTAACACATATAATCGTCTCCTGTCATTAGAATTCAAAAATAAGCTTAGAATCGAAGAATAAGCTCAAAAGTAAAATACAAGCCTGCACAGTTCGTTTTACAAGTTTGATTCTAATGTGTGAATGTTGTGGAATGAGTGTTGTTAGAATTGACATTTGGTTTACTTTTATGAGAACCCTAACCCATATAATCGTCTCCATGTCATTAGAATTCAAAAATTAGCTTAGAATCGAAGAATAAGCTCAAAAGTAGAATACAAGCATGCACAGTTCGTTTTACAAGTTTGATTCAAATGTGTGAATAATGTGGAATGAGTGTTGTTAGAAATGACATTTTGGTTTACTTTTATGAGAACCCTAACGCATATAATCGTCTCCATGTCATTAGAATTCAAAAATAAGCTTAGAACCAAAGACTACGCTTAAAACTAGAATACAAGTATAAACAGTTCGTTTTACAAGTTTGATTCAAATGTGTGAATGTTGTGGAATGAGTGTTGTTAGAAATGACATTTGGTTTACTTTTATGACAAAACTAACACATATAATCGTCTCCATGTCATTAGAATTAAAATATAAGCTTAGAATAGAAGAATAAGCTCAAAAGTAGAATACAAGCATGCACAGTTTGTTTTACAAGTTTGATTCAAGTGTGTGAATGTTGTGGAATGAGTGTTGTTAGTAATGACATTTTGGTTTACTTTTATGACAACCCTAACACATATAATCGTCTCCATGTCATTAGAATTCAAAAATAAGCTTAGAATCAAAGAATAAGCTCAAAACTAGGATACATGCATGCATAGTTCGTTTTACAAGTTTGATTCAAATGTGTGAATGTTGTGGAATGAGTGTTGTTAGAAATGACATTTTGGTTTAATATTATGACAACCCTAACACATATAATCGTCTCCATGTCATTAGAATTCAAAAATAAGCTTACAATCAAAGACTACGCTTAAAACTAGAATACAAGCATAAACAATTCGTTTTACAAGTTTGATTCAAATGTGTGAATGTTGTGGAATGAGTGTTGTTAGAAATGACATTTTGGTTTACTTTTATGAGAACCCTAACGCATATAATCGTCTCCATGTCATTAGAATTCAAAAATAAGCTTAGAATCAAAGAATAAGCTCAAAAGTAGAATACAAGCATGCACAGTTCGTTTTACAAGTTTGATTCAAATGTGTGAATATTGTGGAAAGAGTTTGGTTAGAAATTACAATAGGTTTACTTTTATGACCACCCTAACACATATAATCGTCTCCATGTCATTAGAATTCAAAAATAAGCTTAGAATCAAAGAATAAGCTCAAAACTAGGATACATGCATGCATAGTTCGTTTTACAAGTTTGATTCAAATGTGTGAATGTTGTGGAATGAGTGTTGTTAGAAATGACATTTTGGTTTAATATTATGACAACCCTAACACATATAATCGTCTCCATGTCATTAGAATTAAAATATAAGCTTAGAATAGAAGAATAAGCTCAAAAGTAGAATACAAGCATGCACAGTTTGTTTTACAAGTTTGATTCAAGTGTGTGAATGTTGTGGAATGAGTGTTGTTAGTAATGACATTTTGGTTTACTTTTATGACAACCCTAACACATATAATCGTCTCCATGTCATTAGAATTCAAAAATAAGCTTAGAATCGAAGAATAAGCTCAAAACTAGGATACATGCATACATAGTTCGTTAAAATACAAGCATGCACAGTTCGTTTTAAAAGTTTGATTCTAATGTGTGAATGTTGTGGAATGAGTGTTGTTAGAAATGACATTTGATTTACTTTTATGAGAACCCTAACCCATATAATCGTCTCCATGTCATTAGAATTCAAAAATAAGCTTAGAATCGAAGAATAAGCTCAAAAGTAGAATACAAGCATGCATAGTTCGTTTTACAAGTTTGATTCAAATGTGTGAATGTTGTGGAATGAGTGTGGTTAGAAGTGACATTTGGTTTACTTTTATGACAATCGTAACACATATAATCGTCTCCATGTCATTAGAATTCAAAAATAAGCTTAGAATCAAAGAATAAGCTCAAAAGTAGAATACAAGCATGCACAGTTCGTTTTACAAGTTTGATTCAAATGTGTGAATGTTGTGGAATGAGTGTTGTTAGAAATGACATTTTGGTTTACTTTTATGAGAACCCTAACCCATATAATCGTCTCCATGTCATTAGAATTCAAAAATAAGCTTAGAATCGAAGAATAAGCTCAAAAGTAGAATACAAGCATGCACAGTTCGTTTTACAAGTTTGATTCAAATGTGTGAATGTTGTGGAATGAGTGTTGTTAGAAATGACATTTGGTTTACTTTTATGACAACCCTAACACATATAATCGTCTCCTGTCATTAGAATTCAAAAATAAGCTTAGAATCGAAGAATAAGCTCAAAAGTAAAATACAAGCATGCACAGTTCGTTTTACAAGTTTGATTCTAATGTCTGAATGTTGTGGAATGAGTGTGGTTAGAAATGACATTTGGTTTACTTTTATGAGAACCCTAACACATATAATCGTCTCCATGTCATTAGAATTCAAAAATAAGCTTAGAATCAAAGAATAAGCTCAAAAGTAGAATACAAGCATGCACAGTTCGTTTTACAAGTTTGATTCAAATGTGTGAATATTGTGGAAAGAGTTTGGTTAGAAATTACAATAGGTTTACTTTTATGACCACCCTAACACATATAATCGTCTCCATGTCATTAGAATTCAAAAATAAGCTTAGAATCAAAGAATAAGCTCAAAACTAGGATACATGCATGCATAGTTCGTTTTACAAGTTTGATTCAAATGTGTGAATGTTGTGGAATGAGTGTTGTTAGAAATGACATTTTGGTTTAATATTATGACAACCCTAACACATATAATCGTCTCCATGTCATTAGAATTAAAATATAAGCTTAGAATAGAAGAATAAGCTCAAAAGTAGAATACAAGCATGCACAGTTTGTTTTACAAGTTTGATTCAAATGTGTGAATGTTGTGGAATGAGTGTTGTTAGAAATGACATTTTGGTTTACTTTTATGACAACCCTAACACATATAATCGTCTCCATGTCATTAGAATTCAAAAATAAGCTTAGAATCAAAGAATAAGCTCAAAACTAGGATACATGCATGCATAGTTCGTTTTACAAGTTTGATTCAAATGTGTGAATGTTGTGGAATGAGTGTTGTTAGAAATGACATTTTGGTTTACTTTTATGAGA
Source organism: Spergularia bocconei (assembly GCA_963457585.1). NCBI lineage: Eukaryota > Viridiplantae > Streptophyta > Magnoliopsida > Caryophyllales > Caryophyllaceae > Spergularia > Spergularia bocconei. Next base: position 12,113,470 of record OY734956.1, read on the forward strand.
ACCCTAACGCATATAATCGTCTCCATGTCATTAGAATTCAAAAATAAGCTTAGAACCAAAGACTACGCTTAAAACTAGAATACAAGTATAAACAGTTCGTTTTACAAGTTTGATTCAAATGTGTGAATGTTGTGGAATGAGTGTTGTTAGAAATGACATTTGGTTTACTTTTATGACAAAACTAACACATATAATCGTCTCCATGTCATTAGAATTCAAAAATAAGCTTAGAATCGAATAATAAGCTCAAAAGTAAAATACAAGCATGCACAGTTCGTTTTACAAGTTTGATTCAAATGTGTGAATGTTGTTGAATGAGTGTGGTTAGAAATGACATTTGGTTTACTTTTATGAGAACCCTAACACATATAATCGTCTCCATGTCATTAGAATTCAAAAATAAGCTTAGAATCAAAGAATAAGCTCAAAACTAGGATACATGCATGCATAGTTCGTTTTACAAGTTTGATTCAAATGTGTGAATGTTGTGGAATGAGTGTTGCTAGAAGTGACATTTGGTTTACTTTTATGACAACCCTAACACATATAATCGTCTCCATGTCATTAGAATTCAAAAATAAGCTTAGAATCAAAGAATAAGCTCAAAACTAGGATACATGCATGCATAGTTCGTTTTACAAGTTTGATTCAAATGTGTGAATGTTGTGGAATGAGTGTTGTTAGAAATGACATTTTGGTTTACTTTTATGAGAACCCTAACGCATATAATCGTCTCCATGTCATTAGAATTCAAAAATAAGCTTAGAATCAAAGAATAAGCTCAAAAGTAGAATACAAGCATGCACAGTTCGTTTTACAAGTTTGATTCAAATGTGTGAATATTGTGGAAAGAGTTTGGTTAGAAATTACAATAGGTTTACTTTTATGACCACCCTAACACATATAATCGTCTCCATGTCATTAGAATTCAAAAATAAGCTTAGAATCAAAGAATAAGCTCAAAACTAGGATACATGCATGCATAGTTCGTTTTACAAGTTTGATTCAAATGTGTGAATGTTGTGGAATGAGTGTTGTTAGAAATGACATTTTCGTTTAATATTATGACAACCCTAACACATATAATCGTCTCCATGTCATTAGAATTAAAATATAAGCTTAGAATAGAAGAATAAGCTCAAAAGTAGAATACAAGCATGCACAGTTTGTTTTACAAGTTTGATTCAAGTGTGTGAATGTTGTGGAATGAGTGTTGTTAGTAATGACATTTTGGTTTACTTTTATGACAACCCTAACACATATAATCGTCTCCATGTCATTAGAATTCAAAAATAAGCTTAGAATCGAAGAATAAGCTCAAAACTAGGATACATGCATGAATAGTTCGTTAAAATACAAGCATGCACAGTTCGTTTTAAAAGTTTGATTCTAATGTGTGAATGTTGTGGAATGAGTGTTGATAGAAATGACATTTGATTTACTTTTATGAGAACCCTAACCCATATAATCGTCTCCATGTCATTAGAATTCAAAAATAAGCTTAGAATCGAAGAATAAGCTCAAAAGTAGAATACAAGCATGCATAGTTCGTTTTACAAGTTTGATTCAAATGTGTGAATGTTGTGGAATGAGTGTGGTTAGAAGTGACATTTGGTTTACTTTTATGACAATCGTAACACATATAATCGTCTCCATGTCATTAGAATTCAAAAATAAGCTTAGAATCAAAGAATAAGCTCAAAAGTAGAATACAAGCATGCACAGTTCGTTTTACAAGTTTGATTCAAATGTGTGAATGTTGTGGAATGAGTGTTGTTAGAAATGACATTTTGGTTTACTTTTATGAGAACCCTAACCCATATAATCGTCTCCATGTCATTAGAATTCAAAAATAAGCTTAGAATCGAAGAATAAGCTCAAAAGTAGAATACAAGCATGCACAGTTCGTTTTACAAGTTTGATTCAAATGTGTGAATGTTGTGGAATGAGTGTTGTTAGAAATGACATTTTGGTTTACTTTTATGAGAACCCTAACCCATATAATCGTCTCCATGTCATTAGAATTCAAAAATAAGCTTAGAATCAAAGAATAAGCTCAAAAGTAGAATACAAGCATGCACAGTTCGTTTTAAAAGTTTGATTCTAATGTGTGAATGTTGTGGAATGAGTGTTGTTAGAAATGACATTTGATTTACTTTTATGAGAACCCTAACCCATATAATCGTCTCCATGGCATTAGAATTCAAAAATAAGCTTAGAATCGAAGAATAAGCTCAAAAGTAGAATACAAGCATGCATAGTTCGTTTTACAAGTTTGATTCAAATGTGTGAATGTTGTGGAATGAGTGTGGTTAGAAGTGACATTTGGTTTACTTTTATGACAATCGTAACACATATAATCGTCTCCATGTCATTAGAATTCAAAAATAAGCTTAGAATCAAAGAATAAGCTCAAAAGTAGAATACAAGCATGCACAGTTCGTTTTACAAGTTTGATTCAAATGTGTGAATGTTGTGGAATGAGTGTTGTTAGAAATGACATTTGGTTTACTTTTATGACAACCCTAACACATATAATCGTCTCCTGTCATTAGAATTCAAAAATAAGCTTAGAATCGAAGAATAAGCTCAAAAGTAGAATACAAGCATGCACAGTTCGTTTTACAAGTTTGATTCTAATGTCTGAATGTTGTGGAATGAGTGTGGTTAGAAATGACATTTGGTTTACTTTTATGAGAACCCTAACACATATAATCGTCTCCATGTCATTAGAATTCAAAAATAAGCTTAGAATCAAAGAATAATTTCAAAAGTAGAATACAAGCATGCACAGTTCGTTTTACAAGTTTGATTCAAATGTGTGAATATTGTGGAAAGAGTTTGGTTAGAAATTACAATAGGTTTACTTTTATGACCACCCTAACACATATAATCGTCTCCATGTCATTAGAATTCAAAAATAAGCTTAGAATCAAAGAATAAGCTCAAAACTAGGATACATGCATGCATAGTTCGTTTTACAAGTTTGATTCAAATGTGTGAATGTTGTGGAATGAGTGTTGTTAGAAATGACATTTTGGTTTAATATTATGACAACCCTAACACATATAATCGTCTCCATGTCATTAGAATTCAAAAATAAGCTTACAATCAAAGACTACGCTTAAAACTAGAATACAAGCATAAACAATTCGTTTTACAAGTTTGATTCAAATGTGTGAATGTTGTGGAATGAGTGTTGTTAGAAATGACATTTGGTTTACTTTTATGACAACCCTAACACATATAATCGTCTCCTGTCATTAGAATTCAAAAATAAGCTTAGAATCGAAGAATAAGCTCAAAAGTAAAATACAAGCCTGCACAGTTCGTTTTACAAGTTTGATTCTAATGTGTGAATGTTGTGCAATGAGTGTTGTTAGAAATGACATTTGGTTTACTTTTATGAGAACCCTAACCCATATAATCGTCTCCATGTCATTAGAATTCAAAAATTAGCTTAGAATCGAAGAATAAGCTCAAAAGTAGAATACAAGCATGCACAGTTCGTTTTACAAGTTTCATTCAAATTTGTGAATAATGTGGAATGAGTGTTGTTAGAAATGACATTTTGGTTTACTTTTATGAGAACCCTAACGCATATAATCGTCTCCATGTCATTAGAATTCAAAAATAAGCTTAGAACCAAAGACTACGCTTAAAACTAGAATACAAGTATAAACAGTTCGTTTTACAAGTTTGATTCAAATGTGTGAATGTTGTGGAATGAGTGTTGTTAGAAATGACATTTGGTTTACTTTTATGACAAAACTAACACATATAATCGTCTCCATGTCATTAGAATTCAAAAATAAGCTTAGAATCGAATAATAAGCTCAAAAGTAAAATACAAGCATGCACAGTTCGTTTTACAAGTTTGATTCAAATATGTGAATGTTGTGGAATGAGTGTGGTTAGAAATGACATTTGGTTTACTTTTATGAGAACCCTAACACATATAATCGTCTCCATGTCATTAGAATTCAAAAATAAGCTTAGAATCAAAGAATAACCTCAAAACTAGGATACATGCATGCATAGTTCGTTTTACAAGTTTGATTCAAATGTGTGAATGTTGTGGAATGAGTGTTGCTAGAAGTGAGATTTGGTTTACTTTTATGACAATCGTAACACATATAATCATCTCCATGTCATTAGAATTCAAAAATAAGCTTAGAATCAAAGAATAAGCTCAAAACTAGGATACATGCATGCATAGTTCGTTTTACAAGTTTGATTCAAATGTGTGAATGTTGTGGAATGAGTGTTGTTAGAAATGACATTTTGGTTTACTTTTATGAGAACCCTAACGCATATAATCGTCTCCATGTCATTAGAATTCAAAAATAAGCTTAGAATCAAAGAATAAGCTCAAAAGTAGAATACAAGCATGCACAGTTCGTTTTACAAGTTTGATTCAAATGTGTGAATATTGTGGAATGAGTGTGGTTAGAAATGACATTTGGTTTACTTTTATGAGAACCCTAACGCATATAATCGTCTCCATGTCATTAGAATTCAAAAATAAGCTTACAATCAAAGACTACGCTTAATACTAGAATACAAGCATAAACAGTTCGTTTTACAAGTTTGATTCAAATGTGTGAATGTTGTGGAATGAGTGTTGTTAGAAATGACATTTGGTTTACTTTTATGACAACCCTAACACATAATCGTCTCCATGTCATTAGAATTCAAAAATAAGCTTAGAATCAAAGAATAAGCTCAAAAGTAGAATACAAGCATGCACAGTTCGTTTTACAAGTTTGATTCAAATGTGTGAATATTGTGGAAAGAGTTTGGTTAGAAATTACAATAGGTTTACTTTTATGACCACCCTAACACATATAATCGTCTCCATGTCATTAGAATTCAAAAATAAGCTTAGAATCAAAGAATAAGCTCAAAACTAGGATACATGCATGCATAGTTCGTTTTACAAGTTTGATTCAAATGTGTGAATGTTGTGGAATGAGTGTTGTTAGAAATGACATTTTCGTTTAATATTATGACAACCCTAACACATATAATCGTCTCCATGTCATTAGAATTAAAATATAAGCTTAGAATAGAAGAATAAGCTCAAAAGTAGAATACAAGCATGCACAGTTTGTTTTACAAGTTTGATTCAAGTGTGTGAATGTTGTGGAATGAGTGTTGTTAGAAATGACATTTTGGTTTACTTTTATGACAACCCTAACACATATAATCGTCTCCATGTCATTAGAATTCAAAAATAAGCTTAGAATCAAAGAATAAGCTCAAAACTAGGATACATGCATACATAGTTCGTTTTACAAGTTTAATTCAAATGTGTGAATGTTGTGGAATGAGTGTTGTTAGAAGTGACATTTCGTTTACTTTTATGACAACCCTAACAAATATAATCGTCTCCATGTCATTAGAATTCAAAAATAAGCTTAAAATCGAAGAATAAGCTCAAAAATAAAATACAAGCATGCACAGTTTGTTTTACAAGTTTGATTCAAATGTGTGAATGTTGTGGAATGAGTGTTGTTAGAAATGACATTTTGGTTTACTTTTATGAGAACCCTAACGCATATAATCGTCTCCATGTCATTAGAATTCAAAAATAAGCTTAGAATCAAAGACTACGCTTAAAACTAGAATACAAGCATAAACAGTTCGTTTTACAAGTTTGATTCAAATGTGTGAATGTTGTGGAATGAGTGTTGTTACAAATGACATTTGATTTACTTTTATGAGAACCCTAACCCATATAATCGTCTCCATGTCATTAGAATTCAAAAATAAGCTTAGAATCGAAGAATAAGCTCAAAAGTAGAATACAAGCATGCACAGTTCGTTTTACAAGTTTGATTCAAATGTGTGAACGTTGTGGAATGAGTGTGGTTAGAAATGACATTTGGTTTACTTTTATGAGAACCCTAACCCATATAATCGTCTCCATGTCATTAGAATTCAAAAATTAGCTTAGAATCGAAGAATAAGCTCAAAAGTAGAATACAAGCATGCACAGTTCGTTTTACAAGTTTAATTCAAATGTGTGAATGTTGTGGAATGAGTGTTGTTAGAAGTGACATTTCGTTTACTTTTATGACAACCCTAACAAATATAATCGTCTCCATGTCATTAGAATTCAAAAATAAGCTTAAAATCGAAGAATAAGCTCAAAAGTAAAATACAAGCATGCACAGTTTGTTTTACAAGTTTGATTCAAATGTGTGAATGTTGTGGAATGAGTGTTGTTAGAAATGACATTTTGGTTTACTTTTATGAGAACCCTAACGCATATAATCGTCTCCATGTCATTAGAATTTAAAAATAAGCTTACAATCAAAGACTACGCTTAAAACTAGAATAAAAGCATAAACAGTTCGTTTTACAAGTTTGATTCAAATGTGTGAATGTTGTGGAATGAGTGTTGTTAGAAATGACATTTGGTTTACTTTTATGACAACCCTAACATATATAATCGTCTCCTGTCATTAGAATTCAAAAATAAGCTTAGAATCGAAGAATAAGCTCAAAAGTAAAATACAAGCATGCACAGTTCGTTTTACAAGTTTGATTCTAATGTGTGAATGTTGTGGAATGAGTGTTGTTAGAAATGACATTTGATTTACTTTTATGAGAACCCTAACCCATATAATCGTCTCCATGTCATTAGAATTCAAAAATAAGCTTAGAATCGAAGAATAAGCTCAAAAGTAGAATACAAGCATGCACAGTTCGTTTTACAAGTTTGATTCAAATGTGTGAATGTTGTGGAATGAGTGTGGTTAGAAATGACATTTGGTTTACTTTTATGAGAACCCTAACACATATAATCGTCTCCATGTCATTAGAATTCAAAAATAAGCTTAGAATCAAAGAATAAGCTCAAAAGTAGAATACAAGCATGCACAGTTCGTTTTACAAGTTTGATTCAAATGTGTGAATGTTGTGGAATGAGTGTTGTTAGAAATGACATTTTGGTTTACTTTTATGAGAACCCTAACCCATATAATCGTCTCCATGTCATTAGAATTCAAAAATAAGCTTAGAATCGAAGAATAAGCTCAAAAGTAGAATACAAGCATGCACAGTTCGTTTTACAAGTTTGATTCAAATGTGTGAATGTTGTGGAATGAGTGTTGTTAGAAATGACATTTGGTTTACTTTTATGACAACCCTAACACATATAATCGTCTCCTGTCATTAGAATTCAAAAATAAGCTTAGAATCGAAGAATAAGCTCAAAAGTAAAATACAAGCATGCACAGTTCGTTTTACAAGTTTGATTCTAATGTGTGAATGTTGTGGAATGAGTGTTGTTAGAAATGACATTTGATTTACTTTTATGAGAACCCTAACCCATATAATCGTCTCCATGTCATTAGAATTCAAAAATAAGCTTAGAATCGAAGAATAAGCTCAAAAGTAGAATACAAGCATGCACAGTTCGTTTTACAAGTTTGATTCAAATGTGTGAATGTTGTGGAATGAGTGTGGTTAGAAATGACATTTGGTTTACTTTTATGAGAACCCTAACCCATATAATCGTCTCCATGTCATTAGAATTCAAAAATAAGCTTAGAATCGAAGAATAAGCTCAAAAGTAGAATACAAGCATGCACAGTTCGTTTTACAAGTTTGATTCAAATGTGTGAATATTGTGGAATGAGTGTGGTTAGAAATGACATTTGGTTTACTTTTATGATAACCCTAACACATTTAATCGTCTCCATGTCATTAGAATTCAAAAATAAGCTTACAATCAAAGACTACGCTTAATACTTGAATACAAGCATAAACAGTTCGTTTTACAAGTTTGATTCAAATGTGTGAATGTTGTGGAATGAGTGTTGTTAGAAATGACATTTGGTTTAATTTTATGACAACCCTAACACATAATCGTCTCCATGTCATTAGAATTCAAAAATAAGCTTAGAATCAAAGAATAATTTCAAAACTAGAATACAAGCATGCACAGTTCGTTTTACAAGTTTGATTCAAATGTGTGAATATTGTGGAAAGAGTTTGGTTAGAAATTACAATAGGTTTACTTTTATGACCACCCTAACACATATAATCGTCTCCATGTCATTAGAATTCAAAAATAAGCTTAGAATCAAAGAATAAGCTCAAAACTAGGATACATGCATGCATAGTTCGTTTTACAAGTTTGATTCAAATGTGTGAATGTTGTGGAATGAGTGTTGTTAGAAATGACATTTTCGTTTAATATTATGACAACCCTAATACATATAATCGTCTCCATGTCATTAGAATTAAAATATAAGCTTAGAATAGAAGAATAAGCTCAAAAGTAGAATACAAGCATGCACAGTTTGTTTTACAAGTTTGATTCAAGTGTGTGAATGTTGTGGAATGAGTGTTGTTAGAAATGACATTTTGGTTTACTTTTATGACAACCCTAACACATATAATCGTCTCCATGTCATTAGAATTCAAAAATAAGCTTAGAATCAAAGAATAAGCTCAAAACTAGGATACATGCATACATAGTTCGTTTTACAAGTTTAATTCAAATGTGTGAATGTTGTGGAATGAGTGTTGTTAGAAGTGACATTTCGTTTACTTTTATGACAACCCTAACAAATATAATCGTCTCCATGTCATTAGAATTCAAAAATAAGCTTAAAATCGAAGAATAAGCTCAAAAATAAAATACAAGCATGCACAGTTTGTTTTACAAGTTTGATTCAAATGTGTGAATGTTGTGGAATGAGTGTTCTTAGAAATGACATTTTGGTTTACTTTTATGAGAACCCTAACGCATATAATCGTCTCCATGTCATTAGAATTCAAAAATAAGCTTAGAATCAAAGACTACGCTTAAAACTAGAATACAAGCATAAACAGTTCGTTTTACAAGTTTGATTCAAATGTGTGAATGTTGTGGAATGAGTGTTGTTACAAATGACATTTGATTTACTTTTATGAGAACCCTAACCCATATAATCGTCTCCATGTCATTAGAATTCAAAAATAAGCTTAGAATCGAAGAATAAGCTCAAAAGTAGAATACAAGCATGCACAGTTCGTTTTACAAGTTTGATTCAAATGTGTGAACGTTGTGGAATGAGTGTGGTTAGAAATGACATTTGGTTTACTTTTATGAGAACCCTAACCCATATAATCGTCTCCATGTCATTAGAATTCAAACATTAGCTTAGAATCGAAGAATAAGCTCAAAAGTAGAATACAAGCATGCACAGTTCGTTTTACAAGTTTGATTCAAATGTGTGAATAATGTGGAATGAGTGTTGTTAGAAATGATATTTTGGTTTACTTTTATGAGAACCCTAACGCATATAATCGTCTCCATGTCATTAGAATTCAAAAATAAGCTTAGAATCAAAGACTACGCTTAAAACTAGAATACAAGCATAAACAGTTCGTTTTACAAGTTTGATTCAAATGTGTGAATGTTGTGGAATGAGTGTTGTTAAAAATGACATTTGGTTTACTTTTATGACAAACCTAACACATATAATCGTCTCCATGTCATTAGAATTCAAAAATAAGCTTAGAATCGAATAATAAGCTCAAAAGTAGAATACAAGCATGCACAGTTCGTTTTACAAGTTTGATTCAAATGTGTGAATGTTGTGGAATGAGTGTGGTTAGAAATGACATTTGGTTTACTTTTATGAGAACCCTAACACATATAATCGTCTCCATGTCATTAGAATTCAAAAATAAGCTTAGAATCAAAGAATAAGCTCAAAAGTAGAATACAAGCATGCACAGTTCGTTTTACAAGTTTGATTCAAATGTGTGAATATTGTGGAATGAGTGTGGTTAGAAATGACATTTGGTTTACTTTTATGAGAACCCTAACGCATATAATCGTCTCCATGTCATTAGAATTCAAAAATAAGCTTACAATCAAAGACTACGCTTAATACTAGAATACAAGCATAAATAGTTCGTTTTACAAGTTTGATTCAAATGTGTGAATGTTGTGGAATGAGTGTTGTTAGAAATGACATTTGGTTTACTTTTATGACAACCCTAACACATAATCGTCTCCATGTCATTAGAATTCAAAAATAAGCTTAGAATCAAAGAATAAGCTCAAAAGTAGAATACAAGCATGCACAGTTCGTTTTACAAGTTTGATTCAAATGTGTGAATATTGTGGAAAGAGTTTGGTTAGAAATTACAATAGGTTTACTTTTATGACCACCCTAACACATATAATCGTCTCCATGTCATTAGAATTCAAAAATAAGCTTAGAATCAAAGAATAAGCTCAAAACTAGGATACATGCATGCATAGTTCGTTTTACAAGTTTGATTCAAATGTGTGAATGTTGTGGAATGAGTGTTGTTAGAAATGACATTTTCGTTTAATATTATGACAACCCTAACACATATAATCGTCTCCATGTCATTAGAATTAAAATATAAGCTTAGAATAGAAGAATAAGCTCAAAAGTAGAATACAAGCATGCACAGTTTGTTTTACAAGTTTGATTCAAGTGTGTGAATGTTGTGGAATGAGTGTTGTTAGTAATGACATTTTGGTTTACTTTTATGACAACCCTAACACATATAATCGTCTCCATGTCATTAGAATTCAAAAATAAGCTTAGAATCAAAGAATAAGCTCAAAACTAGGATACATGCATACATAGTTCGTTTTACAAGTTTAATTCAAATGTGTGAATGTTGTGGAATGAGTGTTGTTAGAAGTGACATTTCGTTTACTTTTATGACAACCCTAACAAATATAATCGTCTCCATGTCATTAGAATTCAAAAATAAGCTTAAAATCGAAGAATAAGCTCAAAAGTAAAATACAAGCATGCACAGTTTGTTTTACAAGTTTGATTCAAATGTGTGAATGTTGTGGAATGAGTGTTGTTAGAAATGACATTTTGGTTTACTTTTATGAGAACCCTAACGCATATAATCGTCTCTATGTCATTAGAATTTAAAAATAAGCTTACAATCAAAGGCTACGCTTAAAACTAGAATACAAGCATAAACAGTTCGTTTTACAAGTTTGATTCAAATGTGTGAATGTTGTGGAATGAGTGTTGTTAGAAATGACATTTGGTTTACTTTTAAGACAACCCTAACATATATAATCGTCTCCTGTCATTAGAATTCAAAAATAAGCTTAGAATCGAAGAATAAGCTCAAAAGTAAAATACAAGCATGCACAGTTCGTTTTACAAGTTTGATTCTAATGTGTGAATGTTGTGGAATGAGTGTTGTTAGAAATGACATTTGATTTACTTTTATGAGAACCCTAACCCATATAATCGTCTCCATGTCATTAGAATTCAAAAATAAGCTTAGAATCGAAGAATAAGCTCAAAAGTAGAATACAAGCATGCACAGTTCGTTTTACAAGTTTGATTCAAATGTGTGAATGTTGTGGAATGAGTGTGGTTAGAAATGACATTTGGTTTACTTTTATGAGAACCCTAACACATATAATCGTCTCCATGTCATTAGAATTCAAAAATAAGCTTAGAATCAAAGAATAAGCTCAAAAGTAGAATACAAGCATGCACAGTTCGTTTTACAAGTTTGATTCAAATGTGTGAATGTTGTGGAATGAGTGTTGTTAGAAATGACATTTTGGTTTACTTTTATGAGAACCCTAACCCATATAATCGTCTCCATGTCATTAGAATTCAAAAATAAGCTTAGAATCGAAGAATAAGCTCAAAAGTAGAATACAAGCATGCACAGTTCGTTTTACAAGTTTGATTCAAATGTGTGAATGTTGTGGAATGAGTGTTGTTAGAAATGACATTTGGTTTACTTTTAAGACAACCCTAACATATATAATCGTCTCCTGTCATTAGAATTCAAAAATAAGCTTAGAATCGAAGAATAAGCTCAAAAGTAAAATACAAGCATGCACAGTTCGTTTTACAAGTTTGATTCTAATGTGTGAATGTTGTGGAATGAGTGTTGTTAGAAATGACATTTGATTTACTTTTATGAGAACCCTAACCCATATAATCGTCTCCATGTCATTAGAATTCAAAAATAAGCTTAGAATCGAAGAATAAGCTCAAAAGTAGAATACAAGCATGCACAGTTCGTTTTACAAGTTTGATTCAAATGTGTGAATGTTGTGGAATGAGTGTGGTTAGAAATGACATTTGGTTTACTTTTATGAGAACCCTAACACATATAATCGTCTCCATGTCATTAGAATTCAAAAATAAGCTTAGAATCAAAGAATAAGCTCAAAAGTAGAATACAAGCATGCACAGTTCGTTTTACAAGTTTGATTCAAATGTGTGAATGTTGTGGAATGAGTGTTGTTAGAAATGACATTTTGGTTTACTTTTATGAGAACCCTAACCCATATAATCGTCTCCATGTCATTAGAATTCAAAAATAAGCTTAGAATCGAAGAATAAGCTCAAAAGTAGAATACAAGCATGCACAGTTCGTTTTACAAGTTTGATTCAAATGTGTGAATGTTGTGGAATGAGTGTTGTTAGAAATGACATTTGGTTTACTTTTATGACAACCCTAACACATATAATCGTCTCCTGTCATTAGAATTCAAAAATAAGCTTAGAATCGAAGAATAAGCTCAAAAGTAAAATACAAGCATGCACAGTTCGTTTTACAAGTTTGATTCTAATGTGTGAATGTTGTGGAATGAGTGTTGTTAGAAATGACATTTGATTTACTTTTATGAGAACCCTAACCCATATAATCGTCTCCATGTCATTAGAATTCAAAAATAAGCTTAGAATCGAAGAATAAGCTCAAAAGTAGAATACAAGCATGCACAGTTCGTTTTACAAGTTTGATTCAAATGTGTGAATGTTGTGGAATGAGTGTGGTTAGAAATGACATTTGGTTTACTTTTATGAGAACCCTAACCCATATAATCGTCTCCATGTCATTAGAATTCAAAAATAAGCTTAGAATCGAAGAATAAGCTCAAAAGTAGAATACAAGCATGCACAGTTCGTTTTACAAGTTTGATTCAAATGTGTGAATATTGTGGAATGAGTGTGGTTAGAAATGACATTTGGTTTACTTTTATGAGAACCCTAACACATATAATCGTCTCCATGTCATTAGAATTCAAAAATAAGCTTACAATCAAAGACTACGCTTAATACTAGAATACAAGCATAAACAGTTCGTTTTACAAGTTTGATTCAAATGTGTGAATGTTGTGGAATGAGTGTTGTTAGAAATGACATTTGGTTTACTTTTATGACAACCCTAACACATATAATCGTCTCCATGTCATTAGAATTAAAATATAAGCTTAGAATAGAAGAATAAGCTCAAAAGTAGAATACAAGCATGCACAGTTTGTTTTACAAGTTTGATTCAAGTGTGTGATTGTTGTGGAATGAGTGTTGTTAGAAATGACATTTTGGTTTACTTTTATGACAACCCTAACACATATAATCGTCTCCATGTCATTAGAATTCAAAAATAAGCTTAGAATCAAAGAATAAGCTCAAAACTAGGATACATGCATACATAGTTCGTTTTACAAGTTTAATTCAAATGTGTGAATGTTGTGGAATGAGTGTTGTTAGAAGTGACATTTAGTTTACTTTTATGACAACCCTAACAAATATAATCGTCTCCATGTCATTAGAATTCAAAAATAAGCTTAAAATCGAAGAATAAGCTCAAAAATAAAATACAAGCATGCACAGTTTGTTTTACAAGTTTGATTCAAATGTGTGAATGTTGTGGAATGAGTGTTCTTAGAAATGACATTTTGGTTTACTTTTATGAGAACCCTAACGCATATAATCGTCTCCATGTCATCAGAATTCAAAAATAAGCTTACAATCAAAGACTACGCTTAAAACTAGAATACAAGCATAAACAGTTCGTTTTACAAGTTTGATTCAAATGTGTGAATGTTGTGGAATGAGTGTTCTTAGAAATGACATTTTGGTTTACTTTTATGAGAACCCTAACGCATATAATCGTCTCCATGTCATTAGAATTCAAAAATAAGCTTAGAATCAAAGACTACGCTTAAAACTAGAATACAAGCATAAACAGTTCGTTTTACAAGTTTGATTCAAATGTGTGAATGTTGTGGAATGAGTGTTGTTACAAATGACATTTGATTTACTTTTATGACAACCCTAACCCATATAATCGTCTCCATGTCATTAGAATTCAAAAATAAGCTTAGAATCGAAGAATAAGCTCAAAAGTAGAATACAAGCATGCACAGTTCGTTTTACAAGTTTGATTCTAATGTGTGAATGTTGTGGAATGAGTGTTGTTACAAATGACATTTGATTTACTTTTATGAGAACCCTAACCCATATAATCGTCTCCATGTCATTAGAATTCAAAAATAAGCTTAGAATCGAAGAATAAGCTCAAAAGTAGAATACAAGCATGCACAGTTTGTTTTACAAGTTTGATTCAAATGTGTGAACGTTGTGGAATGAGTGTGGTTAGAAATGACATTTGGTTTACTTTTATGAGAACCCTAACCCATATAATCGTCTCCATGTCATTAGAATTCAAAAATTAGCTTAGAATCGAAGAATAAGCTCAAAAGTAGAATACAAGCATGCACAGTTCGTTTTACAAGTTTGATTCAAATGTGTGAATAATGTGGAATGAGTGTTGTTAGAAATGATATTTTGGTTTACTTTTATGAGAACCCTAACGCATATAATCGTCTCCATGTCATTAGAATTCAAAAATAAGCTTAGAATCAAAGACTACGCTTAAAACTAGAATACAAGCATAAACAGTTCGTTTTACAAGTTTGATTCAAATGTGTGAATGTTGTGGAATGAGTGTTGTTAGAAGTGACATTTCGTTTACTTTTATGACAACCCTAACAAATATAATCGTCTCCATGTCATTAGAATTCAAAAATAAGCTTAAAATCGAAGAATAAGCTCAAAAGTAAAATACAAGCATGCACAGTTTGTTTTACAAGTTTGATTCAAATGTGTGAATGTTGTGGAATGAGTGTTGTTAGAAATGACATTTTGGTTTACTTTTATGAGAACCCTAACGCATATAATCGTCTCTATGTCATTAGAATTTAAAAATAAGCTTACAATCAAAGACTACGCTTAAAACTAGAATACAAGCATAAACAGTTCGTTTTACAAGTTTGATTCAAATGTGTGAATGTTGTGGAATGAGTGTTGTTAGAAATGACATTTGGTTTACTTTTAAGACAACCCTAACATATATAATCGTCTCCTGTCATTAGAATTCAAAAATAAGCTTAGAATCGAAGAATAAGCTCAAAAGTAAAATACAAGCATGCACAGTTCGTTTTACAAGTTTGATTCTAATGTGTGAATGTTGTGGAATGAGTGTTGTTAGAAATGACATTTGATTTACTTTTATGAGAACCCTAACCCATATAATCGTCTCCATGTCATTAGAATTCAAAAATAAGCTTAGAATCGAAGAATAAGCTCAAAAGTAGAATACAAGCATGCACAGTTCGTTTTACAAGTTTGATTCAAATGTGTGAATGTTGTGGAATGAGTGTGGTTAGAAATGACATTTGGTTTACTTTTATGAGAACCCTAACACATATAATCGTCTCCATGTCATTAGAATTCAAAAATAAGCTTAGAATCAAAGAATAAGCTCAAAAGTAGAATACAAGCATGCACAGTTCGTTTTACAAGTTTGATTCAAATGTGTGAATGTTGTGGAATGAGTGTTGTTAGAAATGACATTTTGGTTTACTTTTATGAGAACCCTAACCCATATAATCGTCTCCATGTCATTAGAATTCAAAAATAAGCTTAGAATCGAAGAATAAGCTCAAAAGTAGAATACAAGCATGCACAGTTCGTTTTACAAGTTTGATTCAAATGTGTGAATGTTGTGGAATGAGTGTTGTTAGAAATGACATTTGGTTTACTTTTATGACAACCCTAACACATATAATCGTCTCCTGTCATTAGAATTCAAAAATAAGCTTAGAATCGAAGAATAAGCTCAAAAGTAAAATACAAGCATGCACAGTTCGTTTTACAAGTTTGATTCTAATGTGTGAATGTTGTGGAATGAGTGTTGTTAGAAATGACATTTGATTTACTTTTATGAGAACCCTAACCCATATAATCGTCTCCATGTCATTAGAATTCAAAAATAAGCTTAGAATCGAAGAATAAGCTCAAAAGTAGAATACAAGCATGCACAGTTCGTTTTACAAGTTTGATTCAAATGTGTGAATGTTGTGGAATGAGTGTGGTTAGAAATGACATTTGGTTTACTTTTATGAGAACCCTAACCCATATAATCGTCTCCATGTCATTAGAATTCAAAAATAAGCTTAGAATCGAAGAATAAGCTCAAAAGTAGAATACAAGCATGCACAGTTCGTTTTACAAGTTTGATTCAAATGTGTGAATATTGTGGAATGAGTGTGGTTAGAAATGACATTTGGTTTACTTTTATGAGAACCCTAACACATATAATCGTCTCCATGTCATTAGAATTCAAAAATAAGCTTACAATCAAAGACTACGCTTAATACTAGAATACAAGCATAAACAGTTCGTTTTACAAGTTTGATTCAAATGTGTGAATGTTGTGGAATGAGTGTTGTTAGAAATGACATTTGGTTTACTTTTATGACAACCCTAACACATATAATCGTCTCCATGTCATTAGAATTAAAATATAAGCTTAGAATAGAAGAATAAGCTCAAAAGTAGAATACAAGCATGCACAGTTTGTTTTACAAGTTTGATTCAAGTGTGTGAATGTTGTGGAATGAGTGTTGTTAGAAATGACATTTTGGTTTACTTTTATGACAACCCTAACACATATAATCGTCTCCATGTCATTAGAATTCAAAAATAAGCTTAGAATCAAAGAATAAGCTCAAAACTAGGATACATGCATACATAGTTCGTTTTACAAGTTTAATTCAAATGTGTGAATGTTGTGGAATGAGTGTTGTTAGAAGTGACATTTAGTTTACTTTTATGACAACCCTAACAAATATAATCGTCTCCATGTCATTAGAATTCAAAAATAAGCTTAAAATCGAAGAATAAGCTCAAAAATAAAATACAAGCATGCACAGTTTGTTTTACAAGTTTGATTCAAATGTGTGAATGTTGTGGAATGAGTGTTCTTAGAAATGACATTTTGGTTTACTTTTATGAGAACCCTAACGCATATAATCGTCTCCATGTCATCAGAATTCAAAAATAAGCTTACAATCAAAGACTACGCTTAAAACTAGAATACAAGCATAAACAGTTCGTTTTACAAGTTTGATTCAAATGTGTGAATGTTGTGGAATGAGTGTTCTTAGAAATGACATTTTGGTTTACTTTTATGAGAACCCTAACGCATATAATCGTCTCCATGTCATTAGAATTCAAAAATAAGCTTAGAATCAAAGACTACGCTTAAAACTAGAATACAAGCATAAACAGTTCGTTTTACAAGTTTGATTCAAATGTGTGAATGTTGTGGAATGAGTGTTGTTACAAATGACATTTGATTTACTTTTATGACAACCCTAACCCATATAATCGTCTCCATGTCATTAGAATTCAAAAATAAGCTTAGAATCGAAGAATAAGCTCAAAAGTAGAATACAAGCATGCACAGTTCGTTTTACAAGTTTGATTCTAATGTGTGAATGTTGTGGAATGAGTGTTGTTACAAATGACATTTGATTTACTTTTATGAGAACCCTAACCCATATAATCGTCTCCATGTCATTAGAATTCAAAAATAAGCTTAGAATCGAAGAATAAGCTCAAAAGTAGAATACAAGCATGCACAGTTTGTTTTACAAGTTTGATTCAAATGTGTGAACGTTGTGGAATGAGTGTGGTTAGAAATGACATTTGGTTTACTTTTATGAGAACCCTAACCCATATAATCGTCTCCATGTCATTAGAATTCAAAAATTAGCTTAGAATCGAAGAATAAGCTCAAAAGTAGAATACAAGCATGCACAGTTCGTTTTACAAGTTTGATTCAAATGTGTGAATAATGTGGAATGAGTGTTGTTAGAAATGATATTTTGGTTTACTTTTATGAGAACCCTAACGCATATAATCGTCTCCATGTCATTAGAATTCAAAAATAAGCTTAGAATCAAAGACTACGCTTAAAACTAGAATACAAGCATAAACAGTTCGTTTTACAAGTTTGATTCAAATGTGTGAATGTTGTGGAATGAGTGTTGTTAGAAATGACATTTGGTTTACTTTTATGACAAACCTAACACATATAATCGTCTCCATGTCATTAGAATTCAAAAATAAGCTTAGAATCGAAGAATAAGCTTAAAACTAGAATACAAGCATGCACAGTTCGTTTTACAAGTTTGATTCAAATGTGTGAATAATGTGGAATGAGTGTTGTTAGAAATGATATTTTGGTTTACTTTTATGAGAACCCTAACGCATATAATCGTCTCCATGTCATTAGAATTCAAAAATAAGCTTAGAATCAAAGACTACGCTTAAAACTAGAATACAAGCATAAACAGTTCGTTTTACAAGTTTGATTCAAATGTGTGAATGTTGTGGAATGAGTGTTGTTAGAAATGACATTTTGGTTTACTTTTATGACAACCCTAACACATATAATCGTCTCCATGTCATTAGAATTCAAAAATAAGCTTAGAATCAAAGAATAAGCTCAAAACTAGGATACATGCATACATAGTTCGTTTTACAAGTTTAATTCAAATGTGTGAATGTTGTGGAATGAGTGTTGTTAGAAGTGACATTTAGTTTACTTTTATGACAACCCTAACAAATATAATCGTCTCCATGTCATTAGAATTCAAAAATAAGCTTAGAATCGAAGAATAAGCTTAAAACTAGAATACAAGCATGCACAGTTCGTTTTACAAGTTTGATTCAAATGTGTGAATGTTGTGGAATGAGTGTGGTTAGAAATGACATTTGGTTTACTTTTATGAGAACCCTAACACATATAATCGTCTCCATGTCATTAGAATTCAAAAATAAGCTTAGAATCAAAGAATAAGCTCAAAAGTAAAATACAAGCATGCACAGTTCGTTTTACAAGTTTGATTCAAATGTGTGAATATTGTGGAATGAGTGTGGTTAGAAATGACATTTGGTTTACTTTTATGAGAACCCTAATGCATATAATCGTCTCCATGTCATTAGAATTCAAAAATAAGCTTACAATCAAAGACTACGCTTAATACTAGAATACAAGCATAAACAGTTCGTTTTACAAGTTTGATTCAAATGTGTGAATGTTGTGGAATGAGTGTTGTTAGAAATGACATTTGGTTTACTTTTATGACAACCCTAACACATAATCGTCTCCATGTCATTAGAATTCAAAAATAAGCTTAGAATCAAAGAATAATTTCAAAACTAGAATACAAGCATGCACAGTTCGTTTTACAAGTTTGATTCAAATGTGTGAATATTGTGGAAAGAGTTTGGTTAGAAATTACAATAGGTTTACTTTTATGACCACCCTAACACATATAATCGTCTCCATGTCATTAGAATTCAAAAATAAGCTTAGAATCAAAGAATAAGCTCAAAACTAGGATACATGCATGCATAGTTCGTTTTACAAGTTTGATTCAAATGTGTGAATGTTGTGGAATGAGTGTTGTTAGAAATGACATTTTCGTTTAATATTATGACAACCCTAACACATATAATCGTCTCCATGTCATTAGAATTAAAATATAAGCTTAGAATAGAAGAATAAGCTCAAAAGTAGAATACAAGCATGCACAGTTTGTTTTACAAGTTTGATTCAAGTGTGTGAATGTTGTGGAATGAGTGTTGTTAGAAATGACATTTTGGTTTACTTTTATGACAACCCTAACACATATAATCGTCTCCATGTCATTAGAATTCAAAAATAAGCTTAGAATCAAAGAATAAGCTCAAAACTAGGATACATGCATACATAGTTCGTTTTACAAGTTTAATTCAAATGTGTGAATGTTGTGGAATGAGTGTTGTTAGAAGTGACATTTCGTTTACTTTTATGACAACCCTAACAAATATAATCGTCTCCATGTCATTAGAATTCAAAAATAAGCTTAAAATCGAAGAATAAGCTCAAAAATAAAATACAAGCATGCACAGTTTGTTTTACAAGTTTGATTCAAATGTGTGAATGTTGTGGAATGAGTGTTCTTAGAAATGACATTTTGGTTTACTTTTATGAGAACCCTAACGCATATAATCGTCTCCATGTCATCAGAATTCAAAAATAAGCTTACAATCAAAGACTACGCTTAAAACTAGAATACAAGCATAAACAGTTCGTTTTACAAGTTTGATTCAAATGTGTGAATGTTGTGGAATGAGTGTTGTTAGAAATGACATTTGGTTTACTTTTATGACAACCCTAACACATAATCGTCTCCATGTCATTAGAATTCAAAAATAAGCTTAGAATCAAAGAATAATTTCAAAACTAGAATACAAGCATGCACAGTTCGTTTTACAAGTTTGATTCAAATGTGTGAATATTGTGGAAAGAGTTTGGTTAGAAATTACAATAGGTTTACTTTTATGACCACCCTAACACATATAATCGTCTCCATGTCATTAGAATTCAAAAATAAGCTTAGAATCAAAGAATAAGCTCAAAACTAGGATACATGCATGCATAGTTCGTTTTACAAGTTTGATTCAAATGTGTGAATGTTGTGGAATGAGTGTTGTTAGAAATGACATTTTCGTTTAATATTATGACAACCCTAACACATATAATCGTCTCCATGTCATTAGAATTAAAATATAAGCTTAGAATAGAAGAATAAGCTCAAAAGTAGAATACAAGCATGCACAGTTTGTTTTACAAGTTTGATTCAAGTGTGTGAATGTTGTGGAATGAGTGTTGTTAGAAATGACATTTTGGTTTACTTTTATGACAACCCTAACACATATAATCGTCTCCATGTCATTAGAATTCAAAAATAAGCTTAGAATCAAAGAATAAGCTCAAAACTAGGATACATGCATACATAGTTCGTTTTACAAGTTTAATTCAAATGTGTGAATGTTGTGGAATGAGTGTTGTTAGAAGTGACATTTCGTTTACTTTTATGACAACCCTAACAAATATAATCGTCTCCATGTCATTAGAATTCAAAAATAAGCTTAAAATCGAAGAATAAGCTCAAAAATAAAATACAAGCATGCACAGTTTGTTTTACAAGTTTGATTCAAATGTGTGAATGTTGTGGAATGAGTGTTCTTAGAAATGACATTTTGGTTTACTTTTATGAGAACCCTAACGCATATAATCGTCTCCATGTCATCAGAATTCAAAAATAAGCTTACAATCAAAGACTACGCTTAAAACTAGAATACAAGCATAAACAGTTCGTTTTACAAGTTTGATTCAAATGTGTGAATGTTGTGGAATGAGTGTTCTTAGAAATGACATTTTGGTTTACTTTTATGAGAACCCTAACGCATATAATCGTCTCCATGTCATTAGAATTCAAAAATAAGCTTAGAATCAAAGACTACGCTTAAAACTAGAATACAAGCATAAACAGTTCGTTTTACAAGTTTGATTCAAATGTGTGAATGTTGTGGAATGAGTGTTGTTACAAATGACATTTGATTTACTTTTATGACAACCCTAACCCATATAATCGTCTCCATGTCATTAGAATTCAAAAATAAGCTTAGAATCGAAGAATAAGCTCAAAAGTAGAATACAAGCATGCACAGTTCGTTTTACAAGTTTGATTCTAATGTGTGAATGTTGTGGAATGAGTGTTGTTACAAATGACATTTGATTTACTTTTATGAGAACCCTAACCCATATAATCGTCTCCATGTCATTAGAATTCAAAAATAAGCTTAGAATCGAAGAATAAGCTCAAAAGTAGAATACAAGCATGCACAGTTTGTTTTACAAGTTTGATTCAAATGTGTGAACGTTGTGGAATGAGTGTGGTTAGAAATGACATTTGGTTTACTTTTATGAGAACCCTAACCCATATAATCGTCTCCATGTCATTAGAATTCAAAAATTAGCTTAGAATCGAAGAATAAGCTCAAAAGTAGAATACAAGCATGCACAGTTCGTTTTACAAGTTTGATTCAAATGTGTGAATAATGTGGAATGAGTGTTGTTAGAAATGATATTTTGGTTTACTTTTATGAGAACCCTAACGCATATAATCGTCTCCATGTCATTAGAATTCAAAAATAAGCTTAGAATCAAAGACTACGCTTAAAACTAGAATACAAGCATAAACAGTTCGTTTTACAAGTTTGATTCAAATGTGTGAATGTTGTGGAATGAGTGTTGTTAGAAATGACATTTGGTTTACTTTTATGACAAACCTAACACATATAATCGTCTCCATGTCATTAGAATTCAAAAATAAGCTTAGAATCGAAGAATAAGCTTAAAACTAGAATACAAGCATGCACAGTTCGTTTTACAAGTTTGATTCAAATGTGTGAATAATGTGGAATGAGTGTTGTTAGAAATGATATTTTGGTTTACTTTTATGAGAACCCTAACGCATATAATCGTCTCCATGTCATTAGAATTCAAAAATAAGCTTAGAATCAAAGACTACGCTTAAAACTAGAATACAAGCATAAACAGTTCGTTTTACAAGTTTGATTCAAATGTGTGAATGTTGTGGAATGAGTGTTGTTAGAAATGACATTTTGGTTTACTTTTATGACAACCCTAACACATATAATCGTCTCCATGTCATTAGAATTCAAAAATAAGCTTAGAATCAAAGAATAAGCTCAAAACTAGGATACATGCATACATAGTTCGTTTTACAAGTTTAATTCAAATGTGTGAATGTTGTGGAATGAGTGTTGTTAGAAGTGACATTTAGTTTACTTTTATGACAACCCTAACAAATATAATCGTCTCCATGTCATTAGAATTCAAAAATAAGCTTAGAATCGAAGAATAAGCTTAAAACTAGAATACAAGCATGCACAGTTCGTTTTACAAGTTTGATTCAAATGTGTGAATGTTGTGGAATGAGTGTGGTTAGAAATGACATTTGGTTTACTTTTATGAGAACCCTAACACATATAATCGTCTCCATGTCATTAGAATTCAAAAA
The DNA here is from genome assembly GCA_963457585.1 of Spergularia bocconei. Taxonomy (NCBI): domain Eukaryota; kingdom Viridiplantae; phylum Streptophyta; class Magnoliopsida; order Caryophyllales; family Caryophyllaceae; genus Spergularia; species Spergularia bocconei. The sequence continues at coordinate 12,136,526 of OY734956.1, forward strand.
TAAGCTTAGAATCAAAGAATAAGCTCAAAAGTAAAATACAAGCATGCACAGTTCGTTTTACAAGTTTGATTCAAATGTGTGAATATTGTGGAATGAGTGTGGTTAGAAATGACATTTGGTTTACTTTTATGAGAACCCTAATGCATATAATCGTCTCCATGTCATTAGAATTCAAAAATAAGCTTACAATCAAAGACTACGCTTAATACTAGAATACAAGCATAAACAGTTCGTTTTACAAGTTTGATTCAAATGTGTGAATGTTGTGGAATGAGTGTTGTTAGAAATGACATTTGGTTTACTTTTATGACAACCCTAACACATAATCGTCTCCATGTCATTAGAATTCAAAAATAAGCTTAGAATCAAAGAATAATTTCAAAACTAGAATACAAGCATGCACAGTTCGTTTTACAAGTTTGATTCAAATGTGTGAATATTGTGGAAAGAGTTTGGTTAGAAATTACAATAGGTTTACTTTTATGACCACCCTAACACATATAATCGTCTCCATGTCATTAGAATTCAAAAATAAGCTTAGAATCAAAGAATAAGCTCAAAACTAGGATACATGCATGCATAGTTCGTTTTACAAGTTTGATTCAAATGTGTGAATGTTGTGGAATGAGTGTTGTTAGAAATGACATTTTCGTTTAATATTATGACAACCCTAACACATATAATCGTCTCCATGTCATTAGAATTAAAATATAAGCTTAGAATAGAAGAATAAGCTCAAAAGTAGAATACAAGCATGCACAGTTTGTTTTACAAGTTTGATTCAAGTGTGTGAATGTTGTGGAATGAGTGTTGTTAGAAATGACATTTTGGTTTACTTTTATGACAACCCTAACACATATAATCGTCTCCATGTCATTAGAATTCAAAAATAAGCTTAGAATCAAAGAATAAGCTCAAAACTAGGATACATGCATACATAGTTCGTTTTCCAAGTTTAATTCAAATGTGTGAATGTTGTGGAATGAGTGTTCTTAGAAGTGACATTTCGTTTACTTTTATGACAACCCTAACAAATATAATCGTCTCCATGTCATTAGAATTCAAAAATAAGCTTAAAATCGAAGAATAAGCTCAAAAATAAAATACAAGCATGCACAGTTTGTTTTACAAGTTTGATATAAATGTGTGAATGTTGTGGAATGAGTGTTCTTAGAAATGACATTTTGGTTTACTTTTATGAGAACCCTAACGCATATAATCGTCTCCATGTCATCAGAATTCAAAAATAAGCTTACAATCAAAGACTACGCTTAAAACTAGAATACAAGCATAAACAGTTCGTTTTACAAGTTTGATTCAAATGTGTGAATGTTGTGGAATGAGTGTTCTTAAAAATGACATTTTGGTTTACTTTTATGAGAACCCTAACGCATATAATCGTCTCCATGTCATTAGAATTCAAAAATAAGCTTAGAATCAAAGACTACGCTTAAAACTAGAATACAAGCATAAACAGTTCGTTTTACAAGTTTGATTCAAATGTGTGAATGTTGTGGAATGAGTGTTGTTACAAATGACATTTGATTTACTTTTATGACAACCCTAACCCATATAATCGTCTCCATTTCATTAGAATTCAAAAATAAGCTTAGAATCGAAGAATAAGCTCAAAAGTAGAATACAAGCATGCACAGTTCGTTTTACAAGTTTGATTCTAATGTGTGAATGTTGTGGAATGAGTGTTGTTACAAATGACATTTGATTTACTTTTATGAGAACCCTAACCCATATAATCGTCTCCATGTCATTAGAATTCAAAAATAAGCTTAGAATCGAAGAATAAGCTCAAAAGTAGAATACAAGCATGCACAGTTCGTTTTACAAGTTTGATTCAAATGTGTGAACGTTGTGGAATGAGTGTGGTTAGAAATGACATTTGGTTTACTTTTATGAGAACCCTAACCCATATAATCGTCTCCATGTCATTAGAATTCAAAAATTAGCTTAGAATCGAAGAATAAGCTCAAAAGTAGAATACAAGCATGCACAGTTCGTTTTACAAGTTTGATTCAAATGTGTGAATAATGTGGAATGAGTGTTGTTAGAAATGATATTTTGGTTTACTTTTATGAGAACCCTAACGCATATAATCGTCTCCATGTCATTAGAATTCAAAAATAAGCTTAGAATCAAAGACTACGCTTAAAACTAGAATACAAGCATAAACAGTTCGTTTTACAAGTTTGATTCAAATGTGTGAATGTTGTGGAATGAGTGTTGTTAGAAATGACATTTGGTTTACTTTTATGACAAACCTAACACATATAATCGTCTCCATGTCATTAGAATTCAAAAATAAGCTTAGAATCGAAGAATAAGCTTAAAACTAGAATACAAGCATGCACAGTTCGTTTTACAAGTTTGATTCAAATGTGTGAATAATGTGGAATGAGTGTTGTTAGAAATGATATTTTGGTTTACTTTTATGAGAACCCTAACGCATATAATCGTCTCCATGTCATTAGAATTCAAAAATAAGCTTAGAATCAAAGACTACGCTTAAAACTAGAATACAAGCATAAACAGTTCGTTTTACAAGTTTGATTCAAATGTGTGAATGTTGTGGAATGAGTGTTGTTAGAAATGACATTTTGGTTTACTTTTATGACAACCCTAACACATATAATCGTCTCCATGTCATTAGAATTCAAAAATAAGCTTAGAATCAAAGAATAAGCTCAAAACTAGGATACATGCATACATAGTTCGTTTTACAAGTTTAATTCAAATGTGTGAATGTTGTGGAATGAGTGTTGTTAGAAGTGACATTTAGTTTACTTTTATGACAACCCTAACAAATATAATCGTCTCCATGTCATTAGAATTCAAAAATAAGCTTAGAATCGAAGAATAAGCTCAAAAGTAGAATACAAGCATGCACAGTTCGTTTTACAAGTTTGATTCAAATGTGTGAATAATGTGGAATGAGTGTTGTTAGAAATGATATTTTGGTTTACTTTTATGAGAACCCTAACGCATATAATCGTCTCCATGTCATTAGAATTCAAAAATAAGTTTAGAATCAAAGACTACGCTTAAAACTAGAATACAAGCATAAACAGTTCGTTTTACAAGTTTGATTCAAATGTGTGAATGTTGTGGAATGAGTGTTGTTAGAAATGACATTTGGTTTACTTTTATGACAAACCTAACACATATAATCGTCTCCATGTCATTAGAATTCAAAAATAAGCTTAGAATCGAAGAATAAGCTTAAAACTAGAATACAAGCATGCACAGTTCGTTTTACAAGTTTGATTCAAATGTGTGAATAATGTGGAATGAGTGTTGTTAGAAATGATATTTTGGTTTACTTTTATGAGAACCCTAACGCATATAATCGTCTCCATGTCATTAGAATTCAAAAATAAGCTTAGAATCAAAGACTACGCTTAAAACTAGAATACAAGCATAAACAGTTCGTTTTACAAGTTTGATTCAAATGTGTGAATGTTGTGGAATGAGTGTTGTTAGAAATGACATTTTGGTTTACTTTTATGACAACCCTAACACATATAATCGTCTCCATGTCATTAGAATTCAAAAATAAGCTTAGAATCAAAGAATAAGCTCAAAACTAGGATACATGCATACATAGTTCGTTTTACAAGTTTAATTCAAATGTGTGAATGTTGTGGAATGAGTGTTGTTAGAAGTGACATTTAGTTTACTTTTATGACAACCCTAACAAATATAATCGTCTCCATGTCATTAGAATTCAAAAATAAGCTTAGAATCGAAGAATAAGCTTAAAACTAGAATACAAGCATGCACAGTTCGTTTTACAAGTTTGATTCAAATGTGTGAATGTTGTGGAATGAGTGTGGTTAGAAATGACATTTGGTTTACTTTTATGAGAACCCTAACACATATAATCGTCTCCATGTCATTAGAATTCAAAAATAAGCTTAGAATCAAAGAATAAGCTCAAAAGTAAAATACAAGCATGCACAGTTCGTTTTACAAGTTTGATTCAAATGTGTGAATATTGTGGAATGAGTGTGGTTAGAAATGACATTTGGTTTACTTTTATGAGAACCCTAATGCATATAATCGTCTCCATGTCATTAGAATTCAAAAATAAGCTTACAATCAAAGACTACGCTTAATACTAGAATACAAGCATAAACAGTTCGTTTTACAAGTTTGATTCAAATGTGTGAATGTTGTGGAATGAGTGTTGTTAGAAATGACATTTGGTTTACTTTTATGACAACCCTAACACATAATCGTCTCCATGTCATTAGAATTCAAAAATAAGCTTAGAATCAAAGAATAATTTCAAAACTAGAATACAAGCATGCACAGTTCGTTTTACAAGTTTGATTCAAATGTGTGAATATTGTGGAAAGAGTTTGGTTAGAAATTACAATAGGTTTACTTTTATGACCACCCTAACACATATAATCGTCTCCATGTCATTAGAATTCAAAAATAAGCTTAGAATCAAAGAATAAGCTCAAAACTAGGATACATGCATGCATAGTTCGTTTTACAAGTTTGATTCAAATGTGTGAATGTTGTGGAATGAGTGTTGTTAGAAATGACATTTTCGTTTAATATTATGACAACCCTAACACATATAATCGTCTCCATGTCATTAGAATTAAAATATAAGCTTAGAATAGAAGAATAAGCTCAAAAGTAGAATACAAGCATGCACAGTTTGTTTTACAAGTTTGATTCAAGTGTGTGAATGTTGTGGAATGAGTGTTGTTAGAAATGACATTTTGGTTTACTTTTATGACAACCCTAACACATATAATCGTCTCCATGTCATTAGAATTCAAAAATAAGCTTAGAATCAAAGAATAAGCTCAAAACTAGGATACATGCATACATAGTTCGTTTTCCAAGTTTAATTCAAATGTGTGAATGTTGTGGAATGAGTGTTCTTAGAAGTGACATTTCGTTTACTTTTATGACAACCCTAACAAATATAATCGTCTCCATGTCATTAGAATTCAAAAATAAGCTTAAAATCGAAGAATAAGCTCAAAAATAAAATACAAGCATGCACAGTTTGTTTTACAAGTTTGATTCAAATGTGTGAATGTTGTGGAATGAGTGTTCTTAGAAATGACATTTTGGTTTACTTTTATGAGAACCCTAACGCATATAATCGTCTCCATGTCATCAGAATTCAAAAATAAGCTTACAATCAAAGACTACGCTTAAAACTAGAATACAAGCATAAACAGTTCGTTTTACAAGTTTGATTCAAATGTGTGAATGTTGTGGAATGAGTGTTCTTAGAAATGACATTTTGGTTTACTTTTATGAGAACCCTAACGCATATAATCGTCTCCATGTCATTAGAATTCAAAAATAAGCTTAGAATCAAAGACTACGCTTAAAACTAGAATACAAGCATAAACAGTTCGTTTTACAAGTTTGATTCAAATGTGTGAATGTTGTGGAATGAGTGTTGTTACAAATGACATTTGATTTACTTTTATGACAACCCTAACCCATATAATCGTCTCCATGTCATTAGAATTCAAAAATAAGCTTAGAATCGAAGAATAAGCTCAAAAGTAGAATACAAGCATGCACAGTTCGTTTTACAAGTTTGATTCTAATGTGTGAATGTTGTGGAATGAGTGTTGTTACAAATGACATTTGATTTACTTTTATGAGAACCCTAACCCATATAATCGTCTCCATGTCATTAGAATTCAAAAATAAGCTTAGAATCGAAGAATAAGCTCAAAAGTAGAATACAAGCATGCACAGTTCGTTTTACAAGTTTGATTCAAATGTGTGAACGTTGTGGAATGAGTGTGGTTAGAAATGACATTTGGTTTACTTTTATGAGAACCCTAACCCATATAATCGTCTCCATGTCATTAGAATTCAAAAATTAGCTTAGAATCGAAGAATAAGCTCAAAAGTAGAATACAAGCATGCACAGTTCGTTTTACAAGTTTGATTCAAATGTGTGAATAATGTGGAATGAGTGTTGTTAGAAATGATATTTTGGTTTACTTTTATGAGAACCCTAACGCATATAATCGTCTCCATGTCATTAGAATTCAAAAATAAGCTTAGAATCAAAGACTACGCTTAAAACTAGAATACAAGCATAAACAGTTCGTTTTACAAGTTTGATTCAAATGTGTGAATGTTGTGGAATGAGTGTTGTTAGAAATGACATTTGGTTTACTTTTATGACAAACCTAACACATATAATCGTCTCCATGTCATTAGAATTCAAAAATAAGCTTAGAATCGAAGAATAAGCTTAAAACTAGAATACAAGCATGCACAGTTCGTTTTACAAGTTTGATTCAAATGTGTGAATAATGTGGAATGAGTGTTGTTAGAAATGATATTTTGGTTTACTTTTATGAGAACCCTAACGCATATAATCGTCTCCATGTCATTAGAATTCAAAAATAAGCTTAGAATCAAAGACTACGCTTAAAACTAGAATACAAGCATAAACAGTTCGTTTTACAAGTTTGATTCAAATGTGTGAATGTTGTGGAATGAGTGTTGTTAGAAATGACATTTTGGTTTACTTTTATGACAACCCTAACACATATAATCGTCTCCATGTCATTAGAATTCAAAAATAAGCTTAGAATCAAAGAATAAGCTCAAAACTAGGATACATGCATACATAGTTCGTTTTACAAGTTTAATTCAAATGTGTGAATGTTGTGGAATGAGTGTTGTTAGAAGTGACATTTAGTTTACTTTTATGACAACCCTAACAAATATAATCGTCTCCATGTCATTAGAATTCAAAAATAAGCTTAGAATCGAAGAATAAGCTTAAAACTAGAATACAAGCATGCACAGTTCGTTTTACAAGTTTGATTCAAATGTGTGAATAATGTGGAATGAGTGTTGTTAGAAATGATATTTTGGTTTACTTTTATGAGAACCCTAACGCATATAATCGTCTCCATGTCATTAGAATTCAAAAATAAGCTTAGAATCAAAGACTACGCTTAAAACTAGAATACAAGCATAAACAGTTCGTTTTACAAGTTTGATTCAAATGTGTGAATGTTGTGGAATGAGTGTTGTTAGAAATGACATTTTGGTTTACTTTTATGACAACCCTAACACATATAATCGTCTCCATGTCATTAGAATTCAAAAATAAGCTTAGAATCAAAGAATAAGCTCAAAACTAGGATACATGCATACATAGTTCGTTTTACAAGTTTAATTCAAATGTGTGAATGTTGTGGAATGAGTGTTGTTAGAAGTGACATTTAGTTTACTTTTATGAGAACCCTAACGCATATAATCGTCTCCATGTCATTAGAATTCAAAAATAAGCTTAGAATCAAAGACTACGCTTAAAACTAGAATACAAACATAAACAGTTCGTTTTACAAGTTTGATTCAAATGTGTGAATGTTGTGGAATGAGTGTTGTTAGAAATGACATTTTGGTTTACTTTTATGAGAACCCTAACGCATATAATCGTCTCCATGTCATTAGAATTTAAAAATAAGCTTACAATCAAAGACTACGCTTAAAACTAGAATACAAGCATAAACAGTTCGTTTTACAAGTTTGATTCAAATGTGTGAATGTTGTGGAATGAGTGTTGTTAGAAATGACATTTGATTTACTTTTATGAGAACCCTAACCCATATAATCGTCTCCATGTCATTAGAATTCAAAAATAAGCTTAGAATCGAAGAATAAGCTCAAAAGTAGAATACAAGCATGCACAGTTCGTTTTACAAGTTTGATTCAAATGTGTGAACGTTGTGGAATGAGTGTGGTTAGAAATGACATTTGGTTTACTTTTATGAGAACCCTAACCCATATAATCGTCTCCATGTCATTAGAATTCAAAAATTAGCTTAGAATCGAAGAATAAGCTCAAAAGTAGAATACAAGCATGCACAGTTCGTTTTACAAGTTTGATTCAAATGTGTGAATAATGTGGAATGAGTGTTGTTAGAAATGATATTTTGGTTTACTTTTATGAGAACCCTAACGCATATAATCGTCTCCATGTCATTAGAATTCAAAAATAAGCTTAGAATCAAAGACTACGCTTAAAACTAGAATACAAGCATAAACAGTTCGTTTTACAAGTTTGATTCAAATGTGTGAATGTTGTGGAATGAGTGTTGTTAGAAATGACATTTGGTTTACTTTTATGACAAACCTAACACATATAATCGTCTCCATGTCATTAGAATTCAAAAATAAGCTTAGAATCGAAGAATAAGCTTAAAACTAGAATACAAGCATGCACAGTTCGTTTTACAAGTTTGATTCAAATGTGTGAATAATGTGGAATGAGTGTTGTTAGAAATGATATTTTGGTTTACTTTTATGAGAACCCTAACGCATATAATCGTCTCCATGTCATTAGAATTCAAAAATAAGCTTAGAATCAAAGACTACGCTTAAAACTAGAATACAAGCATAAACAGTTCGTTTTACAAGTTTGATTCAAATGTGTGAATGTTGTGGAATGAGTGTTGTTAGAAATGACATTTTGGTTTACTTTTATGACAACCCTAACACATATAATCGTCTCCATGTCATTAGAATTCAAAAATAAGCTTAGAATCAAAGAATAAGCTCAAAACTAGGATACATGCATACATAGTTCGTTTTACAAGTTTAATTCAAATGTGTGAATGTTGTGGAATGAGTGTTGTTAGAAGTGACATTTAGTTTACTTTTATGACAACCCTAACAAATATAATCGTCTCCATGTCATTAGAATTCAAAAATAAGCTTAGAATCGAAGAATAAGCTTAAAACTAGAATACAAGCATGCACAGTTCGTTTTACAAGTTTGATTCAAATGTGTGAATAATGTGGAATGAGTGTTGTTAGAAATGATATTTTGGTTTACTTTTATGAGAACCCTAACGCATATAATCGTCTCCATGTCATTAGAATTCAAAAATAAGCTTAGAATCAAAGACTACGCTTAAAACTAGAATACAAGCATAAACAGTTCGTTTTACAAGTTTGATTCAAATGTGTGAATGTTGTGGAATGAGTGTTGTTAGAAATGACATTTTGGTTTACTTTTATGACAACCCTAACACATATAATCGTCTCCATGTCATTAGAATTCAAAAATAAGCTTAGAATCAAAGAATAAGCTCAAAACTAGGATACATGCATACATAGTTCGTTTTACAAGTTTAATTCAAATGTGTGAATGTTGTGGAATGAGTGTTGTTAGAAGTGACATTTAGTTTACTTTTATGACAACCCTAACAAATATAATCGTCTCCATGTCATTAGAATTCAAAAATAAGCTTAGAATCGAAGAATAAGCTTAAAACTAGAATACAAGCATGCACAGTTCGTTTTACAAGTTTGATTCAAATGTGTGAATAATGTGGAATGAGTGTTGTTAGAAATGATATTTTGGTTTACTTTTATGAGAACCCTAACGCATATAATCGTCTCCATGTCATTAGAATTCAAAAATAAGCTTAGAATCAAAGACTACGCTTAAAACTAGAATACAAGCATAAACAGTTCGTTTTACAAGTTTGATTCAAATGTGTGAATGTTGTGGAATGAGTGTTGTTAGAAATGACATTTTGGTTTACTTTTATGACAACCCTAACACATATAATCGTCTCCATGTCATTAGAATTCAAAAATAAGCTTAGAATCAAAGAATAAGCTCAAAACTAGGATACATGCATACATAGTTCGTTTTACAAGTTTAATTCAAATGTGTGAATGTTGTGGAATGAGTGTTGTTAGAAGTGACATTTAGTTTACTTTTATGAGAACCCTAACGCATATAATCGTCTCCATGTCATTAGAATTCAAAAATAAGCTTAGAATCAAAGACTACGCTTAAAACTAGAATACAAACATAAACAGTTCGTTTTACAAGTTTGATTCAAATGTGTGAATGTTGTGGAATGAGTGTTGTTAGAAATGACATTTTGGTTTACTTTTATGAGAACCCTAACGCATATAATCGTCTCCATGTCATTAGAATTTAAAAATAAGCTTACAATCAAAGACTACGCTTAAAACTAGAATACAAGCATAAACAGTTCGTTTTACAAGTTTGATTCAAATGTGTGAATGTTGTGGAATGAGTGTTGTTAGAAATGACATTTGATTTACTTTTATGAGAACCCTAACCCATATAATCGTCTCCATGTCATTAGAATTCAAAAATAAGCTTAGAATCGAAGAATAAGCTCAAAAGTAGAATACAAGCATGCACAGTTCGTTTTACAAGTTTGATTCAAATGTGTGAACGTTGTGGAATGAGTGTGGTTAGAAATGACATTTGGTTTACTTTTATGAGAACCCTAACCCATATAATCGTCTCCATGTCATTAGAATTCAAAAATTAGCTTAGAATCGAAGAATAAGCTCAAAAGTAGAATACAAGCATGCACAGTTCGTTTTACAAGTTTGATTCAAATGTGTGAATAATGTGGAATGAGTGTTGTTAGAAATGATATTTTGGTTTACTTTTATGAGAACCCTAACGCATATAATCGTCTCCATGTCATTAGAATTCAAAAATAAGCTTAGAATCAAAGACTACGCTTAAAACTAGAATACAAGCATAAACAGTTCGTTTTACAAGTTTGATTCAAATGTGTGAATGTTGTGGAATGAGTGTTGTTAGAAATGACATTTGGTTTACTTTTATGACAAACCTAACACATATAATCGTCTCCATGTCATTAGAATTCAAAAATAAGCTTAGAATCGAAGAATAAGCTTAAAACTAGAATACAAGCATGCACAGTTCGTTTTACAAGTTTGATTCAAATGTGTGAATAATGTGGAATGAGTGTTGTTAGAAATGATATTTTGGTTTACTTTTATGAGAACCCTAACGCATATAATCGTCTCCATGTCATTAGAATTCAAAAATAAGCTTAGAATCAAAGACTACGCTTAAAACTAGAATACAAGCATAAACAGTTCGTTTTACAAGTTTGATTCAAATGTGTGAATGTTGTGGAATGAGTGTTGTTAGAAATGACATTTTGGTTTACTTTTATGACAACCCTAACACATATAATCGTCTCCATGTCATTAGAATTCAAAAATAAGCTTAGAATCAAAGAATAAGCTCAAAACTAGGATACATGCATACATAGTTCGTTTTACAAGTTTAATTCAAATGTGTGAATGTTGTGGAATGAGTGTTGTTAGAAGTGACATTTAGTTTACTTTTATGACAACCCTAACAAATATAATCGTCTCCATGTCATTAGAATTCAAAAATAAGCTTAGAATCGAAGAATAAGCTTAAAACTAGAATACAAGCATGCACAGTTCGTTTTACAAGTTTGATTCAAATGTGTGAATAATGTGGAATGAGTGTTGTTAGAAATGATATTTTGGTTTACTTTTATGAGAACCCTAACGCATATAATCGTCTCCATGTCATTAGAATTCAAAAATAAGCTTAGAATCAAAGACTACGCTTAAAACTAGAATACAAGCATAAACAGTTCGTTTTACAAGTTTGATTCAAATGTGTGAATGTTGTGGAATGAGTGTTGTTAGAAATGACATTTTGGTTTACTTTTATGACAACCCTAACACATATAATCGTCTCCATGTCATTAGAATTCAAAAATAAGCTTAGAATCAAAGAATAAGCTCAAAACTAGGATACATGCATACATAGTTCGTTTTACAAGTTTAATTCAAATGTGTGAATGTTGTGGAATGAGTGTTGTTAGAAGTGACATTTAGTTTACTTTTATGACAACCCTAACAAATATAATCGTCTCCATGTCATTAGAATTCAAAAATAAGCTTAGAATCGAAGAATAAGCTTAAAACTAGAATACAAGCATGCACAGTTCGTTTTACAAGTTTGATTCAAATGTGTGAATAATGTGGAATGAGTGTTGTTAGAAATGATATTTTGGTTTACTTTTATGAGAACCCTAACGCATATAATCGTCTCCATGTCATTAGAATTCAAAAATAAGCTTAGAATCAAAGACTACGCTTAAAACTAGAATACAAGCATAAACAGTTCGTTTTACAAGTTTGATTCAAATGTGTGAATGTTGTGGAATGAGTGTTGTTAGAAATGACATTTTGGTTTACTTTTATGACAACCCTAACACATATAATCGTCTCCATGTCATTAGAATTCAAAAATAAGCTTAGAATCAAAGAATAAGCTCAAAACTAGGATACATGCATACATAGTTCGTTTTACAAGTTTAATTCAAATGTGTGAATGTTGTGGAATGAGTGTTGTTAGAAGTGACATTTAGTTTACTTTTATGAGAACCCTAACGCATATAATCGTCTCCATGTCATTAGAATTCAAAAATAAGCTTAGAATCAAAGACTACGCTTAAAACTAGAATACAAACATAAACAGTTCGTTTTACAAGTTTGATTCAAATGTGTGAATGTTGTGGAATGAGTGTTGTTAGAAATGACATTTTGGTTTACTTTTATGAGAACCCTAACGCATATAATCGTCTCCATGTCATTAGAATTTAAAAATAAGCTTACAATCAAAGACTACGCTTAAAACTAGAATACAAGCATAAACAGTTCGTTTTACAAGTTTGATTCAAATGTGTGAATGTTGTGGAATGAGTGTTGTTAGAAATGACATTTGGTTTACTTTTATGACAACCCTAACACATATAATCGTCTCCTGTCATTAGAATTCAAAAATAAGCTTAGAATCGAAGAATAAGCTCAAAAGTAAAATACAAGCATGCACAGTTCGTTTTACAAGTTTGATTCTAATGTGTGAATGTTGTGGATTGAGTGTTGTTAGAAATGACATTTGATTTACTTTTATGAGAACCCTAACCCATATAATCGTCTCCATGTCATTAGAATTCAAAAATAAGCTTAGAATCGAAGAATAAGCTCAAAAGTAGAATACAAGCATGCACAGTTCGTTTTACAAGTTTGATTCAAATGCGTGAATGTTGTGGAATGAGTGTTGTTAGAAATGACATTTTGGTTTACTTTTATGAGAACCCTAATGCATATAATCGTCTCCATGTCATTAGAATTCAAAAATAAGCTTAGAATCGAAGAATAAGCTCAAAAGTAGAATACAAGCATGCACAGTTCGTTTTACAAGTTTGATTCAAATGTGTGAATGTTGTGGAATGAGTGTGGTTAGAAATGACATTTGGTTTACTTTTATGAGAACCCTAACACATATAATCGTCTCCATGTCATTAGAATTCAAAAATAAGCTTAGAATCAAAGAATAAGCTCAAAAGTAGAATACAAGCATGCACAGTTCGTTTTACAAGTTTGATTCAAATGTGTGAATATTGTGGAATGAGTGTGGTTAGAAATGACATTTGGTTTACTTTTATGAGAACCCTAACGCATATAATCGTCTCCATGTCATTAGAATTCAAAAATAAGCTTACAATCAAAGACTACGCTTAATACTAGAATACAAGTATAAACAGTTCGGTTTACAAGTTTGATTCAAATGTGTGAATGTTGTGGAATGAGTGTTGTTAGAAATGACATTTGGTTTACTTTTATGACAACCCTAACACATAATCGTCTCCATGTCATTAGAATTCAAAAATAAGCTTAGAATCAAAGAATAATTTCAAAAGTAGAATACAAGCATGCACAGTTCGTTTTACAAGTTTGATTCAAATGTGTGAATATTGTGGAAAGAGTTTGGTGAGAAATTACAATAGGTTTACTTTTATGACCACCCTAACACATATAATCGTCTCCATGTCATTAGAATTCAAAAATAAGCTTAGAATCAAAGAATAAGCTCAAAACTAGGATACATGCATGCAGAGTTCGTTTTACAAGTTTGATTCAAATGTGTGAATGTTGTGGAATGAGTGTTGTTAGAAATGACATTTTGGTTTAATATTATGACAACCCTAACACATATAATCGTCTCCATGTCATTAGAATTAAAATATAAGCTTAGAATAGAAGAATAAGCTCAAAAGTAGAATACAAGCATGCACAGTTTGTTTTACAAGTTTGATTCAAGTGTGTGAATGTTGTGGAATGAGTGTTGTTAGAAATGACATTTTGGTTTACTTTTATGACAACCCTAACACATATAATCGTCTCCATGTCATTAGAATTCAAAAATAAGCTTAGAATCAAAGAAGAAGCTCAAAACTAGGATACATGCATACATAGTTCGTTTTACAAGTTTAATTCAAATGTGTGAATGTTGTGGAATGAGTGTTGTTAGAAGTGACATTTCGTTTACTTTTATGACAACCCTAACAAATATAATCGTCTCCATGTCATTAGAATTCAAAAATAAGCTTAAAATCGAAGAATAAGCTCAAAAGTAAAATACAAGCATGCACAGTTTGTTTTACAAGTTTGATTCAAATGTGTGAATGTTGTGGAATGAGTGTTCTTAGAAATGACATTTTGGTTTACTTTTATGAGAACCCTAACGCATATAATCGTCTCCATGTCATTAGAATTTAAAAATAAGCTTACAATCAAAGACTACGCTTAAAACTAGAATACAAGCATAAACAGTTCGTTTTACAAGTTTGATTCAAATGTGTGAATGTTGTGGAATGAGTGTTGTTAGAAATGACATTTGGTTTACTTTTATGAGAACCCTAACCCATATAATCGTCTCCATGTCATTAGAATTCAAAAATAAGCTTAGAATCGAAGAATAAGCTCAAAAGTAGAATACAAGCATGCACAATTCGTTTTACAAGTTTGATTCAAATGTGTGAATGTTGTGGAATGAGTGTGGTTAGAAATGACATTTGGTTTACTTTTATGAGAACCCTAACGCATATAATCGTCTCCATGTCATTAGAATTCAAAAATAAGCTTACAATCAAAGACTACGCTTAATACTAGAATACAAGTATAAACAGTTCGGTTTACAAGTTTGATTCAAATGTGTGAATGTTGTGGAATGAGTGTTGTTAGAAATGACATTTGGTTTACTTTTATGACAACCCTAACACATAATCGTCTCCATGTCATTAGAATTCAAAAATAAGCTTAGAATCAAAGAATAATTTCAAAAGTAGAATACAAGCATGCACAGTTCGTTTTACAAGTTTGATTCAAATGTGTGAATATTGTGGAATGAGTGTTGTTACAAATGACATTTGATTTACTTTTATGACCACCCTAACACATATAATCGTCTCCATGTCATTAGAATTCAAAAATAAGCTTAGAATCGAAGAATAAGCTCAAAAGTAGAATACAAGCATGCACAGTTCGTTTTACAAGTTTGATTCAAATGTGTGAACGTTGTGGAATGAGTGTGGTTAGAAATGACATTTGGTTTACTTTTATGAGAACCCTAACCCATATAATCGTCTCCATGTCATTAGAATTCAAAAATTAGCTTAGAATCGAAGAATAAGCTCAAAAGTAGAATACAAGCATGCACAGTTCGTTTTACAAGTTTGATTCAAATGTGTGAATAATGTGGAATGAGTGTTGTTAGAAATGATATTTTGGTTTACTTTTATGAGAACCCTAACGCATATAATCGTCTCCATGTCATTAGAATTCAAAAATAAGCTTAGAATCAAAGACTACGCTTAAAACTAGAATACAAGCATAAACAGTTCGTTTTACAAGTTTGATTCAAATGTGTGAATGTTGTGGAATGAGTGTTGTTAGAAATGACATTTGGTTTACTTTTATGACAAACCTAACACATATAATCGTCTCCATGTCATTAGAATTCAAAAATAAGCTTAGAATCGAAGAATAAGCTTAAAACTAGAATACAAGCATGCACAGTTCGTTTTACAAGTTTGATTCAAATGTGTGAATAATGTGGAATGAGTGTTGTTAGAAATGATATTTTGGTTTACTTTTATGAGAACCCTAACGCATATAATCGTCTCCATGTCATTAGAATTCAAAAATAAGCTTAGAATCAAAGACTACGCTTAAAACTAGAATACAAGCATAAACAGTTCGTTTTACAAGTTTGATTCAAATGTGTGAATGTTGTGGAATGAGTGTTGTTAGAAATGACATTTTGGTTTACTTTTATGAAAACCCTAACACATATAATCGTCTCCATGTCATTAGAATTCAAAAATAAGCTTAGAATCAAAGAATAAGCTCAAAACTAGGATACATGCATACATAGTTCGTTTTACAAGTTTAATTCAAATGTGTGAATGTTGTGGAATGAGTGTTGTTAGAAGTGACATTTAGTTTACTTTTATCACAACCCTAACAAATATAATCGTCTCCATGTCATTAGAATTCAAAAATAAGCTTAAAATCGAAGAATAAGCTCAAAAGCAAAATACAAGCATGCACAGTTTGTTTTACAAGTTTGATTCAAATGTGTGAATGTTGTGGAATGAGTGTTGTTAGAAATGACATTTTGATTTACTTTTATGAGAACCCTAACGCATATAATCGTCTCCATGTCATTAGAATTTAAAAATAAGCTTACAATCAAAGACTACGCTTAAAACTAGAATACAAGCATAAACAGTTCGTTTTACAAGTTTAATTCAAATGTGTGAATGTTGTGGAATGAGTGTGGTTAGAAATGACATTTGGTTTACTTTTATGAGAACCCTAACACATATAATCGTCTCCATGTCATTAGAATTCAAAAATAAGCTTAGAATCAAAGAATAAGCTCAAAAGTAGAATACAAGCATGCACAGTTCGTTTTACAAGTTTGATTCAAATGTGTGAATGTTGTGGAATGAGTGTTGTTAGAAATGACATTTGGTTTACTTTTATAACAACCCTAACACATATAATCGTCTCCTGTCATTAGAATTCAAAAATAAGCTTAGAATCGAAGAATAAGCTCAAAAGTAGAATACAAGCATGCACAGTTCGTTTTACAAGTTTGATTCTAATGTCTGAATGTTGTGGAATGAGTGTGGTTAGAAATGACATTTGGTTTACTTTTATGAGAACCCTAACACATATAATCGTCTCCATGTCATTAGAATTCAAAAATAAGCTTAGAATCAAAGAATAATTTCAAAAGTAGAATACAAGCATGCACAGTTCGTTTTACAAGTTTGATTCAAATGTGTGAATATTGTGGAAAGAGTTTGGTTAGAAATTACAATAGGTTTACTTTTATGACAACCCTAACAAATATAATCGTCTCCATGTCATTAGAATTCAAAAATAAGCTTAAAATCGAAGAATAAGCTCAAAAGTAAAATACAAGCATGCACAGTTTGTTTTACAAGTTTGATTCAAATGTGTGAATGTTGTGGAATGAGTGTTGTTAGAAATGACATTTTGGTTTACTTTTATGAGAACCCTAACGCATATAATCGTCTCCATGTCATTAGAATTTAAAAATAAGCTTACAATCAAAGACTACGCTTAAAACTAGAATACAAGCATAAACAGTTCGTTTTACAAGTTTGATTCAAATGTGTGAATGTTGTGGAATGAGTGTTGTTAGAAATGACATTTGGTTTACTTTTAGGAGACCCCTAACACATATAATCGTCTCCATGTCATTAGAATTCAAAAATAAGCTTAGAATCAAAGAATAAGCTCAAAAGTAGAATACAAGCATGCTAAGTTCGTTTTACAAGTTTGATTCAAATGTGTGAATGTTGTGGAATGAGTGTTGTTAGAAATGACATTTGGTTTACTTTTATGACAAACCTAACACATATAATCGTCTCCATGTCATTAGAATTCAAAAATAAGCTTAGAATCAAAGAATAATTTCAAAAGTAGAATACAAGCATGCACAGTTCGTTTTACAAGTTTGATTCAAATGTGTGAATGTTGTGGAATGAGTGTTGTTAGAAATGACATTTGGTTTACTTTTATGACAACCCTAACACATATAATCGTCTCCTGTCATTAGAATTCAAAAATAAGCTTAGAATCGAAGAATAAGCTCAAAAGTAAAATACAAGCATGCACAGTTCGTTTTACAAGTTTGATTCTAATGTGTGAATGTTGTGGATTGAGTGTTGTTAGAAATGACATTTGATTTACTTTTATGAGAACCCTAACACATATAATCGTCTCCATGTCATTAGAATTCAAAAATAAGCTTAGAATCAAAGAATAAGCTCAAAAGTAGAATACAAGCATGCACAGTTCGTTTTACAAGTTTGATTCAAATGTGTGAATATTGTGGAATGAGTGTGGTTAGAAATGACATTTGGTTTACTTTTATGAGAACCCTAACGCATATAATCGTCTCCATGTGATTAGAATTCAAAAATAAGCTTACAATCAAAGACTACGCTTAATACTAGAATACAAGTATAAACAGTTCGGTTTACAAGTTTGATTCAAATGTGTGAATGTTGTGGAATGAGTGTTGTTAGAAATGACATTTGGTTTACTTTTATGACAACCCTAACACATAATCGTCTCCATGTCATTAGAATTCAAAAATAAGCTTAGAATCAAAGAATAATTTCAAAAGTAGAATACAAGCATGCACAGTTCGTTTTACAAGTTTGATTCAAATGTGTGAATATTGTGGAAAGAGTTTGGTTAGAAATTACAATAGGTTTACTTTTATGACCACCCTAACACATATAATCGTCTCCATGTCATTAGAATTCAAAAATAAGCTTAGAATCAAAGAATAAGCTCAAAACTAGGATACATGCATGCATAGTTCGTTTTACAAGTTTGATTCAAATGTGTGAATGTTGTGGAATGAGTGTTGTTAGAAATGACATTTTCGTTTAATATTATGACAACCCTAACACATATAATCGTCTCCATGTCATTAGAATTAAAATATAAGCTTAGAATAGAAGAATAAGCTCAAAAGTAGAATACAAGCATGCACAGTTTGTTTTACAAGTTTGATTCAAGTGTGTGAATGTTGTGGAATGAGTGTTGTTAGAAATGACATTTTGGTTTACTTTTATGACAACCCTAACACATATAATCGTCTCCATGTCATTAGAATTCAAAAATAAGCTTAGAATCAAAGAATAAGCTCAAAACTAGGATACATGCATACATAGTTCGTTTTACAAGTTTAATTCAAATGTGTGAATGTTGTGGAATGAGTGTTGTTAGAAGTGACATTTCGTTTACTTTTATGACAACCCTAACAAATATAATCGTCTCCATGTCATTAGAATTCAAAAATAAGCTTAAAATCGAAGAATAAGCTCAAAAATAAAATACAAGCATGCACAGTTTGTTTTACAAGTTTGATTCAAATGTGTGAATGTTGTGGAATGAGTGTTCTTAGAAATGACATTTTGGTTTACTTTTATGAGAACCCTAACGCATATAATCGTCTCCATGTCATCAGAATTCAAAAATAAGCTTACAATCAAAGACTACGCTTAAAACTAGAATACAAGCATAAACAGTTCGTTTTACAAGTTTGATTCAAATGTGTGAATGTTGTGGAATGAGTGTTCTTAGAAATGACATTTTGGTTTACTTTTATGAGAACCCTAACGCATATAATCGTCTCCATGTCATTAGAATTCAAAAATAAGCTTAGAATCAAAGACTACAGTTAAAACTAGAATACAAGCATAAACAGTTCGTTTTACAAGTTTGATTCAAATGTGTGAATGTTGTGGAATGAGTGTTGTTACAAATGACATTTGATTTACTTTTATGACAACCCTAACCCATATAATCGTCTCCATGTCATTAGAATTCAAAAATAAGCTTAGAATCGAAGAATAAGCTCAAAAGTAGAATACAAGCATGCACAGTTCGTTTTACAAGTTTGATTCTAATGTGTGAATGTTGTGGAATGAGTGTTGTTACAAATGACATTTGATTTACTTTTATGAGAACCCTAACCCATATAATCGTCTCCATGTCATTAGAATTCAAAAATAAGCTTAGAATCGAAGAATAAGCTCAAAAGTAGAATACAAGCATGCACAGTTCGTTTTACAAGTTTGATTCAAATGTGTGAACGTTGTGGAATGAGTGTGGTTAGAAATGACATTTGGTTTACTTTTATGAGAACCCTAACCCATATAATCGTCTCCATGTCATTAGAATTCAAAAATTAGCTTAGAATCGAAGAATAAGCTCAAAAGTAGAATACAAGCATGCACAGTTCGTTTTACAAGTTTGATTCAAATGTGTGAATAATGTGGAATGAGTGTTGTTAGAAATGATATTTTGGTTTACTTTTATGAGAACCCTAACGCATATAATCGTCTCCATGTCATTAGAATTCAAAAATAAGCTTAGAATCAAAGACTACGCTTAAAACTAGAATACAAGCATAAACAGTTCGTTTTACAAGTTTGATTCAAATGTGTGAATGTTGTGGAATGAGTGTTGTTAGAAATGACATTTGGTTTACTTTTATGACAAACCTAACACATATAATCGTCTCCATGTCATTAGAATTCAAAAATAAGCTTAGAATCGAAGAATAAGCTTAAAACTAGAATACAAGCATGCACAGTTCGTTTTACAAGTTTGATTCAAATGTGTGAATAATGTGGAATGAGTGTTGTTAGAAATGATATTTTGGTTTACTTTTATGAGAACCCTAACGCATATAATCGTCTCCATGTCATTAGAATTCAAAAATAAGCTTAGAATCAAAGACTACTCTTAAAACTAGAATACAAGCATAAACAGTTCGTTTTACAAGTTTGATTCAAATGTGTGAATGTTGTGGAATGAGTGTTGTTAGAAATGACATTTTGGTTTACTTTTATGAAAACCCTAACACATATAATCGTCTCCATGTCATTAGAATTCAAAAATAAGCTTAGAATCAAAGAATAAGCTCAAAACTAGGATACATGCATACATAGTTCGTTTTACAAGTTTAATTCAAATGTGTGAATGTTGTGGAATGAGTGTTGTTAGAAGTGACATTTAGTTTACTTTTATGACAACCCTAACAAATATAATAGTCTCCATGTCATTAGAATTCAAAAATAAGCTTAAAATCGAAGAATAAGCTCAAAAGCAAAATACAAGCATGCACAGTTTGTTTTACAAGTTTGATTCAAATGTGTGAATGTTGTGGAATGAGTGTTGTTAGAAATGACATTTTGATTTACTTTTATGAGAACCCTAACGCATATAATCGTCTCCATGTCATTAGAATTTAAAAATAAGCTTACAATCAAAGACTACGCTTAAAACTAGAATACAAGCATAAACAGTTCGTTTTACAAGTTTGATTCAAATGTGTGAATGTTTTGGAACGAGTGTGGTTAGAAATGACATTTGGTTTACTTTTATGAGAACCCTAACACATATAATCGTCTCCATGTCATTAGAATTCAAAAATAAGCTTAGAATCAAAGAATAAGCTCAAAAGTAGAATACAAGCATGCACAGTTCGTTTTACAAGTTTGATTCAAATGTGTGAATATTGTGGAATGAGTGTGGTTAGAAATGACATTTGGTTTACTTTTATGAGAACCCTAACGCATATAATCGTCTCCATGTCATTAGAATTCAAAAATAAGGTTACAATCAAAGACTACGCTTAATACTAGAATACAAGTATAAACAGTTCGGTTTACAAGTTTGATTCAAATGTGTGAATGTTGTGGAATGAGTGTTGTTAGAAATGACATTTGGTTTACTTTTATGACAACCCTAACACATAATCGTCTCCATGTCATTAGAATTCAAAAATAAGCTTAGAATCAAAGAATAATTTCAAAAGTAGAATACAAGTATGCACAGTTCGTTTTACAAGTTTGATTCAAATGTGTGAATATTGTGGAAAGAGTTTGGTTAGAAATTACAATAGGTTTACTTTTATGACCACCCTAACACATATAATCGTCTCCATGTCATTAGAATTCAAAAATAAGCTTAGAATCAAAGAATAAGCTCAAAACTAGGATACATGCATGCATAGTTCGTTTTACAAGTTTGATTCAAATGTGTGAATGTTGTGGAATGAGTGTTGTTAGAAATGACATTTTGGTTTATTATTATGACAACCCTAACACATATAATCGTCTCCATGTCATTAGAATTAAAATATAAGCTTAGAATAGAAGAATAAGCTCAAAAGTAGAATACAAGCATGCACAGTTTGTTTTACAAGTTTGATTCAAGTGTGTGAATGTTGCAGAATGAGTGTTGTTAGAAATGACATTTTGGTTTACTTTTATGACAACCCTAACACATATAATCGTCTCCATGTCATTAGAATTCAAAAATAAGCTTAGAATCAAAGAATAAGCTCAAAACTAGGATACATGCATACATAGTTCGTTTTACAAGTTTAATTCAAATGTGTGAATGTTGTGGAATGAGTGTTGTTAGAAGTGACATTTAGTTTACTTTTATGACAACCCTAACAAATATAATCGTCTCCATGTCATTAGAATTCAAAAATAAGCTTAAAATCGAAGAATAAGCTCAAAAGCAAAATACAAGCATGCACAGTTTGTTTTACAAGTTTGATTCAAATGTGTGAATGTTGTGGAATGAGTGTTGTTAGAAATGACATTTTGGTTTACTTTTATGAGAACCCTAACGCATGTAATCGTCTCCATGTCATTAGAATTTAAAAATAAGCTTACAATCAAAGACTACGCTTAAAACTAGAATACAAGCATAAACAGTTCGTTTTACAAGTTTGATTCAAATGTGTGAATGTTGTGGAATGAGTGTTGTTAGAAATGACATTTGGTTTACTTTTATGACAACCCTAACACATATAATCGTCTCCATGTCATTAGAATTCAAAAATAAGCTTAGAATCAAAGAATAAGCTCAAAAGTAGAATACAAGCATGCACAGTTCGTTTTAAGAGTTTGATTCAAATGTGTGAATGTTGTGGAATGAGTGTGGTTAGAAATGACATTTGGTTTACTTTTATGAGAACCCTAACACATATAATCGTCTCCATGTCATTAGAATTCAAAAATAAGCTTAGAATCAAAGAATAAGCTCAAAAGTAGAATACAAGCATGCACAGTTCGTTTTACAAGTTTGATTCAAATGTGTGAATGTTGTGGAATGAGTGTGGTTAGAAATGACATTTGGTTTACTTTTATGAGAACCCTAACACATATAATCGTCTCCATGTCATTAGAATTCAAAAATAAGCTTAGAATCAAAGAATAAGCTCAAAAGTAGAATACAAGCATGCACAGTTCGTTTTACAAGTTTGATTCAAATGTGTGAATGTTGTGGAATGAGTGTGGTTAGAAATGACATTTGGTTTACTTTTATGAGAACCCTAACACATATAATCGTCTCCATGTCATTAGAATTCAAAAATAAGCTTAGAATCAAAGAATAAGCTCAAAAGTAGAATACAAGCATGCACAGTTCGTTTTACAAGTTTGATTCAAATGTGTGAATATTGTGGAATGAGTGTGGTTAGAAATGACATTTGGTTTACTTTTATGAGAACCCTAACGCATATAATCGTCTCCATGTCATTAGAATTCAAAAATAAGCTTAGAATCAAAGAATAAGCTCAAAACTAGGATACATGCATGCATAGTTCGTTTTACAAGTTTGATTCAAATGTGTGAATGTTGTGGAATGAGTGTTGTTAGAAATGACATTTTCGTTTAATATTATGACAACCCTAACACATATAATCGTCTCCATGTCATTAGAATTAAAATATAAACTTAGAATAGAAGAATAAGCTCAAAAGTAGAATACAAGCATGCACAGTTTGTTTTACAAGTTTGATTCAAGTGTGTGAATGTTGTGGAATGAGTGTTGTTAGAAATGACATTTTGGTTTACTTTTATGACAACCCTAACACATATAATCGTCTCCATGTCATTAGAATTCAAAAATAAGCTTAGAATCAAAGAATAAGCTCAAAACTAGGATACATGCATACATAGTTCGTTTTACAAGTTTAATTCAAATGTGTGAATGTTGTAGAATGAGTGTTGTTAGAAGTGACATTTCGTTTACTTTTATGACAACCCTAACAAATATAATCGTCTCCATGTCATTAGAATTCAAAAATAAGCTTAAAATCGAAGAATAAGCTCAAAAGTAAAATACAAGCATGCACAGTTTGTTTTACAAGTTTGATTCAAATGTGTGAATGTTGTGGAATGAGTGTTGTTAGAAATGACATTTTGGTTTACTTTTATGAGAACCCTAACGCATATAATCGTCTCCATGTCATTAGAATTCAAAAATAAGCTTACAATCAAAGACTACGCTTAAAACTAGAATACAAGCATAAACAGTTCGTTTTACAAGTTTGATTCAAATGTGTGAATGTTGTGGAATGAGTGTTGTTAGAAAAGACATTTGGTTTACTTTTATGACAACCCTAACACATATAATCGTCTCCTGTCATTAGAATTCAAAAATAAGCTTAGAATCGAAGAATAAGCTCAAAAGTAAAATACAAGCATGCACAGTTCGTTTTACAAGTTTGATTCTAATGTGTGAATGTTGTGGAATGAGTGTTGTTAGAAATGACATTTGATTTACTTTTATGAGAACCCTAACCCATATAATCGTCTCCATGTCATTAGAATTCAAAAATAAGCTTAGAATCGAAGAATAAGCTCAAAAGTAGAATACAAGCATGCACAGTTCGTTTTACAAGTTTGATTCAAATGTGTGAATGTTGTGGAATGAGTGTTGTTAGAAATGACATTTTGGTTTACTTTTATGAGAACCCTAACGCATATAATCGTCTCCATGTCATTAGAATTCAAAAATAAGCTTAGAATCAAAGACTACGCTTAAAACTAGAATACAAGCATAAACAGTTCGTTTTACAAGTTTGATTCAAATGTGTGAATGTTGTGGGATGAGTGTTGTTAGAAATGACATTTGGTTTACTTTTATGACAACCCTAACACATATAATCGTCTCCTGTCATTAGAATTCAAAAATAAGCTTAGAATCGAAGAATAAGCTCAAAAGTAAAATACAAGCATGCACAGTTCGTTTTACAAGTTTGATTCTAATGTGTGAATGTTGTGGACTGAGTGTTGTTAGAAATGACATTTGGTTTACTTTTATGAGAACCCTAACACATATAATCGTCTCCATGTCATTAGAATTCAAAAATAAGCTTAGAATCAAATAATAAGCTCAAAAGTAGAATACAAGCATTCACAGTTCGTTTTACAAGTTTGATTCAAATGTGTGAATATTGTGGAATGAGTGTGGTTAGAAATGACATTTGGTTTACTTTTATGAGAACCCTAACGCATATAATCGTCTCCATGTCATTAGAATTCAAAAATAAGCTTACAATCAAAGAATAAGTTCAAAACTAGGATACATGCATGCATAGTTCGTTTTACAAGTTTGATTCAAATGTGTGAATGTTGTGGAATGAGTGTTGTTAGAAATGACATTTTGGTTTAATATTATGACAACCCTAACACATATAATCGTCTCCATGTCATCAGAATTAAAATATAAGCTTAGAATAGAAGAATAAGCTCAAAAGTAGAATACAAGCATGCACAGTTTGTTTTACAAGTTTGATTCAAGTGTGTGAATGTTGTGGAATGAGTGTTGTTAAAAATGACATTTTGGTTTACTTTTATGACAACCCTAACACATATAATCGTCTCCATGTCATTAGAATTCAAAAATAAGCTTAGAATCAAAGAATAAGCTCAAAACTAGGATACATGCATGCATAGTTCGTTTTACAAGTTTAATTCAAATGTGTGAATGTTGTGGAATGAGTGTTGTTAGAAGTGACATTTCGTTTACTTTAATGACAACCCTAACAAATATAATCGTCTCCATGTCATTAGAATTCAAAAATAAGCTTAGAATCGAAGAATAAGCTCAAAAGTAAAATACAAGCATGCACAGTTTGTTTTACAAGTTTGATTCAAATGTGTGAATGTTGTGGAATGAGTGTTGTTAGAAATGACATTTTGGTTTACTTTTATGACAACCCTAACACATATAATCGTCTCCATGTCATTAGAATTCAAAAATAAGCTTAGAATCAAAGAATAAGCTCAAAACTAGGATACATGCATACATAGTTCGTTTTACAAGTTTAATTCAAATGTGTGAATGTTGTAGAATGAGTGTTGTTAGAAGTGACATTTCGTTTACTTTTATGACAACCCTAACAAATATAATCGTCTCCATGTCATTAGAATTCAAAAATAAGCTTAAAATCGAAGAATAAGCTCAAAAGTAAAATACAAGCATGCACAGTTTGTTTTACAAGTTTGATTCAAATGTGTGAATGTTGTGGAATGAGTGTTGTTAGAAATGACATTTTCGTTTAATATTATGACAACCCTAACACATATAATCGTCTCCATGTCATTAGAATTAAAATATAAACTTAGAATAGAAGAATAAGCTCAAAAGTAGAATACAAGCATGCACAGTTTGTTTTACAAGTTTGATTCAAGTGTGTGAATGTTGTGGAATGAGTGTTGTTAGAAATGACATTTTGGTTTACTTTTATGACAACCCTAACACATATAATCGTCTCCATGTCATTAGAATTCAAAAATAAGCTTAGAATCAAAGAATAAGCTCAAAACTAGGATACATGCATACATAGTTCGTTTTACAAGTTTAATTCAAATGTGTGAATGTTGTAGAATGAGTGTTGTTAGAAGTGACATTTCGTTTACTTTTATGACAACCCTAACAAATATAATCGTCTCCATGTCATTAGAATTCAAAAATAAGCTTAAAATCGAAGAATAAGCTCAAAAGTAAAATACAAGCATGCACAGTTTGTTTTACAAGTTTGATTCAAATGTGTGAATGTTGTGGAATGAGTGTTGTTAGAAATGACATTTTGGTTTACTTTTATGAGAACCCTAACGCATATAATCGTCTCCATGTCATTAGAATTCAAAAATAAGCTTACAATCAAAGACTACGCTTAAAACTAGAATACAAGCATAAACAGTTCGTTTTACAAGTTTGATTCAAATGTGTGAATGTTGTGGAATGAGTGTTGTTAGAAAAGACATTTGGTTTACTTTTATGACAACCCTAACACATATAATCGTCTCCTGTCATTAGAATTCAAAAATAAGCTTAGAATCGAAGAATAAGCTCAAAAGTAAAATACAAGCATGCACAGTTCGTTTTACAAGTTTGATTCTAATGTGTGAATGTTGTGGAATGAGTGTTGTTAGAAATGACATTTGATTTACTTTTATGAGAACCCTAACCCATATAATCGTCTCCATGTCATTAGAATTCAAAAATAAGCTTAGAATCGAAGAATAAGCTCAAAAGTAGAATACAAGCATGCACAGTTCGTTTTACAAGTTTGATTCAAATGTGTGAATGTTGTGGAATGAGTGTTGTTAGAAATGACATTTTGGTTTACTTTTATGAGAACCCTAACGCATATAATCGTCTCCATGTCATTAGAATTCAAAAATAAGCTTAGAATCAAAGACTACGCTTAAAACTAGAATACAAGCATAAACAGTTCGTTTTACAAGTTTGATTCAAATGTGTGAATGTTGTGGGATGAGTGTTGTTAGAAATGACATTTGGTTTACTTTTATGACAACCCTAACACATATAATCGTCTCCTGTCATTAGAATTCAAAAATAAGCTTAGAATCGAAGAATAAGCTCAAAAGTAAAATACAAGCATGCACAGTTCGTTTTACAAGTTTGATTCTAATGTGTGAATGTTGTGGACTGAGTGTTGTTAGAAATGACATTTGGTTTACTTTTATGAGAACCCTAACACATATAATCGTCTCCATGTCATTAGAATTCAAAAATAAGCTTAGAATCAAATAATAAGCTCAAAAGTAGAATACAAGCATTCACAGTTCGTTTTACAAGTTTGATTCAAATGTGTGAATATTGTGGAATGAGTGTGGTTAGAAATGACATTTGGTTTACTTTTATGAGAACCCTAACGCATATAATCGTCTCCATGTCATTAGAATTCAAAAATAAGCTTACAATCAAAGAATAAGTTCAAAACTAGGATACATGCATGCATAGTTCGTTTTACAAGTTTGATTCAAATGTGTGAATGTTGTGGAATGAGTGTTGTTAGAAATGACATTTTGGTTTAATATTATGACAACCCTAACACATATAATCGTCTCCATGTCATCAGAATTAAAATATAAGCTTAGAATAGAAGAATAAGCTCAAAAGTAGAATACAAGCATGCACAGTTTGTTTTACAAGTTTGATTCAAGTGTGTGAATGTTGTGGAATGAGTGTTGTTAAAAATGACATTTTGGTTTACTTTTATGACAACCCTAACACATATAATCGTCTCCATGTCATTAGAATTCAAAAATAAGCTTAGAATCAAAGAATAAGCTCAAAACTAGGATACATGCATGCATAGTTCGTTTTACAAGTTTAATTCAAATGTGTGAATGTTGTGGAATGAGTGTTGTTAGAAGTGACATTTCGTTTACTTTTATGACAACCCTAACAAATATAATCGTCTCCATGTCATT
This sequence comes from Spergularia bocconei, assembly GCA_963457585.1. NCBI lineage: Eukaryota > Viridiplantae > Streptophyta > Magnoliopsida > Caryophyllales > Caryophyllaceae > Spergularia > Spergularia bocconei. The sequence continues at coordinate 12,164,866 of OY734956.1, forward strand.
AGAATTCAAAAATAAGCTTAGAATCGAAGAATAAGCTCAAAAGTAAAATACAAGCATGCACAGTTTGTTTTACAAGTTTGATTCAAATGTGTGAATGTTGTGGAATGAGTGTTGTTAGAAATGACATTTGGTTTACTTTTATGACAACCCTAACACATATAATCGTCTCCTGTCATTAGAATTCAAAAATAAGCTTAGAATCGAAGAATAAGCTCAAAAGTAAAATACAAGCATGCACCCTAACACATATAATCGTCTTTAGGAACCACCCTAACACATATAATTGTCTCCATGTCATTAGAATTCGAAATAAGCTTAGAAATAGAAAACAAGTATGTACAGTTCGTTTTTCAAGTTTGATTCAAATATGTGAATGTTGTGGAATGAGTATGGTTAGAAATGATATTAGGTTTACTTTCATGACCACCCTAACACATATAATCGTCTCCATGTCATTAGAATTCAAAAATAAGCTTAGAATCTAAGAATATGTTTAAAAGTAGAATACAAGCATGCATAGTTCGTTTTACAAGTTTGATTCAAATGTGTGAATGTTGTGGAATGAGTGTGGTTAGAAACGACAATTGGTTTACTTTTATGACAACCCTAACACATATAATCGTCTCCATGTCATTAGAATTCAAAAATAAGCTTATAATCTAAGAATATGTTTAAAAGTAGAATACAAGCATGCACAGTTCGTTTTACAAGTTTGATTCAAATGTGTGAATGATGTGGAATGAGTGTGGTTAGAAATGACAATTGGTTTACTTTTAGGAACCACCCTAACACATATAATTGTCTCCATGTCATTAGAATTCGAAATAAGCTTAGAAATAGAAAACAAGTATGTACAGTTCGTTTTACAAGTTTGATTCAAATATGTGAATGTTGTGGAATGAGTATGGTTAGAAATGATATTAGGTTTACTTTCATGACTACCCTAACACATATAATCGTCTCCATGTCATTAGAATTCAAAAATAAGCTTAGAATGAAAGAATAAGCTTAAAAGTCGAATACAAGCGTGCACTGTTCGTTTTACAAGTTTGATTCAAATGTGTGAATGTTGTGGAATGAGTGTGGTTAGAAATGACATTTGGTTTACTTTTATGACCACCCTAACACATATAATCGTCTCCATGTCATTAGAATTCAAAAATAAGCTTAGAATCAAAGAAGAAACTTAAAAGTAGAATACAAGCCTCCACAGTTCGTTTTACAAGTTTGATTCAAATGTTTGAATGTTGTGGAATGAGTGTGGTTAGAAATGACAATTGGTTTACTTTTATGACCACCCTAACACATAGAATCGTCTCCATCTCATTAGAATTCAAAAATAAGCTTAGAATCAAAGAATAAGCATAAAAGTAGAATACAAGCATACACAGTTCGTTTTACAAGTTTGATTCAAATATATGAATGTTGTGTAATGAGTGTGGTTAGAAATGACATTTGGTTTACTTTTATGACAATTCAACACATATAATCGTCTCCATGTCATTAGAATTCAAAAATAAGCTTAGAATCAAAGAATAAGCTTAAAAGTAGAATACAAGCATGAATAGTTCGTTTTACAAGCTTGATTCAAATGTGTGAATGTTGTGGAATGAGTGTGGTTAGAAATGACATTTGGTTTACTTTTAAGACAACCCTAACACATATATTCGTCTCCATGTCATTAGAATTCAAAAATAAGCTTAGAATCGAAGAATAAGCTCAAAAGTAGAATACAAGCATGCACAGTTCGTTTTACAAGTTTGATTCAAATGTGTGAATGTTGTGGAATGAGTGTGGTTAGAAATGACATTTGGTTCACTTTTATGACAACCCTAAGACATATAATCGTCTCCATGTCATTAGAATTCAAAAATAAGCTTACAATCAAAGACTACGCTTAAAACTAGAATACAAGCATAAACAGTTCGTTTTACAAGTTTGATTCAAATGTGTGAATGTTGTGGAATGAGTGTTGTTAGAAATGACATTTGGTTTACTTTTATGAGAACCCTAACGCATATAATCGTCTCCATGTCATTAGAATTCAAAAATAAGCTTACAATCAAAGACTACGCTTAAAACTAGAATAAAAGCATAAACAGTTCGTTTTACAAGTTTGATTCAAATGTGTGAATGTTGTGGAATGAGTGTTGTTAGAAATGACATTTGGTTTACTTTTATGACAACCCTAACACATATAATCGTCTCCTGTCATTAGAATTCAAAAATAAGCTTAGAATCGAAGAATAAGCTCAAAAGTAAAATACAAGCATGCACAGTTCGTTTTACAAGTTTGATTCTAATGTGTGAATGTTGTGGAATGAGTGTTGTTAGAAATGACATTTGATTTACTTTTATGAGAACCCTAACCCATATAATCGTCTCCATGTCATTAGAATTCAAAAATAAGCTTAGAATCGAAGAATAAGCTCAAAAGTAGAATACAAGCATGCACAGTTCGTTTTACAAGTTTGATTCAAATGTGTGAATGTTGTGGAATGAGTGTTGTTAGAAATGACATTTTGGTTTACTTTTATGAGAACCCTAACGCATATAATCGTCTCCATGTCATTAGAATTCAAAAATAAGCTTAGAATCAAAGACTACGCTTAAAACTAGAATACAAGCATAAACAGTTCGTTTTACAAGTTTGATTCAAATGTGTGAATGTTGTGGGATGAGTGTTGTTAGAAATGACATTTGGTTTACTTTTATGACAACCCTAACACATATAATCGTCTCCTGTCATTAGAATTCAAAAATAAGCTTAGAATCGAAGAATAAGCTCAAAAGTAAAATACAAGCATGCACAGTTCGTTTTACAAGTTTGATTCTAATGTGTGAATGTTGTGGACTGAGTGTTGTTAGAAATGACATTTGGTTTACTTTTATGAGAACCCTAACACATATAATCGTCTCCATGTCATTAGAATTCAAAAATAAGCTTAGAATCAAATAATAAGCTCAAAAGTAGAATACAAGCATTCACAGTTCGTTTTACAAGTTTGATTCAAATGTGTGAATATTGTGGAATGAGTGTGGTTAGAAATGACATTTGGTTTACTTTTATGAGAACCCTAACGCATATAATCGTCTCCATGTCATTAGAATTCAAAAATAAGCTTACAATCAAAGAATAAGTTCAAAACTAGGATACATGCATGCATAGTTCGTTTTACAAGTTTGATTCAAATGTGTGAATGTTGTGGAATGAGTGTTGTTAGAAATGACATTTTGGTTTAATATTATGACAACCCTAACACATATAATCGTCTCCATGTCATCAGAATTAAAATATAAGCTTAGAATAGAAGAATAAGCTCAAAAGTAGAATACAAGCATGCACAGTTTGTTTTACAAGTTTGATTCAAGTGTGTGAATGTTGTGGAATGAGTGTTGTTAAAAATGACATTTTGGTTTACTTTTATGACAACCCTAACACATATAATCGTCTCCATGTCATTAGAATTCAAAAATAAGCTTAGAATCAAAGAATAAGCTCAAAACTAGGATACATGCATGCATAGTTCGTTTTACAAGTTTAATTCAAATGTGTGAATGTTGTGGAATGAGTGTTGTTAGAAGTGACATTTCGTTTACTTTTATGACAACCCTAACAAATATAATCGTCTCCATGTCATTAGAATTCAAAAATAAGCTTAGAATCGAAGAATAAGCTCAAAAGTAAAATACAAGCATGCACAGTTTGTTTTACAAGTTTGATTCAAATGTGTGAATGTTGTGGAATGAGTGTTGTTAGAAATGACATTTGGTTTACTTTTATGACAACCCTAACACATATAATCGTCTCCTGTCATTAGAATTCAAAAATAAGCTTAGAATCGAAGAATAAGCTCAAAAGTAAAATACAAGCATGCACCCTAACACATATAATCGTCTTTAGGAACCACCCTAACACATATAATTTTCTCCATGTCATTAGAATTCGAAATAAGCTTAGAAATAGAAAACAAGTATGTACAGTTCGTTTTTCAAGTTTGATTCAAATATGTGAATGTTGTGGAATGAGTATGGTTAGAAATGATATTAGGTTTACTTTCATGACCACCCTAACACATATAATCGTCTCCATGTCATTAGAATTCAAAAATAAGCTTAGAATGAAAGAATAAGCTTAAAAGTCGAATACAAGCGTGCACTGTTCGTTTTACAAGTTTGATTCAAATGTGTGAATGTTGTGGAATGAGTGTTGTTAGAAATGACATTTGGTTTACTTTTATGACCACCCTAACACATATAATCGTCTCCATGTCATTAGAATTCAAAAATAAGTTTAGAATCAAAGAAGAAACTTAAAAGTAGAATACAAGCCTCCACAGTTCGTTTTACAAGTTTGATTCAAATGTTTGAATGTTGTGGAATGAGTGTGGTTAGAAATGACAATTGGTTTACTTTTATGACCACCCTAACACATATAATCGTCTCCATGTCATTAGAATTCAAAAATAAGCTTAGAATCAAAGAATAAGCATAAAAGTAGAATACAAGCATACACAGTTCGTTTTACAAGTTTGATTCAAATATATGAATGTTGTGTAATGAGTGTGGTTAGAAATGACATTTGGTTTACTTTTATGACAATTCAACACATATAATCGTCTCCATGTCATTAGAATTCAAAAATAAGCTTAGAATCAAAGAATAAGCTTAAAAGTAGAATACAAGCATGAATAGTTCGTTTTACAAGCTTGATTCAAATGTGTGAATGTTGTGGAATGAGTGTGGTTAGAAATGACATTTGGTTTACTTTTAAGACAACCCTAACACATATATTCGTCTCCATGTCATTAGAATTCAAAAATAAGCTTAGAATCGAAGAATAAGCTCAAAAGTAGAATACAAGCATGCACAGTTCGTTTTACAAGTTTGATTCAAATGTGTGAATGTTGTGGAATGAGTGTGGTTAGAAATGACATTTGGTTCACTTTTATGACAACCCTAAGACATATAATCGTCTCCATGTCATTAGAATTCAAAAATAAGCTTAGAATCTAAGAATATGTTTAAAAGTAGAATACAAGCATGCATAGTTCGTTTTACAAGTTTGATTCAAATGTGTGAATGTTGTGGAATGAGTGTGGTTAGAAACGACAATTGGTTTACTTTTATGACAACCCTAACACATATAATCGTCTCCATGTCATTAGAATTCAAAAATAAGCTTATAATCTAAGAATATGTTTAAAAGTAGAATACAAGCATGCACAGTTCGTTTTACAAGTTTGATTCAAATGTGTGAATGATGTGGAATGAGTGTGGTTAGAAATGACAATTGGTTTACTTTTAGGAACCACCCTAACACATATAATTGTCTCCATGTCATTAGAATTCGAAATAAGCTTAGAAATAGAAAACAAGTATGTACAGTTCGTTTTACAAGTTTGATTCAAATATGTGAATGTTGTGGAATGAGTATGGTTAGAAATGATATTAGGTTTACTTTCATGACTACCCTAACACATATAATCGTCTCCATGTCATTAGAATTCAAAAATAAGCTTAGAATGAAAGAATAAGCTTAAAAGTCGAATACAAGCGTGCACTGTTCGTTTTACAAGTTTGATTCAAATGTGTGAATGTTGTGGAATGAGTGTGGTTAGAAATGACATTTGGTTTACTTTTATGACCACCCTAACACATATAATCGTCTCCATGTCATTAGAATTCAAAAATAAGCTTAGAATCAAAGAAGAAACTTAAAAGTAGAATACAAGCCTCCACAGTTCGTTTTACAAGTTTGATTCAAATGTTTGAATGTTGTGGAATGAGTGTGGTTAGAAATGACAATTGGTTTACTTTTATGACCACCCTAACACATAGAATCGTCTCCATCTCATTAGAATTCAAAAATAAGCTTAGAATCAAAGAATAAGCATAAAAGTAGAATACAAGCATACACAGTTCGTTTTACAAGTTTGATTCAAATATATGAATGTTGTGTAATGAGTGTGGTTAGAAATGACATTTGGTTTACTTTTATGACAATTCAACACATATAATCGTCTCCATGTCATTAGAATTCAAAAATAAGCTTAGAATCAAAGAATAAGCTTAAAAGTAGAATACAAGCATGAATAGTTCGTTTTACAAGCTTGATTCAAATGTGTGAATGTTGTGGAATGAGTGTGGTTAGAAATGACATTTGGTTTACTTTTAAGACAACCCTAACACATATATTCGTCTCCATGTCATTAGAATTCAAAAATAAGCTTAGAATCGAAGAATAAGCTCAAAAGTAGAATACAAGCATGCACAGTTCGTTTTACAAGTTTGATTCAAATGTGTGAATGTTGTGGAATGAGTGTGGTTAGAAATGACATTTGGTTCACTTTTATGACAACCCTAAGACATATAATCGTCTCCATGTCATTAGAATTCAAAAATAAGCTTACAATCAAAGACTACGCTTAAAACTAGAATACAAGCATAAACAGTTCGTTTTACAAGTTTGATTCAAATGTGTGAATGTTGTGGAATGAGTGTTGTTAGAAATGACATTTGGTTTACTTTTATGAGAACCCTAACGCATATAATCGTCTCCATGTCATTAGAATTCAAAAATAAGCTTACAATCAAAGACTACGCTTAAAACTAGAATACAAGCATAAACAGTTCGTTTTACAAGTTTGATTCAAATGTGTGAATGTTGTGGAATGAGTGTTGTTAGAAATGACATTTGGTTTACTTTTATGACAACCCTAACACATATAATCGTCTCCTGTCATTAGAATTCAAAAATAAGCTTAGAATCGAAGAATAAGCTCAAAAGTAAAATACAAGCATGCACAGTTCGTTTTACAAGTTTGATTCTAATGTGTGAATGTTGTGGAATGAGTGTTGTTAGAAATGACATTTGATTTACTTTTATGAGAACCCTAACCCATATAATCGTCTCCATGTCATTAGAATTCAAAAATAAGCTTAGAATCGAAGAATAAGCTCAAAAGTAGAATACAAGCATGCACAGTTCGTTTTACAAGTTTGATTCAAATGTGTGAATGTTGTGGAATGAGTGTTGTTAGAAATGACATTTTGGTTTACTTTTATGAGAACCCTAACGCATATAATCGTCTCCATGTCATTAGAATTCAAAAATAAGCTTAGAATCAAAGACTACGCTTAAAACTAGAATACAAGCATAAACAGTTCGTTTTACAAGTTTGATTCAAATGTGTGAATGTTGTGGGATGAGTGTTGTTAGAAATGACATTTGGTTTACTTTTATGACAACCCTAACACATATAATCGTCTCCTGTCATTAGAATTCAAAAATAAGCTTAGAATCGAAGAATAAGCTCAAAAGTAAAATACAAGCATGCACAGTTCGTTTTACAAGTTTGATTCTAATGTGTGAATGTTGTGGACTGAGTGTTGTTAGAAATGACATTTGGTTTACTTTTATGAGAACCCTAACACATATAATCGTCTCCATGTCATTAGAATTCAAAAATAAGCTTAGAATCAAATAATAAGCTCAAAAGTAGAATACAAGCATTCACAGTTCGTTTTACAAGTTTGATTCAAATGTGTGAATATTGTGGAATGAGTGTGGTTAGAAATGACATTTGGTTTACTTTTATGAGAACCCTAACGCATATAATCGTCTCCATGTCATTAGAATTCAAAAATAAGCTTACAATCAAAGAATAAGTTCAAAACTAGGATACATGCATGCATAGTTCGTTTTACAAGTTTGATTCAAATGTGTGAATGTTGTGGAATGAGTGTTGTTAGAAATGACATTTTGGTTTAATATTATGACAACCCTAACACATATAATCGTCTCCATGTCATCAGAATTAAAATATAAGCTTAGAATAGAAGAATAAGCTCAAAAGTAGAATACAAGCATGCACAGTTTGTTTTACAAGTTTGATTCAAGTGTGTGAATGTTGTGGAATGAGTGTTGTTAAAAATGACATTTTGGTTTACTTTTATGACAACCCTAACACATATAATCGTCTCCATGTCATTAGAATTCAAAAATAAGCTTAGAATCAAAGAATAAGCTCAAAACTAGGATACATGCATGCATAGTTCGTTTTACAAGTTTAATTCAAATGTGTGAATGTTGTGGAATGAGTGTTGTTAGAAGTGACATTTCGTTTACTTTTATGACAACCCTAACAAATATAATCGTCTCCATGTCATTAGAATTCAAAAATAAGCTTAGAATCGAAGAATAAGCTCAAAAGTAAAATACAAGCATGCACAGTTTGTTTTACAAGTTTGATTCAAATGTGTGAATGTTGTGGAATGAGTGTTGTTAGAAATGACATTTGGTTTACTTTTATGACAACCCTAACACATATAATCGTCTCCTGTCATTAGAATTCAAAAATAAGCTTAGAATCGAAGAATAAGCTCAAAAGTAAAATACAAGCATGCACCCTAACACATATAATCGTCTTTAGGAACCACCCTAACACATATAATTGTCTCCATGTCATTAGAATTCGAAATAAGCTTAGAAATAGAAAACAAGTATGTACAGTTCGTTTTTCAAGTTTGATTCAAATATGTGAATGTTGTGGAATGAGTATGGTTAGAAATGATATTAGGTTTACTTTCATGACCACCCTAACACATATAATCGTCTCCATGTCATTAGAATTCAAAAATAAGCTTAGAATGAAAGAATAAGCTTAAAAGTCGAATACAAGCGTGCACTGTTCGTTTTACAAGTTTGATTCAAATGTGTGAATGTTGTGGAATGAGTGTTGTTAGAAATGACATTTGGTTTACTTTTATGACCACCCTAACACATATAATCGTCTCCATGTCATTAGAATTCAAAAATAAGTTTAGAATCAAAGAAGAAACTTAAAAGTAGAATACAAGCCTCCACAGTTCGTTTTACAAGTTTGATTCAAATGTTTGAATGTTGTGGAATGAGTGTGGTTAGAAATGACAATTGGTTTACTTTTATGACCACCCTAACACATATAATCGTCTCCATGTCATTAGAATTCAAAAATAAGCTTAGAATCAAAGAATAAGCATAAAAGTAGAATACAAGCATACACAGTTCGTTTTACAAGTTTGATTCAAATATATGAATGTTGTGTAATGAGTGTGGTTAGAAATGACATTTGGTTTACTTTTATGACAATTCAACACATATAATCGTCTCCATGTCATTAGAATTCAAAAATAAGCTTAGAATCAAAGAATAAGCTTAAAAGTAGAATACAAGCATGAATAGTTCGTTTTACAAGCTTGATTCAAATGTGTGAATGTTGTGGAATGAGTGTGGTTAGAAATGACATTTGGTTTACTTTTAAGACAACCCTAACACATATATTCGTCTCCATGTCATTAGAATTCAAAAATAAGCTTAGAATCGAAGAATAAGCTCAAAAGTAGAATACAAGCATGCACAGTTCGTTTTACAAGTTTGATTCAAATGTGTGAATGTTGTGGAATGAGTGTGGTTAGAAATGACATTTGGTTCACTTTTATGACAACCCTAAGACATATAATCGTCTCCATGTCATTAGAATTCAAAAATAAGCTTAGAATCTAAGAATATGTTTAAAAGTAGAATACAAGCATGCATAGTTCGTTTTACAAGTTTGATTCAAATGTGTGAATGTTGTGGAATGAGTGTGGTTAGAAACGACAATTGGTTTACTTTTATGACAACCCTAACACATATAATCGTCTCCATGTCATTAGAATTCAAAAATAAGCTTATAATCTAAGAATATGTTTAAAAGTAGAATACAAGCATGCACAGTTCGTTTTACAAGTTTGATTCAAATGTGTGAATGATGTGGAATGAGTGTGGTTAGAAATGACAATTGGTTTACTTTTAGGAACCACCCTAACACATATAATTGTCTCCATGTCATTAGAATTCGAAATAAGCTTAGAAATAGAAAACAAGTATGTACAGTTCGTTTTACAAGTTTGATTCAAATATGTGAATGTTGTGGAATGAGTATGGTTAGAAATGATATTAGGTTTACTTTCATGACTACCCTAACACATATAATCGTCTCCATGTCATTAGAATTCAAAAATAAGCTTAGAATGAAAGAATAAGCTTAAAAGTCGAATACAAGCGTGCACTGTTCGTTTTACAAGTTTGATTCAAATGTGTGAATGTTGTGGAATGAGTGTGGTTAGAAATGACATTTGGTTTACTTTTATGACCACCCTAACACATATAATCGTCTCCATGTCATTAGAATTCAAAAATAAGCTTAGAATCAAAGAAGAAACTTAAAAGTAGAATACAAGCCTCCACAGTTCGTTTTACAAGTTTGATTCAAATGTTTGAATGTTGTGGAATGAGTGTGGTTAGAAATGACAATTGGTTTACTTTTATGACCACCCTAACACATAGAATCGTCTCCATCTCATTAGAATTCAAAAATAAGCTTAGAATCAAAGAATAAGCATAAAAGTAGAATACAAGCATACACAGTTCGTTTTACAAGTTTGATTCAAATATATGAATGTTGTGTAATGAGTGTGGTTAGAAATGACATTTGGTTTACTTTTATGACAATTCAACACATATAATCGTCTCCATGTCATTAGAATTCAAAAATAAGCTTAGAATCAAAGAATAAGCTTAAAAGTAGAATACAAGCATGAATAGTTCGTTTTACAAGCTTGATTCAAATGTGTGAATGTTGTGGAATGAGTGTGGTTAGAAATGACATTTGGTTTATTTTTAAGACAACCCTAACACATATATTCGTCTCCATGTCATTAGAATTCAAAAATAAGCTTAGAATCGAAGAATAAGCTCAAAAGTAGAATACAAGCATGCACAGTTCGTTTTACAAGTTTGATTCAAATGTGTGAATGTTGTGGAATGAGTGTGGTTAGAAATGACATTTGGTTCACTTTTATGACAACCCTAAGACATATAATCGTCTCCATGTCATTAGAATTCAAAAATAAGCTTAGAATCTAAGAATATGTTTAAAAGTAGAATACAAGCATGCATAGTTCGTTTTACAAGTTTGATTCAAATGTGTGAATGTTGTGGAATGAGTGTGGTTAGAAACGACAATTGGTTTACTTTTATGACAACCCTAACACATATAATCGTCTCCATGTCATTAGAATTCAAAAATAAGCTTATAATCTAAGAATATGTTTAAAAGTAGAATACAAGCATGCACAGTTCGTTTTACAAGTTTGATTCAAATGTGTGAATGATGTGGAATGAGAGTGGTTAGAAATGACAATTGGTTTACTTTTAGGAACCACCCTAACACATATAATTGTCTCCATGTCATTAGAATTCGAAATAAGCTTAGAAATAGAAAACAAGTATGTACAGTTCGTTTTACAAGTTTGATTCAAATATGTGAATGTTGTGGAATGAGTATGGTTAGAAATGATATTAGGTTTACTTTCATGACCACCCTAACACATATAATCGTCTCCATGTCATTAGAATTCAAAAATAAGCTTAGAATGAAAGAATAAGCTTAAAAGTCGAATACAAGCGTGCACTGTTCGTTTTACAAGTTTGATTCAAATGTGTGAATGTTGTGGAATGAGTGTGGTTAGAAATGACATTTGGTTTACTTTTATGACCACCCTAACACATATAATCGTCTCCATGTCATTAGAATTCAAAAATAAGCTTATAATCTAAGAATATGTTTAAAAGTAGAATACAAGCCTCCACAGTTCGTTTTAAGAGTTTGATTCAAATGTTTGAATGTTGTGGAATGAGTGTGGTTAGAAATGACAATTGGTTTACTTTTATGACCACCCTAACACATATAATCGTCTCCATCTCATTAGAATTCAAAAATAAGCTTAGAATCAAAGAATAAGCATAAAAGTAGAATACAAGCATACACAGTTCGTTTTACAAGTTTGATTCAAATATATGAATGTTGTGTAATGAGTGTGGTTAGAAATGACATTTGGTTTACTTTTATGACAATTCAACACATATAATCGTCTCCATGTCATTAGAATTCAAAAATAAGCTTAGAATCAAAGAATAAGCTTAAAAGTAGAATACAAGCATGAATAGTTCGTTTTACAAGCTTGATTCAAATGTGTGAATGTTGTGGAATGAGTGTGGTTAGAAATGACATTTGGTTTACTTTTAAGACAACCCTAACACATATATTCGTCTCCATGTCATTAGAATTCAAAAATAAGCTTAGAATCAAAGAATAAGCTCAAAACTAGGATACATGCATGCATAGTTCGTTTTACAAGTTTGATTCAAATGTGTGAATGTTGTGGAATGAGTGTTGTTAGAAATGACATTTTGGTTTAATATTATGACAACCCTAACACATATAATCGTCTCCATGTCATTAGAATTCAAAAATAAGCTTATAATCTAAGAATATGTTTAAAAGTAGAATACAAGCATGCACAGTTCGTTTTACAAGTTTGATTCAAATGTGTGAATGATGTGGAATGAGTGTGGTTAGAAATGACTATTGGTTTACTTTTAGGAACCACCCTAACACATATAATTGTCTCCATGTCATTAGAATTCGAAATAAGCTTAGAAATAGAAAACAAGTATGTACAGTTCGTTTTACAAGTTTGATTCAAATATGTGAATGTTGTGGAATGAGTATGGTTAGAAATGATATTAGGTTTACTTTCATGACTACGCTAACACATATAATCGTCTCCATGTCATTAGAATTCAAAAATAAGCTTAGAATGAAAGAATAAGCTTAAAAGTCGAATACAAGCGTGCACTGTTCGTTTTACAAGTTTGATTCAAATGTGTGAATGTTGTGGAATGAGTGTGGTTAGAAATGACATTTGGTTTACTTTTATGACCACCCTAACACATATAATCGTCTCCATGTCATTAGAATTCAAAAATAAGCTTAGAATCAAAGAAGAAACTTAAAAGTAGAATACAAGCCTCCATAGTTCGTTTTACAAGTTTGATTCAAATGTTTGAATGTTGTGGAATGAGTGTGGTTAGAAATGACAATTGGTTTACTTTTATGACCACCCTAACACATATAATCGTCTCCATCTCATTAGAATTCAAAAATAAGCTTAGAATCAAAGAATAAGCTCAAAACTAGGATACAAGCATACACAGTTCGTTTTACAAGTTTGATTCAAATGTGTGAATGTTGTGGAATGAGTGTTGTTAGAAATGACATTTTGGTTTAATATTATGACAACCCTAACACATATAATCGTCTCCATGTCATTAGAATTCAAAAATAAGCTTATAATCTAAGAATATGTTTAAAAGTAGAATACAAGCATGCACAGTTCGTTTTACAAGTTTGATTCAAATGTGTGAATGTTGTGGAATGAGTGTGGTTAGAAATGAAATTAGGTTTACTTTTATGACAACCCTAACACATATAATCGTCTCCATGTCATTAGAATTCAAAAATAAGCTGAGAATCTAAGAATAAGTTTAAAAGTAGAATACAAGCATGCAAAGTTAGTTTTACAAGTTTGATTCAAATGTGTGAATTTTCTGGAATGAGTTTGGTTAGAAATGACATTTGGTTTACTTTTATGTCAACCCTAACACATATAATTGTCTCCATGTCATTAGAATTCAAAAATAAGCTTAGAAACAAAGAATTGGCTTAAAACTAGAATACAAGCCTGCAAAGTTCGTTTTACAAGTTTGATTCAAATGTGTGAATTTTGTGTAATGAGTTTGGTTATAAATGACATTTGGTTTAGTTTTATGACAACCCTAACACATATAATCGTCTCCATGTCATTAGAATTCAAAAATATGCTTAGAATCTAAGAATATGTTTAAAAGTAGAATACAAGCATGCACAGTTCGTCTTACAAGTTTGATTCAAATGTGTGAATGTTGTGGAATGAGTGTGGTTAGAAATGACAATTGGTTTACTTTTATGACAACCCTAACACATATAATCGTCTCCATGTCATTAGAATTCAAAAATAAGCTTAGAATGAAAGAATAAGCTTAAAAGTAGAATACAAGCGTGCACAGTTCGTTTTACAAATTTGATTCAAATGTGCGAATGATGTGGAATGTGTTTGGTTAGAAATGACATTTGGTTTACTTTTATGAGAACCCTAACACATATAATCGTCTCCATGTCATTAGAATTCAAAAATAAGCTTAGAATGAAAGTATAAGCTTAAAAGTCGAATATAAGCGTGCACAGTTCGTTTTTTAAGTTTGATTCAAATGTGTGAATGTTGTGGAATGAGTGTGGTTAGAAATGACATTTGGTTTACATTTATGACCACCCTAACGCATATAATCGTCTCCATGTCATTAGAATTCAAAAATAAGCTTAGAATCAAAGAATAAGCTTAAACGTAGAGTACAAGCCTGCACAGTTTGTTGTACAAGTTTGATTCAAATGTGTGAATATTGTGAAATGAGTTTGGTTAGAAATGACATTTGGTTTACTTTTATGAGAACCCTAACACATATAATCGTCTCCATGTCATTAGAATTCAAAATTAAGCTTAGAATCAAAGAATAAGCTTAAAAGTAGAATACAAGCCTGCAAAGTTAGTTTTACAAGTTTGATTCAAATGTGTGAATTTTCTGGAATGAGTTTGGTTAGAAATGACATTTGGTTTACTTTTATGACAACCCTAACACATATAATTGTCTCCATGTCATTAGAATTCAAAAATAAGCTTAGAAACAAAGAATTGGCTTAAAAGTAGAATACAAGCCTGCACAGTTCGTTTTACAAGTTTGATTCAAATGTGTGAATGTTGTGGAATGAGTGTGGTTAGATATGACATTTGGTTTACTTTTATGAGCACCCTAACACATATAATCGTCTCTATGTCATTAGAATTCAAAAATAAGCTTAGAATCAAAGAATAAGCTTAAAAGTCGAATACAAGCGTGCACAGTTCGTTTTACCAATTTGATTCAAATGTGTGAATGTTGTGGAATGAGTGTGGTTAGAAATGAAATTAGGTTTACTTTTATGACAACCCTAACACATTAAATCGTCTCCATGTCATTAGAATTCAAAAATAAGCTGAGAATCTAAGAATAAGTTTAAAAGTAGAATACAAGCATGCAAAGTTAGTTTTACAAGTTTGATTCAAATGTGTGAATTTTCTGGAATGAGTTTGGTTAGAAATGACATTTGGTTTACTTTTATGTCAACCCTAACACATATAATTGTCTCCATGTCATTAGAATTCAAAAATAAGCTTAGAAACAAAGAATTGGCTTAAAAGTAGAATACAAGCCTGCAAAGTTCGTTTTACAAGTTTGATTCAAATGTGTGAATTTTGTGTAATGAGTTTGGTTATAAATGACATTTGGTTTAGTTTTATGACAACCCTAACACATATAATCGTCTCCATGTCATTAGAATTCAAAAATATGCTTAGAATCTAAGAATATGTTTAAAAGTAGAATACAAGCATGCACAGTTCGTCTTACAAGTTTGATTCAAATGTGTGAATGTTGTGGAATGAGTGTGGTTAGAAATGACAATTGGTTTACTTTTATGACAACCCTAACACATATAATCGTCTCCATGTCATTAGAATTCAAAAATAAGCTTAGAATGAAAGAATAAGCTTAAAAGTAGAATACAAGCGTGCACAGTTCGTTTTACAAATTTGATTCAAATGTGCGAATGATGTGGAATGAGTTTGGTTAGAAATGACATTTGGTTTACTTTTATGAGAACCCTAACACATATAATCGTCTCCATGTCATTAGAATTCAAAAATAAGCTTAGAATGAAAGTATAAGCTTAAAAGTCGAATATAAGCGTGCACAGTTCGTTTTTTAAGTTTGATTCAAATGTGTGAATGTTGTGGAATGAGTGTGGTTAGAAATGACATTTGGTTTACATTTATGACCACCCTAACGCATATAATCGTCTCCATGTCATTCGAATTCAAAAATAAGCTTAGAATCAAAGAATAAGCTTAAAATTAGAATACAAGCCTGCACAATTCGTTTTACAAGTTTGATTCAAATGTGTGAATGTTGTGGAATGAGTGTGGTTAGAAATGAAATTAGGTTTACTTTCATGACCACCCTAACACATATAATCGTCTCCATGTCATGAGAATTCAAAAATAAGCTTAGAATGAAAGAATAAGCTTAAAAGTCGAATACAAGCGTGCACAGTTCGTTTTACCAATTTGATTCAAATGTGTGAATGTTGTGGAATGAGTGTGGTTAGAAATGAAATTAGGTTTACTTTTATGACAACCCTAACACATATAATCGTCTCCATGTCATTAGAATTCAAAAATAAGCTGAGAATCTAAGAATAAGTTTAAAAGTAGAATACAAGCATGCACAGTTCGTTTTACAAGTTTGATTCAAATATGTGAATGTTGTGGAATGAGTGTGGTTAGATATGACATTTTGTTTACTTTAATGAGCACCCTAACACATATAATCGTCTCCATGTCATTAGAATTCAAAAATAAGCTTAGAGACAAAGAATATGATTAAAAGTAGAGTACAAGCCTGCACAGTTCGTTGTACAAGTTTGATTCAAATGTGTGAATATTGTGAAATGAGTGTGGTTAGAAATGACATTTGGTTTACTTTTATGCGAACCCTAACACATATAATCGTCTCCATGTCATTAGAATTCAAAAATAAGCTTAGAATCTAAGAATAAGTTTAAAAGTAGAAGACAAGCATGCACAGGTCGTTTTACAAGTTTGATTCAAATGTGTGCATGTTGTGGAATGAGTGTGGTTAGAAATGAAATGAGGTTTACTTTCATGACCACCCTAACACATATAATCGTCTCCATGTCATTAGAATTTAAAAATAAGCTTAGAATCAAAGAATAAGCTTAAAAGTAGAATACAAGCATGCAAAGTTCGTTTTACAAGTTTGATTCAAATGTGTGAATGTTGTGGAATGAGCTTGGTTAGAAATGACATTTGGTTTTAGTTTTATAACAACCCTAACATATATAATCGTCTCCATGTCATTAGAATTCAAAAATTAGCCTAGAATCAAAGAATAAGCTTAAAAGTAGAATACAAGCCTGCACAGTTCGTTTTACAAGTTTGATTCAAAAGTGTGAATGTTGTGGAATGAGTGTGGTTAGAAATGAAATTAGGTTTACTTTCAAGACCACCCTAACACATATAATCGTCTCCATGTCATTAGAATTCAAAACTAAGCTTAGAATGAAAGTATAAGCTTAAAACTCGAATGCAAGCATGCACAGTTCGTTTTACAAATTTGATTCAAATGTGTGAATGTTGTGGAATGAGTGTGGTTAGAAATGACATTTGGTTTACTTTTATGACCACCCTAACACATATAATCGTCTCCATGTCATTATTATTCAAAAATAAGCTTAGAATCAAAGAATAAGCTTAAAAGTAGAAATACAAGCCTACACAGTTCGTTTTACAAGTTTGATTCAAATGTGTGAATGTTGTGGAATGAGTGTGGTTAGAAATGAAATTAGGTTTACTTTAATGACCACCCTAACACATATAACCGTCTCCATGTCATTAGAATTCAAAAATAAGCTTAGAATGAAAGAATAAGCTTAAAAGTAGAGTACAAGCCTGCACAATTCGTTTTACAAGTTTGATTCAAATGTGTGAATGTTGTGAAATGAGTGTGGCTAGAAATGAAATTATGTTTACTTTCATGACCACCCTAACACATATAATCGTCTCCATGTCATTAGAATTCAAAAATAAGTTTAGAATCAAAGAATAAGCTTAAAAAAAGAATACAAGCGTGCACAGTTCGTTTTTTAAGTTTGATTCAAATGTGTGAATGTTGTGGGATGAGTATGGTTAGAAATGACATTTGGTTTACATTTATGACCACCCTAACGCATATAATCGTCTCCATGTCATTAGAATTCAAAAATAAGCTTAGAATGAAAGAATAAGCTTAAAATTAGAATACAAGCCTCGACAGTTTGTTGTACAAGTTCGATTCAAATGTGTGAAATTTGTGGAATGAGTTTGGTTAGAAATGACATTTGGTTTACTTTTATGACAACCCTAACACATATAATCGTCTCCATGTCATTAGAATTCAAATATAAGCTTAGAAACAAAGAATTAGCTTAAAAGTAGAGTACAAGCCTGCACAGTTCGTTGTACAAGTTTGATTCAAATATGTGAATGTTGTGGAATGAGTGTGGTTAGAAATGACATTTGGTTTACTTTTATGACAACCCTAACACATATAATCGTCTCCATGTCATTAGAATTCAAAAATAAGCTTAAAAACAAAGAAGTAGCTTAAAAGTAGAATACAAGACTGCAAAGTTCGTTTTACAAGTTTGATTCAAATGTGTGAATGTTGTGGAATGAGTGTGGTTAGATATGACATTTGGTTTACTTTTATGAGCACCCTAACACATATAATCGTCTCCATGTCATTAGAATTCAAAATTAAGCTTAGAATCAAAGAATAAGCTTAAAAGTAAAATACGAGCCTGCAAAGTTCGTTTTCCAAGTTTGATTCAAATGTGTGAATTTTCTGGAATGAGTTTGGTTAGAAATGACATTTGGTTTAATTTTATGAGAACACTAACACATATAATTGTCTCCATGTCATTAGAATTCAAAAATAAGCTTAGAAACAAAGAATTGGCTTAAAAGTAAAATACAAGCCTGCAAAGTTCGTTTTACAAGTTTGATTCAAATGTGTGAATTTTGTGTAATGAGTTTGGTTATAAATGACATTTGGTTTAGTTTTATGACAACCCTAACATATATAATCGTCTCCATGTCATTAGAATTCAAAAATAAGCTTAGAATCTAAGAATAAGTTTAAAAGTAGAATACAAGCATGCACAGTTCGTTTTACAAGTTTGATTCAAATGTGTGCATGTTGTGGAATGAGTGTGGTTAGAAATGAAATGAGGTTTACTTTCATGACCACCCTAACACATATAATCGTCTCCATGTCATTAGAATTTAAAAATAAGCTTAGAATCAAAGAATAAGCTTAAAAGTAGAATACAAGCATGCAAAGTTCGTTTTACAAGTTTGATTCAAATGTGTGAATGTTGTGGAATGAGCTTGGTTAGAAATGACATTTGGTTTACTTTTATAACACCCCTAACATATATAATCGTCTCCATGTCATTAGAATTCAAAAATAAGCTTAGCATCAAAGAATAAGCTTAAAAGTAGAATACAAGCATACACAGTTCGTTTAACAAGTTTGATTCAAATGTGTGAATGTTGTGGAATGAGTGTGGTTAAAAATGACAATTGGTTTACTTTTATGACCACCCTAACACATATAATCGTCTCCATATCATTAGAATTCAAAAATAAGCTTAGAATCAAAGAATAAGCATAAAAGTAGAATACAAGCATGCACAGTTTGTTGTACAAGTTTGATTCAAATGTGTGAATATTGTGAAATGAGTTTGGTTAGAAATGACATTTGGTTTACTTTTATGAGAACCCTAACACATATAATCGTCTCCATGTCATTAGAATTCAAAATTAAGCTTAGAATCAAAGAATAAGCTTAAAAGTAGAATACGAGCCTGCAAAGTTCGTTTTCCAAGTTTGATTCAAATGTGTGAATTTTCTGGAATGAGTTTGGTTAGAAATGACATTTGGTTTACTTTTATGAGAACCCTAACACATATAATTGTCTCCATGTCATTAGAATTCAAAAATAAGCTTAGAAACAAAGAATTGGCTTAAAAGTAAAATACAAGCCTGCAAAGTTCGTTTTACAAGTTTGATTCAAATGTGTGAATTTTGTGTAATGAGTTTGGTTATAAATGACATTTGGTTTAGTTTTATGACAACCCTAACATATATAATCGTCTCCATGTCATTAGAATTCAAAAATAAGCTTAGAATCTAAGAATATGTTTAAAAGTAGAATACAAGCATGCACAGTTCGTCTTACAAATTTGATTCAAATGTGTGAATGTTGTGGAATGAGTGTGGTTAGAAATGACAATTGGTTTACTTTTATGACAACCCTAACACATATAATCGTCTCCATGTCATTAGAATTCAAGAATAAGCTGAGAATCTAAGAATAAGTTTAAAAGTAGAATACAAGCATGCACAGTTCGTTTTACAAGTTTGATTCAAATGTGTGCATGTTGTGGAATGAGTGTGGTTAGAAATGAAATGAGGTTTACTTTCATGACCACCCTAACACATATAATCGTCTCCATGTCATTAGAATTTAAAAATAAGCTTAGAATCAAAGAATAAGCTTAAAAGTAGAATACAAGCATGCAAAGTTCGTTTTACAAGTTTGATTCAAATGTGTGAATGTTGTGGAATGAGCTTGGTTAGAAATGACATTTTGTTTAGTTTTATGACAACCCTAACATATATAATCGTCTCCATGTCATTAGAATTCAAAAATAAGCTTAGAATCAAAGAATAAGCTTAAAAGTCGAATACAAGCGTGCACAGTTCGTTTTACCAATTTGATTCAAATGTGTGAATGTTGTGGAATGAGTGTGGTTAGAAATGAAATTAGGTTTACTTTTATGACAACCCTAACACATATAATCGTCTCCATGTCATTAGAATTCAAAAATAAGCTGAGAATCTAAGAATAAGTTTAAAAGTAGAATACAAGCATGCACAGTTCGTTTTACAAGTTTGATTCAAATGTGTGAATGTTGTGGAATGAGTTTGGTTAGAAATGACATTTGGTTTACTTTTATAACAACCCTAACATATATAATCGTCTCCATGTCATTAGAATTCAAAAATAAGCTTAGAATCAAAGAATAAGCTTAAAAGTCGAATACAAGCGTGCACAGTTCGTTTTTTAAGTTTGATTCAAATGTGTGAATGTTGTGGGATGAGTGTGGTTAGAAATGACATTTGGTTTACATTTATGACCACCCTAACGCATATAATCGTCTCCATGTCATTAGAATTCAAAAATAAGCTTAGAATCAAAGAATAAGCTTAAATTAGAATACAAGCCTCGACAGTTTGTTGTACAGGTTTGATTCAAATGTGTGAATACTGTGAAATGAGTTTAGTTAGAAATGACATTTGGTTTACTTTTATGAGAACCCTAACACATATAATCGTCTCCATGTCATTAGAATTCAAAAATAAGCTTAGAATCTAAGAATATGTTTAAAAGTAGAATACAAGCATGCACAGTTCGTCTTACAAATTTGATTCAAATGTGTGAATGTTGTGGAATGAGTGTGGTTAGAAATGACAATTGGTTTACTTTTATGACAACCCTAACACATATAATCGTCTCCATGTCATTAGAATTCAAAAATAAGCTGAGAATCTAAGAATAAGTTTAAAAGTAGAATACAAGCATGCACAGTTCGTTTTACAAGTTTGATTCAAATGTGTGAATGTTGTGGAATGAGTGTGGTTAGAAATGACAATTGGTTTACTTTTATGACCACCCTAACACATATAATCGTCTCCATGTCATTAGAATTTAAAAATAAGCTTAGAATCAAAGAATAAGCTTAAAAGTAGAATACAAGCATGCAAAGTTCGTTTTACAAGTTTGATTCAAATGTGTGAATGTTGTGGAATGAGTTTGGTTAGAAATGACATTTGGTTTACTTTTATAACAACTCTAACACATATAATCGTCTCCATGTCATTAGAATTCAAAAATAAGCTTAGAATCAAAGAATAAGCTTAAAAGTAGAATACAAACATCCACAGTTCGTTTTACAAGTTTGATTCAAATGTGTGAATGTTGTGGAATGAGTTTGGTTAGAAATGACATTTGGTTTACTTTTATAACAACCCTAACACATATAATCGTCTCCATGTCATTAGAATTTAAAAATAAGCTTAGAATCAAATAATAAGCTTAAAAGTAGAATACAAGCATGCAAAGTTCGTTTTACAAGTTTGATTCAAATGTGTGAATGTTGTGGAATGAGTTTGGTTAGAAATGATATTTGGTTTACTCTTATAACAACCCTAACATATATAATCGTCTCCATGTCATTAGAATTCAAAAATAAGCTTAGAATGAAAGAATAAGCTTAAAAGTAGAGTACAAGCCTGCACAATTCGTTTTACAAGTTTGATTCAAATGTGTGAATGTTGTGAAATGAGTGTGGCTAGAAATGAAATTAGGTTTACTTTCATGACCACCCTAACACATATAATCGTCTCCATGTCATTAGAATTCAAAAATAAGCTGAGAATCTAAGAATAAGTTTAAAAGTAGAATACAAGCATGCACAGTTCGTTTTACAAGTTTGATTCAAATGTTTGAATGTTGTGGAATGAGTGTGGTTAGAAATGACAATTGGTTTACTTTTATGACCACCATAACACATATAATCGTCTTCATGTCATTAGAATTTAAAAATAAGCTTAGAATCAAAGAATAAGCTTAAAAGTAGAATACAAGCATGCAAAGTTCGTTTTACAAGTTTGATTCAAATGTGTGAATGTTGTGGAATGAGTTTGGTTAGAAATGACATTTGGTTTACTCTTATAACAACCCTAACATATATAATCGTCTCCATGTCATTAGAATTCAAAAATAAGTTTAGAATCAAAGAATAAGCTTAAAAGTAGAATACAAGCGTGCACAGTTCGTTTTTTAAGTTTGATTCAAATGTGTGAATGTTGTTGGATGAGTGTGGTTAGAAATGACATTTGGTTTACATTTATGACCACCCTGACGCATATAATCGTCTCCATGTCATTAGAATTCAAAAATAAGCTTAGAATCAAAGAATAAGCTTAAAATTGGAATACAAGCCTCGACAGTTTGTTGTACAAGTTCGATTCAAATGTGTGAATTTTGTGGAATGAGTTTGGTTAGAAATGACATTTGGTTTACTTTTATGACAATCCTAACACATATAATCGTCTCTATGTCATTACAATTCAAAAACAAGCATAGAATCAAAGAATATGATTAAAAGTAGAGTACAAGCCTACACAGTTCGTTGTACAAGTTTGATTCAAATGTGTGAATATTGTGAAATGAGTTTGGTTAGAAATGACATTTGGTTTAGTTTTATGACAACCCTAACACATATAATCGTCTCCATGTCATTAGAATTCAAAAATAAGCTTAGAAACAAAGAATTAGCTTAAAAGTAGAATACAAGCCTGCAAAGTTCGTTTTACAAGTTTGATTCAAATGTTTGAATGTTGTGGAATGAGTGTGGTTAGAAATGACAATTGGTTTACTTTTATGACCACCATAACACATATAATCGTCTCCATGTCATTAGAATTTAAAAATAAGCTTAGAATCAAAGAATAAGCTTAAAAGTAGAATACAAGCATGCAAAGTTCGTTTTACAAGTTTGATTCAAATGTGTGAATGTTGTGGAATGAGTTTGGTTAGAAATGACATTTGGTTTACTCTTATAACAACCCTAACATATATAATCGTCTCCATGTCATTAGAATTCAAAAATAAGCTTAGAATGAAAGAATAAGCTTAAAAGTAGAGTACAAGCCTGCACAATTCGTTTTACAAGTTTGATTCAAATGTGTGAATGTTGTGAAATGAGTGTGGCTAGAAATGAAATTAGGTTTACTTTCATGACCACCCTAACACATATAATCGTCTCCATGTCATTAGAATTCAAAAATAAGCTGAGAATCTAAGAATAAGTTTAAAAGTAGAATACAAGCATGCACAGTTCGTTTTACAAGTTTGATTCAAATGTTTGAATGTTGTGGAATGAGTGTGGTTAGAAATGACAATTGGTTTACTTTTATGACCACCATAACACATATAATCGTCTCCATGTCATTAGAATTCAAAAATAAGCTTAGAAACAAAGAATATGATTAAAAGTAGAGTACAAGCCTACACAGTTCGTTGTACAAGTTTGACTCAAATGTGTGAATATTGTGAAATAAGTGTGGTTAGAAATGACATTTGGTTTACTTTTATGACAACCCTAACACATATAATCGTCTCCATGTCATTAGAATTCAAAAATAAGCTTAGAAACAAAGAATTAGCTTAAAAGTAGAATACAAGCCTGCAAAGTTCGTTTTACAAGTTTGATTCAAATGTTTGAATGTTGTGGAATGAGTGTGGTTAGAAATGACAATTGGTTTACTTTTATGACCACCATAACACATATAATCGTCTCCATGTCATTAGAATTTAAAAATAAGCTTAGAATCAAATAATAAGCTTAAAAGTAGAATACAAGCATGCAAAGTTCGTTTTACAAGTTTGATTCAAATGTGTGAATGTTGTGGAATGAGTTTGGTTAGAAATGACATTTGGTTTACTCTTATAACAACCCTAACATATATAATCGTCTCCATGTCATTAGAATTCAAAAATAAGCTTAGAATGAAAGAATAAGCTTAAAAGTAGAGTACAAGGCTGCACAATTCGTTTTACAAGTTTGATTCAAATGTGTGAATGTTGTGAAATGAGTGTGGCTAGAAATGAAATTAGGTTTACTTTCATGACCACCCTAACACATATAATCGTCTCCATGTCATTAGAATTCAAAAATAAGCTGAGAATCTAAGAATAAGTTTAAAAGTAGAATACAAGCATGCACAGTTCGTTTTACAAGTTTGATTCAAATGTTTGAATGTTGTGGAATGAGTGTGGTTAGAAATGACAATTGGTTTACTTTTATGACCACCATAACACATATAATCGTCTTCATGTCATTAGAATTTAAAAATAAGCTTAGAATCAAAGAATAAGCTTAAAAGTAGAATACAAGCATGCAAAGTTCGTTTTACAAGTTTGATTCAAATGTGTGAATGTTGTGGAATGAGTTTGGTTAGAAATGACATTTGGTTTACTCTTATAACAACCCTAACATATATAATCGTCTCCATGTCATTAGAATTCAAAAATAAGTTTAGAATGAAAGAATAAGCTTAAAAGTAGAGTACAAGCCTGCACAATTCGTTTTACAAGTTTGATTCAAATGTGTGAATGTTGTGAAATGAGTGTGGCTAGAAATGAAATTAGGTTTACTTTCATGACCACCCTAACACATATAATCGTCTCCATGTCATTAGAATTCAAAAATAAGCTGAGAATCTAAGAATAAGTTTAAAAGTAGAATACAAGCATGCACAGTTCGTTTTACAAGTTTGATTCAAATGTTTGAATGTTGTGGAATGAGTGTGGTTAGAAATGACAATTGGTTTACTTTTATGACCACCATAACACATATAATCGTCTCCATGTCATTAGAATTCAAAAATAAGCTTAGAAACAAAGAATATGATTAAAAGTAGAGTACAAGCCTACACAGTTCGTTGTACAAGTTTGACTCAAATGTGTGAATATTGTGAAATAAGTGTGGTTAGAAATGACATTTGGTTTACTTTTATGACAACCCTAACACATATAATCGTCTCCATGTCATTAGAATTCAAAAATAAGCTTAGAAACAAAGAATTAGCTTAAAAGTAGAATACAAGCCTGCACAGTTCGTGTTACAAGTTTGATTCAAATGTGTGAATGTTGTGGAATGAGTGTGGTTAGAAATGAAATTTGGTTCACTTTTATGACCACCATAACATATATAATCGTCTCCATGTCGTTAGAATTCAAAAATAAGCTTAGAATCAAAGAATAAGCTTAAAAGTAGAATACAAGCCTGCACAGTTCGTGTTACAAGTTTGATTCAAATGTGTGAATGTTGTGGAATGAGTGTGGTTAGAAATGAAATTTGGTTCACTTTTATGACCACCATAACATATATAATCGTCTCCATGTCGTTAGAATTCAAAAATAAGCTTAGAATCAAAGAATAAGCTTAAAAGTAGAATACAAGCCTACACAGTTCGTTGTACAAGTTTGATTCAAGTGTGTGAATGTTGTGGAATGAGGTTGATTAGAAATGACATTTGTTTTTTTTTATGACAACCTAACACATATAATAGTGTCCATGTCATTAGAATTCAAAAATAAGCTTAGAATAAAAGAATAAGGTTAAATGTCGAATACAAGCCTGCACAGTTCGTTTTACAAGTTTGATTCAAATGTGTGAATGTTGATGAATGAGTGTGGTTAGAAATGAAATTAGGTTTACTTTCATGACCACCCTAACACATATAATCGTCTCCATGTCATTAGGATTCAAAAATAAGCTTAGAATAAAAAAATAAGCTTAAAGTAGAATACAAGCCTACACAGTTCGTTTTACAAGTTTGATTGAAATGTGTGAATGTTGTGGAATGAGTGTGGTTAGAAATGAAATTGATTTAGTTTCATGACCACCGTAACACATATAATCGTCTCCATGTCATTAGAATTCAAAAATAAGCTTAGAATCAAAGAATAATCGTAAAAGTAGAATACAAGCCTGCACAGTTCGTTTTACAAGTTTGTTTCAAATGTGTGAATGTTGTGGAATGAGTGTGGTTAGAGATGACATTTGGTTCACTTTTATAACCACCCTAACACATATAATCGTCTCCATGTCAATTGAATTTAAAAATAAGCTTAGAATCAAAGAATAAGCTAAAAAGTAGAATACAAGCCTACACAGTTCGTTGTACAAGTTTGATTCAAATGTGTGAATTTTGTAGAATGAGTTTGGTTAGAAATGACATTTGGTTTACTTTTATGACAATTCTAACACATATAATAGTCTCCATGTGATTAGAATTCAAAAATAAGCTTAGAATCAAAGAATAAGCTCAAAAGTAGAATACAAGCATGCACAGTTCGTTTTACAAGTTTGATTCAAATGTGTGAATGTTGTGGAATGAGTGTTGTTAGAAAAGACATTTTGGTTTTCTTTTATGACAACCCTAACACATATAATCGTCTCCATGTCATTAGCATTCAAAAATAAGCTTAGAATCAATAAGCATAAAAGTAGAATACAAGCATGCATCGTTTTACAAGTTTGATTCAAATGTGTGAATGTTGTGGAATGAGTGTGGTTAGAAATGAAATTAGGTTTACTTTCATGACCACCCTAACACATATAATTGTCTTCATGTCATTATAATTTAAAAATAAGCTTAGAATCAAAGAATAAGCTTAAAAGTAGAATACAAGCATGCAAAGTTCGTTTTACAAGTTTGATTCAAATGTGTGAATGTTGTGGAATGAGTTTGGTTAGAAATGACATTTGGTTTACTTTTATAACAACCCTATCATATATAATCGTCTCCATGTCATTAGAATTCAAAAATAAGCTTAGAATCAAAGAATATACTTAAAAGTAGAATACAAGCATGCACAGTTCGTTTTACAAGTTTGATTCAAATGTGTGAATGTTGTGGAATGAGTGGGGTTAGAAATGACATTGGGTTTACATTTATGACAACCCTAACAGATATAATCGTCTCCATGTCTTTAGAATGCAAAAATAAGCTTATAATCAAAGAATAAGCTTAAAAGTAGAATACAAGCATGCAAAGTTCGTTTTACAAGTTTGATTCAAATGTGTGAATTTTGTGAAATGAGTTTGGTTGGAAATGACATTTGGTTTACTTTTATGACAACGCTAACACATATAATCGTCTCCATGTCATTAGAATTCAAAAATAAGCTTAGAATCAAAGAATAAGCATAAAAGTAGAATACAAGCATGCACAGTTCGTTTTACAAGTTTGATTCAAATGTGTGAATGTTGTGGAATGAGTGGGGTTAGAAATGACATTTGGTTTACATTTATGACAACCCTAACAGATATAATCGTCTCCATGTCTTTAGAATGCAAAAATAAGCTTATAATCAAAGAATAAGCGTAAAAGTAGAATACAAGCATGCAAAGTTCGTTTTACAAGTTTGATTCAAATGTGTGAATTTTGTGAAATGAGTTTGGTTGGAAATGACATTTGGTTTACTTTTATGACAACGCTAACACATATAATCGTCTCCATGTCATTAGAATTCAAAAATAAGCTTAGAATCAAAGAATAAGCATAAAAGTAGAATACAAGCATGCACAGTTCGTATTACAAGTTTGATTCAAATGTGTGAATGTTATGGACTGAGTTTTGTTAGAAATGACATTTGGTTTACTTTTATGACAACCCTAACACATATAATTTTTTCCATGTCATTAGAATTCGAAATAAGCTAACAATAAAAAAACAAGCTTAAAAATAGTAAACAAGCATGTACAGTTCGTTTTACAAGTTTGATTCAAATGTGTGAATGTTGTGGAATGAGTGTGATTAGAAATGACATTTGGTCTACTTGTATTTCAAACCTAACACATGTAATCGTCTCCATGTCATTTGAATTCAAAATAAGCTAAGAATAAAAAAATAAGCTTAAAAATAGAAAAGACGCATGCATAGAGTGTTTTACAAGTTTGATTCAAATGTGTAAACGTTGTGGAATGAGTTTGGTTAGAAATGACATTTGATTTACTTTTATGACAACCCTAACACATATAATCGTCAACATGTCTTTAGAATTAAAAAATAAGCTTAGAATTAAAGAATAAGTTTAAAAATAGAAAACAAGCATGCACAGTTCAGTTTACAAGTTTGATTCAAATGTGTGAATGATGTGGAATGAGTGCGGATACGAATGACATTTGGTTTACTTTTGTGACAAACCTAACACATGTAATCGTCTCCATGTCACTAGAATTCAAAAATAAGTTTAGAATCAAAGAATATGCTTAAAAGTAGAATACAAGCATGCACAGTTCGTTTTACAAGTTTGATTCAAATGTGTGAATGTTGTGGAATGAGTGGGGTTAGAAATGACATTTGGTTTACATTTATGACAACCCTAACAGATATAATCGTCTCCATGTCATTAGAATGCAAAAATAAGCTTATAATCAAAGAATAAGCTTAAAAGTAGAATACAAGCATGCAAAGTTCGTTTTACAAGTTTGATTCAAATGTGTGAATTTTGTGAAATGAGTTTGGTTGGAAATGACATTTAGTTTACTTTTATGAAAACCCTAACACATATAATCGTCTCCATGTCATTAGAATTCAAAAATAAGCTTAGAATCTAAGAATATGTTTAAAAGTAGAATACAAGCATGCACAGTTCGTTTACAAGTTTGATTCAAATGTGTGAATGTTGTGGTTGGTCCGAAAGGACATTTGGTTTACTTTTATAACAAGCCTAACATATATAGTCGTCTCCAAGTCATTTGAATTCAAAAAGAAGCTTAGAATCAAAGAAGAAGCTGAAAAGTAGAATACAAGCATGCACAGTTCGTTTTACAAGTTTGATTCAAATGTGTGAATGTTGTGGAATGAGTTCGGTTAGAAATGACATTAGGTTTACTTTTATGACAAACTTAACACATATAATTGTTTCCATGTCATTAGAATTCGAAATAAGCTAACAATAAAAAAATAAGCTTAAAAATAGAAAATAAGCATGTACAGTTCGTTTTACAAGTTTGATTCAAATATGTGAATGTTGTGGAATGAGGGTGGTTAGAGATAACATTTTGTTCACTTTTATGACCACCCTAACACATATAATCGTCTCCATGTCATTAGAATTCTAAAATAAGCTTAGAATCATAGAATAAGCTGAAAAGTAGAATACAAGCATGCACAGTTCGTTTTACAAGTTTGATTCAAATGTGTGAATGTTGTGGAATGAGTTCGGTTAGAAATGACATTAGGTTTACTTTTATAACAAACCTAACACATATAATTGTTTCCATGTCATTAGAATTCGAAATAAGCTAACAATAAAAAAATAAGCTTAAAAATAGAAAATAACCATGTACAGTTCGTTTTACAAGTTTGATTCAAATGTGTGAATGTTTTGGAATGAGTGTGGTTAGAAATGACATTTTGTTTACTTTTATGACAACCCTAACACATAGAATCGTCTCCATGTCATTAGAATTCAAAATTAAGCTTAGAATCAAAGAATATGCTTAAAAGTAGAATACAAGCATGCACAGTTCGTTCTACAAGTTATATGCAAATGTGTGAATGTTGTGGAACGAGTGTGGTTAGAAATGTCATTTGGTTTACTTTTATGATAACCCTAACACATATAATCGTCTCCATGTCATTAGCATTCCAAAATAAGCTTAGAATCAAAGAATAAGCTTAAAAGTAGAATACAAGCATGCACAGTTCGTTTTACAAGTTTGATTCAAATGTGTGAATGTTATGGACTGAGTTTTGTTAGAAATGACATTTGGTTTACTTTTATGATAACCCTAACACATATAATTTTTTCCATGTCATTAGAATTCGAAATAAGCTAACAATAAAAAAAAAGCTTAAAAATAGTAAACAAGCATGTACAGTTCGTTTTACAAGTTTGATTCAAATGTATGAATGTTGTGGAATGAGTGTGGTTAGAAATGACATTTGGTCTACTTGTATTTCAAACCTAACACATGTAATCGTCTCCATGTCATTTGAATTCAAAATAAGCTAAGAATAAAAAAATAAGCTTAAAAATAGAAAACAAGCATGCACAGAGTGTTTTACAAGTTTGATTCAAATGTGTGAATGTTGTGGAATGAGTGTGGTTAGAAATGACAATTGGTTTACTTTTATGACCACCCTAACACATATAATTGTCTCCATGTCATTAGAATTCAAAAATAAGCTTAGATTCAAAGAATAAGCTTAAAAGTAGAATACAAGTCTGCACAGTTCGTGTTACAAGTTTGATTCAAATGTGTGAATGTTGTGGAATGAGTGTGGTTAGAAATGAAATTTGGTTCACTTTTATGACAACCCTAAGACATATAATCGTCTCCATGTCATTAGCATTCAAAAATAAGCTTAGAATCAAAAAATATTCTTAAAATTTGAATACAAGCATGCATAGTTTGTTTTACAAGTTTGATTCAAATGTGTGAATGTTGTGGAATGAGTGTGGTTAGAAATGACATTTTTTTTTTACTTTTATGACAACCCTAATATATATAACGATCTGCATGTCATTAGAATTCTACAATAAGCTTAGAATCACAGAAGAAGCACAAAAGAAGAATACAAGCATGCACAGTTCGTTTTACAAGTTTGATTTAAAGTGTGAATGATGTGGAATGAGTGTGGTTAGAAATGACATTTGGTTTACTTTTAAGACCACCCTAACACATATAATCGTCTCCATGTCATTAGAATTCAAAATTAAGCTTAGAATCAAAGAATAAGCTTAAAAGTCGAATACAAGCATGCACAGTTCGTTTTAAAAGTTTGATTTAAATGTGTGAATGTTGTGGAATGCGTGGGGTTAGAAATGACATTATTTGGTTTACTTTTATGACAACCCTAACACATATAATCGTCTCCATATCATTAGAATTCAAAAATAAGCTTAGAATCAAAGAATAAGCTTAAAAGTAGAAAACAACCATGCACAGTTCGTTTTACAAGTTTGATTCAAATGTGTGAATATTGTGGAATGAGTGTGGTTAGAAATGGCATTTGGTTTACTTTTATGACCACCCTAACACATATGATCGTCTCCATGTCATTAGAATTCAAAAATAAGCTTAGAATCAAAGAATAAACTTAAAAGTAGAATACAAGTATGCACATTTCGTTTTACAAGTTTGATTCAAATGTGTGAATGTTGTGGTTGGTTAGAAATGACATTTGGTTTACTTTTATAACAACCCTAACATATATAGTGGTCTCCAAGTCATTAGAATTCAAAAATAAGCTTAGAATCAAAGAAGAAGCTTAAAAGTAGAATACAAGTCTGCACAGTTCGTTTTACAAGTTTGATTCAAATGTGTGAATGTTGTGGAATGAGTGTGGTTAGAGATGACATTTTGTTCACTTTTATGACCACCCTAACACATATAACCGTCTCCATGTCATTAGAATTCTAAAATAAGCTTAGAATCAAAGAATAAACTGAAAAGTATAATACAAGTATGCACAGTTCGTTTTACAAGTTTGATTCAAATGTGTGAATGTTGTAGAATGAGTGTGGTTAGAAATGACATTTGGTTTACTTTTATGACAACCCTAACACATATATTCGTCTCCATGTCATTAGAATTCAAAATAAGCTTAGAATAAAAAAATAAGCTTAAAAGTAGAATACAAGCGTGCATAGTTCGTTTTACAGGTTTGATTCAAATGTGTGAATGTTGTGGAATGATTGTGGTTAGAAATGACATTTGGTTTACTTTTATGACAACCCTAAACATATAATCGTCTCCATGTCATTAGAATTCAAAAATAATCTTAGAATCAAAGAATAAGCTTAAAAGTAGAATACAAACCTGCACAGTTCGTTTTAGAAGTTTGATTCAAATGTGTGAATGTTGTGGAATGAGTGTCGTTAGAAATGACATTTGTTTTGAAATCACATTTCATTTTGTTATAAACGTAATGAGCGAGTTTAGCCATTAGTCCCCAGCGGAGTCGCCATTGTGAGATGTCGTACCGGCGGGTTGCCGATCGGCTCTCCCGAAAAGAGGTGTGAATTACACGGAGTCGCGAGCGGGATTTTTTATAGGTATCCCACGAACCTAAACTGGGGGTTCGATGCAAGGTTACGAGTTAAGAAAGTGTTAGGCACCCAACTTGCCCATCGAGTTGATGGTCTCTACTAATTGATCCGAATTAAATATAAAAGTAGTAACTACCGACAAAAGCACTCAAATAGCATGCAAGCGATAAGATAAAATCATGCGATGAGATAATTCATATGATCAGATATGCATGAGATGTTGTCACATAGTTAAGATAAGCATGCGGCAAACATATTGGTAAACATGCTAGCACACAAATTAATGCAATTAGAGATTATCATGGATCAAACTTTCCAACTTGTAACCACTTACGTAACTAGCAAACATGAGAATAATATTAATCTAAAACATGCATGCGCAAGGTTATACGTAAACTAATAATGTGATCACATGAATATTGATACAAACAGAGAACATGTAAACTAATCATGGACGTTTAAAACACTAAGAGGGGCTACGAATAAAACATGATTTGTCAAAAGCGCACTAATCTGCTAATCACTTTAAGATCACAATAATCATGATAATAAAACACATACACTTCGAAAACGGGTTTGATAAATATATTGGGGCCCTCAGGTGGACGTTCTTGTGTAGTCGTATCGCAGATTTCGGTGTCGTTTGCCAATGAACCCAAAGTATAGTGTTGACCCTTGTATTCCACGTAGCCTAGTTGTCTTGTCTAGATTGGAAAGTCTACGGTCGTTGTACGTCGTAGGTTAGGTATATGGGTGTATGTGTGTGTTTATGGTGATATGGGTGTTCTTTTCCTAATCTTTGTCGTTGAAGATGTAGGTCAGACTTTTGTAGTTAGGATGCACGAATATGAGTGAGAAATATTATTCGAGACTCATGTGCTTGTTCATGGGTGTCTCGGCTATTTTTACACACTAATCGTAGGAATTTTGTATCTGAGTTTTGTGCCTTATGTGCATGAAAAGCAAGGCATACAGAGTAGCTTTATTTAAAGTACAAGGTGAACGGCATTCCAGTGGCATTATGACTTTTATTGGTGATGTAATCGTACCAATCAGAGGGAGTTTGTGGGAGTTTTAGGACGAGGAGTCTGTGAATGCTAGTGACCAGATGGCATTAGGAATGCTTATGGAAGGTTCTAGATATCTTTGGTAATATAGACGACGATCAATGCGTAAAGAGCAAAATCCTATTTCGAAGCAAAGTCTAACGCCAATAGGTGACTAGCACCAACGGGCTAAGTAAGTAAGAAACATGAATGACGGGGGTTTGGCCCAAGCTAAATAAATAATCTTGTTGGATTTTAAGCTCAATCAACGCCAATCGTATAATTGGCCCAAACTAGACACTTAAACCACGACTATCGGTAAAAAGGTTATTTTTGGCTAAACGTGGTAATTCGGGTCTAAACTGATAAATCGAGCTCATTGGCAAACGATACCTCTAAACACGTGTCCACTGTCCGTTTTCTTCATCGGGCGCTAAAATGGGTGCAAATGTAGGGTGTCTACATTAATGATATAAAGTGGTTTACTATCATTTGCAATTAGAAAAATGACCCAAGAATAGAAAGGTAAATTATTCACTCAAACGGCTTGAAATTAAAAGGGAAAAAAAACTAAATGGGACAAAGGGAGTATCATATATATATAGTACTAAAAAGTGGTATATCGCCTGATTTTCTAAAAGGCAAAAAAATGTGAGGAGATGATTATAATTGTTAGACCGACCGCACGATAGTTACATAAAAGTTATCAATAATGACATATAAGCGCTACAGCAATTAATTTACACCGGTGAACTACTAATGTCGTATAATGTCCTACCAGTTAAGAAACCAAAATTATATCTACAAAAATACATATTCCCTCCACCCCAACTCAAACACAAGTGCCCAAAAAACCTCTGTGTTATGAAGGGTATACATACTAATCAGTTATCAAAATTCCAAAAAAATTATATAGCGAATAAAAGTTTGAGCTAAGTCGCCATGCAGTTTTCTTAGGACTTTGATTAACCGATTAATGTGTACATCCTTCCCAATATAGAATTATTTTTAAAATGGGGTGTTTGAGATAGGACAGATGGAGTAATATTTATATAATACACCCAAAACAAAAATTACGGATTTGTGAAACTACTGATCTATTGTCTTTAAATGGTTTCCACCTTATCTCAAATAACATAGAAGGATACATAAAGGGATGAAAAAATCCGGTGTATACTTTTATTTTCCCTGCAAAGTAAATTGTGAGCTTCATATCTGGTTGTATTATTCAAAACTGGGTTCATGACGTACAAACACGCTTCAAATAGATTAGGTCGAGTTAATAGGTGTTTGTTAAATTTTAAATCTTATGATGAAGTGTGTTACTTCACAAGCATAAGTATAAAGATGAACAAAATGATTCAATATTCAATGTAAACTTTTTTTTTTTTGATGAAATGTAAGTATGTTATAAATCACCAAAAAACATTCTACAGATTTACAAGGGGCATCCCCCAGGATTACAGATCAAACCAATTTAGAACCAGCGTCTACTAAATTATGCCTCTATCTCTAAGCCAACACATATCTTCATTTCTAGCATTCTGGACAATCACAATCATTCTTCTCTTTACTTCTCTAATCACATCTTCACATAGCTTTTCCGGAGAAGTAATGCAACCATCCAATCTACATTTATTCATGTTCCACCATATGTGATAACAGAAATTGCTGATCAATGAGCCCAAAGCTTGTTTCCTGATTCTGCTCCCCCATCTCTTCTTAGCACACCAAAGGAAAGTACCTCTTGTAGGCATTTGAATGCCTATTTTCTGACTTAGTTTCTCCATACATTTCCTACTATAAACACAGTAAAAAAAAGATGACTGTGTGTTTCTGAACCTTGCCGACAAACCAAACTGACATCATCATTGCAAATCCCAATCCTCATTAGCTTGTCTTTCAACTGTAACCTTTCCTTCAAAACAATCCAGGTAATAAACCCAGATTTAGGAATAGTGTGCCTTCACCAGAGCAAACCACCCCATTCCACTTTTGTATATCCTCCTTTCATCCACTCAAAGCCCTCTGCAACTCTATACTCCTTATCTCTCCATTGGCCTAAGGTGAATTGCTGTTTCATTTCCTCCTTGATCTTACATATCTGCCTCCAATGCCAACTAGTATCAACTTGTGGGATATAATCATCCCAAAGGCACTCCTTTAGGTAGATACTATGTATCCATTTCACCCAGAGCTTATCAGACTTATCAAAAATCCACCACACATACTTACAGATACAAGCTTTATTCCAGACCATAACATCTCTCAAGCCCAAACCCCCTACCTTCTTTGGTTTACAGACTTCCTCCCAGGCAACCCGTGGGCTTCTAAGCATATGTTCACAACCATCCCATAAAAATTCCTACATATAGCCACTATCCTTCTCAATACAGTTTTTGGGAGCAAGAACACTCTAGCCCAATAAGAATGTAGGTTAACTAATACAGATTGGACTACTGTTAGCCTACCAGCATAAGAAAGCTTCTTAGATCCCAATGCTCTGATTCTACTCACAATTCTCTCAGAAAGCATATTACAGTCCATGACAGAGATCTTACCTGCTGTGATGGGAACTCCCATGTATTTGAAGGGAAGTTTCCCTTGTCTGAATTGAGAAAAATCCAAAATTTCTTGTTTCACAGAGCTTTTCACCCCTGTTAAGTACATCTCTGACTTTGTGATATAAGAGCACAGACCTGAGGCGTTAGAGAAAGGGGAGAATCCTCTCAATAACAACACTGCAGATTTGACCTCTCCTTTGCAGAATAGGAGAAGATCATCTGCAAAGCACAGGTGGGTCAAGTGTAATTTGCTGCATAAAGGGTGGTATCTGAACCCCTTTCTCTCAGCTACAACTTTCATAATTCTAGACAGATATTCCATACATATTCTGAATAATAGGGGGGAAAGGGGATCCCCCTGTCTCAAACCTCTCTTACCTGGAAAGAAACCAAAGTGATTTCCATTTAGTGCTATGATATAAGAGGGAGTAGTAACACATTGCATTATCAGACCAATCAGCTGATTGGGGAATTCAAGAGCCTCCAGCATCTCTTTCACAAAATCCCACTCAACTGTGTCATATGCCTTTCTCAGATCAATCTTCATTAGGCATCTTGGAGAAATAGCTGATCTATTGTATTTCCTCACAATATCTTGGCACACCATATTATTCTCCACTATATCCCTCCCCTTGATAAATGCCCCTTAGTTTTGGCCAATAACTTGGGAAGAATTGCACCAATCCTGTCACAGATCAACTTAGAGATACACTTGTAAATAGTGTTACAACAGGCAATTGGCCTGTATTCCAGAACTGACAAAGGCTGCTTTGTCTTTGGCACCAATGTTAGAATGGTATTGTTAAGCGGCTTTAAGAGCTTGCCAGTTCTAAACACATCTTTAATGGCATTGCATATGTCTGTCCCCACCTTGCTCCAATTATCCTTAAAAAACTGGCTTGAGCACCCATCCAGGCCTGGGCTCTTATTTCCAAGAATTGAGAACATAACTTTCCTAATTTCATCACTTGTAACAGGTTGAAGAAGCAAACTTTCCATTTCTATGTCAATTAGGGGACCTTTTCTGACTGTATTGACATGTACCTTACTGCATTCTCCTGACTTTCCAAGTAAATCCATATAGAACTCCAGAAAAGCTTGTTGTATTCCTTGGTTATCAGTTTTCAAGTTACCCCTTGTATCCTGAATTTGGGACACACAGTTTCTCATCCTTCTAGTTCTAATAGAACAATGAAAGAAAGCAGTGTTAGCATCCCCTTCCGGCACCCAATGCATCTTGCTCTTCTGACTCAGATAACTATCTCTTGCCTTAGCCAAAAATCTGTAGTTATCAGCCTCAGATTTTTCTTTGGTTTTGATCTCATTATTCCCAGGATCTACTTGCATCTGTTTCTGAGTTTCAATCAACTTATGATAAGCCTCACTAGCAGCAGCTTCAACATTTGACAATTTCTGCCTACTTAACCACTTCAAAGGGCCTTTAAGAGCTTTAAGTTTCTTGACTATCTGATACATCCTAGTACCACTGATTGTAGTGCTCCATTCCCTTTCAATTGTGTCATTATACCCTGGAATTTTGCTCCACATATTGAAATACTTAAAGCTCTTGTTCCTCACTTCCTGCTTATTTACTAACTTAATAGTACAAGGACAGTGGTCAAAAAGACCTGCTGGGTGAAAATAAGCATAGTTGTGTGGAAATTGGATCAACCACCAATCATTAATCAAAACTCTATCTATTTTGCAGAATACTCTATTATCCCCCTCCTGCTTATTGTTCCAAGTGTAGTAACACCCCTTTGTTTCAATGTCATTAAGGCCACATTGGAGAGTACACTGCTGAAAATCAGCAATTTAAGCTAAAGTGACCTTACTACAATTCTTTCATCTGCCTTGAGGACATTGTTAAAAT
Organism: Spergularia bocconei; assembly: GCA_963457585.1. Classification (NCBI taxonomy): domain Eukaryota; kingdom Viridiplantae; phylum Streptophyta; class Magnoliopsida; order Caryophyllales; family Caryophyllaceae; genus Spergularia; species Spergularia bocconei. Next base: position 12,202,672 of record OY734956.1, read on the forward strand.
CCCCCATCACAATCCAAGCTTTATTAATACTACCATTGATATCCAAAATATCTCTCAAAAGCTGCCCCATATCCTTAATATCATTGAAACTATAGACTATAGTAACAATATAATCCACCTTAGTATTTTTATCAAAAGCCATCACATGAATGAGTTGAGCTGAAACTCTAATCACCTGAATATCAAGTATTTCAGGGTTCCAGATACACCAGATCCTCCCACCACTATGACAGCTGTTATTAGTACACACTGACCAATTATCACACACTCTAAGGTAAATACTACTAAGAGAAGTAGCTTTCACCTTAGTCTCCAGGAGACCAAATAGCCCTATATGCTGTGCATCTAGAAACTTCTTAATTTCTAGTTGTTTAGCAGAGCTATTCAGCCCCCTCACATTCCAGAAGCCAATACTAGCCATGGTCACCCAGACCATGACCAACATTACCACTATCAGCATTCTCATTCCTTTCCATTCTAACCATATCAGCAAAGCTTGTACCCTCACTTCCCAAGAGACCAAATTGTGCCTGAGCCATCTAGGAAGTTAAAATCAATTGCCTATTAACATTCCTCCCTGCAGTACTAGTGTGTATCACAAGTATAGAATTTGGAGGGGTCACAAAGTTAGTCTCCACAGGCACAGGGCTGATTCTGGTCTCAACCTGTGGCCTCTGGACTGGTCTCCAGACCTGTCTGACTCTTGGTTGAGCAGGTTGCTGCTTATCATTAGTTTTCTTCCTACATGGCTCAAATTTGTGGCCAATTCCCTTACAATTGGTACAAATACTAGGCTGTCATTCATATTCAACCACCTGCTCCACAACACTACCTTTCTCATCCAAAAATTTAAGCATAGTAGGGAAATCCTGGTTAACCTGAACCTCAATCATGATTCGGGCATATCCAAGCATGCTTCTTTCCTCAGTGGCTTTGTCTACCTTAATAAATTTCCCCACAGATTCAGCAATCTTTTGGATACAGTTAGGAGTCCAAATTTTTACGTCAAGTTTCATCAGTTTCATCCAAATAGGAACAGTCTTAACAGCCTCTTTAGTCAATCACATCCCCTCAACCCCAGGTTTCACAATAACAGGTTTGTTATCAAATAGATTATAACCAGCATCCAAGACTGCATCTTTTTCACCCAATTATTTAAATCTAACAATATAAATTCCATTAGGTAAAAACGAGACCTTATACAGGCCTTTCCTACCCCATATCCGATTAAAATAGCCTTGCATAGTATCTGGGGGGGATTAGCACCAATAACATAGCAGAAAAACTGCATTGCTCCAAAATTCTACCCCTTCTTGAACATCCTCAACAGATAGTTGCAGTAATCCTATCCTATTTCCAGAACTAGGGTTAGAGTTGTTACATCTTCTTTGTGTAACAGTCTGCCACCCATTTCCATCAGATTCCGGTACATGTAGGTTTTCCTCTTCACGTACATCTTCCACAATCGATTCCATCCCACCTTCTTCTTCCTCTTCATCTTCATCTGATAAGCTGAGAGAGGGAATTCCTTGAATCTCCAGAATCGATCTGTGTTTCGTAGCTTGCGTCGTTGACGGACCATTTCTCACTTGTATCTCCTGACTTTGTTCATTGTTTTTACTCTTATTACTCTTGCTTATTTTTATTTTTCTTAGATGATTTCCTAGATTTGGCCATGGCGGGTTCTAGGATTCACCAGTTTTTTTTCAGAATTTTCTCTCTCTAAGTTTCTCTCTCTTCATATTTTGTTATTACAAGTTATATAAACTTGTTTGGTGTCCCTAACTCTTTTCCCAAAACTTTTTTTTTTTTTGTAAATCTTTTGAATTTATTTTGACGACTTTATAAAACTTCCTTTGAAAATATTTAATTACTCCAAAAAGGTTTACAACGTTTTGGAATTTCATGGCGTACACAAGATGGTTACTAGATGACAATTCATGTTAGCCGACCCCAAATCATTTTGGGAATAATGCTTGGTTGTTGTTGTTGTTGTTGTTGACAAGTTATGTAAACTTATTATCGTTGTGAATATATGATATTATTTGTTTCATTGATGATAACAGAGTATTCGTCGGAAAAAAAAAAGCATATATCCATAATGAACATATTCACTTTATAGACTTTAGCACGAGTGTGTGAGACTACTGTTGTCTTATTCGTATAAAATTACCAAAGTCCTACCACCTACGGGTTAAATGACCTAAATTTTGAGTTACTAAGAAACTTATACAAAACGAAGTCAATATATAGAGATACATTTAAAAAAAGAGTGGCAATTGAAACAAAAAAAAAAAAATTAAAATGGGCCAGAATATAAATAATGTGAATCTAAGACAAATGAAACAGTAAAGTTTGAGACTTAATTTGAATTTAGGCTGATTTGTGTTAATTAGGGATCATTTTGTTCAACAATTTAGCTCGAATTTGAGATTAAATATGTGGTTCAACACGGGTGACAAATAATAATAATAAAAAAACGGATCCATGACCAAAAGAAGCGAGCGAGGTCAAATATGATTAACTTTTGTGTGGTTAAGGGCTTTGGTTGATTGTGACATTAATATTTTAGTTTGTTGTTTTTTTAGGAGAAGTAAAGAAATAATTTATTGGTTACTAAATCTATAACTAACAATTCCTATGAAGTAATATTCAAACATAAATAGGTAATTACCTATTTTGTGAGGTTCTTCACTGGTCAATAACGGTTCGTTTATCGAATGCGTATCGAGTTTATTTTAGTGTGTCAAAAATTCAAGTTATTCGAAAATTTAAGTAACACCATTGTTGTAAATTGGACGTATTAATCATCTTATACCTACAGTATTGGATATCTGTATAAACATCTCTAAACTAAAATCAATTCTATGAACAAAGAGGTAAAACGCCCCGTGCAAGTTTGCACGGGTCAAAGAACTAGTGTAATGAAATGAATTTTAAACCGAACAATTAGTAAGCTAATCGGAATAAGATTCCGCTACTTGGTCTAAAAAAAAAGTGCACCGAAAGTCCGAAACGTGCACTTAGACTCGTGTGTTCTCCGCCCTCTATTCAAAAAAGGAAAACAATTAGTCTAAATGCAACAATTTAAAGTGTTAAATGCAACAATAAAAAACGACAAAATGACTTACATACCCTTGCCCCTACCTTCTTGTCTTCCTTACTTTTTCAATCACCATTTCCCCATCCTTCATCATTTTTTGAATCTCATTACTTCCCCAAACTTGTTCATTCACTGATCATCAACATTTGCAACAATCAAAGGTACAGATTTTCAACCATTTTTATTGTTTTGTTTCTAATTTTTCGTAGTAATCACAATTCTCCTGTCGACGTCCTCCTCCCCCTCCCCGTCGGGCCGGAAATCCACCCCCATCCCACTCCTCGTCGACCCGGAATTCCGACCCCCTCCCCCTCCCCGTCGGCCCTTGAATCCGACCCCCTTCCCCTTCCCGTCAGCCCACGAATTTGACCCCTTCCTCCTCCCCGTCGACCCATAAAACCGACCCCCTCCCCCTCCCCGTCAGCCCAGAAATCAGCCCCGCTCCCTCACCCCGTCGGGTATGAAAACCGACCCCCACTCCTTTTTTTTTTTTTAATTTTGGTTCATCAATTGACAGTGTTCTTTTTTTTAATTTTTAATTTTGAATTTCTAGATTAATAATATTACTATGAAATGTTAGTTCTTATCTAATGTTTTTAAAGTGAAATCACATGAAGAACATTTCATTTTTGGATGAGTGACAAAGGAGGAAGAGCTACGCTCGAGGGCAAATCAAAGAAAAGGAAATGCAAAGAACCAAAAATTCCTATGGATGGTTATAGTGGTCGTCTTAAACAAACTAATGGTAGAGATAGGGGACCAATCACTAGTTCGGCACGCAAAAGGCGTGAAAATGTTTTACTTTCGCAGTCTACAAGTGATATGTCCACTGTTCATCAGACACCTTTTGCTCCACCATTTGACGAAAATCATGCAAAATTTGGTAGGCAAATGTCGTGGGTTGCACCAAATTAAATCAATACTTATCCTAAAAGTATGTAGTAGGCAAGCAAGTTCATATCCACAGGGAATCAGTTAATGTTCATGTATGTAACGCCGATTGGGTAACCAATTGAGGGGGGGAGGTTTGATTGAGTTTTAGTAACTTAAGCAATTGTAAACGCAATAAAAGCAAATGTTGAATTCAATTGATGACAAGTCTTGGCTTTATACTTCAATCCACTACAATTTATCAATTGATCCTAGAAAGCCGCTTATCTATCAATGTGAGCACGTTGTTGCGAACTCAAGATTTCTATTCTTCTTTCCTAGCTATTTAGAACAAATCAGCGTATCTAAACAACCATATCTATCAATCAATCTAAATCACGCGTCTAGATCTATTCAATTGAAGCAATAAGATCTAAGAATATCAACAACAATAATCAATAAGAACGCACGCGGTTCAAATCAGATAATAAATCAATTCTCCCTTAATCTATCCAACGTTGAATCAGCAATCGATTAAACAGACAAAGATGCTACTATTCCAAGCAGTTAAATCAGAAAAGCCCTAAACTAGTAGTACTCCTACCAAGAACAAATATGAGATATAAGAATTAAAACTAGAGAATTGAAATTACTCACAATTGAATCGATAAGAACGATCTCACAATATGACGATAAATTGCAGCTTCAATCCGTAATAAACCAAGTTAGGAGATTAGTTCTCCATAAATCTCCAATTACAAGCCGTCAATAAATTCTGAATGCAAAATTTATGAAATAAAACGTAACCTAAGTATTTTATATATCCTCTAATAGAAATACGGAAAATAAAATAATTACGGAAAGTTTGATTTCGTCGAAAACCGCGGACCGCCGAGCCAAAGGCGCGGTCCGCGCAAAACGCGTCTGCCTCGCCTTCACTTCCCTTCACGAGTGATTCCGCGGAGCTCACTTCCTCTTCCGCGGCGCTCTTTGCTCCTACTGCAACGGATCTTCAAATTGGCCTTCATCATCGAAATTGCAGAATCTAACAATCGGCTCTAAATAGCCATTTTCTCACACAAGTTACATAAATCGATCTCGTGAGAATAATAACATAAAAATCAATAAATCAACCCGAAATAGCATTAAAAACAAGCCAAAAAGCGTGTCAAACACGAGCATATCAATGATGTAGGTAGACTTTTTGAGATTGAGAGGCAAGCAAACCTTCACTCTTCATTTGAAAATTTCGCGGATGAGGAAGATGAGGAGGAAGAGGTGGAGGAAGAGGACGAGGACGAGGACGAGAACGAGGACGAGGACGAGGAGGAGGACCATCATGTTATATCTCATAAGAATTCCCAAAAAGGTCGGGATGAAGGTCTTTTCAAGGACAAGCATGGTACTCGAGATGAGGAAAAAAATTGGCAGTTAAAGTCTTATGTAGATGGAGGGCCAAAAAACCCTAATTGCTCGTTGGTTTCCGAGGTCATGTAGCATACTATATCTGGAAAGAACAGGTTAATTTTTGTTCAACCCTATGAATATTTTTTGGTTTATTAAAATTAGTCACTAATCTTAATTAAATTTTCTTTGACAAGATATGAAAATTGTTTGTTTGCACAGGAACGTGGCGTGCTTACTTGTCATTCTCATGCCGATCGGCTCATGAAATGGGTAATTGTTCGTAATGATGTGAATGAGCTGGTCGAGGCTAGTATGTTGAGTCAGTTGAGTACGTCTATGTTTAAGAATATTGACTCGACTCTTATCTCTGCATTTGTCAAGAGGTGGCACCCTGAGACAAATAGTTTCCATATGCCTTTCGGTGAGATGACTATTAGTTTACATGATGTTCATTTTTTTTTTTGAAAATCCCTGTTAATGAAGCTCCTCTGATTTCGGAAACATCCCCCGATGTGATTAAGACTCAATTGCGGATTCTGTTAGGCATTTCTAATGATCAAATTCAAAAGGAATGGAAAAATGGTACAGTGAGGTTCAATCCCGTGAAAAATTGTTTAGATCGTAATGATGTGTGTGTTGAAGCAGTGGCGGCTAAAGGATATTTATTGTGGTTATTGGGTGCAACATTGTTTGTGGACAAGTCTGGAGCCAATCTCCATGCCCATTTTCTACCATTTCTAGAGAATGAGTATGCAGTTAATCAATATGCATGGGATGTTGCTTCTTTGACATACTTGTACCGACAATTAGGTACTGCCTCGAGAGCTAACTGTCGACAAATGTGTGGATGCTTAACTTTGCTTCAGGTATGTATTTTTGTATATGATAATGTATTTATATATGTGTGCTACGTCTTATAAATAGAGAACTGTTAATTTATTCATTAAATCTTTTAGGCTTGGATTTACGAATATTTTCCTGCATTTCGACCTGGAATGAGCATGGAATGGACACCTGACATGTCATACGCTAATAGATGGTTGACCGTCAAAAGCCCTGTAGATGAAGCAAAACTTTTGTTATATAGGAAGCGTTTGGACGATTTGACTATGGTAAATGTAAGTAATTTAAATCATATGCATAATTTTATCAACTGTTACATTATGGCATTTGAAAATTGTTAATTAATTTTTTTTTACTATTAGGTGAGATGGACCCCTTTTACGAGTACGCCTCATAATGTCGATTGTCCCATTTCTCTTTTTTCACGGAATAATTCATTGTAGAACAATCACAGAGCCATATATGTCGGATCGAGTTATGCGACAATTCGGACACATACAGATTATACCGCGTAATCCATTTTCGCCAAAAAAAGCTCATAGAAGTCTGAACAATAACAAATATGTGTGTGATCATGTTCCTATGACAGCTTTGTTTCGTGGGTGGGAATCTCATGTGTTTAGATTAGAAGCTCTTTCTTTTCGAACATCACATGGTTATGAATCATCAACCGATTGTATGTCGTGGTTTATGGAGAGATCTCACATTCGAGTGTGTCCAACTACCGATTGTGATGGTGAGGAAACGCGAAATGTCATGGCAGATGCTACGGTATGTAGTTTTAATTTAATTTGTGATTTAATTAGTACAAAAACATGTTCACTTGTGATTTAATTTGATTTAATTTAATACTTTATTTTTCCTTTTGTATTTTATACAGCATTTACAGCTCATTGGGTCACACTGTGATTTTTTGGATCGTGATGTGCGAAACAACATTAGCAAGACTGAATTTTATGAGCATGTGGATTTTATTTGTGATTTGATGAGAGATTGGATGCCTATTTGGCAAGAACGTGTGCGTCAATCTAGGGAAAGGCGTAACAGAGGTGGACAATTATTTCGTTCAAAAGTCTAATTTGAATTTACGCAAATTTGTTGCAGTAGTTGCCTATATTATTTGTTATTATTATCTTATGTAATTTCGTCAAAAGACTGTATTTCATTTGTATTAATAAATTGGATAATTGATTATTGTCTGAGAAACAATAATTCTATAGGTTGCAAATTCTGATGCAATGCATAATATATATTGTCAAATCAAACTAAAAAATAGTTTATAAAACACTACTAACTAATAAAATTTAGTAAAAAAAATCATTTATACGAGCTGATAAACGTGCTCCCCAACTAACGACATTCGGAGAGCATTGACCTTTACACAGTGGGTGGATAGACAGAACAGGAGCTGTAGGACCAACTTCAATCACCATGAAATGAGAACTCTCTCCATTCTTTCCCAGATATAAGTAACCAATGGTAATTTCTGGTGGGCATTCAACAAGATGATCAGATCTACACTCCAAAGGGAGGTACGTGGAAGATACTCTGCCACTGTAAATCATAACTACACTCCTCGTACGATCGACTACCACAACCCATTTGCCCGATTCAACCATGTGCAATATAATGCAAAATTTATAATCAATTTTCTTAGTACCTTTACCTCTTCGTGGAGTAGCCCCTTCACGTCGTGGAGCCTTTCGATATAATCCACCACGTTCACATTGCATATACACATGATTGGTGTCGGAATAACTCACGGCGAAATACATCTTAGCAGTTGCACCCGTTTCAGTGACCCAACTCTGTGCTGTTTCACAACTACTGAATTGTTGCGTGGTTACAAATAAACTCCCAACATAAGGAAAAGTTGCGTCGTCACGGCGAAATACATCTTACGTACTGCTTTTATCAGGCGAAACAATACGATAATCCTGTCGTACAAAATAGTATATACGAAATATTAAAATTTATAAAGAAAAGAAAGCTTTAAACCAATTATAGCACAAAATGACAAACAAACCCGACGCCCCCCACCCCGTCGGCCCATAAATCCGACAGTCCCCCCACCCCTGTCGGCCGAGGAAACCGACAGCCCCCCCACCCCCGTCGCTCAACAAACCCGACACCCCCCACCCCCGTCGCTCCACAAACCCGACACCCCCCCCCCCCCCCCCGGTCGCTCCAAAAATCCGACACCCCCCTCACCCCCGTCGCCCCAGGAAACCGACGGCCCCCCCACCCCCGTCGCTCCAAAAATCCGACACCACCCCCCACCCCCGTCGGCCCAGAAATCCGACAGCCCCCCTCGTTGCTCCACAAACACGACACCCGTCCTACCCTCGTCAATAATTGTGAAAATAATTGTCATCATACCGGGAAATATTCATCGTAGTTTGAGTTTTCGTCCTCGTTGTTTTGGTTCTCCATGATAATCTAATATATATATCTAAAAGCGAATAATTTGGAGCGCATTGAGGGTGTCTAGAGGTCAGGAAATGCAGGGAGAGAGTCCAACATTTGCTAAACTCTCACTTAAAGTATAAAAAATAATCCACATAAAACATTAAAAAATGCACACACAAAGTCCAATATTTGTAAAACTTTTATGTAGTAAAGTTATCAAGATAAATATGATATAAACAGTTATAACTCGAGCTACGTATATCAGAATATTATAATACATATACCATTAAGTTCGTGTCGAAATGTATGTCAATATAAGACCCATTTACACATACTTTTGAAAAACTACACATGAATTTGATTGAGATATATCGATCCACAGCCTAAAAATGGAGAATTATCTAAACATGTATAAGTGATATGGGGAGATGATGAGACATCATAAGTAAATACATTCGATCAGTAATTATCACAATTCTTTAGTTTGAAATAAACTAATAAATAGACAGAAGGATTATAAAAAGCATTGAAAGTGTACACATTTGTTCCATTACCCTAATCATTAAACCGTTATTCAAAAAGAAGGAAATGATTATTAAGTATGATATAACATATTAACCGTGCAACGCACGGGGTAATAATTTAACACGCATGGAGGGTGTCGAGAGGTCAAGAAATGCAGAGAGTGAGTTCAAGATATGTTAAACTCTCATCTAAAGTATTAAAGTAATACACATAAATCATTAAGAAAACCCACACACACAGTCCAATATTTGTAAAATTCTTATGCGATAAAGTTATCAACATGAAACATGATGTAAACTGTTGTAACTTGGGCTACGTATATCAGAATATTACGATACATGTATCATAATTAAGTTTGTGTCGAAATGTATGTCAATATAAGATCCATTTACACATACTTTTGAAAAGGCAAGTCTGATCCTGGTTGAGATATGTCGACAAGTTTAAGACATCAATTTACACGTACATTGAAAAAATGTTAAAAAAAGTGTTATTTAAAGATAAAGTAATACTCGCGTTAGTAAGATTAGAAGACATTTTAACAAACCAACATTTAATCAGTTATCATAATTTATTTATTTTGAAATTAACTACTCCGTATTTAATAAAAAAGAATATGAAAAAGTGTCTTGTGCGAAGCACGGGCTTTCCATCTAGTCTTAATTGATTGACAAGTTTGAAAAGTGTTATTGAAATGTTGCAATTTACTGGGAGTATTCATAAGAGTTAGAAATTAGGTTATAAGGGCATTTTTGGAAAATAAATTATTTAATTGTTGGATTTAACCTCTTTAATTGTTGCGTTTAGACCGTCCCAAAGAAAATTCTGAACCCGGTGACACTCAGCAGCAGGCTGTCTACACCAATCACCGTGATTAGAATGGCAATTCTAATCACGGCTGATGCGACGTCGTTTTGCTGAATGGGAGGGGGGGTCTTGTGTATTTTGCTTCCTTGCAATACGTTGGCATTTTTTATTCAATACACCTTCAATACTTAACTTATATTATGGAATACATGAATACTTTCCCCTACTAAATACATTTATACAATACATTTTATTTTCCTTCCCTAAATTTCTCTCTCCACGGCTCTTATACTCACACACTCAAATCATCTTCTCTCTCCACCTCTTCACCGAAATCACCTTCCTCAATTACTCCAGATCTGTTGCAGTACGTTGGTTTCCAGATTGCTACCGAATCATGGTTCGAAAGGTAAGTTTTAGTTGGGTTTATAAGCTATTTTTTGTTCTTAATTAACTTTTTCATGTTGATAATTCAATTGTAATTATCGAATTTAGTTGTGAAGCGAAGAACATGTAGTTAGTTTGGTGTATGTATGGGTGTAAATTAGCGTAACTGGAAATAAGGGTTTTGGGATTGGGGTTGAAAAATAAGGGCGAAAAATAGATTATTAATTGAGCTGTAAATTAGCTCTAATGATGTGAAGTGTTTTGGATTGGAGGTGGAGCTCGAAAAAAATCATATTGAATTGGAGTTGTTAATTAACTCGAAAATAAGGGCTTTGGAATTTGAGTTGTAAATTGGTTTGAATTGTTAGTAATAAGTGACCTAAAATTGAAATTATTTTGCCATTAATGTGCTTTGAAAGAGCTTTAATTATGAAAGTTGTGTTCGTTCGTTTTTTTGGTAGTGCCCGATTCAGTGATTGTGAATCATTGATAAGTTGATAGTTGAATCGAATTTGTTTGTTTAAATTAGGAAAATCGTGAAGGTTGAAGTAGATGTACACCTCCTGCACAGGCTTGTACGAAGTCAGTTGGGGATGTTGTTAAGGAGATGCGTAAAGTGATGTTAACTCGAGATGAAAAATACGGAGCTAAGGTAAGAATGTGAAATTATAATACTTTATACCATTTAGAAGAACCTATATACCATTATGTTATATATATACAACACTGGATTAATTATTGATACCATTGTGTTATTTAGATATCATTGTCGAAATTGGCTTATGTGCATTGTAATTTATTTGCAGCAACCAAATGTGAACTGTAGGCTTGAAACATTTGGTCGCGTGATGTCAGCCTTAAGTACAAAGAAAAGGACTGTTGTAAGGGAGATGGGTTTTGGGTCGTTACTGGATTTTCGCAAGGATTGGATGCTGCCACGCAAGTTTTGCTACTGGTTAATGACCAGGCTTGATGCGTATCATAGCAAAATTGTTTGTGCAGATGTAGACGGTACGGAGTTCCCTTTGTCTTCAACACAAGTTAAATGGGTTTTAGGGCTACCTGATGGTCCTAAGATTGTTCCGATGAAGTGCCCTAAAGGATCTGCATTGGATAAGAAGGTTGGACGTTTGTTATCAAGATTTGGGGAGCATGTGTCAAGTCAGAAGAACCTAGCTATATGTGAAGAGAAGTTAAATGAAGTGTTGTCAAGTGATATAGACATTTCTAGTGTAGAAGAGATAGAGGAGTTCAAAACAGCCTTCTTAACGTACTCTTTGCTTATGATACTATGTCCATCAACGGCTGCCAATCTTTCCAAACACTTGTATCATGCTGCCACTCTTGGGTGTGTGGCTGAAAACTATGATTGGTGTTCTATCCTGTTGGATGAGTTGATTTCCTATGGTAAGAGTTTTAAGGATAAATTTGATGAATATGGTTTTGCTTCCGGTTGTGTCATATTCCTTGCGGTGAGTGTGTGTATTAAACAAGATGACATCTATAAAAAAACAACATTATGATATATTTGATTCTTATATATGATGTATAAAGTTGTTATTGTTCTAATTTGCAGATTTTATATGTTGACCGTTTGAACATTCCACCCATGAGATGGGGTCATTTCCCTCGTGTGGAAGCTTGGACGTTCACTGCGTTTAATTCTGCTATTGCAAAAGACAAACATCAAATTGGTGGAGATTTTGGCAAAATAGGGGTAATATGTTATAGTCATTCATTTATAGAAAATAACCTGAGTCAATATGTGGATTTGTTATTGTTAGTTTGTTTCCACAGATGATTAATGTTGCGTATGGAGAACAACATCCTTTGGAAGCTAGGGACACCATTCCAGAAAATGTTACGTCAAGTCCACGAGCAGTAGCTAAAGAGGTAAACTGTGGTAGTAGTTTTGTAGGTTCATTCTTGTGTGATGTTGGTCGTCGGAGGGAGATGTCGGTTGTAATATATTTATTTGCAATATATGGCAGGTGTTTCGTAAGATTCGTAGGCTTGTGAAGCGCACGGTTGTGGGGACTTTAGATAAAGTATCGGACTTTTCTGATGATGACGATGATGGTAAGCTGCCGAAACGGAAAAGACGGCGTACGTGCATGCGTTCTATTCAGGAGTTGCACAAGTTAAAGAAAGAAAGAGAGGAGAAGGAGAAGGAGAGAGAAAGAGAAGAGAAGGAGAGAGAGGAGGAGAAGGAGAAGGAGAGAGAAAGAGAAGAGAAGGACAGAGAGGAGATGGAGAGAGAGAGGAGAAGGAAAGACAAGAGAAGGAGATGGAGATAGAGGATAACGATAGAGAGGAGACTTTGAATGCCGAAATCTTGATGAGTACTGTGAATGGGAATGTTGGTACTGGTGGTAATGCTAATGGTAGTGATGTTGCAAGTGGAGATCACGGAAGTGATGTTCCTAGTATGGCCACAGGTGTGAGGGGTAGTGACCAGACAATGGGCAGTGAGGAGAGTAAACAAAGGGTGCACTATGGTTTTCCTCCTCACCTTAGTCCTTTGAATTATAGTATCCCTATTTTCAATAGTAGTCAAGATGTTGCCAATTTAGGTAGGAGCTGCGGTTTTGGTCCGTCCCAGGATATCGGTGAAGTGTGTAATCATAATGTCTCAGATGATAAAGATGGTAATGTTTCTGATTCTGATTCTGGTGAATCTTCTGAGACGGAGGAGGATGTAGGACTTGAAAAGGTCCGTATTCGTAGTCACGGAAGTAAGCCACGGAGACCGCTAGCACCCAGTTTGAAGTACCAGAGCGATCCCAATCATCGACCACGGGATATGTATTTGCTTCATGAGTTTGTATGTAACAAGAGGTGCGTAATCGATACTGGAGTAAATTGGGCATTAACATCATTAAGTTTGTTATATTTTGTTAGTAACACGATGTGTTATTTGCAGTTTAGAGGATTCGGCATTTGTATTGGCAAAGTTTGGTGATTTTAAAATGTCAGTGGTAGATTGTACATTTTGTATTTCTGACCCGCTCTTACACATGCCGAAACTGGTAAGGCCTCATATATATCATAAAACTTTATAATTCATTTGTTATTGTTAACTTCAGTGAAACTTACTTACATCATATTTGTCATAGTATGTTGAATTTGCATGCCATTTGTACTACAAGAGGTGGACTAAAGATTTCAAGCCTGAATCTACTAGATACATGGTTCCTCCTGATTTTGCGGTACACTTAATCTTATATGCTTACATATTATAAGTTAGTTAATTTGATTATATATTTGAATGTCCTCACTTTAATCGTTGTAGATTGCTATATCATTGCAAGTAGGAGAGGGAATCCCCGAGAAGATACGATCTGACATTGGCAAACATTTCCTACTAAACTATCCCTTCAAATCATGGACCCATATTTGCACGGTAAGTGTAGTTATAAATGAAATGATGTCATAAGACTGGTAGACTCACAAAGTTGTATTATGTCATAGATCTTTGTTCCCGTGTATCAAGATTGCATGTGGTGGTGTTTGGCAATTGCGGTTAGTGACAAGTGCGTATGGATCATTGATTCTCATTTATCACCTAACGATTTTTTAGTGAACAAGTTGGTGAGTATGGTGATTTTATGGTGAATGTATGTTTCAGTGATAGTTCAACGCCATCACACTAATTCACTTTTATATAGTTGAACGCAATTGATACTTCACTCAAGCTATTGGATGCTAGCTGGCAAATTGGGAACATCACTACATGGCCTGTTAGGTTACTCTCTATTAATCATGGTTATGAGGAGTGAGTATTTCGAATATATGAGTATGTAAGTGTTAAATTATTATCATCACTACTTTATGATTAACCGATATTGTTAATTTACTAGGAAAGCGTCGGGGCTTGTTATGCTATGGTGCATCAAACAATGTGCTAATCGTTTCACAAAATCTATCACAAGATATAATGGGCGACGCGAATGAATGCTCGACTCCATTGAAAAACTTATACGTAGCGTTGACTCACAATGATGTATCCCCATGTGATTGTTTTTACTTAATGTACACTCACTTGTTTGATGAATTTGTTTGACGAAGGTTGTTCGGTTTTAACATTTAAGGCATATGCATGATGTGATGTGCCGAATTGTTACTATTTTAAGAACGTTCATCTAATTTTTTGACTCTGTGCATGTTTTACTTTCACTACCATTCGTTTGTCGTTATATATCATTCGTTTCTCGTTATATACCATTTATTTCTCGTTATATACCATCATTTCTCGTTATTTACCAATCGTTTGTCGTTATATACCATTCGTTTCTCGTTATATACTAATCCGAACTCGTCATATTCTTGTGACTTATCGAACATACACCATTACTTGTAAACATGCCTACTACTTAATTGATCCATATTCTCATGCCTTTGGCAACGGGCCTTGGGCAACGGTTTGAAGGCCTGCACCTTTGAACTCCAAATCTTTTGGACACCACATGAACAACACACCACTCTTGCATCCCTCTTCTCCAACCAATTCCCTTTCTTAGTTTCGTAGAAGAATTACTTATACAAGTATAACTTATATACAAATATAACTTATATATGTACCATTCACGTAGGCAAAGATACCATTGTTAGTGTAATGGAACTTTATTTTTATTCTTGGTTGTATATAACACGCTTATGTGGTACATATTATTACAATGATAGTATATAGATAGGATGGTCTAAGTCAATTTATAATATGATTAACGCAATATGATTTTTAACGCCATATTTAATGCATTGAGATACAATAATTAAAGCAATACACACACGTGGTATTAGAAGATTATTGAAAATACGACATTGATGACTTCCGTACATTATCCATACCCTATTCCACATCTGATTCATCTGATGCATCTGATGTATACTCATCAGACATATAAGCATCATAATAATAAGGATTCGTAACCATCTTTCCCTCCCATGTGAATCCTATGTCTTCAACAAATTGTTTACACACATTAACAAGAGCATAACGTGCTCTTCTTAAGAGCATACAATTAATTTCAATTCTCAAATGATCAACTATTTGCCATAATGGTATCTCTTCTTCTCCAACTATAGATCGTTGTTCTATAAGCTTTTTTGCTCGACTAAATGGGATTGGCGCCGGTAGATTTCGTAAATGCAATGCAATGAATTCCCATTCCCTAATACGATAATCGTACTCATTTGCAGCCGCGGACACTGCATCCTCTCCCCACCACTTGATAATGTGTAACCATTTTTGCTTTGAAGCCTCCAACATCCAACGTTTACCTCTAATACTCTCTACATTGAAAGACATAGGCGTTGCAGGCAATAAATTTCCGTAGTTTATTGCTATTGCATGTACCATAGAAGCACGTACATCACTATTATGAATTTTGCATGCCATTATGTGATTTTCAAATCTAATCATATTTAGTGCACGTGGTTTATTACCTACAACGGTTCTTGCCAAATCAAGAGGTGGTATAAGATGAAGTTCTGCACATTTGGTCCGCAACACTAACGACTCTTCAACCCTTAATGCCCACTCACCGTCGATAATGTGTCCATTTTCTTCATTTGTTAGTTCACTAATTTCACCCCATGGTTTGTACGAGTACCGATGAACTTCCCCATTCGGATCTTCGTGTTTTTGCAAACCACAATCATAACCAAGTGCCTTAAAGATGTCTTCCACCTCATAAGAATATAATATTTCGTTGTAAGGAGGTAAAGCAAAATTAAATGATGACATTATATTAGTGTTTGATTAATTACTACAATGCTGCAAATTGTTTTAGAGAGTTATCACTTTGTACTATATTGTGAATTCCTATTGTGAATTCCTATTTATAGTAGTATCATGTTTGTAAGGAGCTCATTTCATTGGCCCTACTGCATATACCTTAGGCTGTAAGCAGGGACTACGACTACATCCTACCATTTTCATGTAATCTAAGTGTATTAATTATTACGATGATTGTATATACGATGATTATGTAGTATATATTTTTCTGTAAGTCCTTTTATAATCTTCATTGCACATATTTAATGGATTCAGATACAACGCACAATAATTAACGCATTACACATTACTCATGTTTATTTGTAAAGTTTGCTAAACAAATTGATTAGTCCTGTTTTTTTTATTATATCATCATAATAGTCCTATGTTTATTGACAGTATAAAATATCGACAATATGTCCATTTATTATTGTCAAATTTGACTAACTATATGAGTACACATGTTCTCTTCTTTTTGAGTAAAGAATCTTACTGTCAAATACAATGGTGATATGCTTGAAACGGTTCACGGTAAGATTCCCTACAATCTTTGATGACGAAAATGATATTGTTCATATATGTAACTGTAATGGTATATAGGCAAACTAAAATTGTATATGTTACATATAAATAGTATTCAGATATTACCCTTTTTGTTGTAGTACCGTCGTCACGATGGCGTACCTATGTCTTTTAGCGTGCAGTATAGATTTGATATGATACGAAAAGACATTCTTCAATGACAACTCATGTATAGGATAGGTTTTATAATTGCTTGGGTAATCTCACATTAAAGAGAATTTGACATATGCTTTCCGGATAGTGACAATTATGGAACATGGGGAGAGATCTAACTCACATCAAATTCCCAGTTGCAACAATGTAATGATGTAATTCTTCACACATCATTGCATGTGTACATTTTCAAGGAGACGCTACATTTAGCATGGTGATATTTGTACTACATTTAAGATTTTTTGGAGTTTTGAAGAATGAAAAAAACTCAATCTACGATATGAGTACACATGTTCGTAACCAAAAAATTAGTTTGCTACAGTTAAACATCCGTTTGTATGTACGTACTAACATATGCTAAACGTATGAATATTATGATTGAAAAACACAATGGTATATGTGGCACAATTCTGGGTAATTATATAATATGCAATTGTACTGAATTTTTTTAATTATTTAAAGTAAGTGAAATAGAAACAATCTTAACTTATGGTGGTTGTGTATTAGGGTGGATACCATCAGCATAGTATATAAGGACACACCCATTACATATGTACATACTTCAATTATCTTCTAAGTCAATTTATATTAATAAAATTAAAACAATTTTAAATTCTTCGTTCTTAGTCATGACAAGTTTGACACTACCACCCCATTGTGAACACGTCGTGGAGTTTGAACCATGCGATATCATACAAGCTTTAGGGTTCGATTATGGGCTGGAAGACGATGGTGGGCGATTCAAGTACTCATTTAAGGGTTGGTGCCCAAACCCATGGGGTGGTGATCATCCATGCGATGATGATGTACAAACCATGGAAGACGAGTGGGTCTTCCGTAATGAACAAGCTGACGACCTCCTACGAAGGTGTATGGAAATGGGGTTGTCAACTCCATTTTTGAAGTCAAGGGTCCAACCCCGTGAGTCCAAACGCCAATTATGGCGTGCCCTAAACATCATCCGCCTTGAAAATCACGTTATGGGGTGCAAGGTGGGTAAGGCATTAGGGCTGACCCTAACCATTATAGAAATATAGGCAGCACTACTACTAATGGTATGTTGAACATGAACGATAACACCCATGTCGTCCGATACGATAATCATAATTGGGTGCTTGGTTGTACTCGATTTGTTGGGCCTGAAGAACCTATTACTACTCTTTGGAATGAATACAATGTGAGGAAAACTGAGAGGGAAAAGTTGGAGTGGGATCTTGTTTCTTTGGGAGCAGCAGTACCAAAGGCGTATTTTTCAGCTCTAATTACTTGTACATCATTTCAAACTCCATTATGGCTTGTGGTGGTGAACATTCGCACTGAAATAAATTGCATGTTACTGCGTCGAGCAAGGTATGCTTTGAGATTTGTATGCAAGGGTTTCTTGCTTGACAATGGAATAGTTTGGGATGACAATGTGTCTGGCAATACCATGAAGTATGACCCTTACCTATCAGAAAGTGAATTGTATGAGTAGTGACTATAAATATCGTACCAGAATGTACCAAGTCAGATTCCTTTTAAAAAGGATCAATTTTCAAATTAATTGACTTGTGCTGGTTTACCATTTGTGCATTTTATTTTAAATTCCGAATTTATATAAATATTAATGTTTAATTGCATACAATCTTCTAATTGTATACATTTACTTATAATTGTATACCATCTGAAGCACTTGGTATATATATAACTAACTATGGTCACCATCTCAAACACTTGATACACTCTTCCACTATTTATAGAATATATTAACTTTTTCTTACATATATACTCTTTCACTCTAATCCCATGAAGTGCAGTACATCATCGTGTAGAGTAGATAGTGTCTTAAATGGTGGTTTTGAGGTTGGAGAAATCAACGAGATATTTGGGGAAGACGGCAGTGGGAAAACGCAAATGTGTCTCCAATTAGCGCTTTCAGCATCATTGTCATGTGAAAATGGTGGGTTAAATGGGGGAACTCTATACATCCACACACATGGACCTTTTCCAATCAAGCGGCTCATGGAGATAGCAAGGCATATGGCAACTACATTGAATGATGACGCTTGTGATAATATATTTGTGAAGAAGATAGATGACCCCTATGAGTTATTGTCCATCATCAACAACTTGCACAATACCATTGAGCTACTTGTTCAACAAGGTAAACCCCCAATCAAACTAATTGTTATTGATTCCATTGCAGGCTTGTTTAGGCACACTTTTGAATCAAACACTACCGGGATTCTTAACAGATCTGCCTTACAATACAAAATTGCAAAAGCTTTACGCAAACTTATCCAAAAAAATCGCATTTGTGTAGTAATTACAAACGAAGTTGTTGATGTCTTCAACCCGATTGAAGAACAAAAGTTTGGGAATGCACTAATCACTACCATATCAGGTAGGGTAGTACGTCCTGCGTTGGGGTTATGTTGGGCTAAGTGCGTACACGCACGAATTTTCTTTTCTAAACATTTAATAGATGATACATTGGTAAGAACGGTCGAAGTGGTTAAATCTCCTGATATACCATATCGAAAATGTAATTTTCAAATAACATCATGGGGTATCCAATAATTTAACACAAGGAAACAAACATTCATCATTTTCGTTCACCATAAGGAAGAAACATACATTCATCATTTTCGTGCCATTACTTTTTAATGATTACAACCAACAATAATATTAGAACAAATACAAGTAAAAAAGTATTGAACCCTCTGAGCCTTTCAAGTTGTTCACGCAACATCAAGATTTCAGCGTAACCGCTTCCAATTACATCCGTTGCTGGAGGAGCAGATGGAGTTGGAGCTCGATGTGCATATGTTGATTGTACCGGATATTGAAGAATATCATCATCGCCCATCCACTTCCAAAACTCACATTTGTAACATTTGTAATAAGGGACATATGGATTATTGGAAGATTCTGATATATAAAGGGAAACTCTATGTTTGCAATAACAAATTTGATTTCTCAACCTAAGTGAAGTCTTGTGGTGATTTGTGGCTTCCATACTTTGGATTAGAGAATTTACTTACTCAACCCTAAGTGAAGTGTTGTAGCATTGTCATCATCATCACACCTATATACTGCAATATTGGTTTTTTTACCGTTGAGGGTCGACCGTTGGTACTATGAATTTGAATCAAATAAATGAGAATGGTATATGTTATAATAAATGGTATATACGCTATACTCAATAGTATATGATTACTCCTAACCATTACTATGCTATATAAAATTTGTATATGTTTACAAATGAGAATCACTATGCTATGATTGTTCGTGTCATTTATCTACAAGTTTTTATTTACCATTACTATGTTACCCCTGAAATTTTTGAATATTTATTTGTGTAACCGTAGTTGTTTTTTTCAGTCATCACATAAGTCAATTAAGAAAAATAATTCCGCGCAAATATTTAATTATGCAATTTTTTTTTGTTACAAGAAGAAATAAAATACCGAAATTAAGTATTAATATCTATTACAACCTCTAGAAGAGAAACTACCACTTCATTGTCATGATAATAAGTTGCTCACCCTGCAACATCTCATCTCGGGCCTCAAGTCTTCATGCGTTTCTGGCTGAAAATCCTGTCGAGCGTGACATAGCCAAATGGTCCCCGGCTATAATCACGTGTGAGACACATGAACATGCAGCATCCTTGGGAGCTGCCTGCATTATATTGCAAATAGATTATTACAACATTTTGGGCAATCGAATTTGAACTGCAATTCTATACCATTGAAAATCAACTATTATTCTTTATATACCATTTAACATGTGAGGTATACCATTCATATATCACATAGAACATTCGGTAGAATAATTTTATACCTGCACCACGCCATGAATCGCATTGAGGTCTCGCTCAATCAACTGGAAACAGAGACGGCAAGGCCGCCATAGGATCGCCACACCCCTAGTGTACCCCTTAGGTTCAGCATAATCAAACGAGCTATAAGGAAGTTTTGAAAGGATTAAGGTTGCACTCTCACGACCCACTCTGGTTTCCGTAAGAATGAAAAGGTCCGGGTCGTGAATTTCAATAAGATGCTTCATATTTCGAATGAATCCCGGTCTCCCCAGCCCTCTAACATTCCAAGCAAGCACTTGCATCGGACTCAAAATTTTCCGTGGGTTCTCCACTGCATCTTGCAATGGACGACATAATCGGCCATTTACACTTCTCGCTTGCAGTTGTTTCACCATCTGTTGATTTTTGGACTTAGGTTCGAGAGTGATTCGCCATAAACGACCCACCCCCTTCGCATTTGTGTCTCCCTTAGCTTGGAACTCAAGGTGTGTGATTGTCGGGCTCCGAGTTCTTGCGAGTATTAGGCCATTCCCGTAGCTAGCAAAGACAATGACCCGCCTCATGTTTTCCAATATGTGATTGTTCCTAACTTGGGGTAGTATCGGAGTGGGGTCGCAGAGGAATAGTAGCTCCGGCGGTAGTAGTGGATAACTTGATCCGATGCGAGTTCTTAGCCACCATCTGACAATGGCGGCTACGACTCCGGAAAAACTCTCTAGGTCGGAAAGTTCTGGTATATGGAGTACATTAACCTGGTCCTGGGAGTTGGTCTTGGCCACCATCCCCATTTGTAGCATCGAAGGGGTCAGTGTTGATGGTTGTCTCAGGACATTCATCATGTAATGGTCTGGTACCCGCCTCCACGTCATCCCGGATCGGACATAGAAGTTCTGGTTGTTGAAGTCTAGCTCGGGTTTGGTGGCTATTGGTGGTAGCAGGTTGGTGTATAGCCTCGGCGGCGTTATGCCCTCCGAGAAGTCTAATACAGGGAAGGGTGGTTCAATTGGAGGTGTTTGAAATTCATCCGCAAATTTGGGATTTAGCCAGCAATAGAACTTGTGGAAGCCCTTGTATTTGCGATCGATCGTGTCCGGATCCAAGGTCACCAACCTGGAGCTGGAGCTGGAATCCGCCATATCCGTGTGTTTGAAGAGAAGGCAAGGGTGTGCTAGATGAAGGGTGCGGGAGTGAAGTTTATATAGCCTACACGACATTACTTATCTATGAACTCATATACCATTGATATAACGGTATATACGATTTAGATAAACACTAGCCCTTTTCTATTAAATTGTTATATACTATTAAATTGTTATCTTTTCTCTCTTATAAATAATAACCAAAACGTATTGAAACTAGCATTAAGTTAAACATTCATAAATATAACATTCAAAACGGATAAGCATGTAGTATAATTGTAAGAGTACATGCGCAAAATATTAAACGTGAAATTGACTCCGCCAAACTTATGGTAATGGACTTCATATGTTGTGGGGCAATTTATTTTGGCGCCAAAAATTGGTCCAATTTTCCAAGTTTCCCGCCAACTCACTCACTACATTGTGGCGCCACACTCCTCTCACTACCTCCAAGTTTCCCGGCAACTCACTCACACTTACATACTCACTCCCTCCTCTCATACACTTAATTCACTTTCATACACTTAATTCATCAACTAATAATGGAACATTTGGGATTATTCTACCATGAGTGTATGGGGCCCTATTATGTCAAGTCATCTAATCTGAAACCTAGAAAGGAGCAAGACGTAGAGCGTATACGTGATAGACTACGACAAATAGGTGGTGGAGTCGTTAATGGGAAGTACTACGGTTTGATATATAGGGCCTCATCAAGTACCAAAATTTTGGCATTAAGATTGCTAACAGGTAAAGAGGTACGAACACTATTACTCGCTCCACCTTTTTATACACGTTCGGATATTGTGGAATTGAATTATATGAATGAGACATTACATCCTACAAATGTAATAGATCTAAGCAACTTTGGTCACTTTCATCATGCCCTAAGAATAGTACTATGTTGGATGATTTTTAATGTAGAGGAGAATTTAGATGATGAAGCTGATGCTGTAGGTATTGTGGTTCCACCTAGTATTTCTAATATTATTGACCCTATAGCTTACTTATATATGGTTGGTGATGAGAAGTTTGTGGATTCATACTATGAAACAAATTTTAAAAGTTACACAGATAACATTGAAGTGTTATACTACAACAAGAACAACTCGAATGGGGTAGATGTGTTTTGTAGTTGGAAAGAATATATTGAATATCAGACATCACGCTGTCCATGTCCATTAGATGGGAGAACCATATGTGTAGCAATTGATGTCCACACTACTCATACTAGTGTCATACCACAACTTATGGGAAGGCCCGGAAAGTTGGAAAGAATTGTTGTGTGGAATTGTAGAGGCATGGGCAGAGATACATTTCTTGGTGGTCTATGGGAACTATGGAAGATGTATAAACCAACTCTAATGGTCCTAACTGAAACAAGGGTTAGTATAATGGTTGCAAAAGTTGTATTGTCGAAATTACATATCAATTCAATGAACGGGATAGACGCTTGGGGTGGTCGAGGTGGAATTGTTATGTTCACGTACAGAAGTGCAAGTGCTAAAATTGAACGATTTAACGGGGTCAAACGAATATATCTATTCATTTGTCCAAACCTTAATATCTAGCTAAGCATTTTGTTGAAGGGACGCGTACGAAGAACCGTTTTGCTCATTGCAAAAGGCATGATATAAGTAATATTGTATCTAAGTTTTATGCAACAGGTAGAGTTTTGCAAGTGCGATGCGAACTTATGTAACATGTGTAACAAGTGTAATAGTATATATATTCCCGTCAATGGTATATATAATAAGTGTACCAGTATATGCATTTAATTGTTTGTGACAAAAACAAATGAACTATAGTTAATGTAATAGTATATGTGTTTGTGTCAATGGTATTAACTATTGGTGTAACTGTATCTGACAAACCTACTATAGTATATGTAATAGTATCAAGTTTTCGTGTAAAGCAAACGTGTGTGCATAATCCAAACACGCGTAGTACAAAGCCTAACTTAACTCCTGTAGGAAGGTGGAGGCATGCGTAGTACTCGTGGACCAGTATGCGTAGGCAGATTTCATCATAAACGAAATGCTTAACAAAAGGTTTAGGACGAACATGTACATCAAAATCAGACCTTATAGCGGAAGTGCATTGTCATTAAGCACTACCACACCACATTACTGTTTAAAACACTAACACAACTATCCAAAATATTATGCGGACTCAAATAGCCTAAGTTAGCCTAAGATAACTACTACTTCATTTGTTGGTGTCATTGGTCCGTTGCCTCAAGTATTGTTGCGAGATCAGCATATTTTTCATTCTCATTGGATACGAGATCTTCATGGAGAAACGACCGTGTCAGCGTACTCAAATTTACGCCGTCCTAGAATGACATATGTAATAAGTAAAAAAAGAAATGACACAACAGTATTATAAGTAAAATGATATACAACACCAGTGTTATAAGTAAAATGATATATAACACCAATTATAAATGTTAACTCACAAGGGGAACAGCTTTAAGGAAACGATGGCCGCATTGTTTGACACAATATAGCATAAGGAACCCAGATTTGTTCCTACACACATACACAATAAAACCAAACCAACACTTTATGTCAACAGTTTAGGTGAACAACAACACTTTAAAGCAAAAGGCGAATAATGAGACGTTAAACGGCAAGAAGAGCAATTAATATGTACTTGTGGAAGGTATGTTTGATTTCCACTGACGTAATAGGCCACTTCAAAAGATCTCCCAATTGCCAACGAGCATCAAAGTGCTTTAATGAACTATCAATTGCATCCAACTAATTGCATTTCATACAAAGCGGTTTAAAGGTTAGGAAAAGAGTTTTGCAAATGGATCATAATTACTCAATACGCGAAATGAGGAACACTTACCAACTTATATCGTGACTTCTCCTCACAAGCGTCGTGTGAATCAATAATCCATATTGATTTCTCCCTCAAGGCAATTGCAATACACCACTAAACCCCATTTTCACAAACGGGAACAAATAACTACATTGAAATAAAATAAACTCTTAGACTAACATGAGTATGTAAGGTAAATAATTTATCCCACATACAAATGAATGTACACTGCAAAGTTCAGTCCACAATCGTCCCGGTGTATGAGAAATGAAGTCTTCCGCAAGTGTAGCTCTAGATCCATCAGTAACTTTTCTGCCTCCCACAGCTAAGGTAGCAAACTATAATAATAAGCGTTCAATTAGTGAGTAGATAATTATATAAATTAATAAGAGTTAAACCATAATAAGTATTTAAAATTACCGCAAATGTAGGAGGTAACATGCATCGAATTGATCCATCTTTGAACTCTTTCCTCCACTTTGCAGTGTACAAAGACGATGCCATCGACACATACTACAAAGTAAAAAAGACGTCCATTTTTTAGTAAAAACCATTCATGAATGTTATGCAAATTGTTGGTGGTAGGAGAACTCACCTCAAACGACAAGTCCCTTTCTTCATCCATAATAGAATGACAACTATCAACCGAGGCTTTGTAACGACCACATACCACAATTATAGCTCCACGTGAATTCAACCTACAACATTAAAATCATGAATTTCGTTTTGCCGAATTTTATGATGTGATTAGAAAGAAACAAAATATAAAGTAGGTGCATTTTACGGTATATTCTTTTAACGTACCGCTTCTTCACAATGTAGTCATGAAGCTTATTAATGCAGTGGATACTCGTGCCCTTCCTCGAGGGTACAACAAAGTCTTTAGTGGGTACAACCGGTCGCCTTGGCCTACTCCTATGACAAACAAAGGCTGTATGTAGTGGCCTCAGATGTAGTGGTCGCGGAAGTACTGGCCTCAGGAATCTTATCACCATCACCATGCTCAGTATAAATCTCATGACACACTCCGTTAATGACATCTTCATACGTCAACACATCTACCGGAGTCATAGGAGTAGAAGGATGTGTAATAAACAGAGTTGAGTCGAACAAAGGAGAACTGACGCCCAATGGACTATAGAGAGAACACTGACCAACACCAGACAACTCAACATACTGTTGCGTAAACAACTCGCCATCGTCGTGCAATTTATTATGTCCTTCTTCAGTGGGAGCGGGAGTGAGATCAGTGTGAGTGCGATGAGCGGGAGTGGGATTAGTGGGAGTCCGATGAGCGGGAGTCAGATCAGTGGAATGTGTGGGATCAGTGTCAAAACCGGGGGGGTATTCAGGATCGTCAAGATCAGACGTCAAATACTCACCACCAACAACACCATCACCATCTCGAACACCAACACCATGATTATGCAGAGGACCTTGAAAACCATATCCAAACTTCGCCTTCATCGCCTCTACAACCTGCCTCGCCCTCTTTGCCTTTCGAAGCGTGTGTATGGACTCCATACATGTCCGCTTTCTCTTTTGTTTAATCCCCCTCCTCCCCTCACTATCATCATCAGACGAGGCAATCACATGTTTCTCTTTCGGTTGAACATATCGCTTCACAATCTTATTCAACTCACGAATCACCTAACAAATGGTACGGATATAGAATTAAAACTGGGCAAATAATATAAAACGTATACTAAGTACAACTTACTAACACGTCAACCTATGCTAAACACAACTTACTACATGATACGAAAAAGAAGCTAGTCATACGAAGTACAAAACCCGTATATGTGATACTATAATAGTGGTCAAAGGTGATAAGGGGTGTCTCAATATTTGCAGCCCAGTCGCCACCTTAGCCCTTAATTGGCTTCGTCAATGCAGCTAAACAACCCAAAGTGAAAAATAAAAAATTCGGAACTTACCTCGTTCGATACGGCTGCGCTAGTACTCCCACAATGTCCTGGGGGTAGTCGGTCTCTCGGCTCCATAGGGTGTGGTTCGCCATATGCAACATCAATCATCTACAATTAAAAAAGTGGTATTATAATGAATTCATATCAAGTATATAGTTAGGTCAATTGTATATAGTTTAACTCAATTGTATATAATCAAATTAAATTGTATATAGTTCAACTCAATTGTATATAGTTAATTTGAATAGTATATAATCCACTTCAAATTTATATAGTTGAATTGAAATGTATATAATTTATCTCAATTGTATTAAGTTAAACAAAGGGTTGGTGATATTACCCCGGTTGCACCGAAGTCTCCTCCTCTCTCGAGTGCATCTTTGGCGATAGCAGCATTAAGCGATTGCAAGGTCCAAGATTCAACTCGAGGGAAATGCCCCCATCTTACGGGCGGATTGTTCAAGCGATCAACATAGAGTATCTACAGATAAGTTAGAATAAAAGATAAGTGTATATTATTAGATTCAATACCAAGGACCATACGAACGGACCAAAGAAGCAAGAAATTATTAGATTCAATATCAAAGTACTTGTCAATAATGAAGGATATCCATCTCACCAAAAAAGCGAGAGGCATATATTAACATTACCACCAAACTCCAACCCAATTCTGACTCCCTAACCAGCTCACTACATATATCCAACACTAACTAATATAGGATACCAAAAACGCAATGTAACGAACACCAAACACTTACCGCCAGGAATATAACACATCCACCAGACCCCGAATATGCTCCATGTTCGGCAAATTTACGCTGCACCTTTCTGCCATAGCTGATCAACTAGTCAAGGACAAGGCCACACCAATCATATTTTGTTGTCAAATTACCGAGGGTGGCGGCATAGAAGTCCGTACTTGTTGACGGGCAAAGGATTGTTAGGAGGGCATAAGTCAAAAACGCAGTTTTGAACTCCGAAATCTCCTCTTGGCTACAAATTGGAACTTCACTCAACAACACTTCCTCTAACTTTTGTGGCCGAATGGTAATGGTTTTTTCTTTACCTTCATGTACTCCAAACCGTGAAACCAAGCTTTCGACCTTCTTCGCCATAGAACTTCCTTCACTGAATTTTGTAGGAACAAGTTTAGGACCAACTGGTAGCCCTAAAACACACTGAACCTGGGTCTTTGACAATCAAAACTCGGAATCATCTACACAAACCAATTTAGCGTTCTGCGCATCAAACCACACCATTAGCCAATAACAAAATCTGCGGGGTAAAACCCAACCATCCGCAAACGAGAGCAACGAACCAAAACCCATATCTCTGACAATAGCCTTCTTTCTAGCATTGAAATGACTCGTTACACGACCAAAGGTTTCATGTCTACAATTAACATTCGGTTGCTGCAAATTAAACAATTATTGTCAAATTATAATCACAACCACAACCCTTAGACGTATATGAAATGAATTGATAATTATATTACACAACCACAACCATTAGACGTATATGAAATGAATTAAATAAAATATAATTCTTCACCTTCTTTCCAAATTTTTCATCACGATAAGACAATACTCTGTGGGACTCACGAACCTGATCTCCGAGTGATTTCACACACTCTTCACTAACCTCTGCCTCTGCCTCTGTCGTCGTCCTCCCTCTGCCTCTGCCTTTGCCTCTCATCATGCTATAAATGAATCAAAAACATGAATCAAAAACCACAAAATATGAATAAAAAACAAATCGTTCAAAAACCACCATAGTGATCCATTATTATTGGATTTAAGTTTCAATTAGGCATACAATAATACACTTAATAGCAAATTTGGTCATCCTTAATCATTCATTATTTCCCAAGGGTAAAGCGATATAGGTCGTTCTCCTACTATGATTCCTCTTCATATAGATATATCTTACAACAATAGTGTCAATAGATCATCATAATTGTACATAGTTATTCTCAATTGTATATAGTGGATCTCAATAGTATATGATTCTTCTCAATTGAATATAGTTCCACTTAATTGTATATGTTCAATTCAATTGTATATAGTTCCATTCAATAGTATATAATTCTTCGCAATTGTATATAGTTCCGCTCAATGGTATATATTTCCGCTCAATTGCACAATTCTTATCACACAATCAAGGAAATCAAACCAAACCAAAAATCAATTTCTCATCATAATCAGTAACGTAAACTTCAAGTGAGCTAGGTAGCCTACGGAGGTTGAAATTAATGGAGTTAAATTTGAAAAATTAAATAAACACCTCATCTCACCCCATTTCGAACAACTACCAACAACTAAGTCACTCGAACAACCCTAAATCTTACGAAAACAGACTAACAAACCCTATAATTTCGGTTCTAACCAACCCTAAAATAAATCTAATGGCTACAAAGGAAACACACTTTCACAATACAAAATTCATTTTCTTAATTAACATACAAAATTTCAATACTAATCATGTAAAAATTCAACATGCAACACATTTTCATGTACAAAAATAAAGCAGACTCTACATATTTCGCTGACAGGAGATGAAAGGGAGGTGATTCGAGCTGGTGGATTTCGAAGTGCTGATGGAATCGCCGCAAATGAAGATGGGCTTTTGGCAGAGGTATTTTTCGCAGAGGATGAGGGAAGGAGTGAGGAGATGTGTTTAAGTGAATTTTCGAAGAGGTAGAAGAAATGGGGTCGCCGGCGACGGAGGAAAGAGAAAGACGAGAAAGAAAGAGGATTGACGGGAGGGGAGGAAAGAGAAAGGGGGTCTTCTTACAATAATTATTTTTTTTACTTTAATTTAATTTCACTTTAATGTAATACAAACCAACTTCACTTATTACATGATACTTAATAAAACCAATTAAAACAAATTTTTAAAAAAGTTACACATCTACACTACTCTTACGATTAAAACCATGAATAATAAACAACACTCGAAATCATAGAATAATAAACGTTAACGAAGACAAATTGAGTATATCAGTCAACCAGATTCGTCGGACTTATCATAGTCAGACATATATATTGGGTAATACATTATGTTACTATGATGATCCGATGAAAAAACTCATCCGTTGTCCTCTATGAATTCCTTGCATGCCCTCATCATCGAAAATCTTACTCTACGAAGTAGCATTGAATTAACTTGAATCCGAATTTGATCTGTACGTACAATGTATGGGACATCTTCATTATCTGCTAACGTTGAAGGAGGCATTAACGTACCAACTTCACGACAACTACGTCTTAATAATTGTCTCTCCCTGTTACGGAAAATGTACTCACTATACGCGTGAGCGTTTATTGTACCACGACATACCTTACGATTATACAAGTCCTCCCATTTACTTGACGAACCATCAAGACGCCAATTACCTGTACTTTCAGCTAAGTGTAACACACGAGGAGGAAATAGAATTAGATTATTTGTACACATAGTAAGGCTTATACAACTTACATTAGACTTAGCAGCACTAATATTGCAACCCATGACATGGTTCTCTAAACGAATCATGTTAACAGCGCGACGCAATTCACGGAGAGTACTCCGTCTTTCATTTTTAGCTCGCATTGTAGGGAGATCAATGCCAATCTCAATGCAGCTAGCCATTAAATCGGCATTTTGTGTTACCCTAAATTCCCACTCCTCCTCCAAAGCGGATTTCAAATAACTCTTATCATAATTTGAATCCCAATATGCTTTGAACTCGTACATAATAACACACGGATCATGTAGCCCATAACTACAACCTAGGGCCTCAAACATATCCGACACCGTGTATTCATACAAATCTCTATGATAGGGTGGCCTTGCAAATCTCTCAGTACTCATAAGTACTTCACAAGATGTAAAATTTAAGTGGGGAAATAAGCTGGGGAATTAATAAGCAGATTAAACGTAGAAGCCAAAGCAAAAGATTATGTGACAAGGAAATTGTAACACACACTACATCAATTTATAATCTAGTATCATGCAGAATGAATTAAATGCTCATAATAAACGTTGCCAACAACACATCATCATTAATAGCAAGCCCAGTCAATGCATGCATGCAGTGAACAACGACTCACTGTCCGAAACACTCAAAAATATGAACATTCAATGCACAAAAATATTCTACGTATAATACTATTACGGGAACATTATATACCATTTAAGACAAATATATACCATTTCAGACACATATATACCATTCATAAATAACATTCATGACATAGCATTGTATTGCATGATAGATGTCCCAACAACACATATTCATTACGTAATAAATACGTATATAAGTCAATTTTGAACAACTCTACTTACCCATTCTCGAAACACATAGACAGAGCATTAATGTTTATTTCCATATTTCCACCGTATAGTAATAACATATACTTGAAGTGAATAATAATATATAACAAACATATTGAAATCGACTCACACTAAATAATTGGTAGACTGTCTCGTGATGATTATTACAGATATTTTTTTAGGTTAATAGCGTTTTATAGCGTTTTGGGTTGATAGAGTTTAGGGTTAATAGAGTTTAGGGTTTAATAGGGTTTAGGGTTAATAGGGTTTACCATTACTAGGGTTTTTAGGGTTAATAGGGTTTAGGGTTTACCATAACTAAAATGATGTATACTATTTGGAAAAACTACATTCAAAGTGATACTTCTGACGACATATACTAATCCACCAAAGTCATATACCATTAGTAAGATTATATATATTATAAGTCAAAACAATATTCGAAATAATACTTGTGTGACGACATATATTATTTCACCAATACTTTTGTTACTCAAAGTTTGAGAATCATATCGATAAAAATAACAACCATCTTAATATCACCATCAAAACTGTTCATCAAATAAAATACACACTCAATTAAATGATACCCCGGGTAATATAGTAGTTTAACAAACATAAACACACCAAAAACAATATAATATATCTTGTAAAGAGGATGGTGGTTGTTGTCCACTTAATTGCGAAAAAGGAAGCCCCCCGCTTAACACTGAGTTTCCCGCCAACAAATTTGTGAAGTACATGTCAGGCCTTCGTACAGGCTCATCTTGGCCGTTGAAATTCAAACAGTTGCCGAGATGCAACTATGACAGTGGCAGATTCTGATTTGCCGCAAACATATCTCTTTGAACCTGCAATGAGTAACACAAATAAATGAAAACATAATCCACGCTTACGAAAAATATTTTTAACATTGACGGCATTATTCTAATTTACCTGCGCATGGTTTACGGGTCCATTGTAGGCGCTTTGTGGAGGAATAGAAAATGCTAACCTTCTAGAAGAGCCTTCCTATGGTGCCTACCAATTACAAAACTTAAATCATTAACATATTAAGTAGTTTTTCCAATAATACACAGAGGAGGTTAAAAACTAATGAATGCACCTGTCCACTGTTTCTCATGTCACATGATTTATTATTGCTACGCGTACACTTGTTGACACCACACACCCGTTCCTCTAGGGACTTGAATCTCTTCCCCCTTGTTCTCCCAGCTTTCTTTGCCCTTGTGGGAGGATCAACAAGGTTCAAAGACAATGTGAGAGGAGTTGCTGACCGAGGAGTAGCTGACCCGGGAGTTGCTGAACGTGGAGTTGCTGAACCATATTCATTTGGGGTTCCAGTTGTGTTACTGCCAACCGCTACACTACCCTGTGTGTCGATTAGCCCAAGACCCATCACATTGTTCTGAATTGACTGATCTTCACCTAACATATCCACATCGTACCTGTTATCACCACCACCATTGTCAAAATTGCCAGCAACACGACTAACAACTGTTTTGCCCAATACTTTGGCAAGTGTAAGACCTATGTCCTGTATGCCAGACATAACAACTGATTCACCTTCTTCACTAACCATTGCTTTGCAAGCAATTGCTTCAAAAGACACATGCATTCTATCATACTTGCAACTTCTTCAGTCTTTGTTGGATCATGATATGCAACTTTCACGAGAGTATGTTTCCTAAGAATGTCCTTACGCCATCTTCTCAATATATATTTCTCAGGAACTACATCTACATGATTCCGGTGATAAACCTTTACAATATGTCTACAAAGGATGCCGCTACACTCAAACAACTTGCAAGCACATGAAACATCATGGGTCAAAGAATTGTACCGAACCCAATAATCACGCTCGGCGTGAGTAGGTACTGATTCACGCATGCCTTCACTATGAACCCAAACTTTGTCCGATAGCCGAAAGTCCACCTCTAAATCAGAAACCTGTTTCCTCTCCTCCTCTTCACAATACATTACATGATGACACTCGTTCTGCACAAGTTGTAACCTCCCCAAAGTGTAAACTTTGAAGAACGCCTTTTCAACGACAAAAATGCTAAGCAAAGACCTTGCCGTCCTATCACAGTCAACATCAGCCTTTTTCTCACGATCAGCCCTACTCTCCATTGCCTCACAATACTTCTCAACAAACTCATATAGCGAAGTGTGTTTGGTCAGCCACTGATCAAAGAAACTGTTAATGCTCTCCACCCTCTGGGTCGATCTCATGCCGGTCCAAAATATATGCTTTGTGTAGGCAGGAACCCACATCTCCCTCTCAGAAAACAGTCCACTTAACCATTCATCGTCTTGCAAATTGAATTCACCCAAAACTTCGGCCCACCTCTTCTCAAATTCATCCCTAGTAAACGAATCATATATCACACTTTTAATCTTGGGCGAGAAAGCACAATACTTAGCTTCATTCAAATACCTAAGCTTCAGCCTAAATTTCTTTGTAATATGCCAAATACACCAACGATGTCTAGTTTGAGGCAACACAGCCGCAACACCATTACGAATTGCAGCCGCTTGATCAGTAAGTATACCCTTTGGGGCCTTGCCGCCCCTGGCAGATAACCAAGTAGAGAAAAGCCATTCAAATGTCTCCGAAGTCTCATGGCTTATTAGGGCACAACCTAGTAATATTGTTTGACCATGATGGTTAACACCAACCAAATTCGCAAAGGGCAAGTCATACCTGTTTACTAGATACGTTGTATCAAAACAAATAACATCTCCGAACTCTTCAAGTGCAGCTCTACAACGCGCATCTACCCAAAAAACATCTTGCAAAACACCATTCTTATCATGCCTAATACAATGAAAAAATTTCGGATTGTCCTTGTGCATCTTATTAAAGTACTCCATCATTGCATTAGCATCACCGTCTTTCAATCTCAACCTACGCTCATGCGCAAGTACATTATAACAATCCTTCAAAGTGGGTTCAAAATTATCCCGTCCATTCCTTTCCACACACTGTTGATTAATCATTTGGGGTACCGACATGCCTGCTTTATCACCATAAACTAAACCTCTCTTAACATGTGCTGGCATCTCACGGCACGACTTTATATATTTTCTTTTGCTAGGTGTGGGATTATGGTTCTTGTGTTTATGCTCAACCTTTCTAACAACCCACAAACCATCCTTATCAACTGCAGCATACACCAATGCCGTGCAACCAATCTTCTTCAAAATTTCCCCCTTTTGTGGTTTAGAATTCAACACAAGATCAGGTAAACCATCAATCTCAGGGCACAATACTTTACTACCTCTCTTACGAAATGGTGCACCGGCACACTCGCATTTCCATGTGATACGAGTCAACTTATCACATTTAGATTTACCGGCTTGAGGTTTGACTACACCAAATCCCTCTTGCTTACCATATGCACGATATAGTTTGTCTATATCTTCCCACTTCTCAAAAACCATGCCTACCTGAAGTGGTTCAATATCATTTTTTGTGGTAGAAATCAAACGTTTAGTGGTGCACACTACATCGTTGCCTAGTGAGATGGCCTCTAATTCTCCTTCAAGTCCATGTTCTACAACCTCTTCTACTTCTTGTACCTCTATCTCTTTTCCTAGTTCACTTTCTACGTCATAGTCTTCACTCATATAACTATCGCAAACAACATCATTCAAATCAACCTGGGAATTAAACATTCGGGACAGATATGTTACTGTCTATACAACTACTATTCCTTATATACCATTTTATATCTAACGTATACCATTGAATGTATCACATACACCATTGATAATACCAAATAAATTCAGCTCGCAAACTCACACATAATATTACCATTCAATTCCAAATTCTCAAACCAACCAATAATACAATTAACTCTCACACATAGTAGTACTATTCATTAGAATCCCTCAAACCAATTTCTAATCCTCAAACCCACACATAATACTACCATTCAATTCGAAATTATCAAACCAATAATACAATCAACTCTAACACATAGTACTACTGATAAATTCGAATCCCACAAATGCAATTTCTAATTCTCAAACCCACAAATAATACTACCATTCAATTCCAAATTCTCAAACCGAAAATACAATCAACTCTCTCACACATAATAGTACTATTCAATTCCAAATCCCTCAAACAAATTTCTAATCCTCCAAACCTATTTGTACAACCCATTACAGCTACATAAAAACCCTATTTCAACATCTACATCCAAGATATCAATTCTTAATAACAACAAAAAATTATGAATTACATACCTCATCCATGGTTTACGAGATGAAAATATTGACGCCTCTAATGAACTTCAGCTCGAAACCATCTCGTACGCAATAATCTAACTGTATAATGATAATCGACTTTTTTGGGATTAAGAGGATGGAAGAGGATGTAGGATGTAGAGGATGAAGGATGAAGGTTCCCAGATTTTCTCTCTCTCTCTCGCTTCAATTAACTCATGTAGCAAAGGAAAATGTATTTTCTCTCTCCTGTAACTAATTAAAAACAAGCAAATACATGGGGAATAAATTGGAAGGAGGCAAATACAAGTAAATAAAATAGCTTACTTTACAATATACAACCCCATTGAACGGGTACAAAGTGAGCACAAAGTTAGTTTGGGGAGTATAATACGCCCTCCTCCGTACGCGCGTGTACAGCACCACCGTGATCAGAATACCTCATTTTAATCACTGTGATTGTTTTATCATTCCTGCACTCAGCAGTCAGCCCCATCTATCCCCGACGTCCTGAACCCGGTTACAGTGACCACCATCTTAAGCTGCTCAGGAACGACGCACGATCTCCTGTCAAGAGTTTTTCACGAATATGACTCAAAATCAATCGTGGAAAGTCCGCCGAAATCAATCCAGCAACTTCACAGGTAAAGTTAAATCCCTTTCTCGTAATACTGGATCGTTGTTTTTCTCTATTTGATCAAATTTATGATTTTTTGTTCATTATTAATAGTAAATTTAGTTAAGTTAGTGGTCGGAAGAAAAACTTAATCTGACGGATGGGTTTACTGCGTGCAATTGTTGGAGTGTGTTGTTTGATGGTTGTTGCATTGGAAAACAATTGAAAATTAAGATATAAAATTTGCATTTTTTTATTGATTAATAGTTCCAATTTTTTTACTTCTCAGGGGCCTCTTATCGGAGAGTTGCACAGGCCCCCTCCAATCTTCGAGACGGCCCGACAGCTCAGAAAAGCAGCACCAATAGTAGTAGGGTTCGTTTGGCGGAAAACGGCGAGTGGGTCTCCAATAAGGGTAATTTCGTTAATTATTTGCCGCAAGATGAAGCTGTTGCAATTGGTCTTGGTGCTGACCAAGGGGGGTTGGACGCGGTCGAGTCGCAACGAGTTGTCGATCTTCTGAACCGCGAGTTGGCACGGTTGCTTAAGTTGAAGCCCCGTGAATTCTGGCGACAAGGTTTAATTTTTTGACACTAATTACAAACATGTTGCCGTCTTACAATCTATTTAGCTACCACCTTTCGCTTTATTCTGATGCAAAAATCCCATGTTTCTGCCCCACCGACTAAATTAGAATTGTTTTTGTTTGAAGAGTTTTTGTTTTATTTTCTTGTTTCATGACGGGAGAGTGTGATATATAATGAGAGAGGTTTTTTTTTTCTCTTTCCGAGGAGATAGCCGGGAGCAATCAGGTGATGTCTTAGGAGAGAACTTAGACAATGTGTCGTTTCGGAACTGTACGTATGAACTTTGATTGTTTACAGAAATTCATTCTTGTGAGATAATAGTTGTGGCTATGGTTTTGAATTCGAGTTTTCAACATCTATTTTGCATTTATCGTGAAATTTCTGCTTGATTATAGTATCCAACATTCTTATGGAATACTCTGGTTTTTTGTGTTTCTACAACAGCTCTTCGGGGGTTAGGACAATTAGCCAAAAAAAAAAAATCGTTGCAATCATCTGCGGTGTGCACGAAACCAATTTTTATTTCATGTCTAGATAAGTTGAATCAATGGGACAGCAAGAAATCTAATTCTCTGTGGGTTTAGAAAAGATTTTTCCTACGTTGAATTTTGGTCTAAGTGTTTTGCTTTGATTTTACTTTACATTGTCAGATGATAACTTAATTGCTGTGTCATGTTTTTACCCAGTGGCAGCAGATGCTTCATTGCATGAGTTTCTTGACAGCTTCTTGCAATTTCGAAGTAGATGGTATGATTTCCCTTTTCATGGGGCCAAGGGAACTGTTGCTGGTGTTATTGTTGGTGATTTGGAGTTGAGCCGGCGTGTTTTCATGGTTTTGTATCGGGTGTAAGTCCTCAGATTTAATCACTTTAGTTAGCGATAGCTTTGGTCATTTTATCTCAAGATCATGTCAGTGTTTTGCTGCGTCATGGTCTATTTGGACTCTTAGTTGACCCTATGAGACATGTTTTTGCAGTTCTTCTCATAGAGACCCTGGCGTCTGTGTATCGGAGAACTTGACTAAGAAAGATCATGAAGGTAGGTTACCTAGTTGCTAAATGATTCTGGTATGACGTGAATTTATAGAATGTCATTATATTGTGCCTCTGCCCATCTCATTGGGCAGAAAGATTGTGCTCCATTGTTGCAATTCTTCAAGAGTGTGTGAAGCTGGATTCTCAATTTGAACTCTGTCCTTGCAATACACTTGGTTTAAATTAAAGTGTATATTTGCCTGGCTTTTGCTGTGAAAATATTCAATGTGTATACTAAAGATGATCTTCAAATTTGGAATAGACAGGGCCATTTGATCTCAATCAATAATGTCTAAGCTGTCCTCTGCAATAATATCAAAACTTACAATTAAGCTTATAATAGGACTCCTTGCTTTGGGAGAACACAATATGTCATTCATAAACTAACTGCCAATTATTTCCTGTTACATGACTGTTAATTGGGTTTTGGACTGCCAGTACTAGTTAAATGTTCTCTTCTTTTCCTTCTTGAACTAGATGACTATGTTTCCTTATGCAAGAGAAAGACTAACTAGACAGTACAATGGATCATGAGATGTCTTCCCAGATTGAAGCATTAAACTTGAAAACCATAGAGGGTGGAGGGTAGACTGTGGATCTCATAATTAAAGATCGAGAAGGTTTTATTTTTCTATTTTAAGTTTTCTTCCTAGCAATAGACTCGGAGCACTGATTTTAAAATATTGGTTTTCCTCGATGAGTGTGTCTAAGTCCATAGCATCAGACATTGTCTACTTTTGTTATTGCCTTATACTTTCTCCGTCCTCTTATACTTTCTCCGTCCTCTAAAGATTGGTCAGTGCTTTTTTTCTTTTTTTCTTTCTTTCTTTCTTTTCTTCTCTTTACAAACAAGAGAAATGTTACTCTCTCAACTGGCACTTGCTACTTTCTCCTCCTAGAGTAATTTGGAAATGCTACTGTGAAGTCTCTAATGTCTTACTAAACCAAGAAAGTGATCAACTATGGGATAAACCAAAAACGACTTGTAGAAATTCTGTTTGGATAAGGCATTATGTGTATTCTTGTCTAGCTTCTGTTTGATCTTTAACTTTTGTGACCTACGCGAGAGTGCGAGACGGTTACATTTGACGATTCATGTTAGCCGACCCCAAATGATTTTGGGAATAAGGCTTGGTTGCTATGCTTGCGGAAATTCTGTGGGTAAATCAAGATAAAATTTGGAGAGTAAGGAAAACAATATAGTGAGTGAAGCTGGATGGGGTTGTAAGTGTGATGAGAATAAATGAACCAAAAAAAAAAAAAAGAGAAAGAAACCTTTAAATGAAAGGTAAGATCTAAAAAGAGGAAATAAGTGAGTAAATTGCGACCTGGAAAACTATGTTGTGTATGAGTTTGTAAATGGTGGATTAAAGTTCTTTCGGCTATTCATTGACAGTCATAAGTTCTTGTCTTGTAATCAGGTGTTTAATCTGCACTACTCTAGCTTCCTTGGTCCGCTTTCATATTGTTTACTAGTCCCATTTGTAGTTCTCTTGCAGGATAAAAGGTTACTGGATTTGCCTAAGCTGTTGGATATATGTGCGGTATATTGTCATGAAAATGAGTTATTGACTCAATCATTGGTAAGGCTATCTTATTGGCACTGTGTCTTTTACTGTTGGTAGCTTCTTTGTCTTTTCTGATTTCTTCTTCTCCAAAACAAAAAAGAATTATTCTTGAACTGATACCCTTGGAGCGATCAGTTATGATGCTCTATAGTTTTTGCCTGACGTACCTGGCTGTGGTTCTCTGTTTCCCGCTTTCTGGAGGGAGAAAATGTCAGTCTTGGTGCTCATTCTCAGGGCAGTAAGTGCTAATCCATGAAATCACAATATTACACTCCTCCACGCCCTCTGCTCCCTTAATTAGCATTAATGCTGCTACTTATCCATGATCCCCATTTCCCATGATTGCTTGATGCATACTAAGGTCTAAAGATGCCATAGAACAACGGAGTGATTATAGTCTTATACGATGGTCCTTGGACCATGGTGAGGCTTGTGGTCCCTCTTACCAAAAGAATGTGGAGACCATAACTTGAAAATAAAGTATTTAAAAATATGATCCACATTCTTTTTGAGAGAGGGACCATGATCCTCACCATGGTCCAAGGCCCACGGTATAATCACTCCGATCGATGTAACCACAAACGATTGCTTAGATCATATCAAAACAGCTATGTTTCACGGCTATTAACATATTATTTTATTCCTTATTATTTGAGATTCTATCATATATGTTCACCATAGGATAAGACTTGCCCTATTTTCCTTATTTAAGATCTATAGTATGTAATGTTGGTTAGTATCAATTTTCAGTTTATATGCTACGGTGGATGTGTGGACATACAAGACATGGATCGGTTAAGAAATGAAGTTATTAGGGAGAAAGTAGGGGTTGCGCCCATCGCGGACAAGATGATGGAGAACCAACTGAGGTGGTATGGTCATATGAGGAGGAGGCCTAGTGACGCGCCGGTTAGAAGAGTAGAAGGGTGGGGAAGTGATAATATTAGTAGGGTTCGGGGAAGACCCAAGATGACTTGGATGAGGGTGATTAGAAGTGATATGAGCTTCCTAGGGCGAGCGTATGGTGTTGGATAGGCAGTGTGGAGAGACGCTATCCATGCGGAGGACTTAATTTGACTCTTTTTAGTTTATTTGTTTGACTTTCCTAACTTGTTCCAAAATTTTTCCTTGTGTTCAAAGTTCATATGTTTTTCACTAATTTTCAAACTTTTTATTTATTTTGATGACTTTCTAAAACTCTTGTCGAAAGTGTTTCAACATTTCTAAATGGTTCACAACGTTTTTGAAATTTTATGGCGCGCATAAGACGGTTACGAGATGTTGATTCATGTTCGCCGACCCCAAATCATTTTGGGAATAAGGCTTGGATGTTGTTGTTGTTGTATATGTTGATAAATGCAAACTATTATCTCAACCAAGGTTGTAGCAAAATTCCATTTCGTGAGATCTTTTGTGAGAATTTTAAACTTTGATGAGACTTTTATCATTTTTAGACGCTCTTAAGAAACTCTTTTATATATATATTTGGATCTCTGAGTATATCACTGTGAGTGTTAAATGTGAGAGCATCAGACCTTGACAGCCAAATGAAGCTCTTTTCTGTTTATTTTAATTGAAACAAGCTACTCCCTCCACACTAATGAATTCGTTACATTTGGGTTTGGCACAAGTGCCAAGGAGGGAGTTAATGACTATTTTTTAAATAAAATAGCAAATTAGGCCTTAATTTTGTTTCCCACTCATTTCTCTCTCCTGGCCTCCCCTATCTTTCTTCCTTCATGGACCACCATGGCACCATCATCCTTTGCTCTTCCCAACATTAAAACTAACCCAGATTTCTTTGATTCAAATGAAAAAAAAACCAGATTTATCTATTTTGTTTTCGTTTTTAGTTGTTCATCTAACACAAACAATCAGTTTTCTTCCACCAACAACCCCATATTTTTTTTATTAAAAGAAAAAAACTCAGATTTTCGTACCCAAAAATTTCATCTTTCTTCAACCATAAA
The DNA here is from genome assembly GCA_963457585.1 of Spergularia bocconei. Taxonomy (NCBI): domain Eukaryota; kingdom Viridiplantae; phylum Streptophyta; class Magnoliopsida; order Caryophyllales; family Caryophyllaceae; genus Spergularia; species Spergularia bocconei. The sequence goes on from OY734956.1 coordinate 12,243,560, forward strand.
ACCAGATTATTGGAGTATTTGATTAAAAGGAAAAGGCATATACAACAACAACAACAACAACCAAGCCTTATTCCCAAAATGATTTGGGGTCGGCTAACATGAATCGTCATCCAGTAACCGTCTTGTGTACGCCAAGAAATTTCGAAAACGTTGTAAACATGTTAGAAATATTTAAACAATTTCAAAGGAAATTTAGAAAGTCGTCAAAATAAATAAAAAGGTTTAAAAAAATATTGCAAAAAACAGATGAACTTTGAACACAAGTTAAAAAGTTTTAGAAAAATAGTTGGAAAAACCAAACAAATAAATCAAAAGGGGTCAGAAAAAGTCCTCCACATGGATAAAGTCTCGCCACCCTGCCCTATCCAACACCATACTCTCTTCAAGCCCTAGGGAGCTCATATCACTTCTAATCACCTTCGTCCAAGTCATCTTGGGTCTTCCTCGACCCCTACTAATATTATCACTTCTCCACCCTTCTACTCTTCTAACCGGCGCCTCACTAGGCCTCCTCCTCACGTGGCCATACCACCTCAGTCGGTTCTCCATCATCTTATCCCCTATGGGTGCAACCCCTACTTTCTCCCTAATAACTTCATTTCTCAACCGATCACGTCTTGTATGTCCACACATCCACCGTAACATGCGCATCTCCGCCACACTCATCTTATGAACGTGACACTGCTTCACGGCCCAACATTCCGTGCCATATAACAGTGCCGGCCTAATTGCCGTACGATAAAACTTACCCTTCAACTTATTGGGCAATCCTCGATCACACAGAAGTCCTGTGGCATTCTTCCACTTCAACCAACCTGATTTGATCCTATGAGCCACATCTCCATCCAATTCTCCATCCTTTTGAAGAATCGATCCTAAATATCGGAAAAAATCTGATCCCTGAACAATCTTTCCATCCAACATGATCGTCCCCGTCTCCGTTTGCCTAATGCCGCTGAACTTACACTCCAAATACTCGGTCTTGCTCCGACTCAACCGAAACCCTCGAGACTCCAACGTGTCCCTCCATAGCTCCAACCTTCTCTCCAAATCCTCTTTCGTTTCTGAGATCAACACTATATCATCTGCAAACATCATGCACCATGGTATATCATCCTGGATTGACCTCGTCAATTCATCCATGACTATAGCAAAGAGAAACGGGCTAAGTGCGGACCCTTGGTGCACTCCAATGGTAATAGGGAACTCTTCTGACTTCCCTACACTAGTCCGCACTCTCGTGCTAGCTCCCTCATACATGTCCTTAATGATGTCAATATATTTTTGCGGAACTCCTTTCTTAGTTAGAGCCCACCAAAGCACTTCCCTTGGTACCTTGTCATACGCCTTCTCCAAATCAATAAATACCATATGTAGGTCCTTCTTCCTATCCCGATAAGTCTCCATTGTCTGTCTTATGAGATGAATTGCCTCCATAGTTGACCTCCCCGGCATAAATCCAAATTGATTCTCTGAAATCTTCACACTTCTTCTTAATCTATGCTCAATCACCCGTTCCCAAAGTTTCATTGTATGACTCATCAACTTGATCCCGCGATAGTTGGCACACTCTTGAACATCCCCTTTGTTCTTATACAAAGGGACCAAAATGCTCTTCCTCCACTCCACCGGCATCTTATTACCTCTCCAAATCATGTTGAAAAGTGTCGTCAACCATTCCACACCCCTATCTCCAAGACACCTCCAAACCTCAATAGGTATGCCGTCTGGCCCCACTGCTTTCTTCCGTCCCATCTTCTTCAAGGCCATCCTCACCTCTTTCTTCTGAATTCTCCGCCTGAACTCCCGATTAACAATACTTGGATGAATGTTCACATTTCCAATATCATTCACCCGATCACCATTGAACAAGTTATCAAAGTACGATCTCCATCTCTCCGTAATCTCCTTATCATCAACAAGAACTTTTTGATCAACATCTTTGACGCATTTCACCCTACCAATGTCCCGAGTCCTCCTTTCCCTAATGCGTGCAATTTTGTAGATCTCTTTCTCCCCTTCTCTGGTATCCAATCTTGTATATAGGTCTTGGTTCACCTTTCCTCTTGCATCTCTTACAGCTTTCTTTGCTGCTCTTTTTGCATCCTTATACCTCTCGAAGTTCTCCTCACTTCTATCTTTCCCCAAACTCTTATAACATTTCCGCTTGTTCCTTATTGCTTCTTGCACTTCCTCATTCCACCAAGATGTATCCTTACTCGGTAGCGCTTTCCCCTTAGATTCACCGAGGACCTCTTCTGCCACCTCCTTTACCTTATGCGCCATAGTAACCCATAACGAGTCTACATCTCTTTCCACACTAGTAGACCAGACATCTGTCCCTGCCATCTTCTCCAAGAAAGCCTCCTTGTGCTCTCCTTCAAGTTTCCACCATTTGATCCTTGGCTCTACCTGTGGCCGCCTCTTCCCTAAGCCACCCTTAGCCCTGAAATCTAGTACCACCAATCTATGTTGCGTAGCCGCACTCTCCCCAGGGATCACCTTGCAATCCGTAAAGCTCTTACGCCAAGCATTCCTTACCAAAAAGAAGTCAATCTGACTCGCATTACTTCCGCTCCTGTATGTCACCAAGTGAGACTCCCTCTTCTCAAACCACGTGTTCATTATACCCAAGTCATAAGCTAACGCAAAATCCAAAATACTCGTTCCTCCTTCATTTCTCGACCCATAGCCAAAACCTCCATGCACGCTTTCAAAACCATGCCGCGTTGATCCCACATGTCCGTTAAGATCCCCACCAATAATCAACTTCTCCCCACTAGGAACCCCTTGCACCACCTCTTCTAACTCCTCCCAAAATTCTTGATGAATAGATGCATCCAATCCAATTTGTGGAGCATAAGCACTCACAACAGTCATAATCTCATTCCCAATCACCAACCTCACTGACATAATGCGATCGCTCTTCCTCGAAACCTCCACCACATCATCTATGTACTCCTTATCAATAATAATACCAACTCCATTCCTACTCTTATCCTTTCCATAGTACCAAAGCTTATAACCCCATGGTGTGATCTCCTTAGCTTTCGCCCCAACCCATTTCGTCTCTTGTAAACACATAATGTGAATCCTTCTCCTCCTCATAACCTCCACAACCTCCGAAGATCTCCCTGTCAAAGACCCGATATTCCACGTTCCAAACCTAAGCCTACTACCCTTACCATTATGAATAAGCTTCCTTGCCCGCTCCCGTCCATGATTTGAAAACCTTTGCACATTTGACACCACCCCTGGGAGCCGGAGTGGCGCGTCACTTCGGGGTGACGACCTAGCAACCCTTGCATATTTTTCACTACACCCAGGTCTAGGAAGTGTAGCGCGACCTTGCATATTTGACACCACCCCCGGGCGTCGAAGTGGCGCGTCGCTTCGGGGCGACGACCTAGAGACCCTTGCATACTTATCACCACACCCGGGTCCAGGAAGTGTAGCGCGTCGCTGTGAAGGGGACGCCCCCACGGTTATTAAATTTCGATTCATGTCCATAAGATGTGGCTTGTTTTACGCTGGCCGCCACAAACCTATCGCAACTCTCCTCCTTTATCCGGGCTTGAGACCGGCAGTGAATGCCAAAAAAACACTCACAGGCGGAGTTAAAAGGAAAAGGCATATGTTTTACCTAAAAAAAGCCATCTCTCTTTCACCAAAAAAAAACCCAGTAGAAAATATTGGGAGAAGAAAAGGCTTGTAAATGAATGTAAATTAAGGTGCTCCATATCTGAGTGTAGAAGAGAGAGAGAGAGAGAGAGAGAGTGTGGGAGAGTTCTCCATTTTCGGAGAAGAGGATGAATGTTTTGGGGAAGAACAAGAGAGAGAAAGTCAGAGAAGATGATGAACTGGAGTAAGGTGTTGGTCAAATTGTGCTGGGGATGATTAATCATTTTGGGTTGGGGATTGAAATGTGATGTTGGATTAAAAGAGGAAAAGGTTAGGGTTAATTGGGTTGGTTTATTTAGTCTAAGTGGTCCAATTAGATAGGGGTTAGAGGATTAGTAAGGGTAGCTGACAAAATTTAATTGGGTTAATTTGTCCCAAAATGGAAACGAAAAGAATTCACTGAAATTGCCGAAAGAAGGAATACACAAAGATATCATATGAATAAAATGGAGTGAGTAGTATGTTATGGAAAATACCTTGAAACTGTGCATGAAACATGCCTCTGATAGCTGACTTGAGGCAATGATTTCTGCAGTGATTTGTATTCCTCTAACGCCCATATGCAAAAGGATAAGATCCCACATGTTCCTATGATAAACACGGGGAAAATAATAGATATGTTTGGTACATTTGGATAATAGCCAATTAGCCATAATTCTTTATCTAATCATATTTTTTTTTTCTTGTACAGGTTTTAAATGTTATAAATGCCCAGCCTGAAATACTCAGAAGTTTTACTGCCATGGTGTCTCATTTCTTGGGTATCGTTCACACTATGCATCAACGCTGCAAATCATCTTTGGAGGTATCTTTTCTAGACCTATTCCCTCTTGTTTCTAGAGGATTGTTTCATACTTAAACTAGAGGATGATGAATGGAGAAATTATGCTCCCAGTGTTACAGAATTTGCTTGGGTGCCTATAGAATTTCAAATTCATTCGATCGAGTTGAATCGTAATTTATTTCTGAGTTGAAATGGTCAGGTTCACGTTCTACTTCGATAGTTCGATCCTATGAGATCCAAAATTAGCCTCGGTCTTTTGATGGTGATTGGCATCTACAACCCGCCATGCACCATCACCAGAAAAGACATGGGGACATATGGCGATGTGTGATTAAGAAAGTAGAATGTAGAGAGGCGACTGGGTGGGAAAGAAAATAGGGTTTTTATTAAAACAAAAGGGTAGAATGGTACCGGGGGTGGCCAATTCTGCTTGAGAATCGAAGCGTACTAGAATGGGAGAATGGAAGGCAATGCACTCCTAAACAACATCTTAACTCAAACATAAAACTTCACGTCTTGTGGCATAAAACCTCCAAGCAAACTAACCAGGTTTAGACCAAGAGCTATAACCCACTCAAAGAACATTGGACTTTGAGCAGAAACGGCATATGTTCTGAACATAACAAGACTGATGTTACTCTTGTGAGACGAGTGAGGACACCTTTTGCAGAACAAGGGCCAGACCTATTCTGATCCTACAGTTGAACTAATAGAGGAATCAACAAGAATATTGTATTGTAGATCTAGAATATTCTTGTTATTTTCCTAATACAATATTCCTATTATATTCTCTGTTATGAACATCTTCCATATCAAAATTCAGTCTTTCCCCTTTAAACTATACACAAATCAAATGTCTGGGCTGGTAGATATATTGTATTAAAGTGCCCCTTGTAATTTGTAGTCTATTATCAGTATTCACATAAATGGGATTTCAGGTTGCTCCATTCGCAAGAGTCGGGAATCTAACCCCTGCCACTTGTTTTAGGGATGAAAAGCACTAAGCAGTCACCACTCACATCAACCAACTTTGATCACCTTACCTAAGCGTTGATCTAGAAGCAAATAGAAATAATAGGTTGAGGAGGGAGTACACCATTATGTGGCATGAGCATCTTCTTATACGAATTTGGTCAAAATTGTTTATGCTTCTTATATTATGAAGTAGCAGTTAGTGAGTGCGATGAAAGCACTAAGCAGTTACCACTCACATCAACCAACTTTGATTAAAGTCCTTACCTAAGAGATTGATCTAGAAGCAAAAGAAAAAGAATAGGTTGAGGAGGGAGTACCACCGGTATGTGGCATGGGAATCTTCTTACACCAATTTGGTAAAAATTGTCTGCGCTTCATGTATTGTGAAGTAGTAGTTAGTAAGTCCATTTTCATCATGGGTCATTTGTAAGCAGGCTCACTATGTTTTCAACGTAAGGGGTAAGAATTTCGTATATCCAACCGCCCCTTTATCTCGGCTTACATCGTCTTTGAGCCACTCGGGTAGTGTTGTTGTAGGTAGGGCTGAGCATCGGTCCGGCGAACCGGAGCGAGGACCGAGACTCAGAAAAATTGGACCGAGGACCGGACTGAATCCCCCTCGGTCCGGACCCTTGGACCGAACCAAATTTGCCCAAAAAACCTTGACCAAGGGCTCAACCGAATCGGTCTCGTCGTGTTTTTGGTCCGGACCGAGTTTTTGCTCTCCCCTAGTTGTAGGTAGGTTGGTCTACTTAGTTATCTGTCATTGTCTCTGTGTGTAAGATCTTTGCAAACCACAAAGTGTGCCAAAGTATGCGTTGTGTACTTGTATATGGCAGTTTTTACAGTTTCTACATGGAAAATGGTGCACTAATCTTTTGTAAAAAAGTTTGCAACCATTATAAACAAGTGTTTATTAAAAACCACCTTATATATCACATTGGCCATGGTAATCCCACCTTATCTCATTCGCCGCCTCATAAGTCATAACCACCCTCTGCCGCTTCCAACCACCTTATTCCGCATCCAACCACCTCATATCATCCATTCCACTTTCTTTTTTTTTTCTTTTTTTTTTAACCGAAAAATGTAAAACTTGATTAATGAACTTTAATTAAACAACTTTCTATTTTACTATTATTTAATACTTTCTCTCTCCTGCAATTTACTCACTCTTCCTTTCTCTGCAATTAAGCTCTCATACTCTCATGATCTCGTCAATGGCGACCATGATCTCCCTTTGTTACAGCTTCAAGCTCACCATTTTACATTACATTTTTTTTTTTTAAATTTTTTTTTGTTAATATCTCTTATACTCCCTCTATTTCTTTTGGTTCTTTACGTATTCCTCTTTTGGCAATTTCTCTTGATTCTTTACATTTATTTTTCGGGCCAATATTTGTGACATGATCTTCCGCAAGTACCCTTACTAACTCTACTAACAAATTTTCTAATTAGATCACTTAATCTAATTAATCCAAAATCCAACTTAATTACTCTCAATCTTTCCCCCACTCTTTTTAATCCAACAACCCAACATTTTACCCCACCTACACAACACAACCACAAAAATTATAATGCCCGCACGTCCTCGTTCATCTTCGACCTTCATTCACTCATCTTCATCTAAAAAACTCATCTTTATCATTCATTCATCTACAAATTACAACTTTAACATTCATTTTTTCATCCCCAAATCCCACATATCTTCATGTCTTCTCTGTCCTCTGATAATCTCTCTTGCATTTTCAAGAAAAGAAAATTAAATTGGGGGTTTTCCTGGGATTGTTTTCTTTTGCATTTTCAATTAAACGAAATAATTTGTTTTTTTTTTCTTCTTCTTCTGAGTTTCCTTTTGCATTTTCGATCAAAAAAATCAAATTGGGGTTTTTGGATTTCCTTTTCTTTTGCATTTTAAAAAAAAAAAATCAAATTGGGGATTATTCTGCCAATCCTTTCCTTTTTCATTTTTTATCAACCAAAAATCAATTTGGTTTTTTTTTTTTTTCGGGATTTCTTTTTCATTTGTAATGAAAAAATCTAATTGGGGCTTTCTGGGTTTCCTTTTCTCTTGCATTTTCAATGAAAACTTCCGGCCAAGTGAAGGTGGTCCGATCGAAGATCAGTTCGGCCTATGGGCGGCGCTCGGATCGGGTTTGACGGAGGGAGGTGGTGGCGATTGGCGGTTGAGGTTGGGTGTTTGTTTTCGGAGGTGTTGCGGGCGACGACATCTTCGCCGGAATGCTGTGGTTGATTTTGGCTTTGTTGCAGTATATTTGTTATTTTATGTTAACTTATGACATCATTTTAGGGGTTTTTACAAAGGATTCACCGTGATCTGTGGATTTTTTTGATTTAATGGTGGGAGAGGTAAAATAGAAGTGGGCAGTTAGTAGTTAATTAATCCTATCTTCTTCCACTAACAAATGCCCTCATTATTTCCTAAACCCCTTCTCTCTCTACCCACCTAGGTACTCCCCCACTTTCTCTTTGTAAAGAAACAAAAAGAATGGAGGGAGTAGGAATAATTTTATTTAGGGGTTTTTACAAAGGATTGACCGTGATCTGTGGATTTTTTTTTTATTTAATGGTAGGAGAAGGAAAATAGAAATGAGCAGTTAGTAGTTAATTAATCCTATCTTCTTCCACTAAAGAATGCCCTCATGATTTCCTAAACCCCATCTCTCTCTATCCACCTAGGTACTCCCCCACTTTCTCTTTGTAAAGAAACAAAAAGAGTGGAGGGAGTTGGAATGATTTTATTTTTAGGAAGAAAATTTTAAGATACTGAAATGTAAAACATAAAATTAAAAAAAAAACACCACCAAACATTATGACTGTTTGCTCAATCTTGTGAATTCTTTACTTTTTTCACCTAATAATATTGTTGATCTCAAATTGAATGATAAATTCAATAACAAGCTCTATCGTTCTGGATCATAAAGGCATAAAGGCATAACAACCCCAGAAGTCATAATTTCCAGGTGTAGATAAGTTTGTTGCTGTGGTGCTCCCCTCCTCTTCTTACCTTTCTCATCATTCGTCTCACTGATTAATTTAATTAAGAGAAGGAGAAAAACATGATTAATAATACTCCATCCTGTTCTGAATGATCTTCCCCTTTGTTCTGAATGATCTTCCCCTTTGTTTTGCAGTTTTTGACTAGCCATATTGGGAGCCACGCATAGATCAAATGAAATGTTTAGTTGATGTAAAAACTAACACATATTTTATTCTGCAGTACATTCTACAAGTTGCACTTGATTTTAAGTCAAATGGGTTTTTCATTTAGTCTATGTACTAGTCCCAATAGGGCTAGTCAAAAACTGCAAAACAAATGGGAAGATCATTCAGAACAAGAGGGAGTAGTCAATTATTATTCGATCCTGGATAAATGATAAGAGGAAAAGGTTCAAATTGGTTAAGGTTCCCCATGTGCAAAGGATTTGCAGTGGGATTAAGTTGGTCGATTAAGGTTGAATTTAAGGTTGGTCCGTTCTTTTCCTTGTTTTTTTTTTCTGTTTTTTTTTCTTCTTCAGAACCAAATGAAATACTGTCTGCCGTTCGATATGATGTTCCACAATGAAATAGCACGGGATTTTTTGTACGAAGTAAGATATGGTGGAAAATGAAAGTGGGTGGGTCATAAACCATTAGGACCACAAAAAAAATTACAAATATGGAAAGTATAAGATCATTTAGAACTGACTCAAAAAGAAAACAGGAAGTCAGGAACATCAGTAGTTAAGTTTGTTACTTAATTTCATTAATTAAGTTTTAGACCTTCAATTAATAAAAATAAAGAAAATCAAGTGTAGTGGCTGATATGCCTCTTAATAGGGTAAGGCTTCAATCCTTTGGATCTACCCTAACAATGCATTCATTGGTTACCATTTAGTCATTTTTTATTTATTTATCCACTCCTTCCAGTGGTAAATGATCTTCCCCGTTTATTAGGTAATGCACAATGATATTCTCCTTCTCTAATTTGTACTTTATTTGTGGGCATTGTAGTTTGTGAACTCACATCTTTTGCTAACTTCTATTTTCCACTACATCTTACTCCTATCAAATACCATAAAAGTTGTGTGTATCTAAAGGGGAGGGTAGCGAATTGGAGGCTGTATATATGTTTTATTAGGTAATTTCTGCCACCGTGCTAGTGAATGTTATGGACGAGACCTATGTGCCGATGCATGTCTAGAATAACATATGTGTATACCCCCTATCACTCCTCTGGTTTCTTATTCATGTCAGTGGACTTGAAACTCTCATTAATGCTTCATTCAGGTTTTGATTTCTGCTGGTGACTCTGAGGACCGTGGATCCAGTCGACAACATTTAGACTATATAGAGGTTGGTTTAATATAATCCTTCATCACTTCATTACGATTGTTGTAGATAAGTAGAATACAAAGCTGTTGAGGTAGGAATAAATCTGCCTGCAGTTCATCATCTCCACATGACAGTTGGTCTATCTCCTAGTTGATTTTTATCTGCATATCAAACCTGGTCTCTTATCCCCTGCTTTCTTGATTAGTTAACCCACACATTTCGTGGAAGTAGGGTGTTCTTGAGTATACCAAATGCCTTTTTGTCGTCTTCTAAAATCGTTTTCTTCTTCATGACAGGTCTTTGTTGACCACTTGAAAGTTGATTTTGTTGATAGAGGTTATTATTTATTTTTGGTGTAAATTGTATGGCCTTTGCAGGTGCTGGATTTTTTGAATGACTCTGTTTCATCTATGGATACATTTATTGCCTCATACAAACCTGCAGCCGTCTTTTTATCATGTCCTGTTGATACGAGGTATTTTATGTATTCTTGTAGCTTTCTATATTTGATTATTGAGAAAAAAAAAACGACATGATGTAAGCTGGAAGTTACTGTTAATAATAGCGTTCTCTGGAAGTTCTTTCTCTTTAATAAATAATTGTGTACTGTCTCTACAGCCACGGAAATGAAGAATTGATCGTTATTCTTGCAACACTGCATGATTGTCTGCTACCGTCTTTACAACAGGGGCTTCAATTCATTTTTGCTTCTGAGACGATGACTTCTACAATGCTTTCTGAAGTTTCTCTTAGTTTGAAAATTTTATCTGCACGAATAGTTGATCTTGGTTGGAAATTGCTGGAAAATTGTTATCTAGGTGATGAGTTATTTAGAGATGACCGTCACATGCCAGCTGCCATGAAGATGTTTCCTGCCAGTGTTGAGGATCCTTTTATAAGGGCAGATATATTGATTGAATGTTTCAGGGAGATAGTTGCCGTTTCTCAAGATTCAAAGGGTAAATATCTTCTGAGTATCAACAAAAAATACCAAATTTTGCACAGACTTCAGGGCCTTCAGCAAACTGGCAAGTATTTCTTCGTAGGCAGTAATTTACAATTTGGCCTTTATGATCTTGATGCTTTTTTCGTCATTTGCATCTTCATTGGCTTTGCTTTATTTGGTGGGTCATGGTATAGTAGGAGTTAGGGAAGATAATAGTAATTGGCCACGGCATCTGATTCACTGTTACAAATTTCAGAACTAAGTTTATGACTTTATGAATGGTGAAAGACCCTAGCATGGTTGTTTAATTTAAGAGATGACACAGTGCTTCCATAAGATGCTACGATATGGTAGATCTTTAGACAGAGGACCCATGGTGGGTGTCTGGGTGATAATAATGGTATATTGTCTTTGGGGTCTTCAATTTTGAGAGTAGGTCTTTCCCACAGTGACCACTATGAATAGGGTCTTTTCATTTATGTAGGGTTCGTGGATGGGGTTTGTAGGGGTGATTTCCCTGATTCTGTCATCAGAATCTATATGTGCCTGACCAGGACGGAGTTCCATTCCCTCCTTTCTCTGATCCCCAAGTCCGAACTCTTTTATGCTTGCCTTGGACTAAATGACTTGCTCTGTCCTTCACCAGCATGTAGTCTATGTTTCATTCGTGAATTCATTGAGTTTGACTCTCATCGACTGGGCTTTTGATCTAAACACAAAGGAAAGGCGTGGAACTAGACAAATTCTCTGAAGGCATTATTGCCAAGTGGGGAATCTGTGTATAGTATAGTTGTGAACCACAACTATTTGGAAGCATCAGATGATGATTATGTATTACCACTACTTTCCTTCAATACTGTGTTCGATGGTTCGCCTAAACAATAAAAAAATATAATGAAACAAAAAATAAAGGATAGATGGTGGTAAGCGACAACTGTCTAGTGAGAAGTTGAAGCAATAATTTTTTTGAGGTTACTGATGACTTTATCGCTTTATGCAGGGTGGCTTTCTATAGATGACGAGCAATACCGGTACTTGGCTGGGATCATGACACATCCAACAACTACTGTACCCCAAAGGTTACCTAGTACTCCAAATTCTGTCCCAAATGGTGGCCTACAGATGGAAGAAAATGTAGCATTCACAGAATCAAAGATCAGTCAAGTGAAAGACCTCTTCCCTGATTATGGGAAAGGTTTCATATCAGCTTGTCTCGAAGTTTACGACCATAATCCAGAGGAAGTGATCCAAAGGATTTTGGAGGGGACTTTGCATGAAGATCTGAGGACTTTGAACACCTCTATGAAAACAGTTCCCCCCAAGCCAACCAGAACGGTGACCAAGAACAATAAGGGAAAGGGGATACTGGTGGAATCATCTACAGGGCTCCTCTCTAAAATTTCAACCTCAGTACCTCAAAAAACAACCCAAGAAGCAGTTTCATCTTCAGTTTCTTATCCTCCAGCTGGGCGATTCATAAGAAAATCTAAAGGTGACCAACATGTTGACGATGCCCTCGAATCTAAAGACGGGAAGCATATGGAAAAGACTGCGGAATTGTTGTCACAGTATGAGTATGACGATGAATATGATGACTCTTTTGATGACCTGGGCATGACTATTGTGGAGTCTAGTATAGAGGAGACAGAAAGTTTAGGGGAGAGAGTTAGATCGCGTATGAGTACATCTTCTCGAGATGAAAGCCAAAGCTCTGCTCACACCACAACCAAATGGGGTTCAAGAAAGAAACCTCAGTTTTATGTCAAGGATGGTAAAAATTATAGTTACAAGGTTGAAGGATCTGTTGCAGTCGCTGATGAACGGCAGGCATCTATAGTCACGCAAGCACAGAAAGAGACAATACATGAACTTGGACGTGGTGGTAACCGTCCTCTTGGTGCTGTTAAAAAGTTGGAGGAGCATTATGAACCGGCTGGGGTTGGATCGAACCCTTCAGGCGTGGATAGTGGAGATAATGCTGGAAGGGGGAGGGGTCGTGGAAGAGGTGGAAGCGGAGGAAGAAATCACCACAGGAAAGACAGAGCTATGAAGAAACACATGGCTGGTCTCGGTGGTTTATAGGTTGAGTTTCGACAGCCTATTAGCTTCTGTGATATCTGAAATTTTGAGACTCTTCATCCCGTTCTGAGTCTTATCTTTAAGTGCGAAACCTGTACAGCTATGCGATCCGTGGGGTTAGAAACAAACCCCGGACTTGAAAGATATGATACCAAACTCCGTTGAGAATGCTTGGTGTAAATAGTTTCAAACTTTCAATGCATGGTATACATCGTTGGCAAAGTCTCATATGAGAAGGTCTCACGATAATTTATCGTGAGACGAACTTAGTTGAACCATTTAACATTCATTATATCGTTTTATCTACATCCTGCTGAAAGGTGGTGTGAGGAAACTTGATATTCCATAATAGTGTTGACCAATATAGTCAAACTAGCTTTTGAACTAGTGCAATGCTTTATATTAGAGTTTTTTTTTTGTCAAAGTGGTGTGTGAACTTCCCGAAATTAATGAAATTGGTGTCTACCAACTTTTATTAATGAAATTGGTGTCTCCATCTCCTTCCGCAGTTAACACCTTGTTCTCTTCTCTCTCCTTATCCTTGTTCTCTTCCCTCTCCTTATTCTTACTCCCTTCTCTCTCCTCATCCTTCTTTATCACTGGCATCATAAAAAAATTCTCATCATCTTCATCCTCCTCTTCATAGCTCATATTCATCACAACTTTCATCATATATTCGTCATCTTCATCGGTTTTCATCATCTTCATGGCTCATCATTCATCATCATATTCACTGTCGTAGATGCCTTAGTCTACTTCATCAACATCACCTTGCTCCACCTTTGCATGCAAACGCCCCTATATATGGCTCATTACTACTCTGTATGCATTTTTTTAAAAGTTGTGATTGGGGGATGTTTGTGGGTTTTCTGGGTTTGAGTTGGGGATTTTCTGTGTTTGGTAATTCTGTGTTCATCATTCAATATATATAATAATTATCACAATTATTCTTATTATTAATATAATTACAATAATTCTTATCTCAATTTCCCCCAATTTACAATTATCACCAACCCTAGTTGAATCAACGATCTTACACCCAAATTTTCAAAATATTCCACTCCGTCCAAATTGCCTTCAATGTCGTAATAAATCGCGACATTGTACTCAATTGTACCTAGGGATGGGCGTGGGTCAGGTCTGGGCCGGGTCCTATTGGACCCAGATCCAAACCCATGACCTCTTGTGCATACTCAAATCCGACCCATATCCATTTGGGTCTAAAATTTTCCGATCCAGATCCAGACCCATCAAGACCCAATGGGCATGGGCAGGGTCTGGGTCTTATGTGAGAAATTCATCTAAATCCACTTCTATGATATTTTGTAGTTCAAAAAACTATTTTGTTGCACTAATACGTCAAATAGTAGATAAATTCTCAAATCAAATGTGCAATAAACAACTTGTAACCTAACTTACGATGCTCATAACTTAGGATATATCCGTAAGTGTCAAATGTCAATACACGAAGTCTCATAAACAATAATATCAAAGTTTTAAACACCTAATAAAACATTACATAGTAAACGAGACGGTCGACGGCGATGACTATGATAACGCGAGGGGGGTACTCTCCGGTAGATAGCTATGGTAGAGGAGGAAATCATGGATATTGATACCATGTGGTTTATTGTGTAATCTATTAACTAACACAATAATGTTTTACAAAGGTTAAAATTTAGGTTTTAAATAAAAATATTAAATTAGATGGGTCTATGGGTCGGGTCTGGGTCTCAGTATAAAAACTCATATCCGACCCATCACACATGTAAACGGGTCTGGGTCCGACCCAAACTCAGTGGGTCCTAAAAAATGAAGACTCATATCCGACCCACATGGGTCAAGTCTGATGGGTCTCGGTTGGGTCCGGGTTCCATGCCCATCCCTAATTGTAACCGACTAATTGAACTTTTTAAGGGGGGATGAGAGTTGGGAAAACTTTATTGATTTGGGTGGTTACAAATCCGTAATCATAAGGCTGAAAATTGAATTGGGGATGAAAATTTTGGCAAAATTTCCTCTCCAATAATGCAGCCTCCGGCATTCCCATGTGACACGTTATCATTAATTCAATTCACGACAAACCCAACGGAAACCAACAGAGACACCAATTTCATTGATAAAAGTTAGTAGACACTAATTTCATTATTTTTGGAAAGTTCACAGACCTTTTGACTAGAAAACTTGTTATATTATATCGGTGAAAACTAATTTTTATATTACATGCTTAATACTTTTTTTTTAATTTACCTAGATTAATAATTGTCTACTTAAATTTAAATCAGAAACACATAATGTTAGAACTATAAAAAGAACTTCAACCCATATGTTAACTCGTCCGATTCGAGTCATGTAAGATTGTCGTAAGTGACTAAAACAAAACAAGACGGATTTGAGCGCAAAACGGACATAAGAAGAATATAATAGAATAATTCAAATACTAATTATAATCTTGTGATTGTTTGAACATTAAATTTGAAAGTTATAAGTACTCTCAAATTACTATTATTATGATTTATATATTAAATTGCATGTAGAGTACAACAACAACAACATCAACCAAGCCTTATTCCCAAAATGATTTGGGGTCGGCTAACATGAATCGTCATCTAGTAACCGTCTTGTGTACGCCATGAAATTCCAAAACGTTGTAAACCTTTTTGGAGTAATTAAATATTTTCAAAGGAAGTTTTATAAAGTCGTCAAAATAAATTCAAAAGATTTACAAAAAAAAAAAAGTTTTGGGAAAAGAGTTGAGGAAACCAAACAAATAAATCAAAGGAGTCAGATTAAGTCCGCCGCATGTATAGAGTCTCTCCACCTCGCCCTATCCAACACCATACTCTCTTCAAGCCCTAGGAAGCTCATATCCCTTCTAATCACCCTCATCCAAGTCATCTTAGGTCTTCCCCGACCCCTACTAATATTACCACTTCCCCACCCTTCTACTCTTCTAACCGGCGCGTCACTAGGCCTCCTCCTTACGTGACCATACCATCTCAGTCGGTTCTCCATCATCTTATCCCCGATGGGTGCAACCCCTACTTTCTCCCAAATAACTTCATTTCTTAACCTATCACGTCTTGTATGCCCACACATCCACCGTATCATGCGCATCTCCGTCACACTCATCTTATGAACGTGACACTGTTTCACGGCCCAACATTCCGTGCCATATAACAGTGCCGGCCTAATTGCCGTTCGATAAAACTTACCCTTCAACTTATTGGGCATTCCTCGATCACACAGAAGTCCTGTGGCATTCTTCCACTTCATCCAACCTGATTTGATCCTATGGGCCACATCTCCATCTAATTCTCCATCCTTTTCAAGAATCGATCCCAAATATCGAAAAAACTCAGATCCCTGAACAATCTCACCATCCAAATTGATCGTCCCCGTCTCCGTTTGCCTACTGCCGCTGAACTTACACTCCAAGTACTCGGTCTTACTCCGGCTCAACCGAAACCCTCTCGACTCCAAAGTGTGCCTCCATAGTTCCAACCTCCTCTCCAAATCTTCTTTCGTTTCTGAGATCAGCACTATATCATCTGCAAACATCATGCACCACGGTATATCATCCTGGATTGACCTCGTCAATTCGTCCATGACTATAGCGAAGAGAAACGGGCTAAGTGCAGACCCTTGGTGCACTCCAATTGTAATAGGGAACTCTTCTAACTTCCCTACACTAGTCCGTACACTCGTGCTAGCTCCCTCATACATGTCCTCAATGATGTTAATATATTTTTGCGGAACTCCTTTCTTAGTTAGAGCCCACCAAAGCACTTCCCTTGGAACCTTGTCATACGCCTTCTCCAAATCAATGAACACCATATGTAGGTCCTTTTTCCTATCCCGATAAGTTTCCATTGTCCGTCTTATGAGATGGATTTCCTCCATAGTTGACCTCCCCGGCATAAATCCAAATTGGTTCTCCGAAATCTTCACACTTCTTCTTAATCTATGCTCGATCACTCGTTCCCAAAGTTTCATTGTATGACTCATCAATTTGATCCCGCGATAGTTGCCACACTCCTGAACATCTCCTTTGTTCTTGTACAAAGGGACCAAAGTGCTCTTCCTCCACTCCACCGGCATCTTATTACCTCTCCAAATCATATTGAAAAGCGTCGTCAACCATTCCACACCTTTGTCTCCAAGACACCTCCAAACCTCAATAGGTATGCCGTCTGGGCCCACGGCTTTCTTCCGTCTCATCTTCTTGAAGGCCATCCCCACCTCTCCCTTCTGAATCCTCCGCATGAACTCTCGATTAACAATACCTGGATCAATGTCCACATTTCCAATATCTTTCACTCGATCACCATTGAACAAGGTATCAAAGTACGATCTCCATCTCTCCGTAATCTCCTTATCGTCAACAAGGACTTTTTGATCGACATCTTTGACGCATTTCACCCTACCAATGTCCCGAGTCCTCCTTTCCCTGATGCGCGCAATTTTGTAGATCTCTTTCTCTCCTTCTCTAGTATCCAATCTTGTGTAAAGGTCTTGGTTCACCTTTTCTCTTGCATTTAGAGTATAAACTAAAAATTAGTTTAATTTTAAATAGTTAAAAAAAGAAGATGAAGTATTTGATTCTACCCATATTCTCATCTTACACAATCCAGGCCGTATTATTTGTCTCATTATTTACCGGACCTTAGCTTTTCCTTGTCCGACCCATGCATTTGACATGTATATCAGCCGATAACGTTTTAAGTTACTGGTATACCCGACCATATTTGACAATGTTAATTTGTTATTATATGTAAAAACTAATGTTCTCTCTTATGTGTCATTTGAGCCCGCCGGATAATGGTTCCGGAAATATAGGACGCGGAATTTGGACCGTTTCTAACGTTTCTGAAAAGTTGGAATCGCAACCAACCCGTTATTAACGGATTTGGTTTTGGAATGGTTCCTAAGCGGTTCCAGTTTCAAAAGCGGGTACCCGAAAGTTTTTCTCACCCCTAGTTTAAGAAGTACAAGCATGCGTGCAATGACAAGTGACAATTATACCCTATCTTGCATTTTAAGTCGTTTCAAGTTGTAGTAATGAACATATATTTGGAGGATCGAAACGTAATTTTCGTCTCCATATTGCACATGTCCCAACAAAGCTCCATTATTTTTTTAGGGGTCGACCCCCTAGGGGAATTGAAGGGCATAAGACTTGATAGGTGAGAATAGGTGGTTGTCGTCGACGTAATATCATGGTGATTATTACACTGTCGGCGGTGAACATGCACATGGTATAGTGGCCCCGAGGGCGGTTGTGTATCACGAGAGAGAGGAAGTGGTGGGGGAAGGGGGATGTGAGATAAAGAAGAGGAATGGTGAGACGCCCGAAATTTAAAACTAATTAAACAACTAAAGTTGAAAGGGTAGGCAAAAACATTTAAGAACAATCTGAGATTTATTACCATAAATCTCCAACACCCTGATACAACAATAATTAAAAGTGTTACCGCCACACCTATCTATGTGATAGGTGATAGGTGTTAAGGCTATTCAAATAAATCCAAACCAAACCTTATAATAACCCATTTCCCCGAGTTAGGCTACTATAAAATTTTGAGAAAGTAAACAGCGGAAATAAAACCAACATTATTCAAATTATACATTAAAAGAAAACCGGTTAATACGACACGCAGCCTCACACTTGAAATCCCCCATCCACTTAATTATCAAGATAAACTTTCAGTTCATCTGCTCGCCGATACGTTTCCATAATTGGCTCATCACAGGCAAATCACAAGGAAAAGAACGTCAGCCAAAGCTGGTAATCAACACGGATCCGAATTAACTTAACAAAGATAGTTTAGAAGGAAAGAGGATCACTAATAGAGTCATGCCTTTCCTCGAAACTATACTATCGATTGACCTAGACCTTACTCTTAACTCAACAACAAATACCGGACGATAGATTCATAAACTAACTTAACAAGTACGACAATGATAGGGAGTCAACATCCCATTTTCTCGAGTATCAAATGGTGGGGAATCGACATCCCACTTCTCAAACATCAAATATGGGGAATCGACATCCCATTTCTCAAAGATCAAATATGGGGAATCGTCATTCCATTCTTTTCAAATACTTGACGAGAAATTCGCATACTCATCAAGGCGTTGGGCCAAATCAACAAGATGGGGGCTTAATCCATCAAATACGTTACCTAATGTGATCACATCTTCTAACGCTAGTAATAAACTAGGGAGAGGTCGGTAATAATAATTCAAGAGGTAGATGAATGGGCTTGTCTCGTAAAATTATTTGCATTCATCATTCTTGTTCCTATATAGAGAGTTTCTTCTCTTTATATATATAATGTACTAGTAATACATAACGTTATAAAATTCTACGAGTTATATTGTTGCATCTTATGACTCGTTACTCTTTTCTTAAGTATTCCACTAAGAGAGTGTTTGGGAACAAGGATTTGATTCTCAAATCTAAATTTGACACAAATCACATGTTTGCGAACTCAAGAATTTGAGAATTTGGATTTGTGTCAAATCCTTTGGAATTTGTATCAAATCCAATTTAGGCCAAAAACAAATGACACCTCAAGAGGTGTCATTTTGAAATCCCACCCTCCCCAAACATTGAATTTATATTTGAATTCTACATTCTCAAATGATGGATTTGAAATGATTACAAATTTCCAAATTCATGTTTCCAAACGCTACCTAAGAAGATTTGCCATTGGTATAAGATACAAGGGATTTTTAATAGTAGAGTATTAAAATAAAATAATATTATGATATAATATTCAATAATAAAATAATATAATGTTTAAATAATATTTAAATGTTATAATATATTATGAGGTAATATAATAAAGTGACTCTTAATCCATACGTAGCTTCCATCATGGGAGTTTATAGAAGAGGTAAGATTTCTTTTTATAATGTACTCCATAGTATGTTAAACATAAACTAATAATATTAATATAATATCATATAATAAAATAATAATATAGTAAAACAACTTGATAAGAGTTAATTAACTTCTCAATTAGCATAACTAATCACAAAAGGTGTACGAGAGATTACCTTCTCGATCAATAATCTACAGGGCAATCCTTCCCTTGGCTCCGAACTTCATTACCCAGAATGATAATAACCCCGTTAGGAGGAAACTTAGTGTTCGTTGGTGGTAAAATGGCAGTGGACGACGTCGGCACCAATCGAAAAGAGCGGACGAGAAGGTTTGTAAGTTGATAATAATGATGAAGGTAAGAGTTTTTTATGCTACGTACAAGAGTTTTAAAAGGTGTGTAAGAAGGATGAGATTTTGAGTTGTGAATAAGGCAAGTTCAAGAACGGTCTTATATAGTAGTAGGATGGAAATATGGAAGAAACGAGCGGTATGTATAGTGTTCCAATGAAGACCGCACTAATACTTCGGTGTTGTCAAGTCTTGCACTTAGGTGGGAAATATGTTTTGCAAGATAAAGATAAGAGCAATGGTGTAGTCAAGTCTTGTGTTTTGAGTCAAGAGTACAAGCTATCATCCATGGAGTTGGCCATCTTTAGGTTGTACGTAGAAGGTAAGGAGGAAGATGAAGTTCTTGTTAGTAAGAGGGATTAAAGTAATGTAGTTAGCTAATAGTGTACATAAAATAATGTAGGTATGTTACCGGATAGTTGTTTGTTTATCTGTTTTGTTACCAATTCGTACTGACGACATGTTGTACTAGAAAATACGTATTGTAGTGAAATTAATTCGATAATAATATTAAGAAATTATTCTAATTTTTTGGGTTATCACATTTAACCTTACTTCCCCCTTAAAACAAGAGTTCATCCTCGAACTTTGTAACTTTTTAAATTTTTTATTGGTTCACGTAGACCTGATGTTCAAATGGTTCACACAGAACCATAACTCAAAAGTCCACATGAGGGTAATTCTCAAATAAGTCACGACGTATTAGGTAGAACATCAAAATAGTAAGGTATCGAAGTGATGCATGGGAGCTATGGGTCTATACTAATTATGGAAAATCGAGACTATCAAGAGATTTAAGTTTACATCACCTCATTTTCCAGCTGAAATATCTTCCTAACTATTCATTGTTTTGAAGTGAAATCAATTGGTTAGTAAAGTTCATGATCTAAGCTTTCCGAAAAGTGGTCATATGCCTTAATTGGTTAAATAACGAAGGACATATGCCTGTTTTAAGTTGAGCTGTCCATTCTCTACGCGGGTACACGAAGATGACCGAATCTTCTATATATAATTATCACATATCCTAATATAGAAAATTACAGTGGTCTGAGCTTTTGAGCTTATGGAATGATCGTAAGCAATGTTCCGATCGTCTTTCTGGTAAACCTTTACTCACCTCTTGGATAATTGATACGGGTGCTTCGAATCATATGACGAGTAATATAGAATGTTTGCGTAATTTGATTGATATTGATCCGGTTCCGATTACGCTTCCGAATGGAGATGTAGCTATGGCCAGTAAAGTGGGAGAAGTTGTTCTTGGCGTTCGTTTGGAGTTGCGTGGTGTATTATTTGCACCAAATCTCAATTGCAATCTTATTTCCATTTCGAATTTGGTGGCTGATTCTAGTTTGACTTTGGAGTTTACTAACAATTTGTGCATTTTTCAGGATCGTATCTCGAGGACGGTGATTGGACTGGGTGAAAAGCGGGACGGACTATACTATTTAAGAGTAACGAAGCCAATTCGCGTCAACAAAGTCGAAGTGGGTGAGTCCGCTGATTTGTGGCATCGTCGTTTGGGTCATCCTTCACCTACTGTGGTTAGGACACTTCCTTATGTTTCTCGCAAAAGTTGTAATTTATTGAGTAATCATCTTTGTGACATTTGTTTCCGCGCTAAACAAACTCGTTCGACTTTTCCTCTTAGCAATACTAAGGCTTTCGCTCCATTTGATTTAATTCATTGCGATTTATGGGGTCCTTATTCGGTTAACACAAGTTGTGGGTCACGATTTTTTTTAACCATTGTTGATGATTATTCTCGGAGTGTTTGGGTTTATTTATTGCGTGATAAAGGTTTAGTGTCCAGAACTATGCGTAATTTCTTTGCCTTGGTGGAACGACAGTTCAATCGACACATTAAACGTGTTCAGAGTGATAACGGTAGAGAGTTTACGTGTTTATTGTCTTATTTTGAAGAGCTTGGGGTTTTCTTTGATACTTTGATGGTTGATACACCTCAACAAAATGCTAGGGTAGAACGCAAGCATCGTCATATTTTAAATGTTGCCCGTGCATTACTTTTTCAATCTGGTATGCCTATTGGGTTTTGGGGTGAATGTGTTTCTACCGCGTCTCATTTAATCAATCGTACCCCTTCTAAGGTCTTAGGTTGGAAAACTCCTTATGAGGTCTTATTTGATCGCGTCCCCGACTTTCGTCGTTTGCGTGTTTTTGGGTGCTTATGCTATGCTAAGACCTTAAATCGTTCTCGGGATAAATTTGCTAGTCGGAGTCGTCGTTGTGTCTTGGTGGGGTATCCTCACGGTAAGAAGGGGTGGTCTTTGTATGATTTGGATAATGGTGAGTATTTTGCTAGCCGTGATGTCGTTTTTGACGAAACTGTTTTTCCTTTTCTTGCTTCTAATAAGAACCTCTCTTCAACCTCTACGGACCCTGTTTTATATTATGAGTTGGACAATAATATTTATGAATTAGGGGTTTCATCCCCACGTACACAGGAGTCACCACTTCTCGATTCGCACCCACGGGGGGACGAAACCGGAAATGGTGAGGGGGGCTTGGAAGACAGTTCAGGGGGAGCTGCGGCAGACGGTTCAGGGGGGCTGCGGCAGACGGTTCAAGGGGGGTTCTGACAGAAGATTAGGGGGGGTTCCGGCAGAGACAGGGGACTCAGAAGAGGTGCCGGCAGGGGGGATTGAGACTAGTGTCAGTGAGCGTGACCCGTCCACTGAGATTACTATTGTGGGTGTTGATGGGCTGCATTCAGGGACTGTTTCGGGTGAAGAAACTTTGTTGGGTCGTGGTCATCGTAAGAAGGTCGAAAATGTACGTTTGAAGGATTATGTTACTCTTAAAGACAAGTGTAGTCCACGCTCCGCTCTCTCTGTCACCTCCTCAGGTACGCCGTATCCTATTGCACATTTTCTTAATTATAGTCGCTTTTCGGAGGCCCATCGTTGTTTTCTTGCAGCAATTACACGTGATGGCGAGCCCACTACATTTCGTGATGCCATGAATGATTCTCGTTGGCAACAGGCTATGGCTGAGGAAATCACGGCTTTGGAGAAGAATAGTACTTGGACTGTTGAGACTCTACCACCGGGTAAGAAAGCTATTGATTGCATGTGGGTTTATCGTATCAAGCATAATTCGAATGGGACTGTAAGGCGTTATAAGGCACGTTTGGTTATTCGGGGTCATCGGCAAGTTGAAGGTATAGACTATACCGACACTTTTGCTCCTACAGTCAAGATGGTCACTGTTCGTGCTTTGTTAGCTGTGGCAGCAGTACGAGGTTGGGAACTACATCAGATGGACGTGCATAACGCCTTCCTGCATGGTGATCTTTCTGAAGAAGTCTATATGAGGTTTCCTCATGGGTTTCGCATAAGGTGTCGGGTAAGGTTTGTAGATTGCGCAAGTCTCTGTATGGGCTCAAACAGGCTCCACGGTGTTGGTATGCTAAGCTCGCCTCCGCTCTTGTACGGTATGGGTTCACTCAGTGTATCACTGATCATTCATTGTTCACTTTTCTTCGTGACGGTGTTCGTTTACATGTGCTTGTGTATGTGGATGACTTGGTTATTACGGGTGATGATCATTCGGCGATTCTCCGTTTTAAATAGTACTTGTGTGAGTGTTTCTATATGAAGGACTTGGGTGTTCTAAAATACTTTCTTGGGATAGAAGTCGCTCGTAATGCTTCTTGTATTTCACTTTCACAGCGAAAATATGTCTTGGATATTTTGAGTGAAACTGGTCTTCTCGGGGCTCGTCCGGTCGCCACTCCAGTGGAACCAAATCATCAGCTGGCCACAGCGACTAGGGACGAGTTATCAAATCCACTTCCCTATCAACGTTTGGTTGGTCATCTTGTCTATCTCATGCATACGCGTCCAGAGATATCATATGTGGTGAATCTACTGGCTCAATTTATGAAAGTTCTTTGAACGGAGCATTGGGAGGCCGCCCTTAGGGTGGTTCGATATTTGAAAGGGGACCCTGGTCGAGGAATATTGTTGCGTAGTGTTTGGATCTTAATGCTTATTGTGATGCTGATTGGGCTAGTTGTCCGCTGACTCGTCGGTCTCTCACAGCTTATATTGTGTTTCTCGGTCACTCTTCGAGTTCTTGGAAGTCCAAGAAGTAGTATACGGTCTCACATTCTTCAGCTGAGGCGGAGTATCGCTCTATGTCTCATACGACTAGAGAGGTTCGATGGCTACGACATATTTTATCTACACTAGGTGTCTCTGTTACTAAGCCAGTTCAGTTACATTGTGACAGTCAGGCTGCGCTTCACATCGCTCGTAATCCTGTGTTCCATGAACGGACCAAGCATATTGAGGTCGATTGTCATTCAATTCGTGATGAAATTCAAATAGGTATCATTACACCGAGTTATGTTTCTACTCATCAACAGCTTGTAGACATACTTACCAAAGCTCTTAATAAAGGGCCATTTGAGGAGCTGTCAAGCAAGTTGGGCATGACCTCGTTACATGCTCCAACTTGAGGGGGGTATTAGGATATGGGATAATTATATATCGGGTAAATATATTTGTAATATATGTAATTTGAGTTGTTCTCACTGTAATTTAGGAATATTAGGTGTAAGTTCCTTGACTCCCAAGGACTTTGCTTGTATATAGCCGCAAGGCTCTTTTGGTGAATGACAACAGCAGAAATTCTCCACAATCGTGTGTGTGCAATTCTACTGTGCCTATTCTTTTATCCAAGGAAGTTCTTGGTAGATGATAGTATATTATTATTATTATTTAGTTGTCTAATAATAAAGGAGCCTAAAAGGTTTCCAAGTTGTTGTCGAAGTAATTAGGATAGTTCCTAATTTGTCAGTCGGAATTAAGGAAAGTTTCATTATGGATTCTTACCTTAATCCTTAGAGTCTAGATGTGTTTAGTTAGTATAAATAGAGAGTCTTATTGTATTGTTTTTCAGATTATAGATCACATACAAGTTTGAGCATTAATATCGAAGAGTCGAAGGGAGTTTCCTTCAAAATCTTGGCTTTGCGAGGTATTCTTTTGGTTTGTGCCGTGTTTCTTTGTGATCTTGGTGTTGCCCGTGTTTGTGCTTTGTTTCTTTGTGATCTTAGTAAAAATTAGTCTTAGTCGAGTATTCTTGCAAGATTCTAGGCTAATTCATATCCTTTATTTTATGTTTTATTTCCTCTGCGTTACAAATTCAAAAACACATAAAAATTAGAGTAGTTTTTTTAGTAAGTTTTACATCACGGAGTGAACAAACAAATTTAGCGTAAAGCAGCCAAAACTAAAATGTGTTAGTAGAAAATAAGGTTAAAGGGATAGTATGGTAAAATGCCATATGTTTCACCCTCCTTGAAGAATTTTCCGTCCTCGAAATTTGCCTTTAAACGAATAAGTGTGGATAACTTTTCATCATATCATGTTCAGCTTCCCATGTTATCTCCTCCACCATTTGACTTCGTCAGAATACCTTCACTAGTTTGGTTACCTTGTTTCGCATCGTCTCTCGCTGCGTTCCAAAATTTACATCAGCTACACCTCAAAACTTAATCCAACTTAACCTTTTCTGGTTTAAGGACGTGAGACGAATCGTACATATACTTTCTAAGTTGTGATACATGGAAAATATTGTGCACTTTCTGGAACTCATGGGTAACGCTAATCAATGAAAACCACGACAAATTATAAATAATCATATACGAAGACTTTAGACGTCA
The DNA here is from genome assembly GCA_963457585.1 of Spergularia bocconei. Classification (NCBI taxonomy): domain Eukaryota; kingdom Viridiplantae; phylum Streptophyta; class Magnoliopsida; order Caryophyllales; family Caryophyllaceae; genus Spergularia; species Spergularia bocconei. The sequence continues at coordinate 12,269,292 of OY734956.1, forward strand.
GTTTTATAAAGAAGTGACATTTGAACTATCGCATTACACAACGTCTGTTTGCTTACATGCATCTTATTATGTTTAAAGCAACACTTACACATCTTTTGTTCTCAGAACCGATGTTTAAAATCTGACATTAGACATCGTGTCATAGAACAACCGATGTTTAAAGTAGTGATGTTTAAAGTAATGACTTTACATGTCCCGCTTAGTGGAGTCGTCTTACAAGTGATGTGTAGAGTGTTTTAGAACTGATGTTGAATGTCTTTTTTCTACTAGTAAACTGTCTTAACTCTTTGTATCACCTCATATGGTCCAATGTATTTTGGGCTTAACTTTACCTTTTTTTCACAAATCTCATGATGCCCCTGGTAGGTGATACCTTTAAAAATGTTTTTTCACGGATCTCAATTTCAATTGGCTTCCTTCTTGAATCTGCATAAGATTTCTGTCTATCTTGGGTAACTTTCATCTTATCCCGAATTAATCGTATCTGTTACATCGTGTCTTCTATGCATTCGGGTCCAAGAACTAACTCTTCGCTTATATCACTCCAATAAAATGGACTTCTACACTTTCGCCCATAAAGGGCCTCGTAAGGTGTCATCCCTATACTTAAGTGATAACTGTTGTTATACGAAAATTCTATATTGGGGAGGAGGTCCTCCCAAGATTTTGGAAATTCCATAACACAGGCTCGTAACATATCCTCCAAAGTTTGGATTGTCCTTTTCGGTCTATCCGTCAGTTGTTGGATGGAATGTTGTACTAAATTTCATAATCGTTCCAAACGCTATTTGAAACTTTGCCCAAAATCTTGACAGAAGTATACCATCCCTGTAATACCCCAGATTTCAGAAAAAATTTATAAGTCTTAAGAGCTCATATGAGTGTTTAAAAGGATTGATAGTGCTACGCAAACCAAGAAAGTCGACTTTACTTTTACGAATCGCATGTGATAAGAACTCCAAAATTCAGCATGCTTGACTGAGAGTAATTTAAACATGGGTGACTTTCTGGGAAGTTTCCCTGGCTGCACACGAGTGAGATCAAAGTGTGTCATAAAGGACCCGTGTTGATCTGTGAGGTCAGCCCACGGCCTGGCTAGCTGCCATAGGTGACTAGTCTCGGCTCAGACGATGAGCCGGGGTGTTACAATCCCTGTCGAAAACGATATCTTTAGGTATACCGTGGTACCTTACGATCTCTTTCACATATGCTCCTGCGAGTTCTTGAGGTCCCCAAGAATCACTTATCGGTATAAATCTCGCAACCTTGGTAAGCTTGTCTACTATTACCCATATGCCGTTACTCCTCGTTTTAGTTCTCGGTAAGGCAAACACAAAATCTATTAAGTTTGATTCCCATTTGCATTGAGGGATTTCTAATGGTTGTAACATACCTCCAGGCCTTCAATGTTCTATCTTAATCTTTTGGCAGGTCAGACACTTAGCTAAGAATTCCGCGACTTGTCTTTTTCATGTTGGGCCACCAGTATTGCTGTCTCATGTCCTTATAGAGTTTATTTCCACCGGGATGGATCGAATAAGGGGTATTGTGAGCTTCTTGTAATATCTTCTTTGTTAGCTCCTCGTCATTAGTCATGTACCATCTTCCATTGAGCCTTGTTATACCGTCCTTGTCGATTTAAACCCTTGTTCCAACCATCTTTCGCTCATTTCTTCCATCTTAGCTATCCATTTGTCGCCTTGTTGTTTTTTACGAATATCCTTAGTTAGTGTCGACTTGAATGTCATTGAGTTGATCATTGTGGATACTTCTCCTTTATTGACGACTACCGCTGCTAATTCTAAATCGTGTGTTGAATAGTTTACTCATAAGGTTTAAGTTGTCATGATGTGAAAGCTATCACTTTCCTGTTTTGCATCAACACACATTCTAACCCATGTTTGCTTGGTCACTATATACCTCATACCCCTCCATTACAGTAGGAAGTGTTAGGATTGGGGCGGTGGTTAGCCTTCTTTTAAGTTCTTAATAAAAAGCTTTCTCACAACTCTTGTTCCATTGAAATTTGACGGCTTTCCTCATTAATGTTGTCATTGGTTGGGCTAGTTTTGAAAAGTCTTTGACATACCTCCTATAGTAACCAGCTAATCCCAAAAAACATCGTACATCTGAGACAGAGGTTGGTGTAGACCATTCGGTCACAACCTTGATTTTGGAGGTCTACAGATCTTCCGTCCTTTGATATTGCGTGGCCTAAGAAGGCAACATTCCCTAACCAAAATCCACACTTTGATAATTTTTCATACCACTAGTCAGCTCTTAGTATGTCTGATGTCGTTCTCAGATGTCTTTCATGGTCATCGTTCGTCTTCGAGTATACTAGACTATCATCGATAAATACTACAACAAATTCATCTTGAAATTCTCGAAAAGTGTGATTCATTTTATCCATAAAGGCTGCTGGCGCATTTGTCAGTCCAAACGACATCACGGTGTATTAGTAATATCCGTAACGGATTCTGAAAGATGTTTCGGAATATATATGTTTTTAACACTTAGTTGGTGATAGCCTGATCTTATATTAAATCGATTTTTGAGAATATCGAGGCCCCCTTCAATTGGTCAAACAGGTCATCTATTCTACGCAGAGGATACTAATTGTTGATGGTTAGCTTATTCAAGTCTCTATAATCAATACACAACCTCATACTCCCATCTTTCATTTTCACAAAAAGTACAGGGGCACCCCGGGTGAGACACTAGGTCTGACATAACCCTTATCCAACATTTCTTGCAATTGTGCTTTTAATTCTTGTAGTTCTGTAGGAGCCATACGATAAGGGACTTTGGAAATAGGTGTTGTTCCCGATAACAAGCCTATCCTAAATTTTATTTCTCTATTTAGTGGCATGTGGGGTATTTTCTCAGGAATACATCAGGGTAGTCTTTGACAATAGGGTTGTTGTCAATATTTTGTTCTAAACTCAAATCTGAAACTGAGCACAAGTAAACCATGTGTCCTTTTCTTTCGTAAGCTTTGATCTTTAATAGGTATACTATTTTGACATTCGAGTTGGTCTGATTTCCTTATGAGGAATCACTGTTCTTGGTGTTCAATTAAAGAAAAGTTTCCTTTCGAAACAATCGATCTCCACCCTGTGTTTATTAAGCCAATCTATCCCAGTATGACATCAAATTGGGTAAGGTTATTTTGGAAGAGGGATGCGGTGCATTCTTCCTTCATGATTGAAATAGGTACATCCTTAAACAGTTTCCAGCATGCAATACTGTCTCCATTTGGCAGATTTAGTATGGTATGGGTGGATGTCACTGGTACTATATCTAGTTTACTTGCTAGAGAAGAAGATACGAAACTCAGTAATGCATCAGTATCAAACAGTATGAAAGTGGGGTTTGCGTGTATAGAGAAACTACCCGAGATTACATCTGGGTTGTTTTCAGCCTCGTCCCTACTTATGACGTAAATGCGTGGTTGATGTTCAGATGTCTGACTTTTCGCAGTTGGAATGAGCCCCAATATTTCCTGCAGCATTTCGGGTGCGCTGACTGCCAGTAGTTGCCCCTTGTTTGATATTGGTTCCAAAATCTCCACTTCTTTTACTGATTTGGTTTCCTCCTGCCCAAAAGATGGTTTACCGAAAGTTTTATTTCCGCTTTTGAAAGGGTATGATCGACATTCATATGATCGATGCCTCAACTTGCCACACTTAAAAGAGGTGACTATTTCGCCATCACAAGTCTTGCCTTGATGGTACGGTTATTCGCACTTAAGACAATTTCCCCTCCTCTGGGTATTTGTATAGAAGTTTTAAGTATTCATCCCTGCTTGATTCGCGGAAAACTAAGGTGCAAGTTCGCTGCCCTAATATGAGTTCTTGCATTCAAATTTAGGTTTCTTGTCCAAACCCTGTATCTGGAGAGGATCAGGAGATCTTCTCCTAATACAACTTTGGACAGATTCCCTAACTCTATTGTATTCATCAAGATCAAGAGGTCGACTATAGGCTTAATTCAGTGAAAGTGGAAGAACCGTTCCCCGCATTCTGGCCCGCAAGTTAAGCTTAAGGTCGACTTCCTTGCCTTGTTGAGCTCTAAGAGACAGATATTTGGTGCAATGAACGAAATTCCCAAGAATTTGTCTACATATTCTTGTACAGTCATTGACCCTTGTTTCAGATCAATGAACTCTTGTTGTTTTTGAAACTTAAAAGTCTCCGGGTAGAATCTATTTCTCAATTCTGATCTTCAATAAAGTATTCTCATGTAAGACTTGGACCAACGATATAATCCTCCCTAACAGTGGAGCACCAACGGTCGGCCTCCTCTTTCATCAATATAGTGGACACCTTCACCTTGTGCTTCTCTGGGCATTCGATAACATCAATTAATTTCTCTATTTCCCAGATCTGATCCCCCTAAACAGTTCGGTCAGAAGAACTGTTGTAAGTGGGTGGGTTGTATCCCATCAGTCTCCTTGCATAGTCGACCTTGTTTTGCCGAGCATTCGTAGACCTAGGATTAAGGGTGGGTCTTCAAAGATTTTAAGTCTTGTAGTCTTATCGCTCGCTTCATTTCCGTCGGCTTGTAAGATTTGTTGTTCCACTTCATCTTCAATTCCAATGGCGTTTTCGCTTTCGTTAGTGGCCGAAATAGTTCCTTACTGTTTGTGAACGACGTTATTCATAATCTAGTTAGTCAACAAATGCGAAAACTATATGTATTTCTGTTAGTGTGTACCACGGTAAATCGCAAGTGGTAAGACTATAAAAGAAAGGGCAGAACTAATATAATTAGTAATCATCCCGTCATACAAAGGCAAATGCTCAACTTAACTTGCTACGAAAGGTATCTACCTAAAATCTCACACTCAGTTCGACTATTTTTTTTAAATATGCGTTTTTTTAATATATTTTTTAAAAAAAGATTTTTTTAAATATAATCCTTATGGTCAATCCCTAGAGATCGTACCATGCTCTGGTACGACTTTGTAACACCCCGAAATCTAAAACTAATTAAACAAGTAAAGTATTGAAAGGATATGTAAAAACTAAGAACAATTTGAGATTTATTACCATAAATCTCCAACACCCTGATACAACAATAATTAAAAGTGTTACCACCACACCTATCTATGTGATAAACTGATAGGTGTTTAAAGCTATTCAAATAAATCCAAACCGAACCTTATAATAACCCATTCCTCCATAGTATGCTACTCTGAAATTTTGAGAAAGTAAACGGCGGAAATAAAACGAACATTATTCAAATTGTACATTAAAAGAAAACTGATAAAACGGCACGCGGCCTCACAATTGAAATTCCCATCCACTTAATTATCCAGATAAAATTGAACAACATCTACTCACTGATACGTCTCCATAATCGGGTCATCACATGTTCAAATCACAAGGAAATGAACATCAGCCAAAGCTGGTAATCAATACGAATCCGAAGTAACTTAACAAAGGTAGTTTAGAAGGAAAGAGGACCACTAATAGAGTCATGCCTTACCTCGAAACTCTACTATCGATTTAGCTAGACATTACTCTGCTCAACAAGAAATATCAGACGATGTATTCATAAACCAAGTTAACAAGTACGACAATGATGGGGAATCGACATCCCATTTTCTCGAGTATCAAATGTTCGAGAATCAACATCACACTTCTCAAATATCAAATATGGGGAATCGAATCTCATTTCTCAAATATCAGATATGGGGAATCCACATCCTATTCTTTTCAAATATTTCACGAGGAATTTGCATACTCATCAAGGCGTTGGGCCAACTCAACAAGAAGGGGGTTTAATCCATCCAAATGCGTTACCTATTGTGATCACACCTTCTAACTTTATTTGTAGACACCTTACTTGATACGATATCAAGAAGGGAAAACTGTCAAATATAGAGATAGGTCTCTTTGTGATTGGAAGTGGATTTTAGGAAAAGCTAAATGGTGGCACTTCCTAATTTCTTGAGTCTATTTTAGTTAAGTGGCTTATTTCTCGTAAAATAATAAATTTTCTTATCATATAGGAAAAGATATTGGAAGTCATGTTTCCATATCTAATTACGAGTAATATTTCCTTATTGTTTGTTTTGTTTTTAGGAAGTTTAGGCTATTATAAATAGCACCCTATTGTATTGTTTTTTCACACAGAGTTTGAGAATTAATATCAAAGATTCGAAAGAGAGTTTCTTTCAATGGGTTCAGGCTTTGAACACAAATTAAGCTAAGTAGTGTTGTTCTTAGTTCGACATTATTTGCTAATCGCGTTATTAGTGAGTAGTGGATCATTACTTAGATCGGCGTCTAGGGATTGATCATAGTTTGGACGAGTTATAGGTCTTACTTGTTCATCCATTTCTTTTATTTCGTTTCTTAGTTTATTTTCGTTCACAAATAAACAGAAAACCCAAAAAGTAGTCCCACAGTGGTACAGAACATCAATATGTCCTATAGTAAGTTTTAAATCCACTGCGTACTCGTATCATTAATGGTATCAAAGTTTCGGCTCTTGATTTCTTCAAATCAACAAGATCATGGTGGCTACTCGACTATGAAGATCATGGAGTTCGGCAATCCTTTAATCTCAAGGTGTATGGTGCAAAACGGCACGTATGCGAATTTCACTATTGATCCTACGTCTTGCATTTTGGCTTCAACTTATCTAGTCGAGAAATTGGGATTGAGGACTGCTATTATCGATGTGCCTTATGTGATCCGGAATATATCCATAATGGCGGAGCTTTATGTAAGGTAAAAGAACAAGTTATTGTTAACTTTTCGATGGATTCTTATAAGTATTATGTTGTATGTGATGTTGTTCTTATGAGTGACTTGTATTTAGTTCTTGGAAGCCCATGGATAGATTGGCAACATGTTTCATTTAATAACTCTAGGGATTATTATTCGATGAGGATAAGCAAGAATGGAAAATTTCAAATAATGAACATGTCTACAAAGTTCAATTCTTTTGCTAGTGAAGAAATTCGTGAAGAACCAACTACGGTTGAAGAAACACGAGTAACTTTAACGGTGATTGATGAAGAGCTCAAAAGGTATAAGGTAAGACATGACGATATTGTTTCAAGAAGTCGACTAGTTTGTAAGCAAGATGAAGGTAACAATCCCTTTAAAGCGGAATTACCACCTATTTTTGATGAGATGGATATGTTTGTTGAGGAACGGTAGGTGCACAACGAAGTTTTCTATGAGAGTTCGTATAAATACATTGATAACAAGCTTCGTGGTGATCTCAATGGAAAAGTTATATTGTTTGATGTATTATCGTGTATCACAATGGCGAGTCAAGTAAAGAGAGACTACAAGAACAAAAGGTCAAATCTTTGTTCGTGGTAATTGGAGAGCGTGAAAGTCTAGGCATAACATGAAAGATTTTGCTTCAAAGGGTGTGGACAAGGCTAATTTCAAGTGTATGTTAAGGTTTGAACGAAAACCAAAGGTAAGGCTAAGAGGCTCGTTTGGTGGAAGAGGAGTAAGTGTTTTCAATGGTGGGATAACTTCATCTTACTGGATTCGAGGTCGAATCTTTATTAAAAGGGGAGGATGATACGATATTAAGAAGGGAAAACTGCCAAATCTAGACATAGGTCTGTTTGTGATTGAGAGTAGATTTTAAGAAAAGCTAAATGGTGTTACTTCCTAATTTCTTGAGTCTATTTTAGTTAAGTGTCTTATTTCTCGTAAAAGAATAAATTTCCTTATCATATAGGAAAAGATAGTGGAAGTCATGTTTCCATATCTAATTAGGAGTAATATTTCCTTATTGTTTGTTTTGTTTTTAGGAAGTGTAGGCTATTATAAATAGCACCCTATTGTATTATTTTTACACACAGAGTTTGAGAATTAATATCCAAGAGTCGAAAGAGAGTTTCTTTCAATGGGTTCAGGCTTTGAACACAAATTGAGCTAAGTAGTGTTATTATTAGTTCGACATTATATTCTAATCACCTTATTAGTGAGTAGTGGATCATTACTTAGATCGGCCTCTAGGAATTGATCATAGTTTGGACGAGTTATAGGTCTAACTTGTTCATCCATATCTTTTTCGTTTCTTACTTTGTTTTCGTTCAGAAATAATTAGAAAACCCAAAAAATAGTCTCACAGTGGTACAGAACATCAATATGTCCTATAGTAAGTTTTAAATCCGATACGTACTCGTATCACTACTTGGGAGCTTCCCTTATAGCGCCCGATGATGAAAATGGACTTAATGCGACAATCGGTTTTGTATGCCTACAAGACTCATACCCAGGTTAGAGCCCAAATGGCCGTTTAATTGAGGACTTGACCCAAGTGATACGGTGGATTAATTGCATTGATGGAATTAGTGGACCGCATTTCACCTTAGCCTAGCTGAAGTGGAGCGTCTATACTGCAATCGGTCAAATTGCATTGTAATGGGTTTACGTGTATCCATGGCCCAAGTAGCCGGATGCCCTCTGGCGGCATCTTACTGGCACTCAAGTGACATTGAACTGACATTCAAGTGAAATTCCTTCACTTCACGCCTGTTTTCATTTCGGTTTTGACACCTTCGTTTCATCTGGATAATGTTCACTTCCCCATTTTCGTGTCATCATTCATCTCCCTCATATATTCCATGACTTTTTCAACCATTATCTCCCATTATTTCCCATTATCTTCATAGGATTATCCCTTTTCCATTTGATATTATCCTTCATCATATTCACATATACACCTACATTATAAGACCGTCCTTGAACTTGCCTTATTCACAACTCAAAATCTCATCCTTTTTATACACCTTCTAATACTCTTGTACGTAGAACAAAAAAATCGTACCTTCATCATTATTATCAACTTACAAACCTTCTCGTCCGCTCTTTTCGATTCGCGCCGAGGTCGTCCACTGCCATGCATTTTATCACCAACAAACACTAAGTTTCCTTCTAACGGGGTTATTATCATCCTGGGTAACGAAGTTTGGGGCCAAGAGAAGGAGTGCCCTGTAGATTACTGATCGAGAAGGTAATCTCTCGTATACCTTTTGTAATTAGTTATGCTAATTGAGAAGTTATTAACTCTAACTAAGTTGTTTTGCTATTTTATTATTTTATTATATAATAGTATGTTAATAATATTATTTTATGTTTAACATACTACATTTTAAAAGAAATCTTACCACTGCTTCAAAATCCCATGAGGGAAGTTACGTATGGATTCAGAGCCACTTTATTATATTACCCCATAATACTCCCTCCGGTCCAGATTAAACTTCCCGCTCCTTTTTGCGCACTTCAAAAGGAAAATTAATAAATAATTCTTAATAATTCATTTAGCAAATAAGTTTAAAAGCTAATTATCACCAACATCTTCATCTTGCCTCCCTAATTATTCACTCGGCAAAAAACTTAATAGTCTGGAAATAAGGAATACAAAGTCGAAACTCTAAAAAAGAGGATGGGAAGTTTAATCTGGACCGGAGGGAGTATATTATAACATTACAATATAATTTAAGCATTATATTATTTTGTTATTGAATATTATATTATAATATTATATTATTTTAATACTCCACTATTTAAAAATCCCTTGTATCTTATACCAATGACAAATCTTCTTAGTGGGATACTTACGAAAGGAGTAACGAGTCTTAAGATGCAACAATACAACTCGTAGAGTTTTATAATGTTATGTATTACATTATATTAGTATATATAAAGAGAAGAAACTCTTGGTATAGGAACAAAAGTGATGAATACAAATAGTTATATGAGACAAACTCATTCATCTACCTCTTGAATGAAACAATTTCCCTTTATCTCCAACTTTATCCTTGTTGATGCTTGATATTAATGTTGTTGTTGTGATCTTTGATCTTCGTTAATATCAAAAGTTTGGGTTGTGCGTCACAAGAGTCACTCAACTCACAGTCCGGAGTTTAGGCTTGCACAAGTGGGTGATCCGATCCCTCACGAGTGCTTGTCCGCATCGATATTTACTTGCTTCCTTGTCAGAAGAACTTACGAGGGGTCGCATCGTGGTCACTCAAAATTCAGGACCGTGACACTTAGTCCATTATTACCGACCTCTCCCTAGTTTAATAGTGTGAGGTACCGTACCAGCCGTGTGGGCCGATTCGCCCTCCATAAATGAATTGCTATTGACCAGAGTCGTCAGCGAGGTTTTCTTTTTTAGGACCCCACAAATCTAGAATGGGTTCGTGCAAAGTTACGGGTTGGGAATGTAACACACCTAAATTTCGGCTAATTTAAAACTCTATTTATTATACAAAACTGTGCCAAAATTCGGAGATATTACAAGCTAATATACAAAGCCGGAGATACAGCTGTACAAAAAATCTCTTATACAATAAAATACAAACGCGGAAGCTTTAAAAACTAAACTTGACTTTTCAGCTGTAGTCCTGATTCAAACCTGCAGGCAAAACTCAAAACAAGGACCTACCCCCACGACAAGGTAGCCCGAGGAAACACGTCAGCATTTCGCTGAGCAACACTACTCTACTGAATAATAGAAAATGAATAATAAATTAGTCATGGTTTTGTAATATGTGGATAATACGGGGGCACGTGAGAAAACACATAGAGAGTGTAAAACACTACCCCAGGACTAATCTGCTAATCTCATAACCTACTCCACTCTAATCTCCTCGATATAAAAAACACAACCTTATAATAAAAGTACCCTTATTCTCATTATTCTCGTAACTTGAACACCTTCTGAAAACTCTATTCAATCTTTTCTCAACACCACATTATCATCGTCAATCCTAGGTCTCATTAATGGGCACTACTACAATCTCCTTGTTTTATTGACGCTTTAGTGGTGACACTTTTGTAAGTGTCGGACAATTTCAATAAATTTTCGCTCCCTCCATAGCGAAAATACACCCGCCAGACCAATATTTCAAACAAAACTGGAAATTTCTATAGGGCCCATTAAATTTCGGGCAACTGACGAAAAAAATAAATAGAAAAATGAAGAAAACCTAACTTCTCTCCTCTCCTGTGAATGTCGCTTCTCTTTCCTCCTCCTTCTTCAGATCTAAAATTTCTCTCTCTTCTCATCCCTCTCATCCTCCTCCTCCAGCTTCTTCACCCTCAACTGCAATGATTGTTGAGAGAAAGGGATGGGAAAAGACGTCGTAGCGGAGGAGGTCACGCTTAAGGTCGGAGACAAGACCCAGCTCTTTGTGGAAGGACGACACCAGCATTCAAGTTCCCATTTTCAGGATCTCCCTCCGGCGTTCTTTTCTGCCTTTTGCCGACCTCGACCTTATTTTGGTAAAATCTTCTCTCTCATATCCTCATTTTTTTTCGATTTATATTATTAAACCAGGCTTTTTTTGAGCTCCACAACGATTGGAACATTCTAGAATGTCCATATTTCCATATTTTTTTATTAAAAATTATATTTAAATCTTAAATATGGCAAGTCACCAAATACTTTAATGTAAACTATATATGATGGTAAGTAAAGAATAATTAACTCTTTTTTTCCAATACTCTTTTTTTTTTCTATGTTTGTATGTACATTAGTTTTCTATTTTCTATGCTTAATTAACTCTTCTTATAACTTAGATTTCATAACTAAGTACTCATATGATATTTGCATCATAATATGTCAATTGGGAACAATATTGATCTATTTGTAATATATTATCTTAGGAAAATGTGGACAGGGGGAGGGACGACAAAAAAAAAAGGTTAGGGTAGTTAATGCTATAATAATTAAAACCAAAACACGACAATATTAGTACTATTTGTTGAGAAAAACATATAAATTAAAGGTACTATGTTCTAAGAAATTTCTATTAAGAATTTTTTTTATTCATGAGAATGAAATTTACTATCTCTTTGACCTCTTTTAAAAAGTATTTGCGTTCACATGTTTGTGTACATGATACCCACAATGTTTGATTTTTGTGATTATAATACTTACTCCCTCCGGTCCAGATTAAACTTCTCGCTCCCTTTTGCGCACTTCAAAAGGAAAATTAATAAATAATCTTAATGATTCATTTAGCAAATAAGTTTAAAAGCTAATCATCACCAACATCTTCATCTTGCTCCCGAATTATTCACTCGACAAAAAACTTAATAGTTTGGAAATGGGGAAGACAAAGTCGAAACCCTAAAAAAGAGGATGGGAAGTTGAATCTGGACCGGAGGGAGTATTTGCTAAATTTTCGTAAGATCTGTTAGCATTAAGAGTCAAATTATTAATGTAGTATTTATCATTGCACCTATGAAATGTTTAAATATTAAAAAAAATGTGAAATTAGAGTTTACTGCTTCAAAAAAATTTGAACACATGGTTCACAAAAATTAAACCTCAAAAATATAAACTAAACCCACAAGATTATCATATGAATGTTTCTAAATATTAATTTAAGATAGTGATTTTAAATGAAAACTTAATTTATTATTTGGAGGTGTCAATTTAAAGTTGTACAATTAAAGATAAATATTTTATCTTGGATTATACGGAGTAGCATTTGTTTTTTTTTTTCAGTTATGTGCCCAAAGGGGCAAAAGTTATTATACGAACATGAAAATGTGGAAGTCAGGGGAAAGATAGAAACACAAGGATACACTGTGAATGTTTCTAATAAATAAGTAATAATGTCATTTTTTTTTTAAAAAGTCAAGTAATACAATAATATTTAAAGTAATTGTAGTGGCATTAAAGCGTGGTGGTTTGAGAGTATAAGTTCCCAAGCTTGTGAAATGAGGATCATAGAATGAATAATTGTATGTCTACACAAGTTAAATAAAACACAAGTAATAGTTCTTATATAATAAGGGTCGAATATTTATCATCGTAATTGAATATCAATATTAAGAGACCCGTGTAACGCACGAGGATACATCTAGTTGGTACTAAATTAAAGTTGTTTTCCCTGATTTCACTTCCATTTTTAACAAATATTGGTACCTATTTGGTTGAAAATGTGTACGGTTAGTCGACGCTCATGTTTGATGGACTCCATACTAATTTGAGTCCTTCTTCGGATGTTTATTAAATTAGGTGTATTTTTTTTTTCTTGATTCAAAATTTAAGTTTGGCATCATAACAATTAATTACCTGTAGTCGAATGATTAATGATACCCTACAAGTTTATAGCTTTGCTTTTGAAAGGTGAATAAACTTCGACTCTTGTTGTACCAAAACACAAATTTTACCGTGAGACGGTCTCATAAGATAAGACCTCTCACGAATTTCAAACGTAACAATTATTTTTCAAAGCCATCATATTTCAAAAGTAACATATTGATTTATCAAAAGTAACCTATAAGACCGTAGAATTACTAGTGCTAAAATTATGTTTGCTTTGTATTCAATTTGTGGAAGGTGGTGTCATAATTTAAATGCTATGTAAAAGTGTAGTCTGGGCAGGTCTTTTCGTTTGTGGTTTAGATTTTGATTTTGGTTGAGCCTAAAAGTTATAGTTGTGATTTAGATTTTTGAGTATTACTTCACTTTGGGATGCTGTGACGTGATGTAGCTGTCCTACAAAAATAACTAATTTGGGAAGAAATTAAATTAGGCAGGGTAGAAATTGAACTAAGCCGTGCCAAGTTCAATATCATGTGTTTTTAATCTCTTCGACCTTTTTCCCCTAAAATTGTTAATCTGATCACCTCTTCTTTTTGTCAGTCAATGCAAATGCATGGTTGTGAATTTTATTTTCTTTGCTTGTGCAAAATGTTAGCTCTGGACCATACTTGTGTCCCAAACATAAAAAGTCTGATGTTCAAACATAGTGTTTAAGAGTAACTGTGTAAGGGAACAAATCTTGCCTATTCTTTCACTTTATCATTTTAAAAATTGTAAATCGATAATTTAGAATTGACCCAACTTTTTTTTTATTCGTCTATTTGTGCTTAATTTGAATATGAATCTGTTACTATGTTGTTTGAAACTTTGTTAGTGAACATGTGAATCTAATATATTGGCAATACTTCAATGTGCGAAAATGCTTGTTCAGGTTATAGGGGGTTATATGATTTTTCTTTTCTTGTTGAATTTTATAATTGGTCTTTCGTCAAATATTCGCTGCTTTACATGTTTGTTGGTGATGACTGCATTTTATATTTAGTTAAATTTTGCTCATGTCCTTTCTTTTGTGCTATTAAATCTCCAAGGTATATCATTATGGTGCCCCTTCATTCTTACTCTTTTGTGTTCAGGTCAATTTTCTGTTTAATCCCAAGTTCTTCTCTTATGGTAGTTAACTGTTTTTTTTTTAATTTTATCTTTTGGGGCTTATTAATTGCAATAAGTTCCACATTAGCTAAGCATTATTATGCTACTGTTATTATTTTTCATGTAGAAAATGCCATGACTTTTGATGTTTCAAACTGATGAGAGTAAACTCGAATGATGTAGTTTTGTCTCTTGGTTGCTTGTACAATGACCTTATTCCATGTTGTCATGCTTGTGTGTATGATTTTGTTGTTGATTAGTTATTCTACTTGTGTCGCCTAACACTGATGTTGCACTTAAAACTATTAGTTTCTTGTGCCAGAAATCTCGTTGATTAGATGCTAAACAGCTTCTAAATGATCACCTGCATCCGACATGCTACATCTGAACTTTGAGTGAATATTTGACCGTAATTTCAACTGTATGACGTAGTTAAGCTCATTTGCTTTCTAATCTTGAAACTAAAGCATAGAGATTCACATCTTTGGATGGTATTAATAGATATCTAATGCTTCTAGTATGTGCGATGTTCTTTGCATATTTTTTATCCTGGCTCATTTTCATATGAATTATGACAAATCGCAATAAGGTTTGTTTTTGGTTTTATTTGGTCATCCAAGAAGAAGGCCAGAAGAAATGTAAATTTAATTTAATTGCTTTCATGTTTAATCTTTTACTTGTATGTGAATTTTGATGTTCAGGTTGATTGTGAGGCAATATAGACATTATTTGAAGAAGAATTAATTCAAACCAGAAAAAAAAACGAGAGAAGAAATTTATAAAGAAATTTAAAAAGGTACAAGAAGCCCGAGAATCTCAAAATCATGTTCGCCAAGACAGTCTTACAAATGCGCAATCCACAGGTGCTCTTTCTGTCTTCTCATTCTAGCCTTTAATGATCTCAATACGTATCTCCTTTTATTCTGGCTGTTAGGTTTGTCACTGGTTGAGTAAGCTGATTCTGGAGATGTTTTTTTGGCTTGTATTTGTGCCATGATATGAACCAGCCCTAGATGGCTAGGGAATAAGTGTCGGAATGAGAGTATGCATTTAATGCCTAAGAGTTCTGTTGGACACTATTGTTCTAAGAGGCGTAATGTCAAGTCCAATGAGCTAGCTTGGAATCCCATCAAATTCCCTATACCAGCTCATAAATGCACGCAAATGCGCTCTACTACACTCTGCTTCTTGATTTGGTTGATACAATATGTGTTGTTCGGTTGTGATGTTTTTATTGCTTCTAAGACATGTTTTATTTCACTCAGCTCTTTGATTTGCAGGTTTCATATTGTGGATATGGTGGTCACGATGAATTTGACTCAAAGAAGCAATAATATTTCGACGATCAAGGTGACTGATGGGCTTCCTCGTAAAAGCGTGTGGCTGGTTGTGGCTTTTTCATTGCTATATGCATTGTGGCCGGATTTCTTGTGCACTAGGAACTTGACATTCGAATTAGAAAATTTTAAGCTTTATTAGTGTGTTTGTATTACTTAGCTTCGTAGGAAATTGAGTTTTTTCTTCACTAGTACGTACTTGGATCATTTTTATTTCAAACTATGCAACATATATCTATAATATATATATTCGTGATTTTGAAGGTTAATCAAGAGTTTTTTATCGATATTATTTTATGAAATTAAGTTTTGTACATTTATGCTTATATAAAGGTATAGAGAGGTCACCCTGGACAACTAATTTGATAATTATTGACGCTTTTGGTTGTCAATTATTTGTGACTATATAATGTGTCGATAATAAAACTGACACAATATGATGTCAAATATTACTGACACCATAAAGCGTCACAATCATTAATTGACACTAAAAAGCGTCGACAAATCTAACACATAAATGCGTCTGACACCTCAAATATTGACGCTTTTGGAAAGTGTCGAAAAAATAATTATCGACGGTTTAAAGCGCCGAGAAACCGCCTAAAAAGCGTCGCCAAAACACGAAATTTGAAGTAGTGGGGCCAAGTGAACTGGCGGTAGAGATGGCAATGGGCCGGGTCTGGGTCGGGTCCCATAAGACCCAAACCCGGACCCACATCCTTAATAGTGGATCCAGATCCGACCCATACCCGGCGGGTCCAAAATACACAAATCCAGTCCCAGATCTGCCAGGACCCAACAGGTCTAGACCGGGTCTGGGTCCAAAACAGGTCCTTTAAGGCCTTATCAAATCTCGCGCCAGTGTGTTCGGAGTTACAATTCCTCCAAAAACAACTAGCTCCTCATACGTTGTCGTGCTCGGACCAGACATCTAGCCATCTGTTGGCCAAATCCTAACCAAGCCGAAACTGGATCAAACTAAAGCCCATCAGCCTTTAATGGCACGGGCCAAGCTTATTTCTCAAAATTACTACAAGCCAGCTTCTTTTATAAGTTGAAGTTTGCCCACAACTTGCTCACTTGGTCGATGTGGGACAATGTTATTTTTGCTTCCCAACATCATTCAACCTGCTGACTTCGACCATCTTTATCGACCAGTTAGGCTCATAATTAGAAAACTGTCCACAAATAGCTTTTGTAGATCTCATTTCCAGCTCTCCGGAGATGCTTTTTTTGACCCATTTGAACATAGTATGTAAAAGTTATGATCATCATACGAACAACAACTACACACAATTTTTAAGTACATTGCTTTTTATACAAGTGGTTAATCCTTTGCAAATAGCAACGTATATGACCGAGAAATCCTTAAATATATTTTCCTTTTACCTTCCTCACACTACAACAGGCCAAGTACTTACGAGGAAATGCATATCATTTCTTGGAGCGGGATCTTCCTCTAGTCAGTCCACCGTTTCCATTGGGGTTAAATCCTCCATACTTATAATTACTCAAGATGTATTCAAGCATCGCTCCTCCTCGTATATCAAACGTCCAACACTTTGATCATGTGACCCCCAAAATAAGATCATGTAGCAAGGTTCAAAAGCCCGTCATTTTCTCCATTACCAACATTATTATTTCCCGAGCCATTGTTGTTTCCATTACCCCCATTATTATCAGCGTTGTTCTGCGCTGCGTTGGCCATCTGGGTCACAGCCTGAACCATTACCTCCTTATGTGGTGCCATTTGAGCCAGGATAGCTGTCAAATCGGGACCGTTGTTTCGCACCATTGTCTATAAAGCAATAACGTTTGAATCGGTTATAACCAATTCAATTAGTTTCCGTACTAGATCTTGACATATGTAAGCATGAATTACACAAATCAATCAATAAACGAATAATTATTCACCTAATAAATAAGTCATGTTAGGAATTCGACTCAGGGATACAAATACAAGTGAAACGTTTTTCGTCTATACGTCTCGTCCGAGTTTAACTTTTCGGAATTTTGATTTTTTTGTTTTTTTTTTTTTCAGGGAGCACGACTCGTGTCTACTGTAGCACGAGTCGTGTCCAGATCAGAAGCAAATGCTGGCATGCGGAAATACGGGCACGAGTCGTGTCCTATTAGGCACGAGTCGTGCTTATCTCGTTTGAGCTTAACGTCACATTACAATCAATAATTACAATGCTCGATCAACAATAGCACTCAAATAGCATTTAATCAAATCAATCTTAGTAGATAATCATAATATCGTAATAGTATTGGGGTATTGTCCCCACTTAAACGTATGTATTGACAAGACACCAACTAGAATTATAAAATTAATAAAACATACAATCTTCAAACCGACTTATCGGTACCATATGTTCACACTATTGTAAGGATAATAAACCAATCACACCCTTAATAACCTTCACTGGAAGAGCGATCCTTAATATTTCAACAAACGAGACTATGATAAAGGATATATAGAGCTTCGTTCGCTACCAACCCCATCATTCATACTAATACTCCGTTGGCACTTTAATATATCGATTCCTCTTACTCATTCCCATATTTCAATACTCAAAGTAGTGTACTAGCATGCATATGGTTCTTTTCATCTGACCCAAATGATAAATTGAACAATATACACGAAACCCTTAAATTTCTCATGCTTAACTCCCTTATAGACTCACTCTTACTAGTCCCTTCTTCAACTTCCCACATTTCACCTCAAGTAGTCAAGATTTCTCACTTATGGGCGTGTGATCAAGTTAGATGGAGTAGCGCGGGGTATTCTAAAAGGGATAAGCATAAGTTTTGTCAATTGATTTCTCCCAATTTTCTCATTAACATGAATAGGGTATCGTGGACAGGAAAGGAGAACCAAATGGGTGTTTTGAAATTTGTGGTTTAACGTTATCTCACTCAAACCAATTCAACATCATGATCCAATCTGTAACTCATCTTCAAGGACAAAAGAATTTGACAACAATGGCATTAAGTAAGCAAGGCCTAAACCATCATCACAAACATCCTCATTATATCCCAAATACCTTTCACGTCGTTATATAACTCAAAATAGTTTCGAGTCCTTCTAACATAACCTCTAGTCGCCCTTAGTACTTTCACATCACACTCCACGTAATAAATAACCGCAACATGTTGAACTAATTACCTTTTGGAGTTATAACTCAAAGAATCATACTTTTCATTAATATCAAATAAAACCTACAATGAGATGCTTCCCAATAATGACATTTGGTCTCAAATCAAAAGTCTCAAGAGTCGGCTCTAAAACTCCGTAGTAAATGAAGGGAAAGACATAGCACTTAGCAATCAGCATCCGTATGAATGCACCCATCCCATTCCCAGTTTGAAAATATCTTAAAACAAGTTTTGAAAACATTTGTAGACTCGACGAATCAGAACTTATTGCTTTGATAGTCAATTGTGGCGTGACAATTCTAAATTATTCCTATTTATAAGACGGTCAAAATTTAGGGTTGTTACAGTCCCAGCTCAAATGCCCAGGGTGTTTTTTGTAATGGAATAAGAAAAATTGATATATTAAGTTAAGTGGGGTAGTTTTAGGAAAATGGAGAAGAGAGAATGTGGGAATTAATGAAAGTAGGAGAGATATGTGAGAGAAGATGTAATAATTTAATAAAAGTAGGAAAGAGGAATATGTCCCAAAATATATGGGGTGTTTGAAGTGGGATTTCCCAAAACGGAATATGGGGCGTTTGAGCTGGGACGGAGGGAGTAAATATCTTAGTCACCATGTTGTTGTCAAACACACTATCATTATACGTGAGGGTGTTATACTCCATCACTAATGCAATGCATGGTAGATCACAACGTGCGTGGCATGAATGTTGTATTTCATTATACCTAGTATCTAGTAGTTTAGTTCTAGCAATAATCACGTTATTAGCTTCTAACTATGCTCTCCAAAACAACAAACAACAAATAAGTGTAAAATAAATTAACTTCAAAACTAAGACATATTAAGATTTAAATATACCAAACAAGGAACACTTTCAATCATTTAGTTCTGGATTCACAACCTTCTAATGCAATGAAGTCCAATGCTCGTTTAAATAAAGTACAAAAGCCCCAAATAGGTGATCTGTGTGTTCTAATATATACCAAGTTCTTAATTTCAACTGTCACGATTGATCGTATAAACAAAGATATATGATACACTACTTAATAAATCCTTTATTTAGTTGATAGTAAGTTCATTTCATATAATAACAATTACGTTCACATTTGACATAAAAATTGGTCGAAACAATCATCCCCGAAAAGTTGAAAACAAGACCTACAAGCGTTATTTATGGGACGATTCGCAAATTGGGCGTCTAAATTGTCAAAATTGAGGGTTAAACATAGGAGATTTGATGATTTTTTAAATTATTGTTATGATCACAAGTTTCACATATAAGTCCGTAGTGGAGTTGCCAATGTGAGGTACTGTACCGGCCGAGTGGGACGATTCGCCCTCCTTAAATTAATTGTTATTGAGTAGGAGTCGCCATCGAGGTTTTCTTTTTTAGGACCCCACAAACCTAGAAGGGTCCGTGCAAGGTTACGGGTTGGGAAGGTGTTAAGCACCCAAACTGCCCGTCGTGGTCGACGGTCTTTACTAATTGCTCCGTGATAAATAAAAAGTAATTAACTAACGACGGAAACACATAACACGTCACATACAAAGAGAATTAAATTCATGGGAACGAAATAAAGGGAAATTAACACGTACGAATTGCACACGTACTCACAAAAAGGATCATGTTGATTGGTACACAATAACCATATGTTACAAGAAACATGTTTAATAAGAACCAAAACCAACGACATAATTAATGCATGCATATATTATGAACCCAGCTTATACTACAAATGAAGATGGAAAAACGTACATAAAGCCCTAATAATTACATGATAAAAAAGTACTAGTTTTTGTAAAAGGATCATTTGAATAAAAGATTCGTTAATTAAGGGCTCTCAGAACTTACTTGCGATATTTCGCAGATCCCGATTTCGTATGCCAGAAGGCCAACCTTTATCCTCGAGTCATTTTCTCCACTTGAACCAACGATTGAGCCTTGACCTTCGAAGTGGTGATCGCGCTATGGTGGACGGTTCTCCGAGTTAAATGCGATACGTGCGTGTGTAGTTGTAGATTGTGTTGTTGTAGATTCCACAGATGGTCTCTATAGCGGTGGACGCGCGAGTCGTGCGATGATTGCACAAGGATAGGAGTCGCCACCAAACAATTGTGGGGTGTTTGGAAGCCATGCAATGCGATCTTGTTCCTTTTTACCGAGGGACTACGTAAACGCTAGGTGACTCTGTACCCATTGAGCATAAACGCTTGGAGACGCAAGTCATGCCGAGTACAAAACACGTTTGCGAGTCGTTTACCAAAAGGGACAAAAATGAGGGACGTAAGGAACAAAATGCGCATTGTACCATATGCCAATATGCAGTCTACGGACCGCAAGACTGGGTTCGGGGGTGACGGTACGTGTTGGGAAGCCATAAGACACCCAACCCCGCCCGCGTATAGCGGCCTCTACTAGTTGAATTATCGTTTACAAGTCGTCGAGAAGTTCAGCCATGCAAGTTTACAATCATTTACAACTTATATACAGCCTAGTAAATTAGCTAAGTCGGTTATTTAGCACATAAACTAGATCTTAGGTCGCAACGTCGTTAAGATTGATTAACGGTCCCTATCTACCAATTTGTCCAAGCGCTTTGCGCTATGTGTGTTAGGCGTGATTCATGTAATTCGTTTTAGATCAAAATCTTGGTTAAGCAAAATAAATCTATGTCGAAAGCAATAAAATGCGCACGTAAAGAAGGGGTAGAAGATCAGAAAATGTAAAAAGACAAGTTTAGAAAAGAGGGGGTACCCTCAGGACTTACGTGTGTCCGCGATACCACTTCTTGCTCTACTATGCTTCGAGATCGTTGCGTTGACCCTTAGTATGCGTCGTAGGGGCTAAATGTGTTCTTAGAGCGATGTGTTTCTCTTCGAACGTAGGTATTTGTGAGGGGCTTTGTTTGTATTGTGTTTAGGGGTGCCCTAGAGGTGTAGGGTGTCTTATGGTTTTAGGGTTGTGTTAGGTTTTTTGCATGAGAGAATGGAAGAGAGAGGAGAAGAGATTCGGGGTGAAAATGGTGTCTGAAGGTTGTCAAATGGGGTGGAAATGAGAGGTATTTATAGTGGAGGTGAGCTAGGGTGGCCGGCCTAGCTAGGGTTAGGTCGCGTCATGCGCAGGTGGGTCGCGCAAGGCGCGAGCAAGGTCGCGCAGGTGGTGCTGCGTCAGACGAGAGTATGGCTGCGTTAGGCGCGGGTATGCTGCATCAGACGCGGGGGGTGCTGCGCATGGCGCAGGCAAGGCCTATGCGCGCGCACTGATGTGCGTCTGGATCTTATGACGCACCCCACAAAATTGCATTTATGGTGTTCTTATGACATGAATATTGCACATGTGAATTTGGGTGGGCAAATGACGTACAAAAACATTTGTTGATGATTTTTGGCGGTTTAAGCACGCGGGTCATTCCTGAGTTAGGTCAGGTTTAAAGTGGTTGTTTTTGGCCTTGTTTTAGATAAAGCCGCATTTGTTAACGGATTTACGACAACGGTGGTTCACATAGTAGAGCAAGTAGACGCAGTTCATAGTAAAATGTCTTATCATCATTGGGCATTTGGGTAAGGACAAATGCAGGTGTCTACACAGATGGTCTCTATCGCGGTGGACTCGCGAGTCGTGCGATGATTGCACTAGGATAGGAGTCGCCACCAAACAACTGTGGGGTGTTCGGAAACCATGCAATGCGATCTTGTTCCTTGTTACCGAGGGACTACATAAACGCTAGGTGACTATGTACCCATTGAGCATAAACGCTTGCAGAAGCGAGTCATGCCAAGTATAAAACACGTTTGCGAGTCGTTTACCGAAAGGGACAAAACCGAGGGACGTAAGGAACAAAATGCGCATTGTACCATACGCCAATATGCAGTCTACGGACCGCAAGACTGGGTTCGGGGGTGACGGTACGTGTTGGGAAGCCATAAGACACTTAACCCCGCCCGCGTATAGCGGTCTCTACTAGTTGAATTATCGTTTACAAGTCGTCGAGAAGTTAAGCCATGCAAGATTACAATCATTTACAACTTATATACAACCTAGTAAATTAGCTAAGTCGGTTATTTAGCACATAAACAAGATCTTAGGTCGCAACGTCGTTAAGATTGATTAACGGTCCCTATCTACCAATTTGTCCAAGCGCTTTGCGCTATGTGCGTTAGGCGTGATTCATGTAATTCGTTTTAGATCTAAATCTTGGTTAAGCAAAATAAATCTATGTCGAAAGCAATAAAATGCGCACGTAAAGAAGGGGTAGAAGATCAGAAAATGTAAAAAGACAAGTTTAGAAAAGAGGGGGTACCCTCAGGACTTACGTGTGTCCGCGATACCACTACTTGCTCTACTAAGGTTCGAGATCGTTGCGTTGATCCTTAGTATGCGTCGTAGGGGCTAGATGTGTTCTCAGAGCGATGTGTTGCTCTTCGAACGTAGGTATTTGTGAGGGGCTTTGTTTGTATTGTGTTTAGGGGTGCCCTATAGGTGTAGGGTGTCTTATGATTTTAGGGTTGTGTTAGCTTTTTTGCATGAGAGAATGGAAGAGAGAGGAGAAGAGATTCGGGGTGAAAATGGTGTCTGAAGGTTGTCAAATGGGGTGGAAATGAGAGGTATTTATAGTGGAGGTGAGCTAGGGTGGCCGGCCAAGCTAGGGTTAGGTCGCGTCATGCGCAGGTGGGTCATGCAATGCGCGAGCAAGGTCGCGCATGGCGCAGGTGGTGCTGCGTCAGACGAGAGTATGGCTGCGTCAGGCGCGGGTATGCTGCATCAGACGCGGAGGGTGCTGCGCATGGCGCAGGCAAGGCCTATGCGCGCGCACTGATGTGCGTCTGGACCTTATGACGCACCCCACAAAATTGCATTTATGGTGTTCTTATGACATGAATATTGCACATGTGAATTTGGGTGGGCAAATGACGTACAAAAACATGTTTTGTTGATGATTTTTGGCGGTTTAGGCACGCGGGACATTCCTGAGTTAGGTCAGGTTTATAGTGGTTGTTTTTGGCCTTGTTTTAGATAAAGACGCATTTGTTAACGGATTTACGACAACGGTGGTTCACATAGTAGAGCAAGTAGACGCAGTTCATAGTAAAATGTCCTCTCATCATCGTGCATTTGGGTTGGGACAAATGCAGGTGTCTACACTGATGGTCTCTATCGCGGTGGACGCGCGAATCGTGCGATGATTGCACTAGGATAGGAGTCGCCACCAACCAATTGTGGGGTGTTTGGAAGCCATGCAATGCGATCTTGTTCCTTGTTACCGAGGGACTACATAAACGCTAGGTGACTGTGTACCCATTGAGCATAAACGCTTGGAGAAGCGAGTCATGCCAAGTATAAAACACGTTTGCGAGTCGTTTACCGAAAGGGACAAAACCGAGGGACGTAAGGAACAAAATGCGCATTGTACCATACGCCAATATGCAGTCTACGGACCGCAAGACTGGGTTCGGGGGTGACGGTACGTATTGGGAAGCCATAAGACACCCAACCCCGCCCGCGTATAGCGGCCACTACTAGTTGAATTATCGTTTACAAGTCGTCGAGAAGTTAAGCCATGCAAGTTTACAATCATTTACAACTTATATACAACCTAGTATATTAGCTAAGTCGGTTATTTAGCACATAAACTAGATCTTAGGTCGCAACGTCGTTAAGATTGATTAACGGTCCCTATCTACCAATTTGTCCAAGCGCTTTGCGCTATGTGTGTTAGGCGTAATTCATGTAATTCGTTTTAGATCTAAATCTTGGTTAAGCAAAATAAATCTATGTCGAAAGCAATGAAATGCGCACGTAAAGAAGGGGTAGAAGATCAGAAAATGTAAAAAGACAAGTTTAGAAAAGAGGGGGCACCCTCAGGACTTACGTGTGTCCGCGATACCACTACTTGCTCTACTATGGTTCGAGATCGTTGCGTTGATCCTTAGTATGCGTCGTAGGGGCTAGATGTGTTTTTAGAGCGATGTGTTGGTCTTCGAACGTAGGTATTTGTGAGGGGCTTTGTTTGTATTGTGTTTAGGGGTGCCATAGAGGTGTAGGGTGTCTTATGATTTTAGGGTTGTGTTAGGTTTTTTGCATGAGAGAATGGAAGAGAGAGGAGAAGAGATTCGGGGTGAAAATGGTGTCTGAAGGTTGTCAAATGGGGTGGAAATGAGAGGTATTTATAGTGGAGGTGAGCTAGGGTGGCCGGCCAAGCTAGGGTTAGGTCGCGTCATGCGCAGGTGGGTCATGCAAGGCGCGAGCAAGGTCGCGCATGGCGCAGGTGGTGCTGCGTCAGACGAGAGTATGGCTGCGTCAGGCGCAGGTATGCTGCATCAGACGCGGGGGGTGCTGCTCATGGCGCAGGCAAGGCTGCGCCAAGGCCTATGCGCGCGCAATGATGTGCGTCTGGACCTTATGACGCACCCCACAAAATTGCATTTATGGTGTTCTTATGACATGAATATTGCACATGTGAATTTGGGTGGGCAAATGACGTACAAAAACATGTTTTGTTGATGATTTTTGGCGGTTTAAGCACGCGGGTCATTCCTGAGTTAGGTCAGGTTTAAAGTGGTTGTTTTTCGCCCTTTTTTAGATAAAGACGCATTTCTTAATGGATTTACGACAACGGTGGTTCACATAGTAGAGCAAGTAGACGCAGTTCATAGTAAAATGTCCTCTCATCATCGGGCATTTGGGTAGGGACAAATGCAAGTGTCTACACAGATGGTCTCTATCGCGGTGGACGCGCGAGTCGTGCGATGATTTCACAAGGATAGGAGTCGCCACCAAACAAATGTGGGGTGTTTGGAAACCATGCAATGCGATCTTGTTTCTTGTTACCGAGGGACTACATAAACGCTAGGTGACTCTGTACCCATTGAGCATAAACGCTTGGAGAAGCGAGTCATGCCTAGTATAAAACACGTTTGCGAGTCGTTTACCGAAAGGGACAAAACCGAGGGACGTAAGGAACAAAATGCGCATTGTACCATACGCCAATATGCAGTCTACGGACCGCAAGACTGGGTTCGGGGGTGACGGTACGTGTTGGGAAGCCATAAGACACCCAACCCCGCCCGCGTATAGCGGCCTCTACTAGTTGACTTATCGTTTACAAGTCGTCGAGAAGTTAAGCCATGCAAGTTTACAATCATTTACAACTTATATACAACCTAGTAAATTAGCTAAGTCGTTTATTTAGCACATAATCTAGATCTTAGGTCGCAACGTCGTTAAGATTGATTAACGGTCCCTATCTACCAATTTGTCCAAGCGTTTTGCGCTATGTGTGTTAGGCGTGATTCATGTAATTCGTTTTAGATCTAAATCTTGGTTAGGCAAAATAAATCTATGTCGAAAGCAATAAAATGCGCACGTAAATAAGGGGTAGAAGATCAGAAAATGTAAAAATACAAGTTTAGAAAAGAGGGGGTGCCCTCAGGACTTACGTTTGTCCGCGATACCACTAGTTGCTCTACTATTCTTCGAGATCGTTGTGTTGATCCTTAGTATGCGTCGTAGGGGCCAGATGTGTTCTTAGAGCGATGTGTTGCTCTTCGAACGTAGGTATTTGTGAGGGGCTTTGTTTGTATTATGTTTAGGGGTGCCCTAGAGGTGTAGGGTGTCTTAGGGTTTTGGGGTTGTGTTAGGGTTTTTTGCGTGAGAGAATGGAAGAGAGAGGAGAAGAGATTCGGGGTGAAAATGGTGTATGAAGGTTGTCAAATGGGGTGGAAATGAGGGGTATTTATAGTGGAAGTGAGCTAGGGTGGCCGACCAAGCTAGGGTTTGGTCGCGTCATGCGCAGGTGGGTCGCGTCATGCCCAGGTGGGTCGCGTCATGCCCAGGTGGGTCGCGCAAGGCCCGAGCAAGGTCGCGCATGGCGCAGGTGGTGTTGCGTCAGACGCGAGTATGGCTGCGTCAGGCGCGGGTATGCTGCGTCAGACGCGGGGGGTGCTGCGCATGGCGCAGGCAAGGCTGCGCCAAGGCCTATGCGCGCGCACTGATGTGCGTCTGGACCTTATGACGCACCCCACAAAATTGCATTTTTGGTGTTCTTATGACATGAATATTGCACATGTGAATTTGGGTGGGCAAATGACGTACAAAAACATGTTTTGTTGATGATTTTTGGCGGGTTAAGCACGCGGATCATTCGTGAGTTAGGTCAGGTGTAAAGTGGTTGTTTTTGGCCTTGTTTTAGATAAAGACGCATTTGTTAACGGATTTACGACAACGGTGGTTCAAATAGTAGAGCAAGTAGACGCAGTTCATAGTAAAATGTCCTTTCATCATCGGGCATTTGGGTAGGGACAAATACAGGTGTCTACAGTTGTGTGTTGCTTTCTTGCTCTCGAAGGCCAAGAGCAAGAATGTAATGTGGTGTGCGTATAGAAGTTGATAGCTTGTCGTAGGTTTTTCTAGGGGAATTCCCTTGTTTTGTGATGTTGAAATGAGAGCTTATAGTAGTAGGATGGAGATATATGGAAGAAACGAGAGCCATGTATAGTGTTCCAATGAAGATCGCATTAATACTTATTCGGTGTTGTCAAGTCTTGCACTTTGGTGGGAAACATGCTTTAATTAGCATGATGAAGATCACGACAATTGTGTAGTCAAGTCTTGTGTTTTGAGTGAATAGTACAAGCTATCATCCATGGAGTTGCCCATATTTAAGTTGTACGTAAAAGGTATGGAGGAAGATGAAATTGTTCTTAGTAAGTGGGATTAAAGTAATGTAGTTAGGTAGTGTTTTAGATAAAATAATGTAGGTATGTTATCGTATAGTTTTTTGTTTATCTGTTTTGTTACATATTCGTACCGACGACATGTTGTACAAGACAATACGTATTGCAGTGAAATTACTTCGATGATAATATTAATATATTATTTTAATTTTTTGGGTTATCACAAATGCAAACTGAGAAAGCAAACAATGGATTACCTTTGTAACACTACAACAAAAATGACCTAATGCAACACGTCTAATGTAATGGTCCGTAGGTAGGCGTTACATTTGATTACCTATCGCAACACTTCCTAATGTATAACCTTTAGGAAGTGTCTATAGCAACGCCTCATGTAACGGTCTATAAATAGGCGTTGCATTTGAAATTTTCTGTTCCCTTACCTAGGCTAATTTAACACTACTTGTAAAAAAACAAAAAACAAAATTTAGGCGCGACAAACCCCAAAATCCCCCCCCCCCCTAGAATTTTCCCCAACATTTCCTTCCCCAGAATATCCCCCCAAACCCTAAATTCAAACTTCACTCCACCTGCTCAAAATCCAACAAAAACTCATGTACTCTCAAATCCTCTTAATCCCTTCTCCAAACTGCACTATTCCTACGCATGAAGTGATTATTTAGGTCGAACTGATTTGGGGGAAATTGAATTGGGCAAAATTGAATTGGGCGTAATTGATTGTTCATTTTGGCGAAATTGATTGTTCATTCGGGCGAAATCGATTGTTCATTCGGGCGAAATCGAATTATATATGGGTTTCTAATAATATGAGTAATTATCTGGGTTTAGTTATTGTTGTTTTAATATGGTAAAATGATTACTGAAAAAGCTTTCTTCAAGGTTTCCTTTCGTTTGTTTTCGTTTCTTTCATTTTCTTCAACTAATTTGATGTACGAGTTCACGTGTATTTCTCTTTGGTTGTCTTATAGGCTCACTTATATGCTTTTTTGGAACAAACTAATTAAGGATTTTCTATGAACATTGAAGTGATTTCCTTGCTATTCTTTACCCTGTGTTTCCTTTGGCGTAAGAGCTTACACTCTTCATAAATTTCATCTTAATCAAATAGAGGCTAATTAACGAACTAACGAGATCTGATCTCGATAAACGTAGAGTTGCAACTGACAAAAAATGAAGGCCTCTTTGGCATGAACAGCTTTTGTGACTTTCTTCCATGCATCTATGTGTTCCTCAAGGTCAATTCCTGCGCAGTGAGGGTACCTGAAAAAATGATATGGTCACTATTAAATTTTTACGGAAATTTCACGTGGTGACCCTGAGTTTTGCAAGATTGCACGTGGTGACCCAAATTTTAAGTTTCTGCACACGGTAACCCTGAACTCTGTATTTTGTGCACGCGGTAACACTATATTTTAACACCGTTAGAATTCCGTTAGGTTATGCCATAATTAAGTTCTAATCTACAAATTTTTAATAAAAAAGTTCAACTAATTGAAGTTAACTATGTGTTAATACGATATTAAATTAATGTTGGATGAGGTGTAAATAACTAATTGCTACCTCCAAAAGATGATATTAGAGCTTAATTTGACAAAAAACTTAACGGACTTGTAACAGCGTTAATATATAGGGCCACCACGTGCACAACATGCATAGTTCAGGGTCACCGTGTGCAGAAACTTAAAATTTGGGTCACCACGTGCAATCTTGCAAAACTCAGGGTCACCACGTGAATTTTCCGAAGTTTTTAAGCCAATCTTTCCCCCTCTAACTATTAGATACAACGGCTGAATACAAATTTTCGATCTAGACCTTAGAAATAACCTACTGGCTACAGTTTAGTCCGGTTGAGCTTTTAGGCAATAACCCCAACTTACACTTTAAGGAAACCATGAGGCATGCAGTAAAGGAGCGACGGAAACATTACCCGGCTGCAGCAGGAGCTGTAAAAGCTCCCTAAGAAATTAGCAGGCCACCCTCAATAGTGCGTTGGGAGTAATAGTGAACCATGGCTTCATTTGGTATGCTACCCAACGCGCTGCAGCGTGTCATAAGCGCCATAACAACTTGCTGCGACAACTGTAGCCTACCTACCTTGAATGGACTGAAGAGATTATCATTCTATCCTGCTATTTGTTCAGAACGCATATCTTACCCAACTTACCAAACTGGTGTTTGAAGTCTGTTGTTGGGTTTCTGATGGCGGACTTTTAGGTAGGGAGTTATGGAGCCTTTAATTTTGTAGTTGTTTGTTGTAGATACTAGTCAGTTACTCTACTTGTTTTTCGTGAAGTCTAGTGGTTGATGTTATGGTTATAACTTATAGGCAGAGTTATGGAATTGATCTCATTATAGCTCTTCTTTCGTCATTGTGTTGGAAATTCTTTTGAGCAATAAGGCTTGATGGATGTGATATGGTGCCTGATAGAAAGTCGAGTTCAGGTTGTTTTACTTGTTATTGTGGAGTCATGGTTGTCACCTTTGGTTGCCATTCTTTTTTGACTTCTTTGGCGCTAATGTGTTTTGAATTTTTCCATTTGTAAGCTACTTTTCTTCATAAATTTATGTTTTTACTCTTTGATCAGTTTTCTGTGTGATGGGTATCAATTTAATGATTGATTAGAGGTAAAAGATTGGTGCTTTTGATTGTCAGACATGTTTTTAAGCTGTAGAGTATTATTTTGAGTTACTCTCAATTTATGTTGATATGAATTGGAAGCTTACATATGAAGTTTGAAGTTGTGTGATGAGATTAGTTTCTCTGTAATCTGTTCTAAGATCATTGATCTAAAATACCACCCCTTCAATCCAGAAGAACCGTATTGTCCACGCATTGTAAGTTAAACAAAGTAACTATAATGGATAACTATCACAAAGGCATAGGGTACGGTGAAATCTAGTGTTGTCTGTATCTTCTAGTACTTGTTGGTCTCTCTAGCATATTGGGAGTATAGGTTGCACTACTCGTACCTCATGTATGTTGAGGATGCTCCTAAAATAAGAGTGATAGATTCGTTTAAAAAAAATCTATCGTTTCAAGATTTATGACAAGTTCTCAGTCATCTACATCAATTTCATCCCGAAAGAGAAAGTTTGTATAACACTATTGTCGAACCTTATCTGTTTTCTGTTTTTTGTCATCAACAACTAAACCATCCTAATAAGAAGCCACCAAATGAGGCCAAGGTCTACAAAGAATCTCGGGAATGAGGGTCAGAGAGAAAGTATAAGACTGATTTTAAGTCCATAAAAGAAAATATGGTAAGTCCACACCTTAAAATAATCAAATAGTTTGTAATCTGCCCTCTAGGTTCACTTTACCTGGCCTTATGAATTATTTTCTGCCAATTGATGCTTAACTAGGAGAAAATGAGTGACCTTGATGCTGAATATGAGCTTGGAGATGGTCAAGAGCCTAAGGATCCGTACTATGAGGTGATAGAAAACAATGAGCAGAAAGGACGGCTACTAGTCCGTGGACGAGGTTAACCAAGACTAACTTAAGACGTACAGTGAAGGAAAGTTATACATATTACCTGCTGAGTACATGGAGAGCATAAAATCAGATGTGGTGTCACAGATTGGACCTCAGATAGCTAGCACCATCATAGCCCAATTTCAGGCAGCAAATCCTAGTATGAATCTCGTTGTTCCTGATTTCCAAGTGAGCTTTAGCCACGTGATCCAAGTAGTGATCTCGAAAAACATCAAGATATGCAAAATAGCCTACCACCAGTTGGAACGAGCACAACTTATCAGGTTCCATATTTTTCTCTCTATCTTTAAACTCTCTTGTTCTTTCTCTTTCTATATCCCACTCTCACTCTATCTCTCTCTTGGTATCAACCAACTCACTTTATGAAAACTAAATTTATTACCAGAAGATCGAGAGAACGATGGAGTTAGAGAATATGACTATTGACTTGGTTGAACTAAATTAGTAGCTTGGTTGTCAAAGACATTATTTTCTTTTTGGTAACTTGTCAAAGACATTATGACTTGATTGGATATAATGCCGAAAGTTGGATGATTGTGCCGAGCTCAGATTTCATTTGTTAGTATGCCATCAAGGCAGGCACCAATCATTGACACTTGAAAAACAAGTGAAGATCATGGCTTCTCTTTAAAACTAAAACTTGTTCGTTTTATATAAGATTTTATGAAGTAGTGTTGGCATGAATGTGGTTGGTGAAGTGTACAGCATTGTGGGAGTAGTGGTGGTTGTGGAGATTGGTATGTATGCAGGTTTCTATGATATGGTCGTATGATTTATTTGGATTTGTATTTACGAGGAGGTCATGGCGAATTTTCTGTAGGAACGCAACATATATTGGGAGATTATATCCCTTTGTTTGAAGTTTTAGGTTTGATAGTGTTTCAATTGCTCGTCATTTAGCATTCAAAAAAGTAATATTATTTTTTTGCAAAAATCTAATATTATTGTTGCTATTTTATTTCTTAATATTTGTAGATGATTGAGGATCCCAACAATGATGGTGCTTTATTGGAGGAGTGTGGGAAGACTTGAAGCAAAGCTCAAGCTAGTTAGCAAATGAAATTTTGTAAATATAATTTTTTGGATAAGGTACGACTATCACATGCGTGTGCTAGCCATTTGTTTTGGCTTATGAGCTGTAGGTGGTTATTATACGTATTGACAAGTACATTTTAGATAGCTTGATTGGATTTTGTAATCAAAGCGCTACTTATTGAGTAATTTATATATATATATATATATATATATATATATATATATATATAAGCTATCAAATTAATTAGTTCAATAATATTCTTACTTTTCTTATTATATACTCCCTCCTACCCATTTATATCTCCCCCATTTCATTTTTAGGTATGTTCACTATCATTTCCCCCTTCTCATTCTTTCTATATGGGGTAGGTAATAAATTACCCATATACCCTTACTAACTACCTAATTATTTTCAGATCTTCTAATTAACCTCGCTCTCCCATCCCTATACTAACCACTCCCTCTCTTTTTATAATCATTCCCTCCAATTATTAATTACTCCCACCAAATTCCTCACATATTCTACCAAAATCAAAATTCAACACTCACATTCATTTCATCTCTCATATTCTGATCTTATCCTCCTCTTTCTCTTAACTCTCATCTTCCCCAAACCCTACCTACTCATATTCATTTCATCTCTCTTTCTCTCTCCTCTCCACCGTCCACCGTCACTCACTCATTAATCTCAGATCTATAATTTCATCGCCTTCTTCGTCTCCTTTTGTTCTGTTTCTTTGTCTCTCTTCTCATTCATTTCATCTCTCCTTTGTCTCTCTTTTGTTTCTCTCAAATACAATCACCATGGACGAATCATCTCATAAATTTGAGGATGAGTCGTACTACGATCCAAGCAAGCTTGACCGATTCTCATTCGACGAAGAATACTACAATCCATACCGTTCACCTCCAGATTGAATCGAACTCGATTCGGCTGATTTGGGTACGATTGTGCCCGATTCACTCATTGAATCGCTCCCAGAAGAACAGCATGTCGATTCTAAAGTTTATGTGTCGTATGGGAAAGAAGGGCCTCCTGAATGGAATGAAAATAGAGATTTAATGATGATGTTTTGTCCAATAGCTTATGGTTTGACCGATGAAGAAGCCCGAGCGATTGTTTTTCCAGGGTCGGTGCCGGCGCCGCCAACATGGTGTTGGATCTGTCGATTCTAAAATTTATGTGCCCTATGGGAAAGAAGGCCCTCCTGAATGGGCTAACATCAAAGATTTAATGATGATGTATTGTCCAATAGCCTATGGTTTGACTGATGAGGAAGCGCGAGCGATTGTGTTTCCGGCTCCGCCAGCAAATGGTGTTGGGTTGATACCGATTGAGAGGTAATATTTATGCTCCCTTCACCATATTAGGACTTTTTTTTCATGATTTTTGTGATATCCGTGTATTTTTTTTATGTGATTGTAAACGTTGATTTGTGCTTATGGGGTTGGAACAATTGAATTGTTAGATCTACTAGTGTAAACTTGTGAGAAATCATGATGAATTATACGCTTGTTTTGTCAAAGTCAGTAGCTTGCATTTGAACCTTGATTAGAAATCATGCACGCCTGAATTGAACAATCTTGTATTCTAATGTCAAAGTGGCCTGAGTTATACGCCTGATTTTTGTCACTTGTATGCTGATGAATTTTTTTTAAAAATTTGGATAGTTAAACAGGAGTTAGATGAGATTTGAGTAATTATTTGTTGAATCTAATTAGCATGACTGGTGTCTTTTTTTTCCCTTTTGAATTAGAAGATTTTAATGTTGATCCACTGTTAAAAGAATTGATGCTTGTTGACTTGTTGTCATCTGAATGAAGGGGGATTTGTGTCGTTGGGGGTTTGTTACAGTGTGACAAGTTAAGTTAAGGTTATTGTTTCGTAATTTTGATGTATTGTACTCCTACGTCGCGTGTGTGTTACAGTTGAGGGGTTTTGCCCTTTCTTATCGCTCTCGTAATCCCGTCATGTTATTCTTTAAGTTGGTCGTTAACAGGCTATTATGTGAGGCTTTTGCTTTTGACATGTCTTAAGTGTTTGAGATGGAGGTTTTTTTTTTTTTTTTTGGAAAGAGGTAGCTATAGTTTTATTCATCCATATAGAGAAGAAAAACTATTACAAGAGTCTTTCCAAGGATGGCAGAGAGCCACCACTACAAGAGAACAGTTGTTTAGCTATTGTTTTAGAGACCGTTGTGTAATTGGTCTCTAATTTGAGAAATTAGAGACCGAAATTAGTGACCAAAATTAAGTAGTCTCTAATTTGGAGACTAAAAGTAGTTGGTAGCTAATATAGTATCTGATTTAGAGACCGAATCTCAATAGTAGCTAAATTGGTATCTAATATAGTGGATTTGCTACCAAAGTCGTGTAGTTGCTATTTCGGTAGCTATTTAGCTACCGTTTTTGAGACCGTCGCTTAATTGGTCTCTAATTCGCTAAATTAGAGACTGGTATTAGAGACCAAAAGTTGTTAGTAGCTATTTTGGTATCTAATTTGGAGACCAAATCTAAACAGTAGCTAAATTGGTAGCTACTTTGGTGGATTTGCTACTAATGTCGTTTGGTTGCCACTTCGGTAGCTGTTTAGCTACCATTTTTTAGACCAACTTAAATTAGTCTCTAATTCTTGAAACTAGAGATGGATATGATTTACTCTTTAATTTAGAGGCTATAAGAATTATTAGCTATTGCGGTATCTAATTTAGAGATGAGATATTGGTATCTACTTTGACTTTAGTAGCTACTTCGACACACTTATTGATGATGATAAGATAGCCTTGGAACTTATTATGTGATAATTGTGAAAGTATCAAGTTAGTATTAATTGTATTTCTTAATGAACTTTTATGTATTTAGTAAGTATTAGAATTTGGACTTCTATATACCACTTCGTTCCAAATTAAATTTCTCATGAAATATTATTATGTTAGAGGATTTTAAATTTCATAGGAAGTTTAAATTGGGACGGAGTGGTATGGAATTTCATACTTATGTTTGTGAGAACACTGATTTCGGTGTTGTGTGGCTTGTGACTCCTATCAATGTAGTGAGTAAGCATAATCATACTAGATTGCAAAATATTATTATGTTCATGTAATTATAGATGTACGTGTAATGGAAACTGAAAATACGAATCTTTTATCCGAACTTTTTGAAAAGGAAGACATATTGATAAAATGTGTAAACGTACGTATTCGTTTTTTATTAGTCAATGTTTTAGACAAAGTTTTGACCCTTTTTTTTTAGAAAGGTTGGCTTTTGACACTCGTTAGCTGTACCATTTTTTACTATGACTTAAATTTTGCATTTGTTTATGTTGGCGCAAAAAGCGAAAATTTCACCCTTACCGCTAAAATTTTTACTATGATTTAATTTTGTTTTCGCTTTTACATTTTTATTGGAGCAAAAAAAGAAAAATTTCATTGACACATTTAGATTAAGATTGGTGCCAAAATAAATAAATAAAACCCTAAGAAAAATAAAGGAAACAAAGTATATGAAAAAACTCTTCAACAGCAAAAAGGAAGAGAGAAAAACTCATACTAGTATTCCCCAATTATTTGTTAAACACTAATTATTTTCCTCAATTTCTGATTAATTTGGTCAAATCCCCAATTAATCCCCCTCCACCTACGTGTGTTTTTCTTCACACAAAAATCCCAAATCAATTGAATTGATTCACTATTTCACACCACAATGACCGATCGTACAATTGGCTTGACAAGCTCGATCGCGTCTTTGCCGTTCATCAGCACCATCGACACTTTCTCAGCACCTCGCGCGCTCATTAATCATCGCAGCCGTCGTTTCCTGCGCGCGAACTCCATAACACGTCTGCATCAATCTTTCGGCTTTTGAGGTTATTTTTCACCTCGCATCTCTTGTATCAACATCTATTTCATCAATCATTCGATTGTTCGTCCTGTTATTTTGGGGATTTTAGTATTTGTTAGGGTTTAATTTTGATTTTGATTGTGCATTTTGGGGCTTTTTTTTGGGTGCTTTGATATCGTGACTCAGATTCAATCGGAATTGATATTGAATTCTATGATTAGCAATTTTGTTTAATTAACCCTTTTTTTATATAGAATCGGTGGAGTCAGGGGTGTTTTCTCTATTTTGTGTACTGTGGAGTGAAGTTTTTGAAGAGAGCTTTGTATTGGTGTCAATCATAGTATCATAGGATCCTTTTAGCTATGTCTACCGACAAGTTCTCGTACAAATAGTTGAAGTAAAACATTTTTTATTTGATTTTGCAGGAGCATCCTGAAGAGTACTTAGACTAGGCATCTGTTGCTACGCAGATTTCACAGCCAACATTTCTATTGACCTGCAACAACTGGTTAGTGAGTTTGTTCTTTCACTGTTTCACCTTAATGTTCTGTTTTTTAAATGGTTATTTTTGTCTTCTCTAGCTAAGTGATGTGCTAGCCATTGTATGATCCAGAATAGGATTCCAAAATGTAAGAGATTTACTTCACTTGTTACAAATTTACGAATTTTAGACTTAGGAATTCATGTTCTGCTGAACACTGAAGTATGACGTGGTGGCACTAAAACTGTCATATCTTCTGATACAAATGATATTTTTGAGTAATTCTTTTTGGAGATGAAAGCTAACATCTTCAGCTTTAATTTGATATATTATAGGCTCCATGATTCATATTGAGCACAAAGTTATGGAGACTGCAACAGGTAAAAGAGACCAGAATACGAATTTTAAATGGGAGTACTCAATACTGATGATTACTCATATAATTTTTTTACTTTTGATTGTAGATATCATCGGGTCTAAGGGGAACACTGATGATTACAGATGTAACTTTATACAAGTATTCGAATAATACAAGTATTCGAAGAATGCTGCCTAGGCTGGTACACCTGTCAGCAAAAGGACTATTGTGGGATGCTTATTTGGAGGCTGCTAGGGGCATCCGTAAAGAGGAGTCTGCATTTTGACATTCATTCCAGCTGCTGAATTGTAAAGGATATTAGATCACTCTACATTTTTTTTTTCTCTCGCGTGTTAGGATTTTCTTGAACTAGCTTAATTAGTTATCCGAATTTAGATTTGATGTGGGATGCGCCATAAAGTCATATTTTTTAGATCATTTGTGATTTTTTGGATTATTCAAATTATTTATAATAAAAAATTAATTTTCTTCACTAATGTCTAGTGTGAACCGATTGGATGTATACATGATACGGGGTCCTGAATCTAGCAGCTAATAGCCGGTAGTCACGATACCTACCGATATACAGTCACAAATTAGCTACTAATATACTCCGTATATACATTCGTCTCTAAATTAGCTACTACTATACACCAGTCGCTAGTTTAGCTACCGATTTATTGGTCTCTAAAATAGCTACCACTATATATCAATCGCTAGTTTAGCTACCAATTTATTAGTCTCTAAGTTAGCTTCCAATTTATTGGTTGCTAATATAACTACCACAAAATTGGCCGCTAAAGGAGTAGCTAAATTTGCTACCGTCAGACGGTCTCTAAAACGGTAGCTAAAATCGGTCACTAATTTGGTAGCTAATTTAGTGACTAGGCTTTTAGCTACCGACCATATTTGGTCGCTAAATCGGTAGCTAACCTAATTAGCTACCGAATTTTAATGATTTAGAGACCGAAATTCGGTCTCTAATTCTTGTTTCTCTTGTAGTGCACCCTAGAGAAAACCACTAGATTACATGCATACTCGGGATTGCATTACTAAATCTAGTAATTGCTCGGACACATACATGAAATTTGATTGACAATGCAATACATTCATTTTCTCTAGTTACATCTTTAAAGATTCTAGCATTCCTTTCTTTCCACAGCTCGTACATGGTTTGAGTGAGTGCACATCTGAGTATATGCTGCTTTCCTTGATGGAGGTTTTTTATTTATTTATTTATATATTTATAGACTGTTAGTGACATGTCTTAATTTATGCTTGTGGATTTTTGAACTGTTATGTATCTAATATTTTTGGTCTGTTAACATAGGCACTAATTGTGGTTGTTTGTCATATGCTTGATGTCTCACCCCATTGTGTTTAAGGAGGCACACTAGTTGCCATCTTGCACAATCTGTTTTGAGACTCAACTTCAATTGGCACCTACATTTTGTGTCTTGTTACAACTCAATGATGAAGGTGTAATTTTAATTGAAACGAGAGTTGCGCGTGCCTCCTTCTGATTGTTGCCAAGGTTTAATGACACGCATAATGTACCACTGGAGGCTTCGAATAGCAATGGTAATAATAATAATAATAATATTTATTATTATTATTATTATTATTATTATTAATTTCCGCCAAAATAATATTAATGCCACCGGGCGTTACATTAGCTCAATTAGTGTGCAATTGAAAGCAAAAGCGTTGTCTTAAATACATATCGTAACAGCACTATGAGCTAAGGTAACGCTTATATGATTCAAACCCATAAGCGTTACATTAGACCCAAAATTGCGTTACCTTAGACCTAACGCAGCGTGGGCATTTGCAGCGCCTTTTCGCGTCACCATAGGTCTAATGTAACGGATTTTTGGGTCTAAGGTAACGATTTTGGGGTGTTACAATATGTCATTAGTGTAGTAGTGTAAGTGGTGAGAGTCGGGGGATATACAAAAGGAGCGTACCAATGTACAATAAACTAAGAGGAGGACCGCATTTTACAAGACTACCATTTTTCCAACAGTGCATCTAACATGGACAATATGGTCATTTCATGCTAAAATATGCCACTTTTTGAGATTTTTTTATCATCTCATGCCACAAAATTGCCCTAACCAGCCATCAAACCTTCCACCTCCTGTACCACCAGACAACAACTCAAAACACCGGAAATCACCGACTTATCCATATTTTCCGACGGTTTCGTCGTCGAAATCACACCCTATGATGGGTGGGGTAAACCCGTAATCCAAGAAAAACTAAAAAAAAAACGATTCATAAAGGGTTGCCGAAAAAGGGTTTAGGGTTCTACATCGTGTGCAGTTAGACCCGTCAAAGGGGTCGGGCGGGCAGGTTTCGGGTTTGGGTCACTATGCGTCGGGTCAAATACAGGTTGACTATACGCGGGTTAGTAGGGGTTCTGGTCAGGTTACGGATTGACGAACGGGTCAAAAGCACATGCTCAAGCCTTTATTCTGGTAACTATTATCATCAAATTATTATTTTATTACTATTTTACAAGCATTTTATGTATTATATCATATAATAATAATCGTTTAATTATAGTTGTGTCCTTATATCTTAAATAAATCAATTATTAATATGTATCTTTTTTTTTATTATAATATATATTTTGCACAATTAATTCGACCCAACGGGTCAGGACGGGTTATGACCCAGGCAGGTTATTTTCGAGTCCGAATTGAGAAAAACGGGGTTTTTCGGGTTACATCCGGGTCGGGGTCTAGGGCAGTTTTTGGGGCCTGGTCAGTTTTTGATAAGCCCATGTACAGGTGATAAGGGTATCAAGCATTGTCACAATATTGTTCGCGACACATTTGTAGACATATGCTTTCGGTCCGATATTTCAGATGGTAAGGAAGTCGATATTGGGCTTGTCGCCAC
Source organism: Spergularia bocconei (assembly GCA_963457585.1). Classification (NCBI taxonomy): domain Eukaryota; kingdom Viridiplantae; phylum Streptophyta; class Magnoliopsida; order Caryophyllales; family Caryophyllaceae; genus Spergularia; species Spergularia bocconei. Next base: position 12,308,805 of record OY734956.1, read on the forward strand.
TGATGGTAGGCCTCTTTGCCCTGTGGGGGTACTTTTATATTCATGGGATGGTGGGCATGACATGTGTGACGATTTGACTGGTTCATCACCCTTAACTCAGTCTGATTTGGGCGGTTTCAAGCCAGGTCGAGTTGTGCGTTCTCCCGCTCATCGCAAGCGTATAAGTATGAAGCTCGGTGCGCTTCCTTGGGTTATGGATTCCTACTTTTCTCCTTCTCTTCGTTAGGAGAATGCTTCCGGTGATGTTGCCCCGCTACAACGGATCGATTTTTTAGGACGTAAGACATTGGTGCGCAGGTTAAGACACATATTTTCACTTGTATTCGTTTTCTATTGCCAAGGGTGTGGAGGCGCAGATTGCTTCGCCGCTCCCTACAAACTTGTTTTAATTTCTTATTTATCCTTTATCTCTATATAAAGTGGGTTGGGCAAGTGTTGATAGATAAATTCAAATAGAAGTAATACTCCCTCCATTTCAATATATATGACGTTTTCAAGTTACGAGACACTTCTTTGACCTTCGATATCTCTCAAAATATAAGGGTAAAAATTAGGAAATTATGATCTTGTGAAAGTATATTTCATAACGAATCCAATGGTATAATTTTTATAATTTTTTACTAGATATTTTTTTATGAAATTGGAAGTCAAAATTTGACTCGTAATTTGAAAACGTCATATATATTGAAATTGAGGGAGTATCATATTCATTGAATCACACTTTTGAAAAAAGGATGTACATACTAACTAACCTTGATTTTTATAAAATTTGGGAATTTACACCCTTGAAATTTGCATATAAAGTATAAACACTATGACCTTAAGTTATTATGGGCTGACATGTACTAGAATTTTTTTACTTATTAATCCTCTGGGATAAGAAAATTATTGTCTTATTAATTCCGTAAAATCTTGATGACATTTCATGGATTCGCGCGTAGTCGTGAATACCATTTGATAAATAAGTTTTTCATCTAAAACTTTTACAATTGCTATTATATTGTCAAATTTCAAGATGAACGAAAATACTAACATGTCTACGAAACTCTTATTATATTGACATTGTTCTTAAGGTAGAAGACAAAAAGGTTATACAATCAATGGACAAAAAAGTTTTTCATCGTAGATGTGTGCTTTCACTTTGCGGAAACGATCGATCAACAATCAGTCATTCACTCAATGAATTTGTTACGACGCGTTTGATTTTTAAAGTCAGAATAACATTACATAAAGTAAATTTTCAAGTTGTGGTTGATTGTTGAGAGCTTGATATGAATAAGGCATACGACAGGGTCGATTGGTCTTTCCTTTTCCGTGTCCTGAAAGCTATGGGTTTCCCGGAAGTATGGATACACTGGATTCGACAATGCGCTACCACAGTTTCTTACAAAATCCTGATAATTGGAACCCCGTCTTCCTCTTTTCAGCCGACGTGTGGGCTTCGCCAGGGCGACCCGCTCTCGCCCTACTTATTTATTTTGTGCATGGAGGTTCTTTCGGGGATGTTAACGACAACTGAAAGCTCTAATCTGATTAATGGCATAAAGGTCTCTCGTAATGCACCCTCCATTTCACATCTCTTTTTTGTTGACGATGCTTTAATTTTCTTTAAAGCTGATTCAAAGAATTGCGGGAATCTGGCGAATCTCCTGTCGAGCTTCTGTCAAATGTCAGGCCAAATGGTTAATTTTCAGAAATCTTCCATTAAGTTCTCGCCGAACACCACTCCGAGTGCCAAGGAAGTTATGTTGAACTTTCTACATATGCCGTGCGTCGAGTCTCTGGACCACTACTTGGGAATGCCGGTGGATTTAATGGGTTCAAAAGTAAGACACTTCAATTTTTTGATTGATAAACTGATACATAAATTGGATTCCTAGGCTCACCTTTTCTTCTCACCGGCGGCAAAGATCCTTCTGATCAACTCGGTCTTGCTGGCTACTGTGGCTCATGTCAGTTCTGTCTTCAAACTCCCGGTTGCTATTTGTTCCAAAATCGATAGTCTGATTGCGTCATTCCTTTGGCAAAAATCAAATTCGAAGGGGATACATTGGGTTGCAAGATATGTAATCCAGCTTCCGAAGGGCATGGGAGGTTTGGGAGTCCGTGCGGCAAAGATAACAAACAATGCATACCTGATGAAAGGAGCCTACCGTATGATTCAAAACCCCCAACTACTGGTTTCCAAACTGTTCTCGGCAAAGTTTGGGGCGTTTTCTTTTCGTCAAAGCCAACCTCCAAGGATTTTCAAGAACCAGGCATCTTGGGCTTTCAGAGGCCTTTTCCAGGGTTTTGCTGACCTTCATGGCGGCTTATGCTGGAAAGTAGGGAACGGATCGTCGATACCTGTTCTGCATTCTTCATGGTTACCGTCACATCACCTTCAAATCAAAGATACGGCTCCCCTTGGAGATTTCCTCCAACTGCGTGTGAGTGATTTTATTGATGCTAATCACAAGTGGTGCGTGCCTAAACTTCGTTCACTTTTTGAGGAAGATTCGGTACGAGCTATTTGCAGCTTGGAACTTCCCACTGATCAACGGGAAGATTTCTGCTACTGGAAACATACTCTTTCTGGTAAATTTTCCCTAAACAATGACGAGGTTATTGTCAACGAAACGGAGCAACGTTTTTGGAAATGTTTCTGGGCATTTGATCTCCTACCTAAGTGGAAGTTGTTCATTTGGAAGTTGTTGAAAAATGCGGTGGCAGTCACAAACAATTTGGCCAGACGAGGTATGGATACAACAGATGTTTGCTGTTTTTGCAATTCAGAGGAAGAGTCAGTGGACCACCTTTTCCGAAAATGTCAGTTCACCCAACACATTTGGCGTTGTTCCCAGTTGGGTCTCTGTATTGATGCTAACATTACGACTCCTTTTAGCCAATGGCTCATGGACACTATCATCTTTACTGCGACTTTGCCTTCACTGGAGCCCCTGGTAGTGTTTTGTGCTACGCTTTGGGCAATCTGGACGCATCGAAATAAGATCGTGTTTGAAGGTATTAATTGTAACCCGACACTAGTCCTACTCACAAGCTCCAACCTTCTGTCGGAAGTGCTAAACTCTAAGCACCACAGTTTATCGCCTCAAACTTTGCCAACTTACAAGGAAGCTGACAATCAACCGCCAGGGTTTCTAAGCGCCTTTTTAGGTCAGTCTAGACATCACCAAGTTCATGATTTGTTGTTAATAAGTGACGGAGCGTGGAAAGCTCCAGACCATGGTGCGGCAGCTTGGGTTGGCATGAACCCGGATTCCTCGGTAACTTTGGGTGGGGGATGTTTCTCCTACCCTTTATCCTCTAGCCTGCAAGCTGAGGCCTTGGCATGTCTCCAAGCTCTAAAATGGGCGTCGGATAAACAGTTCAAACAGGTTAAGCTCTTCACAAATTCGACAATAATGGTTCAAGTTTTACGTGGAGACAGAGATGCGGAGATATCTATCACTTGGATCATTGGTGAAATTCGGAAAATGGGTATGACGTTTCTTAGTTGTAACGTTTTCAAGGTAGACAGTATGATGGTCCAACTAGCGAATGACCTAGCTGTGGGTTGCCGGAAGGGCAACATCTTCCCCTTTTGTTCGTAGTTGTAGGTTTTATTTATGCTTTGTTGAAACATTGTCAAAAAAAAAAAAAAAAAAGTAAATTTTCAACTAAAACTTATATAATTGATTTTAAAGTTATTTGACAATAATATTTGGTGATTTTTAAATCCCAATAGTAGGTAAAGTGGTTTATAAATACATTTTAGTTACTTTGGTGTTTAATAAATTTCAATTTTAATATTTGTTGTTTTTAAATCTCACCCCTATTAGTTTGACAGCTAAAAAAATACTTATTTGATACATAAATAATAAAATCGATTTGGTGCGTAGTCTGGGTGTGTAAAGTAGTTAAAAAAAAGTAAGTGTGTTTTCGAGATGAAAGTTCTGTTCTTCGTTTCCGAACTTTTAATTCTTGGTGTTATTGTATCTGTTAGGCTGCAGCGGGAGGAATGAGCTGCGCAGTGACGACGCCATTGCCTCTCAACCTCAACTATTCTCTCTCTTCCACGGTAATATCTCTCTCTCTCTCTCTCTCTCTCTCTCTTTCTCTCTCTCCCTCCGTGCACCCTGCAAACCACAACCTTATCTTTTGACCAGAAAACAGGTGTAGAAGAAGGCCAAGTTCAGCTTCTGAATCCCACAAATCCAACCTACAAATGGCGCCTTCTGATTGCATATGATGGTGCCCGTTATTCAGGTCAGTAACCTGAATACTATAATTCCTTTTTATCTTTCATTGCTTATTATCATGTTACCAGTTAGAGTTTGAATCTTACATGGCAGTGTGAATTGACCAGATAATTGCTTTATTACACTTCATTGTCAATGCCGAATAAAAACTGTGCTGAAAATCGCATTGGTCATGGTATCCCCACTCCGCTTTCTTGGCATAAACTTGGGTAAGACGGCCTTTTAGAATGGTGGGGGTTAGGATTTAGGAATGAATGTTCCCAGGTGCCCTTTTTATAAGGCCAAGTGGTGAACTCATCGCAATCCTTTGAACCGCCACCTTCTGTTGTAGAGCAATCTTACCCAAGACTCGTTTGTGCTTCAACGGAAATTTGAAAATATGAATGTCGGAGAAGATTAAATATCGTCCCAAGCAAGTTGCTCTAATAGTCTCATTTGATATTTGTTTGGTGCTATTAGGGCATACTAGTATGCGTGAGCTAGTTTTTATTTAGATTGGAGGATTGAGGGAGATGATTTTAGTAGTCTAGTATGTAAGACCAGGAAGCTACTCCTCATCTCCTCCTGTTGCCAAATGGTATTGGAATGGAACAATGAGACCTCGTTTGGGCTAATCTTCATGGACGGGGTGGTTGTCCTTTGTGTCTCCCCAAAGTCCCAAACTGTTGCATGCCAGCAATGTTTCTTTCCCTGGTTTGTTTAAGGGAAAACACTCTTTGTGAGAACCCCGCCACTTAGTCTATACAGTCATGCCTGTGTTTGTGAAGTACTTTTCCGGATTGAAGTTCCAATCAGTCTAACCATGGCAATCATTGATATACAATCAGCCCTGCTTGACAATTGTTTTAAATGATTTCCCAGTTCTTCCTTTCGTTTGACCCTATAGGCCTTTCAGCATTGATACTCCTCAAAATATCTGGCTTTGGCATTTCTTCTGATAGATATATGTATGCTTTGTACTAGGTCATTATGTTGTTTTAAGTGTATGACGTCTTAGTTATTGGTCATCACCTAATATTGCATTCATGTTGTGGCTGATATTTGATGCTCAACTTAGCTGCTGCAATTCATTGATGAATTGCATATTCTGCTGCATGCTCCGAAGAGGGCAGGTATTTTAATGAGAAAGTAATGCGGATGTCAATACAGAAACGTAAGTGATCAGCTGAATTCTAAGTAAGGACAGTAGGTGCGTATAGCCTAGTATATAGGTTCTTTAGCATTGTTTGGGTATGTAGTGAAACTGATCAAACAGATAAGCAAAAATCGAGTAGGAAAACAGATACCTTCTTAATCAACAACTGAGGAATAGAAACCAACTAAAGGCAGAGTTACAGAGACACCACTCTACTATATAGCAGGAAGGCGAGGATCAAGGTTGACCTAATGGTTAGGAAACCAACCTGCCTGGGGGTTGTCCCGGGTTCAAATCCTCATATACCCACCCCCGCAGCATTAGCTGCACCGATGTACCAAAAAAAAAAACAAATTAGCAGGGAGGCACACCAGACATGGCAATTCCCATAGCCAAGTTTACTGAACCTAAAATGAGAGTTTTTACTCACAACTTTATACAATGATTCACTGCCCCTCTAAGGAATAAGATCAGCAACTTGTGCCAAAAAAATATAAAATAAATAAATAAAATATTAAAGGTCCTAGGTTAGCATACAGCAATTCTTCCCCTTGGAGTAAAGCTTCCTATTGGCCTTGGCTGGCAACTTCAATGACTGAGCAACTCAAAACGGAGTTCTAAGCTCAAATGAATACAAAGCTGTCTAACAGCTTACTAGATAACTTGATTGCCGAAAAAACAAGCTGAGTACATTAACAAATAATTTATGATCTTTCACTAATTAAATGGTTGGATTAAGGCAAGCTAATCGCATTTAGGAGTGACTGATTTTTTCATTGTCTGCGAATCAGGAAGTCCCTTAGCTCAAATTACACAAGTTGGTAAGTTATGTTCCTGTCTCTTGGTCACACGTTTCTTCATCGGGAAGGATATCTTCATCAGAAAGAATTTGCAAATGTGATTGACTTGTTCATTGGCTTCATAGCTTTTGTAGCTTTTCATTTGCAGTCTTATTTGCTCAAAGTAATGTTTTGGTTGCTGGGAGGGAGCAGTTCAGGAGTTTAAAATGAATTTTGATCATTCTTTCGAGAGTTCTAAATGTGTTTTAACATTTCTCTTGATTACTTTTTGGGAATTCTTTCTTAATTAGGCATGAACTTTGGTGCCGTGCTTTCATTTCTTGCATGTTTGCCTGTGGTGTAGATATCATATTTTCTATGCATTGCTATTATTTCCGATCACATTTTATCTCGCAACTACTTGTGAAATGCAAGTTGTAGGACTTTTGTTTACGTTATAAAAGCAAATATTCATTTCAGATGTTACTTGAAGGTAGTGCACTAAGGTTGGACTAACAACATGTTCTTCTACTCAGGTTGGCAATATCAAGCGTCGCCACCAACAGTCCAATGTGCAATAGAGAAAGCTTTAATCAAGACTACGAAGTTAGACCGAAACGTTCTAAAAGTTGTTGGTGCAGGCAGGACAGATACCGGAGTCCATGCATGGGGTCAGGTCTGACTTTCTCATCTTATGGAGCTTGAAAGAATTAAACATCCACCAAAAAAAAAGCTTACATTGGTAGAAGTTTCCAGGTTGCACACTTTCTTACACCATTCAATTTTGATACATTGGATGGTGTTCATGCGGCTCTGAATGGTCTTTTGCCATCTGATATCCGTGTGAGAGAGGTAAGTCCAGCATTGCCGGAGTTCCATGCCCGTTTTTCTGCAAGGGGGAAGATTTATCGTTACAGCATACATAATGACTATGTCATGGACCCATTCCGCCGACTTCACGCATATCATAGTACTTACGAGCTCAATACAGCTGTCATGGCAGAGGCTGCAACACACTTTATCGGGAATCATGACTTCTGTGCTTTTGCTAATGCTATCCACAATGATGGAACAGTACGAAATCCTGTGAAGACTATAACACGCTTTGATGTCAGTGAAGAGGTAAGTTTACACTGGTGCTTAATTCTGTTTAACATTTCTTTTACAGAAAGTGTAAATACAACAAATAATTTGGTTAAATACAACAACAAAAAACATGTAAATGACAATTTTATCCCTGTTTAGCTTTCTGTTCCATCACACCCGCACTCTTTTCCTCATTTTCAAGCATTCAATCACACTGCATACTCTTATCACTATATCACATCGTTGTAATTGCATTCACTACTCACTACCCATTTATTTAGTTCATTAATCTGGGTAGTGTTTGGGGCCAGGGCAACTTGTAAAACTTGGGATATGATCTGGGTAGTCAGAATAGTGATAGAAGACTTGAGTCTACAATGGAGTTGGAGGTGTCAAAAAATTTGAGTTGACGGGATGGGGTGGGGGGTCGGAAATATGAGTCAACGGGGCGGGTCGCATATATGAGCCGACGGGGAAGGTGGGAGGGTCGAAAGTTGGAGTCGACGGGGTAGGTGGGGGGGTCGGAATTTTCAGGCGACGAGGTGGGGTGGGGGTCAGAAATTTGAGCCGACGGGGTGGGTAGGGGGGGTCGGAAAGCTGAGCCGACGGGGTGGCCGTATGGATCTGCTATGTAAAAATCATGGGAAGAAATGTGAGGGTTGTACTCAGTGTGGCTACATGATGGATTGACGGGCATTGACAAAATTGTTGCTTCTAATTGAAGGAATAGTCATGGCTGAGCATCGACAAAATTGGCACCATAATTCATGTCATTATCTCTTGAACGGAAACCAGGAGTGTATTTCATAGGGCAAGGGTATTATTGGAAGACATTTTATTTATTTGTTGTATTTAAGCTCTTCATTTGTTGTATTTAGACCGTCCCTTCTTTTATTATTACATTTTTTTATGAAGTGAAGTTTTCGTCGAAATTAAGAATCCTAAACTCATCATGTTTCTCTTTTGTTTTAAGTTGTGTCTTATCACGCATTAACCTGTTGAAGTCCTTGATACTCTATTACTCTTACCTATTTCCTTCAGCATATGAGTATTGTTGGTTTCTTGATCAAATGTGTTTTGCTGGTCACAGGGGCCTGTTGTGGAGCTGGAAGTTGAAGGGTCTGGCTTCTTGTATAGACAAGTTCGAAACATGGTGGAGTACCCCCCTCATATACTAATTTTCTGTTATCATCCAATATTTCTGTTTAATAACCACAGTTCCTGAACAATCTCAAGAACTCTTAGGTCTGTCATAAGCGAGATACTGATCACCACATTCGTCTACATGCCCTTGTTTACATTTATAATAAAAATCTTTATAAACCTTTTTCACTATGTAGGTTGCTTTGTTGCTTCAAATCGGAAGGGAAGCGATTCCTCCTGATATTGTTCCCAAGATTTTGGAAACTCGAGACCGTAGGGAATTGGCCAAATATGCATTGGCTGCCCCTCCTCATGGCCTCTGCTTAGTAGAGGTGAAGTACGATGAAGCGCATATGGGCCTTCCCCTAGGAAGTCCTGCAGTCAGTTTTGGGAGGCGTTATACCATCAGCAAGTGTAAACTTCCTTACTATTGGTGATAGCTGATGTCCGAACACACGAATTCATTTGTGTTAATTATATAGCTGTTGGAGCACTAGGAATCCAGATTCAGTATTGGCAGTAACTTCAAGAAGAAAGCAAGGAGGCGGTGAGACGTAAGTTGTACGACATGTGAAGAACAAGACGAGATAGAAGAATAACATGAATTTTTGTAGAACTCAGAATGCTACAGTTTTATTGTTGGGCAGACCTCATTGAAGGTTAGATTCTGTAGTTGTTGCTGTAAAATTCAGAGTGGCATCTTTATTTCGGAAGATAAGAACAGAAGATAAGAACAGTATGTCGTGGATTACTTGTGTAAATCAATGGCAACTCTTTGGATAAACATCAGAGTTCCGCTCACCATTTTGTTACATGCATCCACACTACATTAGCCTAAGACTTGCTCCAGAATTTATGCTACTAGAGTGCTACTGCTTATTTCTCTATCAGCGGCATCTAACAAAGCCAGAAAATAGACAACATTGGCTGCTCACCATTTTCTTCACTTGAGCACGAGCAGCTACTTATCCGCCAACAATGACAAGAAAAGGGGGCCTGTGCTGTATACCAATTTCTTACAGTGTAAATTTCTTTTTGCCCAAATAAACAGATTAAATACAAATTCAATTATCACATCCCATTTTTCCCAAGCCAAAATATAAATCTACTTGGTGAAACAATTCTGCCTAAGAGAAAAGCTCTAAGTTGCCTTTCATTGCAAAGACTGTACCTGAGCAAAGCCCGAGGTTTGGGTTATGGAATTTCCATACACCTCCTTTTCTCGCAAGGCTTCTTTACAGAGAGGCAAAAAATACAAAGAATTATCTCTCGAAAAAACGAAGCTCCACCATGAATTCCTTTTGCTTAGGTGCATACCAAGCGATGGCTTTTGCTGAGCCGAGGACTTGCAAAGCATATTCAATTGCAAAAACAGGATTTTCCAGGTTTAACTTCCACTCTTGATTATTCAAGTTGATAGAAATGGCTGAATCAACTCTTAAACTGAATGGTCCAGCAACCTGCAATAGAAGAAAATGTAATCAGCACCCAATACAGCTAAATACACTTATTATGTGAACCAGTGCCTAAACTTAGCACAAAAAGAAAATGAATATACCAATCCATTTACATAATTCCTCATAAAATGAGTAATCTACTCCTATATAGGAATTGCCTCCATTATTTCAAAGAAAAAAAAAGGTATTGCCTCCTTCAAGAATCGTGGACAGTCACAAGCCTCTTTATGCAGACTAAAAGTGTGTATATCTTAGGGGGCGTTTGGTTCAAATTTTGGAATGGAAACGGATTGGAATCAAGTTTCATTCTTTATAAATTTTGTTTGGTTCATTTTATGAATGGAATGGTTTCATAAGTAAGGGCAAAATTGTAAATTACTTTTTAAATCAAATAAACATCTAACACTTCAACTATTTTCTCTCCTCACTCAGCCGCCGCCGCCACCGTTGACCACCACCACCTGCGACCGGTGCAACAACCAATACCATCATTTCATCCCAAATTACATAACAAACATGCCTACATAATCACTTTTTCTTAATATTGTTCCAAATGATATAGATCTAGGAATTTGTTTTCATTTTTTTTATTTGATGGTGGAAGACGTGGTGGGGGAAGGAGATGGACGGTCGGAGATGTGGGCGGAGGGGTCGACGGTGGGGCAGGGGGTTAGGCTCCGGTAATGTGAGGAGGGATAGAGGAGAAGTGAGGAAGGAGAGAGAAGAGAGAAAATGCAAAAGGAACGTCGAGGTGGTGGCAAGGGCGGTCGATAAGATGGCCGGTGAAGTCGCCGGAGCAAGGGCGGCCGGAGGGTGGTGTATCCGGCGGTAATGGTGGTGGGGCGTGAAACGCCGGCGGTGGTGTGGGGTTATCCGGTGAGGGGTTGGGGGTAGGGGGGTTGGTGTGTGGGAGAAGAGAGAGGAAGGGAGGAGAGAGAAAATGATTAAGGGGGATTCAATTTTGAAACATTAGGTTTTTGGAAGGATTCATTTTTGTGGGATTGGAAAGGGATTAGGAGACCAAAAAATTGCAAACAAACACAAGTAATGGATTGGGAGAATGAATCCGTTACCAATCTCCCCAAAAACGATGAACCAAACGCCCCCTCAGTCTATATAATAGCCTTGTTTTTCCATGATCCATAAAAAGCTGCCTACTTGGGAACAAAGGGCCTAGGAGCATAGTAGGACAACTTCACCCCAAGTATGCAAAAAGTACATGCTTGCAGATAAGTCAGAAGGGTTCAAACACGTCCAGTGTAACCAAATATCTAGTAGCAGTTGAAGTTGCACCCTAGTAATGCCTCCCACTGTTCTTGCTAAGCATCAAGCATATAGAACAAAGGTTTTGACTCAAGCCATCACCATTGTCAAGCCAATTACAGAACTAAAAACAACAAAAGGTCGCACATTTAGTGCACTTTGCATTTGTACTTGCAAACAAGGCTAGAAGGAAACACATACTAAATACGAAAGTATTAGAAGATTGCAACACCACCTAGGTGCCTACTGTTTTCATAAAGCATCATTAAGAACATTAAGGCTGACATTTATCATTGTCAATCCAACACAATCAACATAAACAACAAGACGGTATAGTGAGCACCTGTTGCTGAAGAGATAAAGTAGCATTGGGGCATATTGCATGAACAGCTTGAAGGGGTGGTGGTCTGGAAGTGTAAACATTTTGGGCCACACATGCTGCAGCTGAAACAAATTTGGAACCTGAAGGTATGTCTAGACGGAGGTGGATCCTAGAAAGATCGAAAAACAGCTTTTGAAAGTTTCCGTGCTGAGCAGTAAGTGACAAAGTTGCAAACAAATCGCCCAAGATTGCTGATTTCATCCCAGATGCATAGAGATTGAAGCGCGTGTAACACTCTGCTTCATCATCCAGTGGAGGTCTTGATGCATTATCTCCAAGCAATGCAGTTGCAACTGCTCCTGCAGAAATAAACAAACACGAGAATTAGCTAGGAGGACGTATGGTACCATAAGTACATCTGGAGGCATAAGCAATACACATGAGATACGAAAGATTAGCATAACAGTAATGCCAGTTCATTGACAAAACCAAAATAAACGCTGGAGTTATTATACATCTGTAGGCCACTTTCAAAAGATATTGAAGCAAGCATGAAATCTCAGAGAAAGTCATGGTCATCGATAGGACAGGTAGACAGCACACTTCTAAAAGATTGTTTTCGAAGTATGGTGAAAAGAAAGTGCATGTTGGGAGAGGCGGGAGGGGGAAGGGCATGAGTAACGAGAAATCCTGTGAGTTTCTTGCGGGTGGAGTCGTTATACACAGCATAACCTTCCTTTCCAAGTCAGAACAAGATTAGCAGAGGAAGATGAGGGATTCTTCCGTAGACTGATATCAAAAGCCATCCGCATAAAGATGCATGTAAAGATTTGGCGCAGCATAAAATTAGATCTGTGAGCACGACTCACCAATAACAGCTGAAGCAGATACATGAGGACTTGACAGAAAGATATCAAATGGTTGAACCAGTTTCATCTTGTTCGCTTGACTCCTCCAGAAGTCCATACTCTTCTTAAAAGAACAGGCGCTTTTGAGACTGAGTCCAGGTAGTAGACCGACAGGAACGTCACTGGAGTCATTCCCCTTGACAGGCTCCGCTGCCCCTGAAATATGCTGTAAACACAAGTGGTAACTAATACCAGAGTCAGAAGAAACAGATGCCACATCCCCCGCCACTGAAACTGGTACATCCCAGTATTTTCCATCCTTGTCGATGAAAAGTCCAGGACAAACTGCCTCCAATGTCAGATTATGATTGGAAAACTGCAAAATCAGTAATAGATACCCATCATAAATCTCCAGAGAAAGGAAATAGGAAATCTCACGAAGGAATGAGAAATTGACTAGGAAAATCCAGATGCAGACATGAAATGTACAAAGTACCAAAGGAAGTAAAGGCAATTTAGGACATCCCAAGACAACTTTCGTGAGACCACATCCCTTGTAATAACTGTGAAATTAAAATTCCCAAGCTCCTCATCACACTAAAACATGCAGCAAATGTCACACAAACGTGACCACAAGCAACAACCTATTTACAGAGTACGATTACAGCTTGTAATTGCATTGAACATACTTGCCTTATGATGAAAAACAGCTTTCTTTCGAGCAGCCTTTATATCATCACGTGCTTCGTAAGCAAGGAGCAGCGTATCATCAGATGTGATAAGGAACTCTGAACAAAAACCAAAGGCATAAAGCGATTTATCAGAAAGATGCCTTCCCATGACTTGCAGCAATGATGAATCTGCTGGTTGGGCATTTTTTACAGAAGCAACAAATTTTTGCAAGTCGAAACATCCCAGCAACGAAGTAAACCTGCGTCACCTTTGACATAAGTATCAATTAGATTGCATAGCCAATCCACAATCATGCCAGTAATTTTAATTAAATAAAAAGCTTAAAGGTAAATTATATGGCACCTTAATCAAGAGCATGGGATACCAAATTAAGATTTCAGGAAGGACATAAAACAGCATTCATAAGCTCTAAGAGGTTTTCTTAATCATTTTCGTAAACCTATAAATACTAACAAGGAAAACAACAGACCTCCAAAAAAAAAAAAAGTGAAGGGAGTGGAAAACAACAAATATAAACAAAAATAAAGTGAGAAACATTCAACAAAAGCTAGTAATACACCATGGATGCATTGGTACGAAGGTCGAAGGATGAAGGAATTCATTGAGAAGATACACTATTTCAACGAACATCAAGGATTACTACCAGTTACAAGCTCAAAGGACCAAGAATACCCCCCAGTTCCAAAGTACAAAAGGAGATTTATCTATACTTACAAGACTTAATCTTAAGTATCTTTCAATAGAGCTTTATATCCATCCTGCTAAATAACCCAAATACAGCAAACTTTAACAAGTCAAAATCCTCCTCACGCCTCAATCTCTCAGAATATGTCTTAAATATTCCCAGAAACCCAGTATATTACCCTCCCACAGTATCTAGTGTTATTCTCCCCCAGTAAATTACCCTTAGTCCCATCCTTAGCACTACAACGTCATGCTAACAGCAGCTCTTTTTTTTCTTAAACGAATTACTTAACTAAATCATCTTGCAATTGAAACCGAGGCCATCTAATTTAGCATACTCATTAGATATTTCCGATCTAAATACATTACACATGTATTCATTTAACTGAAAAGAAAGAGAAAACTGACAAAACCCAATATGTTACTTTCTCAGCAATATTCTAACACAGTTCACTATCACTATTGTCTGTGACAAAAATTGAAGAAATAACTAATAAAGTGGAATCAACAACAATTAACTGCATATAACATTCATTAAAAAAGGAATAGGCCACTAGCTAGGGTACTTCATCTGTTTTGCACAAAATTGGCAGGGGCTATCAACTGGTTTACTCATATCCAATGGATGAAAGACACACAATCAAACTGCAGTAACAAGCATTTATAAAGAGTTCCAACATAGGAGTTCAACTCACAGAGAAGACGTATCGCTATGAGGAAGTATTTAGGAAAGCCCCATGAGTAATGGCAAAAAACAAGTTTCCAATATGGTTCTAAATCTCGGTTTTGGTTCACCGTTGCGGTATCAGCAACGACAACAACAACATTACTCCAGTGCCGCAAAGAGTCAAAGGCTCCCGCCATGCGGCGGGATAAGGGGGGGTGGGGTTGTATGAAAGCCTTACACCTATGATGAAAACATAGAGAGGGTGCTTACGGATGACCCCTAATGAAAATTGCTTCGAGAATCGCACTACCTGACTAATATTCTTGGGATTGCTAAGGTGACAACTGACAACTTGTGATTAATGAAGACGCAACTCTCAACTGTAATGTCTATGAATGTAACCTCTCAATCTAACAATTGAGATTCTACTATCATATAATTATGGTGCTACAGGAAATATATCTCCAAGAAGAAGAGAAAAAAGGGAATAAAAGGGGGAGAAGATAAATTTTGCCTCTCGCCTCAAGCCTCATGATCGCAATACGATGTTAACTAGGTTTGTTGCAGGAGGCAATAGCTCATCTATACCTCCATCATTACACAACTTTTTTTTTGCCCAGTTATAGTTCCAACTTGAAAAGAGGGGACATGGGAGTGTAATTACGAAGATGTGTAAATTGCATCCAACAACTTAACATTCTCTAAAAGACTCAAAGT
Organism: Spergularia bocconei; assembly: GCA_963457585.1. NCBI lineage: Eukaryota > Viridiplantae > Streptophyta > Magnoliopsida > Caryophyllales > Caryophyllaceae > Spergularia > Spergularia bocconei. Next base: position 12,323,840 of record OY734956.1, read on the forward strand.
ATTCATTCTCTCAAAGACCATAACTAATGTTATTAAATATTTACATGATAGCCCTTATAGAACATCTCTCCATTACCAACGAAAACTTTTACATGTGTATATTCGCATTTAGAGCAGGCGATCTATCTCATGAAACGAGCAACAAACAACTATCTGATAACAAGGAACTTTTTATGGTTTTCACTAATTTAGGTGGGTTTTAGCCGAGAAACGTGTTTCACTTTCAAGGAAATACATCAACATCATCACGAAATGGTACGAAGGAGACTGTACAAGTGTCTAAACTAACATGAGGAAGGGATACAAATTCACTATTAAGATTGGAGTTTAACTTATTTTTGTTTCGAGTTTCTTTTTCATTTGTTTAATTTTCAAACTTTGTTCCATTTTTCCTGACGAATTTGTCTTTGTTTGTCTCAATGTATTGCCTTGGTATTTCCTTTGATTTTTTTGTGGAAATTTTTTTTATAACTTGCCCGCATTCACTTTAGTATGACATTGTCCCTACTTTCCACATCTTCATAGCTCCCACATTAAGATGGCTTCATAGGACAATCATGTTAGCCGACCCTAAATCACAATAGATGTGTTCTTTATTTATTAAGACAAAGACACTCTATGGTCCACACCAATTAGCAACCTCGTCTAATTTCTTAAGAGTAATTTCAATGGCACAAATCATAGATCTGTTTTTCAACCACACCACAAGGAATACACCTTACAAAGAAATTCAATCACCCAGCACACTAAACTAAATCATTCTTGCATTTTCATATACCCAAAAAGTGGCAGTATTGCCAATTTTTACCGACACTTAATTACTCATTATGAAGAGGAAGGCTCCAAATTTCTTGAGTATTAAAGAAAACAGTTCAGTGGTTTCGATCAGTCCTTCCCCTCAAACATCAAGTGGCACAGCATCCGTAGCCAAAAAACATAAATCACCATCACCCCACCAAAATTCACTTGTCGTGTGGTTAAGCACAACACTTCCTCTGTAGTGTACCATACCCCAACCAGCAACAAGCACTCATAAGTAGTATCCGCTTTACTTTTCACACAAAAAGGTGTAATCCATATCCAAGCCTCTTGTTTTGCCTCCTTGGAACGTCCTCCATAAGCCTGGTTGGCATTCCCATTAATCATTCTACTTGTTTTCATGCTGCAGCAACGATTGTTTTCTTAAATAGGTATGCCTGACTCCAAATAATAAATATAGCCCCGGGGTCCAACCACCTAGAATTCAGACATGCATCCCCAAACAGCATAATAACCACTCCCTGAAAAGTCGACTAAAACGAAATATATGCCTAAATATAAACTACAACGACACAAGAATTCCCCAAACCCGCATCCCACTTTGATCAAACCAACTGAAAAGAGTCATCAGAACATCAAACCAAGATTGAGTGGTTTGGCGAAGTGGGTTCAAAGATAACAAATCTTCAGCATCAATCCAGCAGACTAGCACCACTATTATAAACAGTCATTGTCTAAATATGATAAGCAAAGGATGAAATGCTCACAAAGATGAACACAGCTGCGTCATAAATGCTGGGAAAACAACTCAAAATTGCCCAACAAAATTAAAAGAAGATTGAAGAGAGATACATTACACAAACAAACACACCAAAAAAAAAAAAAAAAAAAAAAAGTGAAATATACCAGTCATTGGCCAAAGGCAAGACGAGAGCACGCTGGAGGGAGAAACCATGAGAGTGAGAGAAACAAGGGACAAAGGGGGCAGCCATGAACCTCTGAAAGAAGTCAATCTGCTTGGGCCTTGAAAGCCTGGTGCCCCTTGAGAGACCAAGTGGAAGCGGGCCACCGTGGGCCAACGGCCGGGCCACCCCGTCCATGGTTGTGGTTGTTGATACGTCCACCTCCCAGAAGCTAGACCCGTCCATTACCCATCTTAAGCGGTTCATTTTCTTCTTTAATGGAACATTAATGGTGGGCGGATGTGAGGGGTTTAATTTGTGGAAGCCATTTTTATGAGGTTTTTGAGAGGGGAGGTTATTCAGAGAGTGAGAGATAATGATCTTCTTTAGCCGAGAAACACATATCCATATTTACGGGCAGTGGTTTTTACCACCGAGTCCGAGTGTCACCCATTTCGAAACGTGTTTAGATTCCGTGGAGTTAAAATTTTGATGAAATTGGTGGAGTTTGCCATAAATAGTAATAAAGCAAAATAAAGAAAATCTTTAAATGCACAAGTAAAATGTCACATATCTTTTTCTTACCTCATTAGGCAAACTCCACCAACTCCACCAAATTTCAACTCCATGGAATCCAAATCCTTTTGAAACTACTCACGATCAATAATAGTTTTATGGTATTGAGAATTGAGGATGTTAATCTGTATGCTTGAGGATGGGCCTCACTTGGCTCCGAGTTCATGGGATTGAGGATGTTAATCTGTATTCTAATTGTCAAAATGTGGTTAATGGTATTAATGCGCTCAACCATCCTGTGAATCGATTGAGCAATATTTATCTGAAATGTAGGGAGCACGCAATGATGCAGCGTGTAAGTGTGTTTCACATGAGACATGCGTGGAATACAGCCGCGGATCATTTGGCTATGCGCGCGAGAGAGGATTTTTTTCAAGAACCGATGAAGAGTTGTCGACCACAAGTGGTGATTAGGCTGAGAGATGTGCCAAGGTTGGCTAAGTATTTTGGTGACACGGATGTTCTCGTTCCTACTTGGGAGGGTGTAATATATAGCAGCTAGTTTTTCTTTTATCGTCTTGTATCAAAAAAAAATTTATGGTTTAATTGTAGAGTTTTTATTACATTGACTTCGTTAAAGGGACGGAAAATGCACATGGTATCTCTGTACTTTGGGTATTTGCACACGGTACCCCTACACCTCAATTATGTGCACACGGTACCCCTGTACTTTCGGAAACTGCACATCATACTCGTTTCTGTTTCTTCCGTTGTAACGACGTTAAGGGTTCTATATTAATGCCTTAATCAGCAATAATCCGACACTATTAACTATCTAATTAGATACCCATTAAACCTTAATTTACCCATTAATAACCTATTAACCCATTTTCATACAAATAAAAAACCCAAGTCACTTCCTTTCTCTCTCCTCCCCCTACTTCCCGGCGTTGGCATTCACCAACCACCAATGGCGCCTGTAATAGCCCGATCCACCGTCCGTCGCAACACAACCCAATAAGATGGGTAGTCACCCTTTAGGCCCGAATATCCTCTCGTGGGCTTTAAAAGGTGAAGGCCTTGTTAGTAGTATGATGGTAGGAATCTATTATAAACTGATCATATGAGCCTTATTTTCCCAATGTGGGACAAACCAACTCCATAATCCACTTTCCATATTCCGTAGTGTTACAAACTCCCCCACTTAGAGAACGCGACGTCCCCGTCGCGCCTCGGCCATTCCATACCAACATCAACACTGGTCCAAGATCTCCCCCGCTAGACGGCTGGTCTGGGCCTCGCCCCAGCACCCAGCACGCGATCGCAGGGTTGCTCTGATACCATCTGTAATAGCCCGATCCACCGTCCGTCGCAACACAACCCAATAAGATGGGTAGTCACCATTTAGGCCCGAATATCCTCTCGTGGGCTTTAAAAGGTGAATGTCTTGTTGGTAGTATGATGGTAGGAATCTATTATAAACTGATCATATGAGCCTTATTTTCCCAATGTGGGACAAACCAACTCCATAATCCACTTTCCATATTCGTAGTGTTACAGCGCCGCTCACACCAGAAAACGCCGGCGAGCCTAGAAACCACCTCGCTCGACACGAAGAGAGGGGATAGCAATGAGGGTAGTAGAAGAGCGGCGAATAGAGGAGGCGTTGTACAAAGGGAAGGGGAGAAATCGCGATAGAGGGCAAATGATTTAGTGAGAGCGAGAGAATCCAGTCGATAGTGGTTGACGGTGGGCGAGGTGGAGTCACTGGGGTACGATAATTAGGCCGGTGGTGATCTGACCGGATATGGTGGTGGCACGTTTAGGTGGCCGGTGGTGAGCTATATGTGGTGGTGCGCCGAGAAGGGGAAAGGTGAGAGGAGAGAGACAATTAAAGGGTGGGGGGTTCGTTTTAACGGATTGACTAAGTTACAAAAAAGGGCACACCGTGCAGTTTCCAAAAGTACAGAGGATACCGTGTGCATAAAGCTGAGATGTAGGGGTACCGCGTGCAAACCATCAAAGTACAGGGGTATCACGTACATTTTCTGTAAAAGGAAAGTTGACTATTTTTTTTGTTATGAGTAGCACTATCAATCATTTTAAGCACATCATATGAGCCCTTATCTTTTAGAAATCTCCTTATAAATATGGATATTATATTCACCCCTCTTAAGAAAGCAACGTACTCGTTGCCCCTGATAACCAACCATAGTCACTCCAGGATCTTTCCCCCACTAGGTTGCTGACTTGAGCACCCTGACTACAGAAACAACATGGCCTGAGCACCCTGGCTACAGAATCAACACGCCGTCGCATGATTGCTCTAATACCATTTGTAACACCCCCGCCTCGTACCTGAACCGGAAGTAACCACCTATGGAAGCTTAACAGGTTTTGTACTAACCCCATAGAACAACACGGGTCTTTCCGACGCACTTTAAACTCACTCATGCGCACCCTAAGAAAATTTCACAGAAGGTCACCCATCTTGAAACTACTCTCAATGAAGCACGCTTAATTGTGGATTTTTATCACATGATGTTCCTAAAGAAATACCAACTTTTTTTTTGTATGGGTAGCACTGTCAATCCTTTTAAGCACCTCATATAAAACATTAATCTCTTAGAAACCTGAAATCTCCTCAAAAATTCGGGGTATTACAACTACGGTGTAAACTAGTATCAAAGGCTGTGTAGGGGAACAATTTTTTGAAATAATGCTCAAAAATAAAATGTTAAACAAAATAAGTCGAAAAAAAACTTGTTTAACAAAATGGGGTGCACGTCACCTATATATAAAACCGCCAAATGGCGGTTTCATGACTTATGAACATTAACCCAATAAAAAAAATTGTGATCTGTAAAACCGCTATGGGGCTTGGCGGTTTTACATGGTGTAAACAAAAAAAAAATATCTTGTCCTTAAACCGCCAAGAACACTAGCGGTTTTACATATGGGGTGACGTGCACCCCATATTGATGAACAAGTTTTGTTTAACTTTTTTTCGCGAGCACTATTTCGTTAAATCGTTCCGTGTAGGGGGCACTGGGTTGTGCAATACAAAATATTTAGATAATGTATTTAGAGTCTGTTTGGCCAAAATTTACTAAATATGTTTCTATTTCTCATAATCAGTTTGTTTAAAAAATGTTTTTTTGAAAAAATAGTGATTGTTTGATCCAAAATACTACAAAAGTACTGCACTTCATTAGTTATTGTAATCTATTTTTTTATTTTTGTCAAATTAAAAATATCTCACAAAGAGATTATTTTTAGAGAAACAAAAGCACCAAAAAACACCAATTTGGTGCTTCTGCTTTTGTTCCATCAATATTTTTAGGAGACTAAAAATGATCGGCCAATTAAAATGTCTTATGTAGGAGTTGAAAAGTCAAAGTTGACTATTTGACCAACCAATCGTAGCATGCTTATGTCATTAATAGGTGGCCAATCAAATACCGCCACATATCTCATGTGACTCTTCGTTGGAGATGTTCTCCTATTAATTTCTAGAATCTAGCTCATCATATTACACTGTGACGCAAAACTTCCATGCTTGACACCCTACTTGCGTAACCATGACAATTATGGACAAAGTTGTAGGGGAAACCAGAAACACGATTGCAGCTTAGGCTCCATTTGATAGGATTGCATCTTTCTGAACCGATCTAAATGACTTTGATCTGATCTAGTTTGAATGATTTTGAACTAATCTGATCTGAATTGGTTGAAAATTTGATTGAATTTCAACGAATTAGTATCAATTATGTAGCAAATACATTGATAGTTATTTGAACATTTTTGTTATGATTTGAATAACTCTAAACTGATGTGTTATTAAGTCATATCAAACATAACCTTACCCATTACAAAACTTATATCACTTTTATCTTCACAACTTTCTATAGCTTCCCAATATCATGTATTCATTTATGATAGGGTTCAACAATTTTTTTTTTTTTTTTGAAATAAACGAAAATTCATTAATATTATCGCCAAACGGCACTTACATCAATAATGATAAAGATACAAATATCATCAAATAAATCTAATTGACACAATTCTTCCCTAATTAACAAATTTAATCCCTTGCACGTCGACATCTTTGCGTCTTTCATTGGCATAGGAGATCTATGTAACTCGAAGAAGAAAATGCAACCAATGTAGTTGTTGATGTAGTTGTTGATGTTTGATCCCGAATTCAGCTTCCAACGCACCGTCATGATAAAATTAATGAACCCTCAGATCTTTGGAGAAATCTCGCGAATCTCGGTATAAACCCACCTATATGGTGGTAGAGATACCCTCTCGAGGAGGTAGAAACGAGTTATTATTGATAATAACTAGTGATAATTGATAAATTAGGGTGAATGATAAGAGATTTGGGGCTTACCACTATCTAATTGATGGCTAGTAGCCCCTAAATTTGGGTTTAGAGGCTAGGGTTTTTTTTTTAGAGAGGAGGGGAAGGAGGAGAGGAGGGAGAAGAAAAGCAGGGTTCAACAATTGAAGTACGACATCCAAGTAAGACTACATTCTTTACTTGTAACAATTTTTTTTTTCTTTTTTTTTTTTTGGCTAGGGCATGTAACAATTAGAAAGTGCGATGCTACCAAAATTTAAGCGATGTCTGGATTTCCCATCGAAGAGAAGATGCTTCTCTACTGCTCATCCGGGTTCTCACAGTAAAAGGAGTATGAGTCATGTGCTAGATTCTGCATCAAAAGAGCATAAAATCAGAAAAATCGTAACAGATGTACAGGGAGCATCGTACTTCTGCCCAAAGCCCTTCGCTCTTTCTAAACCTCTAAACACACACGACTAAGGTCTCTCCGTACTCTAGCAAAGACAAAGTTGACGTATCATACGTATGATGAGTTGATGACCCAGTAAAGTGATAAAAGAGTAACCCAGAACGCAGTGCAGCATTTATGTATGATGAAACATCAACAGAACAGAGATGTCATCGTTGCACACATGATTTTATTTTAATAGTTGTACCATAAAAGTGAGAGTAAAACATGCGGGCGATACGCGACAAATGGTAAGGATAGTAGTACCTGTTCCTGTGCACGGAAATACATGAACGGGGTATAATGCAGAAAATTTGAAACTCTGGATGTATAGATGTCAGCATATCTGCATTCAGAAGTTGAAAAGGGGATGACGTACGGAATCAATCTAGGGAGATAGTGAAACAGCAATAAAGACTGATTGCTCAAATATTACTTCGACACAGGACATAAAACATACTTTTCAATTTGCCTCATCAAATGACTTTTATCCCACAGACCTGCACGAGAAAGAAATCCCCACCTGCATCACAGGGGTTTCATGTGAATTTTTCTGCATAAAAATTATCAGATTATACACTAACATAGCGACATGGTATGATTCGTCGTTATGTATATGTATACTCTAAAGTATCGCTATTGCTTTGTCAATTTTGATACGAGCAGCCTCTTCAACTTTCACAAAGAGGGCTCACAGCCATTTGCTATTGGCTTCAATTAAAAAACTCATAAAAGCAAGTGGAACCAATTGTTTAAGATTTCTTACCTTTTATTGAACAGCTCTCCATCAGAATCCAACATAGGAGCAATCTTTTCATCCAATCTTTGCATGACAATAAGTAGCTTCTGCAGGCTCTCTGTGAGTTCCAAATCATCTAGTTTGGTCGCAGCAAGCGTCTACAAGGGCATACTTCGCACATTAGAAAAATTGATGAATTGGAAAAGAATCTCAACAATCGAACTTCCTCGATTTAAGACAGCAACCTAGAGTTACTTGATAGAGCCAAAATATGAATTAACATTAGCTCCTTGTTTGGATGGAAATACGAGAGATAGGGAGGGAAGGGAATAAGAGGGAAAGGGAGGGGAGGAAACTGGAGGAAAATGAAGAGACGATGTTCTAAAAATGGAGGAAAGTTTAGGGCAGGTAGAGACAAGGATTCATAAATTGTTCTTTGGATAACCAATCTGAAAGGAAGAAAAAGGAAGGAGGGAGATGAACGGAACTATTCCCCACCCTTTTGAACAAACCAAATAATTCCAATGTTGAAAGTATTTGGCAAGATTACTTCCGCCTATCTAGACATGGGGTTTACACATATATTGCTAGTGTCAGATCCTAATTTTTAGTTAGGCAAGACATCACGAAACAGCATGCCATCTCAATTGACAATTCATGATGCTGGGATTATGAGCCATAACAAGCAGCTAAAGTAGCTGCAGCACATATACCACTATTTCATATATATCCAATATGACATGGCCTTCTGAAGATAGAGTCTTTGCTAATAAATGTACATGCTTCCCTGCAAATCTCTCCCTCTCTTTTCTCTCTACATATTTATTTGGTACCCAGATAAGGATTTTCCTCCCTTCCTTCCCCTCACTTTCCCTGCATTCCTTCATCCAAACATACTGTAGAAGTAAAATAGAGCTTTGTACATGACGACAAAAGATAGATCGAGCATCAGAAGAGAGCTTTAAGAAAGTGCATAACCAAAAACTCCAAACAGCAGGACAGAAGAGCAGCAGTGGTATCAACAAACTCAAAGCAGCTTTCCTCAGAAGTCAAGTAACAAAAAATGTCAAGAAGAACTTGCTGTCAAAAGCCATAAATAAAAAAATTTATGACACCCAAATTGGGTATCAATAAGATGAAAAAAATACCTGAGCAGGTCGATCCTTCATACGCCTTTGAAGAGCAAGGCGAAGTTGGTTAAAAAGATCTCCAACAACTTCCTTCTGATTTATCAATTCTATCAAAGAAGATCTTTGAGCTCGGCTACGAATTAAAGCAGTATACTGCATTTTGAGAAATTTTAGACATGAAACCCTGTCATGACTAATGTCAAGAAAAGAGAGAGAGAGAGAGAGAGAGAGAGAGAGAGAGAGAGAGAGAGAGAACAACATTGCTCAAAGGGTATAACATTTAAATTTTTATTTTCAAATTTACTTTAACAAAAACTTCTTCTTATAACAGAATTCACATCCTGAGTGTAGATCCAGATGAATAGCTCAGCAATTTTCTCCCCCAACTCAAACATTTAACAGCTATTATATGCAGTCGAAGTGCACTTCCATTTATATTAGACCAGCCTACTTTAAGTTCCATATGACCCTCCAAAAAAAGAGTTTCTCTTCCCCACACACGTTTCTCACATCATTCCTTTTGTTTTCTAGGGTAACCAATTCAGAGTAAGCCAACACACAAGTCTATTTAGAATGTAAAATAAAGCCCTTCTGCAGAAAATGACTGAGGATTAATTTAAACATCTCCTCATAGCCCAACCCCTCATGCCCTCATCCCACCAAGGTACCAATACAAAAGAACAAGGGAATGTGAAATTGTGACTAACAGAAAAAGGTTACTGGAGAAGAAACAACAGGAGGGAGGTCATTACCAAACATAAATAACATACCTCAGTGCCTCAAAGGGTCCCGCCTATTGCAGGATAGGGGGTCAAATGTAAGCAGCCTTAATCCTATGTGGCTATGTATAAAAATACAGAGGCTGTTTCGAGTTTATTTAAAATAAAATTTGTGTCGAGAATTGCATCGGGGTAATTGCTACTTTACAATATTAGTAGCGCAAACACCTTTTTTTTTTAAAGAAGCTCAAACAACTTAGTGAGCCTATTTCCTTTATTCGTCATTTTCAAGAGCTGGAGAATAGTGTTTCTTTGGCCTCTGGAAATGGAACATAGGTAGGTCTTCGTCAAACAAAAGAAAATCCAGAGAGCACCATACCTTGCATTTCTCCACAAAATTGGGAATTCAAGGTTCATGGGTGTTTAGTGTATAAATACCTAGAATCTACAGTCACATTTAGAAGGAGAGAATAAAATAAAAATATATTCACTCAGTTGCTTAAGTTCAATTCTGGCTGATATGTCATAGAGCAAAGAGAAAACAAGAAATTGACCTCTTCTTCCAGTTCCCTGCAAATTAAAGCTGTACGCCACCGCAAGTGAACTTTCGATTGGCTAACATCAGTATATATATGGTCGCCAACATATAATATCTCATCTCCCTGGACACCAAGTGAGCTCTCAACCATCTGGGCACTTCCCCCAGAGTACAATCCTCCTGCATAAAATTCAAGTAGTTAAGAAGAAGTCGCAGAGAACAGGAAATCGAAAACAATATTAAAGATAGATATTTAAGGTTTCTAGAGAAAGAGAAGTGTATAAATCACAAGACAGTCACCTGTACGTCCCTTAAAGCACGGGCGCATTAGACCCTCTCCAGTTACAACTTCATACATGGGCTGAGACATTTGAAAGAACTCTGGCTTCCTGGCAGAGACAATCACCTGCAACACAGCACCAGCAGCAGTAGTGATTACAAGCCTTAGTCCCAAAATGAAACGGTAAGGTGCACCAGACTAAACTTCCAACCAACACTGTTAAAAACACTTTATCATAAGTGATGAATGTAGCATTACAACAACCACTAGACTTAACAATGTTCTGGTAGTAAAGTAGATATCATTAGTCGACCCCCTTGACAGAATATGCAAATAAGAAAGTAAGAAAAAAAATTGATCACTCAAAGCGATAGCGACCATGATACATCAGAATATGCATAAGCTTGCGGTACAGCTGGCCAAAAAAAGCATTTTTTGACAATCACTACAGGGAAGAATCAGTTCAGATTTGAATGCACTTGACATGGTGAGAGAAAGAGGAGCAACGAGCTCTAATTATACCACGAAATATGGCTAAATCGAATCAGCAAGAATAAGAAAAAGGTTAAAAATTTTCATAACAGAACCGACTTTAACTTATTATTGAGCAGTTCACCAGATAAACTTACCATATCAAAAAGATCTCGCCAGCCCATGTCATTAGGAAGGAATCTGTTGAAGGAGTGTCTCATCATTTTGTCTGTGTAATGGTAATCTGAGTTTGTGATCAGCACAAGCTTTTTACCCGCCTGATGAGACAAAAATAGGTTATAATAGAAGAGCCCACTCTTTCATTAAGGTCAATGACACAACCATCAGAAATTAATACCTCTTTTTGATCTAGAAGAGACAAGGGCAACTCTGGATCTGGCTCTACAAATAGCTCAGGCTTTGACATAATCTCACTCTGCAGTCACATTTCTATATTTACTTTTAAAGTTTCAAAACAGCATTTGAAACTTTTCGTACAAAAAAAAAAGAAGATATAAACACCTTAAGCTGCCCTTCCACGTGCGCTCTAAACAAGGCCTTTCCAACAGCCTGAAAATATTGTCAAATGTAACCACTGACAACTAAATCACAGTAGTGTACAAATCACATAACCATCACAATGAGGAACATAGAATCTCATGCCTTGTATAGACCCTTATAATCAAGAGGGCCAACTTCTGCTGCTACTGCCCCATCATCCAATCTGTCAACCAGCTGCAACAAAAAAAAAAGAATATTAAAGACATTTACTAATAACAAGTACCAAAAAACTCATGTCATTCTACTAGCAGCTAGTTCACTTCTCTGTTATGTCATCAACGGATGAAAAGTATACATGGATGCTATTACATACCCAACAAGAAACAGGTTCACACCCATTATCTTTCAGGGAAACAAAAAGACAAATGACTCGAACAAACAAATATATTAGGGAGAATGTAATGAATTCAGAGAGAACAGAACCTGCATGTAAGCTACTGCTTCTGAGACAGAGAAGAATGTATTTAGGAACTCCCATCGACTCTCCTTCCTTAAATCCACCAGCTCCCTCCCGTATATCTCACTTCCTTGCATTAAAGAATTTGGACCATTAAACAAAGTGTAGCTACTGCTTGAATGGAAACTAAATATGAAGGTTTGCTTCATCGTGCAACTAGCACTCACCCAAACAAGTGTCAACGAGTTCATGTTTGACCGGTCATGTTAGCAGGTGGGAAAATCCAATTGATCATATATTGTACAGCGCATTGGTGGCCGTTAAGCCAAGCGAAATACAGTTAAATATTTGTCTCTCTTTAAAGTATTATGTTTATTTATCTTCCAACAAATATTTCTCGGTAACTCTAGATCAAGTCAAATTAAATTATGGCACCGATTTGGAATGTCAACATGCAGAAGGCAAATTCAAGAGATAGAGCTCCCAACGCTTAACCAGACTTCAAACACAAACATGAAGAAAACAATTATCAGTTATCCATAAGAGGCACTACCAAGGTAATAGCTCTCACAGTTACTCGGTCCAAGCCATAAGCACATTCGCTTGGCCATAAGTTACAGATATGATTAAATCTGATAGGACTTATGAGGTGCAGGATTTCGAAGAAATAGCCACCACCTCATTGTCATAAAGTGAAATATAGGTTTCTCAGAAAGTAAATTTTCATCAAAAGAAATCATGTAACAATGAAGGAAGCAAAAAGAACACGCACGTCCTCCTTGTTATAACATGAGAAGCATCCCAAATTCCTCTGAAGCAAGGACACCCACAACAAGCATCACTGCTAATCAAAGAGTGTGTACCAATAAAAGCCAAACCTGAGGGGTCTATTCCTGCTGTCAAAAGGGACGTTAACAGCTTGTTTGGTAGAGAGGGATTAGGTGGAAAGCATTGGAAGGAAGAGAAAGGAAAGGGAACTACTGTTTCCTATGTTAGGTTTACGTATTAGAAATTTGGAGGAATTAAAAGGAAAGTGGTGTTTTTATATTATACATTGTCTTTTCGTCCGATTCCACCTGTTTTGGGAGGAAAAGGAAATGACAATTTAATGAAGGATCATTTCCTTTCCTTTCATTCCACTTCCATGCATTTATGTAGGAAAGCTTTAAAATCGGTTTCCTTTCCTTCCTTTTCCATCTAATTCCTCTCTACCAAACAAGCTTAAAGTATTTCATGCATTTTTTCAAGAATGTCCTACCAAGAGGATTATCAGCCTGGTAGAATTTGAAAACTGGATAGATGTACCTCCTGAGGAAGAAAGTGAAGGAGAAATAGTTGAAGAAGGGCCAGACATTGGGGAAGCTCTAATGATCAGGAGAACACTGAGTTCTCTAGCAGCACCTAGCGGGGAAACAGTCAGAGAGAGAGAGACTTTCACAAAAGGGGAACTATTAAAGGCAAGGTCTGCAGGGTCATCATTGATAGTGGGAGCCGTACTAATGTTGCCTCTCAAGAGTTGATAGACAAACTCAAGCTGAACACAGAGGTACATCATGAGCCATATTAGCTGCAATGACTAAATTCAGGAAATCTTGAGCAGGTTTCGAGAAAATGTCTTCTGGTTTTCTCCATTGGCAATTTAATACTGATGCTAATCACAAAGGGAGAGCAAAGACCTATTCCCTAATAAGAGGGGAAAAAAAAAATGTACGGACACCCATATAGTACAATAACCCTGATCCACACACAAAATTGCCTAGAGAGGTGGGAAACACAAGTGAGATACATCAAGCTCAAAGTTCAGAGAGAGTCAGTAGATGAGGGTCATATTACAAGGAAGACAGCACAAGATTGGCTGAACAGAAGCATGAGTATTCCTCCTGAAGTTCAGGTAATAATTCAGAAGTTTATGAGTGTCTTCCGGGGGCGATACCAGCTGGTTTACCTCCAATGAGGAACATACAACACTGCATTGACCTGGTTCTAGGGTCATTTCTACAAAATAAGGCTGCATGTCGAATGAATCCAGTAGAAACTGCAGAAATACAACGGCAATTGGAGGATTTGATGTCAAAAGGTCAAATTAGAGAGAGTATAAGCCCCTGTTCAGTGTCAACTTTGCTTGTACCCAAGAAGGATGGTTCTATGAGGATGTGTATAGACTGCCAGGTCATAACTCGCATTACCATCAAGTATAGGTACCCCATACCTAGACTAGATGATCTGTTGGATGAATTTTGTGGAGCCAAGTTCTTTCCAAAGGTGGATCTGAGGAGTGGCTACTATCAAATTCGTGTCAGGGCAGGGGATGAGGGGAAGGGGGGCTCTATGAATCTGGTAATGCCTTTTGGCCTCACTACCGCCCCTCGTACATTTATGATATGAATGAATCAAGTTTTCAAGCCATACACTAGCAAATTTGTCGTACTCTACTATGACGACATTTTGGTGTACAGCAAGACAAAGTCTGATCAACTGGAGCAATTGCGATTAGTTCTCTCTCTGCTGCAACAAGAATATCTGTATGACAATCTAGGGAAGTGTCATTTCCTTACCAATAGCCTTGTGTTCCTTGGTTATGTAGTGTCTGATCATGGAGTGCAAGTAGATTCCGACAAAATAAGGCTATACAGGAGCGGCCAACACCCAGGAGCAGTGTGCAAAGTTTTCATGGTCTAGCCTCCTTTTAGAGGAGGATGATCCTAAATTTCAGTACACTCATTGCTCCTCTGACTGAGTGTATGAAAGGAGGGGTGTTTCATTGGAATCCAACTGCTGAGAAGAGTTTCGAGATGATCAAGGAAAAGCTGGGCACACCAGTACTGTAATTGCCAAACATTGAGAAGATCTTTGAAATTCAATATGATGAGTCTGAAGTAGGTATTGGAGCTGGAGCAATACCACTTTAGCGAGAAAATGAATGATGCCAGGAGGATATACTCCACATATGACAAGGAGTTCTATGCTATTATCAGGCCACTGGAGCACTGCCGCCATTACTTATTGCCAGATGACTTTATCCTGCACTCAGACCATGAAGCATTAAAGTATGTGAATGGCCAACACAAATTGAGCAGCAGCCATTCAAAATGGGTCGAGGCACTACAACCATAATCCTTTGTCAACAGGCATAAATCTGGCAAGTTAAACAAGGTTGCAGATGCCTTATCTAAGAGGCCCTTACTGATCAATGAAATTAATGCCAGAGTGTTGGGTTTTGAGATTATCAAAGAACAGTATGAGCATGATGCTGATTTTTCTGACATATTTTTTAAGGTACAACAGGTTCCTCAAGGCAAATTCCACCTGCAATTAAGGTTCGTTTAAAAACGATAGGCTGTGTGTTCCAAGAACTTTCCTAAGGGAGCTGATCGTTCGGGAAGCTTGTGCAGGGGGTCTAGCTGGTCTTTTTTTGATAAAACAAAGGCAGTAGTGTATGAGCATTTCTTTTGGCCAACGCTTGTTGCATCCATTTCTGACCTTATCAAGAGGTGTGCTACCTGTCAAGTCTCAAAAAGCCATCCGCCGCCGCCATCACAATTCACAAGGCCTTTACACACCAAGAAACCATCACCTGCACGGCTGCACCTGAGGGTCCATGGTTGGATGTGCGCATGGATTTTGTTTAGGGTCTGCCTCGAACCCAGAGGAATAAAGACTCCATAATAGTGGTAGTTGATCAAATGGCACATTTCTTGGCTTGCAACAAAACAAATGATAAACAGCAGACTTGTATTTAGAAAAATGGTTTGACTACATGGCATTTCAAGGTCTATGATGTCAGACAGAGACTCCAAATTTTTCTCTCATATTTGGAGAACATTGCGGAAGAATTGGGAACATGGCTCTTCAGCACAACCTGCCATCCTCATACTGATGGGCAGACGGAAGCTCTCAACAGAAGCTTGGGAGAATTGTTGGGGGGAATCGGGGATTAGTTAAGAAAAGCTTGGGTTCTAACTTCTAGCCCATGCTGAATTTTTATACAACAGGTCCTCGTCCAGGTCTATAGGTCACAGTGTCACACTCCATGTGAAGCATTATATGGTGTTAATCCTTTCACCCCACTTGATTTGTCTCTTACTCCAGGTGGTGGTACTCATTTTAGCTCTGAAGCGGATCTTAGAGCATCTCAAATCAAGACCTTACATCATGAAATTCACCAGAACATTCATCAAGACACCAAGAGGGTAGCAAGCTCATCTCAGTCACAAACAGATCCATGAAATCATGAACTCCCTCCACTGGGATGAAAGGCGGAAATAATGGTATCATAAAGAGTAGAAAAATCATACATCCAAGTTTGGAAACAGAAATGACCTATCTCGAATCTTCCTAAATTCTGATCTGTTCACTATCCCCACCATGATATCATGGAAAGGACGGTCGTGAGATTTCAGAGCTAATTTCCAAGGTGAAATATGATTGCTGGAAGCACAAGACAAGCAATTTCATTTCCCAATCATTATGCACCATCCTCGTCCAAATAACCTGGTGCCACAAAGACTTCAGCTCTAAGAAAGAAACCAAAACTACACCACAATAGACTTCAAGGCAGCCGAAAAGGAATTCACCCTACTAGCACAGCTTCTTCACTTTTGTTGCAGAGCTCAGTGCTTCTCATTTTGTTAGGAGTAGGTGCTTACCGTTAGTTGGTTGGGGGAAGGGGGCATTTCACTTCCGAGGCACTATGAAAGACGTATTCTAAAACACTCGTGCAACCTAAGCTGAGTCCAATTTCAGTTCAGAACTACCCATGACATCCTTTCCACTTCCCAGTCCAGAAATAGAGGGTGTAGGATAAAAACGGAACCAAGTAGCAGTAAAACTTGTAGAACATACAAAAACCTGACTCGAAATAAAACTCTAAATAAACCTTTACTCCCAAGTTTTTTATGCAATCAAGCAAATCTTATCATTACTGCTTGCTTCACTTCACATAAAAATGGAGTTTCTATGACAATAAACTGCCTTACATTTTTAGTGACTCTTACCTTACAGCTCTTGTTGATAGCATGGTTGTTCCATGCATAGCCCTCTTTATGTACCCAAAGCGATCTGCCTTTACTAAGTTGCCTTTTTCTTTATCTATAACAAGGCCTCTGATGACCTAAAAAAATGACATGACAAAATCAGCATCCCAAAAGGAGCAATGAGAAACCGCAGTTAAATTCATTACTACCTTACAGAAAACCACAACTGAAGAAAATAATAGTATCGTACCAAATTTGGATCAAAAGAAAGTCCATCAACAGGAAAACCCACACTCCTCAGGTTTTCCATGCAATAATCATAGGCTCGCCCTTCCCAAGCCTGGATAATCAAAGCCATTGCAAGTCTATGGCAGTTAACACAACATATCAACATAACAGAGTAGATTCAGCAAAACGAAGTAAAACATTCATTCTAAGTTAAAGAACACAATACCTCAAAAAAAAAAAAGTAGCTGATTGCATTTTAGTCAAATCGATCATTACACGTGATACTAGAAACTGCTGCATACATCAGTATGGCTATCAATTATACGTGAATTAACAAAAAGCTACTGAGTAAATTACCACTTCATGATGTCCACTGTACTTCAAGAATGCGAGTGTCAAACACTAATATCGTGAAGCTAGAACGAGAAAATATGAGCTTTGCAAAGTGACTTAAGAAATAGGCAAAGCATGGTTTAAAGTTTAAAGGCAAGTCTCAGTGCAATCAAATGAGAATGATAGTACCCAATAGCTTGTCATAAATTCACAACGTGGAGTAACTTGTGATTTTTTAGTTGCCAATAGAAAGCATAGCCCCTTTTATCACAAATTCACAATTATAATCAGTGCAAGCAACTCTAAGCTCTCTGTTCATGTCAATCATATACACCCTTCCCTTAAATATTCGGATGCTTACTCCTGGGTTGCAAAGAAGATCAATACGAGCAAACATAATACTTGGAACTGAACATGTAACAATTCAAGTAACTCAGATTGACTTCACTAAGCTACCGTGACTCACACCAGATCACGGACCACCAAAACAAATAACAATGCAAATTTCACTGTGAAGCATAGATGAAAACTGAGTACCATGACATTATAATGTATCAGTGTGTAGTCCATATCATATCCAATTGCACTTATGGATCGAAGATTCAATGTACGAGTGCAGAATATGCCACGAGGAGAATGTATAGCAGAAAAGGGGGCCTGCAATAAAACGAAAGAAAAGAAAACAAGTCATTGAGCAAAACCACGGTGTTTGAAAAAAAAAAACTGAGAGCCTACGAACATTGTTGATTTCAAGGCCGCACTTCCTCTAGGAAAATTCTAACATGTAGGAAAGAGCCTAAGTGATTATTTACTAGTATATGTGTTTTATGACAATCCAAGCTGATTAGGGAAGTGAGGACTCAACATAATTATTCTTTCCTATCTCTAAAAGCTTACAAGTAAACTGTAAAACTGAGATGCAGGATAAAAATCATAACCGAGTTATTTTAGTTTCCCGGATATGGAGTAATCCACAAACAATCTTCCTCGTCAATTTTTCTTTATTATTTGACAGATTGTCATGATCAGACCAAATTAAGAGGAGGTTAGCTTATCTAAATCATTTTATAGTGAATTTTAATGGATACACTAAAAGCGCCCCACACTTGTGTGAAGAACAAGAATGTGAAGTTAAACAGTCTCACTGAGCAACCAACTGAAACCCATTAAAAACAGATCCTAGCATACATATTACATGAAATATTCACACAATGTATAATCTGTTTCTTGTTCATACTAATCTAATCTCAGAACATGCAGAAAATTCCTTGTTCATTGGAGATCCTAGCATACATATTACATGAAATGCTAACACAATGTATAATCTGTTTCTTGTTCATACTAATCTAATCTCGGAACATGCAGAAAATGTCTGGTTCATTGGAGACATGTAGGTGTTTGCACTTGGAGTCTCTACTAAATTTGGGTTGAAGGTAGACAATAGAGTAATAAGGATTAAAGAGATACGGGGTAATAGGGATAAAATATGAAGGCGGTGGAAGTGGTGCCAATGGTTATGGCCCTACGGGACTTATTTGTTGGTATGCTATTACCTTGAGAGAGGGAATGGGTAAATAGTTTTCACACACACTTCTTTACTTCCACCACATGAAGAGGGCTTAAGAATGTCCAAGTGTGATGTGTGTTCAAAGTGTCACTGTCATACGAAAAATAATTGTGTACCCACGGAAAACATAAAATCACCCTCACTCGTACATCTCCTATTATCTTAACTTAACACCCCCCACCCCGCCGTTGATGAGCCTGTTACAGTAGTTACAAGTCAGTTAGAAATTAGTTGAGGTGATTATTAGTTTGTTATCTAATACTATATATTAAAACCTCAAACCAAGTCTTTCCTAGAATGACACTTGACATTCGTTAATTGGATAGCACTAAGTAATTACATAATATGGAAATTATTAGCTAATATATGGGAAATAATATAATTTATGGTGATTTTGTAAGCTAATTTATGGAAAATAATAGTGTTGCTAATAATACTATAACAAAGATAAACTCATAATTTCATCAAATGAGTATAACAATATAGATATACACCTCGGGGGCGGGCCGGGCATGCAAACTAGTAGATATAAATAGAGGAACCGTGTCATCGGTACATTCAATCAGTTTTGTCAAATTGGTCTTGTAAGTTTGAGAGTTAAGCTCGCTCCTCCTTCCCCAATCCAATCTAAGTCGAGTACTTTGATCATTCATTCTTTAACCATTGTATCATTCAATCAATAAACATTCAATATTTCATTCTTCAATTCTGTCACAAATCCTCCATAAAAATTCATATACATTTCTCTATTGTGTATCATAAATTCATAATTACAAGGGATATCTTCCTACTGTAACAGTGCCTGGATAACTC
The DNA here is from genome assembly GCA_963457585.1 of Spergularia bocconei. Classification (NCBI taxonomy): domain Eukaryota; kingdom Viridiplantae; phylum Streptophyta; class Magnoliopsida; order Caryophyllales; family Caryophyllaceae; genus Spergularia; species Spergularia bocconei. The sequence continues at coordinate 12,343,562 of OY734956.1, forward strand.
TTAATATAAAAGTATTCAGAACATATTAACTCACCCTCACAAGTCACAACCTAAAAGCCTACTCAATTCGTTTCACTTTGCTCTAATTCGAGTTTTTCTGTTGCAATTCCGAAATTATAAACATAGTACTGAAATATCAAAAGCAAAAGCCAAGTGACCTTAATTCCCAGGTGGCAGAGCAAATCCTCAGCTTGTTGAGCTTCTACATAGGCAATCTCTTCAATCGGCCTTGAATCTCCACCTAATTACACAAATGTAATTCCTTCATACTATAACCTTTATATTTAAACAAAATCCTAAATAGATACAGTTTAATGTGGAATTAATTTGAACAAGGATTAATTAGTAATAAAATATGAGATTACCAAAAGCATCAAGGTGGTCGAAATTAAGGTTGAAGTCTCCCTTGGTACTCTCCCCTAAATAATCAACCTCCGACATGCTTCGTGTCGTGACAGAAAACGCCTCGGCTGCAGCCGCCGCCGTGTTTTCTCCTGCGACGCACCTGCATGGAGGCGGCGCTGGCGGCGGTTTGGAGCTGATTCTGACGAGCAGAGGAAAGGCGAGACCGAGTGAGGATGATGCCATTGGTAGAAATGGGGACAACTTGCTGAGTGGCATCTCTCTCGTTAGCATCATTTTTTAAATATTAAATAATTAGGTACTAATTGATGGGGAAAATTGAGGATGTTCAAGTGAAAGTGCTGCTTAAATATTGGCGATAGCTGGCGATGGCGTTGGAGGGAGATTTTTTTTGGGTAAGAATGATGATGAGAATTCAAGTGCAAGTGGAATGTCCCTTTTTCTTTTCGTTTTCTTTTTTTTTTTTTTTTCGATTTTGGGGTTTCAGTTATTCTGTTGTCTTGTGTGGTGTTGTGAGACCAAGATTCTGAATGGATGGTAGATAGAGCGTGTGTTCGCACTTCGCAGCCGTGTGCTCTCAGGTCTGTTTGTCACATTACTCGCATATATCAAGCATGTGTAAAATGATGAAAGTCCAAAATGCGTCAAGTGTCCGGTTCTACTCCAAGCCGGATCGATTGACCGATTGTTAGTATGACTTAGACCTGTCATAAACTGACCCGACCTGAAAAACCACTTGGGACCCGACCCGAAAATAACCCTAAAAACCCCGTTTTCCTCAACCTGACCCGAACCCGAATGGCAAGACAAATGATAGAATGGCAAGCATAACAATTAGATAATATCGAGTTTGAGGAGCTTATCGTATGCAAGTCAACCGTTGATGCACTCCTAAACACCATTTAAGCTTAATTAATAGGATTCGATTTCTTTTTTGTATTTTTCTGTATTTTGGTTGAAAACAAAAGATATGGACTTGAAGATTGATTGATTCTCTCACCTTCTCTCCAAGAACTATGCTTAGAATACTCAAGTTAAACTCCCTTAAGTAAACTGAAACAAGATTAAGACTTAAACTCTAAAGAGATGCAACCCACTCTAAGAACATAAGACATTGATGACCAGATTTCTCATCAGTTCGGTTTTTTTTTTTTTTTCATTTCTTCAGTAAATTTTTCCAAAGGTTATGAGACTCTATATACAGACTTTTAACTAGGTTAGAAGTTGTTACAATAATGTAAACAAACTACTAAAATAATCTAAGGCATTACAATAAAAAAAAAACTAATCTAATTGCTTGGAAATGTCATAAGGGCTGATTTTCGTCAGACTTTGGGAGTGTTGTTTGCTGCTACTTTCTTGCTTGATGGCTGCAAATCCTCATTCTTTAATATATCACTTGGAGAGCTGCTTAATTTTTGTGGAGTGGACGTGGGTCAAGAGTCAAGGAACGTTGCTGCACATGGGCAAGTGACCCATCAATTTAATTTTCTTATATACTTGCTCAAACCTTATATAATCAGCTCCATTGCTCCCTTTATTAGCTCTGGGCCTTAGTAATCATTTTAGGACTAAATACCTTCATTAATCCCTTGATTAGTTGATTAAGAAGTCCTTAAACTCGAGCACCAAAACAACAATAGAATCTACTAATGCAACAGAGTTACTTTCAGAAACGCACCAGTGGGGAAGCAACTCTCAGACATAGCAAAACTCATCGGATTAAGCTCTAGTAGGTGGCATTGGAAAGATTAGTTCTTGAAATTTAATTTAGACACAAATTTCACCCACTTTCATGATCTATAGAAGGAGATATGCTTCTTCAAAGTCGAGGAAAGAACACTTCAGTTTCTGAAGACATCTCTGACGACAGCCTCTGTGAAAGATAAACTGCAAATGGTTAGAAGCTTATTTCATGCTAAATCCAACTCCATGTTTTAGTCCCATGCTTAAGATTTCCAAAAAGGTATTGATCTCCTGGAATGATCTCCATGTTCTTGCCCAAAGAATCCCCACAACTCGATTGCGCAAAACTGAATATTCTAGTTTTTTTTCAGAATTCGTCTTCAATACGATTTCTCCTCAAATTTTGGCTCTCAAAATTTGAATTGTGTCTGAGCTTCTTGCACCTGCATCAACAGTTACACTTATATCTTTGGAATTGTACAACCATTCTTGCAATCCTATATCTATATATAAAAGTGGGTTGAAACGGTGTGGATAGGTTGCGTAGGCAACAAGTAATCTAAAGTGCATGTGTTTAATTGTTGAATTCACAGATTGATTTTTAATAATCTTTGAAAATTGGGATGCATGTATGTGCCAATCAACCTAGAGAATATGTATGCATGAACCTAAATTATTAAAAGAGTCATTAAATTAATAAATCAGTAATAATAATCGGGTTTGCATAGTGTGAATGTGATTACACTATAGATACTTAAGATGCTTAATGTATTGAAAAAATATGAGTGTGAGTGAGACATGAACACCGGTTTTTTTTTAATTATGATATGCACACAAATGTCATAAAAAGTTTTGTACACATTCTATTATTCTAATTTATCCATCACTTTTTCACCCTAAAATATATAATCTGTTCGTGCGGAGCACGAGATGCTCTCTAGTACTACACATAAAACTAACTCACGTTCATTATGGCATTCTCATGCAACATTGTTGGTGCAAATATTAGGGGATGATATGGATTAGATTACGAAAAATCGACTTTTACCGGCGAGTACAAACTTTTCCCTTAAAACTATATTACTCACATAGAGTGCACCAGGGAGTACCAAAAGTCTCAAGGATAATATTAAGGCCCTCTGCGATTGGACTGCATTTTTCTTATTTGATTTGAATTGAACTGATTTGATCTGATTTGAATAAACTTGATTTGATTTGATCTGAACTAAATTAATTGATAAATTAACTGTAATAAGAGGAATTAATAATTAGAAATATACTAGATTGATTGATTTTTATTTGGATACTTCTGATCTGATTTCATTTGAATAAAACTGATCTGATTTGAATAAATTAAATCTGGTCTGATTTGTAAACAATGTTGAATAAGTTTAATCGCACAGGTCCTAAGTAGTCTCAAACGTCGTAACTATAATTAACAACATTAAAGCCCTACAATAGTATGAAATGGTGTTTTTGTGGAGTCAAATATCAAAATATATACTTTCGATTTTTCATATAAAAATCATATAAAAGTTATGAAAACGTAGTTACCATGTGTAAGTTTATGTTAATCATATAAAAAATTCATTTATTATTTATGAATGCAGTTACCATGTGTAAGTTTATGTTAATTCTGAAAAGATGGTTTAATATAAAAGTTTTATTTTATGAGTTATAATAATATAACTAGTTTTTGCCCCCGTGAACTCACGGGACTGCTAAAATTTATGAGTGATTAGCGTCTTATTAGAAAAAAAAATATAATACATATCCCCCGAATTACGATTTTTTTAACTCCAAAACTAAAGGAAAAATGAATGGGAATTTTCGGACATGGCAATGAGAGTCAATGTCGATCATAATACAATTTGTATGAAACTATCGTGTTCATTATCAATAAATTTGGGTGATTATCTATTTATCCATGACAAACTTTCTTTAAAATAGTAGAAGAAGAACAACCATCTCTCTTTCGATATAAATGTTCTCAACCAATTTTCGATATATATACAATCTAAAGGTCCAAATTGAGAAGTGAGTATCCTTTGTCCATGATTCTTGTGTGTCATTCCATGCACCTCTCTCTTCATATTTGTAAAATATCATTTATCTTAAAAAAACTGAATTTATTAAACTTTTAATATGCATTTTCAAACTTTTTATTGGAAAGATATATGGAGTAGAGCACAAAATAAGACTGAGGATCCTCATTCCAAAATATAAGTCTATTTTACGAGTGTTCTCATTCTAGCTAGATGATCAGATATGTAGTGCTCTTTTTGTTTGGAAAATAAGTGTTAATTAACTTAGTTGTATTAATAATCAAAAAATAATATCAGATCACACAATGATGAACGACTCGCCATATATGAAATCATTTTAGTTCAACTATCTCTATATTAGTTAATGGGGAAATAATTATAAAATTCAAAAACGAATTGTATTTGCCCCATAAAATTATATATGTTTACGGGCATGCGTTCTTTTGTAGGGCACAAAGTCTCTATCATACTCTATTTGTTTTGAAGTCTGATTTTCATTCTTTAGTGTCCAATATCTACTTCCCCCAAATGAATCCCTTGTCCTCTTACTCTCTTAGTATATAGAAATCACATATATTCTCACTGCCTTTACTTCCCCCCCTCTCTCCTCGAACTGCACAACCACCGATGTACTCTTGGCTACTCGACGCGTCGGACAAAGCCACCAATTATCTTTTTGTGAATTTAGTTCAATTTCTTTACCAATGATTTTTTTTTCTCCTCCCTACTTATTTTTTGTGTCTGCTCTCCACTTTCCCTCATAGCAACCAATCTCCCACAAAACCTCCACCAACTTATGCAGCTCCCAGAACTCATCATCTTCCTCAAAAAACCGTCATCTGAGCACGTGATCCCAAATTGTAATTTTTTTTAATTTAATTAAGATATGTTAACTAAAACATTTGTCGCTAGTCATTGAATGATTTGATTTTAAAAGAAAATCAAACAATACTAAGAAGTAACACCAACAATAAATAAAATTAATATACTAACATCCATTGATGTTGTTGTATAAGGAAAGCATTTGCGAATTTCCATTTGAATTTGTCATGGTTCTTTATAATCAACAGTGAGTGATTGCACTATTGTAAATTGTAAACCCAAAAAATTAAAATCACACGTAGCTAATCAACTACAAACAAAATAAGAAGTGACCAACACGATCAAACTCCAATATAATAGCGCTTTTAGAATATAAAAAATTGAAATTTACAATCTAATTGAGAACCAATAAATACTTAGATAGTAGTACAAATACAAACTCTATAGGAACATTATTTCTAAAACTTTATAAATATCTTTCTTCCCCTAACTATGTTTCTCGCTCTAAAAAACGTATTGCGCAATGCATGTGTTTGTCATCAAAATTAAGCAAACAACAAAGATATATATAGTAATTCAAATTAACATGTAACTGACAAATTTGGCAAACCAATAGTCAAGAGTCACCATGTTTAATATTAAATTAAGTAAAAAAACCTTCAATTTATCGTTAATTTAAAGTAAACATAAATAAATAAAACTCGATCATGTCAAAAGTAAGATGAAATGTCACTTTAAAATTCAACCACTCGTATAACACAATGTCATATTAATGATATTTATTTCATAAAATTAAGACCTTTTCATGTACTTATAATGCTTACATGACTTTTTTAGAATTAAAATTTGACCTAAAATTCTCCCCATGCGACACGTAGGATTAGTGAACTTTTATGTTAGCCTATTAATATTATTATATAGAAAGTGGATTATGGAGTTAGTTTGTCCCACATTGGGAAAATAAAGCTCATATGATCAGTTTATAATAGATTCCTACCATCATACTACCAACAAGGCTTTCACCTTTTAGAGCCCACGAGAGGATATTCGGGCCTAAAGGGTGACTACCCATCTTATTGGGCTGTGTTGCGACGGACGGTGGTTCGGGCTGTTACACCTGACCCGAGTTGGATATACCATTTATCTTATGATTTTTTTTGATCTATTTAAGCTTTAAAAATTAAAAGTACGATGGAAACTTTGTTACGCCAAATAAAATGGCGCAAGATTTATTTTTCTACCATATTTTGACCGAACTCGATATGACCACATATGTTTTTACCTATTTTAGAACCAACATGTATCTTATGAGATATTTGACAGGTCTACACGACACATGTATAGTTGTTCACCCGTGCAATATTAACTATATCTGTTCACTCGTATAATACCAATTACCAACTATAGTTGTTCACCCGTGTAAAACTACACTGATAACTTTGTTTTATGCTGCAACTCCATATGTCACACTTCAACCACCCTGTGCTAAATTACACGACAAATTTACGATTCAATGACCCAATTTGAGCCGTAACTCAGACAAAACGAAGTCTAAAGATTGATTTTGAGGAATACATAATTCATGTTCAATTTCGTACTATACCCCTACATATGATATTGGTAATTTATATTGATATTGAAATTATATTATATCAAGCATTTTTTTTCTTCAAGATTTTGATACCTTTTTCGACTTTAGTAACTAAATGAGGAAATTTGTGATTTTGTTGCCTATAATATTGTAGTCAACGAACTTTATGAGATTGCCTTCAAATATATTTTGGTTTTTAAAATGTTTCTTCCTATCAGAAACTATATATTTTCCCCAAAACCTTTATTATAAGACGCGAAATTATCGAGAAAAGATGCTGCTAATTAATAAGGAGTATATACATTTTAATTAAGCTAATTAACACTTTAAAATCATTCAATTTTCAGCTAATTATTGAGAAAAGATGTTGCTGATTAATACAGAGTCAGTGATATTTGACCCGTTATTGAAACGATTTGTATCATATGGAGTAAAAAATGATCTCCTTGATTATACATTTAGGCATAAAAGATTTTGTTAAAGATCATAGGGTTACTAAATATTGTGGATTTGGTCAAAGCCAAGATCATTTATTTATAATAATGAACTTTTGATTATATAGGTAAATTGTTATCTTGTTAAAGGAATAAAGTATGTGTCATACTCTTTAAAAAAAAATGTGTCATACTCATGATATATGGTACGTACATTGAAATCATGATTCATGTGTTATGAAATAAAAAAAGCCACGCATAAAACAATATAATATGGTGATCAAGCAAGGTGGTGTATCGAATAAGGATTGTGGTTAGTCAAGAGAATGGTAATCAACGTTCTTACCTCATAACGCTAATTCTTAATCATCCAATTATAAACTCAATCCATAATTTCCTAATCAAAAAGATGTAACCATAAGTCTTACAACTCACAACTATCACTAATATGAAACGGATCCTCAAAGGAACAATGGTAAAGAAACACGAATAACTTCTACCTCCGATATTGGATGAGCACCAAATTTTAGTATGTTGTATAAGGGTATGTCAGAAACCTCTCCTCAAAATTTAGTCCAAAGAATCCAAGCGGATTGACGGGAATTAACTTCACAATGAACCACAAAAAACAATTAGGGTTTACTCACGAAAACCAATGTACCATTTGATAAAGAAGTCTAGGCCTTACCAATTTTGGACATGTTTTCAAACCTATAGTTAGGAACATCTCCACCAAATTCTTCTTAAAATATCTTCTGAGTCGACGGGAATCATCAGAACACCGAGACGGCGATACAGTCTCCAGGTAGATAGACACAGCTCTACTAAAATACCTCTACAGTGAGCATCCCATGGAATCTTAGCATGATCTATATGTCCCTGGATTCGTATCGAAAGCACGGTTCTAATGCTACCAACCACGCTCTAATCAGAGATTGTATGAGAGAATTATGTGTGTTTGAAGTTGATGTTGTCCTGCTGAGATGTTCTGCGGGTGGAGGAAAACGAAAAGGAGAGAGAGGAGATAAAGGGAGGCCGAATAAATTGAGGGGAATGTATCTTATTTTGTTTATGTCAATGGGTAAGGGATTAGACTCGGATTCGAGTTTTATTAATCGGGTGAGATGAGTGATTTTTAAACTCGATGCAAGTCCAATAACCCAATTATAGAACTTCCCAAAAATAGAATTACCCAATTAATAACATAGTCTATAATTCACCAAATTCCCAAAATGACTCTTATTAATTCTCTCAAAATGATTAATAAACGTAACACCCTAATTAATTAAAGTCCCAAAATTGTGGGGTGTTACAAATACAAGGAGAAGGCATTGGCAAAGCAAATGAGGAATTGTAGGATGTAGGATGTTTAAGGAGGAAGTGCATAATATAGAATCAAAGTATAACTACTACTCTCTACATGATCTGGTTTGAGAGGAATTGTAGGATGTTTAAGGAGGAAGTGCATAATATAGATTGGATTGTTGATCGAGTAAAATGTTTTGTTTGTGTAAGAGTGATTAGCTATTTGAAGGGGATTGCAAATGAGGATATCTTGAATCTCCTCGATGCTTAAGCTAGTGGTTTCTTTTTTGTAAGCTTCCTTGCTTTTATCCCTATATGGAAGAATAAAGCTCTAATTTTGCTTGCAAAAACAAAAAACGTAGTTACCCATCAAATGAGTATAACTTTAAACGTATAAATGTGATAGTTTTTTTTTCTTTCTTTTGTGAAACCAACAGACAATACCCTATCTTTCAAAATGGAATCATCATACATTTTGGAAATGATTAAGACGATTGTCCCAGGTCTGCACGACTCGTCCCAGATCTAGACGACTCGTCCCGCTGCCGTGTCGGCGTTTTTGCGGATTTCCTTATTCCGTATTGTAATAGGTTATTATAAATATCTAGACTTCGTTTATTATCAAGCATTCAGTATTCAAGACCTAAAAGTTGTATTTTGAAGAATTATGCAAGGCTAAACACCTTTTTATTCTCGGATTTATTGATCGAAACTATTGTTCACCAACAATTGTGAGTTTGATTTCTAATTCTTAATTTCGTTTGAGTATCGTTTATTCTCTTGCTTCGTTTGTTATTATTGATTGATTTGCTGTTAATTAGGTGGCCACTAATTAACCTTAGATTAATCTTTATTGCTAGATTCTCAATTAAAGGATTAATTGTTTAATTGTTGAATCGATTAGTAGAAACTAGGTCTAATTGCATGCTGATCATCATGATTAGATTTAGGGGAGAATAAACATATTAATTGAAGATCGAAAACGCGTGTGTCTAGATCTTATTAGTATTAGTTGATATCGTTTAATTGCTTTATGGTTTCGTTGGATTGAATTTAGGCGCGCGTCTTTGTTATCCATCGATTAAGACTATTAGGTAGGGGTGATCTCTCCTCTTAGTTACAATTAAGAAGCGATTAGAAATTATATTTCTACAACTAAGTACTCAACGACTTAAGATTAGTTGATAACTAGGATCAATTAGGTGAGCGATAGTGGGTATCAATGGTCCGAGATCTTTTCCTCAATTGATTTACGAATTACTCTTTTGCGTCTAGATTACTTGATCATATAAACTCAAAACCCCCAATTTAGTTACGTTTGCATACTTAGACAATCACCGTTCTCTGTGGATTCGACACTCACTTAGAAAATACTACTTTATAGATTTGTGTGTTAATTATATTTGATTTAGGCATACTAGCCTGTCATTAATTAATCAGGCTAAAGATACATGTCTGGCTAATCGCCTATCAACGTGGTAATATGGTTGATGCCACTCGGCCACTAGTATTGCCAATTGTTTTTGAATGAAATTCATTTTCATGTCTAGATTGTTGCCCAAATGATCCTAGAGTATTGTAACTCGCCTAATATTCTTCTTGATTGCTAATTTTATCTAGTGTACTTATTAATTATATATTGAGTTTGTACATCTTTGAAATATAATAAGTCAGTGTTTATTTTATCACTAGCATTTGACACTAGTCGGATGCTAAATAAATATATATAATTTATGAAAATATAAGTCAGACTGAAACCAAACAAAATATTTGGATTAGGTTAAAATCGCAGTTGATACTAAATAAAATGTATTTCACTCTTATATAATCTCCGTCAAAATTGAAACGAAGATAATATCACCATTGAATTAACAACATGAGCCTTGTTTTTCTATAGTTCATATTAAAAAATACCCAATTTGCAAAACCTAATCGCAAAGTATAAAATCAAAATTTTATATCTTAACCTTGTAAAAGATAATTATGTATGAACAACGAATAGAAATTTTGCTTGGGGACATTGAAGATATCAAACGTTAAAGATGAATTAGTGGGAATAGGCATTGAGAAAACAGAAAAAAATTGTTCTTTAAAAAATCACATTACTTCATATAAAACGATATTTATTATTTGTTTATTAATTTTCTAGCTTTTTAGCTTTGGAGATGATATTCATGGAAGGAGATAGAGGTTGAAAACGACAATGGTGGAGAGAGAGCGTGTAAGTGATGGTTTATTAAAAACAATTTTGTATTATTAATTTTGAGGGGTTTCCAAAGTCATAAATTATCCTCCTAATGATGGGTTTCCCTCCAAATAAAAGAATCATTTTTTATTTGATGACGTGACATCTTACAATTGGTAGTGCAAAAAATATTCATATATGTATCATCTTCCGTGTCTTGGGGGTCATTTAGATACCTTCAAAATTCCTATGAATTTTATTTTCCTAGTAATTGAGTTTTTGTGAAGTTGTTTGGACAACCTATTTTTGTATAAGTGGAGTAATTGGAAATTCTGTACGGATTTCTAATTCCTATGAAGCATTGGGATCCAATTACCAAGCCCCCCCCACTGTGGTCATTCACAATTCCTATAAAATGTATACAATTACTACTTTATCCTTGAATTTTTTATTTTTTATTTACTTAGCTACATAAGTAGAGAATAAGTTAGACATTCTAATAACTAGCAAATGAATTGTTGTAGGGTAAACAAACAAGACATGGGAAATGAATTCCAAGGGATTCTAAGTTCCTAAAAGTTATCCAAATGTTCTAAGGCGAATTCCCGGAAATTTACTACAAAAATCCAATTCCTTGAAATTTCTACTTCCTATATGAATTCAATTATAATGCTATCCAAACGAGCACTTGGACCTTCACACTTCAATTTAGCAATCATATATTGGAGAATATTTTGTCAAAATGGTGTTTAGAATAAAAACTTTATGAAAATAAATTGGAACGGATCCGCACAGAAATAAAAAAGTCATGAAAAAAGGAGACCTTCTCCACTAGGCTGTACGGACACTCATCGTGAACCTAGAAATCATGGCTAACTGCGACCAGGGCAGCCAAAGAAACAAACTACACCAACGCATGACCCAGATCACGAGGAAGGCAATGATACTGAAGTTGAAGGAAAGAGAGTAGAATCGGAGCAAAAAACAAAAACCCAGCTAGCTGAAAATGTTTGCCCTCTACTGTTTACGGAAATTCTCAACTCGGCTCTCACAATGATACATATGTTAAATGAAAGAGATTAGAATCTTGTTAGCTAAAACATTGATACAGATGTTAAGCTGCAACCTGAAATTGTAGAAGGGGGAAACAAGGATACAACTGAAGAGGGAGGAAAGAATACCGAAAAATTAAGCTCGGCCTGGAAATCAGTGGTACGGACCTCAAAGATAGGTATGAAATTGTTCTTTGATAAAATTAGCAGTGAGGATAATGAGATAACTATCGAGGAAAGTGATGTTCAGGATGGAATTGATAAGTGGAAAAACACTCTGATTGGGAATGTTATTGGGTCAAAACCTACTGCTAAGGATTTAACTAAGTATGTAGATATGAATTGGGGAAAACTTGGGAAGCCTGTTGTAAAATATTTGAGAAGGGGATGGTTTACTTTTAAATTTTATAGTGAGACTGGCCTGAATGAAGTCATGAAAGCAGGGCCTTGGAAATTTAATGGCAACCCTCTCATTCTTAAGCCATGGAACCCAACAATCTCTCAGGAATTAGAAAGCATTACATGTATCCCTGTTTGGATTCTGCTACCTGAGCTTGACCCATGGCTTTGGAGTGAAAATGCGCTGAGCAAAATAGGTAGTAGGGTGGGCAAGCCTATGTATGCAGATCATACAACAACCTTCCAGGAGAAGCTTTCCTCGAATCTTAGTTAAAGTTTATGTGTCTAAGGATCTGCCTAAAGAGGTGATCATTAATACACCTCATAGTGGACAAATTGTGCAGAGGATTGATTATGAGTGGGTGCATTACTACTGCAATTGTAGTAAAAATAAAGCTAGGCCATTTTGCTCAAAACTGCAAATTTAACAGGAAGCCTGTAGTGAAGCAAACAAAAATCTATAAACCAGTTTCTGTGGCTCCTGAGAAAGAAGTGGCAAAGAAGGATAATGTGACTCAAACTCAGGTTGTTGTGGACGACTCCAGTCACACTACACCACTTCCACTTGTGGAAGATATGGGGATTTACAGTGTAGATGAGATTGGATTCAGAAAGCAGAAAAGTGGGGGAGGTTTGAATAGCAAAATAAGAAATTCAGTGCAACCTACTAGTCAAATTACCACTAAATCAAGTTAACTAGCAAGGGTAAGTGGGTATCGTATCCACGAGGAAGAGGGGAAGTCCTAATATGCGATTCTAGTGCGGAAAAATAAGAAATAAAAGAAATAAGAACAATAAATGGGAGATTTTTGGTTTGAAAGTTGGATTAAAACAAAATAAACGAGATAACAAGTTAATTAAAGCGACTCTCGGTAATAATCTCTTCTGACACCCTAATATAGTAAGTTTTACCTCTCTCTAATATTACCAATTCATTAACAATCTCGGTTTTAACCAATTAATCCTCTTTTATGGGGAAATTAAGCAACCGCTACCAAATTCCCCTCCTTTTAGTCCTAATTTGTCTAGTGACCACTCAAACAAATCACAACCAAAGGCATGAAAAGCAAAGACTAATAAAAGATTGAGAACAACCCAAATTAGTATCTAATTAGCCGCAACCGCGACACTAATCAAATCTAATCTATTAGTTGCCTAATTAATTCCCCAATCACAAGTTAGTCATAACCATACACTAAACATGTGAAAGTTGCTTCCTTTTAGGCTAATAATCAATGACCATCAATTAAAAACCAAGCATATGAAGTACCCAATTCAATCCAATCAACCAATTAGATAAAACAAGGATAAATCATGCATTAAAGAACAAAGAATTAATTATAATGAAAATAAAGGTAAAATAGAGAGAAAAATACTTACTAATACATAGGATGAAGAATTGATTACACCAAGAGTCTAGGAGGGGGATTAGCCTCCCATACTAATTATTACAATAATATTTGAGAAGAAATTCATAATGAAAATACTAATTCTCCTTGAGTTTCTCTCTCTAAAATGAAAATTAGATGCAAAATAATATGAAAGGTGATAAGGTGATAATGGTGATAATTCCTAAGGAGGGGTTACAAGCCTTTTTTTATTAAGGATAAGTACCAAAGAAAAACACTAAAAGACAAAAATAAACATTTCTTAACCAAAAAGAAACCGTCCAAAAGCCTCAAGAAATTTCCCGGAAGCTCGCTTCCTTGAATCGAGGGAAGAGATCCCCGAGTCGAGCGACGGAATCCTCGACTCGAGGGACACTCTCCTCGAGTCGAGCGAGGAAATCCTCGACTCGAGGCGCCTTCCTCTCGAGTCGAGGAACTTGAATTCCTCCTCATTTTGCTTCTCTTCTCCGTGGCTTGAGCTCTTGTGATTCTCATTCCTTCGTGGTTCAAGCACTTGTGATTATCGTATGTGTACCCGAGCTAGTCTCTCTCGAACCCCGATCAGACTCCAACCCGCTCCACGTTCCCTCCTAATTCACTCCAAAGGGTATTGAGCGAATAAAAACCCGTAAAACCACCAAATAAGCTCCAAACAACTCCCAGTAGTGTGGTTCACGAATCACGATAACATCACGCTAAAATAGACCCTAAGGCGTATAAATCACGCGGATTAGCACACTACTCTAACGCCACATCACCTACCACTCTCGGTAATAGATTTAAAATCAAGCTCCAGGTGGGACAGAAAAATGTGGTGATGAAATTAAGGGATTAAATGTTGCTCAACATTTCTTAGAGGAGGATGGAGACCCAGATCCTCCACCATCATATTAGTAGGAGCTTGGAATATCAGAGGACTTAATGAAGTCCTCAAACAGCAAGAGGTTAAGAGCCTAATACTGAAGAATAAGCTAAGTGTAGTAGGTGTCTTAGAAACTAGAATAAAGGAGAAGAAAGCTGATATTATCCTTAAGAGAGCGTTTGATCAATTCTCAAATGCCACAAATTAGGATCATCATTATAATGGTCGAATATGGGCACTTTGGAATGCAAATGATGTCAAGGTGGATATAATTAAATCCACAAGCCAGCTTATCCATTGCAAAGTTAAAAATTATGCCTCAAATATAGAAGTTTTCATTACTCTTGTCTATGGAAGTAATGATGCTGTTGATAGAAAGCAACTCTGGGCTGATTTAAATGCTTGTCACCAGAATCATAGGCCTTGGATTGCTCTTGGAGATTTTAATGTTGTCAGATGGGCCACTGAAAGACTGGGAAGGGCTGAACCTGTCCAAGCAGATATGAATGACTTCATTCTTGCCTAGCTAACTGTGACTTAGAGGATTTGAGGCAAAAAGGATGTGAGTTTACATGGAATAATAATCAGGAAGGGGATAATAGAACTTGGGCAAAGCTGGATAGGGCTGTGGTCAACTCTGCTTCGATTGCTCAATATCTCAGGCTGAGTTTCTTCCTAATGGAGTTTCTGATCATAGCCCCATTATTGTCACAATTGCAGAAAATAAAACTATCCCAAAAACCTTCAGGTTACTAAATTGTTAGGTTGAGCATCCTAACTATAAAGAAATTGTCAGTGCAACTTGGAGGAAAGACTGAAGAGAAAATGCTATAGACAGATTGCATAGCAAGCTTAGAGTCACTAAGCATGCTCTAACTGCTCTTAATAGAAAGGATTACTCTAACTTGGCAAAGAGAGTGGAATGTTGCAAAGGGAATCTGGAGGAGCTGCAAAAGAAATTGGAAAAGGATCCTCGAAATGACATTCTCCAACATGAAGTTTTCGATGCTCACAACCTTTTCTGTGATCTTAAAAATGCTGAGTTGAGCATGCTAAAAAATCACCCATATCCAACTCTCAGATAGCAGCACTAGCTATTTTTATTCTAGAATCGCTGAGAGGAAATACCAAAGCTGCATGGTAAACATCAAGGATAAGGATGACAAAAATTACTCTTCTCAGTAGGAGATTGCAGGAGCTTTTATTGATTTCTATAAAGGCCTGTTGGGAACAGAGCATCAGGTTGAGAAGTTGGATACTGAATTCATTAAGCAAGGGAATTGCTTGCTTGATGAGATGCATCCTGATCTCACAAAACCAGTAACAAAAGAGGAAATAAAGAAGGCACTCTTCCGCATGAGCCCTGATAAAAGTCCTGGTCAGGATGGATTTAATGCGGGTTTTTTTTTTCCAGAAAACCTGGGACATCATGGAAAAGGACCTCGTCAAAGCTGTTTTAGAATTCTTTGAGAAAAACCATATGCCTAAGAAGCTAAATGCCACCATGGTTACCTTGATTCCAAAGAAAGATAGTGCAGCCAGGGTCTCTGATTTCAGACCTATAGCTTGCTGTTCTACTGTCTATAAAGTCATCAGCAAGATTCTTGCTGACAGACTAAAGCCAACTCTGGATGGATTAATTGGGTATGAGCAAGCTGTGTTTGTTTCTGGTAGAAGTATTTTTGACAACATTGCAATTTCTCAGGCTCTAATCAAAGGTGATTCTCAGCAGTATATTTCTCCTAGATGTCTTCTAAAAGTAGATATCAGGAAAGCCTTTGATACATTCAATTGGAATTTTATCAGGGATATGCTTTCTGCATTCAATTTCCCTCCTCGGTTTATTAATTGGATTTGTAAATGCCTCACTTCAACTTGGTTCTCTTTGAATATCAATGGGGTTTATGAAGGTTTCTTCAAGTGTAAAAGTGGGATTAGACAGGGAGACCCCTGTTCTCCCTACATTTTTGTCTTAAGTATGGAGATCCTTTCAAGGCATTTGAGAAAGATGAAAAGTTGTCCCAACTTCTCCTATTATCCTTAATGCTCGAAAATTCAGCTTACTCATCTTGTTTTTGCTGACGATCTCATGATCTTCACAAGAGATGATACTCCCTCAGTCAAGGCTGCTATGAACTGTCTTGAAAGCTTTGCCAAAATCTCAGGACTGCAGGCTAATCATGCAAAGACTGATATTTACTTTGCTGGGATTCATAATCGAATCAGGATTAGAAATCATTCAGCAAACAGGTTTTAATGAAGGCTCCTTTCCCTTTAGATATTCAGGAATCCCTCTCAATGCTGCAAGACTCAAGAATGACATGTATGAGCATTTGGTGGGCAGAATTCAGAAATCCATTAACAATTGGTCTGCAAACTTCCTCTCTTATGCAGGTAAAATACAGTTGATAAACTCTGTGGTTTTTGGGATGGAGAACTACTGGTGTGCTAGTTTTTTGCTCCCTAAAACCATTATCAGTAGCATTCACAAAACCTGCAAAAATTTCCTCTGGAATATCAAGCCTATTGAAAGAAGAATGCAATACAAAAGCTGGCAAAGCATTTGTACTCCTAAAGCTGAAGGTGGTATGAGTTTAAGGAGATCTTAGCCTAGAATAACTAAGTGGATTTGTAGAATAGTGACAGATAAAGAAGGTCTCTGGGAAAAATGGATAAGAGCTTACAAACTCAACAAATGTGGTTTGATCGAGGCTCAATATAAGAATGGAGATTCTGAAAATTAGAAGAGTATTATCAAAGTGAAGAATGAGATCATGAAAGACTTGAAGGGAGCAGAATTCTATAGCACTATCAGGGATTGGGAGAAAAATGGTAAGTATGATGTGAAACCTGCCTATGATTTCTTTAGAATCAAACTTCCTGAGGTCAGATGGCATAAGAGTTTTTGGAGCAGTGTTAATCTTCCTAAGCATAGCTTCATAACTGTCCTTGCATTGCAAAAGAAGCTTGCCACTGTTGATAATATCGTCAAAAGAGAAATACCTCTAGTTAACAGATGCACTCTCTGCAAATATGCTGCAGAATCCCACATGCAGCTTTTCTTTCGATGCGATTTTGCTGCTAAAATCTGGGAGCAAGTCAAGGCTTGGATTGGTATAAATGTGGAAAGTAATGATATCAATCATATAATGGAATGGCTGAGGAGGAAAAAGATCAAGAGAAATTGGCGTCATAGATGGGCAACTTGTGGGGTTACAGCCGCAACATACTTCATCTGGAGAGAAATGAATTGCAGGCTTTTCTCAAATGAGGAACATTATATAGATTTGATTATGAGGCAAATTAAATTCAATGTTAGTGTTCGACTCCTTTATCTGACGAATAAATGTTATTCCGAGGATGTAATAGATAGCTTAAATGCTAATCTAAATTCTTAGTTGTTATGTTCTAGCCTAATTCCTGTAGTGACATTTTTGTAAGGAGTTCTTTTTTCCCATTTTGGATGAATAAAAGAACAGCATTTCTTGCAAAAAAAAAAAAAAAATTGGAATAAAGGAAATTCCAACAAATTAAAATGGGGTGCATGTCAGCTCGAGTTTTGGTTTGTAATACAGTCACTAGCTCGCTTGGCGGCTCTACATTATAGTGAACATTAACTAATAATCAAAGGAGAAAAAGATCAAAGTTTAAAGCTGCAACACACCTCGGCTGGAGATAAATAAAAAGAAAATGTGTTCATAGCGGCCATGCGGGTTGACGTATTCTTTGATTTTTTTTTTCCTCCAATTTTAAGTTACTATACAAGACATTATAACACCGCCACACAAACTGGGTCAAGTACAAGCCTACAAACACCCCATTTGTATCAACATTTTTTGTCTGACCCATTTTGTTAAAGTTTTTACGGATAATTCACGTAGTATTTCACGAGGCATTAGGTAACGATTTGTTTAAATCTATATAATCTATATTAATAAGCGAACATTACTAATCCACGTGGCATGACATAGTTGATTTCGCATAGTTGTCATCTGCAAATGTCATGTCATAGAGCTACGTATCGCACTATATATAAATATATGAATTAAATATATCAAAATTAATGAAAATATTGTTATTATAAATATAATAAATAGAATACATTAATCAACTTATTTATTGAATTAAATAATAAAGAATTTTTCATATTCCACAATACATCTAAAATTTTTAAATTGAATTTTATGGTTAGTTTGAAAGTTCTTTTATTGATGATAACCAATGAAGTGAAATCTGGCCGTTGGTTTTCCAAGTTTTTTGTAACATACTATTTTGATCTTTTGCTTGGCTTAGCATACAAAAAATATGTGTTTCATCGTTTTTTTATTTAACTTTTCAAAATAATGATAACTTTGGTCGGGACGAAAAGTGGTGTAGAAAAGGGATTCTCATATGCAACAGTATAGAGGGTGTTATTGAGTTTGCTCATATTAATTTTATATACCCATTATCATTGTTTGTAATCCCATATTCTTTGGTTCCAAATAATTTTATCATGCCGCACTATAACTATTATAATGGATCGGAATTGATCGATTTGGTCATTTATTTTTACGATTTGCAAGTGTTTAGTATTAAGATTTCAATATTGCAACATTTTTACGATTATCGAAGGGTGAAAGTGACAATCAACCCCATACACTTATAATCAGTGGTGCAATCTAACAGTCTAACTTCTAAATGTGCAATTTAACACCATATATTTTCTTAATTCCTCAAAATTTGAAATTGCAATAATTAATGCACTAAATACTTTGTACTCAACTTTTGATGTGAATTTAGGTATACATGAGTAAAAAATGTCGACAAAGGAGAGATTGTTGAAACGAGTTCAAAAGAGATCAATAGTATCTTCATCTACATGCTAGATTAGTAAACTGGTAGCGATGGAGTGTTGGGAATACTTATAGGCAGTACTATTGTCCTCAATACGTAAATCACACATTAACTATTGAGAATAACAATTTGAATTTGATTAGGTTAGGTCAGGGGTACTCAAAATGATATGATTACATGATGATGGAAGGTTTTAAAAAAATTGACACTGATAATGGCCGTCAGGCTAAACCCTAAAAATAATTCGAAACGCAAACCTCTGGAGCATTTTTCAGAATGCGGAAACATTGGCGGTATATCAGAATAAGTCGGAAACTAATGGGTATTCTGAAAATATCCCTTTAAAATTTAGAATTGTTATATAATTATTGTGGTTGATTTAGGGGTCGATTATTTGGCGTGGTCAATAATGATTGGACCAAGCTCAATTAGGGTCTATATTCTATCAGTTTGGGTCATTAAAATGAATGTTTTTGTAATACACGAATTAGTTTTGTCGAAATAAACTTACAGTGAAAAAACTGGTAATAAACATTGACGATCAATTGAAATTAAGGTATCTCACATATATCCTATTAATTTAACCAAGGAAAAGAGGTATAGATGAGATGTATAACAGTCCCGTGATTGTTACGGGCGCAAAAACTAGTCTTCTATATAATAATATTAATAGGCTAACAAAAAAGTTTCCAAAAGCCACGTGTCATGCTAAGAGCGATATCTTTTAGTTTAATTCCACATTATCAATCTATGTATCATTCCCAAATTAATTTTAGTGAATATAGTCTTTTGAACTTCCTTCTCCAATGTTGAAAACATTTCAACTTCTTCCTAATTAATTCTCATCAATTTCATCATTTATATGATAATTCATCATCAACATTCATTCAACTAATGACAATAAACTTTGTGTCTCTTGGCTATTCGCTTGCCAATTTATCAGTTACATGTTAGTTTGAGATACTATATATACCTTGGTTATTTGTTTGATTTGGAGACAAAAATTTGCATGAAACAAAAATTTGACACGTTGAAAGAGAGAGCGGAGTTAGGCCAAAGAATTAGATATTAACATAGTGGAGTATAGATTGTTACAACAATTTAGAGGAATGTTAGAATCTTTTAATAGTTTTGATACGAGTACGAATGCGTGCGGAAGCTAACTGCAGTACAGTACAGGAATCTGTACTCTGGTCAGGACGTACAGGACTGAATTCTGGTCTGTACGTTAGAACAAAACAGAAATCTGCTCTCTGAAAACTCGTGGGTACAGAACTGACTGCTGGTCTGTGCTGTTTTGAGTTTAGAGAACGAAAAATAAAGATATGGACGAATGAATCTCAGCCCTTAGAGACCCAATCGAACTAAGCCAATCCCTAAACAGTACGGTCATTTAGTTTTAGCCTTTGACCTCTAGTACCTCTAGCCGATCAACGATAGAACGAGTGCCTTCCGTTCCCTGTCTTGAGTTCAATTACCTTTAGAACTTAAAACGAATGCAAAGGGGTGAGAAAACCTTTCTCAGACTCTTTTTATTGCTTTTCTTTAATTCAACGATACACTTCATACAGTAGACGTCCTAGACTTGTTTATATAGTAAACCTAAAATCTAGAATCTACCTTAAACTAGTCCTAATACAATATGGAAAGTAAGACTTCTAAGGAAATAAGAATACTACTTATCCCTTAATTTTATTCTAACAACAATAAGGTAAATAATACTATCTAATAATATGGAAAGTGATCTCGCATCACCCAGATCCGAATATGGGAAATACTCCGACGTCAAACGAGTATCTGCGTACAGACTAGACATCTGTTCTGTGTCGTCGCGATACAGACTAGCTATCTGTTCTGTGCGAGTTTCAACAACCTGATCAGGCGTACTTGCATCATCCTCCCCCTCTTGAAAAGATTCGACCTCGAATCCAATAGGATGAAGTCAACCCAACATTGAACACATTAACTCTCTTGCCACCCAACCACCCTCTGATCCTTCCTTTAGGTTTTGATTCAAACCTCCTCTTCATCTTCATAGTAGTCTTGTCCACACCTTTTGAAGAAAAGTCTTTCCTGGTATGCCTTAGACTCTCATACTCTCCAATATCCCTTGTTAAAGACTTGAGTGTGTTTTGCTCAAACATGTCTTCAATTTCTAGGAAGTGAATCTTTTTAGGTTGCAACGTATTATCAATAGTAGATGTATATCCACTTGAACTTGCCTTGTTGCGACCTTGACTTACCTTATCTTCTTCATGAAGTTCGATGCATAAATCTGAATTTTTAACTTGATTGTCTTCTATGGTAGACTCAAAAGAGTCCATCTTATCAGCCTCTTCAATCTCATTCGAAGTTTCTTCATCGCAAGCCAAAGATTCCACCTTTGGAGACTCCTTTTCAACCTCTTGAGACAAACAAGATACTAACTTCCTTAATGAGTTCTCAACTATAAGCTCAAATTCTGATTTTATTCGATCGCAAAAAGATTGAAACCAATCCTTGTAGCTATTAATAAGGACAAGTTTCTTCCTACCTCTCATAACAACATAGACATCTTTTGCTATATCATAATAAGCATCACGTTCACACGCCCATTGTCCTCTCAGTAGCAAGTGTATGTCTTTCATGGGGACAACATCACAAACTACGCAATCGGTATTGGACTTGATGTAAGAAAAATGAACTACGACTTGTTTCGTTACCTCAAACAAAGCACCAGTCCGAGGGCATTGCAGCAAGTAGGGATAGGGGTGCACATAAGTATTCAATTCCAACTTTTCCATCAAACGAGCTGAAACTAGATCTGGAAAATCCAGATGAATAGCATAATCAATATACCTGCCATCACCTACTAAACACTTAGATGAAAACTTGTAGTCGATCTCCATTGTTATAACGTTAAAGTAGTCTTCCAAGATCGTGCATGATTGAGGAAATCAAGAGCCGAATCTCTGATACCACTAATGGTACGAGTACGAATGCGTGCGGAAGCTAACTGCAGTACAGTACAGGAATCTGTACTCTGGTCAGGACGTACAAGACTGAATTCTGGTCTGTACATTAGAACAAAACAGAAATCTGCTCTCTGAAAACTCGTGGGTACAGAACTGACTGCTGGTCTGTGCTGTTTTGAGTTTAGAGAACGAAAAACAAAGATATGGACGGATGAATCTCAGCCCTTAGAGACCCAATCGAACTAAGCCAATCCCTAAACAGTACGGTCGTTTAGTTTTAGCCTTTGACCTCTAGTACCTCTAGCCGATCAACGATAGAACGAGTGCCTTCCGTTCCCTGTCTTGAGTTCAATTACCTTTAGAACTTAAAACGAATGCAAAGGGGTGAGAAAACCTTTCTCAGACTCTTTTTATTGCTTTTCTTTAATTCAACGATACACTTCATACAATAGACGTCCTAGACTTGTTTATATAGTAAACCTAAAATCTAGAATCTACCTTAAACTAGTCCTAATACAATATGGAAAGTAAGACTTCTAAGGAAATAAGAATACTACTTATCCCTTAATTTTATTCTAACAACAATAAGGTAAATAATACTATCTAATAATATGGAAAGTGATCTCGCATCACCCAGATCCGAATATGGGAAATACTCCAACGTCAAACGAGTATCTGCGTACACACTAGACATCTGTTCTGTGTCGTCGCGATACAGACTAGCTATCTGTTCTGTGCTAGTTTCAACAACCTGATCAGACGTACTTGCATCAAGTTTTATGTATTAATAATTGTTAGTGTTTATATAAGTGTTTGTGTTTGTACTCTCAAATTATTGTTACGTCCAATTATATATCGTAATTTTTTATATGGCTATATTGTACTAGAAGACTATATATAAAGTAGTTTGATAGATTTGGTAATTGATATTTTAGTTTTGTATTACACTATGAAAATGTGATTTTACTAAAATGCATGCACACACCATATATCGATCATGGTTACATGAATCTTAGAATATGATTCGCTTCAAGGTTTAATGTTTTTGGATCAATTATCAGTGAAAGAGTAAAATATGTGTTGCGGTAAGCTTAGATTAAAAACGGGTCAAGCTAAGTCACGGTCTTTTACGAAACATGTTAATTCATTTTTGAAGTTTGGACTAAATTCGGAATGATAATAGGCAATCTGGTTAGGTCATGATGGGGTTTGTCATATTCGGTCACTTCATGGATAAGTTCAATCGAAATTGCTCAATTTTAGGTTTCCTCAATTATGATCGAATTATTATTGGATCTTTAAATATTATATGACATAATATTTCAAATTGATGTTCTATTTCAAAATCAATCTTTTAATAATTGGGATTGTAATGTGGTTAATTTGTCTCATTTAGACTCTGTTTGATAGGACTTTTAAAACAGTGTATTGAGATCAGTTCAGATGCATTGAAATTAGGTCAAATCCAATGGCTTCAAATCAGATAAGATCAGTTCAGAATTGTTGAAATAGTGATTAATGAATTTAGTCAAGTTTTGATATAAATGCGACGAAATTCAACAAATCCAGATTAGATCAGATAGTCATTCAAATCAAATCAAATCAGATCACTTGCAATCAAATCAGATTTGATCAAGTCCCAAAGATGTAGTCCTATCAACAGAGCATAATAGGACTTAGGCTTAGTTTGGTATGGCCTAATTAACGGAGAATTTAGATCAGATCAAAGTCATTCGAATCAGATTAGATAAAATCAGAGTCATTAAAAAGAGATCAGACCAGAAATGTTCACATAACGATCAATGAATTTAATCCTTAATTGTTACTAATGGGCTGAAATTCAATCAAATTTTCAAAACATTTAGATCATATCAAATCTGTCCAGAGTCATACAAATTAGATCAGATCATTATTATTCAAATCAGATCAGATTAGATCATAAAAATGTAATCCTATCAAATGAGGCATTTCGGATAAGAACAGATGCATTCAAATCAGATCAGATCAAATTAATTCAAAGGGACATGTGTCTTTTTTAGAGGCATGACATTCCAAGTATGAGAAGTGGTCTTCTCCAAGTGAGACACGTGGTGTGTTCTTTTGCATGTGTGACATGTGTCTCACTAAGGGGGCGAATCTTTCTCTATAAATAGGAATTTCTCCTATCAAAAATCAAGATGGAAAATGAGTTTTTTCATATAGGAAACACATTCTATAGATAAAGTCTTGCAAACTTTTGTCTATAGGAAAACACCAAAAACACCCAAAGGAAAAACACAATTTGTTTCTATTGATTATTATACTAAGAGCAAGTATAGTAATTGTTAAATCTTCTTTGTATCTCAAAAGTGAATTTCGTGATACCCGCTGCTCTTGTAAGGGTCGAAATACTACTTTTAGGAAAGTGTTACACGCCTAGAAGGTTGTATCCCCAAGTCTCCATATCGTTGTTGCGATTCAATTTGCTTGTAACCCTTACACTTAAACTATTTTCAAGAAATAGTTCTCGGGTGTTGAAAGGCCGTTTCATTAGCAAAGTCATAGGCCTGACCAAAGTTCAGAACCAGGGTGCCAAACTCAAGCTTAGAAGGCATAATATGGAGCGTAGTAACACCATGGAAATAGTCGTGATGGTGCCAAACAGGGGATGGGCTAGCACCAAAGTCAAGCTCAAAGATTCCCAAGTTTTTGCGGATAGAAACAAAGAGCTTATCATCCTTAACACCGTACCTGTCAACAAAGAACCCTTTCTTGAGATGAAAAGGGTCGCAAATCTTATCCCATGTATTGAGCTCGGGATCAAGTAACTCAAAGGTGCAGTGAGGAGGTTTATGACCAAGAATCATGTCATATAATGGTCACTAAGTTTAGTCCATTTTTTACATTAATTCGTCCAAATTCAGTTAAATTTTCAATATATACATATAAGATCACATCAATTTAGAGTCATTCAAATTAAATGTCCAAATCAGTTACATTCAAATTAAATCAGATCAGATTAGATCAGGTGGACGTAAACCTATCAAACAGGGCCTCAACCCTTAAAAGTCTTAAAATTTGGGCTTGGTCAACAGTGATCGAGCGAAATTTAATTAGGGCTCGCATTCGTTCAATCTAAATCTCATTTAAGAATCATCTCAGTACACTTAGAATTAATCAATTATAGGATAGATTTAGATATTTTGTTTAGTCTATTTGACAAAGATAAGGAACTCAAAGATGGAATACGAAATATTGTACCACTCAATTTCTTATGTCAGAACAATCTTAAAGGACAAACCGATAATCAATGGTAACAAATAAATGAATAATTGCAATTGAGGTCTCCCATGATTTTCTTTCTGTTTTAAACGAGGAAAATGAGCAATGACGAAATATAAAAGCAGTCCCGTGATTTCACGGGCGCAAAAACTAGTTAGTTATTAATTATGGTAGATAATTGAATTTAAAAAAAAAAAAGTGAATTTTCTTCCCTTCCAAAAGAAAAGTGTACATCCATCT
Organism: Spergularia bocconei; assembly: GCA_963457585.1. NCBI lineage: Eukaryota > Viridiplantae > Streptophyta > Magnoliopsida > Caryophyllales > Caryophyllaceae > Spergularia > Spergularia bocconei. Next base: position 12,368,985 of record OY734956.1, read on the forward strand.
ACGTGGCGTCCATGTCGGCAATATCTAAACCGTTGGATGTCACCGAACGGATCCAATAGACAAAATTTCTCCCTTACGCATGGCGGGAACGAAAGTACTCGTGTCTAACAGAAAACGGCCACAAGCCAGCAGGTGCTACACAAACTTGACTCACACGTCATTTTGCCCTCTTTTGTAGCCAACAAAATTCCGCCACGTACCCCCAAAAACCTCTTTCCTTTCTACTTCCATTCAAAAACTTGCCATACCATTCACCTCATCCTTGTTCATCCTTAACATATACAAACTTCAGGAGACACAAAAATCCATCCTTTAGGAGAGAGAAAATCAGAGCAAAGAAGCCAACAACAATGGAGGTGTTGAACGGCGTCGTTTCAAAGTCCCTTTCTTGCAAATTCAATAATACCCACATAGGAACATCATCATCTGCAATTCCTTCAAAAACCCAATTATCTTTCTCAAATGTTTGTTTCCCGGGAAAGAATGGGAATGGAAAGATCGTCAATTCAAGGAATTTGGTTGTATATTGTGGGTATGAGAATAAAGGGCACTTGGAATACTACGGAGAAAGTAAGGGAATGGAAAAGGGAAAGGGAAAGGGAAAGAAAGGGTGGAATGGAGTTTCAACAAAGAAAAGAATGAAGCTGTTGAAAGGTTTGACCAAGGATTTGTCTACTTTTTCTGACTTGGGTTTCGGGTTGAGCTTTGATTGTAACGACACTAATAATCAGGGTTTGGTGCTTTCTAATGATTCCATGACTATCTCTGTAAGCCCACTTTCTCTCTCTTTTTTATTTTATTTTATTTTTGTTTCTTGATTTCATGTCTTATTTGTTGTTGATTAGCCTAGAGTGGGGGCGCCTCTTTGGTCTTAAAATTTTAAGGTTTTGGGGCGAGTTTTCGAAATCGAATGTGATACATGATAATTCACCTAATCAATTTTGATAACTGTGAAAGTTGGCTCATGTCTTAGTTTGATCTATTTGTAATTTTTATCAGCGCAATTAATCAAATTAATTCTGTTTTTGTGATCTCCTGCAGCAAGCAGCGGAGGTTTTGCTAGCTCAATTGAACCAACTTAGGGCAGAAGAAGAACAGCAGAAGAGAAAGGAGAAAGAGGAGAAGAAGAGATGCAAAAACGGGGACTGTGAGTCCTCCTCCTCCTCTGAGTCTAGTGACAGCGAATGCGATGAGGTGGTCGACATGAAGAGCTTAAGAGATAGCACTGTTGCTCAATCAGCTGAAACAAAGGGTACACGTGTGAGCAATGAGGCACGGTTATTAGCTTCGTCAACCTCACCACCCCTAGAGGGTTCCGTAAATGAGCATACGTCCCTTAATTCCGACCAAGACTGCTGCAATATGATCCTTGAAACCGCCTTGAACACAGATGCGGGCATTGCAGTACTTATCCCTGAAACACCGGAACTGAAACAATCCAATGGGGGCAGTGTTGGTATCTTGACGGGTGCAAAATCAGAGGGGAAGAGGATTGAGGTGTGTATGGGAGGAAAGTGTAAGAAATCGGGTGCACCTGCTTTGATAGAGGAGTTCCAAAAGGCGATAGGCAACGAGGGAGCTGTTGCTGGGTGCAAGTGTATGGGAAAATGTAAGAGCGGGCCTAATGTGAAGCTCTCCAATGGTGGCATTAGCGAAAACATGGGTGATGATTCTTTGAGGACTCCTAGCAACCCACTCTATATTGGTGTTGGTTTGGAAGATGTGTCGTTGATCGTGGCAAACTATTTCGGTGAGGAACTGAAGGACTTAGGCTTGTCTACTGCTGGTGCTACGTCGTAAGGAATCCACCTAATTTGTTGCGCTCATTTTAGTGTACATACTGAATTGCAGGAAGTCCTTCAAAAGATTCATCAATTTGAATTCTGAGAGGAATGTTTCAGAACTTGTTGAATATAATATGGAAGTCATTTCTTTGTTGATACGGAGCTGTGAACGTGAAAAGGAATGTTGATACTTCATTGCTATATTATGGTTGTTGTACCACTACGAACAAGTTTTGGATGAGACTACCGCTTTTACGGCAGATATTGGAAAGGCTCCATTCATGTGTATAATTCTCGTCTCATTTAGGATAGGTTTACTCAAAATTCTACACTAAAACGAGGTTGTCATTCTTTGGATGTTTGGAGAGATTAATTTGATGTCCAATTGTATAATCTCCACTCTCTTGTTAAAGAAACGAGATTGAATGTATGACATTTGTCCACGAAAGGCAAATTACTGCAGATTTGCAGGCTAACGATTTTCACATGGCGATGGCATGGAACCATAAATCAAGCTACCGAGTGGTCCTGGGAATGAAATTCTAAATAGACGAAAGGTCAGAAAGATGACAAGAACAGAAACCTAAGCCACCAACACACTAGTTAAAGCCACCATGTTCATACGCATCTGAGATTCTGTACAAACACAAAGAACAAAGACATACTATCTATATATTGTATGTCAATTCCTGGGGTATTTCGATCTTAACTCACCATCAGCATGGCCTGTGTTACTGCAACGTTTCAGGAAGCAGTCCAGTGTTTTCTGCTTTCCAGGGCTAAAACTTGCCTGGCTACCTGAAATTTCAGTGGCTTTTCGCTTCGTCGGGCTATAACTTGGTTGGCTGTCAGAAACTTCCATCGTATTCTCTTCTCCATCAAGAACCTAAGTTACAACAGTCACAAACCAGTTGAGCAACATCAAACAAAATAAACAATCATACGAATGAATATGAGAACTAGTAAAATGATAACCTGTCCCAAGTTCTCTAATTTACGATGAACAACATCCCTGCACAAAGAAAATAATAGAAAGAAAATTTCATAGCAGTCATCAACTTTATTTCATCACCTAAAACTAGTTCTTGAGTCGCATTATTTATACAGCCAGAAAGCATACCAGATGATGTCATCAACCGTGTCATTTGCTATAAGGTAATAAACATTGACAGAAGAGACCTAAAACAAAAACAGGTCAAGGTCACTTAGCTTTACACTTACATCAAGTGCATATACCAAAGTATTTTAAAACCTCATATGGTTCAAAGTTTACCTGACCAATTCTGTGAGCACGATCCTCTGCCTGTACCAGGTCACCAGGGGTCCAAGACAACTCTGCAAAGATGACTGTGCTTGCAGCAGTTAATGTTAAGCCCACACCTCCAGCTTTGATCGACAACTACAATAGAAACATTTCCAGCCCCGGGGCCACATGCGGAAAAAAGAAAAAAAGCATTTAAGAGAAAAGAACCCAGAATGAGCCTAATATGAAAGGATGTAGAAAAAACTGGAAAAATAACATGTATAATGGCCATACAACAGCAGCCTTAATAGCTTCTTTTTCCTGAAAATCTGTCACCAAAGCTTGTCTTGATGCCGCAGGGGTGCTGCCATCAATCCGGATGCAGCCAACTTTTTTCTTCTGAAAAATTATTTGAGGCTCCAAAGTCACAATATGCTATAATCGAAAACATAATGGTAATTTAATGAGGCTCACCTGAAGGAATTGGTGTATGGCTACAAGCATGGGTTGATGATGAGCAAATATTAGAAACTTACATCCAGCCTACAACATGCCAATTAAAAATAAATTAACTGTAAAATAAAAGAATAACTTAAGAGGTACAATCAAATTAGGAGAAAACTTTACAGAAATAATCATACAGCAAAATTTACAAATTCTTATCGATGACAACAACTTAATCCCAAAATGATTTGGGGGCGGCTAACATGAATCGTCATATGTAACCGTCTCATGTAGGTCATAAAAGTTAAAGATCATTGGGAATAAGTTTATAAAGTGTTGAAACACGTTTAACAAGAGTTTAAAAGCCATGATTAGAAGCTTATCTGTTAGTGGAAATGGAGGAAGGAAAACAGTATATAGCCAAAGGAGATGCATGATAGATTAGCATAGCTTGAATATCAGAGCTCAGAAATGGTTATTCTTCCAAAGGGTTGGATCAAATGAAGTCAATGAGTCCAAAGACGGTGAAAACAGTGGATTCAAGTTAATTTAGAACAGTCAAGTTAATTTAGGACAGTCAAGTTGATTTAGAACAGTGTAAAAACAAAAGCTACTAGATATTGAGATAAGTTGGACTCTAGCTGGTTTTAAGCCCATTAAAATGAAAATATGAATGGAAAGACAAAATCCCAGTTAGCATTGGACTTTTGTTTCCATCATATATATAGGCCTACGCATAATCGATCATATACTCATATCCAACATTTTTTTTTTTGAAATAGATCATATCCAACATTAAGTACGACTGTTCTTGTAAGAACCTTGTTTGTCTTACTAGTTAGCTTTATGTCTCGTATCCACAAGGAAGTCTTCCTACACTAGAAAATATTTTCGGATAACTCAATTAATTATGGTCTGAATGGGAGGCATGTCTGTATTTTCTTGGTTTAGGTAATACTCTTTATGACCAATCATTCTATCTACTAGTATTATGAAAACAAGCATCTGCAACATACCTCAATGACTGTACTCAGATACTCCATAACAGCCGGAATCTTAGCTTCTGCAGAATCGTTATAGATCTGCAGTACAGAATAAAAGAGAGGGACAACCACAAGTAGTTCTATGAGCTTGCCATATTGCTAGACGTACACACAAGCAAAAACATAGAGATCAAATGTACCTTATTAATGAGGCTCTTTTCAGAAAACTTAAGAGACTCTTGCTCCTCCTTTGACTTGCTAGCCTTAATCCTGTCTTTCAGCACACCTAACTAAGAAAATAAAAACCCGTGAATTTCTGCTCTTGGTTACTAAGACTTTTAATCGCCGATAGACGCTTGGACACAGCATAGTAGCATATACTCCACATGATAAGAAGTAAAGGTTTAGCCAGGAAGAATAAAACATCTCCAGAAGAAAACGAGAACATGTAACAACAAGGCCTCAGAGCTCATTATTTACGATACGTCGAAGTTTTGCTGTTTTGTCTCTTTATTAAATTTCCTGTGTAAAAGGGCTTCCATAAACATCAGATTAAAAAATGAGAGGAATTGGTTATGAAAGATTGTTATTGCAGTGATCAATCACACGTGGAAGGAGAAGGAGGGCTGTAATTTGTAACTTCGAGATGATAGTATACTTTATGAAAGAAAAGTGAAACATGCAATGATGTGTTTCACTTTAATTTCTTTTATTTTTTTCCTTTTTTGCATGATGATGAGAGTATACTTAAAAGGAACTTCAATCACTTGTAATTCTCACTTCCATAATCCCATGTACCGCATACGATACAAACTCCAATTTACAGATGAATTTTTTTTTTTTTTTTTGAAAAGAACCCCAATTACCATCCCCATTTACCAAAGTACTCCTAGTTTCAATTCCCAAAAGATCTGAAATGAACTCATTGTTCAGCAACTTAGAACATAAAAGGTGACTCAACGAAAGAAAAGAGCAGCATGTAAGGAAAGAGTGCAAACAGATGGTGTTGAAAACTCTTTGAATACCTTGTTAAAATCAAATAGGTTGATTTTGAAAGGGCATGCATTCAGTTGTGTAAAGGCATGTTCTAAATGCATGAAAGGAGAGTTCTGGTAGATGCACTCCTAAAAGGTTCGAGACCTAGTTTAGTCCTATAAATAAGGACCTTGAATTGTGTTGAGTTAGAGTAGTAGCCACAAAAGAGCAGTGTTGTGTGAGGTTTATTCCATCTAAGTTTCTTTCAGTGAGAGGGTGTACTCGGGTTCTTAGGTCGGTCTTTGGGTAAAATTAATTTTGTAGTGGAGTTGTATTGTGGAGGCTTATGCCGAACCGCTCTAAAATCATTCTCTTGCATTTTCCTCTATTATGTGTGTGTGCGCGCACTGATTTCCCAGCAGAAAGAAAGGTAGACACATGAGGTAGTTGTAAGAACTCACTCATTTTATGTGTTTGGAACGTATTGTGAGATAAACTACTCAGTAAAGCCGATTATTTTAATTATCTTCATAATTAGGGACTGCAGAACTAAGCACATGAAGAATTGGACTGACCTTACAATACAAGAACAGAAGTTACCTCAAGAAACAGTGCTTTTATTTGCCTAAGGTCCTTCTCTGCTAGATCCAAAAACACCTGAAATCAACAATGAATTTATTAAATGAGTAATTGGAGCAAATGCCAACCATCAGAGGAGACCACCAAAATGGACTATATAGCACGATGTTTTCATATTCAGAATAATGAGGTTGAAGCATGAATTATCCATCTCCCTATTTTATCTACTTCTGCTTTCATTTCCTATCTTTCTCTTTCTTAAGTCCAGTGTTACACTCTGAAAACTCATATCATCGAACTAGTAATTTGGCACAGCGCAAATTACCGGCTAAATGTTTCACTTTCTAAGTTCTATAAATCATATAAGCAATGGCCAAAGGTCAAAAAGCAAAAGGATTGGCTTTTTCCACGAAATATTCTTAAAGGATATTTTAACCACACTGAAGAAGTAGTCCACATATTCCAAAGAACCATTAGAAGCAAACATGGCACAGAGACTCAAGACTGCTGCAGCAGTACCTGTTGCCTACGTTTTACAGGGAGCTCGGAAAGAACTTCTTTCTTAAGTCTGCGTATCATCAGTGTTGCTTTCATTAGATTGTGCAATTCTTCATGGTTACTCGCTCCTTGGTATTGTCCAAAAACACCCTAGAAAGTAAAAGGCTGATGAAGTGGCTCATCAATAACAGAGGAAACAATTAAGGATGCTAAAACAAAAAAGACTGGTGACAAATAAGATTACTCACACCCCTACAGTATCGACTGCCATATTCATGTACATTCTTGTACACATCAGGATACAGGGCTTCTAACTGCACATAAAACAAACAATGGCAGAACACATGGATGAACTAACAGTAAAACACAAGTCAGTAGCATACGAAGTTACCTGTTTGAATAGCTCAATAGGCCTTGATAGAGCAGGAGTGCCGCTAAGAAGGATTACATGCTGGGCTTTCTGAAAATGTATACAGCAAATTTCACAAACTAAAAACAAAGAACAAAGAATTGAACAAGCGAAAGATGCAGGCAGCACTTCCTTCACTTGGATGTGCACGGAATTTGAGGATAAAGGGAGAGAGAGAGAGAGAGAGGACCCCTAGAATAGGTAGTGCGGCGACTGTCCTCTTTGCTTGAGCATTCTTTAAATAATGTGATTCATCCGCAATGACAACCTGCACAGGCAAAGTAATTTCCATGAGTTCTTAGTTCCCCGACAAATACAGCTACTTCTCCAAACTCTATCACCAATTCAGATCACATATTTGCAGAATTGTTAAGGAAAACACAGAACAAGTTATATACCAGCCTGAGCCTCAATCACAGATATTGCGAGGATCAGAGACACCCATTCATAATTTCACAATGATTTCTTTAAGAGAGTGTTTCGATAGAAGAATTTGATTCTCAAATCCAAATTTGACTCAAATCACATGTTTGGGAACTCAAGAATTTGGATTTGCGTCAAATTGTTTGGAATTTGTTTCAAATCCAATTAAGCCAAAAACAAATGACACCTCAAGAGTCAAGAGGTGTCATTTTGAAATCCCACCCTCCCCAAACATCTGATTTATATTTGAATTTCACATTCTCAAATGATGAAATGGAAATGATTACAAATTTTCAAATTGTTGTTTCCAAACGTTACCTAATGGCAAACTGAAAAGTATTGTGATTAAATAATTGGCAACGGCAATTTCTCATATTCAAAAAAATGAAAGAGAATAAGAGATACCTAAAGTAAACGTAATTATCATATATATCAGTTTATGTTCTTGGTGAGTAAAATTCAGCACTAGGTGGATCAAGAATCCCACAACAGTTTCAAAGTCAACATCTTTGACTTAATCTCCACTTAAATGCATGGATTGCTGGCAAAGATCAGACATACAATATACTGCTGCAAATTTCATTTGTTGAGCTCTTCATTTTGGATAGTGTTTTTTTATGTTTATTACCTAATCTAACACTATATATTTAAACTTGAAACCAAGTCTTTCATAGGACACTTGGCACCTATTAATTGGATAGCAAAATGAAATTAAAAATTATGGTAATTATTAGGTAATTCATGGAAAACATTATAATTTATGATCACAAGTTGACTAATTATGGAAAAGCTAATTTATGGTAATAAACTGAAATATAATGTGAAATAACGGGCGATGGGATAGTGAAATGAGAATGAAATAGTATAATGGGTGATGGGATAGTGGAATGAAAATGAAATAATATAACACGGGTGACGTAAAACTGGAAAGGAAATAAAACTGTGATGAGTAAGTAGAAATAAATGATACTATAATATGACGGATGACAAAAGTCGAAAGAAAATAATGTAAAATATTATAACAGAAATAAACCTACGTTTTTTATAAAACAAGTATAAACAATATGAATAGGTAGCCCGGGCGCAAACCCGGCGTGCAAACTAGTTTCTTCTACTAAAGTCAGACACCAAACTCTTTGCTAGCAGATCTATTGGGAAGAGAAAGAATTTGTTCTTTAGCTTGGGAGTAACCAAACCTTATGCCTGGAGCCTTGAACAAGACACTTAGGATGAAACATCCAACCTTGGTGAGTGGTGGATCAAAAATCCCACAACATTTTCAAAGTCAACATCTTTGACTTGAATCTCCGCTCAAATGCAAGGATTGTTGGCAAAGATCAGACATACAATATACTGTTGCAAATTTCATTTGTTGAGCTCTTCATTTTGAATAGCTTCATTCATGTTTATTATTTCTTCTACTAAAATTCGTCAGTCCCCAAGCTTCTTTCCTTATAGACTATAGGGAAGGTTTAGCTGAGAAGAGAAAGGATTTCTTCTTTAGCTTGGGTCTAAGCAAACCTTATGCCTGGAGCGTTGAACAAGACACTTATTTACGATGAAACATCCAACCTTCAAAACAGCTATGGGAGCTTAATACTAATGATGTGCATGTCTGAAGTACCTGGTCAAAGCTTATCACTTGAGGGAGTTGAAGCATTATGGCATCAACTCTGTGGTCAAAAGCCTGCCACTAGTAATCCAAAAGTGATGTTTATGTGTTAAGACATACATGAATGAGTGAGCTACCCATATCTGCAGAATGCAGGCTCGTATCAGTCGAACACGTTTTGGCTGCATTCTGCAGATATGGTCGTTAGTTTCAGATTATGAGCTAAGAATAAGATTTTGGGAAGACCACAGGAGTGGTGAGGACTTTTTTGCCACTTTGCTTTCTGACACATATAACTCTTGGGAACCCCATTTGCGAAGGCCTGTTCAAGATTGGGTTTGGAAGAACTTCTTCCTTTGATTTTTGTTCTGGATATGGTGCACTTGGATGAGGGTGATTAGAAGTGATATGAGCTTCCTAGGGCTTGAAGAGAGTATGGTGTTGAATAGGGCGATGTGGAGAGACTCTATACATTAGGAGGACTTAATCTGACTCCTTTGTTTTCTTTGTTTGGTTTCCCTAACTCTTTTGCCAAAACTTTTTACCTTGTGTTCCAAGTTCATTTTTTTTAAACCTTTTTAATTTATTTTGACGACTTTATAAAACTTCCTTTGAAAGTGTTTAAATACTCCGAAAAGGTCTACAACGTTTTGAAATTTCATGGCGTACACAAGACGGTTACTAGACGACGATTCATGTTAACTGACCCCAAATCATTTTGGGAATAAGGCTTGGTTGTTGTTGTTGTTTGTTGTATATGGTGCACTTGAATGCTGCTGAAGATGAAAAGGTATCGGAGATTCTTAAGGTCACTTCAATAGCAAGTCCTTCATCTCCCATATGAGGACAAATCCCTATTAAAAGGTTCAGTAATGAATGCTATTTGGGAAACAAAGGTCCTCTTAAGGCCGCGTATTTAGCTGGACTAATGTTATTTCCATTTCCAATGGAGCCAAAAACTACTTATTCTTTGGTTTTAGGGATACAATGGAATAAAGCAAAATGGCTCATAAAACTATGTGTGCTTCTTATTTTGTGAAGTAGGAGTCAGTCGCTGCGATTCTCGAAGCAATTTTCATTTTGGGTGGGCAGCCTCTCTATGTTTCAATAGGGGTAAGGCTTGCGTGCATCCGACCCCCCCTTACCCCGCCTTATGGCGGGAGCCGTTAAAGCATTGGGATTAAAGATGTTGTTTGTAATGTTCTTACAAAAGATATAATCACGAGGTTTTGAAGCTTCATGCATTTGCAAATGCATCATGGCACTTAGAAAGACTAATCCAATGACATAATTGAATGAAGACGACTTAACATGAACGCCTCTCTGGGCAAGTGTGTTTTAGGTTGGCAATTATTTTTACACTATGAGTTTGTTGAATACTTGGGGAGACTCTCTTTGGTGTGAGAGGAGAGGATTGACTATCCCTTTAAGGGGTAGTGGAGCACTAGCAAACCTGCAACGTTGGACTATGGAATAAAAAGGAACATAATAACGTTCTTCAAAAGCGTGCCATGGCAGTCTTTTGGTGCCTTTCGCTTGGAAAGGAACACTCAAATTTTTCGAGGAGTTCTCACCCTTTTGACTACCTTTGTGGACAGTCTTTACTTGGTGTCCTTAAAGGCTATGGCTGCTGGGTCTTGCAAGGAATTTCCTACCACGATTTTGGAACATAATTGAGGGAGTCTGTATTCTTTAGAGGATCACTTATCCTCCTCTCATGTATTACCGTTATAAACATTAACACACTAATTTCTTATTTGTAAAACAACTCATGACTCATGGGGTATTGCAGGACTATCGACCAGGTGAGCCACTTAGCCTGGTAGATAAAATTCTCTGGTACATGTGGCAGGAAAGAGAGGAAGTTGCTTTCGGGAAGTGCAGTTTTGGCAGTATCCTGGTGTAATTCGGTTGAACGGCAAATATTTTGGGATAGTAGTCAATCAAGGGATTATGCTTGAAGGAGGTTTGTGTTTTCAGATAGGAGTCTTCCTCAATGCTCATACCTTTGGTTAATGATCCGAGTTTGTCCTGGTAAAAGCTGGTTAGATATAAGATTTGTAGGAATCTGGGAGGTCTCAAGTGAATTCTTGGCAGACACATTGGCTCAGGCTTTGCAAATTAGTTTCACACATTGGATCCGAGTTTACAGTGACCGAAGTCTTAGAGATAGTGCAATAAGGGGCTGTTTGGTTTGAGAGGGGGAAAGGAAAAGAGAATGAGAAAGGGAAACAAGGGGGAAGAAATCAAAACCCTTCTAATTCCCTGATGTGTTTGGTTGGCAAAATATTAATCAAACCCTCCTCCCCCTTTTCCAAGACCACAACACCTTCTCCTCCTCTTCAAGGCTTTCATCTCTACTCCATGGCTATCATGCATCTTACACCTCCATAACAGCCTTCCCTCTCAACAGCAACTCATCGTCCGTTGGCTACAGGCACACCGTTGCACTCGGTAGGTGCCTAGTCTTGATCGTTTTGTGGTCGAACTTGATGAAAGCCTCAGATCTGGAGCTTTATTGGCCAAATTCCACCACAAAACTGTTGATACTAGTTAAAAAGCATTGAAGATTTAGGCGAATTCTGGTTAGTTTACATATCATATTCTCTCTCTCGCCCCTCTTCTTATCCAATGACGTGTGGTGTGGTCGTATTGAGGGTGTTGAGCAACTGATAAAGAGGGTTGTATAGGGTGTTGGTGGTTTCGGCTTTCGAGGGTGGTGCAACTGTCACACGGGTTGGTGAATTTCCAATGGGGCGATGGAGGGTTCTATTAGGCCGGATTATTGGTAACAGTGGAAGTTTAGTGGTGGTGGAGGGCTGTGTTGGGGGTGGTTGACGTGGTGGGTAGTGGTGGCCGAGGGTTGTCGTGGGTGGTTATGGATGGAAGAACAATGTAGTGGTAATGGAGGTTGTTTTGTGGGTGAGAGATGAAACCCGAAACTGGGTATTCCTCAAAACCGAAAGGGAGGTAGAAAATGAAGGTTAGAGGATTTAGGGGAACTGAAACATGAGAAGTGGGGAAAGGGAATGGTAAAAAATTTCAACCAAACACCCACAAAGGGAATAGGGGCCCAAGATTCCCTTTCCCTGAATTGAAATCTTTGAAAAAAATGGCCCCTAAGACTGTTTTAGAGAGCCATTAGAGGCTCCCTTTTCCGATTGTTACGATATTTGTGTGTTGAGCAACATTATTGAGCTGAGTTTTACACTATATACGACATTAACGGAGCTTCTTCCATAATTTACCATGTTTTACCCTTAGAGTGGACAAATGAAGATAACCCTCCCTTTGTCGTTTTACATTGACCAGAAATCAGTTTTTGTCTTCAAAACTACTATAGAAAAGGAGCCAAGAAAAGACAACATACCAAGCCAAACATATAGCCACATACCTATAGTAGCAGACTCGGAAATGTAAGATGAACTGCAGATAATACAACGACGCAAGCGGCAACCAGTGGCAACTAATTTTTACAAGTTATTACCACTCTGATAAACAATAAGGTCAGAAAGTATTGAGTTAACAAGAATAGGCCATATCTCTATCCTTCTTTTATTTTTGGGGGTGGGGGGGAGGGTGTGGTGTACGATGAAATTAAGTGGTAACGAGTCATTTCAATGCACGCTAAAAGTTCAGTCATGAAAGTGAATATGTTACCTTAAATTCTGATGTCTTAAGAGTCCCCTGTAGTTTAGTTACAGCATCATAGGAAATGATATTGAAGACCCCATCAAGACGAACAGCCCCTTTGGTTGATGATACCACGGAAAACCCAGCTCTATTTGATCCACCCCACTGTGATAATACCACCTGCAAATTATACAAATAAGAGAGTAAAAAACGCAACTTACCTCCATACTTAAACAAGGACATATTATGTAGAAACAAAAGAATGATATACTAAATCAATAAAGACTTTGCACTCAAAAAGAAAGCAGCAGGTCTTGTGGGAGACCGTCTCTCAATAATTTATTGAGATACCAACCATATTATTTACATCGTGACCCCGATTATATAATTAATGACCATTATATTACTTTTGGTAATCGTTTTAGTTAGGGACATTGACGCTTAACCGAAAATTTGCAAAGAAGTTACTTTAAATAGCTAATTTTATATGATGGGATCCTCCAAAATCATAGATAATGTGATTTATAATAGTAAATTAATACGATCACTAAAAGTGTTATCATGGTTACAAGCAATGTAAAAATAGTCACTTTGTAACACAGTATAATGGTCTCTCAATAAATTATTAAGAAACCGCCTTTTATGAGACTTTGTCAAAAGAAAGAGAGTGAGACATGTATGTTACTGGCACCGATTTCTAACACTAAACAAAAAAAATTCACAAGTTTATGCTGTTGTTGAACACCTGAAAAACAAATCCAAGTTACATTCAACAACACAATCACCTATCTGGAGAGTATGCATGAAGCTGAGTTGGGCAATCTACAATATAATAACAATTAAAGATGAAATCTCTCACTACCTTCCTTTTTTTTCTATTTTAAGAAACATAGAAAGCTTCAAAATAAAATTTGTGAAAGTGCAATACATTGAAGTTGCCTAAATTAAGAAGCAAGAGAGCTTGAAGGTAGCCTGACAATTATAAGATAAATACAAACAAACAACATCTTTACCCCAACGCCTTAAAGGCTCCCACCATAAGGCGAGGTCGGATGCACGCAAGCCTTACCCCTATTGAAACATAGAGAGGATGCGCACGGAGATTATAAGATCAATAATATAGCAATAATAAGGAGGCATACATACAACAATATCCGACGGAGGAATCTTTAGCCATTCTTGAATCATCTGTCACATACGGAGAAAAACACAAGGTTACGCTAAAACAATAGGAGCTCAGATCGTGCACATACCCGGATAGTCCATTTAGACGATAAATACAGTTAGTAACTCACAGTAGCCCAATGCAAACGCAGAGAAGAAGGCGTAAGAACCAAAACTGGCCAAGCTTCCCTAACACATGAGGTTACGGCAATCGCCTGCTCAAATAAGATGATAATCACCTGAATTAATCAAACACTCGTAAAAAGTATGACAGCTGGAACCATTGGTAGTGCAAACTAAGAGCTGCATTGGAACCACCCAGAAATATGACCCCCCCCCCCAAATAATTCCATTACACACAATTGAGCAGTAAAGACACAACAAATCAAAATTCACCTGTTAATACCTTCAAAGCTTAGGTAAGTACAAATCTGAGTATTAAACAATGACTTGGTTGAACGATCAGATGCATATATGAATACAGACATGCATGCAATACGTTTACATTGAGACCCCAATATCCCTACTTATGACCCCGCAGCCTGGTGGCCTGTTCTTTATAGCCCCCACAGATGATTTAAGGTCATTGAGATTGTAACCAATCACAATCCATCCAGCCACAAAAGAAATTGTGACTTCCACTCCACTCAAGAAAGGAAACAAAAAATTAGAGAAAAGATGAAATAGATTAAATAGCAGATTTTTGATTCACTATTATTTGTTTGGCCAACAAAGCCCATATAAATATTAAACTGCGAAAGACAAGAATCATGCGCTGAAGATTCTAGGTGGGCGCCTCTCACTTTCATTGAGCTGAGGGCATATTAATAATTAATACATAATTAATCATGTCTCTCCATCCCACCCTATCCAACTTCATACTCTCTTCAAGCCCCAAGTCATTTTGGGTGTTCCTTGACTCCTGGCGATGTTATCACTTCCCCATGCTTCAATTCTCCTAACTGGCGCGTCTATTGACCTCCTCCTCACATGGCCATACCATCTTAGTCAGTTCTCCATCATCTTGTCCCCAATGGATGCAACCTCTACTTTCTCCCTAATCACTAATCATACGGGATGATGTCTACGGATAGATTGACCCACTAGAAGTTGATTTTCAGGGTTTTTTTTAGCTCCAAGGCCTCTTCTAGATACTAGAAAGGGACTGAAACCCTCTTGTCAAAATGAAAATTTGTTATTGTTCAAGATATTATAAACACAGTTAACCATTCTTTAATGCAAGCGACAAGCTATCTGAACTGTGAACACAAGAATAAATAGACATTGCTCGATACTCCAATTCATCAGCCTACAAAAAGATAATTTCAACCTCCAGTAAATTACCTGCAAAGTCTTACCCAAACCCATTTCATCAGCTACAAGGGCACGCCCTCCATGCTGCAACACAAACCTAATAATGGAGACAATAATTACAGATATAACTCCTTGCCATAACAATAGTTTAAATGAAAGCAAAACACGGAATCACAATAGAAAGCCCTTTTAAGACATAGGAGGAGAACTTACACAAACATCTTCAGCCTTTGGGAAAAAACAAAAAGCTTTTTTAAGTTTGTGTAAGTAGGAATACCTGACACCATCCCGCTGGAATGCTAGAAGTTTTGATTCGATATAACTTGGAATCCTGTCATATTGATCTTCAAGATACTAAATTCAGTATATACTACATATGCATTCAGAAAAGCAGCAATGGATGGTAATGAACATAGCAATGAACATTAAATTTGCTTAAGTGTACATGTAAGGAGAAACAACAAAGGATCTAAAGTAGCATGGTTCAGTTTGTAGGATCCGCTCATCCGCAGTAAGCATTTGAACTTTGAAAGAGGGTTTTGCTTCAGTTTGGGATAAGATAACGGGTAGTTTAAGGGGATATTGATTATTTTCCTCTAAATGAATTGGAAACATCATAATATCTAAGCTGAAAGAACTTCTAGTCCTCTTAGTTTTTAAACTCTTTTTTTTTTTTTTATGAAATCTGTTAACATTTAATAGAAACAAAAACAGCTAAAAGAAAGAAAGAAACAACCGAACCCTTGATAGACCATGCAATAAAGTATACGCAACAATTCTCTATATGAAGAGAGAGGGAGACAGAGAGATCATCTTGATAAGGTCCCAAGATGGTACAAACAAGTTCTCACGTCTAACAGTCATCTATAGACTATGGCATAACAGCCAGACCACCATCACACATATTCACATACACACAAAAATTTAGGATTGTGATCACAAGAAGCACTTAAAAGTTAAAACATTTCATTTCAGGAGGTCTTCTTAGATTTCCCTTTTGCCACTCACAACTCCATCATTCTGCGATCCTTCAAGTGAAATACTTTATTCATAATTACAATATTCATTATTAACACGTCTTTAGAGCAAGTGAAAGGGAGAACACTTTCATCTTTCAAAGCAATGTCACAAATCAAATAATTTTGACTGTTACTCGGAGCTGTATTTCCGATTAGAACCGAGT
Organism: Spergularia bocconei; assembly: GCA_963457585.1. Taxonomy (NCBI): domain Eukaryota; kingdom Viridiplantae; phylum Streptophyta; class Magnoliopsida; order Caryophyllales; family Caryophyllaceae; genus Spergularia; species Spergularia bocconei. Next base: position 12,385,229 of record OY734956.1, read on the forward strand.
ACTTTGCGTAAATGTCCAAGGAGGTTTTGGCGCACTCAAAGAGCGACGATTACGTTAAATAGTATAATTGTTGAAGGGTCGGATTTCTTTCGATATTTGGGATCGATTCTTCAAAATGATAAGAGAATTAGATGGAGATGTTGCACATAGGATCAGATTAGGTTGATTGAAATGGAAGAATGCCACAGGGTTTCTATGTGATCCAGGCATGCCCCATAACTTGAAGGGAAGTTGCACCACACGGCAATAAAGCCAACACTGTTATATGGCACCGAATGTTGTGCTATGAAACACTGTCACATTTATAAGATGAGTGTAGCGGAGATGCGCATGCTACGATGGATGTGTTATCATACAAGAAAGGATTGGTTAGGAAATGAAGTGATTACAGAGAAAGTAGGGGTTGCACCCATTGGGGTCAAGATGATGGAGAACCATCTGAGATGGCATGCCCATATGAGGAGGCCGACAGACACACCAATTAGAAGCAATGAAGCGTGGGGAAGTGGTAACACCGTCAGGGGTCAGGGAAGACCCAAAATGATATCTTGGGACTTGAAGAGAATATGGTGTTGGATAGGGCGGGGTGGAGAGACGGAATTCTTGTGGCAGTTATATTTCTTTCTTTGTTTGTTTCGCAAACAGTTTGCTAATGATTTTTCTTTTTTTCGTCTTTTCTTCTTAACATTTGTAAAGCCATTCATACATTTTTACTTGTTTTACAACTATTTATTTTTTTCAATTTACAGTTAGTTTCTTTTGTTTGTTTAAAAAAAAATAAAGCTTGCTAAACGTCTTTTAACTACATTTATATAAACCCATGATCTTTAAATTTTATGGCCCGCACATGATGGTTGCTCATGGCGATTCATGTTAGCCGACCCCAAATCATTTTGGGAATAAGGCATGTTGTTTGTTGGGCAGAGTGAAGAGATGTATTATAAAAATTCTTAAAACCTGATGATCAGGCCACGTTAGATAAACTACCATACTCTTATCTAATGTCGATGATTTAGTTTGTGGTAGTCTCCTCATGTTTAGGGTGTGGTTTTTTTTTTCTCATTTATTTGATTCTTACATTTTCACCCAACAAATAAAAAAAAAGTACATGTGGCGATAATTGCAAGAACAATAATAACAGAGATAAAATGCATATCACAAATGGAACCATGGCTATTCATATTCACCTCGGAGGTCTGGAGCAGCTGTAGCCGCAGCTATAGCTCGCCGAACCAGGGGATCCAAATTTTCCACCTAGACATTACAACAAAAGGAAAATTTTATAATTTACTGAATCCTGGATTACCTCTCTACAAGCATTTGCATGACAAAAAAAGCTGCAGATACTTCTAAGCATCCTACAAAAACATCAGCCAACGGGGAAGACATATTTCACCTCAATTTTGGGCCCCCAAGTTTCCTTGAGAAGCTGTTCAGCAGATGACATAGAAGCCAGCGGGAACATCCATAGCCTGCCAGTCCAGTACCATATTACAAAGCTAAGCAGCAGCTAGTTCAGTGGCAACAAAAGCAAGTATACAAAAATAACAGTGAACCTTTCTTTTGCATTCCAGGTAGCCTTAGGGATCTTCTTGATAGTATTGACAACAGCCTGTATGAACAGAGAGCACTGCTACTATCAGAAATGATCACATTAAAATCTCAAGCAGAAAGCATGCACAAGGAATGAAAGAATACCTGATCATAAGGAAATCTGGCAGCTATGTTTCCGCTGGCATGAAGAAAGAACTTCAGAGTCAGCTTTGGGACCTCCTTGGATGAACCATCTATGCAAACATAGAAAATGAACAGTTAGAGCAGTTTAGGGCATTAAAGTGCTACAAAATATATGCATCATCTGTTTGAAAGCACTCAGTGCCGTCTTTTTCTAAAAGGGGAAAAAAGACTATGGATTCTACATCTGATGACATTGACGTTCGACTAAATCTTAAGAAAATAGAAAAGGATATATACATTGACTCACCTACTACTCTTGGCATGACGGGTGATGGCAAGACTCTGGACTCTAAAGGAGTATCCACCTGGAGGTAAAGACTCGTCAACAAAGACAAATAATTTGAGACAAATAGAATAGCAGGCACTAAAGATAGTTGCGAACTGGTGGAGCTTTCACATATGAGATTTGCAGGGTGAGGAACAATAGAGCTGTGCTCGTTACTCTTTCTCTTGACCTCCTTCCAAAGTGTCTTCCACATCGCATAGGCTAGGCAAGGAGAGCACTCGGTGTGCCCTGATTAACTAGCGAGTTTTTACAAATGAAGTTTAAGGGGAAATGAAGCAGCAAAGAGAGAATGATACTTTCTGAATACCCCAGACTAGACATGTTATGGTGTGTTTGGATAGGTAGAGAAGATTAGTGGTAAGTCTGGGATAGATCGTAAATTTCAAGCTCGTAAAGTACAGTGCATTGAAGGCTATATCGATTTAGTGCCGTAATATTCCAAAGATGCTGAACAGGAATACTCCTTGTACAAAGATCCTTCCCAAAAAAAAAAAAAAGGAATATGAAAACTTATAACTAATAATACTACAATACTCCAATAGGGGACAAGAACCAAACACGTGCTACCACGTATGTACTCCCTATTAACTTGATTGTTGTCCTCAAACGTGATATCTCTAAGATAGAACCTCAAAAGAATCTCGCCACTCCAAATACAACTTCTCTCACGCAATTGGGTTCCCACAACACACGCTCAGGTCAATGTTCATAGGGTAGCATCCTCAAACACTAAGCACATTCTAAGTAAAACCACAATGCTACAAAAGTCCAGCATAATGACATAACAACCCACTCATCTTAAATACTACTGCTTTTAAAAGTCCATACTTTTTATGAACATTGGTTAAGGTTTAGCATTACTTTGATGATGGCTTCCGTTTTCTGACCAAGACACATCTTAGTATAAATTTTGTTTATTGCACAAAAGCCTCTAACTAAGAAAAGTCGCTTACTAGTATAGTCTATAGCTGACCGTTTTAATCATCTAAATGCACTAGAGGTGAACTCGGATGTCCCAAAGACTACATGGCAACACCCCAATTACCCAATGATGAAAAGGGCAACTATGGTATTACTCGATTTTCTTGGACTTAGCTAACATGAAGAAACAGGTGTGGGGATATGGTGATTCGAACCCAAGACAACCCCCGGGCTGGTTACTTTCCTAACCATTAGGCCAACCTTAATCCTCTCCTTTGTGGTATGTACATTATCCAAATCAATCCCGAACACAAACCTTAACACATCAAAGGCATCCTAATATTTCTTTGAAGCACTAGAGCATTTGCCACAACCAAGTACAAAGAAGTTCACTACTACCTCAATTTCTTGCATCAGTTAGACCAAATCTAAAGACAGGGAATTTCTGCAGGGCAAACCTCAAACCATTACAGAATAAGTCACCCTGACATTCATCATTTCTTGTACGGGTTACAACCTTTTCCTGTCCGAAAAAACTCTACCACCTCAATTCCACCCCCAAACACCCCATTTGTATCGTATCATACACACTTCTTCCAATAATAATGCAGGTCACAAACCCATAATCAATTTTAATTTGCCATACTAAAAGAATCAAGATATACCACGAATTCAGCAAATTAACTAAAAAAAAAAATAAAGAAAGAAAGATTATCATTCAATCAACATAACAAGAAACAAAAAGAATGAAAGTAAAACCAAAGAATGAGAGAGAAAAACACCTGACGAAGAGTAGAGTGATGATTAGAATGATGTTGGTGGTGCGAAACTGGGAGAGAAGGGCATAATGTTGCGGAAGAAGAAGAGCAAGAAGTTGCAGAATAAGAGGAATTGCGCTGAGAAATTTGACGGAGAGCGTCTTGTTCAAGAGAATCAAGTTCCTCCGCACTCAATTGCAACACCCATTCATCGTCCTCTAACGCCATCTCTCTCTCCTGTGCTACTTTTGAAGATGAACAAAGAAGTTTTGAGCTCTGTTTGAACTTCTGTTACGAGTACCTCTTTCACAATTTTGTGTTTTTCAACAAATTCTCCAAGACTGAACTTTTTTTTTTTTTTTTTGACGGGTACCAAGACTGAACTTTTTCAGGTTTCAACGCGTAAAAATGAAAGTGTCTACGAGCGCTGAACCAAGGTCGGTCAGTTACGGGTTGGGTTAGTTTCGGTGGGAGCGCTTCGGATTGAGTCGTGTTTGATACGCCTTTGAGTCAACTTTTTTGATGGAAAAACGAGAGCAATATATTACGTCATAGCAGCTATAAAATCCGCAGCTGCAATATCAATTACATCACTCGGGCCGCTATCGACCCAGACTCGGGTCGAATACTCCACAGGACCAAAATGGGCTGCGGAATGCGCTGCCTTATTCCCTATCCTACGAATCGGGTCTATTTCGGAGTTGGATCTAGTTTTCTCACACCGTCACTCAATTACTTCATTTGACTTATTTAAGAAAAAAAACATTAAAAAAAAACCAAAAACTAACCCAAATCTCCTTTAATTTTCTCTCTCCTCTCCCCACCTTACACAGCCACCAACGCACCACCGCAACGGCGCATCCACCACCCCTCTAGACACTTCCACCATCAATTGGGGCGGGCTGATCCGGCGAATCTATCACGGCAGGTTTGCCCCCGCGCCACCGCCTCTCTCGCCACACACGACCTTTTTCTCTCATTTTCTCTCTCCTCTCTCAATCCCTTCACGAGCCCTTTATCCGTCGACGACGACGCCCAGAAACTCTCCCCCGCCGCCCATGCGCCCTCCCTCGCACCTTATCGTATGCCATTTTAGTCGATATTGTTGTTTGTTTAAGAGGAGAGAACAACGAAGAAAGAGATGGTGGAAACGAGGGGGACTAAAAGAGGCGTCGTATAAGGGGGTCGGGGAAGGTTTCGCCGGCGTCATCTACACATTTTTGTGGTGGTGGTGAGTGCTAGTGGTGAGGCGGTGGCGCAGGGCCGCGTGAGTCGGGTGGGGTGGAGGGGTGGGAGAAGAGAGAAGATTGAGGTTTTTTTTTAAAATTATGTTATTATTGGTCAATTTGTTAAAAAAAATTAAATTCATCAAAATGGTTAACGGTGTTAGAGTCCGTTAGACGGCCGTTAGCGAAAATCTGGAAAAAACACGATTTTGCAAACCTCAGGGGTATATTAGAGAGCTCGGTAACCTGAGGGGTATACCTGAAAATTTCTGGAAACTCAGGGGTTTATTGGAAAATTTCTCATGATTCTACGGTGATTGTCAGTTTTTGACAATTAGGATAAGATTTAACCATGGTTTATAATTTAATAATAATATAAAATATTACGTAATCTTTTGAAAATAATTAGTTAGATTTCTTAAACGATATGTCAACAATTACAAATGCATATCCTTAAAAAAAATACAATTTCACTATCTGACACCTTCAAGATTCTCAGACTTTTCACTTCCTCCAAAAATCATGGTTCTCTCCTGTCTCCACCACCACCACCACCTCCTCCGATGATTTTATGGTGATTGTCAGTTTTTGACAATTAGATTAAAATTTAACTATGATTAATATTTAAATTTGAAAATAGTACATAATCTTTTGAAAATATTTATTTAGATTTATTAAAATATATATCAACAATGACAAATGTCTCTACCTTAGAAAAATAAAAATAATTTAACACCTCATCTCAATTCTAGACCAATGCCGGATCTACGCCTAGAGGTGGGTCTAATAGAAAATTGAAAAAATAAATAAAGGGAAATTATCCAATATACCCCTGAGGTTCCCGAATTTTTCGGGTATACCCCTCAGGTTACCGAGCTATCCAATATACCCCTGAGGTTTGCAAAATGCGGTTTTTTTGTGTTTTTCACTAACGGACACTAACACCGTTAACGATTTTTATGAAATTTGAATTTTTTTTTTAAATTGACCAATAATAACACAAATTAAAAAAAAAAACACAATTTTCTCTCACCTCCCACTCCAACCCCAACCCAACCCACGGAGCCGCCGCCTCACCACCGCCACCCTGCACCGACCACCACCTGGGCCACCGCCACCACCACCACCATATGCGCCCCCCTCCCGCGACCACACTCCGGCCACCCATTACCCCGATCACCCACCCCTCCATAAGCCACGGCCCTTTCTCTTCAAACACACTCTCCCTCACATCTTCAATTAGATTCAATTTGATCTTCAATTGGTGCAATTTATATGCTTTCTGGGTAATATTTCGTGTGTTTGAAGATCAAATTGAATATAATTGAAGATAAAATTGGATCTAATTGAAGATGTGAGGGTGAGTGTGTTTGAAGAGAAAGGGTCGTGGCCTATGGAGGGGTGGGTGGTCGGGGTAATGGGTGGCCGGAGTGTGGTCGCGGGAGGGGGGCGCATATGGTGGTGGTGGTGGCGGTGGCCCAGGTGGTGGTCGGTGCAGGGTGGCGGTGGTGACGCGGCGGCTCCGTGGGTTGGGTTGGGGTTGGAGAGGGAGGTGAGAGAAAATTGTGTTTTTTTTTTATTTGTGTTATTATTGGTCAATTTAAAAAAAAATTCAAATTTCATAAAAATGGTTAACGGTGTTAGTGTCCGTTAGTGAAAAACACAAAAAAAAACCGCATTTTGCAAACCTCAGGGGTATATTGGATAGCTCGGTAACCTAAGGGGTATATCCGAAAAATTCGGGAACCTCAGGGATATATTGGATAATTTCCCATAAATAAACTCAACACCTAGCCACCCAACATAGTCCCTCTCCTCTTCCCTCCGCCTCGCCTACCCACGCACAACCACCATCCCCAAAACCGCCTCGCCTACCCACCGCATGTAACAACCCTAAATTTGGACCGTCTTATAAATAGGAATAATTTAGAATTGTTACGCCACAATTGACTACCAAGTCAATTGTTACGCAAGAAATTCGATTAAAATAACTAACCAATATCCAACAAATGCGAAGACAGCGGAAGACTTAGAATGTCGAACTACAGTTTTCAAAACGAAAATCAAATTACAAGTCCGAATAAAAAATATAAATCCAATAAATATTTATAAATCCCCAGCATGCAAGACGACCTCCCTAGCAAGCATCCAAATCATCAAAACCTGTCAACTATGCCATCGAAGAATGACATAGGCCCCAGAACATGGTAGGGAACGAACCAGAAAATAGAACGTCAGCATACAGGCTGAGTAAGAATCACAAGCAAATAGCAAAGATACGCGCCTTGAGGCGCGTAGCTATCAAATAACAGATTTTAGATATAGCAACGAATTCAGGGTACCGTCAGGTTAAGTGGTGCGACAATCACAATATCGCTGACGAGACAAACGGTCTCGTCAATCATACACACGGCTGCGCTCCTACCCCGCAGCCACCACAATCTCGATCCGACGCGAGCTAGAGAACAGTTAATTAGATCCTAAGGACTTGAAGTGTGCACACCCCTCTCTAGAGGGCCAGTAGGATGCGAAGCCTCTAGGAGGAAAGCCTATTAGGAAGTCGGTAGCTACTCCGACCCAAACATTACCCTGATCAGAGGTATACATAGTGATCGGTCCGTGCCGCATCACATTCACTCTAGGTGGTAATCATATCGTCATTTTCTTTCATCCGTTTTAGGTACATTATTTGATACACAATTTATAAACGGCCGAGGCCGGAATTCAATTCTCATCAATACGAATCAGACGGATATTTAAGAAACGGGAGGCCAAATGAACCACTCGGCCGAATGGCCAAGTGCTTAGGAGACACCAAAGCCGAGAACAAGGCAAGCGATTATAACAAAGGCAAGACGATTAACTCATACGAATACAATAAGAATGCGATTAGAGGATAAGAATTGAGTTAACAGTCAAACAAGATGGTTTGTATAGGCTCAAGCGGCGATCAACGTTCTTACCTTACAACGCTCCTTAATCATCCAATTATAAACTCAATCCACAATTCCCTAATCAAAAAGATGCAACCATAAGTCTTACAACTCACAACTATCATTAATACGAAACAGATCCACAAAAGGACAATGGTAAAGAAACACGAACAACGTCTACCTCCGATATTGGATGATCACCAAATTTTAGTATGTTGTATAAGGGTATGTAAGAAACCTCTCCTCAAAATTTCGTGCACAAACTCCAAGCGGATCGACGGGATTTAACTTCACAATGAAACACGAATAACAGTTAGGGTTTACTCACGAAAACCAATATAACTTTTGATACAGAAGTCTAGGCCTTACCAATTTTGGATATATTTTCAAACCTATAGTTAGGAACATCTCCACCAAATCGCGTCTTAAAATATCTTCTGAGACGACGGGAATCATCAGAACACCGAGGCGGAAACACAGTCTCCGGGTAGATAGACACAGCTCTATTAAAACACCTCTACAGTGAGCATCCCATGGAATCTTGTCATGATCTACATATTTTTGGATTCGTACCGAAATCACGGTTCTAAAGCCACCAACCACGCTCCAATTAGAGATTGCATGAGAGAGTTATGTGTGTTTTAAGTTGACACAGTGATGGTGGGAATTTTCTGCGGGTAGAGGCTACGAAAAGGAGAGAGAGGGAGAGAAGGAGGCCGAATGTTTATGAATAAACCAAGGGTTTTCTTCATTATATGTATATATAGGTATGAGGGTAGGCTCGGGTTTGGGCTTAACTAATTAGGTGGGTTGCGTGATCCAAAAACCCGACCCAAATCCGAAAGACTAACGAATTCTCTTGTGTAATTCTATAATTAGAAATCTCATAATAATTCAATCGAATTCCAATAAACCCTTAATAAAACTCCCAATTACATTATAAACGTAACACCCTTATTATATAGTTACCCAAAAATACGGGGTGTTATAGTCTTCCCCCCTTAAAATAAAGATTCGTCCCAAATCTTGAACTCATTCTCCAAAGTGTCCTCAATTACCGTCGTTCCAAGTTTATAGTTCTCCAAACACTTGTTTAGTCAAACAACTCCATTTACAACCACATGAGCACTCGTGCAAAGAGAGAGAGAGAGAGAAGAAAGTAAATCGGCTTATATGTGTTTGATAATATACATGGTAGTTGGATACCATATAAGTTGAGAATAAGTAGTGATTCAACAACATAATTGCATGTATGAAAAGGAAAGAAGTGAGCAATGGTATGTCAAAACGTGTGCAACGTCAGTGCACAAAACGAGTACGTGTGCATCATTAGTGCACATAATAGGTATACATGCATCGTCAGTGCATGTAGTAAGTACGTCAATTTACCAGAACAATTCGATAAGATGCAACACGATTCACATAATAACAAGAGAAATCACGTAATTCACATAATAACAAGAGAAATCACGTAATTCACATAATTCAGAGCCAAGGAGGAACATGCGATGTTCTCATCCCCCTTAAAGAAAAGGTTCGTCCTCGAACCAATGTACTTTATGTATCATGCGAGGAAATTATCTGCCCATCGATAAATGCCACTTTTCACTTGTTTTTTTTTCCAAATTGGTATTTCATTGTCTATTTCGTATCCCCAGGTCGACCACGCTTTGTCGTATTTCCTCATGAACTGTAATCTCAATAATATCGAACTATCCAACGCACTTATAAAATGATTGTCGTTATAGACATGGAACACATTACTAAAACAGAACCTTTCCAGAAGCCGGCCGGCAAACTCAAACTGGTACTATATACCGATCCTTAAAAGTTTTACTGAAATATTTCTGTGTATTTGAATCTCATCGTTTCACCTTTCCATATCGAACCTTTGTTGCGGTATTCCCATCAATACAAGGTATTGTGATTTAATCCTCAATACACTAATTAGTATCAAGACCATCAAAACTTGCGTCTAAAATCCCAAATTACAGATTAGTCGAATTTTCACAATCACACTTCTCAATGCATATAGGCAGCTGGCCAAATCGTATCTTATTACTCCATGTATCATTCACATTCTTGTCCTGTTTATCACTTATCTTCACAAAGTGAACGTCCTTTTTATGTCGTAGAGAGCTGATGATAGACGTTGTTACCCTTTAAGCTCTGATACCAACTGTAACAACCCTAAATTTTGACCGTCTTATAAATATGAATAATTTAGAATTATCACGCCACAATTGACTACCAAGTCAATTGTTAGGCAAGAAATTCGATTAAAATAACTAAACAATATCCAACAAATGCGAAGACAGCGGAAGACATAAAATGTCGAACTATAGTTTTCAAAACGAAAATCAAATTACAAGTCCGAATAAAAAATATAAATCCAATAAATGTTTATAAATCCCCATCATGCAAGACAACCTCCCTAGCAAGCATCCAATTCATCTCCATAATTGTTGACCCTTAGTGTCGTTTTACCCGGACAAGATATTGTCGTTATCTTGTAATCATTTGATCTAGTCATGAATCGACTCAGACTTTTAGGCTTGTCAGATGTATCCAGGGCTTGAGAATCTATTCTGCTCACTCTTAACCTTTCGACAAACCAAGCACCTAGACACAAAGTTACCAACATCGTTCTTCATTCCAGACCACCATAACACATTTCTCAAATCTTGATACATCTTATCTCCTCCTGGGTGTACCGAATATTTGCTAGCATGAGCTTTGGTTAGAATTTTGTCCCTCAATGTTGTTATCAGGTATGCAGACCCGAACCTGAAATCGAATGATACAATCTCCGCACTTTCGATACTTTCGGCTCCTTTGCCAGTTTGTACAAAGTTGTTTTATCAGTCGACTGCAACTCCTTTATTTCACCCAAGATATCAACCTCAACTTATGTCTTTCTTGAAGACACTCCTGGTTCAGTCAACTAGACTCCAAAATTAAGGAATTTGTCTCTTAGTTTCTTCCTTTGATCAACTAATTAAACCGAAAGTGGAGACTTTCTGCTCCGTGCGTCAGCTACGGCGTTGCCTTTCCTTTCATGATACCGTGTCTCCATGTCATAGTCTTTGATCAACTCTAACTATCTCCTCTAGCGCATTTATAGCTCCCTTTGTGTGAATATTATACTTTAGATTCTAATAGTCAGAAAAGATTTCGAACGCAACCTTAAATAAGTAGTGTATCCTTGCCTTTTAATTTAACTAGTATGATCTCAATCCCAGTTTCACTTATCCACAAGTTCTGTGATTGATTGTCCTATATTGTCGAATTCCTTTACGACAGCTTCGAGCTATGATTCTGCACCTCTTTTTTTTTTTTTTAAATTTGACCTCATTCACCTTATGCACATTTAAGCGAGATCGTAAGAAGAACCATATCTTAAACTGGTGGTAAAAATCAAATTCTCCAACTATTAAGACTTCAAGATACGACACTACAAGTGTTGGAGTCTCAAAAGGGCACTACAGAGCTACTACATACCATGATGCGTTTACATTCGACCATCTTGCTCACGAAATAAACTTTATCAACCCAAGCCAACTTTCCAATGCGTTCGTATGAAGCCACTTACCAAATGACCAAACCTCTAAAATTTAACATTCTTAACAACTTTAACCCAAAAGTATTTGCTACCGAAGTAGATGTTACTTAAGTCTTCCTCATAAAGATCCGCCACTACCGTCGAGAGGGCATTAGCGACTTGTTTAGAAGACTTTGTCTTTCATTCTCCATGAATACACCCTTACGCTTTGTTCATTGCACAACTATTGTCGTTATCAATCCAATACTATACAGAGCGATGATTGCTAATGTCACCCTATTTCCACATTAGCTCATCCATAATTAACTATGAAAAACAATTACCATAGGGGAGGGGAGTGTCACTTGCGCAATATATATAAGCTTCATTAACGATTTCTAGCATCTTATAATCTCGTGAGACGTCCTCCAACTATCCATAAATTATCCCACTTTATCCACTAGATCACAATAGACACGTCACAATGTCAAATCCAAAATTCTTCTCGCTATCTTAACTTGCCAAGTTAAACTTCATAATCTTATAGATTACCTCAAGATCAAGTCGTTCTCCATAACCAAATTTCATAGCCATACACCACAGAATGTAGCTCAACTTCCCGATTCGTAATGCATTTCCTTATGCACACATATTACTTACTACATCCCTAATGTCTTTACAACTTTATTATCTGATGACACCTCACCTGATCCCATACCTTGATATGTAACGATTTTCCGTTACTCGAGCTTATAACCTATTAATTCAATTCAGGATATCAAGTCCAAAGATGGCGGAAGATCTTTTACGCATAACTCACTTGTCCAACAGTTTATCTATAAATGGTATTGTAGTCTCTCAAACTCAAAATTTCATTGTTGCAGCATAGTGGATGGTTATTTTCTTCTTACTCTTGCACCTTTGTGCTATGAGTCTCAAAACAATTCTTATTTCGATCCCCAATCATTGAATTGTTCCAAAACTTTAGCATGTAGTCACTCAACTAGTGTAGAATTAATTGGCATAACGATCTAACTCCATAATTGATGCCAAAATTCATAACCATTTATTATACGATTGAGTCCTATCTAAGATTGAGTAAGTTTCCTTGGCAACGTATATGACCGAGAAATCCTTAAATATATTTTCCTTTTACCTTCCTCACACTACAACATGCCAAGTACTTACGAGGAAATGCATATCATTTCTTGGAGCGGGATCTTCCTCTAGTCAGTCCACCGTTTCCATTGGGGTTAAATCCTCCATACTTATAATTACTCAAGATGTATTCAAGCATCGCTCCTCCTCGTATATCAAACGTCCAACACTTTGATCATGTGACCCCCAAAATAAGATCATGTAGCAAGGTTCAAAAGCCCGTCATTTTCTCCATTACCAACATTATTATTTCCCGAGCCATTGTTGTTTCCATTACCCCCATTATTATCAGCGTTGTTCTGCGCTGCGTTGGCCATCTGGGTCACAGCCTGAACCATTACCTCCTGATGTGGTGCCATTTGAGCCAGGATAGCTGTCAAATCGGGACCGTTGTTTCGCACCATTGTCTATAAAGCAATAACGTTTGAATCGGTTGTAACCAATTCAATTAGTTTCCGTACTAGATCTTGACATATGTAAGCATGAATTACACAAATCAATCAATAAACGAATAATTATTCACCTAACAAATAAGTCATGTTAGGAATTCGACCAAGGGATACAAATACAAGTGAAACGTTTTTCGTCTATACGTCTCGTCCGAGTTTAACTTTTCGGAATTTTTAATTTTTTTTTCAGGGAGCACGACTCGTGTCTACTGTAGCACGAGTCGTGCCTAGATCAGAAGCAAATGCTGGCATGCGGAAATACGGGCACGAGTCGTGTCCTTTTAGGCACGAGTCGTGCTTATCTCGTTTGAGCTTAACGTCACATTACAATCAATAATTACAATGCTCGATCAACAATAGCACTCAAATAGCATTTAATCAAATCAATCTTAGTAGATAATCATAATATCGTAATAGTATTGGGATATTGTCCCCACTTAAACGTATGTATTGACAAGACACCAATTAGAATTATAAAATTAATAAAACATACAATCTTCAAACCGACTTATCGGTACCATACGTTCACACTATTGTAAGGATAATAAACCAATCACACCCTTAATTAATAACCTTCACTGGAAGAGCGATCCTTAATATTTCAACAAACGAGACTATGATAAAGGATATATAGAGTTTCGTTCGCTACCAACCCCATCATTCATACTAATACTCCATTGGCACTTTAATATATCGATTCCTCTTACTCATTCCCATATTTCAATACTCAAAGTAGTGTACTAGCATGCATATGATTCTTTTCATCTAACCCAAATGATAAATTGAACAATATACACGAAACCCTTAAATTTCTCTTGCTTAACTCCCTTATAGACTCACTCTTACTAGTCCCTTCTTCAACTTCCCACATTTCACCTCAAGTAGTCAAGATTTCTCACTTATGGGCGTGTGATCAAGTTAGATGGAGTAGCGCGGGGTATTCTAAAAGGGATAAGCATAAGTTTTGTCAATTGATTTCTCCCAATTTTCTCATTAACATGAATAGGGTATCGTGGACAGGAAAGGAGAACCAAATGGGTGTTTTGAAATTTGTGGTTTAACGTTATCTCACTCAAACCAATTCAACATCATGATCCAATCCGTAACTCATCTTCAAGGACAAAAGAATTTGACAACAGTGGCATTAAGTAAGCAAGGCCTAAACCTTCATCACAGACATCCTCAATATATCCCAAATACCTTTCACGTCGTTATATAACTCAAAATAGCTTCGAGTCCTTCTAACATAACCTCTAGTCGCTCTTAGTACTTTCACATCACACTCCACGTAATAAATAACCGCAATATGTTGAACTAATTACCTTTTGGAGTTATAACTCAAAGAATCATACTTTTCATTAATATCAAAGAAAACCTACAATGAGATGCTTCCCAATAATGACATTTGGTCACAAATCAAAAGTCTCAAGAGTCGGCTCTAAAACTCCGTAGTAAATGAAGGGAAACACATAGCACTTAGCAATCAGCATGCGTATGAATGAACCCATCCCATTCCCAGTTTGTAAATTTCTTAAAACAAGTTTTGAAAACATTTGTAGACTCGACGAATCAGAACCTATTGCTCTGATACCAACTGTAACAACCCTCAATTTTGACCGTCTTATAAATAGGAATAATTTAGAATTGTCACGCCACAATTGGCTACCAAGTCAATTGTTAGGCAAGAAATTCGATTAAAATAACTAAACAATATCCGACAAATGCGAAGACAGCGGAATACTTAGAATGTCGAACTACAGTTTTCAAAACGAAAATCAAATTACAAGTCCGAATAAAAAATATAAATCCAATAAATGTTTATAAATCCCCAGCATGCAAGACGACCTTCCTAGCAAGCATCCAAATCATCAAAACCTGTCAACTATGCCATCGAAGAATGACATAGGCCCCAGAACATGGTAGGGAACGAACCAGAAAATAGAACGTCAGCATACAGGCTGAGTAAGAATCACAAGCAAATAGCAAAGATACGCGCCTTGAGGCGCGTAGCTATCAAATAACAGATTTTAGATATAGCAACGAATTCAGAGTACCGTCAGGTTAAGTGGTGCGACAATCACAATATCGCTGACGAGACAAACGGTCTCGTCAATCATACACACGGCTGCGCTCCTACCCAGCAGCCACCACAATCTCGATCCGACGCGAGCTAGAGAACAGTTAATTAGATCCTAAGGACTTGAAGTGTGCACACCCCTCTCTAGAGGGCCAGTAGGATGCGAAGCCTCTAGGAGGAAAGCCTATTAGGAAGTCGGTAGCTACTCCGACCCAAACATTACCCTGATCAGAGGTATACATAGTGATCGGTCCGTGCCGCATCACATTCACTCTAGGTGGTAATCATATCGTCATTTTCTTTCATCCGTTTTAGGTACATTATTTGACGGTACATTATTTGACGGTACATTATTTGATACACAATTTATAAACGGCCGAGGCCGGAATTCAATTCTCATCAATACAAATCAGACGGATATTTAAGAAACGGGAGGCCAAATGAACCACTCGGCCGAATCGCCAAGTGCTTAGGAGACACCAAAGGCGAGAACAAGGCAAGCGATTATAACAAAGGCAAGACGATTTAACTCATACGAATACAATAAGAATGCGATTAGAGGATAAGAATTGAGTTAACAGTCAAACAAGATGGTTTGTATAGGCTCAAGCGGCGATGAACGTTCTTACCTTACAACGCTAATCCTTAATCATCCAATTATAAACTCAATCCACAATTGCCTAATCAAAAAGATGTAACCATAAGTCTTACAACTCACAACTATCATTAATACGAAACAGATCCACAAAGGGACAGTGGTAAAGAAACACGAACAACGTCTACCTCCGATATTGAATTACCACCAAATTTTAGTATGTTGTATAAGGGTATGTCAGAAACCTCTCCTCAAAATTTAGTCCACAAACTCCAAGCGGATCGACGGGATTTAACTTCACAATGAAACACGAATAACAATTAGGGTTTACTCACGAAAACCAATGTAACTTTTGATACAGAAGTCTAGGCCTTACCAATTTTGGATATGTTTTCAAACCTATAGTTAGGAACATCTCCACCAAATCGCGTCTTAAAATATCTTCTGAGACGACGGGAATCATCAGAACACCGAGGCGGAAACACAGTCTCCGGGTAGATAGACACAGCTCTACTAAAACACCTCTACAGTGAGCATCCCATGGAATCTTGTCACGATCTACATATTGTTGGATTTGTATCAAAATCACAGTTCTAAGACCACCAACCACGCTCCAATTAGAGATTGTATGAGAGAGTTATGTGTGTTTTAAGTTGACACAGTGATGCTGGGAATTTTCTGCGGGTAGAGGCTACGAAAAGGAGAGAGAGGGAGAGAAGGAGGCCGAATGTTTATGAATAAAGCAAGGGTTTTTTTTCATTATATGTATATATAGGTATGAGGGTAGGCTCGGGTTTGGGCTTAGCTAATTAGGTGGGTTGCGTGATCCAAAAACCCGACCCAAATCCGAAAGACTAACGAATTCTCTTGTGTAATTCTATAATTAGAAATCTCATAATAATTCAATCGAATTCCAATAAACCCTTAATAAAACTCCCAATTACATTATAAACGTAACACCCTTATCATATAGTTACCCAAAAATACGGGGTGTTACACCGCACACCACCATCCCCACAACCACCTCTACCAATTCCCACCTTACCAACCGCCTCCATCACCACCATACTCATCGTCGCCGTCTTAGCCAGCCGTCCATTTCGTTCTTCCGCTCCGATCGGGTCAATAAAAAGGCTGCCTTCATCGAAGCCTCCACGTTGAATATTCCTGACCTGCCGCCCTCTAATGTCATCGTGCACCATCGTTTGAAGATAAAACGATTCGGAAAAACGGGAAAGAGGTGATAAAAGTGCGGTCGCAGAGGTGGGGGACAGGGCTGGCGGGATTTACCGTTCATGTAGGTTCGGGAGGCGCCGATGATGGTGAAGCACAGGGGGGCTCGCAGTGTTGGTGTAGGAGTAGGCTGGCTCAAGCCGTGGTGGAGAAGTGAGAAAACGACGGGGATGACTAGGATGAGCAAGGAGTATTTTTAATTTTATTTTTAAAGACTCCTTCCTTAAAAAAAATCAAATATTTTAGATAAGAGTTGATAGAAAAAATTAAATTAATTAAGGAAAAAATATTTTGAGTAAATATATAAGTATTATATTTTTTAATCCGGTGTGGTAAGGTGTATTATATGAACTTTTTCTAACCATGGTTAGGAAGATCATATGGTTGAAATTTATCTTGTCCTAATTTAATGGTTACGATTTCATACCGTATCCTAATTGTCAAATACTGACAAATAATAGAATTTTTGCCACCACCTCCAACAAAATCTTGAACAGATTTCTGTCCCATAATCATGGTCTTATCACCCGTTCCGATTGGCAAATTCTAGTGTCCAAAATCACTGGTTCTAATTGGCAAATTCTGATTCACGATTCCGATTCCACTATTCCCAATTTGTCCGCCATCACAGGCCGTCATGAAGTTTTTTGCTATATCATTTTGCACGAAATAAAACAAAGATTTAAGTTATTTTTTAGAGTGATTCTATAATGGCTACCAAACCTAGGTAGCCATTGTAAGTTTGACCCTATTTAATAAATTTTGGTTAATTTTTTTTAAATACAAAACTAATTAATTCCAACTAATTAGCCCCATCTTCATATTTTTCTCTCTCATTCCCTCCCCACAAGCCCTACCACCACCCTCGCGCCACCTCCGGTACACACCCAACACCACCAATGCCCTTGAGAGCACCACCCACGAGCGGCGAACGACGACGATCATGCTTGGGACATTGTCGGCCTTCGTCGTCGCGTCCTTAACAGCCCACGCACGTTCCCTCTCTTCCCAACACTCCACTTCCTGTCGCCCTCTCCCCCTTTGATTCCTAGGTACCCGCCCCAGGAAAGCCAGCTCCTGCTCCTCCCACGACCCCCAAATGGCCTCACAAGTCGCCGCCTCTCCTACACCATCGCCACCTAAGGAAATTGAGAAGAGAGAGAAAATAGAGGTGGAGGGTGTCGTGATTTCAAGGGCCGGTGAGGCACGTGGTATCCGGCTGTAGCCCAATGGTGGTGCCGCGCGACGGTTTGATGGGGGTAGAATCGGGCCCGCGGTGGTTCCCGGGGTGAGGGAGCGGTGGAAAGAGAAAATGGAATGTAATTTATATTGATTAATTTTAATTATTATTGTCAAACTAATCCAAGGTTCATATTTATTTAGGGAAATCGGAGGGCTATTATTACTCTATTTGCAATGGCTACCAAACTTTGGTAGGCATTGTGGAATTGTTATTTTTTTATACTTACGTTATACGATAATCAGATTGTTTTGGTCTTCTTTGATAATGCTTTTAGGACGCTTTTTTGGTGAATGATTGGCGGCGAGTTGATCTGGGCAAGGCCACCTTTCAATGGTTGTGAATAGTTGCGAAGTGTCACTTGACAATTATCAATTACGAAGCAATGGGGGCGGCAGAGAACGAAGGAATTGAGTGATGCACGAAGTTTTAATTTAGAATTACCAAGTTTAGCTGGGCCGAAATGCTAATTAGGGTATAATACATCAAGTTTACAACTGAGTATCCCAATTAAGTTCTAATACTTTCATCCCTGACTTTCGTAAGTTCGAAACCCAGGTGAAGCACAAACGTGCATAGTATTTTTTTAAAGTTAGAAAATTAGAAAAAAATACATGCATGGGTTTGCTGTCGTTGAGGTTTGAACCCTGAGGCATTGATGTAAAATAGTTCCACGTTACCCACTACTCTAAAAGCTTCTTATGTTTCAATATTCCAGTAAATGTTTATATTTTCAAAGCCTCGGTACTCCGTCGTCTTCCCCCTTCATTCTGCCATTAATGCCGACTCCATTCTCAACGTCAGGCCACACCAACCACCAAAGCACAACCAACTAACGATTTATACACCGTCGGGTGCCCTCCATGACGTCGACTCTCCTGACCACTTCCCTCCACTGTCAGCTGGCTTTATACGCACAATTATGAAATTGGAATATTTCACACCGTTGTGAAAAAAACGGATATTTCATTTTTTTTATTTTTTGTTGGAATTAATCAAATCCATTTTCTTAAATAAACAAATATTTCAAGATAAGAATAGATATACAAAATCAAATCAATTAAGGACAAAAATATTTTGAATACATAAAAAATTATAATATTTTGTGATCCGGTGTGGTCAAGTGTATAATAGGAACTTTTTTAAGTATGGTTAAGAAAAATCGAATGATCGAAATTTATCTTATCTTAATTTAACGATTCTGATTTTATTACTTATCTTAGTTGTCAAATACTGACAACTATAATAGAATTTTTGATATGTCCCAACCCTTTCCGTCGTTTTTATAAATCTATATTTCCTCTCCAACACAAAAAGCTAAGGACTACCGAGGTTCTTGCCTTTTTTGTGTTTTTTAAGTAATGGTTTGCTGATTTGCTCCTTGATATTTGATAATGGTGTATTATCTTGTAATCGTAAGGTTTTAACCATTCAAAATACACCATATATACAAGATTGGAAACGTCATAAACTCATTGAGAAGACAATGATACAACCAATTATCTTTAGAATTACATTTAAGGGAAACAACACGATATGGATATGTAAAAATTCATGTCACTTTAGGTCAGTTCGGAGTTTGGATCGCATTATTCAATTCCAGACAATTTAGGTTTGGATGGGGATCGTTTCAGGTCAATACGGGGATGGGTTAACTTCGGGTCACTTGAATTCGAGTGTATATCAGTTAAGTTTGAATTAAAATTCAATTTTGAGTCAATACAATTACTCCTTGTGATGCAGCGGGACCTTGGCAGTTAGGATTTCAAGACGCAGCATCACCTATGACAAAAGCGGATACCGTCCCCCATGTTGATAAAGAGGATGAAGAGGCACTTGAGTTTGGCCCCCAGATTTTAGTCAAATTCAGATTGCGGGTTGCGCAAGGATCGTTTGGTTTCACTGCCATTTTCTATTTTTGGTTTTTTGCATAATAAAATTTAGTGAAATAAATTAAAAAATCAACTTTAAATTCATATTAATCATATCAAACTGACAACTGAAAACAAAAAATCACTTTCTTTTGTTCTAAAAAATGGGACATTGGAATAAAAAAAAAAGCTGAAAATTGGAAATCAAAATAATACCAAATAATTATAAATAATAAATTACAAGAAGTTGGTTAGGAGCCGTGAAAAAATCTGGGCCCCCATACCCTTGGCTATAGAAAACCAATGCAAGTGAAAATGTGTCGCAGGTTGCGCACCAATGTCTTGCGTCCTGAAGTACCAGCAACGACACCTAACTCCAATTCTCCTAAAGAGGAAAAGGAGAAAGGAAGGAAGCCATAACCCAAAGAAGCGCACAAAGCTTCGTACTTAGTACGCTTACGATGGGCTGCAACACGCACAACCCCGTCTAACTCAAAGCCGTCCAAGCCAGACTAAGTTAAGGGCGATGAACCAGTCAAATCGCACACACGTCACACCCACCATCCCACGAATACAATAGCACATCCGCCGGACGAAGAGGCCTGCCATCAGTGCTGACCAGCCTAATATCCATGCACCTCCTTGCTTGCTGAAATCCCAGACCGATAGCAGATGTCCACCAAGGTGTCGCGAACACCATTGTGACGATGCTTGATGCCCACAACCCCGGCACACGAAACTGCATGGTCCCCAAAAATATCCCCAGCAAAAGTCCGAGAACAAGCAGAACACGGCCAGTCCAAAGAAAACAAAGGGACCCCCAAACAATAGCACAGGACACAACGATAAGTCCGGCTATTTGTCTGCCCTAAGTTAGAAATATGGACCACCTGAAGCTAATCCGAACAATGCTCACCCTGTTGTGAATGCCACAAGGCTAAATGACGCGATGTGAGAGAGAAAACAGAGGCAGCAGTCTGAGTGACTCTCGTAAAATATATATCTGCCAATTTGTTCATGAGTTGGGGGCAGCAATATCACTAGAGTTCCTCAAAATATCAACCTCCATATTCTGATTAAACACACTAAGAGCATCATCAAAAGATGGGCCGGAAGACACAACACCGGCACGCCGAAGAAGCTTATCCTGCAAGTCAGCGGATTGAAGACGAGACGCTAAGAACGCATAATGGACAGCATCAGCAACCGAATAAACACCAAGCCCCCCATGAGAAAAAAGGCAAGGTGGCGAGCCTCCACTGCCAATCACCAAAACCCGGTCCTGAAGCAACAACAATACGCTCTAAGGAGGAACGAAGTGCTACATCAAAAACAACCTGAGCCGACTCAAAGACACGAGGAGGACAAGTGTGCAGAGCAAAGTAAAGCTTAGACACACTGGTACAAGCCCGAAGTAACAACAACTCACACTGGGGATCGCGAAGTGTTGCAACCGCATCCATAAGCGCAATGGTTTTGATAGCCCGCTCCAAAATAAGATAACTACAAAAGTTAAGGTCCGCACTAACCGGCCCACCTAAAAGCTTAACCCGGTTGTGAGGCCTAGCAATATTAGGAGGAAAAATATCGGCGAGCCTACTTCGAGGATCCTCACGAGGCCAAAACACCTTTGTCTTATCAACATTAAGATGAAGACCCAAAGTAGGACCCGCCACCTAAATCAACTCCAAGACCTGACTAACAACCAAGGTATCACCGACAATAGTACCATCATCCAAATACCAAGCCTGCAAAGACAAATCAAAGGAATCCCGAATCTGACAAACCAAGGGATGCAACACGAGAGCAAAGAGCAAAGGCCCAAGAGGATCGCCCTGCTGCACCCCCTGACAAGACCAGAGAATGTGCTCCCCATAATCTAAACGAGCCGGACTCGAATAACAACTCAACCCAACGCGAAAAAGTAGGGCAACGAATATGAACCTCCCGAAGCATAGCAGTCCGATCCACCAAGTTGAAGGCATTCCTAGAGTCTACCAACAACATAGAAAGACCAACCTCATCCCCACTTGCCTCGACCAGACGATTAACCGCATGCAAAATCGTCTCCCCTCCTGCTGACACACACACTCCAAACTGGAGATTAGCTTAGTACACACTCAAGGTAGGACCTACCAAACTAGCACCAACCTTGGAGACCAGACGTCTCCACATTGTACCCAATGCAATAGGGCGAATCCCACCCCTAGGCTTGACCAGCGGAGTAAGAGGAGCACTAGCTATACAAGGGCCTAATACAGCAGGGCACCAGTCAGCTAGGATAAGGTTAACCACCTGTGTGATCGACGCCAAGAGTTCATCTGAAAAAGTCACCGTAGCACCACTCAAACAATCTAGAAGTTGTTGCGCACGCAATCCATCACGCCCACATGATGTACCACGCGGGAAACTCCGAATCCTCTCACGAACAACCGCGATAGGAGCCTCAAAAAAGGCCGATCAGCAGGTAACTAAGGAACACAGAGATGGTCCCGACACGAAAGGGTGCTTAGCAGTCAAGTCCTCTAAAGTAGCATCAGAATAAGGAGCAATGCCAGAAGAGGAAAGGACACGAACTGCTGCAGTAAAATGACCATCTGAGACCTTACGCTTACACTGCAAGATAGAACGCTCCCCCACGTCCTCAACCACCTCCACAGAAGGAGGCGGGCTAGCAGCCAACGCATCCTCCACAAGCACCCATGTACCCCCCGGCTCGCCCCACGACCGCAGGGCACTAAGAAACCCTCCTCCTGCAAATGACGTCTAACAGAAGATCGACGCTCACGACAACTCCGCGGAGAAAACGTCCGGAGGACACACAACGGCAACTGAACCCAGCAGGAGATGTCATCTGGCTGACCAATAACCCTATCAAGCGCCCCTTTGAGTACACGTGCAAAACTCAAACGACACTTTGGAGGGATAGACTTCACGGTACAAAGTCTCTTGGAAAGCAAGCTATCAACCAAAGCGACGTCAAACCTAAAAGGAGGGTCTGGCACAACAGCAGCAGCCCCAAGTCCACTAGGTGAGGAAACAACAGGTACCGCCGGTCTGGCCAAATCATAAAGAACAAAATGAACAACACCATCACCCGCATCAGGATGACCAACAATTGAACCATCCTCATGACGACACTTAGCCCGAACAGTGTGGCTTTTGAAACAAACACCACAAAACCAACGACCCATCCGGCGAAAAGTTGACTCTGCCTCGTCATAAACAACTGAACTAGTCGAAAGAGCCAGTTTAGTATCGTTTAAAGCATCCCGGCCAAAGTGACGTTCACGCAAATGCGCAATTAAAGAAACCCTCGTAAACCCTACACCTCCCCTATCCTGACAACCGTTAATGCCAACAAAGGGGCAAAGAAACCGTACAGTAGGGGTAGCCATAAAAAACAAAGGAACTAACCCAAAAGAAGAAAATGTAGCAAATAAATAAACAAAACTAATCAAAAAGCTAAAGCCACAAAAACAACGAAGGAAAAAGAGGGACATTCACCCTCAAACGGCCCTCAAAGGAGAGGCACCCCGAAACTCAGCCATCAGCCAACTCAAAACAACACGCCTGCCGCCCAACGCAACAAACCCCATCTGATCCCCGTACCACAACATACTCCAGCGCCGTCGAACACTACACCCAGCAACGAACAGCACACCAGCAATGGCGGCGATCGGAAAAAGCGATCGGTGGGATGCGAAAAAGGTTTAGCGGAAGTCGTGAAGGCGAAGGCCAAGTAATGCAGTCGTTCCCGATCGAACGACCCCAACAATACAGGTCTGCGGTGATCGGCGACTGTCGACGATCCTGAACCACGAAGATCGGCAAAAAAATCCAAAGGTTGTCGGCGATTTTGTTTACTTTGTGTCGTGTGATCGACAATAGGTTCCCCAGAAGAAGTCGTGATGATCGGCGATTGGTTTTCCAGAAGTTGTTGTGATGGTCGTATTAGTTCAATTCAGAGATGGAGTCATCGATATGGGATTCAAATATCCATAAGTCTAGTGAGATTCCATTCTAAAAGCAATTGGTAATAGGTGGAATAACCGACTACCTTGTAAACATGTTCCCCCACTTCAATTTTTCCAATGTAGGACAACCGCTCACACATAAATTCCCAACAATCTCCCCCTTATGTGTGAGCTCACCCACTCCCCCTTGAACCAATTAACCGGGCATTTTAAACCACCACACAATTGGACCTTGACACCGCTCTTAACCGATACACCATGCCATCGAGACATGTGTGTGTGTGCCACCACATGTTTCCGCTCGACATCTGCATGTAAGCGTATCGCAACCCAAAGGCTCTTTAACCACACTCGCACCCACTTCATAAGAATCTGCATTCGAAATACAATTCTTTTTCCAGGAGTACCTTTGTGCTAACTAGTGTGTCATCTATACCAGTCCATATTCTATAACGCCTTTCGTACCACCAATGGACCCAACGGGACCTCCAGCCCATTCCTTGGTACAACCATGCCCAAGCCTAAGTTGAACAATGGTCTCTCATACCACTGTTGGAGAGA
This sequence comes from Spergularia bocconei, assembly GCA_963457585.1. Taxonomy (NCBI): domain Eukaryota; kingdom Viridiplantae; phylum Streptophyta; class Magnoliopsida; order Caryophyllales; family Caryophyllaceae; genus Spergularia; species Spergularia bocconei. Next base: position 12,409,792 of record OY734956.1, read on the forward strand.
GCTACCAAGAAAGAGTACCGGCCCATATCCATAATTCCAGTGAGTTTACATACTAAAACTAATGGCAATAGAAGAAGTAACCTACTACAAACATGTTCCACCCAAAAAATTCCCAACAAGAAAAACATACCTTTGCGTCCTAAGCCAGGTTCCGTGAATTTGGGTCATAAGAGACAGGCATCGGATATGGCTTCTTTGTCACCCAACTTGTCTAAACGAGCTCGGGGTGGTTCTGAACAGACCTTGCTCTTATTTGGGCGGAAACGAAGCTGGTCGAAATCAGCCGCCGATGAACTTTCTTCCCCGGTCAAAAAACTCAAGACTGAGTTCTCATCTGCTCCACTGTCTATTTTTGGAGTGAAACGTAAGGCCGCATCTCCCCTTGATATCTGTAACTCGGAGGCGGAAATAGACTGTTCCTTTAGTGCTGCTCCGGCTTGCCCTGTTGATCGCGGTAAGTTTCGACGCAAACGCCTTTGTAGTTCTTTGTTTCCGCCTATCTCCGTTTCCAGTTTTACGTGTTCTCCTTTTACTTTGAATGCGGGCTTGTTACCAACTAGCACTAGCCTTCAAGGTGCTCAAGCGGTGATTGCGGAGGCGCAATCCCACCGGTCCTCATGAATCTCCTTAGTTACAACTGTTGATGGTTAGGCAACGACCCGTCAGTTGTTCGTTTAAGGCAGTTTCTTAGGAGAGAGCATGTGGATGTTGCGGTCCTGCTAGATACTAAGCTTGGTAGTGTCGGTATGGAGGCGGTTTGTAGGCGGGTGGGGGGTTTTCGGGGTATGTATGTTAATGCAGTGGGCAAGTCGGGTGGATTAGCTATTTTGTGGAAGGAGGATGTGAATGTTCACTTCCTTTCGTCGCCTGATCACCCTCTAGATGTTAAAATTACTGGCTGTTTTGGCGCAGATACCTGGAGGCTCGTTGGGTTCTATGGGTGGGCTAGAACAGAGGACAAGTTCCGGTCATGGGAACTTCTTTGTGACCTTAAGGGGGGTCTCAACCCTGCCGTGGTTGATCATTGGTGACTAATAAAATTTTCTTTGAGCATGAGAAACTTAGTGGTACCCCTCGTGAGCAACAGCAAATGGATCAGTTCGGGGAAGCTGTTGACTTTTGTGGTCTGGTTGATATTGGGTTCACAGGTGACATTTATACTTGGTGGAATAAGCAAGCTTAGTATGTCAGCACAAGTAGGATTCACCTTAGGATTTGTGATAGTTGGTCTGTGTGCACTAACAATAGTATGAATAGTGGAGGGAGAATTTGGTGCATTTGGAATCTTGATATAATGGACATTCAGGTGATTAGTATGTCAGCACAATTGATCCATATGAAAATGACTGATAGAATAACTAAGGTAGAGTTTTATATTACTATGGTGTATGGGTTCAATGACAATAAAGATAGGGGACAACTTTGGGAGGATATTATGGATATTAGTAGGGGCATGAATAAAGCTTGGATGGTTATGGGAGATTTTAACAATGTCCTCAATTCTGATGAGAGAATAGGTAGTAGAGTGTCTCTTGCTGAAGTTGCAGAGTTTCAACAATGTACGCAAATGAGTGGCATTGCTGATATTGAGACCAAAGGCAGATTCTACACCTGGAATAATAAACAGGAGGGTGAAAATAGAGTTTTCAGCAAAATAGATAGAGCATTAATCAATGAAGATTGGTTAATCCAGTTTCCTGATAGCTATGCGTATTTTCATGCTTAAGGACTCTTTGATCACTATCCTTGCACCATTAAATTGGTCAATAAGCAGGAAATGGGGAGGAAAAGCTTCAAATACTTCAATATGTGGAGTAAAATTCCTGGTTATGGAGACATTATTGATAAGGAGTGGAGTACAGAGGTGATTGGCACTAGAATGTTTCAGATTGTGAAGAAACTCAAAGCTCTCAAGGGCCCTTTGAAACATCTGAGTGCATGTTTGGTTGGTGATTTTTGGAGTTCAAGTAACGGAATCGGACTCCATTTACGTTTCCATTCGTTTGGTATAATGATTTTTTTTCCCACTCCATTACCCTCCTTTAACCCACTCCCCTCAAATGAATCCCTCCTCAAACTAGAGGTATCCCATTCCATTCCCCCTTTTTTTTTTCTCTCACCTCCCCACCTCACCCCACACCACTGCCAAACCACCACCACCCTGACGGCGATGGACGGCCGGCCACCCAACGCGCCGGGAACGTCACCTTCCGGACGATCTACCTCCGGCGAGCACCGCGGCGGTCTTCATTCTCATTCTCCTAGTTTCTCTCTCCGATCCTTTCTCCTCCTCTTTTCTTCTACAACTTCCTTCAAACTATCTCCGACCACCCCTTTTTCCACCGTCGGCCACCTCTTGTGGGCCTTCTACACGCCCTAAATTATCCTTTCGCGGGTTAGACGTGGTTGCTAGCAAGGGAGGAGAGAGGAGAGAGAAGTGTAGCACCCCCAAACTCGGGGTAAATTTTGTTTTTTTGTATAAACAGCTTTGTGAATTAAACAATGAATTTCCGGAGTGTTACCGCCACAATTGACCCCTTCGGTCAACTGTTAAGGCTAAGGAAATCAACTAGTGGTCAATTGAAACTCCAATTAGAATTATAACTCTTCATAAATTGAAATTGGTCAAATATACAACTGAGATTACAAATGCGGAAGCATAGTACGGATCAAACTATTAACATTCGTAGCCTGATAGTTACTCGTCTCTCATACAATCCCTTCTAGCAACCCCTTGTATCCAAAGCAACGATCTTCTAACCTGTTTCAAACAAACTGCTCCCCATTGTAGACAAATTCCACAACAGATCATCACAGGCCCACCGAAAGGAATAGCAGGACAAAAACACAACAAAAGCATCTATCAACCAAAGAGGTTGAATAAGAAGAAATCTATATAAAATGCCACTTAAGAGATGTATAGCTTCTCGTAATTCACGTAAACAAAGCAATGAGTAAGAATAAAATGAAGGAAAACTTTTATTCGGAACACACTTTCATTTACTAGAAGATATCAAGAACTTTGAAATCTCTTCTCTTTCTTTTCTTTCAGTTCGCTTAGGGTGATGGGCATAAATCACTTAGCACCAAAATTTCCGAATGCATGCATCCCCCAAGGGTCCTCTTCCACAAGGGGAGGATATAAGGGTGCGAGGTGGTGATCAATCCACCCCCATAAATACGTACAGTAGAGTAATAAGACCATTACGGTCGCCCAAAACCCGAGTCGTTCCGCTTATCCGGAATCGACCCCTCTTTAGATATTTTAAATACACTTTCTCACTTTCTGATCACTTTCTCTATTTTCAGAGTGTTTCCGTTCTTTCACAAAACGTTATTTTAAATAGAATGTGAGATAACACTTTCTGTTATACTTTGAAACCATGGTGGACAAAACACATCTTTCTCGATACTTCAATTCAACAATTTAAATAAACAAATCTCAATAAGCAATAGCAACTGAAATCACTTTCACTTAATACATAAGTAATTAAAACTCCATTTCGTTGTAATAAATCATTTCAAAACACTTTCACACACATACTTGTTCTAAAACTCTTTTAAAGGAGATAAGTTCACTTCTTACCTGAAATCGACAAACTCACACAACCTAGCTCAGCAAGTCAACTACTAATGCTCCTCAATGAAATCGGTCCTCTACATGGATGCATAATACTCTCTATTAGTACATGATTATATACATATGAATTCTTATGCAAATGTACATCTCTTTCTCAAAATCCTACTTAAAACAAATGAAAACTACTAAAATGTAAACCTTTTGTATTTTCTACTCTAATTAGACCATCTCCACTTACTTTCACATCTACTACACTTTGGCCTAAGCAAGACAGATCATTAAGACAACCCTGTAATTCACCTTTCTAACCTTAAGACATCGAGATGACCCTCAACTAAATCACCCACGATAATAATATCACCAAAATGCAAAATTGGAACCATAGACATCATTAAACCACCACTTTCTTCACCTTTAATATTATGGGCAGCCACTAATTCCTCTTTATCTTTTCAAATGTAACATCACTTTTTACTTATAAGCTCATAATATATGTCACTCTAACCCACTCAAATACTAATCTATCACAAATTTCCTCCTTGTCAATTTAACCAATCTTCACGACAACTCTTTCTCATCACTTAAACCATCAAAATAGGTTTACTAACATCATAAACATTATAATTATCATCAATTTAAACCCCAAAAACGTATAATTAGAAATCCCCAATTTCTACTCAAACCCTAACTTACTTTAAATCATCAAAATTATATTTATAAGCACATCTAACTTCAATTAATAATTGAAACTAAGTCTTAAATTTCCCAACAACAATCTACATAACAATAATCGAACCTCAATTTACCACTTCACGAATCCTCGCCAAAAATCCCCAATTTCGAACTCTACTAATATGCCCACATAAATTACACTCAAATGCATCTCTAAAGATATGGATATCATATGAAAATGACCAATTGAAGCCACAAAAATCTGCCTTAAAAATTGAACAAAAACCTATGATTTTCGATTAAAAAAGAGTAAGCACAAGGATTAGGGACAACGCCTCTTGTGGGATTGCTTGATGGTCGTGCTAACTGGTCCCGGCGGCTGCTTGGTGGCCGAATAGGCGGTAGAGAGTGGCTTGACAAAAGGTGGGAGTGAAGAAGAGAAGGTTTGGGTGTAAGAGATGAGAATGTCGTGCTTGAGGAGAGAAGAATGAATGAGAGCTCTTTTGTCTGGGTTTGGGCTTGTCGGTTTAATCGACATAAAAATCTTATTCTTTTTTTTTTTTTTTTTTCTGGAATAGTACCCGTGTGAACAGTAACCCGGGTGAATAGTGACCGGGTGGGATTCTTTTCTCTTTATGAAAATTGTTACTAACAACCTATTCTTATTCAAAACAGAAACCCGAAATGAAGAGATGTCATAATATCATTTTCTCTTATTTGAAAACTTTTCAAAGAAGTCATGGAAATTCGGGCTGTTACAAGAAGGGGGAGGGGTGGCTAGAAAACGTGATTGAGTGAGGATGACTCGTGGCTGGGTTTGCGTGGGTTGTGCCGGAGAGTCGCCGACGCAGTACAAGGACGCCGGTGATGTCCTCGCCGGCGCCGGTGGAAGTAGGTGGTTGGTGCGGCGGTTTAGTGGTGGTGCAAGGGTGGGATATGGGGAGGTTAGGAGAGAGAAAGGGGAAGGGGTAGTTTTTTTTCTTCTGTTTTTTCTTTTTTATCCCAATAGAGTGACTCCATCAGTTTTCAGTTGAACCAAACAAGTTTTTTAAAGTAACGGAACTTGTTACCACTCCACCCCTAATCCCATTCCATTCCGTTACTATTCTTAATATCATACCAAACGCCCCTTGAGTAAAAATAAACCATCTAATGTTGAAGCAACTGCTAGTGAAGCTTATTAAAAGCTAGTGGAGACTGAGAATCAGCTTCAGGGTGATCCTAACAACTCTGACATCAGGGCTAAAGAGAGAATGGAGGCTGAGAGTTATAGGTATCTAGCAAAGGCAAGGGAGAGTTACCCACGTCAAAAAAAAAGCAAATTGCAATGGATTCAGGAAGAGGATGCTAATACGGCATTCTTCCACTGCTCCATCAAAGCCAGGAGGGTCAGAAACTGTGTATGTCAGATACAGGACACTAAAGGTAATTTGAAAACTGATACTAAGGGGATTCAGGAAGCTTTTCTGGAGTTTTACCAAGAGCTGCTTGGCAAATTTGGGGATTGTTCTAAAGTCCATGTCTGTACAGTCAGGAAAGGGCCATTAGTAGATGAGGAAATGAAGAAGGTGATGCTACAACCGGTTACTAATGAGGAAATAAAGGATGTCATGTTCTCTATTCCAGGGAATAAGAGTGCAGGTTCAGATGGCTATTCTAGTCAGTTTCTCAAAGATAACTGGGATAAAATTGGAGTTGACATCTGTAGTGCAATTCAAGATGTGTTTAGGATTAGAAAGATGTTGAGGCAGATAAATAACACCATTTTAACCCTAGTGCCTAAAACTAAGCAGCCTGTATCTGTATTGGAGTATAGGCCAATAGCCTGCTGTAACACCATTTTCAAGTGTATCTCAAAGCTGCTCTGCCATAGAATTGGTAAAATCCTTCCTAACATTATTAGCCAAAACCAGGGGGCTTTCGTGAAGGGGAGAGACATAGTGGAGAATATAATGGTTTGTCAAGACATAGTGAGGAAGTATAATAGGAATGCCATTTCTCCAAGATGCCTAATGAAGATAGATTTGAGAAAGGCTTATGACATTGTTGAGTGGTCTTTTGTGAGAGAGATGCTCTTAGCTCTTCAATTCCCAGAGCAGATCATTGAATTGGTTATGCAATGTATCTCTACTCCCTCCTACACTTTAGCTCTCAATGGCAATCATTTTGGCTTCTTTCCTGGGAAAATAGGCTTGAGACAGGGGGACCCTTTGTCTCCACTACTGTTCACAATTTGTATGGAGTACTTATCAAGAGTATTGAAGGTGGTGGCTGGAAAAGAGGAATTCAAGTTTCATCCAATGTGCAGCAAAATTCAGTTAACTCATCTTTGTTTTGCAGATGATCTGCTACTGTTCTGTAAAGGGGAGATTAAGTCTGCAATTCTGATGCTGAGAGGGGTTTCTACCTTCTCTAAGGCTTCTGGACTTTGTTCAAATATCTCCAAGTCTGAAATGTACTTTGCAGGAGTGAGGAATAATGTAGTGCAAGAAGTTCTGGAATATTCACAGTTCAAACAGGGTTCTCTTCCTTTCAAATATCTTGGAGTACCTATAACTGCAGGTAAAATATCTATTATGGATTGCAATATGTTATCAGAAAGAATAGTGAGTAGAATCAGAGCTCTTGGGTCAAAGAAATTATCTTATGCTGGTAGATTGACTTTGATACAATCAGTGTTAGTGAATCTACACTCTTATTGGGCTAGAGTATTTCTGCTTCCAAAAACTGTGATAAAAAAGATTGTAGCGATTTGTAGAAATTTCTTATGGGATGGGAGTGAGCATATGATTAGGAGCCCATTGGTAGCATGGGATGATATCTGCAGACCTAAGAAAGCAGGGGGTTTAGGATTCAGAGATGTTCTGATTTGGAACAAGGCTTACATCAATAAGTATGTATGATGGATCTTTGATAAAGCTGACAAGTTGTGGGTCAAATGGGTACATAATGTTTATCTCAAGGAGGAGATATGGGAGAGTTATGTGCCTCAAATAGACACCAGTTGGCATTGGAGACAGATTTTTTTAAAATAAAGGAGGAGACTAAACAACACTTCATCCAGGGCCCATGGAAGAATAGTGCATACAATATTGCTGATGGGTATGAATAGATGAAAGGGAGACAGGCTAATGTGGAATGGGGTGGTCTGGTGTGGAGCAGACACATCATACCAAAAGCAGGTTTTATTACCTAGATTGTACTCAGGGAGAGGCTAATGCTTAAGGATAAACTGTTGAAGATAGGTGTATGCAATGACGACTGGTGTATCATTTGTCATCAGCAGTCAGAAACTCATGGACACTTGTTCTTTGAGTGTGCTTACACTAAAAGATGCTTGGAGCTGATAAGCAAGAGGATTGGTGTCACTATCCCTTCTAATGGTACATTTCTGTGGTGTGCTAAAAGAAGGTGGGGAACCAGAATCAGGAAACAAGCAATCGGAGCATTGATCAGCAATATGATATATCACATCTGGTGGAGCAGGAATATTTGTAGGCTTGAAGGGTATGTAAAGGTCCCTGGAAAGCTGAGTGCGGATGTGATGAGAGAAGTTAGAAGAAGAATTAGTGTTGTGGCCATTGATGTAAAAACAGTTGATATAAACTGGCTTAGAGCTAGAGGCCTCTTGTAACTGGTAAAGAATAGAAGTTTGAGCTTGTATCCTGGGGAATGCCCCTTGTAAACTTGTAGGTTGTTTTCGAGCTATAAAATATCTTACATTTCAACAAAAAAAAAAGAATAAGCAAGCTGATGATGACAGTATAATGGAACGATTAGATCGTGCTCTTGTTTCGTCCTGCTGGCTGGATAAATTTCCGATGATGGTCCTGAAACACTTGGTTAGGGACAAGTCTGATCACATTCCCCTTCTGCTAGGACATTATCATGTGCATAAGAGTACCCAAAATCGTAAATTTCGTTTTGAGATATGTGGGTAATGTCCCCAAATTGTGAAGGAGTCGTCAGAGAGGCATGGTCTTCGGGTGCTGTATTTGTTAACTCTCCAAATACCTTACTCAAGATGAAGAGATGTTCCAATGCTTTGTGGAAATGGAGCAAAGAGGAGTTTGGGAATATCTCCAATCAGGTTGAAGCTTCTCGAAGGAGACTCATGTTTCAGGATAGTTGTGCTTCTAGCCGAGAGGTTGTGGATGAGAGGAAACAAGTCTGCGGGCAGCTCGACAAATGGTTGTTATTGGAGGAAACATTCTGGAGACAACGTGCACGTGTGATTAACTTTACGGAGGGGGATAGAAATACGAAATATTTTCATATCAAGGCCTTTAACCGTAGAAGACGAAACTGGATTGACAAAATTCGTGACGAGCATGGTACTTGGGTTTCTGAGCCTTCGGATATTGCAGAAGTGGCAAGCGGATACTTTACAGAATTATTCTCGAGGGTGGAGCTGCAGAATCTGGAGGAAGTGGTGGCCACAATTCAACCGAGGATCACTGATTTATGAATGCGGATCTCGTTCGGGTTTTTACGAAGGCTGATGTTTATGCCGCATTGATGCAGATGCATCCCGATAAGTCTCCTAGACCATACGGGTTAAATGCTAAGTTCTTCCAGGAGTTTTAGCCTATAATTGGGGATGATGTTGGTCGTTTTGTTATTGATTGCATACACATACGAGCATATATGCGAGAGATTAATAATACCCACATAGTTCTGATTCCGAAGAGAAATAAGCCCTTTCATATGTCAGATTTCCAGCCGATATCGTTGTGTAATGTCATTTACAAACTAGTTTCTAAGGTCCTGGCTAATAGGCTCAAATCCCTTCTTGAAGATGTTATTTCTTCGGAACGAAGTCCTTTCATTCCAAATCGGTTGATCTCAGAGAATGCGATGGTTGCGTTTGAATTTTTTCACTTCATGAAATCTCATAACTCAGGAGATACGGGGTATATGGCTATCAAACTTGATATGAGTAAGGCGTATGACCAGATTGAATGGCGGTTTCCGGATAGGGTAATGGAAAGGATGGGGTTTACAGAGGCGTGGAGGGGTATGATTTTGCGGTGTATTTCTACAGTTACTTCTTCAGTGCTTATTAATGGGTCACCGTCTCGGGCTTTCTTTCCGCAAAGAGAGCTTCGGGAAGGTGACCCGATATCTCCTTACCTTTTTATCATTTGTGCCGAGGCCCTGTCTTAACTCATTACGCGTGCGGTGGAAAGACAGCAAATGGCAGGAGTGAAAATTTGTAGGCGCGCTCCTACAATTTCACATCTATTTTTCGCTGACGACACTATTATTTTCTGCAAGGCGAATCCAAGCAACGAGACGGAGGTGTTGAATTTTTTGAAGTCTTATCAAGAAGCGTCCGGACAGCGTCTCAACCTTCAAAAATCAGAGGTTAATTTTAGTTCTAATGTTGGTGCGGAGTGCCGGGCTCGTATTACAACTCTTTTAGGGGTGACTTATGCTGTAACGGCCGAGAGATATCTCGGGCTTCTAGCTGTTGTAGGCAGGAGTAAAAAGGCTGCGTTTTCTGTTATCCGTGACCGTATTTGGCAGAAGTTGAAGGGTTGGAAGGAAAAGTTGTTGTCTTATGCAGGTAGAGAGGTGCTTATAAAGGTTGTTGCCCAATCGATCCCTACCTATCAAATGGGACTTTTCAATCTTTCCGACAACCTATGTCACGAGATCAAGATGTGTTTGGCTAGGTTCTGGTGGGGTTTTAGTGAGGATGTAACAACCCTAAATTTTGACTGAACTATAAATAGAAATAATTTAGAATTGTCACGCCGCAATTGACTACCAAGTCAATTACTAGGCTAGAAATTCGATTACAATAAACCAACGAAAGATAAAACAGCGGAAGTCTTTAAATGTCGAACTACAGCTCTCAAAACGAAATCCAAATTACATAAACCTAACGAAATAAAGTTCAATGAATGTCTAAGAGACCCCAGTATGCCAATGCCCCTCAAGCAAGCATCCAAATTCAGCAAGACCTGTCAACTATGCCATCGACTAATGACATAGGCCCCAGAACATGGTAGGGAACAAACCAGAGTAAGAACGTCAGCATACAGGTTGAGTAAGAAACACAAGAATACAAGTGAACAAAAGATACGCGCCTTGAGGCGCGTAGCTAACAAATAATAGACAAACGTCATAATAGACAATCGTTACAACGATAATACAACGCGATAATCCCCATATCGCTACAAGATCCGACGGTCTTGCTACATACGTTTAATCAAGGCTGTGCTCCTACCATACCCCACAGCCACCACAATCTCGAACCAGTGCGAGCTAGAGCAGTACAAACACGACCCGAACAACTTAAAGTGTGCACACCTCTCGCTAGGGATCCAGTAGAATGCGTACCCCTAGGAGGAAAGTCAATTAGGAGGCCGGTAGCTAACCCGACCTTAAACTACCTTGATCAGAGGTATAGAGGTGACCGATCCTGGTCGCGTCACCTTACTCTAGGTGGTTTTCATCGTCATACAATTATTAATATATACTTTACGCGCGCATTAAATAAAACAATAACAATACATTAAACATTCAACAACACAATATAAGCATACGAAATTATATCAACGGATCACAAGAAACAACAAAGGGATGCACACTCGGCCGAGAGCAACAAAAGGGCTAAGTGGCCGAAAATAGTGGGAAGCCGAAGGGCTGCGAAATGGTTAGCAATTCGAACAATAATACGCTCATGATATGAAATAGATATAGGCGAAGTAATAATCAAGATTGAGCGAATAAACCAAAGGTATGTAAGGCGATCATATGAATAAACATGATGGATGGTGAATCAAACGAGAGTAGAGGTTAGCCAAAGGGTCATGATCAACGTTCTTAACTTACAACGCTAATCCTTAATCATCCAATTATAAACTAAATCTACAATTCCCTAATCAAAAAGATGTAACAATAAGTCTTACGACTCACAACTATCACTAATATGAAACGGATCCACAAAGGGATAGTGGTAAAGAAACACGAATAAAATCTACCTCCGATATTGGATGACCACCAAATTATAGTATGTTGTAGAAGGGTATGTCAGAAACCTCTCCCCAGAATTTCGTCCACAAAATCCAAACGGATCGACAGGAATCAATTTCACAATGAACCACGAAAGACAATTAGGGTTTACTCACGAAAATCAATGTAACTTTTGATACAGAAGTCTAGACCTTACCAATTTTGGATATATTGTTAATGCTAGAGTAAGGGACATCTCCACAAAATATCGTTCTCTAATTCCTTAGGAGTCGATGGGAATCCTCAAAACACCAAGGGGCGGAATAGATTCTCGGGTAGATAGACACAGCTCCACTAAAACACCTCCACAAGTGGCATCCGATATAATCTTGGCATTATTTACATATTCCTGGATTCGTATCGAAAGCACGGTTCTAATTCCACCAACCAAGATCTAATCAGAGATTATATGAGAGAATTATGTGTGTTTGAAGTTGATGTTGTCCTGCTGAGATGTTCTGCGGGTGGAGGAAAACGGAAAGGAGAGAGAGGAGATGGAGGGAGGCCGAATAAATTGAGGGGAAGGTAGGGTTTCTTATTTTGTTTATGTCAATGGGTAAGGGGTTAGACTCGGGTTCAGGTTTTATTAGTCGGGTGAGATGAGTGATCCATAAAGTCGATCCAAGTCCAATAACCCAATTATAGAACTCCCCAAAAATAGAATTACCCAATTAATAGCATAGTCTATAATTCACCAAATTTCCAAAATGACTCTTATTAATTCTCTCAAAATGATTAATAAACGTAACACCCTAATTAATTAAAGTCCCCAAAATTGTGGGGTGTTACAGAGGAAAAGCGGCGCATTTATTGGATAGCTTGGCAACGTCTCTGTGAGTCGAAGTATTCTGTTGGTCTGAGGTTCGTATTTTATCTGATTTTAACAGAGCTATGCTGGCAAAACAAGGTTGGAGGTTCATGAACTTCCCTGATAATCTAGCTACCCGGCTGATGAAGGCTCGTTATTTTCCCAATTGCATATTCTTAAATGCTAAACTTGGGCACCACCCAATCTTTATTTAGCGTAGCATTATGGAGGGGCAGGAAGTTCTCAAGAGTGGTTGTCGATGGATGCTCGGCGTTGGAACGCATATTAGAATCTGGAAAGACTAGTGGACTTTGTGCCCACCATCTTTTCGTCTTTTTTCTCCTCCCAGGGGGACAGTAGATGCAAAACTTGAAGATTGGATTGATTGGAACTCAAGGACTTGGAAGGACGATATCATTCGACAGTGTGTCCTTCCCTGTGAAGTTGACAAAGTCCTTAGGATTCCGATTTGCTCTCCGGAAAATGTTGACAGACTAGTTTGGCATTTCGCTAAGGATGGTTGCTACCATTTCATCAAATGGAAGAAGGAGATCGAAAGTGGGCAACCAGGTGGGAGTGATTGTACCGGACTTTGGAAAATGTTATGGAAGTTGCATATTCCACCAAAAACCCGGTCCTTTCTTTGGCGTGCCTGCCGTAAAGCGCTTCCTTGTGGCGCGAAGCTGCAACGTCGAGTTCCCCAGGTGGACTCGACCTGCTTCCGTTGTGGAGTTGAGGTAGAGACAGAGATGCATGCTCTGTTCTTTTGCCCAGCCATTGCTCCTGTTTGGACGGCTATGGGGGTTGACGCTACGGAAGATTGGGGCCATTGTCACAGTCTGCTGGATTGGCTGAACACAATTAGAGTTGTGGAGGGCGTGCTGCGTTTGGAGGTGCTAGTGATTGTGTCTTGGAGTGTGTGGAATGTCAGAAACAATGTTTTCCATGGCTTGCAAGGTTTCTAAGGTCGTATCTTAGTTGATCGTGCTCAAAGTTACCTTCATGCGTATAAGCACTTGACAAAGAAGGGGGTGGAACCTTCTTTACGTCCAGTGGGAAAATGGGCTGCTCCAGATTTAAATCTTTGAAAAATTAATTCCGATGGTGCGGATTTGGGTAAGGAGGGACGCGGGATTGGGGTGGTTATTCGGGGTTGTGCAGGGGAACTCTTTCTAACTGGGTGCCAACAGCCGAGGGATAGGTGGGAGCCGGCAGTGGTGGAAGCTCGTGGCATTGAGTTGGGTCTGAAGCTAGCTTGCCAGCATGGTTTGAGTGACGTGATTATCGAGTCAGATTGTTTGCAAGTGGTTACTATGCCTAATCTCGGTCTTGTCCGTTAACTTATCTAGGTAGAATTTGTCAACATAATATGTTTATGGGCCTGTTTGGCCAAACTCTAACTTCTGCAGAACTAATTCTCAGAAAACAGTTTCTGAGAAACAGTTTCTGGAGGAGAAGCTCCAAATTGGAGCTTCTACCTCAGAAGAACAAATTTACACTAGAAGTGCTTCTCAGAAACCAGAAACAGTTTCTCAGTTTTCGATGTTTGGCCAGTTTTCTGTTTCTAGAACCCAGAAACAGTTCAGAAACACTTAAGAAGCTTGGCCAAACACACCCTATGTGTGTTAGTTTTCATTCCGTTAACTTCCCTCATGTCCGTAGGGAGGGTAATCACGCGACGCATTTCATGGCCCACCTATGCCCGATAGATGAATCCGTTCGTGTATGGTTTGGGACCGGCCCTAATGGTCTCCAGAATGTATTTTTTTTTTTTTTTGCGGACATAATGTCCGTGTTTGATTAATATATTTCGTTCGTCCTTTAAAAACAAAAAAAAAACAAGAAAAACAGATGAAATAGTGTGAAAATGAGAAAGACGGGGAAGAGACAATAGTACTTTTTGGAGGAAAATTGAGCTTGAACCCAGATGACAATAGAACTAATTCCACAAAGGGAAATCCAGTAATTGAAACACGTACTACTCCCTTGTTCTACAATCCTCCAGGAAATTGCCTTGTTATTTCCTTCCTTTTCTGGCAGTTTCCTCTTCACCTTGATTCATGATCACTCAACTGCTCACCTTCACAGTTATGGAATCGAAATATCAGCCACAACATCAAACTATAAATTCAACTTTCTACTATTGATGGGCTCATCCTCTGTAATTCTAAACCCCTCTCGCATTTTCAGGTATGCAATACTGCTATTCATCTCATATTCTCATACCGATTTCATATACCTTTCATATTAGCGGACCTCGCTATCTTTTCGAACAAGCTAAGACTTCAGTTTGATTGTAAAAACTTTTTAACAACTCATGTCAACTCTCTAATAACAAGTTGTTGTTGTTAGGAGTATTATTGATAGCTTGTAACAGTGCAGTGAAGAGCATCATGTTTAATAATTGATGCACGCTGGTGTGTATGTGCATGTCCTCTTTATAAAGAGACAGCCTCGAAAAAAAAAAATACTGCATGAATTGAACCTTCTATATGTAGTCCTATAGTCTAATGAAGTTCAATTCAAATGTTGTTAGAGTTCAGACTAACATGACCGTATGCTATAAAGAGTTAAAGGCGGTCTAATTGATAGAATTACATCACCAAAAATGATCCTAATATATGATGTATGATTTGATATGGACAGAACTTACAAGCTTGAAGCTTGTGGAATTAAATTGTGAGTTTTTGTTGTGATGAAAAGTTAGTTTGGAAATAGAAGAGGTGCATAGTAGAGACTGATTCAAATGTTATGCTTTTCGTAATTCAGATTGAGTAAGAAAAGGATGGAGAGGAAGCATGCTGTCATAATGGCCATATGGTTTTTGGCATGGCCTTGTTCGTCATGTGCTCTGTCTGCAATCAATGATGTTTTGTTGAGAATAGAGCTAAAGAAGCTACCATTGGACTTTGAGAGAGTCAGGGCTGCTGGGACTAATGTTATAAGTCGCGGTACAAAGCATAATGATCCCGAATCAGTCATTATATATTTGAAGAATTATATGGATGTGCAATATTATGGGGAGATTGGCATTGGCACGCCTCCTCAGAAGTTTAATGTGATCTTTGATACTGGTAGCTCCAACCTCTGGGTCCCTTCTTCTAAATGCTTCTTTTCGGTGAGTTTTTGCTGGTGGTCACCTCTCTTTGTGATTAATTTTGCTTAATACAATATCCTAGCCTCCTAGGTAGTTCATCAAACACTCTTGCCTATGGCGGGGTAGGGGGAGTAGGGGTCAGATTTATGCAGCCTTACCCCAATGCTGACTGCATAGAGAGACTGTTACTCGATGATTTTGCCTAATGCAATTTGATGGTTCCATGGTACTTTATAGTAACTACGAGCAGATTGCTTGCTACTTTCACTCCAGGTACAACTCAAGGCTGTCTAGCACGTATTCCAGCATCAGTGGTATTATACTCAATTTTTTTAATATCTTGGACTTCTAGGTGTTTGTCGTGTGGGATTCTCTTTTAACGGGAAATCATACCTTAAAGAATTGAGTCTACCTCAAGAAAAAAAAGAACATAATGCTTGAGTACTGTTGAAGGCTTGAAGCTAAAGCTTTACTGGAAATGAAGCTTTCACTTCTAAGGTTTCTTGTTCTTGTTTTCAGGAAAATCTTGGAAGATTCCCTATGGTGCTGGTTTTGTATCTGGTTTCTTTAGCCGGGATAATGTAGGAATTGGTGGTCTTATTGTAAATGATCAGGTTTGTTATTCACCCATGGATCAGTGAGATAGTAATAAAATTTTATGGTCTTTATCTGAACTGTCGCATATATTTTTCAGGTGTTTATTGAAACACGGTCAGAAAGATCTTTTGATCTCATACTTACACAGTTTGATGGGATACTTGGCTTGGGATTTCAGGAAATCTCTGTCGGGCACGCCATCCCAGTGTGGTACATAGTTTTTTTTTCCCCTCTCTTTTATTTCAAGTTACACATTAATTGTTTTATTGTTTGGTTGATCTGAAATCAACTCCATCCTTGGTAGTGTACAGAGTAAATCGTAGACCATTGAGTAATGAAACCAAGGATCTTAGTCATCTTACATCTTCCAGTAGATACAGCGTGTGCAAAGGTGCTTTTCCTAGTAAATCACCCTGGATATGCTAATTTCGAGATGCTAGAATGCACTTTCCAAGATCTGTTTAGGGACCTCTTTTAATTTTATAAAAAGTGGCACATCTATGACCAATCTGATTGGTCCTCATCTTCTTTACATGTCATATGCTCCATTTGTATCTGATGATTGATTGTCAATTCATTAAATTTCTCCAAACAGGTACAACATGATGCAACAAGGACTTGTTTGTCAGAGAATTTTCTCTCTTTGGCTGAATCAGGACCCGTATTCTGGAATTGGAGGTGAGATTGTCTTTGGTGGTGTTGACTGGAGACATTTTAAGGGTGATCATTCTTATGTCCCTGTGGCTAACAATGGTTACTGGCAGGTTCTTAACACTCCCGATTTGAATTGTGTTTTCTTGCTTTTCTTTTCTCATAAGTTTGAATCGTAATCTTGCCAATGTCATTGCAGATAGAAATAAGAGGCGTAAATGTAGCAAGTGAAGCTACAGGTATAGTGACCGCCTTCAAAATGAGTTTCCCTGGTTTAAAATTTCGCGTTACTTCTTGTCTCACTACTATGCATTTGCTGAAAATTGATTCATTCTAAGCTCCTCAAGTTAAACTGCTCAAAAGCGGCCAATCATCACATCAAAATAACTGACAGTTATGACACCATCGAAAAAAGATCAATTGTCAGAGCTTGTATAGACAAGATACGTGTTGCTAGTTTGGTTTATCATCCTGTAGTCTAGTTTATAGAAGACTGCATTTTCAAGGTATTTAAGATACTTCCCTTCCTATGTTCAGGTCTTTGTTCGGATGGCTGTTCTGCTATCCTTGATTCTGGGACATCTTTGCTCGCTGGTCCACCTGTATGCATGCGGATTACATCTTTCTTTACTGTTTTGTGTAATGGCTTTTTGAGTGGACAATAACCACTTAACCAGTCAGGTTCTCTCTTGGTCTTAGGAAGTTGTCGAACAGATCAATCATTTCATTGGAGCCGAGGGAATAGTCAATTTGGAATGTAAAGCTATTGTGTCAAATTATGCTGCTCGTATATGGGAGCTTCTATTATCAGGGGTGCGTCTTACTCTTGATCACTATTCCACCTTACGTTGTTGTTGCTATCATATGTATTTGAGAAATTTTCACTTATCTTCAGTTAGAACCTGAAAAAGTTTGTGTGAAGATCGGCTTATGTTCATACAACCAATCAGAGTACATGAGGTTAGAGTTTCTGTTTATGTGATGCTTATTTTAGTGTATTTGTTTTAACTCGCTTGTTTAGCAAAGTCCTTGGAACTTATGCAGGAGCAGATTGAAAACAGTCACCCATGGTGGTTTAGATGAAAAATCATCAGCCAATCAGACTGGATTTTGTGGTTTGTGTGAGACCACTGTTGGTTGGATTCAATTGGAACTTAAAGAACAAAAAGCAGAAGCAAAGCTGCTCAGTTACCTGAATAAGGTACTATAAAATATCTGCTTGACGTCTGTAAAACCCTATATGCCTTTTCTGGAAGTGAACCTAAAGCTCTTTTTATGTTGATTGTTGAAGCTCTGTGAGAAACTTCCAAGCCCTGGGCAGAAGGCATTTGTCGACTGTAAGAAGATTGGAATACTGCCTCCTATTTCTTTCATCATTGGGAACAAAAGCTATCCTCTCAAGCCAGACCAGGTCAGTTTCTTCACTGATTCCTTTTGATTCTGAACTTTCTTCCTTCAAGAATGTAAGTTAGAGATTTTGCGTACTCCGTACTATTTCATCTCAGATTAGTAAACTAAAGTTATTCTGATGTGTACAACCACAGCTTTTTTATTTTCTTTTTTCGTTTTCAATGTATAAGTCCTATGTAATGTAATTGAGGTGTTCTGTTCATGGTAACTGAGATGTTTTAACTTTTAATAGATAGTCCATCAACTGTTTGTTCCTCTTTGCGAGGAAATTTGTAACTTATAGCCCTTTGTCGGGTCGATATATTCCGTGATTTCCTGCATGGAGGATGTGTTTTCTTATGGGATTATATTTTCTTCTCATTCATGCTAGCTTGGAAATTTAATGACATACTGAAAGGGAAAGACAGATTTATTAGGAGCTTCTAGAGTGGTTCTTAGAATCGTCTCTAGACCAAAAAGAGAGGAGAAACAGATTTGGCTGTAAGAAGTAAAAGTAAAGAAGTAAAAACATTTATAAAAGGAGCTCTTCCCATCTGGGCCATCTCCCTGTATTTATGAGTAGTCATTACTATGTGCTCCGTCTTTTCTAATTTCTGAGGTGAAACTCATTACCCTACTTCCACTTTGAGGCAGTACATGCTTCAAGTTAAAGGACCAGATTACTCTGGACATGCGATTCAATTCAACCTGTGCTTTAATGCATTTGTTGCCGTGGATGTACCTTCGCCACAAGGTCCACTCTGGTTAGTCCCCCGTGACCCATGTTTTCGGATACTTTTGTGGGGAGTCTAGTTCTCATTGCGTGTGGCTGCTGATGACTATCTGCCCTTTTCATCATGCTAGGATTCTTGGGAACATCTTCTTGGGCGCGTACCACACAATCTTCGACTATGGGAACCTCCGAGTAGGATTTGCCACAGCTGCTTAAGCAACCATCGCTATTCTCCCCAGTCTCCTATATCTATATAGACTGGTATATATGTGTAAATAAACTGCTGTAGTGTACCATCTTCCTATATTTGGCAGGGTTGTTACAGCATATACTCCACAATATTCTCAATATATGTATATATACGCTAAGTGGCAAGGGATTGGATTTCACAACCGGCCAAACATACGAGGTTCATATGCATAATACTCGTTGCTCTTTGGCTTTCAATTCCACCATGATGTACCTACAATGTGAAATATACACTATGCCATACGTTTTCTTCTCTTTTTGTTCACCCTTGCTTTTACTAAAAACAAAATGACAAAGTTTTGCATTTCTTTTTTTTAAGGACATATAGTCTTGTACTGAATGCTAGAGGTCTACAATGTATACATCCGAAAGTGTCTACAATCAGCAATAATTTTACTACACTATCAAAATTTTACTACTCACACAATTAAATTTACTACCTGAATTTTTCACTAAAATTATTTTTACTACTCAAATCTCAATTTTACTACTATAACTCAATTTTTACATTGTAGACAAATAAATTGGGTCTACACTGTAGACCTCTAGCAATTTGCATTATTTTTACAAGTGTATTCACTTTAGTAGAGTGTTTCTAATATGCTCCCGTCTTTTTACAAGGCCACTTAGATCATCAATCATTGTAGGATGTCCAATAACTTATTCTAATCTAATTTTTCTTTCAAAGATTACATTAACTTTCTAATAACGTGTATAATTTGTACTCCATCATATCTGAGCATTTGACCATCCCAATCTAAACTCGAAATTCCCCCACGGCATTGACAATTTAATCCACATAGCTGAAAACAAGAAAAGTCCTAGATGCAATGTTCCACACTACATCGGCGTAAAACATTTGGGACATAATAATTACGGAGTACAACGTTGTAGATTAGCAGAGACAAATCCAAATTTGTGAATGACAACTCACAAGCGCTACTAACTGTACCAAAAGCGCAGCAGCATTTCAGCCAAAAAAAAAAAAAAAAAAAAAAGACCGAAAGACAATCACCAAAATTCATGACTACACCGCCAACCACAAACACGAAGACGGCGGAATTAGACGCCCCGCTTCACATCCTCGGCTTTGAATTTGACGAGTTGTCGCCTACTCTCGTTTCCGGCCATCTCTTGGTCACCCGTAAATGTTGCCAGGTTCTTTTTTCTAATCCTTGATTTGCTAATTTCTATTGATTTGTTCTATTAAAAATAATATTGGTTTTTAATGAATTGAATTGGGTTGGCAGCCGTTCCAGGTGTTGCATGGCGGCGTATCGGCGTTGATAGCCGAGGCGTTGGCGAGCCTTGGAGCGTACATGGCTTCTGGGATGAAGAGAATCGCCGGAATACATTTGAGTATCGACCACATTAAGAGTGCTCAGCTTGGTGATCTTGTTTTTGCTGAGGCCACTCCCCTAAGTTCTGGTCGCACCATCCAGGTATATATTCATTTCTAGCTTCCTCGAGATTAACCACACTATCATCGCTTAATGGTCATACGTGAAGGGCGTTCAAGGAAACGGGGGGAAATTGAGGGTACCAAATTTTCGAAAATGCAAAGTTCAACGGCACTATATTGTACAGATTTGAAAAGTAGGAGCAACATGATATATTTTAGGGGCACCACAAGGTAACAATTGGTGGTATTTTTCGTTGTGACTTTAGACAAACAACAACATTACCCCAATGTCTGGATGGTTCCCCCTTGGGCATAATAAGGGTGAGAACATTACCCCTTTGCTGAAAACATACGGACACTACTCTATTCTATTCAATTATTTACATTTGGTTTATGCGAGAGAAATTCAAGCCAAACTCAAAGAAATGAAACTTAGAGGGTAATTTTGATAGATATGTAATGGATTTTTTCGAAATCACAACATGGAATTTACAGTACGGTCGATTATTTGTCTTACAAAATTTATCTTACGTAACGACTTGTACTTTTGGGTTAAGATGAAAGAAGGATATTAGTCAATTTGATGATAAATGTTTGGGGGCAAATATATAAATTAAAGCATTTTGAATGAAGTAATGGTGCATTTTCTTTCCAAATCTCTCCAACTTTGGGGAGATGAAAATTAGAGAAAATAAAGGAAAATTCATCCTCCCAAGCCCCCCTATTTGTCTTCCCTCCCCTTATAAATTTTTATCCAAACAAGTGATTCAATTTCCCTCCCTCTCCTACCCTCCATTTCCCTCCATTTTATCCAAACAGACCCTAAGAGTGACTAAGGTATTATTGTATGATGGTGACTTCATATGCTCTTTCTGTATGAAAAGTCTTGAAGGGCGCCCTAGTACATAACTCTTCTAGCTAGGTGAACTACAATTACCGAGTAGGGAAGAAAAATCAAAATGATGGTTCATATACACCATTTTTTGGCGTTTAATCACACATTCACCACACCAGGAAATCTTGTTATTTGGCTTATTTAAGTTGAAGCTTATTGTATACGGAGTACACCATATGGACATTTTGGGCCGGTTTATTTGATAGTCAACAGTTCGGGAGGTCAATGTTTGCAGAATTAGTCAGTTTTGTAGATGAGTTATTATTAGGTTAAAGCTATTCTTGGACTTGATGGTTGTGTTCCCTTGCTTTGTGGGATAATTAACAGGTTTGGGAGGTCAGACTATGGAAAGATGACGCAAGTAGCAAGAAAAGCAAACAATTGATATCTTCGTCGAGGGTAACCCTTCTTTGTAACCTCCCTGTTCCTGACCATGCTAAGGAAGTTCCTCAACGTCTCCTTAAATATGCAAAACTATAGTTTCTCTGGTACCTAGAGTGTTGCCGGAACATAGATTGAAGCAAGTGGTTAAGAGTAAAGTCTACGACTTTATTGCTCTCAATGTTCGCATTGTAATGCAACAAGGTAGAGGGGGCGCCCACTCAACTTGGTTATTGATTTGTTCGTATGGCTGTTCAGAAGATAAATTCACATACATTGCTAATACGGAGTATTTTAGTTCTCGTATTTAAGGGTCATATATATGCAGTGTACTTGAATAATTACCAGTCAAATACTATTACTTGTATTTGCTACCAAGTTAAAATATAAAAAATGATGATGAGGTTGCTGGTCTTCTTTGTCGTCGCAGTGGGGGGAAGATTTAAGTAGGCCGGTGAGGCGGTGACAATTACGACTTACGAAGTTACGAGTATCAATTACCTGAAAGGGAAAGTCTTAGTTCATTAACGTTTCTGATGGTCTTTGTTTATTTTTTCTTTTAAATCCAAGTGGTGTGTTGTTCGGTTTCATGATTTGCAGATCAATGCTACGCCCTTCGTCCAACTTAGTTTAGACACCCCATATGAAAAGCAATGGCAATATTATACTCCCGGGTGTGTCACCTCCTTTCTTTTTTTCAGCACACCCTTATTGAGGAATGAGGAAGATATAAGTCATTTGGATGATTAACATGGGAATTGTGTAGGGTAAACCTACATGTAGGAAATGAACTAAGTAAAAGGAATTCTAAATACCTAGATATGGTAATTAAGAGCTCTAAGCCAAATTTTCGAAAATTCGTTGTTTCCGTAGAATATTAATTCCTACGTAATCCATACGAGCACTAAAATTAGAAATGCATTCAAACTTGAAGCTACGGGAAATGAAACTTGAATTAAGGTAGATAGAAAAAGTTAATTCCCATAGCTAGTTAACCCATACTCTGTATTACGGTTTACATTGGTGACGAGACGTCGATATTAAATTATTCCGCTTATCTACCTACTCCGTATTAAGCTATACCAAAATAAAACACACTCAAAAAAAAAAAAAAATTCCCAAGACTCGCGAGGGAAAAAAAAAACAGAAAAAAAAATTGTGGAACACGTCAACGTTGTCAAGTGGCAACCACGCCTTTACTCGTCCCGCTATAAAACATGTCAACATTATCCCAATTCAATAATCCGAGTTAAGTTCAATTGAAATTTGAAAGGCAGACCAAACTGTGGTATAAAGTATAAACAAGAAATGGAACACCAACCCCCACCAACCTTATCATCATTGTCTTCATCATCATCATCATCAACACCATCATCATCTTCTTCATCAAAGACGAAAGATCTTGATTACCCTCTTCATGCCATTGGTTTTGAAATTGATGAGGTTTCTCCTACTAAGATCACTGGTCGTCTTCTTGTCACCTACAAATGTTGTCAGGTTTCATTTCCTTCTCTTTTTCTCAACTTGGTAACCGTTTCGATGCTTTTACGAGTTAAACTAGCTGATCAATGTTCAAAACATATGTATTGTAATATTGAATCATACATGCATGTAGGAATTATTACTTTATTAGTGTATAAAGTGGTCAAACCATACCCTTTGCTTCATTTGTGTTTCTCAGATTTGCCAACTGTCAAACCACCACATGTTCCCGTATGCTGGATATCTTATTCTTAATCTGTCGATTAAAACAACTAATCTTGCATGTGTAATTCTGGTAATGTATATCTAAATTCCGAAAATGATAATAAACTAAATTTTCGAAATCATTAAGTTTTTTCAAAAAAAAAAAAATCATTAAGTTAAAAAATGATGATCAATAGAATAGATTATAGAACTGAGCTAAATTGGTATTACTACTACCCAATCAATTACGCATTAAAGATAATATGCTAAATTGCTAATTTACCAGAAATGGCAGAAAATCAATTCAGATAAGCTAATTCCGTGTGTAACACACCTCCCTAAAAGAAAGCGTGGGAGTCATCATATTCAAACAAATGAATTTGGAGGAAACTTAAAAGTTAAAACTGTATTGTAATTCTGGTAAGAATGTACGGATTGTCATATGTCTATATGATTATATATAATGCTTCATTGGCAGCCGTTCAAGGTGTTACACGGAGGAGTATCCGCAATGATAGCAGAGTCTCTTGCGAGTATGGGAGCGCACTTGGCGAGTGGGTTGAAGCGGGTGGCCGGTGTTCACCTGAGTATTGACCACATCAAGCCTGCTGAGATGGGTGATCTTGTCGTAGCAGAGGCTATGCCTCTCAATGTTGGCCGGACCATTCAGGTCTTTCTCTACACTCCCCCTTGTTAGTTGTTTAGGTGTTTTTTCATATGATCTACCAAATTAATTTGACCTTTTTTTCTTTGTACGGAAACTAATTTTATCAGTTTAGGAGGATAAGTTTTTTTTTTACCGCCACGCACGTAATTCCTTGCAGCTGAGTAAACTATCTACGCTACGCTACAAAATTTCGAATTGAGGTTGACAGAGTATTGTTAAGGAATTGCAAGATCACATATTCATAGTTCAGACTTCAGAGTGAGTGAGTGACTATGCCCAAAACTTCATCATCCTGCCTCAAAAATGAAAAAAATAAAATATCATTATCATGGTCATTCGGCATGAGTAGGTCACCCACTCACCCTAAGTTAGACCAACAGTACATTCCAATATCCACCTAACACGGAGAAAACATCAAAGAATATTGAGAAAACGGTGGCACCTACTCATCCACGAGTGCAAACCACCCTTCAAAATGAGTAACTGGCATATTGCACCCTTCGAAATAAGGCCATATGATGGGCACAGTGAAATAAATAATTGGACCTGCTCTTTTTTTTTCTTTTTTTTTTTGAGGTGGGCATGTGTAGTTTTTAAAACTTGCGCAAGAAGTTGAATGAAAGATGGACATGGGAGAGTAAGGCAATTCGAAATTTCGAATGTTTATCTATAGTAAACGGGTGCTTGTTCTTCGAGGGGTAATGTGGGTGTTGTACAGCCTCTCGCCTCTCCCAAGTGAACAAGTGATTGCCATTTTAGTCAAGCTCAGTTCGCACTTTAAAACACAGTTCGCACTTTAAAACACCAGGACTTCGACAACACGAAATCTAGGTGATACCCTTAAAGAGTCGGGTCAGCCATTCAATCTTTAAGGTTTCTAGCTACGTATGCATATTCTGAATATCTGGGAAGTTTAGCACAATTTGTTTCATGCAAATTCCGCTGTTGCATTCTATGTAGCAGGTTTGGGAAGTGTGGCTATGGAAGACAAATCCCAACTCAGATAGCAGATCCTTGGTATCAACATCTAGGGTAACCCTGCTTTGCAACCTTTCAGTTCCAGAGAACGCCAAGGTTGCTGGCGACACTCTCCGTAAATATGCTAAGTTGTGAATTTGGTGTACATCACTCTTGAGATTTCGTCTATACATTGAATGCTAAGAATAAATTGTGGCTGTAAATTATATTCTTGTAGCACATAGTGGTTGTATTGGTAAGGAAGTTAATTGTATTTGAAAAAAAAAAATTTCAACTCTGTTGTGTTTGATGAAGATCGCCCTGGATACATGTTGAAGCTGCTGCGTTTTTAAGCTTCCGTAATAATAACAAACACAATGCTTGCACTTGACACAATTATGACTTATGAGCATAGCTGTATAGCCTACAGGAGAAGAGAATTACCGTAAAATGTAGGATAATTTACGAAACCGCACCTTATAAAATCAGTTTTTTGCGAGACCGCACCTTTTATGTTAGATTTTGCAAAATTGCACATTTTGTCATTTTTGGTGACCACTCTCCGACGTTGACCCGACCTTACTCTTCCCCTTTCAATTTCCCTCCAATTCGTTCCCCCCAAAACCCCTGAGTTGTTAGAACAAATCAACTCGGGTCAACTCTGGAGAGTGGTCAAAATTGGTCGAAAATGAGAAAATGTGCAGTTTCGCAAAAAAATAGATTTAAAAGGTGCAAATTCGCAAAGAAATAGATTTTAAAGGTGCAGTTTCCCAAAATTTAACTTAAAAGGTGCGGTCTTGCGAAAAAATGATCTTATAAGGTGTGGTCTCGCAAATTTTCTTTTATAAAATTATATCATCGAGATGGACTGTCAACCAGACTTCGAAAAAAAAAAAAAAAAAAAAAAGAAGGGAAGAAAGCATTAAAAATTAGCTTTATCATGGAAATATCACGATCAATATAAGTACGGGCAAAGAAGGTCTTTCCTTTGAGCGGACAAGTGACGATCATAGCACTAGAATTACCAGGATCACAAGCACACACATTTTCAGCCAAAGGGGAGGTGGGATAAAGTGATAAACGTGTAATAGAAGCAAACACTGGGACCTTGCCTACTTAACTAAAACTAGATATGAAAAAGACTTCTGGTAAGGAAGACTAACAGTAACACCAACATTCCTCACACAAAAACCATGCTCAGGTTGCACTTGAGTATCTTTACCAAATCAAAGGATATCATTCCCTCATTTTCAGAAAACTCCATGAACCAGCAATTTACAATTTCTTTGACAATAATGTTTCAGTAGCCAATATGAGATACTATGACAAACCAGAAGGCCTATTTCTTCTTTTTGCCACCCTTGCCAGTTTTTGCAGGGGCGTTGCTTGAGCTCGATGTTGCTTCTGGCTTCTTTCTACCAGGGTGCCGAGGGACCAATTCTGCAATCCGTAATAACAACTGCTTCCCTGCATTTAAAGATAGGCAGATGAGAACTATGGTCTACAAGCTATATATCGCAGGGTCCAAACCAAATACCATCATGCGACGAACAACTAACATTTCTCTGATGCTGTAAATGAAAAAATCAACGCATGGGCAGTAGAGGTTTAAACACAAAATCATTACGAAAAGACAAAAATGGGAAGCCAACTCTGTGATCTAATTTGTTAAAATTCACAACGATTTCAAGAACACACTCATATCAGAGAGTACTTTCAAAAACTCGTATAGATAGTAATCACATTTGCAAATAAACCAGAATGTGTATATTGTAGCGCTGGGAGACTGGAAAACAAACAAAGAAAGGTCAAGAAAAGGGAAGATGAATGGGAATAATTGTAACTTTGCTCAGTCTTTTCATGACATCCCAATTTCTGGTTTATTTAACATTCAATCCGAAATTATGTACAAGTCCTTTGTTAGACAATGGTCCACATTTTCAAAACCTACCAACATAACAAATTAGTCAATTCTCAATCCAAAAAAAGAAAAAACTAATCCTTATAATACACAATTTCACCAAGTCGTTGCCTCCCACCATATCAATCTCACCAGTTCCTCCACACCCCAACAGTAACCACTGCCACCTCAGTCTGCTGCCAGCTACCACTAAAAGACCCCAAAGGAGACCAACACCATACAAACCTACGTCGTTTAGATGCTCACCAAACCATTACCATGGAAAGCTACCAAGATTTCACAACAAATTTATCAAAGAGACTACAAGATTTAGGGGGTCATCTGGATCTGGAATGGCTGAAAGGGGGAGGAATGAAAATAGGGGAAGGGGGAGCAGAAATGAGCTGGGGAGCGGAAGTGAAGAAATGAGGGTGCGTCACAGCGGTGGACAGAGGTTGAAGAGGCCGAGGAGGTAGTTGTAGGAGAGCAGATGAGACTAGACCCTTGGGGAGGGGGAGGTAAGGGGTATACACAAACCAGGTGGTATGGTGGTGATAAGAATCTAACTCATAAACCTCTGGATTTGAGGGTAGAACACAATACCCCAAGGTTACCACCACTTCTATCCACCCTCTTAAGTCTTAACTATATAATGAGAATTTTATTTTCTTGCAAGATGACAACGATATGACTTCAAACACTGAATTTCAATGCAAAAAGGCAAAAATAAAAAAAGTTAAAATGGAAAACAAGTGGATAAAGATTATACGACTCTGCATATGGGTGCCTTTAACATAAGAAAAAGCTCAATGAAATCTCCTCCCCCCTCCCCATTTGCTGATAAACAAAGTGTCTGCAATAATTTACACGCCCATTGCATTACTACTCTTACATGTATGCTGAAAACAAAAATAACTGAACTAGTCTCCAATACTATTCTCAGATGCATATGAAGCAACTTCTTCACATCCTCCAGACAACTGCTTTCATAAACTGTTTGCACTAATCAATAGTACCCATAGTTTCGTCTGATAAATGATTAGAGAAATTTCATATCCAAACTCAGGAACATTACAGGATAGTAAACCAGCTTTGCCACATGAAGGCCAGAGCATTATACTGACTCTCTTCTCTCCCCCAATCCCCTCCATTTCATAACTAGTAGTCTACTAAGTCCTTCCAAGATGTCTCCAGTTCCATATTATGTCCATTTACTATTGTCTTACAGCAAAAAAAGCACCATCTTGGCTAACTTGATTTATCAAACTAAAGTTTGTTTGATTATGAGATGAGTACAAAAGAATTGGCATGCTTATATTACTGCAAAGGTAAAAACACCATCTACAAATGTCACAAAAAAATGAAGCTCACTAAGATGTGCACCAACTCCCACAATGTTCTATCTTCTCTATAATGTTCTATACTTCTATCATTCTATGGTATCTCAAACACATAAATTGAATCCTTAAATAGCATAGTCACAAATCCTCAATTACACACTAGTACCCTAGGCAAAGATAAAATGTAAAAAGGACCTCAGATCCCAACTACATAAACATCCATGATCCATCAATGGTACTTCAAATTGGAAATCCTACAACCGAATAAATTATGGAACATCTTACCTCATGATTTGTTAGCACTTAAGCAGTCAGCATGTGACAAGTAAACATAACAGGGACCAACTAACTAGTACCCTGAGTGAACATGATGATTTTTACAAGTGGAAGCTTAAAATTCATGTAGGTGATCGAAGAACAACTAGCGAGGTACTTCAAACAGGATAAAGTTACCTAATTCTTAAGGACTTTTTGGTCTACAAAGAGCAATGAATATAACATAGGGATTCCACACATCAATTATCCTGGTTATAAATTGGAAGTTGTAAAAAAAACATTAGTCCATCCAATTCTCTCATGTGTTTCCATTTCCTTTTTACATCAAGTTCATTCACTTCTTCCCATTTAATTATCAAACAAGATTGCATTCATAAAATGATAACCTACCCCTTCTTTCGCCACGTTTCGCCCTTAGCTAAAAGTTTGCTCCAAAAGCTGACACGAACAATTGGATGGATTGAAGGGACAAATGTTTTCGCCAATCAAAAAGGTTAAAGAAAGCAAATAGGTAATTTTACAAACAGCCAAGTCACTAGCAACAGTTCGACTTTTCTCAAACTACCTGTAAAGCTTAAGCCGATTCATCTATGTTGCTCATGCGAGTTACTGCATTGTCAAATTCATATAAGACTTAACTTTTGACACGAGGACTATGTCCAAAAACGAGGATACAGAGCAAATTATTCAAGTATAAGATTCCAATAGTTTGTGATAGTTATTCACTTCTTCCCAACACATGGATAAAAACCATTAGTATCATATGAAGTACTTAATGCATAGTCCTATCCTCTACTTTTTCAATGTCAACCTACCTCCCTTTCTATCTACTCTAGAAGCAAACAACAGAAGTGACATAGATCATGTACATAAGGCTAGTAAAAGAGGTAGAAAAAAGAACCATAAAGTATATGGGCCAAGAGACAAACTTTGGCAAGAGTCATCAAGAATATAAAGTGTACTAGCGGGTAACATATCACATAGTCTCAAACTTTCAATATGAAAAAAGAAAAGAAAAAGAAAGAACGAAACCTAAATGTTAAACATATTCTTTGGTCCATACAAGTCTTACCGGTCCTAATTTCACAAATTAACAGCTGATTCTTCTATCTCTTATAACTTAATAGAGCAAAAAAGAAGCTCTTAATTAAAGTAGCCACAACAGATTGCCCAATGCCAATTGCAGGACATGGTGCATATTCACCTTATTTTCCTTATCCAACTAGCCTAGTTGTTCGTCTTGTATTGTAGCTTCCACTTTCCTGTTCTGTATAAACAATACTAGTAGATTGTTTCTAGTTGTGATTTTAATTTTCCAAATACAAACCGAAACCGAGTTATTATTTCACGAAGTCACCCTCTGCTTTTTATCATAACACAGTCGCCAAGACCAACACTGATCTTTTTAAGGCCATAAGATAAACCCCTTTCTTCCACTGCCCTTGTGAAGACGACATCCATTGACCATCGTATCTCCCAATTTGTCTTTGCCTGACTGCTCTCCCAAATTGCTACCCACCACCGCTTTCATAAGGAAAGGTTATAGGCACAAACAATAAATTCTCACCAATGAACGTTGAGGTGAGCAACAGATCAGTGTCTGTATGGTTGTAGAGAGGAAATTGAACAACATTAAATTAGGAAATTACACAGATCACAGTCTCCTCGCACCCAAGCACTGCTTTAGCTCAAATCCGAGAACATATAGCTTAGGGTAACTTACTCACAAAAGAAAATAGTACTTGTTCCTTTGAGTTCTGTATAAAGTCAGAAATGACTGTTCTGAATTTATCGAACCGTTTCACAAAGTAAAATCCACTACAGAGGCAACACAACGTACTCCAGGAGAAGTCAAAATCATTTTCTACGGATTGCAAAGACAAGATTTATTTTACCTCAAAGGGTATGAAGAGACTACCTTAAAAATGTAAAGAGATCATGCATGCCCTAGAATACCGTCTGATGGAACTAGTATCATCTATGTAACAATAAACCAGCAATGTACCGATAAATAAAAAAACTACAACATCAGATTATCAGAATTAAAAAAAAAAAAAAAAAAAAAAACAGAAAAGAAAGGTAGACAAATCCATAGTCTGCACTAGGGCCTTCCACAAGATAGATTCAAGGCGTCACATAACATTCATGGATTGAGAAAAAAATTTCACAGAGCCCTGGGAACATGGAACTCTTCTAGTTGTCAATATACATTGATCTCACCCCGTATCCTAAGAAAATAACCAAACCTCCCATATTCAGGTCCCGTCTTATGTTATCAAAACCAACCAACCTACATTGAGCTTCATTCTCAAAAGCGCTCTATATGAAACAAATATACGGGGCATCGCTCCCCCCCCCTCGAAGAATTTCTGTATCCTAAGAAAGTTACAATCATCCAGCCAGAGCGACAA
The DNA here is from genome assembly GCA_963457585.1 of Spergularia bocconei. NCBI lineage: Eukaryota > Viridiplantae > Streptophyta > Magnoliopsida > Caryophyllales > Caryophyllaceae > Spergularia > Spergularia bocconei. The sequence goes on from OY734956.1 coordinate 12,440,506, forward strand.
CAGCACCAATACACAATCCAGAAACACCAAAAAATCGACGAACTCAAAATCGAAAATGCGAAGTGCCTTTAAAAATCGAGATTACTTACTTGATGAAATCTCAGGATTAGTTAAACTGCCATCTTCTCTTTTGAGCATCACCCTTACTCTCCCCCTTTGCATGAAATCTCTTGGATACGCCTTATCAGGCTACCCAGACCAATCAAATAAAAAAATATATACCCAATCATATCTCAATCGAAATAAATCCAACAGATGAAGGAAAGCTAGATGGCGGGGCAAACCTCGGTAACAGAGGGAATTTTGAGATGTTTACAGCAATCGTCAATCTCAGTAGCATTAGGGTTTTCGCAAGCTTTGGTAGCGCAAATTCGACGGCCTTCAGCAATAGTTTTCTTGGAATTGATGTATATCGGGTAAATCACCACCCACTTCTTTATATTCGGCACTTCTCCGTTCATATCTTCTTCTTCTTCTTCTTAATTAGTCCGCTAAAACCCTACAAATTTGGATCAAGCATTAAATCAATAGAGTTTTGGTAAAAGTTGGGCAATTTCATTCGGAAATAATGAAGTGATTGTGAAATGGATGAGGAGATTGTGAGTAGAAGAAATTTACCTGGGAATTGACGAGACTTGAATGTGTAGGACTTCAGGACAGGGATTGTGAGGAGGGGCGACAGGAGAGAGACGAGTGACCAGAGCGTTTTATTTATGGAGAATTAATATTCGCATGACTTGTTAGGAAATTGGAAAGGAAATTTCAATTTCATAAAAATTTTTATCAATTTTTTTTTTCAATTTTTGGTTAGCCAAACATTTTTTTTTCTCGAGTTAGGCCCTGTGCGATTGTACCAAAGAATTATTTTAGCCACCAAAGTGAAAGGGGTGGGATCTAATAAACACCAAAGTCGTGATTGGTATTTATGAAACACCAAAGTTGATATACTTATTTTTGTAACACACTTTAAACTAATTGGGGATTTATTAAACACCCAAACAATCACCTCTTATATTCTTTTTCCTGCATAAAAAAAAAAAAATTTAAGCGAACTACGCGACTCTGCGTCCCTCCTCTAGGGTTATAGTTGCTTGTTCATCTTCTTTCCCAATTCTCCGTCATCGATTTCTCTACCAAGGACACGGTACAATCTAAAACCTTTTTGTTCTACCATTATACTTTTTTTAAATAAAATATTTTTGACTTCCTGAAATTAATAAATACGAGACTTGTTCACAATAGGCAAGACATAAATTCAGTTCATTGATCTAAAAAAGAAATTGCAGTTCACAAAATTGGTCAAATGTCAAAAAAATTAAAATCTGCGAACATGATTGTACGGTACTGTAAAGTTCAAAACATAGAATAAAAACATGTTTGGAAGCGCCAAAATCCTTGCGGTCCTGCTCCATCAGGTCCATGACGGCTCTCATTTAAACTTCCCATAATCCTACGTTCTGATTGTGAAGTTTGTTGGATACGACTTTCGCCATGCCTCCTTAATAATGCATCTCTTTGGTCCTAAGGAATAGATGCAGAAAATATTAACGACATTGTCAATAAATCATAAATTGATATTGCATGGAATGACATTAGAGAGTACGAACATGTAAGCTATTTGTATTAATGCAATTGTTCCCTCTCCACAAGTAATTAGCAGGTTGAAGATTTAAAATTTGTGACATAGATGATGATGATGACTGAGTACCATGATGACGCAACATCAATTCATTTGCTTTTTGTGGTATGTTTTTAACTTGTTCTCTGGTGTCACGATTCCAAGTATCCGCTCGAATTGAAACATGTTGGTGTCCTCCAATTCGAATTGGTGCATTTTGTCCTGGCATCTGATTTAGGTACACAAAAAGTAAAAACAATAAAATGAAGAATTAAATTGGCGTACGCAATGGAGTTTCACAGTAAATTGTTGAATCTTATGTTGATTATAGTTTCACCGCTAGGAGTAATATACGCCCCCATTCCGAAAAATGGCCTTCCTCTAGTACCTTGCGTATAGCCTCGTCCTCTACCTTGACCGACACCAGTTCCATTGATGTCACTAGAACCTCGAGCTCTACTACTAGCACTACTAGTCGCTCTTCCCCTTGAAGCTCGTCCTCTGCCACCTCGTCCTTTCTTATTCTGATTTTCATTCAAGGTGCAACTTGGATCTTCCAATAGCTTGCTATTTTGATGATCATCAATTGGACTTTTCTTGCTCTGTAAAATCAAGAACAAAACAAAAAAAATTAAAAATAAAGTATGTCAAGTCATCTACGCACTATATTGAGATAAGAAAAGAAGTGTACCCTTCGATTCTTCACTTGTTTTGGTTGAGTTAGATTCTTACAACGTGCTTGATTATGACCATTTTCGCCACAATTGCCACAAGTAATTTGTCCACCTTTTTTGCTAACTCTACCTGAATTTCCAACCATGAGATCACATGATTTCTTTCTCTTAGTACTAGGCCTCCCAAGATCGTCTTTCTTTGAAGGAGCATTAGTCAATTCATTCGAGGTCTTCCTCCATAAACTCGGACCACTACATGGGTTAATAAAATGAGAGTATATGCTAATTTGTGTCTTCCTAAAAAAACAAGGATCAACTACCTCTTCGGGTTTTATTCTCTCGGCTCTAATAGCTGCACAAGCATGCGAACAAGGAATGCCACTGATGTCCCACATTCTACAATCGCAAGACTTTTCCTTCAAATTCACGGCTACAGTTCCATAATGTGTCATTACCTGGTACCTCATTCCGCTCTTTATAGCCATATACTTCATACCTTCAGCTTTAGCTCTCTCTAGCCTAGCTTGGATCCTAGGCATAATAGCCCCTCTTAATTTCACAGCTAGGCTTCTCTGTTCTTGAATCCTTCGCATAACATAGGTTCGAATTGACTCTAACATAGTAACAATTGGTTGCTGCCTTGCATCAAGAATTTTTCCATTGAATGTTTCACATACGTTATTTTCAACCGAATCACACTTTGAGAAGGTATTCTGATGTGCTCTTGACCAATGAATGGGATCTACTCGAAGTATGTGGGTGAGGGCGTCCTCATTAAGCATCTTCATTGCTTCTAATGCTTGAGCTAATAGCAATGTCGAAGCCTTAACACAATTCCAAAAAGCAAATTTACAAGACAACCCTCTGTATCGCTTTCTCAGATTTCCGTAAATGTGTACGGCACAAAGTCTGTGATCAGCTTTAGGCAGTAACTCCGAAACAGCAGCAACGATACCCTGAAAATCAAAATCAAACATCAATCATCTTGATTTGAAAAAAAACCAACTCCAAGAATCAATCAGATTATTAAAAAGAAGGCCTTACAACATGCTGGTCACTTGTGATTTTAAGTTTGCTGCCATCACCAAGCTCCAGATCATCTCTTACAAAAGAAAAAAACCAATTCCAAGAATCAATGCTCTCCACCTCTACTACAGCTCATGCGACAGGAACATACCATTGTTTGCATCTCTAGCAACAACAACTAATAATTGTCCCTTGATGACACCTTTGAGAAAACAGCCGTCAACTCCTAAGACATGTCTACAGCCAGCTTTAAATCCTTCTTGGGTAGCTTTCAAGCAAATATATAACCTCTGAAATGTTCTTGGGCAATCTTCTCCTTCCCTAGTGCAGTGTAGCTTCACAGTTGTCCCAGGGTTAGATCTTCTTAGTTCGGCAGCATAATCATCATGTAAATTATATTGATCGACAAAAGTGCCCTCGTGCTGCTCTATGGCCTCTCTCCTAGCCAATTTACACTGTGTCAATGAAAACTCAAGTCCAAAATCATTTCGCACTAGATTTTGAAGGTCCCTTGCTGTTAGCTTTCTAGTTATCTTGGTAGCATATTTCTTTGCAAGCCAATAGTAGTTCAAATTATATAGAGTGATCAGATTTCCTAGAGCAATTGTGGTTATCATTAATAAATGAAATATGCCATTCTTCTTTCCCTTGCACTTTTGCCACCCACATATAGAAGTCACAACCTTGTCCGCAACAAACTTGGACCCTTTTACCTTCGCATCGGGCAACATGTACTCCGTACCCATTAGTGACGGCATAATTCTGTAAAGTTAACAGAAATTCTTCTTTTGACTTGAATCTTAAGCCTCCCTGAAACTTAATGTCTTTATCAGCAACAGTAGGATTAAAAATAGGCCCTTTCTCTCTAATATTCCTTCTCTTAGTTTTACTTGTTTTCTCAGATTCATCATCGCTTGTAGGAGGAGTTACAAGCACATCAGAATCATTTTGATCATCAGGATTAAGTTGGTCCCTTACCAAATCTTCAGGTGTCATAATTCTCACGGCAGTCCTTGCTTCACTGGCCTTTTTCCTCTTATTCACATCATCGATCAACTCTTCATCTACATCAGAATTAATATCCTTATCCACTAATATGTCTCGTACGTTTTCTTCTTCATCTGAATCTGATGCGTCAACCAATCCTGCATTCTACTTCTTGCTTTTGACATATTAGGTCCTGTCACTTTGGTCTTATCTACATAATCCCCTGACATGTCATTTCTTTGACTATTGTTTCCAATATCAAGATATGCACCATCATGATGAACATTTAGAACATTCAAACCTTCTGATGCCACTTGAGTGCCACTAGTAGCATGCGAATCATTCATACAGATATCAATAAAGTTCCCCTCAAAATCCCTACCACCCATGTCTCCAAAATTGGTACAAGCGTGCTCTTGTGCTATCGACAAATCAGTAATAGTGTGATCAACATAAATATCAATTTTTCCAACCTTTATTGCATAATCACACATTTGATTTACGGAATCATCACAAGACAAAGTTCTAAGCCCTAATGCAATTGGCAAATTAGGAACTTTATAGTGCAATGAAAACGCATCATAGCCTAACCCCTTCACCATTCCCTCAATTTTCGCAAGTGTAACATAATCAATCATACACTTACACTTCACTTCTACCTTACCGGGTTCATATGTAATATATGGGTGACATGAAAATATCCCTCCATGATGAATATGTATGTCAATAAAGGGATACAAGTTCATTCTAACGACAATTATAATGACAAATACAAAAGTATAATGGTAGAACAAGAGGTTTAAATTGTACCGTGTCCTTGGTAGAGAAATCGATGACGGAGAATTGGGGAAGAAGATGAACAAGCAACGATAACCCTAGAGGAGGGAAGCAGAGTCACGTAGTTCGCTTAATTTATTTATTTATTTACTTTTTTAAGCAGAAAAAAGAATATAAGAGGTAAAATATTTTTTTTTTTAATTTGTTTGGGTGTTTAATAAAGTGAATAACTATTCGTCGCCCTTATTTTACTATTGTCGCCCAACATTTTCCAAATTTTCTCAATTATACCCTTATTCCTTGAATTAACTAACCCCACATCCCCTTTTAAAATTTTAGTCATACATATAAATCATTGCTCCTTGGTAATTTCGACCACCGTAATAATCAACGCAAACATTTTTGCCAACACCACCTTGGAAGAAGGTTAATCATTTGCTCTTCAAGAGGAAGAGTTGATCAACAATGATTTGCAAACATTTAGGAATTATACCTAATTAATTTTTCAACACGAGTAGTCCTCTTTTGTTGTAAATGATGCAGCGGAGTTGGTGTGCAATCGACGTTGACATCCCAGGTTTGCTATCGACGTGTTGTCGTGGTCAATGGTCAGAGGTTTGACTAAGCTGGGTTTGTCGGAAATGATAGTGTGCGCTGAGGTTGAGTGAGTAGGGAAATAGGAAATGGAAATGGGAAGGAAATTAATTGAATGAATTAAAAGGGGTATTGTGGGAATGTGGCGGGCGATACTAGTAATAAGGCGGGCGACGAATAACACCTCTCTTAATAAATCCCCAAGTAGTTTAAAGTGTGTTATAAAAATAAGTATATCAACTTTGGTGTTTTATAAGTACCAATTACGACTTTGGTGTTTTTCAGATCCCACCCCTTTTACTTTGGTGGCTAAAAAAAATACTTCTTTGGCGATTGTACTGCATTTTTCTGATCTGATTTGATTTGATTTGAATTGAACTGATCGGATTTGATTTGAATAAACTTGATTTGATTTGCTGAACTGAATTAACTGATAAATTAACTGCAATTAAATGAATTAATAACTAGAAATAGACTACATTCATTGATTGTTATTTGGATACTTCTGATCTGATTTGATTTTAATAAAATTTGATTTGATTTGAATAAATCTGATCTGATTTGAAAACACTATTAAATAAGTTGAATCGCACAGGACCTTAGGCCCAGTTTGATAAGGCCTTAGCCAATAGGAGTATTATTTAAGGGCTTATTTCGTATTGTGTTTTTTTTAAGGAAACTAAAGATCTATTGATAAAACGAGGACATGAAGTTCGTAATGGTTACGTCCAAGAGCGCGCGCTAGTGCCCCCACCAATCCAAACACGAGTATCAAAAGTAAGCGGTGTCAGATGGGCTATTAAGTGGGCCGCCTAATTAGCACCTCTACAAACATGAGAAAAGAAAACGGAATCAAAATCAATACACAAACTAGAAATCTCTCGTCCAACGTTACCTAGATAATTGGACGGAAACGAATCAGTACGCATCATAGTGATCACTTGGAAGCAGTCCGATTCCAAAACAACGTCGCGAAGGCCACGTTGACGAGCAAGTAGAACCCCAAAAACTAGTGCTTTGGTTTCAGCAATAATGAGCTCCCATTCATCTCGAACTTGTTGACAACCTGATATAATCACGTGACCATCAGAATCACGAATTACTACTTTTAAGCCACACCCCTGCCCATTGTGGATTGCAGCATTAAAGTTTATTTTGCAAATGCCTAGGATGGGCTCTCCAATCCTCAACCAGCTCTACGTCGGGAATACAAACCTTCGTTACTGCATTACGAAATGCAAAAACATAGCTCTCTGCGCCTATTACGATATCGATACAGTCACACCCTTGGCCATTATGATAGATCGCCATTATGATAAACCGCAATTTTGTGATTCCAAATGTTCCAAGCAACCATCACACGACTGGCAATACAATCATCATCACCATCCTTCGTAACGCAATCAAACCAATCCGTAATAGAAAGAGAGTTATCCCTCATAATTTGGTAACCCTCTGAACTAGCTTCCCAAACCAACCTAGCCGCTGGGCAAGTGAATAGAGTGTGAGCAGCGGTTTCCGTAACATGAGAGCATCTACAACAGGTCGAGTCAGCTTGGCAGATTCGTGTCTGGATGTTTGTTCCACAAGGAAGAGACCTTCTACACGCTCGCCATAGGAAAACCTTCACCTTTGGAGGAATATTTAGCTGCCAGATTTTGCTCCAAATTGGTGAAGTAGTGTTGGAGCCCATCAACCCTAGGCCTAACTCCTTCCACCAACAAATGAAGTGGTAACCCGTCTTGACAAAATAGGCGCTGTCTTTTGCATAATACCAAACTCGCCGATCATAGAGCTCCGTCTGTGAAAGAGGGATGCTGAGAACTGTTTCCGCTTCGAAAGGCAGAAGATTGTCACATACAAGATCCCGCTTCCAACACTTCAGTTCGCTGTCAATCCAGTATGAAACCCAAGTCCCGCTTAATAGAATTGACACAATAATTAGGCATCACACACACACGATTGTGAAGGATTTTCTGTGTTGTCATTTACGTATAATCAGTAGCAATATATACAAGCTATTGACCCTAGGTTTCCAAGGTGTTCACACCTCTACAATTAATTGCCTGGAATCTCGTAGATATTAACAGAAACAAATCAAAGATAATATAAACAACAATATTTGACCTTGACTCAGTCAAGATCGTAATACCCCCCTCAAGTTGGATCATGTAACGAAAAAGTGCCCAACTTGCCCAACAAGGTATCAAAAGGACCCTTATTAAGAGCCTTAGTAAGAATATCTGCGAGGTGGAGATGAGTGGGAACAAAGATGGGAGCTATGGTGCCGTCTTGAAGAGCATCACGAACGGAGTGACAATCAATCTCAATATGCTTGGTACGTTCGTGAAACACATGATTACGAGCAATACGAAGTGCGACATGGTTATCACAATGTAATTGGACGGGCTGAATAACAACGACACCCAGTGTGGTTAAGATCTGCCTAACCATTTGACCTCGCGAGTAGTATGGGACATGGCTCGATACTCAGCTTCAGCGGAAGAATGAGAAACCGTAGTCTGTTTCTTGGATTTGCAAGAAATTGGAGAGTGACCAAGAAACACAATATAAGCAGTAAGAGACCGACGACTTAGAGGGCAGCTAGCCCAGTCGGCATCGCAATAAGCACTGAGCTCCAAGGAAGAATCAGTTTGCAAAAGTATACGTTGACCAGGATCCCCTTTTATATATCGAACCACTCGAAGAGCTGCAGTCCAATGTTCCGAGCGTGGTGCCGATATAAATTGTGCGAGAAGATTAACCACATAGGACAATTCCGGGCGAGTGTGAACTAGATACACCAATCGGCCGACCAACCGACGATATGGTAAAGGGTCGGACAACAATTCCCCAGAAGCCGTGGCGAGTGGTTGATTTGGCTCAATCGGTCTGGTGACCGGCCGAGCCCCAAGAAGCCCCGTTTCACTAAGAATGTCCAGAACATACTTACGCTGAGAGAGAGAAATACCAGTGGGATTGCGATCGACCTCAATACCAAGAAAATACTTCAAAACTCCTAGATCCTTCATATGAAAACACTCTCCTAAGTAGGACTTAAAACGAACAATAGCCACATGATCATCGCCCATAATAACCAAATCATCAACATAAACAAGAACATGTAAACAAACCCGTTATGAGTGTAAGTAAAAAGAGAGTGATCAGAAATGCATTGAGTAAACCCGTAACGGAGAAGAGCAGAAGCAAGCTTGGCATACCAGCATCGCGGAGCTTGTTTGAGCCCATAAAGTGACTTGCGCAAGCGACATACTTTGTAACAGCCTGAACCACCGTCCGTCGCAACACAGCCCAATAAGATGGGTAGTCACCCTTTAGGCCCGAATATCCTCTCGTGGGCTCTAAAAGGTTAAGGCCTTGTTGGTAGTAAGATTGTAGGAATCTATTATAAACTGATCATATGAGCCTTAGTTTCCTAATGTGGGACAAACCAACTCCATAATCCACTTTCCATATTCCGTAGTGTTACAAACTCTCTCACTTAGAGAACGCGACGTCCCTGTCGCGCCTCGACCATTTCATACCAACATCAACACAGGTCCAAGATCCCCCCCACTAGACGGCTTACCTAGGCCTTGCCCCAGCACTCAGCACGCGGTCGCAGGGTTGCTCTGATACCATCTGTAACAGGCCGATCCATCATACGTCGCAACACAACCCAATAAGATTGGTAGTCACCTCTTAGGCCCATATATCCTCTCGTGGGCTCTAAAGGTGTAGGCCTTGTTGTTAGTATGATGGTATAAATCTATTATAAACTGATCATATGAGCCTTAGTTTCCCAATGTGGGACAAACCAACTCCATAATCCACTTTCCATATTCCGTAGTGTTACATACTTTACCCGGAACCGCATGCTTGAAACCAGAAGAAAAACACATATAGATTTCTTCCGAAAGATCACCGTGTAAAAAGGCGTTGTGAACATCCATCAGATGAAGTTCTTAACCCCGAACAACAACAACAGCCAATAAAGTACGAACAGTAACCATCTTCACTATCGGAGCAAAAGTATCTGTATAATCAATACCTTCGACTTGGCGATGTCCTTGAACTACTAATCGCGCCTTGTAACACTCAATACTCCCGTCAGATTTGTACTTGATGCGAAAAACCCACATACAGTCAATAGCCTTCTTATCCGGAGGTTAAGCCTCCACTGTCCATGTATTATTGCGTTCCAATGCCGAAATCTCATCATTCATAGCCTGTCGCCAACATGCATCCCCCATAGCCTCACGAAAGGTAGTGGGCTCACTGCCAGTAGTAATTGTTGCAAGAAAACAACGATGCTTCTCCGAAAAACGATCATAATTAACAAAATGTGTAATGGGATAGGGCGTACCTGAGGAAGTGACGGAATGGGCAGACCGTGGAGTACACTTGTCCTTAAGAGTTACGAAATCTTTTAGACGAACATTCTCAAACTTGGCTCGATGACCGCGACCCAATTTCTCACCCGCCGATGTGGCTAACCTGTCACCCGAACCTTCATCACTTGTGGTGTCCCCTGGTGGTGACGTTGCCGTACCATCCTCAAAATCTCGAGAAGGATCAGAAACCGAGTCGTCCGCCGGAGTTGAAGACGCCCCTACAACCGTATCCACTACCCCAAGCGAGCTCGGACCATCACCCACAACCAAATCTGAAACCCCCCTGGGTTCGGACCTTCTGCCGCATCTGCCCCGGAGACCCATCGGTGCCCGAGACCCCAGCTGGGCTCGAACTCCCTTCTGCATCCAAACCCGTTGCTCCAGACGCCAAAACCGAGCTATTCTCGGAAGAACCCCCCCTTAATTCGTCCCCCCGTGGGTGCGAATCATCAGAAGTAACCCCAAGAATATAAGACGAACTACCAAAGCAGTGTCGAAAGGTGAGGGAGAATCAATCGGAGGAGAAGTAGAACGATCAAGAAAGGGAAAAACATGTTCATCAAATACAACGTCCCGACTAGCAAAAAAATCGCCACTCTCCAAATCATACAAAGACCACCCCTTTTTCCCATAGGGATATCCTACCACAACACACTTACGACTCCGACTAGCGAATTTGTCTTTAGACTGATTAATTTTTTTAGCATAGCATAAACATCCAAAGACTCGTAAACGACTAAAATCGAGTGTACGCCCAAATAAAACCTCATAAGGAGTTTTCCAACCCAAAATCTTGCACGGGGTACGATTAATGAGATGAGCAGCGGTAGACACACAGTCCCCCCAAAATTCAAGAGGCATACCGGCTTGAAAACATAGAGTACGAGTAACATTTAGAATGTGTCGATGCTTACATTCAACTCTAGCATTTTTTTGCGGAGTATCGACCATGGAAGAATCAAAAGCAACGCCATGCTCATCAAAATAGGGAAGTAAACACTTAAATTCAGTACCATTGTCACTACGAACACACTTAATATGCCAATCGAATTGCCTTTCCACTAAAGAAAAAAAATCACGCATAGTACGAGCCACAAGACTTTTGTCACGCAACAAATAAACCCACACGCTACGAGAGAAATCATCAACAATAGTAAAAAAGAATCGAGCACCACTATGAGTAGTAACGGAATAAGCACCCCAAAGATCACAATGAATTAAATCAAAAGGAGCCGAAGCGTGTGAACTACTAAGAGGAAAAACTGAGCGAGTTTGTTTAGCTCGAAAACAAACGTCACAAAGGCGATTATGTAAAGAATCGCAACTTGGAGGAAACAAAAGGAATATATCGAATTAGGGTGGAAGAGGGATTACCCAAACGACGGTGCCACAGTTTAGCGGACTCACCCACTTCTACTTTATTTGCGCGAATCGGCTTGGTAAGTCTTAAGTAGTATAATCCATCAGATTTCTTACCCAGTCCAATTACCGTCCTCGAGATACGGTCCTGAAAAATGCACAAGTTTTTAGTAAACTCCAAAGTGAGGTTGGAGTCAGCCACCAAATTAGAAACCGAAATGAGATTACAATTTAATTTGGGTGCAAATAACACCCCACGCAACACCAATTGAGCGCCCAAAACAGCCTCACCAATTCTTGTAGCTGAAGCAACATCCCCATTGGGTAAAGTAATCGGAACGAGATCATTAACATGAACATTAGACAAACAATCGACATTGCTTGTCACATGATGCGAGGCACCGGTATCGATTATCCAAGAATTGAAAAGATGCTTACCGGAGAGATGATCAGAATGATTCTTACGATCAGTCCAAAGAGAGAGGAGCTCCGACCATTCCTGATCGGTAAAGTGACTGAGCTCGCCACGAGATGGTCCTGAACTAGAACCCGCATCGCCTGCCCGAGCAACCCCTGAAAAAGCTGTAGTAGCACCCGACCATTGTCTACTACTGCTGCCACCGCCGCGTGCCTGAGAAGGGCCTGCACCAGCCGCACCAGACCCCCCGCGAGACCTACTGTCGAAACCAGCACCCCCGCTATCACCTCTCGGTTTGTCGAACCAGCAGTTTCGGGCAATGTGCCCTGTCTTCCCACAGCGAAAACACTCGATTGGAGGCCGAACCCCCCCCTTTGTCACCAAAACCACCACTGCTCTAGTCCCCGGAGCCACCCCGTTCCCCACCAGCCGAGGAGTGGACGACAAAAACAACGGCAGGACCTGAAGAGTCGGCTTTGGCAGCCGTCACACTGACACCCTCATCTAGAAGCAAGCGGGAATACACCTGTTTCAGTTCAAGCAAAGACTCCATGCCCAACAAATTGGAACATATAGTAGCATAAGATGCATCAAGACCCATAAGCAGATCAAACACACACTCAGTATCCCTAGTCTTCTTTAATTTCTTGTCAATATCACAAGTACAACCGGAACAAACGCAAGTAGGATATTGAAAAACAGAGTCAAAATCATCCCATAATTTCTTCATACGCCCATAATATTGCATAATAGATTCATTAGGACTTTGACGACAAGCAACAATATCCGACTTAATTTGATAAAGACGAGACCCATTACTAACGCAAAATTGAGATTCAAGTTCGTCCCACTATACCTTAGCATTCTCGCGATAGGAGATGGAATCACGCAATTTTGGGTCGATTGTTGCGAAGATCCACGAGACGACCAGTGCATTGATCTGTCGCCACTTGATTAAATCCCCAGAACCAACAGCCGGCGCAACAATCGTATCATCTACGAACTCCAGTTTGCCCTTAGCAATTAAGGACAGACGCATAGCTCGCGCCTAGTCGTAGTAATTCGTCCCTTTGAAGTCAACATGACTGATCTTGACCTCGAGATTGTCATTGCCCACTACGGTATATGGGTTGACAGTCTCAATAGCATTCGGCATGGTGAAGGAAGAGAGGACACACGCAAGGAACTCTTCGAAAAGATGCTGAAAGAGAACCTCGTCGGAGACGAGATCGCACATAAACCAAACGCAAAGGAACCCCTAGACTCCTGATTCCATAATAGAATTGACACAATAATTAGGCATCACACACACACGATTGTGGAGGATTTTCTGTGTTGTCATTTACGTATAATCAAGAGCAATATATACAAGCTATTGACCCTAGGTTTCCAAGGTGTTCACACCTCTACAACTAATTGCCTGGAATCTCGGAGACATTAACAGAAACAAATCAAAGATAATATAAACAACAATATTTGACCTTGACTCAGTCAAGATCGTAATACCGCTATTGCTTTTTATTAGAGAGATCAGTCGGAAGGATAGCAGAGTCATCACCCACCTGTCCTCCCACAACTCTATGCTACACCCATCTCCCACAAGCCATCGACACTGTAACAACCCTAAATTTGAAAATCATAACCATAAATTACAATCACCACAATCACGATTATAACTCTAAAACAACAAGCTAATCAACCTAATCGTGTTCTAATCATCAATTGAACGCAAATTTGAAAACCCAATTCACACAATCATAGAAGAAGGATGAGAAAACTTACTATTCTTGATATAGAATCAAGAGAGTGGAAGGGTAGGGAATAGGGCGGTGGAGGCGGCTAGGCGAGGACAAAGGTGGCGGCGCGCGGTGGAGGGTCGCGGGAAGGCACGCGATCCCTCTCTTCTTTTCTTCTTTTTCCTTTCTCTTTTTCCTTGCGTGCGTGCGACTGAGGTTCGATGTTTTTTTTTTTCTTTTGTCTTTTATTTTTATATTGGTGAGGGAGGGTTAGTAAGGGTAATTAGGTAATTTTTTCAGTTAATTACCCAATTAGGAAAGCGACCCAAAATAGAAAGTGACTCTAAACTTCCAAAATAGAAACTTGTAACTCTAAAATGAATATCTCCCGACGACTTAATAAATTAGAAGTCCCGAAAGTATAGGCTGTTAGAGTCTTCCCTCCTTAAAACAAAGATTCGTCCCGAATCTTTAAACCTACTCCTCAAAAATTGACCCTCAACTAGCAACGTTGATCACAAGGTAGGGTAAGTATCGCGAGGCAAAAGGTATTTGAGTGAAAGTTGGAACAGAGAATAACTAACACATAACGCATTAAGCACATATCAAGCTCGAATAACAATAAACAACGTAGCACATTGCGTTAGAAAGAGGGTGTAGACCAATCTTTCACTGCCTTTATCTTAGCTGGGTCCACAACCACACCATTCTTGGATATCACATGTCCCCAAGATGCTACTTTATCCAACCAGAACTTATATTTCGAGAATTTATCATACAGTTGTTTCTCTCTCAAAAATTTCAGGACGGTCCTTAGATGTTCCTTGTGCTCCTCGTCAATCTTGGAGTATATTAGAATGTCGTCGATGAACACAACCACGAATTTGTCCAAATAGGGTATGAAGGTACGGTTCATCATATCCATAAACACTGCTGGAGCATTAGTCAACCCAAAGGGCATTACTATGAACTCACAGTGCCCATATCTCGTTGTAAACGCGGTCTTAGGTATGTCCGCGTCGGCTACTTTCATTTGATAGTATCCAGACCGTAAATCAATCTTGGTGAACACGCTGGCGCCCTTTAACTGGTTGAATAAGTCATCAATCCTGGGTAAGGGGTATCTGTTCTTAATTGTTGCGTTGTTCAGTTCCTTGTAATCGATGCACAACAACATGGATCCATCCTTCTTCCTTACAAATAGTACGGGTGCTCCCCAAGGTGAAACACTCGGCCTCACATATCCCTTTCCCACTAATTCATCTAATTGTTTCTTTAATTCCTGCATTTCTACCGGTGCCATTGGGTAGGGTGACTTCACTATAGGGCCCGTTCCAGGGACCAAATCGATTTTGAATTCAACTTCTCTCTTTGGGGGCATCCTCGGAATCTCATCAGGAAAGACATCGGGATATTCATTGACAAAAGGGACACCGCTCAAATCGGGGTACTCAATCCTAGTGTCCCGCACATGACACAAGAATAGATAGAGGTTCACCTTTAGCTATCTGTTTCTTTAGGTTCATGGCAGATACAAGCTTGATCCTTGGTCCTTTAGGTAGTACACGATAGGATACTCGAGCATTCTTTTGTCCACGGAGTGTAACTTTCCCCAACCAGCAATCTATCCTAGCTTTATATCTACCCATCCAATCCATCCCCAGAATCACATCAAAATAGGGTAGTGGGAAAACTATTACGTTAGATTTAAACTCATGTTCACAAATCACTACAGGCACATCTTTAAACTGACTCTTACACAAAACACTGGATCCATTAGGCATAGAAAACTCAAAATCCACTTCCGAGCCAGCAATAAGTCCACATTTCTCCACAATTCTATCAATTGAATGAGATGCACCACTATCAATTAAAACATTTGCGAGAACATAAGTTAACAGGAAATTTACCCGAAATAACATCCGCGTTGTCATCATCTTCCTGGTTCATGACATACAGTTGCCCCGTAGGCTTCTTCCCGGCGGTGGCCACAATGGCAGATCCTGCTCGTTTAGCCTGGGTAGCAGATGCAGTTCCCTTAGTGGGTGCTGGGCTTCTATAGGTATTGCTCGATCCAACGACATATCCACTTTGAGCTCTGAAATCCTGGAACCGATTCGGTGCCACTGAACCTCCTATGGCTGATACTGGTGGCTTCCCGAGCATCTTGTAGTAACATTCGGCAGCTCTGTGCCCCGGTTTACCACAATGGAAACAAGTGATTTTATCGCCTGTGCAGGTCCTTCCGGGGCGTGGTATTTTTGGCACTTCCTACAAGAATTGTTCGGGGTTGTACCCGAACTCTGAGCCTTGTTGGCAGGGAAGGTCTTGAACCCTAAGTACCCGATATTGGCAGACTGTGTAGTTCCCATAGAGTTATTGAAGTTTACCCTCTTATTTGGTCAGTTCATCATATCAAAAGGGGTTTCCTTTCGTTTTCCTCCAACTTCTAGGTTTATACTCTCCATGTTCCACTCTACTTTAGTGGCTCTCTCGTAGATTTCCTTTACTTAATGGAATCGCTCAATGAGAAACCATCCTTTGATACTCCAAAGTAGCTTCTTCCTGAAGCACGTGGCTCTTGATATCTCATTCGGGGCTACACTCTCCGCGAATCTGCTTAATTCCTCAAATCGCTTATAGAAATCCTTCACAGACATTCCCTCCTTCTGTTGGAGTGCCTCAAATTCAGCGACCTTCTGTTCATTTAAATGTTCAGGAAAGGATTCCTCTACTAGAATCTTCTTAAAGATTTCCCAACCTCTCCTGTGTTCGATCACACTCCCATCGGCCAGCTTCTCCAGCACTGGCTTGAAAAACTTCTCATGGATTCTCATTCACCAACGACCAGCTACCTCCTTGAGGAAAAAGGCAGCGATCTTAACCTTGAATGGCTCAGGGCAGCCAACAGTCATAAAAAAAAATCTTCTCCATATCTTCCAACCATTCCAGTAGTAGGCTGGGGTCTCCTTTCCCAGTGAAGTTGAGAGGTTTCTTTTTTTGCACGGCATCCGACATTTTTGCTAGCAACATCTCATCCACATTTCCTCCATTGTTATCATTATTCCCAGCATTATTATTGTTGTTTCCGTGGTTTCCATTGACACCAAAGTTACCCTGGTTCTCATTATTGCCTTGGTTACCATTGTTGTTCTGGTTGCCATTGTTGCCCTGGTTACCATTATTACCCTGGTCACCATAGTTACCCTGGTTGCCATTGTTTTGCATGTTGTTGGCCATCTGAGCTATAGTTTGCATCATTACCTACTGTTGTTCCGCCAACTGAGCTAGGACGACTGCTGTGTTAGGACCAACATTGTTTCCGCGTACCATTTCTATAAGGTAATAACGATTGAATCAGACGTGCCCCAATTCAAATTAGTTGCTGTATGTCCATACCAATTTCACAATAATAGATAGGCATCAAAATAAGTCGACAAGCAAAAGGCAACAAACGAAAATCAACAAGGAAGTCACGCAAAAAGGTAAACGACGTTTTTTTTTTCGGGGAGCACGACTCGTGTCTACTGTAGCACGACTCGTGTCCGGATCAGGATCATTTCTGCCGCGCGGGAAGTTCAAGCAAGTGTGGTACCGCTAGTGATTGAGCCAAATAACGCAATTCCAACAAATATCGACAAGTTCCAAACAAACAGAAGCACACAAATAGCAATTAATTAAATCAATCTTAATAAATAATCATATAATCATAGTGTTACTGGGGTATTATCCCCAATTAGAATGAATATAACAAGTAATTTGTCTAAAGATTTTGCAAATTACACTTAATTGACGTAATTGAATCTATAATCTATTGAATTCTAGCATATAGTCTCCTAATATCGTGGGTTATGACTTCAAGCAACTCCCAAGGTGTTCCCAATATCATTTGATCCTCCCCCCTCCTCAGGGAACTCTCCAGATTCAAAAGGCTCTTCACTATCATCCTCGGGCGTATCATTCATTCTATTAGATGCAGGCGCAAGATTATTCCCATCTCCAAATTACTCCGGCTCCTCCATTTCCTCCACTCCAGCAACGACCAAGTGGGCATTCTTCTGTACATGTCCGTCCTCTCTATCAGGCGTGTTAGCTCGGATGTTTCTGCGCCTCACTCTTACACATTTCTTCATCCTAGAGGTTCGGTAAATGTCAGGCCTTAAAGACACAGGTGAGCCTGGTGGTGTAGGAATATAATATCGATGTCCAGCCTTAATCCTTTTATTACCGAGGTGTGCAGCCAACTCTTTTGCTTCCCTCTCCTCAGCCCTATCCTTATAAATCTTGTAGGGGTTTGGGTAAGGGTAGTGAGGGTTAATAGTTGCATCCACCAAAAATCCAGGTAACTGTTTGAAATCACGCTCAAGATTCCTGTAAAGCAGGTCCCCATGTTCTAATATTGTCTTTAGCTTTTCTATTGTCCAGGTAGTTCCGAATCAGTAGTTAGGTAGTGCATGTCACCAAAATGGCAAACAAAATAGGTCATTCTTTCACGTCTGTTGCGGATATGATCCCATCGAGTTTGGTCCCTTAGATTGACCATAACCACAAACATTTTCACTTCCTCGTCCTGTGCCCAAACATAAGTTTTACTAGCCGTCTGAAGCTTGACTCCAATTCTGTCAACAAATTCTGGGATGGTCTCACCCCACCCCATTGGTTCATAAAACAATCATGGGTTCAGGGCTATGGTATCAGTCCTAGATTCGATTGTAGGATCGCCGTTCACTCCAGCTTTCCCAAACATCCAAGTGTATCCCATCGGATTGGAAGTCATCTGTCATTTACCATTAAATCCAGAGAACAAAGGGTAAGTCATTGATTAACATAAAAGATCACACCTCAACTAGCAAGTCTCCAACTTCAGTTAGGTTAACCAGAACTTTCGCTAATTAGAAAGTCAGAGACTAACATTTAGCATTTAGCAATTAACATGCGTATGAATGCACCCGACTCACCCCCCTTTTGAAAATCTTACTTAAAAAGAGTTTTGAAAACTTTTGTAGATTCGACGAATCGGTACCTATAGCTCTGATACCAACTGTAACAACCCTAAATTCGAAAATCATAACCATAAATTACAATCACCACAATCACGATTATAACTCTAAAACAACAAGCTAATCAACCTAATCGTGTTCTAATCATCAATTGAACTCAAATTCGAAAACCCAATTCACACAATCATAGAAAAAGGATGAGAAAACTTACTACTCTTGTTATAGAATCAAGAGAGTGGAAGGGTAGGAAACAAGGCGGTGGAGGCGGCTAGGTGACGGCAGAGGTGGGGACGCGCGGTGGAGGGTCGCGGGAAGGCGCACGATCCTTCTCTTCTTCTTCTCTCTTATTTTCTTCGTTTTCCTTTCTCTGTTTCCTTGCGTGCAAGCAGCAGAGGTTTGATGTTTTGTTTCCTATTATCCATGATGCCATAATCTCAATTGCATCACAGCAACTATTCGACTAAGGCGCGCGCACAACAATCAACAACACGACAACAACAACTTACAATAGCCGCCAACAATGCCAAACAATAACAACCACCAAAACACCGAGAACAGTCCGTTTACAAATTACCCAACTCAAAAAAAGTTCTTGAAATCAAACCATAAAATTGCATAAACAAGGGCACACAACCATACACTAAACAGGACGAAGAGATTCTTCAAAAACAAGGGTAATGGGGTGTTATATAAAACATCGACATCGGTAAAACCTTAAAAATATGGAATAAAACCTATACCTTCATGTAGAGGAGACAATGAAGAGTCCAATGGTGTAAATTTCATCTAAAACGGGCTAGCGAAACAGACTTGGCGAGAAGGCAAAAGGGGCGGCTATGGAGGGCATCACGGCAAGAAGACCATCGAAGGCAATGATGATGAATGTGTACGTATGGGATAGTAGGGGTTTATATAATTTTTATAGGTTTAGGATAAAGAAGGGTATATGGGTAATTTGGCTATGTAATTAATGAATTCGAATTTTTATTCATTTGTTTATTTGTTTGTTTGTTTATAAAGACTAATGAAAACTAAATAAACCTTCAACAGTAGGTCTTGTGGGAGACCGTCTTTCAATAATTTATTGAGAGACCAATTTTGTTATTTACATCGTGACCCTTTTTATATAATTAGTGACCGTTATACTATTTTTCGTAATCGTTTTAGTTAAAGACTTTAGACACTTAATCCAAGATTTGCTAAGGGGTTACTTTATATATTATACCTTATTTTATATGATTTGATCTTCCAAAATCATAGATAATGTAATTTATTATAGTAATTAGTACGATCACTAAAAGTATCATCATGGTTACAATCAGTTTAAAAAGGGTTACTTTGTAACACTGTATAATGGTCTCTCAATAATTTAATTTATTGAGAGACCATCTTTTATGAGACTTTGTGAACCTTCAAAAGAACCCCAACACCCCAACGACATCCACTTTAAAGAGTAACACCCTTAATAATTAATTTCTCAAAGATATGGGGTGTTACATGCCCCCCCCCCCCTTAAAACAGAGATTTGTCCCAATTTTTAAACTCGTTCTCCAAAACGTTCCTAAATAACTTTCCCTCCACGTTTTTGTTCCCAAGGCAAAAACTTTGTCAAACAACTTCCATTCACAACCATATGAGCATTCGAGCAGAGAGAGGAAGATGAAAATAAATAAGCGTTATATGTATATGATAATATACATGGTACTAGGATACCATATATGATGAGAATAAGTAGTTGATTCAACGATATTTTTCCATGAATGAGAAAGAAGCAAGTGAGAAATGCATCATCAATATAGGGACGACGCCCACAATTATAAGTAATTTAAGTATTGGCACAAAATGATGCCAAATAGTATTACGTTTGCAACGTCAGTGCACAAACGAGTACGTGTGCATAGTGCACAAAATAGGTATAGATGCATCGTCAGTGCTTGAAGCAAGTATCTCGGTTCATTAGATCAATTTGACAAGGTACAACAAGTTTTATATAATAAAAAATAAAACATGTAAGGAGGAACACGTGACGTCCTCATCCCCCTTAAAGAAAAGGTTCGTCCTCGAACCAAAAGTACTTTATGTAAACACACGAATTTTTCTGATCATCACACAGACAAGAGATATTTAACCAAAACAAAACAGTTTCCAGAAGCCGGCCGACAAGTCAAACTTGTAACCATAAACCAACACATTAATTTTTTTTTTTGGAATTTTCCGTCCTTTTAAATCTCATCGTTTTCACTTTCCTCATCAAATTCGTGTTGGAGCGCTCTGATCTACGTAAAGGGTATTGTGATTTATACCTCAATATCCCAATTAGTATCAAGACTGCCCTAGAACTTGCATTTGAAATTTCTAACCATGGATAATTGGAATTTTTCATAGTTTTACTACTCAATGCGTTCCTACGACCAATGCGTAGTTTCTTATTCCATGCATGTGTCCTTTACGCTATGATCTTGTGTTTCCTTGGACCTTGCTTCTACAAAATAAACTGACTTTGTCCATATATCAGTGAAGCATCCAGTTTATCATCTTGTTAACGTCATTGCAAGCTCACATCATATGTCATAAACTTTTAGCCTTCATTTTCCACTCCCATAATAGCGTTTGTCACTTATGGCAATTCAACAACTTCCAATATCACAACAGATCTCGACCGTAGTCCAAGCAAACCACTTTTGATTTTCACATCTTTATACATTAACAACTTGATGTCTTACAGCCCCACAATTAGTGAACCACTGTTCGCGATGTCTTTCTATCAGTCTAATTGCGAAGTTATTTCCTCTAGCTAACTCAACAAATCTCAAAATAAAATGGCTTTTCTTTCCGCATGCCTACAAGGCATCCCGAGAAGTTACGTTGTACCTTTTTCTATTTCCAGCAATTTACCACTCATATAGCGCTTCTCTACTTGTCGGAACTCAGTAACTTTATGACGAGAGTACAAAAATGAAATGGCTTTCTTTCCATTTGCAATTTCATTCGATCCTTAAAATATATATTAGCGGAATAGTAGTCGCTTCCCTTCGTCTTAGCTTTGTGTACTAAAGTCTCCGGGTATCCACGTATTACAGATGCAGGCCTTAGAACAATCTCACAAGCTTTATATAACCGTAAGGAAATTATTGAGAACTTGGCTGAAGCACATATAGTCGTACTCAGAAATCTCAGGTTTTGACCGCACTCTTTGGCCTTGGCCATTAGGTGACACCTTCACACCCTATTTGATCCAAAGAAACTTTATTCTTGCCAATACATACCTTCACATCTCAAGCTCATCGACCAAAACTGATCTTATCTTTTTGTTAAGGTTGGTCCTCTCGATGGTCTTTAAGGTCACCCTTGGTTTTCCTCTGTGGTCTTTATTTTTTCTTAAAACACAAAGGGTGTATCCTCTAATATTATCGAAGTCCTTCCACACAAATTTCGACCTACCGATCTTCATGTTCGAAATTTTCATCCACTTCATACACGTGTCAGTTAGAGTATTAGTAAAATCAAAGTCTCCAACAACTACAACCTCAGGATAAAGCGCTTAAAGTGCCACGATCTTTAAGGGAGGCAACATAACAACCGTCACGATTCGCCCACAATCAACCAACTCGTTCGCCAACGCATACATTAACAATCGAAATTGTTGAGGGTATCATTGTCCTTTAATTAATTCATTTTTTAGTTTACAACCACAATAGACACATACCAATGCTAAATCCATAGTCCAATTTACTACCATCCTAAAGTTGAGATTCAAAAACATATAAAGTACTTCGTGTTCACAACTTTCCTATACCTTAACCTTATAGCCGATAAGTGCGTGACTCCACCCGAAATTGAGTTTGTCCCTCATAAATTGAATAGTTTTCATGTGCTTAAATCCAATTAATTTGTCCACAATGTACTCATAGCCTTATCGTAAATCGACACCTCAATTTATATCGTACTTTATAATTTTCCTTTGTTAGAACTTATACTCAATCAATTTAAAGTACACTGGTGGCAAAAACGAGTGTATAGCTACTTCATTCAATAATTTTTCCATAAACGGTACTGTAGTCTTTTAACCCTAAAATCCAAATATTGTGCCTTTTATTTTTATATACTTATTATTGGAAGTCACAAAACAACTTATAACTCGACTTCCCATATCCAAGTTATATTAAAAAATTCATAGTGTAAATAATGATCTTGGGTGGGAGCACCTGACATAACAACTTAACTCTATGGTTGATGCCCAAATTGTAATCATTTATCATACCTCAAGTTATATTCCTGGGTAGTTGTTATTTACCACTTTTGATTTTCGAATAGTTCTTGATCCCATAATCTTCCCTTTTCTTTCACCTTATGTTTTACACCATGTCTGTAAAGGTTCGGCTGGTCTTTTATGGTCGGGTCTTCATTCACTCATCTTTACCTTCGTGTTTAAATCCCTAGTACATAGCGACTAAGTTAACCTTGAAATGCACTTCACCACGTACCATTCTCAAGTATATATCGAGCACATAAAACACTTCAATCATGGGATCGCCTAGAAGGTATCTTATGCATGAAACCCCATTTGAGAACACCTGTAAACATCCCCTAGCTTCACCATGTCCCAAGTTGGTATAGTAGCGACCGTCTATATCCATCATTACTATAGAACCACACATGTAAAGTAATTACAACCACTGATCGTCGTCATAGTTCTCACCACATAGGCCCAAATCAATTATGATCATTCACTTAGAACCATAGGCGTGAGTTCCTGCAAGTACCGTTTCCATATGAAGCACTCTAATAGAGGTTCCCAAAACAAATGAGTATACTTTCGAAACAAACGTCACACAATTCTTTAAGTAAACAAATTATAGGAATGTCTTATTTGATTTCGAATAGTCTCTATAATTAGGGTAATTTCTTACTATTCGATTCTTGGACATACAATTTTTTTTGAGTATTGATCCGATTCAAATCCTGCGGGGAGAGAGACGAAAGGTATTGCGGCTCGCACCTTGACCGGGCCAGCGGCACACTAATTGGTGCCACTGTGAGCCCTCGGCCACGCGAGTCCGACCGTTTCAAGCGTATATAGAGAGATATTAAAATACACACACACACACAAGCTTGCTTTCAAATAGCATATAACACCAATCAAATGACTTTAATCCAAAATAGATTCATAGGGGCATGGTCCCCTTTCTAAAATGTTAACAAGACGAACAAGTCTAATTAGAAGGAATAAAGCAATTAAAGACATTGAAATCCTCAAAATCTAACACTCGAATCCACGCTCTAGGTCAGGAAAACCTGCAATCGATCAAACCTCATCACCCTCGGAAAATTATGTCGACTATTATGCCATTAGATGATCAGCTTGGTTCCTTTTAAACATTCCCAGAATTACGAGTGTCTCAAATAAAGAAACTGCAAAGAGAATCCTCACGGCTAACCCCATGATACAACTAGATTAGTCAACATGATCATCTAAATAAATTTTGATTAGCCTACCCTCCAAAACTCAATTCTTCGAGTCAGATCACTTAAAATTTACATCGGTTTTCTTTATCAAAGTAACTCAAAGATAAAAAGTAATAACCACTCACAGGGTCACTGCTCATGTGCTCGCTCTTAGACCCATCTTTACTAGTCCCTTCTTCAACACTTCCCCCTACCTTTAAGATAAGTAAAGACTCTTACCCATTAGGTGTGACAAAGTCGTAGTGTGGGTTGATCCAATAGGGCTAAGCATATGTTTGTCAATGGTTTCTCCGAATCTTCTCTTTTGACTCAATACCATGAATAGGGTACTATGGTTAGGAAAATAAATGAGGATCGTCTCGAAACTTTGAAGATTATAATCAACTCATTCACAAATTTGTCAACAATAATCATCCACTTTTACTAGGAATATATTCGCAAATATCTCCAACTCAAGGATTCAACGCTGGCAACCCATAAGTACATATTATAATTGTCACCATTATGCACTCTCTTAAAGGACCTGAAGATTCTAGGGTACTCATAATTCGCTTACATAGGTATCAAACATCTCTGAATCATCAACCAAATTACTTTGCACCGAGAATACCCTTCAAATGACATATTATTTTTCATGTAACATCGATTGAGTTACTTTCTTCATCAGGTTTGAGGTTTTCAAGAATCGGGTGCTAACTTCTGGTGCAGATAGTAACTCCAGGTGCACCCAAGGGAGTGTCAAACAAACCCCAAAGTAAGAACTTTAGATACCAAAAATCTTCCACGTAGTAACACAATGCATATCCTTAACTCTGTTGTCAGACTCTAAAAGGTAAAGTAGTATGGTATTAGTAACACATAGAACTTAACATGTAGCATGCGAATGAATGCACCCGACTCGCCCCATTTTAGAAACTTTTCTAAATTAGTTTTGAAAACTTTTTGAAGACTCGACGAATCAGAACCTAACGCTGTGTAACAACCCTAAAATTTCACTTAAGTAAACATAGAATAATTTAGAATTTTCACGCCGCAATTGATTACCGAGTCAATTGATAGGCTATAAATTCAATTACAATAACCAAATGAAAATAAAACAGCGGAAGTTTTTAAATTGTCGAACTACAGTTCTCAAAACCCAATCCAAATTACATAAACTAAATGAAAACGAGAAATCTTTAAATGTTTTTGAAACCCTAGCATGCAACGAACTCCTCTAGCAAGCATCCAAATCAACAAGACCTGTCAACTCTGTCCAGATTAAGGTAGGGACGAACCAAGAAGAGAACATCAGCACATGCTGAGTAAGAATATCAAAAGTATAAAGAACAACAAATAAGATACGTGCCTTGAGGCGCGTAGCTAACAAAGAACGGATTAAAGTTATCATTGAGGAATACAATAACAATAGAATATAACATGAGTAGAGCATCATTGCTCGATACATAAATCTGTACATAAGTACAAGCCAATAAATCGT
Source organism: Spergularia bocconei (assembly GCA_963457585.1). Classification (NCBI taxonomy): domain Eukaryota; kingdom Viridiplantae; phylum Streptophyta; class Magnoliopsida; order Caryophyllales; family Caryophyllaceae; genus Spergularia; species Spergularia bocconei. The sequence goes on from OY734956.1 coordinate 12,466,035, forward strand.
GAGTAAATAAGCATACGAACGGTCAGGGTCCTACCCCACACCTACCACATTATCGAACATAGTTCAAGCTAGAGTTGTAAGTATAACCCCTAATAACCCCGAGTGTGCACACCCCTTGCAAGACATGCCGGTAGGACGAGATCTCATCTAGGAGGAAGACTATTAGGAAGTCGGTAGCTAATCCGACCTAAAAAGTACCTTGATCAGAGGTAAATAAAACGATGATCGGTCAAGCCGCAACATCGTACTCTTTGTGGTATCGACTCTATTATTTCACATTTCAATCCGATATTAATACATTATTTGAGAGTACATTGTTTGATAGTTTGAATCACAAACGGTCGAGGACGAAGTGAGATACATAGAAACGAAAATAAGAAACAAAATTGATTAGCAACGCAAGCCACCCTGCCAAAGGGCCGAGTGGTGGTCTACGGCCGAGAGGCCGAGTGGAGCCGAGAGGAAAGAAGGGGAGGCCGAGGGGCTGTGAAGCAACAACATACCAAAGTAGATTGTGTATATACGAATAATTAAGCATAGGTGAAGCGATAGTCGAGCATAAGAGTATAAATCAATTATAGGAGTAAAGAACAAGTGTAAGCATGAATCGAGTGAAAGGGTTTGAATAGTCCAAGGAAACCTGATCAACGTTCTTACCTCAATCCGCTAGACTTCTCCTTATTTATATATATCCAAAGTCGACCAATCGATTTGCCTTGAAACCACGAGCTATATGTTACCAAATGATACTTAAATTAGTAAACCAAACCACAAGACTACATATTACCGGTAATCCAAATTATATGGCGTAATTATTGCCAATCAACTCCCAAGATGCTGAATCTCAATATAGCAAGTTTTACGTAAAAGCATATAGTCACTTAACCCACCTTTTCTATAATCCCTTATATTACACAACATGCACAACCTAGTGTTAAACAATGATAATAAACAACAAGAACAATTAAACATGACCAAACCATGACAACCCAAGGCCACGACATCAACCACGATGCCATAATCTCAATTGCATCACAACAACTCTTCGACTAAGGCGTGCGCACAACAATCAACAACACGACAACAACTTACAATAGCCACCAACAACGCCAAACAATATCAACCACCAAAACAGCGAGAACAGTCTGTTTACAAATTACCCAACTAAAAAAAATTTCTCAAAATCAAACCATAAAATTGCATAAAAAAGGGCACACAACCATAAAACAAACAGAGTTATGAGATTCTTAAAAAACAAGGGTAATAGCGTGTTATATAAAAACATCGACATCGGTAACACCTTAAACATATGGAATAAAACCTATACCTTTATGTAGAGGAGACAGAGAGGAGTCATATAGTGTAAATTTCATAAAAAACGGGCTAGCGAAACAGACTTGGCGAGAAGGCAAAAGGGGCGGCTATGGAGGGCTTCACGGCAAGAAGACCATCGAAGGGGATGATGATGAAAGTGTACGTATGGGATAGTAGGGGTTTATATAAGTTTTATAGGTTTAGGATAAAGAAGGGTATATGGGTAATTTGGCTATGTAATTAATGAAATAGAATTTTGATTCATTTGTTTGTTTGTTTGTTTGTTTATAAAAACTAATGAAAACTAAATAAACCTTCAAAAGAATCCCAACACCCCAACGACATCCACTTTAAAGAGTAACACCCTTAATAAATAATTTCTCAAAGATATGGGGTGTTACATGAGATCACATGGGGCACCCCTGCAAATTTTGATTCTGTGAAGCGTACGTCTATCAACCCCCCTTCGGATCATCGAAGAGAAGGCTTGAGCATAAATGATGAAGAGCTACGTTTAATAGGATCCCCTTGTTGCAAGCCACGTTGAGGCACAAATTTACCCATAGGCGAGCCATTGATAAGAACAGCCGAAGACACCGTAGTGACACACCTAATGATACAACCAATCCTGCCATCACAAAACCCAATTTCCTCATGGCCTGGTCAAGAAACGACCTTTTAACCATGTCATACACCTTGCTCCAGTCGAGTTTTAGCGCGAAATATCCATTTTCACCACGAGTTAAGGATTTCATAAAGTGAAAAGTCTCAAAGGCAATTGTGGCATTTTCGGAGATACAATTAGCGACATAGGAGTACGATCTTGCTCAAGTTGCTACATGATCGAAATCAATGAAGCAGCACCCTTGTGCCCTCTGGAGCTAACCAACAAGTAGCGGTGGAGCAGGCATAGGCACAGAGCCCGTCGTTTGTAATGCCTCACAGCTACATCATCTGAGGGAAGAGCGAACTTCTTAATGATCAGCATTAAATCCACGGTTCTCCCATCTAATATGCTCACGACTTCAAACTTGGATAATCCTAGCAATCTCTCAAATTGCTTATGTAATCCAGGTGACATGTCTGGTATCGCGGGGGCAGCCTTTATCGGGAAGCCAAAAATTACACTAAACTCTTCGGGCAGAGGAGTTAGCTCGTGATCCCCAAAGCAGAAAACATGATGCCAAGGGTCCCATCTTGTCGCAGCAGCTTCGAGAAGACCCCAGTCAATCCGCAGTTGTTTCACGGACATTAAGGTTCTCATCCGATAAATCGCAAACTCTTGCTTCTTCTCTACTGTCAACGAATGTAACCAGGAGTGCAGTGCTCTGTCAAAATATGGCGACGACATTGTAATACTCCCAAGTTATGTTTGAATGATCAATGTGCCAGGTTCATCATGTATTTATACCTGCAAACTTCCGAGGCATCATAGGATTATATTCCCTACTCTTGATACAATTAGGGGCCGGTTCTCTCTTGATTGTTCCGAGTCCACTTAGGAAATTAGAGCCCTAGAATTTCTTTTCCTTGTAGGATCTGGTGAACCGTACAACTTTTAGGAAACTCCCCCACCTCTCATAGGAAATGTACTTGGTCTATGTGCATGTTTGTTGTTTGTTTGTTTTGTTCCCTTTCTTAATGTGATTGGTTGATGTTAATATACATGTAAGTACAAAATTGGAAAAACAAAAACAGACAGCACAAAAATGAGAAAATGATGATATTCCATTACTGAGCATCCCTCAAAAGTGGTAATTAGTTATGTTACAATAACATATACACGAGGGATACATGATATGTGTTGTGCTTTGTTCACTACATAGAAATACCCGCTTTCTAGAATTGAGTCGGGTTCTCTTTAGTACCAATGGGGTATGTCCCGATGCATTTTGATCGACGAGCAGTGGGGTGAAGGACAAACGGCTCGCAATCTCTCCCCTCATCGTGCAAGGCAGCCCTCGCGTCTCTACGAGATAGGCGTAACGATCGCCGCCTAGGGACATCAGGAGACTCGGTGGATGGCTGCGTAGGAGGTGTAATGTCTTCCATCTCATCTTCCTCAATCTCAGTAGCAGGTGCAGGAGTGTGATGCTCAATGTACTTCACGGCGTTTGAAGCGCGACGGAACACCCGCGGGAAAAGTAGCCTATATTAGTTCACCCGTAGTTGTGTGATGGACTACATAACTCAGATGGAAGATAGTTACCATAGGCGCCGTCGGGTTGATCGCAACACGTTCCTCAAACATCACCTTGAGCGCATGAGCCAGATCGTTAGTTACCCGAAGTAGCTTTCCATAGTCGGCAAGTCTGGGCTGCAGTAAAAAAATTTAAGGTTACTAGATCGTAGACTAACTTATCCGACTTGAAAAAAACATAAGGGAAAAGAATACGTCAACTTACCATTACACTTTCAGGAACAAGAGGCAGCCCATGTTGCTCACTCTCGGGGGCTGGTAGGGTCTCCAGCACGTGACGCGTTTGTCCCCGGTCTCGGTACTCAAACCAATAAGATGGGATCGGGAGTGGTACCTCGATCTAGACAATCAAGCGACGATGTCGTATATATTTGATGCTTTCAGTTAGATGTGTTCTCGGGAAATAGAATTTAGATATTACCTTGGTAACATTGATGGCTGGAGTGAGTTGACGGGTGCGAGAGTCTTCGTAGTCCCCATTCTCGGATGCCACCTCCCTCGCTACACACTCCAGGTATGGATAGAAGGGCGCCTGACCCTTATCCTTCAGATGAAGGCTCAACTTGAACATGGAACACGGTGGGTCGTCGGGCACGAGTAGGCAACCATCTTGAAAGTTCTGCCTCGATATCCTCTCCGGCAGAAACCACTCTTCGCTGGTTTCACCTCTCAGAAGCATCCGCCACGGCTCGTCCCGCGTTTCAACAATGGTAAATACGTGCAGGCTGCATACTACAATTTAGGGAAAGGATTGCGTACCTCCAAGATGCGCCAATTTCCCCAAAGGCAGACCTCGTGGTCAGGGTCTAAGTGTGCAGGACGGACGGCTGCCTTCAGTGGCGTGGTAAGAGTAGCCCTCACGGCTCCGGGTCAATCATAGTCCGCAACTCTACAGAGATCTGTCAAGGACTCGAGCAAGGAAAAGTTGACACGGGAACCCATTTTTGGGAACAATGTCTGACCAAGAAAATACCATAGGAATAGCTTGACCCTTTGCTCTAGAGAGGCGGTGTCTCAGATTACCACGTCGTTCAGTGCGGTCTTCAATTTAGAGAAACGGATGGAGGTGGCTCTATGATCAAAATAATTGCAAATTGGTCCAACCAAGTCAAATAGTTGGTAATCATCTCCTCGTCATTCTTCTTGGAACGGGATTGCATCTACTGCCCCGGGCAAGCCAAGTATCGCCTGGACATCGTTAGGAGTGAAATACATCTCGCCTACGGGCAGATGGAATGTGTTTGTCGTGTCCCTGAATCTTTCTACCAAGGCTTTTAGGACATAGAAGTTCGACTGGGCATCCTTCATCGCCTTGAGTGCAATGAAAAAGTTGTTGAAGCCGCATTGTTCAACGATTGGTCCGGTATTTTCGTCTTTTTGGAGATCCTCGTATATCTTGTATATGTCCTGGAAACATCCAAATACCGTGCCTTAAAGAAAAGGTTTGCTTGAATTAAAAAGGGGGCGTACCGAGCCAAGCACGACTCTTTGAGAAACGTGATTTCGTAGATGGAAAAGAAGATCCAAAGTAAACCACTCGCAGGGGGCTATGGAGTCACGTCTGGAAGATGGATGGATCAGCCTGTTCCTCTGTCCCCATCACTCCTCTTTTCCGTTTGGCTACTTTGACAAGGGTTGTCGACGTGGCTGTGTCATTGACGTCTGGTCCCTTGGAGTGGTCAGGAGGTATAACATTTGTAACAATTGTGGCTGTGAGCCCAAGCACAGTCGGGTGTGTAACCCCGTCTCTTGGATCAGAAGTGATATTGTTGTCTTGTTCTGCACTAGCATTGAGTTCTTTGGATTGATCAGGAGGAGTAACGTTCCCAGCAATCGCAGCTCTGAGCCCAAGCACATTTGGGGTCTTAACCTTATTGCTCGGGTCGGGGACGGTGTGGTTGTTGTGCTCTACTGCTGCGAGAAGATTAATCGGTTCGGATGGTACTGTATCATCAGCATCAGTAGGGATAGTCTTTGTAATAGTCGTGGCTCTGAGCCCAACCACAGTCGGGGGTGTTCCCCTACCACTTGGGTCAGAACTGGTGTTGTTCTTCCATTTCAAGTTTAGATTTGTTGCCAAAACTACTGGGCAACAGTTTTTACTAATAGGCAACAACTTTTGGCTTGTTGCATAATGTCTATTTTGTTGTAGTGTTGAGAGCTAAGTTCAGCGTTTTGACCATAGTTCCTGTGGTCAAATAAACAATGACGTCAAAAAAAAAATGCATAAAAACAACAATAGAAGCTGATGGCAAGAGAATTACCAACATGTCTGATCATCAAGACGTGAGTTTGTACTAATTTCAGCATACAATTGCACTTTCTTGGTCCAATTCAATTGAAATTAGAATCAACACAAAACCTCCAGTTTCGAAAATTGGGTTTACATGCTTCCCACTTGAATTTGTTGATAAAGAAACAAGATTGAAGAAATATGGAGCATTTAGAGGCTTATTTGGTGTTTTAATGACGACGGAGCCGAGGACGGGTTGCCGAAATCTTTCGTTTTCGAGTACCGGTGGTGATAGCGGCGCACATATCGGAGTTGTGGGTTGTGGAGGTAGACGATGCCGCCGATTTTGTTTTCGTCGGAGGATGTGCGTGAGCTGGCCAAGCTTTTGGCTATGGTGATGGAACTTCTTCTGGGTTTGTCCTTGGGACTATGAAAGTGACAGGATGGAGCTTTGGTAGTTGTTGGGTGCAATAAAGTGAAGTAGTGAAATGTTGTGGTAGAAAAACTATGGTAATAAAAAATATATGGTAATAAGGAGTGGTGGTATATGTAATATCCAAGTGGTGTTTGGTTTACCCTATTGACGGTTGATGGGTAGTACAAATCAAGTAAGGGAATTTACTCTTGCTTGATTTTTACCGTTGACCAAGAGTGACCTTGGCTTTTCGGGTTTCGGAAATAATTTTGAGAATACCTCCAATTCTTATTAGAGAGTGTTTGGGAACAAGGATTTGATTCTCAAATCCAAATTTGACACAAATCACAGGTTTGGGAACTCAAGAACAAGCACACGAGTCTCGAACGTTGATTTTGCATACAACTTAGCATAATTACTCAATACAATAAACACAATTCCTAAACACATAACTCAACCTACAGCGAGAGAGACACCAATTCGAGAGTCGTTAGATCGTTGGTGTAAATTTCGAAAACGGTACGAGACTAGAGGTCTACTCAATTGGCAAACAAAACCAAGAACTGCAATACGACGTAAGTAAGTCCACCTGAGGGCCCAAATTTTCTTACAAACCGATTTTCAAGTATGTGTTTATTTGTTACAAGTTGGGTAATATTATGTTGTTTATTATCTAATTATGGTGCTAAGTTATCATGTTTAGAATGCTTTTCATGTATAAATTCATATGCTAAACTCATGGACATGTTAGACTTGCATCTCTATCAAAGCGAAATTCCTCACGTATGTTAATAAAATTATGGTCAATTGTGGATTTCAATGTGTATGTTTAATCGGTATGTGCATAATGTTTAGCTTTTTGGCAGCAATTTCCTTATAATTAACGTGTACCTAGACGACATGTTACGTTATCAATATATGCAATTTGGCTACGTGCTACGTACGTAATGTATTATAAACTCGTCGCATGTTTTAATTATCGCTCGCATGCTACCTGTACGTGTTTTCGTCGCTAATTATAACTTTTATATTTAATTCGGATCAATTAGTAGAGATAATCAACTCGATGGCGCGAGTTGGGTGCCTAACACCTTCCTAACTCGTAACCTTGCATCCCAGTCTAGGTTCGTGGGGTACCTATAAAAAATCCTGTTGGCGACTCCGTGTAATTCACACCTCTTTTTTGGGAGAGCGGATCGGCAACGCGCCGGTATGTCATCTCACAATGGCGACTCCGCTGGGGACTAATTGCAAAGCTCGAAAATTGATCTGTCTTAAATATTTAATACGTAATTAACATTGTATTTTTCATATAGTTTGCATGGCGCGTTAGTACGTTGCGCCCTAGGAAAAAGCCAATTGACCTCGGAAGAAGGACTATTGCTCATTGAACCAATTTGGTTTATGCGATGAAAATATGGTCTACTTCCACCCCATGACGCTTATACTAGTCAACTTGGCATTTAGTATAAAGTGGACGAACTCATTAGCACGGTTTGACGTACCGAAACCTAATAAAATTTGTCCTAGTCGTGAATACCACTTCCCCTACTGTCTACCTCATATAGCTAATACTTCGACAACATGATTTATGTCACTTTTTATGTGCACATGGCTTGTTTTAGTTATGTGGTTTCTAGTGGTGTACTGCCTACTTCTACTTTGACCAAATTTTGGTATATAATAAGTACGTGTCCTAGGAAGGTAGCCTACATACCATAGGATTTCTTTACATATGCTAAAACAGTAGATAGGCCCACTTTCCTATTAGCTCAGAAAGTCTTTTCCAATGGTCTTAATTCCTTCGTAGAGTCAGCCTTAGATACACCAAAATATCTTCAGGAATATATCATTTTCCTAGGAGTGTTAACACTTAGTTGCGTCTTATTACTCTTCCAGAATGACAGTAGAAAAACCTTTAGAGAAGGTCCAGGTTGTTTTGGATACTCTAGCTGCACGTTTGGAAACATATGAGGAGAAGTTTAAGAGCATTGAAGAGAAGCTGGATAGCAGACCCCATATTGCTACAAAGAAGAAGAAGAAGAAGAGGACAATCCTCTAATCAAAAGACTTGAACAACTCGAAGAAAGTTTCCGTCGCGCGAAAATGGGCGTTAACTACTTCGAATTGAATAACCAAACTCAAGAATTCACGGGGAAACTACCCGAACAATTCATGAGCTCGATTGATGTGCCTAAGTTTGAAGGGAACGAGAACCCTATCAATCATTTGCAAAGCTTTCAAGATACCATGATGGTCAAAGGCGTAGACAAGCTATGTATCCCCGGGTTTTCCCAACATCTCTCGAAAAAGCCCCCACCCAATGGTTCTACTCTCTAGACCTTAAGAAAACCGCTACATGGGAGGACATTACACAAGCATTTGTTAGTCATTATTCTTGCAATGCTGACATTGAAGTTACCACTCGTGAGTTAGAGGTTACGAAGCAAGGTGAGAAAGAAGGCTTTACGACTTTCCTAGCTAGATGGCGTGAAAAAGCAGCCAAAATGGTATAACGACCTGACAAGAAAGAACTAGTGAGGATTTTTATTAACAATTCTAGGCCATTGTACCGAGATCATTTCCCCGCTATTTGGGTTTGAAGGACTTCAAAATGGTGTATGACATCAGAATCGACATGGAAGACGACGTACTCAAGGGTAATCGTCAAAATAGGTCTCAACAAATTAGTAAAAACACTTAGAGGAAAGCTGAAATGTCAAAAAGTGAAGATGTGAATGTCATAGAAGCATCTAAGAAACCCAGAAGAAATTTTACCAAGCTGCCTAATTCTTATACCCAAGCTTTCCAACGACTGTCAGCTCAAGGCATGTTGGATCCCATAGGTCTGACACCTGATGTCCCACCCAAAAAACACAATTCGAAGTACGATGCAAATGTGACATGTGATTACCACATGGGAAAAGGTGACCCTACTGAAATTGTTGGGCTCTAAAGCATGCAATTCAAGATTTAATTGACGACAGAACAGTCCCGATTCCAGCCACCCAAAAACCCAGCAATAATGACAACCCCTTGGGAATTCACTTTGTAGAGAAGGACGGACCAAACCCGAATTCGCAGGCGCTAATAACTCCTTAAGTTGTTAGCCCACGCTGAAGCTTGCCTCCGACACCTTCATCTAGCCTTTACTGTAAGTATCTTCGCTCACATGACCATTCCACTCGAGACTACTTCTCAATGGAACAGAGGTCAAGAGAGAAGGGAAATCAATTATTAGCACTATTGTTGAATATAGGGCAGAAAATGTTTACTGTAAATTTCAACGTACACATAACCATAACACTGATCAATGTTTCACGCTTCGTCAAAAATTAATTGCTGCCCGAAATTCTTACTCATAAGGAAAGGCAGGACTATTTGAGCCTTGACTAGATGCTACTCAAATGTCGAAGGCCAATATCCACGAGAATCTGAACCTGTTTGTTGATGCCACTTCAATGGCAGTTGATACAAAGGCCCACAGTAAAAAAGCAAATCACAAAAATCAGAATTTATCCCAATTTCACCTTGATCATCAAATTGCAGGAATTTGGTATGACGAGGAATATGATGTATGGCACACACATGATGCAAAAAATTCATAAAACATCTTAGATAATAATTCTAAGAAAAGTGTATCACATGACATATGCTATGCTTCCGAAGATGAAAAAATTAAAACGCCAAGCATAGGGAATGTTCGGAAAAGGTTGGAAGCTCATGGCATCTGGTATTCTTCGGAGGATGAAGATGTTCAAAATTTAACTCGATCCGGTAGAGTCTACCAACCTGATAGCAATCAACCTAGCGTTGAACAACAATTTAAACGAATGGAAGTTGAAGACGAACCACTGATCAAGCAACTCAAAAAGACTAAGGCCGTTGTCACCATATGGCAGCTTCTTTGTTACTCTCGAAATCATAGAGCCGCCCTCCTAGATGCAATGCCACGAGCGAAGATTTCTGTCGATACTACACCGGATGATTTAGTAAAGTACTTAGCCGGAAATAGCCTTCAAGAAGTAATCACGTTCACTGACGAAGATCTCCCTCCAGAAGGACGCAACCACACTAAGGCAATATACCTTAATGTTGGTTGTCTGCAAAAGAGCGTCCCATTGACATTAATTCACAATGGTTCTGCCATTAATGTTATACCTTTGAGAACCGCACATCATTGGTCTTAAGCCAGAAAACTTCTCAACTGCAAATTTTAATATGCGAGCCTATGATAATATAAGCCGTCGAGTCACGGGTGCCGTATACTTGAACATCACTATAGGGCCAGCTGAGCGAAGGGTCGACTTCCATGTTATAGACGTTATGGCAAACATTAACCTGCTGCTAGGACATCCTTCGCTTCATGAGTTTGGGGCTGTTTCGTCATCGCTACACCAAAAGGTTAAACTGTATGTTAAGGGAATGCCGGTCTCCCTTTCTGCTTCCCCTGCGAAAATCGGCGGTGGAAGACAAATCATTACTTCAAATTGGACATAGCAGTCATGACCAGGACCTGTGGGGTTTTGTCCCCGAACTAGATTTACACACCATAAGCCTTGATTGTAATCTGATTCCAATCCCCAAGTACATGCCATAATGAAAAAGTGGACGTACTTCCCTGGCATGCCTCTAGGAATTAGTGAAAAGGGAGACACAGATTTCCCTACGCTAGATTCCAAACCTTACCCTTTCGGCCTGGGCTACACTCCTACAGGCGCCGACATTAAAGAGTACAAGCTACGGGAAAGGAAGAAAAGAATGGCCCTAAGAACCAACAGCAAATGGACACAAAAGTACCGACCGAGATCACTTTTGACTCACTAGGTAACAACGCTTTTGGGTTATTGTTTGGCCAAGAACGAAATCAGCCAATGTCTCCTCCGGATCTCCAAGTAGCAACACTAGACGAGACATTCGATCCAACGCAATTGATCATACCTCGAGATAACATCGAAAGAGGGTGGCGCAAGACATTGACCATCACTAGAAAGAATGGCCAGAAGATTTCTATTACTATAGGAGAGAGACCTATGTATGACGAGCCTGTGTCCGAGTCTAGGGACAGTGAGTCTAGCAAAGATAGCAATGTTGATAATCTTAGTCCTAAGAGTCAGGGGACAGTCATGCCCATTTTTGATGTACTCAATGATTCTAATAATAAGAATATGATCTCCGAGTATCCCTTAGCTTTTCTTCCTATTTGCCTATTTTGCATACCTCGAATAATTGCAATGAACACAATTTACTAATTGAAATGATTAAAGCAAGGGAAATTATCCAATATACCCCTGAGATTCCCGAATTTTTCGGGTATACCCCTCAGGTTACCGAGCTATCCAATATACCCCTGAGGTTTGCAAAATGCGGTTTTTTTTGTGTTTTTCACTAACGGACACTAACACCGTTAACCATTTTTATGAAATTTGATTTTTTTTTTTAAAATTGACCAATAATAACACAAATTAAAAAAAAAAAACACAATTTTCTCTCACCTCCCTCTCCAACCCCAACCCAACCCACGGAGCCGCCGCCACCCTGCACCGACCACCACCTGGGCCACCGCAACCACCACCACCATATGCGCCCCCCTCCCGCGACCACACTCCGGCCACCCATTACCCCGACCACCCACCCCTCCATAGGCCACGACCCTTTCTCTTCAAACACACTCACCCTCACATCTTCACTTAGATCCAATTTTATCTTCAATTATATTCAATTTGATCTTCAAACACATGAAATATTACCCAGAAAGCATATAAATTGCACCAATTGAAGATCAAATTGAATCTAATTGAAGATGTGAGGGAGAGTGTGTTTGAAGAGAAAGGGATGTGGCCTATGGAGGGGTGGGTGGTCGGGGTAACGGGTGGCCGGAGTGTGGTCGCGGGAGGGGGGCGCATATGGTGGTGGTCGGTGCAGGGTGGCGGTGGTAAGGCGGCGGCTCCGTGGGTTGGGTTGGGGTTGGAGAGGGAGGTGAGAGAAAATTGTGTTTTTTTTTAATTTGTGTTATTATTGGTCAATTTTAAAATAAAAATTCAAATTTCATAAAAATGGTTAACGGTGTTAGTGTCCGTTAGTGAAAAACACAAAAAAACCGCATTTTGCAAACCTCAGGGGTATATTGGATAGCTCGGTAACCTGAGGGGTATACCCGAAAAATTCGGAAACCTCAGGGGTATATTGGATAATTTCCCTTAAAGCAATGGATGAACAAGAAAAACGGACCTAAATAATTGAACAAACAGAAACAATTAATGTTGGACAAAATGGAGAAACTAAAGAACTCAAAATTGGACTTACATTGACTACCGAAGAGCGTAATGATGTAATCAAATGCTCGCGAAATATGTCGATGTCTTTGCTTGGGCTTATCAAGATATGCCAGGGACATCACGCGATATCGCCCAACATAAAATACCCCTTATTCCTAATGCCAAACCAATCAAGCAAAAATTACGCAGAATGAAACCAAAATGGGCTCTTTAAATAAAAGATGAGGTCCAAAAACAATTCACCGCGGGTTTTATTAAGGTGGTTAATTATGCCGATTGGGTAGCTAACGTAGTTCCGGTACCAAAGAAAGACGGTCAGGTACGAATGTGTGTCGACTTTAGATATCTTAATAAAGTAAGCCCAGAAGATGATTTTCCTCTACCACACATAGACATATTAGTGGACAACACGGCAGGACACGCATTACTATCTTTCATGGACGGTTACGCGGGTTATAATCTAATAAAAATGGCCGAGGAAGATATGCTCAAAGCCACCTTTGTCACCCAATGGGGCCTCTATTGTTATACAGTTATGCCTTTCGAACTCAAAAATGTCGACCCCACCTACCAAAGAACCGCAACCACCCTCTTACACGACATGATGCATAAAGAGGTCGAAGTATACGTGGACGACATGATTGTAAAAGCCAAAGACCATAACCAACATATCAAAGCCTTAACCCACAAAAATGTACTTTTGGAGTATCTTCAGGAGAACTTCTGGGCTATATAGTCAGCAGACGAGGAATTGAAATTTATCCAGCAAAGATCAAAGCAATTCTCGAAATGCCAGAACCAAAAAATGAGAAAGAAATTTGGGGATTTCTAGGACGGCTCCAATACGTTAGCCGGTTCATTTCCAAGTTAATCATGATCTGTGAGGCATTTTCAAGAAATTGAAGAAAGGGGCTAGGACAGAATGGGACCAAGATTGCTGAAACGCTTTTGAAAAGATAAAAGAATACTTGTCTAACCCTCTATTCCTTGTACCTCCACAACACGGACACCCCTTACTTCTATACCTCACCGTAACTAAAACAGCCGCGGGAGCCATGTTGGCGCAAAATATGAATGGTGAGAAAAGAGCGATTTACTACCTAAGTAAAAAATTCATCGAATACGAGATTAAATACTTCGCCTTGGAAAAGACATGTTTAGAACTTGTTTGGGCCACTAAGAAGCTTAGACATTATATGTTAATCCATACGGTGCAAATTATTTCTCGAATGGACCCGTTGAAATACCTTTTCGAAAAGCCCATTCTAAACGGACCTATTTCACGGTGGACGATGTTACTCTCTGCATTTGACCTCAAATTTGTCCGCCAAAAAGCCATTAAGGGACGAGCCGTCTCCGACTTTCCGGCCGATCAGCCTGTCCCCAACCAAGCTGAAACACTAGACTTTCCTGATGAGGGTATTATGGTAATGGAAACTAATTGTTGGGATGTATACTTTGACGGTGCATCCAACCAGACTGGATGTGGTGTAGGAGTACTGTTGGTTTCACCAGAGGGCACACATACCCCATTCTCCGTTAAACTAGACTTCGAGGCAACCAACAACGCAACCGAATATGAAGCTTGCGTTATCGCCTTGGAGGCAGCTATTGAGTTGGGTGTCAAACAGTTAATAGTTAGGGGAGATTCATACCTCATTATTAACCAAGTAACTGGGCAAAGAAAAATACGAAATGAAAATTTGGCGCTTTACCAAGCTCACTTAGACGAAATGGCGACCAATTTTGACGAAATCCAATATGTGTACTTACCTAGAGAACACAATCAATTTGCGGATGCCTTGGCAAAATTAGTATCTATGATTACTATGCCAGACGAAATGCAAACAATGCCCTTATGCATCACGAGGCGCTCCTCGCCAGCACCTTCCCAAATGATCGGTACAGTGGAGAACATCGACGACGACACTCCATGGTTCACAGATATTTTGAACTACAAGCTTAGAAATGAATACCCTCCAGGATCTTTGCCGCGGGCCCAACGGGCTTTGAGAAGGCTAGCCTCATAGTACCAAGTACATCAAGGCCAACTTTACAAGCAAGGACTACCCGATGGTGTTCATCTTCTTTGTCTAGATCAAAACATGGCAATTCAAATGATGAGAGAAGTTCACGAAGAAGTATGTGGTCCACACATGAATGGGCGAATGTTATCTAAAAAGATAGTTCGATTGGGTTATTATTGGACGACCATGGAACACGATTGTTGTGAGTTCGTTAAGACATGCAATAAGTGCCAAATATTCGCTAACCTCCAACACTTACCACCCTCAGACCTTTACACTTTTACTTCAGCTTGGCCATTCTCCGCTTGGGGTATTGACATAATTGGGAAGATAAGTCCAGTCGGCATCGGCGGTCATGCATTTATACTAGTTGTAATTGACAACTTTACAAAATAGGTGGAAGCAGCCTCAGCTCGTATGCCACACTAAATGGCCAAATTCATTGAAACAAATATAATTTGTCGGGGTGCCACATGAACTTGTGAGTGATCAAGGGACGCATTTTAAGGGTGAATGTGCGGACCTCCTAGCCGAGTGCAGGATCCAACATCATTTATCTTCCCCCTATCAACCACAAATAAAGGGGGCGGTGGAGGCCGCTAATAAGAACGTCAAGACCATTATCCAAAAAATGATAAGACGGTTATAAGGATTGGCCACACAAGTTACCATTTGCACTTTGGGGATACCGCACCTCCATCCGAACGTCTGCGGGAGCCACTCCCTACTCTCAAGTATACGGAATGGAGGCAGTCCAACCAATTGAACTTGAGATACCATCGTTACGTATCGCCCTAGAAAGAGAAGTACCAGAAGCTAAATGGGTGCGGGCTCGATACGAAGAGTTGATTCTTTTAGATGAAAAACGGTTGCGAGCCCTGAACCATGTCCAAATTTACCAAAAGCGAATGAGTCGTGCCTTCAATAAACGGGTTAAAGCCCGGAATATAAAAGAAGGGGATTTGGTACTAAAGGAAATTAGAGCACTCATAACGGACCCCCGAGGGAAATTCGCACCCAAGTGGGCCGGGCAATACGTTGTTAAAACAATTTTAAGTAGGGGGGCAATCATTTTAATGGATTTAGATGGAATAGAGTTTAGTAAACTCACTAATCTCGACCAACTTAAACGATTTTACGCATAAACAACCTTTTTTGCGTACAAAGTACTCGTGGGATCAATGCCGGCCCAGAATCGGTCTACATACAGACATCACCCCGACAGACATACTTAAAGGCCCGCAGATTTTAGCCCTCCACTGACATCCTCGCCTCGACCCGTATAGTGCGAACAACAAGAATTTAGTGCACAAACACACAATTAACGTGGGGTCTGCCTCACACTTGTTTTCGACAAAAAAACGGGGGGGGGGGGGGGGGGAAGAGTCATAGATATCTCTCCTCTAATTATTTTGGGTTTTTATTACTTTTTCCTCTCCAGCAAAAATGAAATATTCGACAATACAAAGTTCTAAATCCTAAACAACATTGCTAAAAGGAAAAGAAGTACGGATAACGTAAACGACAAAACAATAAAAGGATTAACTAATACTAGTAAATAAGTTTATTGCAATTAAATAGGCTAAGCATGACTTCTAGTGTTGCTTGTTCTTCGAGGACTCTGCATTAGGTGTCTCGGGTTCCGCGGTCAAGGGTCACTCGCTAGCATCATGGCCCTGATGCTCGGACATCGTTGTGTCAAGCTCGTCGTCGGCCCAAGTTGCCTCCCAAGATCCCAAACTACCCTTGTCACTACTTGAGAAAGAGGCGTCCTCTGGAGAAACTTCGGTAGGATTTTCACCTACATCCTTAGACATTCCGGGGACCACTTCAATAATTTCAGTATCGGGTGTCGAGCCCACAACCTCTCCACCAGCGTCTGGCGTCATTTTAGAGGCCACTTCACCTGCATTACCGCATATGGGATTGATGACCAGGACCTCGTCAGTATTGATTTCGACGTCAGTAGCCGCAACTACTACACTGGCCACTTTAGGGGGGGGATTTGAAGCTCCTGCAGCTGAAGTCTGCCCTTGCATATTCCTTTTCCATACTACGCTCCGTTTGGAACAGATCCTAGATGGGAGAGGAAATGTCATTGCGGAGCCTTTGCCGTATATAATGAGTGGCGATACCGGCCTGACGTCACCCCTCTCGTTGATCACTATACCAAATGGGACGACTTGACTCCCTTTCCCTGGGGACAGAGGATATGGTGTAATCGTCCCTTCTCCCGTATTTGGATGAGGCTGTTACTGCCTTGGAAACGGGCTTACTGACCACCCCATAATCTGATTTGGCATCATCTTTTCTCTTCGAGACCGGTGTCAGCTCCAACTCTTCCTTTTCACGCGCTTGGTTTCGTGATTGTTGATGACGAGCTGTCATCCAGCTTTTGTATGCTATACACACCTTCACTGTTTCAGGATTTGGCAGTACGCGCAACGTGGTGCGTTTGAACCAGTGTTCGGCCATGTATGCAGAAGATGTGGCGAATGTGCCTCCGAATTCGGAGGATGGGTGTCCTCATTCGGGATCAATTGTCTTCGCCCTAGCCGTCTCATTACCCTACACGGGAATATGTAGGTGGTACGAGATAAGCTAATGAGTCGGACATGATTGTGACGATACGGAGCCATTGTCACTTCGGTCAGCCTCAGCTAAGGCATCGTCCAGCGTCCACTGGATTCGCCATGCAAGCCTAAGAATCTGTTCCAATCCTCGAAGGAAGTTTTCATATTACACTTCCGCCGAATAGCGAAGCTCCTTATATTGTAATTTTGAGGGTTGGGGTATGAGTGCACTAGGGATAGATGCTCCTGAAGCCAAATATGCATTGAAAAAAAAGCGAGGACATAGGAGTAGGAGTACGATCTTGCTTGAGTTGCTCCACGATCTAAATCAATGAGGCATAACCCTTGTGCCCTCTGGAGCTAACCAACAAGTAGCGGTGGAGCAGGCATAGGCACAGAGCCCGTCGTTTGTAACGCCTCACAGCTACGTCATCTGAGGGAGGAGCGAGCTTCTTAAGGATCAGCATTAAATCCACGGTTCTCCCATCTAACATGCTCACGTCTTCAAGCTTGGACAATCCCGGCAATCTCTCGAGGTGAGAGTTATGCCCGTTCGAAAACTACCCTCCGCACAGTTTCTCGACTCGAGGATCACTAATCTCGACACGAGGATGGTTATCTCGGCTCGAGGATTTCTTCCCTCGAGTCGAGGAGAGTTAACAGGACGAGTATTTTAAAGGACAAGATCCTCGACTCGAGGAGGGTGTTCCACGAGTCGAAAATTTCTTCGCTCGACTCGAGGACCCCTCTCCTCGAGTCGAGAAAGGGAGCTTCCGGGAAGCTTCCTTGAGACTTTTGACGGTTTATTTGTGCCTAAATATCTATTTTGTCTTCTAGTGTTTGGTGCTTGTTCTAATCAAAGGGGCTTGTAACCCCTCCTTAGAAATTATCACCATTATCACTTTATCACTTTTCATAATACTTTGCATCTAGTTTTCATTTTAGAGAGAGAAACTTAAGGAGAATTTATCTTTTCACTATGATTTCAATCTCAAATATTCTTGTAATAATTAGTATGGAAGGCTAATCACCTTCTAGACTCTTGGTGTAATCAATTCTTCATCCTATGTATTAGTAAGTTTTTTTCTCTCTATTTTGCCTTTAATTTCATTATAATTAATTCCTTGTTCTTTAATACATGATTTATCCTTATTTTCTCTAATTGGTTGATTGGATTGAATTGGGTACTTCATATGCTTGGTTGATAATTGATGGTCATTGATTATTAGCCTAAAAGGAAGCAACTTTCACATGTTTAGTGTATGGTTTTGACTAACTTGTGATTGGGGAATTAATTAGGCAACTAATAGATTAGATTTGATTAGTGTCGCGATTGCGGCTAATTAGATACTAATTTGGGTTGTTCTCAATCTTTTATTAGTCCTTGCTCTTCATGCCTTTGGTTGTGATTTGTTTGAGTAGTCACTAGACAAATTAATACTAAAAGGAGGGCAATTTGGTAGCGGTTGCTCAAATTCCCCATAAAAGAGGATTAGTTGGTTCAAACCGGGATTGTTAATGAATTGGTAATATTAGAGAGAGGTAAAACTTACTATATTAGGGTGTTAGAAGAGATTATCACCGACAGTCGCTTTAATTGTCTTGTTATCTCTTTATCTCGTTTATTTCGTTTTAATCCAACTTTTAAACCAAAAATCCCCCATTTATTGTTCTTATTTCTTTTGTTTCTTATTTTACCGCACTAGAAGCGCATATTAGACTTCCCCTCTTCCTCGTGGATACGATACCCACTTACCCTTGCTAGTTAGCTTGATTTAGTGGTAATTTGACTAGATTTAACGACAATCTAGCTGTCAAATGTTGCGCCGTTGCCGGGGAAGAGGCGTGTTTAGTCTTTTTGTTAGTTTTGTGTGGTTTTTACTTTTTAGTATTTTACTTTTCCTTTTTGTATTTCATTTACTCTACATGTGTTTGAGGCTTGTTTTTGTGTCCCCCTTGCGGTGTTTGGGCCACTAGCCTATGGTCCAAACCCGTGCTACTAATCCCGACTTGAGTTATTTTGTGATAGATTGGGAGCTTGAAAGAACTTTGAGGCAAAGGAAGAAGGTCTCACTGGAGCAAGCTAATCAAGTAGTTGTTGAGGAGGAAAGGAACGTGTTTGCCGGGTTTGATTTGTTTAGAGAAGACGGGTCTTATACCTCCGCGACCTCCGACTTCATTGCCATTGGCACCATGAGTATTAGAGAGTTGACGGCCCCGGATTTGACTCAACAACCATCTTGTATAGTCTTCCCGGATGATGAGGCCACGGTTAGAATTGAAATTAAAGGTGCTCTATTACACCATTTACCCACCTTCTACGGATTTAGCACCGAGGATGCTAACAAGCATATCATGGGAGTACATTTGGTGTGTAGCAACATGAAGCCGGCCGGGGTTGACTTAGACACTTTCTTTCTCAAGGTATTCCCATTTTCCTTGAAAGATCGTGCTTTGAATTGGCTTTATACACTCCCCCATAATAGCATCACATCTTGGGAGTCGTTGAAAAGAGCATTCATCCACAAATACTTCCCAAATACCAAGGCCTCCGCTTTGAAGAAGGAAATATCGACAATCGAGCAAAGGGGAGAGTCATTGGCATCATATTGGGATCGGTTTCGTGAGTTGATTGCTAGTTGCCCCTACCACGGCTACAAAGAACAAGACTTCATATTGTTCTTCTACCACGGGCTCGATGATCAAGATTATAGGCATGTGGTAGCGGCTAGCCAAGGAGGTTTGGATAAGATGACCCCGAGTGAGGCTTGGGATTTTCTTGAGGAGCTGGCAACTAATTCAAGAGATCGAGAATCTAAGAGATGTGTGCGGAAGGTGAATATAATAGAGACCCCCTCCAATGATTCGCAAGTTGGCGAGTTGACAAAGATGATGAAAGAGATCATGAGGAATCAAGGTAGAAACTCGCCGCCCAAAGAATATGAGGAAGTTGATGCAATCAACGGTTTCCAAGGCAATCAAAGAAGGTTTGACGGTTTCCAAGACAGGAATAGAGGGTATAACCAAGGTGGTCAAAGCAACCGATTTGAGGGGAACCGGTTTCAAACTCAAGGGAACTCTAATGCTAGTGGGAGTCAAGGAAATCGAGGATATGGGGGTCATGGAGGAAGCAACAACTCTCAAGGAGGCATGTATCAAATGAAGCCTCACTCTAATGACCAAAATCAAGCTCAAGTAGGCAATTACTCTCCATTGCAACTAGAGAACATGTTGAAATCTCTAACGCAAAATGTGACGACAATGGCTCAAAACATGACAAGAATGCAAGCCACCATGGTGCAAAATCAACAAGAGACAAAGGCTAGCATACAAAATCTTGAGAATCAAGTGAGTCAATTGTCGGTGGCGGTGAATCGTCTAGAATCAAGAGGGTCCGGCAAGTTCCCATCTCAAACGGAGGTCAATCCTACCAAAAACGTGAGTTTCATTGGGCTAAGGAGTGGTAGGAGGCCACACGTTGAAATTGAAGATGGAAATCGAGAAATGGAGATGCTTGGAGAAGAGTATGAACATTGGGAAGAGTATGGAGATTCTTTGTAACAAGCCCCTCGCAAAGAAAGCGGATCTCGACTCGAGAAGAGAGCAAACCGAGTCGAGAATCATGATCATCAGGTCGAGGAGGAGACCCCTCTAGTCGAGGATTTGCCTTATGAAAACAACTATTCTGATCTCCAGCCTCGACTCGAGGGTGACACTTCTCAAGTCGAGAGACACAGTTCTCGAGTCGAGGCCCCTGCTTCTCGACTCGAGAGCTCTGTTTTTCTTCCCCATTTGGTCGTTGATTCTTCTATATTTCAAGATGGGGATCATGAGGTTGATGTTCCATTTCCCGAGGCACTTAAGGACACTCGAAAGTACGCCCACAACTCCGACATGTACGCTCTTTTTCAAGAGTGCAAAGTGAATATACCATTCCTTGACTTCATGAAGAGTGTTCCGAAAGCGGCAAAGTTCGTGAAAGACATATGCACGGTTAAAAGGAAGCAGAAATCTAAGGATAAGAAGAAAGTGGTGATTAGCGAGCAAGTTTCGGCCGTTTTCCAACAACGGCTACCTATAAAGTGTGGTGATCCCGGTATGTTTACCGTTCCGGCAACCATAGGTAGCACCACTTTCCCTAAATCCATGCTGCATCTATCAATGTTTTGCCATCATCATGTTATGATTCCATGAAATTCAGATCGATGCATGAAACCGATGTTGTGATTGAGCTAGCGGATCGTTCGAGAGTTTATCCTAGAGGAGTTGTGAAAGACGTGCATGTTAAAATAGAAAATCTTGTGTTTCCCGCGGATTTCTATGTTCTTGATATGAATCATCATTAGCATGACCCCCCTCTTCTTTTAGGACGTCCATTCATGAAAACCGCTAGAGTCAATATTGATATGCATAACGGTATCATTGCATTAGAGGCTAATGGTCGTAGGATAGAGCGACATGTCTATGAGTCCAATCATGATGTTGATGATGATAATTCGGTACAATCTATTGCTACATGTGTTGTCAAAATCCCCAATCATGATCCCCCCGACCCTAAAATTGAAAATGTGAACTGTATCCCCTTGAAATGCGTGAAAAATGTGAAGTCTCATGTCAAAGGGATGCATTCTACACTAACCAAGTCACCCCTAGTGTTTGGAAAGTCTTTGTTGTCGGTTTTGCAGGAATCAAGACCCAACAAAACTATTCCGATTGTTTCAAAGAAGAATCAGGGAAAATTTGGAAAATATGGGGTTAAAGGCGTTGCTAGATGGAGGGTCAAGGGTGAAGCGTCATGTTGTGGGTTGGATGAATTGAGATTTGGCTATGGTTGATCGGTTAGAGTTTTGATGAGTCGAGCCAACGACGTTAAACAAAGGCGCTACTCGGGAGGCAACCCGAGCCATTTGTATATATGTGTGATATGGTGTGCTTTGGTACTTGGGAATCGGTTTTATTTTGAATGTCAAGCTAGAAAAGGTGAAAAAGAAGTTGGGTAAAAAAGATCTCTAGTCGAGATAAGAGGGTCTCGAGTAGAGGCCGTAGCAATGAATTTCCAGAAAATCGACTATCTCGACTCTAGAGGGGTTACCTCGAGTCGAGAGCAATGATCTCGAGTCGAGACACACCTATCTCGACTCGAGAAGGTCATTTTTTTTTCCAGTTTTCCCCGTATAAGCCCGACTTCTCCCTCCTTCGTCCTCATTGCTTTTCTTTCATTCCTCACACTCACTCTTCACCATTTTCGACCCACTCACACAAAATCTTCATTTCTCCACCAAATCACACAAAATCATTCCCAAACTTCCAATTTCTTCACAAAAATCACTCCACAAACAACAAATCAACCCCAAAAACACTTATTTCATCAATTTCCACTCAAAAATTCCAATTTTTCTCAACAACCCTTGAAATTGGGGGTTTTGTTTCTTGGAGCTTTTGGGTCGATTTCAAGGGTGGAAAAGCACCTAGGGGCAGTGGTAAGGCTATCACTAGCAATTTGGAGGACCATCTTTGCTCAAAATTTTCTTTTTGAGCCCATTTCGGTAAGAAAACTTCCCAAATTCGAAATTTACCATTGTTGGTGTTTTGGTTGTTCCTTGTTGGCTTTGTGGGAGTGTTTTGGTTTATTTGAGCATTATGAAGAATTGTTGTGCCTAGAAACAAGTTGGGTAGTGTTGAATTTGGATTTTGTAGTGTGCATTTGGTGATTGTGAGCCATATTTTGGTTTGTGGCGAATTGGGGATTGTTGAGCATTGTTCTAGTGTTATTGGTGATTGAATTTCTGATTGTTAACTCTTGTTAATGGGGAGGAACAACAAAGAGGCCGGGTCTTCAAAGAAAAAGTTGAAAAAGACCCCCGACCCTAAACATTATGATAAGCTCAACGTAGAGGGTTTAAGTAAGGAAGAGAAAGTGTTGTTTAACTCTCTAGTTGAGCGTGGTAAATTGTTTTCCACCAAATTCTTTGATATCCCTACTTTAGAGAGTCTCGGGTTTGCGGACTCGGTACGTTACCTTATGCCCAAGGAGGGCATGTTGGGGTTTCTTCCCAAGTGGGCCCCCACCTATGAGAGGTGGACGTACGAGTTTCTCGCTACCTTCACTCATGATGCCGAGAATGAGAGAGTTGCCTTCCGTTTGGGCAACGCTCCATGGGTATGGACGTATAAGGATTTTGAGGCATGTTTTGGTTAGGAGAGACAGACGGAGGAGTCCGGGGTGTATGTCTCTTTTGGAGGAGACGAGGTGGTTCCGCTTTGGAGGAAGCTCACTCGGGATTTGGTTTATCCGTGTGGCCCTAGGATTACTATGCTCCCTCACCCCGCCTTGCGACTTATCTATAGGATGATAGGGATGTGCGTGTTCGGGCATGGTGAGCCCAACCACGTGCAGCAGTTGGAGATGGGCGCTTTAGCTTCTTTCATCCCGGGTGAAAACGGGCTTCCCCCTTGGGCTCTAGTATTTGTTGATGCGTGTGTAGCCATCCGCGACACTCTTAACCGCTCCATAAGGTTAGGCGGTATGATTACTTTGATGGCTCGCAGTTGTGAGATTCCGGGGGTCGATGAGGAGGATGCATTGGATGACCTGCCCTTGATTAACACCGCCTTTCTCCGCAGGATCCGTTGGATCAACCCTATCAGGAACATGAGGGAATATGTCGGGCGGTATCACTGGATGTTGGGGACGGATCACCAGAACTACTTGTTGCTCCCCAACCCAGACCGCCTGAGGATAGTGGATGGTCAAGGTGCTGAGGATTTATACGTAGAGGGGCAGGTTGTGCGCATTATACAGGATGCCGGAGGGGTTCGACGAGCGCAGATTGAGGAGTTGATGGTTGTGATTCACCCCATCCTACAAGAGAGACCAAGGTGGCAAGTGTGGAGGATTGGATAACTCGAGGACGAGTAATGGTCTAAGCATGGGGGAGTTTGATGTGGCGTAGTGGTAGTGTGTTAATCCGCATGTTTTAGGCGTCTTGGGGTGTATTGGAGCATGGTTTTATCGTGATTCGTGGACCACATCATTCAGAGTAGTTTTGGAGCTTATACGTGGGTTTTATGAGGATTCTATGGCTCAAGACCCTTTTTGGTGAGCGTCGGATGATTTTAGAGAACCACACACCATCACCTCCAACTTCATTTGATCATAACTTTTTATCTAGATAATATTTTGTAGAAATTCCAATTGGAAAAGAACTTTCATGATCTTAGCTTTCCGATGATATATTATGACCTCAAAATGAAGTTCGGAGGTGAGAGTTATGCCCGTTCGAAAACTGCCCTGCGCACAGTTTCTCGACTCGAGTATCACTAATCTCGACTCGAGGATGGTTATCTCGGCTCGAAGATTTCTTCCCTTGAGTCGAGGAGAGTTAACAGGACGATTATTTTGAAGGACAAGATCCTCGACTCAAGGAGGGTGTTCCTCGAGTCGAAAATTTCTTCGCTCGACTCGAGGACCCTTCTCCTCGAGTCGAGAAAGGGAGCTTCCGGGAAGCTTCCTTGAGACTTTTGACGGTTTATTTGTGCCTAAATATCTATTTTGTCTTCTAGTGTTTGGTGCTTGTTCTAATCAAAGGGGCTTGTAACCCCTCCTTAGAAATTATCACCATTATCACTTTATCACTTTTCATAATACTTTGCATCTAGTTTTCATTTTAGAGAGAGAAACTTAAGGAGAATTTATCTTTTCACTATGATTTCAATCTCAAATATTCTTGTAATAATTAGTATGGAAGACTAATCACCTTCTAGACTCTTGGTGTAATCAATTCTTCATCCTATGTATTAGTAAGTATTTTTCTCTCTATTTTGCCTTTTATTTCATTATAATTAATTCCTTGTTCTTTAATGCATGATTTATCCTTATTTTCTCTAATTGGTTGATTGGATTGAATTGGGTACTTCATATGCTTGGTTGATAATTGATGGTCATTGATTGTTAGCCTAAAAGGAAGCAACTTTCACATGTTTAGTGTATGGTTATGACTAACTTGTGATTGGGGAATTAATTAGGCAACTAATAGATTAGATTTGATAAGTGTCGCGGTTGCGGCTAATTAGATACTAATTTGGGTTCTCAATCTTTTATTAGTCCTTGCTCTTCATGCCTTTGGTTGTGATTTGTCTGAGTAGTCACTAGACAAATTATACTAAAAGGAGGGCAATTTGGTAGCGGTTGCTCAAATTCCCCATAAAAGAGGATTAGTTGGTTCAAACCGGGATTGTTAATGAATTGGTAATATTAGAGAGCGGTAAAACTTACTATATTAGGGTGTTAGAAGAGATTATCACCGACAGTCGCTTTAATTATCTTGTTATCTCGTTTATTTCGTTTTAATCCAACTTTAAACCAAAAATCCCCCATTTATTGTTCTTATTTCTTTTGTTTCTTATTTTTCCGCACTAGAAGCGCATATTAGACTTCCCCTCTTCCTCGTGGATATGATACCCACTTACCCTTGCTAGTTAGTTATGTTACAAGACGAGACATACATGATATGTGTTGTGCCTTAGTCACTACATAGCAATACCCGCTTTCTAGAACTGAGCCGGGTTCTCTTTAGTACCAATGGGGTATGTCCCGATGCATTTTGATCGACGAGCAGTGGGGTGAAGGACAAACAGCTCGCAATCTCTCCTTTCATCGTGCAAGGCAGCCCTCGCGTCTCTACGAGGTAGGCGTAACGTCGCCGCCTAGGGACATCAGGAGACTCGGTGGATGAATGCGTATAATAGGAGATGTAATGTCTTCCATCTCATCTTCCTCAATCTCAGTAGCAGGTGCAGGAGTGTGACACTCAGTGTACTTCACGGCGTTTGAAGCCCGTAAGAATACCTGCAGGAAAATTGGCTATATTAGTTCACCATGTTGGACTACATAACCCAGATGGAAGATAGTTACCATTGGCGCCGTCGAGTTGATCGCAACACGTTCCTCAAATATCACCTTGAGCGCAAGAGCCGGATCGTTAGTTACCCGAAGTAACTTTCCATAGTCGGCAAGTGTGGGTTGCAGTAAAAATTTTAAGGTTACAAGATCGCAGACTAACTTTTTTGACTAAAAAATAACATAAGGGAAAAGAATACGTCAACTTACCATGACACTTTCAGGAGCAAGAGGCAGCCCATGTTGTTCACTCTCGGGGGCTGGTAGGATCTTCAGCACGTGACGCGTTTGTCCCGGGTCTCAGACTTAAAGCGATAAGATAGGATTGGGAGTGGTTCCTCGACCTAGACAATCAAGCGACGATGTCGTTAATATTTGATGTTTTCAGTTAGATGTGTTCTCGGGAAATAGAATTCAGATATTACCTTGGCATCATTGATGGCTGGAGCGAGTCGACGGGTGCGAAAGTCTTCGTAGTCCCCATTCTCGGATACCACCTCCCAAGCTGCTCACTCCAGGTATGGAGAGAAGGGCGCCTGACCCTTATCCTTCAGATGAAGGCTCGGCTTGAACATGGAACACGGTGGGTCGTTGGGCACGAGCAGACAACCATCTTGAAAGGTCTGCCACGATATCCTCTCCGGCAGAAACCACTCTTCGCTGGTTCTACCTATCAGAAGCATCTGCCACGGCTCGTCCTCGTCCCCTTCTTGCACGCACTCAGGAATAGGGTCGATTTTGAGCCACGATTTAAATATCACTTGAAAAAAAAGAAAGTTACACGGACAGAAGAAGAGTCTCACGTTGGCTGTGCGCGATATAATGTAATTAAGAGAAAGTAAACTCTTCTTACCTGATCAGTGGTCAAGCCATTTAACGCCGTCTCATAGCAGGATAGCAACCTTCCTTTTCTCGGGGCTCATGTCCAAGGGTTGGGACATGCTCATATAGCCAACCCTGCATTTCAATAATGGTAAATACGTGCAGGCTGCATACTACAATGTAGGGAAATTTGCATTGTAAGAGAGTTGTGTACAAGAGGATTGCGTACCTCCAAGATGCGCCAATTTCCCCAAAGGCAGACCTCGTGGTCAGGGTCTAAGTGTGTAGACGGACGGCTGCCTTCAGTGACGTGGTAAGTGTAGCCCACACGGCTCTGGGCCAATCGTAGTCCGCAACCCTGCTGAGATCTGTCAACGACTTGAGCAAGGAAAAGTTGACACGGGAACCCATTTTCAGGAACAATGTCTGACCAAGCAAATACCATAGGAATAGCCTGACCCTTTGCTCAAGAGAGGCGGTGTCTCGGATTGCCACGTCGTTCAGTGCGGCCTTCAATTTAGAGGAAATGATGGAGGTGGCTCTATGACCGAAATAATTGCGAATTGCTCCAACCAAGTCAAAGAGTCAGTAATCATCTCCTCGCCATTCTTCTTGGAATGGGATTGCATCTGCTGCTCTGGGCAAGCCAAGTATTGCCTGGACATTGGTAGGAGTGAAATACATCTCACCTACGGGCAGATGGAATGTGTTTGTCGTGTCCCTGAATCTTTCTAACAAGGCTTTTAGGACATAGAAGTTCTACTGGGCATCCTTCATCGCCTTGAGTGCAATGAAAAAGTCGTTGAAGTCGCATTGTTCAAGGATTGGTCCGGTATTTACGTCTTTTTGGAGCTCCTCATATATCTCGTATATGTCGTGGAAACATCCAAATCCTCGTATCTTCCAAGCATCCTGTTTTCAATAAGAATGGGTGAGTTTCAGTAGAGCTCAATTATTGCCTTGAAGAAAAGGTTTGTTGTAATTAAAAAGGAGGCTTACCGAGCGACGCCCAGCTCTTTGAGAAACGTGATTCTATAAGTCGAAAAGAAGATCCGAAGTATCCCACTTGCTGGGGGCTATCCAGTCACGTCTGGAGATGGATGGACCAGCGTGTTCCTCTGTCCCCGTCACTCCTCTTTTCTGTTTGGCTACTTTGATAGGTGTGGTCGACGCGGTTGTGTCATTGACGTCTGGTCCCTTGGAGTGGTCAGGAGGTATAAAATTTCTAACAATTGTGGCTCTGAGCCCAAGCACATTCGGGTGTGTAGCCCCGCCACTTGGATCTGAAGCGATATTGTTTTCTTGTTCTGCACTAGCATTGACTTCTTTGAATTGATCAGGAGGAGTAACGTTCCTAGCAATCACAGCTCTGAGCCCAAGCACAGTTGGGGTCTAACCCTTGCTGCTCGGGTACGGGACGGTGTGGTTGTTGTGCTCTACTTCTGCAGGGAGATTAATATGTTCGGATGCTACTGTATCATCAGCACTAGTAGGGATAGTCTTTGTAAGAGTCGTGGCTCTGAGCCCAAGCACAGTCGGGGGTGTTCCCCTACCACTTGGGTCAGAAGTGGTGTTGTTCTTCCGTTTCAAGTTGAGAGCTAAGTTTAGCGCTTTGACCATAGTTCATGTGTCCAGATAAACAATGACGTCAAAAAAAATGCATAAAAATGACAATCGACGCTGATGGCAAGAGAATTACGTCTTATTTGGGGCCATATTATTTAATTTGCCTCTGAATATGATATGCGGCTTATGTACGTCAAAGTGGTTATGAGAATGCTTATTTTAGCCATTAGGATGATTCATAGAGCTGCCAATTAGTTGGGTCCAAAGTTAAGGGGTCCAATTTGTCATTATGCCCGTATAAAACGAAACAACCTTGCAAATCAAAAATAAAAAGCATTGACCATGGGGCACTCGAGTGTGTGCGTTTGGTTAAGAAAGAATCAACACATGTGGATTTGTCCTGACCAATATCCTACGTGTCACGGTCCTAATTTTGGAGCGACCGTGATGTGCCCCCTCATCGGTTCTCCTGACAAGGAAGCAAGCAACAACTGCGGACAAGCACTCGTGAGGGATCGCCCACTCGTGTAAGCCTAAACTCGGGACTGTGAGTTGAGAGACTCTCGGTACCGCTAGTCTCGGGACCGAGCACAACCCACACTTTTGATATTAACGTAGATCAAAGATCACAACAACAGCATGAATATTAAGCATTAACAAGGGTAAAGTTGGAGAGGGAAATTTACCTTACACATCTCTTGACATAACACATAAAGTGTGTAGCAGAGAGATGCATTTAGTTTCTTGAAAATAAACTAAGTTACAAGATCCTAAACCATGCTACAATATAGAAATGAACTACATTACAAGGAAGGAACTAAGTTACATGAAAAGAACTTAGTGAAAGACTTGGATCGTCACACTCTCCCCCACTTGACCTTGTCGCCGTCCTCGGTGACATTGTTGATGAAGCTTCACTCTTCGGGTGAGGTTGTCGGCAGACCCTTGGAACGGATGTTACCTCGCTTGTTCTTGTTTCGGAGGGGGTCTCCCGTGTCAGGGTGGTATGGCTTCAGGCAGCTCATGTAAAAGACAGGGTGACACTTCATCCAGGGTGGTCTTTCTAGCTTGTATGCCCTTCTCTCGATCCTTTCTTGCCGATGCGAATTGGACCCTCATACCTGCGCACCAGACGCTTGTCTATACCCCTTAGGAATCTCATCTGTTCAACACTCATCTTCACCATGACCATGTCACCAACGTTGAATTCCCTAGGTTGCCGATTCTGATCTGCCCACTTCTTCAGGCGCCTAGACGCCTTCTCTAAGTAGGGTCTTGCGATCTCAGCATTTTGATTCCACTCCCTTGTGAACTCATGAGCCTTCTTGCTTCAGCCTTGATACGGTTCGGCGACAGTGTGCGACAGCAGTGGTTGTTGTCCCGTGACAAGCTCGAACGGGCTCTTGTTTGACGAAGAGCTCGTTTGCGCGTTAAAGCAGAGTTGGGCAACATCAAGGAGTCTCACCCACTCATGTTGGTTTGCCGACACAAAGTGCCTCAAGTACTCCTCCAACATACTGTTGAATCTCTCCGTCTGACCATCGGACTGGGGATGATAGCTGGAGGACATGTTGACGTCCGACCCCAAAAGCTTGAACAATTCGGTCCAAAATGTTCCGGTGAATCGCGGGTCCCGGTCGCTGATGCTGCTCTTCGGAAGCCCCCAATACTTTACGACGTGCTTGAAGAACATCAACGCTGTCTCTTCGGCTCCACACGTTTTAGGCAAGGCAATGAATGATGAATACTTAGAGAACCGATCCACGATCACCATAAGGACACACAGTTGTCCCACCTTAGGTAGCCTGTTGATAAAGTCCATGGAGACGGTCTCCCAAGGGCGAGTGGGTACCGGGAGCGGATTTAACAATCCCCCTGGCTTCTGTCGCTCTACCTTATCTTGTTGGCAAACGAGACATGTCCTGGTGTATTCTATCGTGTCACCCTTCATGTTCGGCCAGTAGTACCCCTGCTTCAACAAACTCAAGGTTCTCTGCCAACCCGGATGACCTGCCCACATATTATCGTGGCACTCCTTCAAAAGTTTCTTTCGGAGTCCACCAACCTTGGGAACGAACAGTCTCGTCCCTTGGTGATCAACAAGGCCTCCTCGAACCAGAATTTACAGGTCTTCCCCTCCTTCACCAAGTGCATTAGGGCCTTCGCCGTATGATCACGGTGCAGGTGCTCCTTTATCTGCTCTCAAATATCCGTGGCCACAAGAGTCAAGGACAAGTGTGCCACCTGACACAGGACTGCCAGGTCTGTACGACGGCTCAGCGCGTCCGCTACTCGGTTAGTACCCCCTGGGCGATGTACAAACTCCACATCAAATTCAGCCAGCAACTCTTGCCACCTTGCTTGCCGGTTGTTTATCTTAGCCTGGGTCAGGAAATGTGATCCTGCGGTGTTGTCAGTGCGGACGATGAATTTTGACCCCAACAAGTAGTGTCGCGATCCCCGCAAACAATGAACGATGGCCAACAACTCTTTCTCTTGGGCAGCCTATCTCCTCTCGGCATGGTTGAGTTTCCGACTCTCGTACACCACTGCATGTCCATCTCGGAGAAGAATACCCCCAAGGGCTTAGTCGGAGGCATCCGTCTCCACCTTGACGGGTCTCGATATGTCCGGCAGTTTCAACACTGGCTCCTTGATCACTGCTTCATTCAGCCTTTGGAAAGCTGCTTCACGTTCGCCTGACCACTCCCAAGATAGATCATTCTTCAGGAGCTCGGTCAGAGGCGCCGCTATTTTCGAGTACCCTTGTATGAAGCGACAATAGTAGTTGGCAAGTCCAAGGAAGGAGCGTAATTCTGTGACACTCGTTGGAGCCTCCCGCGCTTCGATAGCCTGTATCTTCTTAGGATACATCTTGTTCCGTCCTCCTCCCACAATATGGCCAAGGAAGTTCACTTCTGCACGAGCAAACTCACATTTCTCCTTTTTTACGAACAAGTGATTGTTCCTCAACTTTTCGAACACCAATTTTAGATGACCCAGGTGTTCTTCCACCACCATCTGGTTTATCAGGGTACAAAACGTAGCGGGTGCGTTAGTCAGTCCAAAGGGAATAACAAACCACTCGTACGATCCATACCTCGTCACACAAGCTTTTTTTGATTCATCTCCTTCGGCAATCCGAACTTGATGATATCCTGATCGCAGATCCAACTTGGTGAAATACACATCACCCTGTATCTGATCGAATAGGACGGCCACCAATTGAATTGGGTAGTGGTTCCTCACTGTCACCTTGTTTAGTGCTTGGTAGTCTATACACAATCTTAGACTACCGTCTTGTTTCTTCTGGAACAATACCGGGGCTTCGTAGGGTGCCTTCGACGGCCTAATCGACCCAGAGAGCAACAAGTCATTCAGTTGTTTCCGGAGCTCTGCTAACTCCGGATGGGCCATCCGGTACGGACATCTAGCTGGAAGTCGAGCGCCTGGGAGCAACTCGATTTGATGATCCACAAACCGTCGAGGAGGCAACCTATCGGGCAGTCGGTCTAGCGTCATGTCCCCGAACTCGGCTAGAATCCTCTCCACTCTTGGATCATTTACCAATCTGAGCACATTGTCCTTCATTGACAACGCACACACGAATGTTGGCTCTCCATGCCTCAGTCCCCGCTTAAGCTGCATTGCGGAGATCATAGGACCTTTCTGCTTAGAGTCACCCATCCCGGGTCCTGTGGCCTTTAACAAACATGGGCTTGCCCCCATCATCATGAGAGACTGTAAGGGGGGCATTGGTACCGCCGATGTCTGCTTCAAGAAGTCCATCCCAAGCACCATCGTAATGTCGTCCATGGCAACTGTGGTGAAGTCCAACCGATCTTCCTATTCTCCACTCGGACCGCGACCTTCCTCGCTATCCCTTGAATGGGATTCGCTTTGGAATTCACAGCCTTCATACTCTCTTTCTCTCTTTCTAGGGCCATCCCCAACCTTTTCGCCTTAGCCGGCACAATGAGGTTAGGTCGGGGTGGCCGGCCGACCATGCTGGCGGGATCGGGTCCGGTGTTAGTGGTGATCGACGACGGCCACCGGCTGGGGTGGTCTCGGGTTGGTGGGAGGAGGGGGGTTGGGGAGGAGAGAGAAAAATGAAGGGGAGTGGGTTTTTGTTTATTTGATTTAATCTTGACCATTGATTTAGGATTAAATGTGTGGCTCAGATTACTTCTGACCTTCTGACATAAATTTACTTCTGACCAGATGCGGCGGGTTTAGATGAGTCTGACTGCTTAGATGAGTCCATGAGTCCTCATCTGAACCGTTAGATGCAGAAAAATGAAAGGCCACGATTTAGCGAAGAAACACGCGGCCACATTGATCCAGGGGTTCGTAAACCTCGTCCTCATTTCTGCAAAATTGCAACACGACGCTTCCTCTCTCTCACTCTCTATTTTCTCTCACTTCAGCCCATCTCCCCTCCTGCTCTTCCCTTTCTTCAATCTTCATCCTCACTCTTCCAACTCCTCCTGATCTCAATTCACGATTCTACACTAAAAATGGATGAAATCATCGTGTCATTTAATATGCTCGTCGCGACTATGCATTTGACGGATTCCTCATTAAAATCAGGTAATCTCGTGTTATTTTATGTAATTTCTCTAGTTTAATTTTCATTTTTACTAGTTATTCGATCTAATTTAGGATAATCGAATCCCCAAATTCGCCTAATTGTCTGGAACAAGTGAGTTCATAAATTTCTATTTCAATCAGTATTTTTTCGAAGCTTCAATTGAATTTTTTCGAAGCTTTAATTGAATTTTTCCATCTTCATGTCAATTTTTTTTCTAATGGAATTTACAATCACATTGTATTGTATATTGAATCACACCACTCTTTTTTTTCGATTTCGATTTTATAGTGGAATTTGCAATCACACTCAATTGAATATTGAATCACACACTAGTGTGATCCAATTTGTTATCGTGTGTGTGATTCAATTTATTATCGTGTGTGATTTAATGTGTTCGTGAGTGTGATTCAATTGGTTATCGTGTGATTCAATTTTGTCACTGTGTGATTCTACTCGTTTGTGTGTATGATTCTTTAGGTTAGTGTGTGTGATTCTATCAGTTCGTGTGTATGATTTTATAGGTTAGTGTGTGTGATTTTATTTGAAGTGTGTGCGATTCTTTCTTTTAGCGCGTGTGATTGTATTTCTCGAGTGTGTATGATTTTATTGATTAGTAAGTGTGTTTAGTGTGTGCGATTCTTTTTGTAAGTGTGATTTTATGTATTGGTTACTATGATTCAATATGTTAGGGTGTGATTCTATTTGTAGGCGTGAGTGATTCAATTTCTAAGTGTGTGATTCTATAAGTTTGTGTGTGTGATTCCATTAGTTTATGTGTGATTCTAATTGATAGTGTGTGTGATTGTATTAATTAGTGTGTGTGATTCATTTGAAATCATTGATTCATGTTAGTGTTATTGTTTGTTATTGTGTCATTCAATCTGTTTGTGTGTGATTTTATTTGAGGCAGAAATTCGATATTTGTCCGAAACTTGTACTAGGATCTGATGTCTAGATGACTTCAGAAAGATTAGAGTAACAGCCAAAAGATGATGAGATCTTGCATTAGAGTAAAATGCTAGACTGCTTGACGTACTCATTATCTCTAGGCAACATCTTATATTACTACTCGTTCGTAGCTAAGAATCGTTATGAGAAATTATCGCCAAGCTGAGCATGCAGCCGCGACGCAATGTTGCTAGGCAGTGCATCATTTGATTCAGGGGAAGTCGCTGGCTTTGACTGATGCGTTAATGTGCTCTCCATTGCTAGACGGAGGAGACAACCATTTCCTTTGAATGCAGCAAGGCATCCGACCCACACTCCGAGCCTGTCAATGTCAAATGATGATTTGACCAGAGTTATGTTGCGTTCGGTGTCATATGGAATTGGATTGGCAATTCCCCATTCTGTTCCATCTTCTTCACGTTTTCCCTGAACCAAACTATCAAAGAAATTTCTCTCTCTGCTTCTTGGATCCCTTCATCATACTGGGAATTTCATTAGAATCTAAAATTTTGTCCTCAGCCTCCATATACGTACTTGCCAAAATCGTCTTCATACCCACATTCTTCAACAACCCAAGACGCACCCATCTTTGTATCTGATTCATCCTGCTGAACAGGGAGTTCATAATAATCACCAATTCACCACTACTTATTCCCATCCCTTGTCACTACACATTGACCCAAATTCTAGGTAAGGAGGCTATGATAGTGTGTATGATTGTACTAAGTCTAACCTTAGTGTCGAAAGTAAGTTAATATGCTCATGATTGAATTCTTTGGTTGTCCATCAGTGAAGGGATTTTGTCAAGTGAAATGGAATGTCTTGATTTAGTTTTTAACGGGCTATGGGTGGAGTGATATGGGTGATATTTGTAGGTTGAAATGATATCCAGTCCTGATTTATGTCGTTTAATGCGTTTACTTCTCATTCAAAGCTGGCTAGCTCAATAGGAAGAGCATCGTGCCTTGCATGAGGTGTGGGTTCGAGTCCCACGTCAGCTATCAAATTACCTGATGTCTGCATAAAGGCACAACTTGGATTTCAGATAGGGGCAGGTTTCCTGATGTCTGCATAAAGGCACAGCTTGGATTTCAGACTCTAAGAACTAAACCAGTTCAAACACGGATGGGAAACCCGTTCTGGAACGAGGATTTGATGTTTGTTGCAGCAGAGCCTTTCGATGAGCACTTGATCATCACAGTTGAAGACCGGGTTGGTCCTAACAAAGAGGAGACTATTGCAAAACTGATTATCCCATGTAATCATGTAAATGGTTGGGAGTTTTGTCGTTGTGGCTTTGTGCTCCTTAAGGCATCTGTTTTTGTGGGTGAAATGGTGTTATTGCCAATGGACTACTATGACGTTTTTTTAATACTTTAGGGGCTTTCGCATTAAGTCTGAGTTGTAACGAATGATTCTGAACAAATTGTTCAGACATATTTATGCTAAAAGTATTTTTTTTTTATCCATAATGGGATGGTGGAAGCAGTTGATAGACATTCAGATTGTTTCCTCTAGCCCTCTAGGTTCGTATCTACAAGCTCGGTTTCTCTGTCATATCCCAACTCGTTCGCTGTCTTTGGGCGTCTAGATATTCGTAGTTTGGATTTAGGCATGCGTCTATATATTCCTTCACCTGCATATATGCTTTCTTCAGTTGTTTTTCCTCCCATAAGTGAACACAACTGTGAACTTTAGGTGAAGAATACAGATTTTTGTAACGTCTCTAACAAAATATAGTCTTGGTCTTTTCTCTTGTTTGTTTATTGGTTAGGATAAATCGAAAGCTCGTTGTTTCTTCACCTATGTGGGAATTGAACCCACACCTTGTGCCCAAAGCACAATGCTCTACCACTTTGAGCTAATAGACGTCACAATAATCATGAAACCTGATTTCAGTCAATGACAGATGAGCAGGCTTAGGACAAAGAATGACTAATTGAGGTTGTTAAGCTTTTGTCGTGGTCATAATCACAGTAGTTTAATCAAGGTACAAAATTGAAATTTTTGTTTGCCTTCAATTTCAATCAACATGCTCCTGAGAACTGTGAACATAGCATACATTTGTATCTGTTCAAGCACAACTTACAAGTAGTTTTCAGTTTTTATTCACGACCAGTGCTCAGAGGAACACAGATTATGTCTACTTTCTGGTGCTACTAGATCTTCACTGTTACTACTCACTGTAAAACAAATGCACTGATAGTACACACCATGCATCGTCTAAAGACAGTATATACCAAGGCAACAATGTGTGACCACTATGGGTACATATACGTTCACTGCCTATCAGTGGCTAGTGCTACCAAGCTACTGTTACATATCCAAAACCAGAAAACTGGCCGACAACCTGCACAGATTCGACATTCCTAACCCACAACCATATCAAACCTACATATTTTTGCATCTGCAGGCTTCATGGGAAGCTAAGTCCTGCATTAGAAAGCCCCCAATTAACGAAAAATGCATCACTATACAAAATGATTCCTCAAACTCTCTTTACTGTTCCTCTACACTAAAGGCAATAATTGCGCTACTGATGCTCAAATCAACAGCAACAAGTAACAGCTCTCCACCAAGTAAAACGCACATCCTTATCCACATATCCACTATCTCAAAACCACAAACCAAAACCCTACTAATTTCGATATTAGATGCAGAAGTACACTAATTTAAAATCACAAAACAACGAACTAAATTAGATGTAGAAGTATACCAAATTGAATTACACACTAACAGATTGAAATCACACACACGATACCAAATACAATCACACATGATACCAAATTCAATCACACGCGATACCAAATAAAATCACATACTAATAGATTGAATCACACACGACACCAACTAAAAATCACACACTAACAGATTGAATCACATTAATCACAAATTAAATCACTCTTAGTGAAATGAGCGAATTAGCAACAACCGAAATCGAATGTCAGAGATACGAACGATTTGTGAAATCATCTAGAGGAGCGCTAACGTTAGATTCAAATTACGACTAAAATGAACATATAAGCATCAAATTAGATGCAAATTAAAGCAATCAAACCCAAACGAAAACCAGAGAATAAACAAATCACCATCTCATAGTGAAATTCAATAAAAAAGGCAATCGAAACCAAAAACAAATGCAATCGGACCTCTAATTACCAACCTCAAACTCAATCAATCAGAAATTAGAGCATAAACAGGAGGAAAATGCAAATTCTATGGAATCATCAAACATTTAGTCGCAAATTAGACACTCAGGTTTTCTTTGTAACAAATCTGAACATTCAATTACATAAAAAATTAAATTATGAATTTTAACAGAAAAATTAAATTAAAATAAGAAATCATACCTAAATCATTCCATAAGAATGAAGAACAGCTCTATTGCACATTTCAATCATCGCCGGAGTTTCAGCATTACAGAATTGCGAGCTGCGGCTAATTCTCGGAGTTCGCGACCTTGCCAAAATTCGAGTGAGGTAAAATCAATCAAATCGAAACATCGATCTCAAAATGCAGATAATGAGATTGAAAGATGTCAAATTAAAGCGTAAAACACACGAAAATCGATTAAACAATAGCAAAATTACAGTCGGATACATACCTTTACTAGCCGGAGAAAATGAGGGCGGAAAACAGCGATTTTGATGAGTGAGCGACGGCGAAGAGTTGATTAGAACACTCGCCGCTTGTATGCGACGGGGAGATCGGCGGCGAGGGAGATCCGGCGGCAGCGAAGAGTGATGTCGGCGAGGAGAGAAAACATGGAATCGAAGGTGAGGAGAGAGAAACCAGGGGGACGGGGTGAGGAGAGAGAAAATGGGAGAGAAAAAATGAGGAGACAGAAATTGACGGTTTTTTTTAGTTTTATATTTGTGATGTAATTGACGTTTTTGCCCTTAAGGGGTGGCGAAATTTCGAGCGTCGGATTAGATTGGATGAACGGCTGTGATTGGGACTCCTGGACTCATCTAAGCCTAAAGGACTCATTTGATCCTATTTATATATATATATACTTAGGGGGCGTATCCGGTCAGAAGTAAATATTCGTAAGAAGGTCAGAAGTTATCACAACCGTTCGATCTTGATCATCTAACGGCTGAAAGGACTCGCGAGATTTTAAGTGACAAGGGTAATTTCGGAAGTTTCCAGCGCGGAGAGGGGGGAGTCTAGTTGCAGGGGAAATTTCAGTCATTCCAAATTTCAACTTTCTCTATCTTCGATTTTCGTTTCTCTCTCTTCGATTTCTCCCAAATTTCCTTTTCTCTTTATTCGATTTCTCCCCAAATTTCCTTTTCTGTTTATTCGATTCCTTGCTGGTTTCAGATTGAGGAGCTACAAAAAGTTAGGGTTTCAGATTCAAAAATTAGATCGCACAAAAAAATCATCATACAAAAAAATTCAGATTCAATTTTGAAACGATAAATTCAACACGATCATCGTTCAATATTAGATTCTCTCGATGGAATCAGGTACTTAGATCTATATCTCTTCCTTATTCGTTGATTTTTGCCTGTTTTGATTTGTGTTTCTTAAATTCATTGATTTTGAAAGTTTTGATATGATTTGATTTGATTTGATTTCGGTATGATTTAATTTGTGTATGATTTGATTTACCAGAGTTATATGAAGTTAGTAAAGTTAGGAGAGTTAATATTTGAAGTCGATAAGTAAGGAAGATAGTAAAGTTAGCAGAGTTATATGAAGTTAGTAAAGTTAGGAGAGTTAATATTTGAAGTCGATATGTAAGGAAGATAGTACAGTTAGCAGAGTTATATGAAGTTAGTAAAGTTAGGAGAGTTAATATTTGAAGTCGATAAGTAAGGAAGATAGTACAGTTAGCAGAGTTATATGAAGTTAGTAAAGTTGAGAGTTAGCAGAGTTATCTCTTCCTTCTTCGTTGATTTTTGCCTTGTCTGAAATTTGTGGTAAAAATTATGCAGAGTTAGAAAAGTTAGCAGAGTTAACTGCCCTTTTCGTTTTTTTTTAATAAATTATGCAGAGTCAGCAGAGTTAGTAAAGTTGAGAGTTATGAAGATAGTACAGTTAGCAGAAGTGTATGAAGTTAGTACAGTTATAAAATACAGCCACAGGAGTTAGCTCGGAATCTAAAGTTATCTAAATTCTTACTTATTCTTATTTCTGCTAAATGCGTGTAGGAATTGTGGATACAAATGCAAGAGCATCATCTGAACAACCACCTTTTACGCCTCATGTCCACACAACGTCTATTTGTAACTATACTCCAGGAGGGACACATGAATGGGTTCCAACGGTGGATGGTGATTTGGAGCCCTATATTGGTCAGAAGTTTCCAACGATTGAAATGGCTGAAGAGTTTTATGAAAGATATGCTGCTGCCAGTGGTTTTGACGTGAGAAAATCTACTCGAAATGTAGATAGTAACAAACAGGTGACTCTAAGGTATGTACACTGCAATAGAGAGGGTTTTAGGCGTATAATTACGTCTAAGAAAACCATAGCAGAAGGTAATGGGGCTGCTGAAAATAAAAAGTTGTGTAGGCGAAGGAAAGTAACTCGGGTGGGTTGTATGGCCATGATGGGTGTCAAATTTCAGAATGGATTGTATAAAGTTTACTTGTTTCATGCAGGTCACAAACATAACCTTGTGTCACCTAGGTTTGACAGATTTCAGAAAATTAATCGAAACCTTTCTCACCATCACAAGAAGATGCTTATAGAAAATTCTAGAGTTAATGTTGGCACTGCCCAAACATTTAAAACCTTGAAAAAACATGTAGGTGGATATCAGAATATTGGGGCGACAATGGTTGATATGAACAATTTTAAGAGGGATTACAAATATGTGATTGGAGAAATAGATGCCCAATTTTTTCTGGATAAGTTGGAAAGGTGTAAACGCAAATCAGACGCCTTTTATTATGCCTTTGAAAAGAATGACGATGGGAATTTGGTGAGGGTTTTTTGGGCTGATTCGTGTAGTAGGAGGAACTACTTTCTGTTTGGTGATGGTATATCATTTGATCCCACTTATGGGACAAATAAGTATAATGCTGTTTTTACACCTTTTACGGGTATTGACCAACACAAAAAGTGTGTAACTTTTGGTTGTGCTTTGTAGCGAATGAAGATGAAATCTCATTTGTGTGGGCGTTTGAAAAGTTCTTGGAATGTATGGACAACAAAGAACCTCATTGGATAGCAACTGATCAATGCCCGGCTATAAAGAATGATGCACCCATAGTTTTCAAGACTGCTGTACATCGCTTTTGTGCTTGGCACATAATGAAAAAGTAAAAGACAAACTGGGGTATGTTGTGGCTAATGAGTCTATAGGTTTTATGCCTCGATTTACATGTCTTGTGTGGGATCCAGAAATCGAACCATCTCAATTTGAGATTAAGTGGAATGAAATATTGGGAGACTTTGAGTTGCGTGAAAATCTTTGGTTGGCAGATATATATGAGGCTAGGAGTATGTGGGTACCGTGTTATTTTCGTGACACGCACCTTGGGTTGATTTTAAGAACGACTCAACGTTCAGAGAGTGAAAACAGTTTTTTTAAGACTTTTCTTGACAAGCATGCTACACTTTTAGAACTTTGGATGAGGTTTGAGAGTGCCATGGATCAACAAAGGGGCGTAACTGATAAGTTGAATTATGAATATGAGAATTCAATGCCAATCTTAAAAACTCCGAACCCTTTGGAGACATACGCGTCAAAGGTTTACACACATGCTGTCTACGACGTCATACAAAAGGAGATTGTGAAACCTTTGACATGTGGTGTTTCTTGATTCAAGAAAACAGACCACTATGAGGAAACGGTGGTCCATGACTCTATTAAGAAGGATCATGTACGAAACTGAGTTACCAGATTTATCTAAGTTATAAATAGTTACTGGAGTTATCTAAAGTTATTTGAAGTAAGCATAACATTAAAAAAGTTATCAGAGTTATCAAAACTTTGTTATTGCAGGCTCTAATTATTTTATGGTCCTATGGTCAGGTTCAGGTGGTCTATAATACCACAACCAATGAGATACAATGCTCTTGTAAGCTTTTCAATAGGGTTGGGGTATTGTGTAGACATGCGTTGTGGCTACTGGCTGGAAAAGGCTTCACTACCATCCCCAGCAATATGTGCTTGATAGATGGACAATGGAGTCGTATCGAAAGCCTGTGTATGACCTACAAGGTATGATCTGCTTCCAACTGTTATAGTTTTTGCATGGCATTGTTGCACATGCTTCCTACTGTTATGGGTTTTGATTGTCATTGTTGTACATTTTGCTTCATAACAAAAACATATAAATAAAAATTTGACAGGTAACTTGCTTGAGGATCACACGGAGATCAAGGAGAAGAACAAGAAATGTTTTTCAGCTATGTGGAATGAAATTTACAAAGTAGTGGAAGTGGTTGAAGAAAATGAAGAAGACGTTCTCAAGTTTACAGAGACTCTAAAAGAGATTAGAAATACCTTAACAGTTCGCATTTCTAATGCCCCGAAAACAAAAAGACAGGAAATAGAGTCCCTGTTAGATATTGATGGCTCGGTAGAAGTAACTGTCCTTCCTCCACTTCAATCCAAAAACAAAGGGACAAGGAAGAGATTAGTTTCTCAAAGGGAGTTGCAGGTAAGGCGAAGCAAAACAAAAAAGATGAGGATGTGTTCAATATGAGGCAAACGCGAAAAGCACAATGCCTGAACATGCCCTATGAAAGGGAAATTGAAGGTATTAAATCTTTTTCGTCTTTATAGTATATTCACAGTATTAATTAAAATTTACAAATCGATCATAAAAATGTATGGTGTATTTCATTGGACTAGGGTGTGACATTGAGAATGCTGGTTGTTCGCATTATGGCTTTCTGTTGAACCTGCTGTCGATTAAAAATCGCTCTCAGAGGCTGTTAGAATGCTAAACCAATCGGCCGATTTCGCTAAGTTTGAGGTTGTTGGGTACTTGGTTGAGGAGCTTAGGATTGTTAAAACCTATGAAAGTTTCTGTAAGGATCTTGAGGATGCTAACATTTTTATTGGGTCTTTGATATTTGTGGAGGAGCTTGCTGTTAAAGTTAAGAATGCTGTTGAGAAGGAGGGAGACAGGATGGATGCTGTACTTGTGTTCCCTCCAATGCTTGAGGTTATGAGGCTGAATAAGTTGGGTCTTTTAGTATGTCTGAACTTGGTCAATCAAAGAGCCCATTTTTCCAGCTTTTTAAGTGGAATAAAAAGGGTGGTAATGCTGGTTTTGCTGACAGTATGCTCAAATTAGTCAGGACTTTGCCTAAGGTTTTGAAGTAGTTGCCTAGTGATATAAGCTCAGGATGCCAGGCTGTACATCCTCAGTCTGCAGTTTTGCCTTGGTGGTTCACCTGACAATTTGATCAACTTTGTCAAGGTGATTTGGTCATGATCATAAACTATAGGCATGTCAAATATACTCGTCACCTTAAGAATTTAGATGATTAAACTACTGAAGTGTCTTAGTCACGCTATTCAATTCATTAGTTGACTCGTTTTTAGTCTCAAGTTTTTCTTAGTTGATTGGGGGAATCGGTAATGCCACGTTAGAGATAGGCTGCTCCACGGGACTCTAGTGTACCGTGGCACAATCTGATCCACGCGTGGCATTAGAGCTGCCCATCAGACTTTATGTGACTTCATTGGACTGGGATGTGACATTGAGAATGCTGGTTGTTTGTCATGGTGGCTTATGCGTCACGTTTTACAAATTAAGGAGCATTTCCAAAAGAAATGGATTAAATTTAATTTTTTTTCTTCTAATTTTGTCTAACAGGTGCAAAATGAAGAGGATGAAGAAGATGAAGATGAAGAGGATGAAGACGATGATCTAGAATAAATGAAGGCGAATACGAAATCATTTGGGAATTTTATTTTCTTAGAAATCATGTTCTGAATTTTTATGCACTTGAACAAGTATTCATTGATTTGTGATGTGGAGATATGAATTTACGATGATCAAAAAAATCTGATTTTGATTGGTCTAACTTTACTAACTTTACTAACTTTATTAACAGTTTCAACACGAATAACTTAAAAATAGTTGGAAGCTTTAGTAACTTGGATAACTTTATGTGTTTCCAAAACAGGTGTGTTTTATTTGTAAAGTTATTGAAGTTTGTCTACAGTTATTAAAGTTACTAAAAGTTCACTATGTGCTCAGTAACTTACTAAGTTGAAACAAACAAACGGGTCTAGTGGCAAGCTTTAGTAACTTGGATAATTTTAATAACTTCGGTAACTACAGAAAAGAAGCATTCATACAACCTGTCCAAAAAAAAAATACTTCGAAGAGTTTAACTTTGATAACTCTTCGGTAACTTGGGTAATTTTGGTAACTGCAGTAACTTTTCATTGATTGTAACTTGAAGAGTACAAATTTCAGTCACGAAACTCCTCAACACACAAGTAATGCCTTCCGGAAAAAAAAGGTACAACCTTACAACATCTTAAAAGAAGCATTCATACAACCTGTCCAAAAAACAATATTTCGAAGAGTTTAACTTTGATAACTTCATTAACTTTGGTAATTTTGGTAACTGCAGTAACTTTTCATTGATTATAACTTGAAAAGTATAAATTTCAGTCACGAAATTCCTCAAATACACAAGTACTGCTTTCCGAAAAAAAAAGGTACAACCTTAAAACATCTTAAAAGGGGATAAAATACTACAAATCAGATGAAAGCTCAACAATTATCTTTATCACTTTGTTGCAGCAGTCTTCTTTGAACGAGAATATTTCTCACAAACGGCTTTGTTCCTACTTCTGCACAAACAAAAAGAGACAGAAAAAACAAACTTAAAATTAAAACTGAAAAAAATCTGGTCTTAACCCAGAAATTCCCCCAAATCAGAAAGAATTAAAACTCAACGAAACAAATAATCCATCTCTAAATCCAGCATACCATTCTCTATGAATTCACGAAACCAATCATATTCGGTTGAAATCATTGAGGAATTAAGAGTAGGCAGAGCAATGAGTTTAAGTAATTGAATTAGTTTACCAAACTCTATCAAAAAGTCAGAAAAGGCTACCATGATGCGTAAAGCGACACTGCTGAATTTGTTTCAGGTCTACTCTATTAAAAGTCAGCAAGAAATCCCACGCATAGAAGTGATCAAGTTTAAGACAGATACTCAGATCACTCTAAAAAAGAGATAGACAGACAATCTAGCAGTAAAGATTGAAAAAGCATAGCACGGCCACATGTCTGTTTTGTTTCGTGTAACAAAAACAAGTATATTGTTATTACCTTGGTCGAGTCTCTAAGGGATATGTAACAGGACATGGTGGAGGTGGCTTTACTTTGAT
The DNA here is from genome assembly GCA_963457585.1 of Spergularia bocconei. Lineage (NCBI taxonomy): Eukaryota > Viridiplantae > Streptophyta > Magnoliopsida > Caryophyllales > Caryophyllaceae > Spergularia > Spergularia bocconei. The sequence continues at coordinate 12,510,228 of OY734956.1, forward strand.
CTTCAACTTCGGTATGATGATATCTGATAAAGAAGTGTTGTTGGTTTCCTGTAACGGTAAAGGAGCCTGATCATTTCTCTTATCATCAGCCTCTCCATCTGAAAGTTGTCTAATACTTGGCCCAAACTTCTCAAAATAAACAACCCTTTTCAGCACATCATCTCGACACATGTTTGTGTCACTTAGAACAAGTGAAGCACAAATTTCAGCACGAAACACCTTCCTCTGTTTCGGCTTTCCCAACGGTGATTTAAACACCTCTCCATCGTAGTTTAGGCAATGAACCATCGAATAAAATGCAGAATCAGAATTTGCGTACTTAACTTGCCAAGGGAACTTCACAAAATTCCATTCAAAATCACCTAGTTCGCCAGCATGTGGATGGTTGTAGTGCACAAGATAATGATGAAAGCTTTTCATCTACAAAAGAATCAACAAAAAAGATAAGTGCAAAAAGAAAAAGTCGAAAAAACAAAACACATGGTCCTTGCGTTAATGAAGATAACTCCATAAATAGAGAAAACCTCCACCCCTGATCATATTCTAAAGAGACTTCATTAAGAGCTTTACGATTTATGTGGACTCTAATATTTAGCTTTAGTCCTTGATGACCTAGACTAGCAAAGAACGAATGATCAAAAGGCTATGATTCACTGTTTGTTAGCCAACATAGAAACAGAAAACCAGTTTATGCCTTCGAAAACCAATGGACATACTTTCAGACCATGAGTTAGCATGTACACCACTCCTAACGAAGGAAGGACTATCGATCCCTGTAATTCTTCTAACTATGAATTTCACCACTCCTAACGAATCTTATTCCTCTCATCGAATCTTTAAAAGCTTCTTTTTTATTCACCTCAGATTAGCTTAACTAGAATAATCTAGAAAGATAAAACCAAAAGTCACTAGAGTTATATAAAGTTATGCATAGCAGTTTCAATAGTTACTAGAGTTTAAGAATTGGAGATGCAATAGTTACTAGAGTTATCAGAGTTACACATTAGAGTTACCAAAGTTATCAGCGTTACACATTAGAGTTATCTAAAGTTTATTAAATTAAGCATAGCAATAAAAAAAAGTTATCAAAAATAGTGCCTTACCAAAATTTCTGCATTCTTTTTGCAAGGTGCACTTGACCAATCTGTATATTTCAGATTATCCAAAATGTCATATCTCTTTGCCTTGAAGTTGACCACAACAACAGAAAAATGGTACTCAAACTCCATGGGAAAGAAAACCTAAAATAAAACCATATTTTCATTGTTAAAATTTGATTAACTTAAGCCCATAACTGAAAAGGGGAAAAAATAAAAAGAAAGGAAAGTGAACACAGAAACTAACCAGGTCCTTTTCGTCCAAATCAGCAATCTTCGGGTGAAGCTCCAACCATGAATTCCAAATGTCAAACATTTTCAGCTCGGGAGTCGTTTCACTCTCATAACCCGAGATGGTATCAAGCACAGGATCCTGCAAAAAAAAAAAAGGAAAAGAAAAACAGAAACTTAAAAAGGTTATGCCAACCAACACAAAAAAAAATGTGATCTCAAAAAAAGAATAAAAAAGGTGGATTTTACTGACCATGTGACCGAGTCCAAAGAAAAACCGAAAAGGTTCTATTTTATCTTTATACTCTATCTCATTGAGAAGCAAGGACCAACATTCAACAATGATACTGGCAACGTTCCCATTGCTGCCCAAAGTCGCCAAATCATCCCTCAACAAGCCAAAACTAGATCCGTAATTAAGAAGTTGCTCACAATTAAGAAAAAAAAAGTTGTAAAAAGATAGTCAAAATCCAAAAAAAAAATAAAAAAAATAAAAAGACAAAAATCATGTAGGAGAAATACAGAAAAAAAGGAAATAAGAATAGCAATTTACCATGGATCGAAAATACTATCGTCTACCATGAAACAGTAGTCACAAACAATTTTGCGACGACTTGCCATGTACAAGAGCACATCATTGTGTTCAATCATGAAATTTGAATAAACCACCATATTCTCGTGGCCATGATCCATGGGGAGTGAGCAACCTAAACCATCTTCATAACTCTGAGACGATCTAGAAGCATAAATAAGAGGGCTGCGAACCATACGGGCAGAGGGAGGTGAGCTCTGATAATTACTCGACGTTCCAATTTCAAGCTGATCAAAACGCACAGGTGAAGTAACCTTGACTTCACTTACAACCTGACCTCTTCCACGATGTTTCGAGGCGACCACACCTTCTTCAACAATTTGGACAGAAGTATATTCAACACTTTTTATGTTCTTGTTATTTCTGTCATCAGCCTCGGTGTTTCTTGCCCGTTCAGGTTGCTCACAGTTCTCTGTGTTCCTTGCCCGATCAGCCTGCTCACAGTTGATTCCTGCCTGATCAGCCACCTCAGGCTTGTCGGCATCAATTGTTGTAGAATTGTCACCAACCCTCACTGGGCATATGTTAAAAATTTCACTTACACTCTGGTCACAAACTAAGGTTTCCAAACCTTCCAACTCCATTAATGGCTGATTCTCAATTACCGCCATTGAATTCAGCATACTCTGAAATGAATGACCTTGACTAAGACCACAATTATTGTTATCCGGAATGGATGACACCTCAAACAAAGGCATGGAAGCAGCTGCATTCTTGCACAACTCATAAGTACCACATGCCTTGTCACAGGCTGCTATGATCTCGTCCTTGTGGAAATCATACCATTGTGTATCTGACATTTGAGTGCTACCAGTGGACTGCCCAGCTTCCCTTTTTGACCCACTGGACACTGCTTCATCAACAAAAGTGGGGGCTGCTTCATTAACAACAGTGGGGGCTGCTTCATTAACAACAGTGGGGGCTGCTTCATTAACAACCATGGGCGCTGGCTCTACTCCATTCAAGAAGCTGTTCCTCAAGTGTAAAAACTGGGACATGCGATTCTCAGCAACCGCACAGAGGTCTCTCTTAAACAACATCATATTCTTCTGCAATTCCTGTTACATAGAAAAATGGAGTCAATATTTTCGCAATTTCACATGATAAATATGATAAACAAAAAAAAAAATCTACTGTCACACAAATATAGTTACGAAAAACAGAAAAGAAAACTTACATTAGAAGCAAGAGCACTGATTTCTTCATCAGTTGGCAGTCCCGGTGGTAAGAGAATTGTAATTATCCTTTGTGAAGAGTTAGAGACAGCTGCAGAACTACCCAATGCACTTGTTGCACTGGACGCGCCCCTATTCATACTCATTGTAGCTACACAACTCCCCCCTTCTAATCTCAATGTTGTTCCTTCACGTCCCTTTAAACATACAGGATATGTTTTCAGGTCTAAATCCCCATTTCCAATTCCCACGCTACTGATTTCATCATTTACCCTTAATACAAAGGTATCCAAATCCCAATGTTGGACCAAAGGAAGAGAATTAGGTGAGCCTACACCTCTAAATTTAAGTCTATGGAAATACACAAGATGGAGGAAAAATAGGCAGCCCCCCACATTAGATGTTTTCCTCTTATAATGATCCGTAATACCTTCTCCCAATCTCTTTAGAACATATGAACACCAATCTAACTTTGGGACCTCTCTAACATCCTCTATAGCATGTAACAGCTTCATATCAACCAATCGGTTTGAAGTTGGAGCCAAAAACTTTCCAAAAACATACAACAAAAAAAACTGGACAAATTTCTCCCCATCGCCACATTCACTAACCCTCTTTTGAACTTGATTTAAAGTTATCAAACCCGTCTCAATATCAACCCCAAAATCAGTCCGCCACTTCCTTTTTATTAGAACATCACCCTCACTAGCATTAGGACCAGTTTCAGTTTCTCTAATCTTACGTCCATTCATTGGCAACATAAAACAATCATACACATCCTCTTTCATCACTTGAAATTCCTTAGTATTGTCAACCTTAAAAAAATAACTTGTGGCATTGAAAGCCCTAAGCAAAGATGGAAGTAGATCTAGAGGCATTGTTACATTACACACCTTAAACAATCCCCCAAAACCAATATTGTCCACAACCTTCTTTTGATCTTCACTTAATTTGGATAGAAAATTGTGTAACTCATCTGGCCGACATTGAGAGCTCAACACAATGCTACAGAACAAAAAAAAAACCAAAAAAAAAAATCCAGTAAAAAATGATGCATACCCCCAAGGCCCCAATCAAATACATAAAATCGAAACATATAACTCTAAAACTTCAACAGAATAATACGTAAATCACGATTACACACAATAAAAGGGGCAAACTTTTATGCACAAATTGATAAAAAGTAACTAGAGTAATCTAAAAGTTATCTAAAGTTATCTAAAGTTATTTGAGTTACACACGGAGAATTAAAAAAAGTAAATAGAGTTATCTAAAGTTATCTAAAGTTATATGAGTTACGCACGGAGAATTCAAAAAAGTAACTAAAGTAATATAAAAGTTATCTTATGAGTAACTAGAGTTATCAAAGTTATCTAATGTTATCTAAAAGTTATTTAATTACGCACGGAGAATTCCAAAAAAAGTAACTAGAGTTAACTAAAGTTATCTAAAGTTATTTGAGTTACGCACGGAGAATTTCTAAAAAAGTTACTAGAGTTATCTAAAGTTATCTAAAGTTATTTAGAGTTAGCTAGAGTTATCAAAGTTATCTAAAGTTATTTGAGTTATGCACGGAGAATTCAAAAAGGTAAATAGAGTTATCTAAAGTTATCTAGAGTTATCAAAGTTATTTGACTCACGCACGGAGAATTCCAAAAAGTAACTAGAATTATCTAAAGTTATCTAAAATTATCTAAAGTTATTTGAGTCACGCACGGAGAATTCCTAAAAAGTTACTATAGTTATCTAAAAGTTATCTAAAGTTATCTAAAGTTATCTAGAGTTAGCTAGAGTTATCAAAGTTATATAAACTTATTTGAGTTATGCACGGAGAATTCAAAAAGGTAAATAAAGTTATCTAAAGTTATCTAGAGTTATCAAAGTTATTTGAGTCACACACGGAGAATTCCAAAAAGTAACTAGAGTTATCTAAAGTTAGCTAGAGTTATCTAAAGTTATCCAAAGTTATCTAAAGTTATCTAAAGTTATTTGAGTTACGCACAGAGCATTCATAAAAGTTACTAGAGTCATCTAAAGTTATCCAAAGTTATCAAGAGTTAGCTAGAGTTATCAAAGTTATCTAAAGTTATTTGAGTTACGCACGGAGAATTCAAAAAAGTAAATAGAGTTATCTAAAGTTATCTAGAGTTATCAAAGTTATTTGAGCCACGCACGGAGAATTCCAAAAAGTAACTAAAGTTATCTAAAGTTAGCTAGAGTTAACTAAAGTTATCTAAAGTTATTTGAGTTAATCACGGAGAATTCAAAAAGTAACTAGTTATCTAAAGTTATCTAGAGTTATCAAACTTATCAAAGTTGTCAAACTTACACAGAGGATTTCAGCAGGTGAATTGTGACTCCTGACATTCACTCCCAACCTATTTTGTCGACTAAGCTTAAAACACATTCAGCAGGTGATCAATAACACTCCACGCATGAACTAATGCCAAAAACCAAAAATAATTGCTACTCATCGAAAACCTGAAATCTGAAAATTACAATAATCAAGGATCGATATTTGAAGAAATAGATCACAATCATAAGGGAGATTTGTAACTCTACTAAAAAATTGTGTAACTCTAGTGAACGAATGCTTAACTCTAATAACTACTCTATGTAACTCTAATTGCAACACTCCAACTAGAAAAGCCAGCAATAAGTGATCAAAACTAACCTAATTTAGATCGTAAAGCAGCCTCATTACAAAGTAAAATCAAAACTGAATGCATCAATTCTTGAACTCAATCTCATAGCCTACAGTCCACAAAATCATATTTCACACCATAATTTATCCAAAATCTAGATAATTCGCTCAATGTACCATGTTCATTTGACCTAATCAAAACATTGTAATCATCGAATTACCGTAATGAACCAAATCAAAGTGAAATTTTCCACAACGAAATCAACGACCATGAGTAAATATGCGGTAAATCGAAAAAAGAAACTAACCATGAACACTTCTTTCATAAAGATTAGTGCATTAGCAAGCGGCTGCCATGGTTGCGAGATCGGCACCGCCGAACTGCACACCGGCGACAAAATCAAATCGAAACAACACAAAAAAATTAAAAAAAAAAAAAACACAAGCAAACAACGAAAATAAAATTACATCTCACAATTTTTGAAAAAAAAAAAAACTTGATTACAATCAAATCAAGAGAAATTGAATAAATCAATTTAATTTCTAAAATGAATTGCTAAATCGATCAAACATGAACAAACCACATCAAAAACGAAAGCTAGGGTTCCGAAAAAAATGCAAACTTGAGAAGGAGGAATCGCATGCGTCTTCGGTGAGGAGAGAGAAACAGAGTTGATGAAAGAGAGGACTTGCCGGCGTCGTGGAGGAGGAGAGACAATCAGAGATTTAAGGAGAGAGAATCGGAGGAGAGGAGAGAGAAACCCAGAGGAAAGAAATGAGATAGAATTTACGTAGTACCCTTGTCCAATTTACAAGATATTGACTGAAATACCCCTGAGACTATAGAGTTAAGGTTTGCAAGTGGTCAAGTTAGCTGGAGAAACGAAAAACCGGGCCCCTTCTCGGCCGTTAGATAATCAAGATGGACGCACGAGATTACTTCTGACCTTCTGACATAACTTTACTTCTAATAGGCATGTTCCGGTAGGAAGTTATATGTGGTAGGAAAGGTAAGAAGTATTTATATAGTACTATCAACATCTGAGATTGAAATTTACAAAACCAATAACACATCTTAACAAAAGGCATCATCTTATAAATTATGCTTTTTATTCAACAAAACTCACTTATATTATTACAAAGGCAATTTTAATTACAAAATTTTTTTGTTATAAAATGCATTTCTACTTTAACAAAATGCACTTATTCTTAGAAAATTCATTTATAATTTAACAAAACGCACTTTTCTTATCAAATACACTTCAAATTTAACAAAATACATTTTTCTTAAATAAAACATTTCTAATTTAACAAAATGCACTTATTCTTACAAAATGCGCTTCTAATTTAACAAAATGCACTTTGTCGTTTTAGTTTTGTAAAATGCACTTCTAATTTAACAAATTGCACTTATTCTTGTTAAATGCACTTCTAATTTAACAAAATGCACTTTTCGATTTTGGTTTTATAAAATGCACTTCTAATTTGACAAAGTGCACTTATTTTTATTAAACGCACTTCCAATTTAACAAAATGCACTTGGTATTATAAAATGCACTTCTAACATAACAAAATGCACTTGGTCTTATAAAATGCACTTCTAACTCAACAAAATGCACTTTTCTTATTCAATGCACTTGCAACTTAACAAAATGCACTTGGTCTTATAAAATGCACTTCTAACTTAACAAAATGGACTTTTTCTTATTCAATGCAATTCAAATTTAACAAAATACACTTTTCTTAAATAATGCACTTCTAATTTAACAAAATGCACTTCTCAATTTTGGTTTTATAAAATGCACTTCTAATTTAACAAACTGCACTTATTTTTATCAAACGCACTTCCAATTTAACAAAATGCACTTGGTCTTATAAAATACACTTTTAACTTAACAAAATGCACTTTTCTTATTCAATGCACTTCCAGTTTAACAAAATGCACTTGGTCTTATAAAATGCACTTCTAACTTAACAAAATGCACTTGTTCTTATAAAAAGCACTTTTAACTTAACAAAATACACTTATTCTTATTAAATGCACTTTCGATTTAACAAAATGTACTTATTCTTATTAAATCCAATTTAACAAAAAACACTTTGTCGTTTTAGTCTTGTAAAATACACTTCTAATTTAACAAAATGCACTTTGTCGTTATATTCTTATAAATGCAGCTTCAAACCAACAAAATTCACTTCCGATTAAAAAAAAAAGATGCATTTCAAATGTTAACAAAATGCACTTAGTCATCTTATTATTAACAAAATGCACTTAGAGTTTTACAAATTACACTTTTAATATACCAAAATGCATATGGTCTATTTTCAATAATAATAATAAAATGCACTTGTAGATGAAATAAATGCATTTTGAATAAAATTCACTTAAAAATAAAAATAAAAATAAAATGTATTTTGAATTAAATGCACTTGAATTTAAATAAAAAATGCATTTTGAATAAAATGCACATGAATTAAGATCAAATGCATTTGGAATAAAATGCACTTGAATTAAAATAAAATGCATCTAGTAATAAAATTCACTAATTTTCTCTCTCCTCCTCTCTCCCTCTACCCGCCACCACAACCGCCACTAACCATCGCACCAACCACCACCGTGTTCACCTTCCTCGGGCGAGCAGAAGCCCCATCCTCTGCGACACATCCACCGGCTCTTCATGCCCAATTTTCCTTCTCTCATGCGTTTTCTCTCTCCTCAAATTACTCCAATCCCGGCGCCCTACCACCACCTGCACCTCCTCCCGAACCACCTTCGACGTTTTCTCTCTCCTCTAATTACGCCAACAAACTAAGGTCGGGCTGCCTGCCGCGACGCCAGCAAAAAGCCACGGTGGCGAAAACGAGATTGAAGCAACGCGGCGGCAATGAGAGTGATGTAACGTCAATCGGTGCAGAATCGTGAGGTGAGACCGGTGAAGGGGTAAATCGACGGCAGAGACCAAAGGCGGCTACTAGATCTAGAAAAATTTGCGTGAAACGAGGGAGGGAGAAGGTGGCTTTTGCGGTGATGTGATGATCGACGAAAGACGGTAATGGCTGTCGAAGACTCGCTGTCGTCGGCGAAGTCCTCTGGTGGCGACATACCTGGCTCCGGTGGTTGGATGTGTACGCCGGGGGCGGCGTGGTGGCATGAGGGGGGTCGTGGAAACGGAGAGAGAAGAGCAAAGGAGAGGAGAGAGAAAATGTGAGGGAATGGGGGATGAGTCTAATATATATCCCCCCTAGATCAATGGATGGGACTAAAGTAATTTAACAAAAACAAAATAAAAAAATATTCACTCCCCTTTAATTTTCTCTCTCCTCCCCCAACCTCCCCCAAGCACCCAAGCCCGCCGCAGGCCATCGCCGACCGCCACAATAGACGGCGGCGATACTTCCACCGGGATTGCGCCGCCACGGCGACCGCCCCTCCGCCCATACGCGACGCCCTCGACCCTTCCTTCTCCCCCATTATCCCCCTCCCTTCTTTTCGATCTCCCTTGTCATCCTTATTTGCGGCGATGATGGTGGTGAATGTGGTCGGAGGTATAGGGCGAAGGTTGGGGGACGGTGTTTGGGTGGCAATAGTTGACGATAGGGCTTGGGAATGGAGTAAGAGAGGAGAGAGAAAATGAGAAAAAATGGACGTGGAGGACGATGAAGGCGATCGCGGGAGCTCAGGGATGTCGCCGTGGGGTCGCTTGAGCATGACGCGTCTAATGGTGGTGGTGCGTCGCGAGAGGTGGTGGTCGACTCAAGGCGGCAGCAGTGGCTGGCTGGTGCGCGGTGGTGGTGGAAGAGTGGGGGAGGAGAGAGAAAATATGTGGTTTTTTTTTCTATTTTTTATTTTATTTTAATTTTCTGTTTATTTTAAAAATATATATTTAAAGTTATTGGAGTTATTAAAGTTATCAGGGTAAAGTTGGGTTACGCGTTTTATAGTTATTGGAGTTATTATAGTTACGTGTTGTAGTTAATGGAGTTATATTAAAAAAAAACGTGTTTTAGTTATTGTAGTTATTGAAGTTAAGTTGAAACTACGTGTTTTAGTTTAATATTGTTAAGTTAGAGTTGTAAAGTTATTGGAGTTATGCGCTTAGTTACTAGAGTTACAGAGTAACTAAAGTTATGAGAGTTAGCGAAATATCAAGATGTGTGGCTCAGATTACATTAGACCTTCTAACATAACAAAAATACAAAAATAAAATTATATCCTAGATCAATGGATGAGATTAAACCAAATTAACAATAACAAAAATACAAAAAAAAAAAATTATAAACCCCCCCTAACCCACCCGACACCACCCCAGCCCCGCCGCAATCCGTCGTCAACCACCACCACGGACGACCGCCCTGACCAGCCATCTTGATCGCATGCTACCCCAACCTCCCTTTCGTCGTTCTCACACGCTGCCACCCCTTCCTTCTCCCCCATTTCCTCATTTTTCCACTTCGAAAATTGGGGGAGAAGTGGCAACAAGGCTAGAAGGGGCGGCGACATTCAGAGGATGGGCGACGGTTGAGGATAGAGGCTTGGGATGGGAGTGAGAGAGGAGAGAGAAAGTAAGAAAAAAAGGGGCGTTGAGGATGATGGAGGCGGTGGAGCGAGGAGAGGAATGCCGTCGTGGAGTGGTCGGAGTGGGGCGCGTCGGTTGGTGGTGGTCGGCGCAAAGGGCGGCGGTGGCCGGCTAATGCGTGGTGGTGGTTGTGGGAGGGTGGAGGAGGAGAGGAAAAAAAGGGTCCATTTTTTCTGTTTTTTTTTTTTTTGTATTTTTTATTTTATTTTATTAAAGTTATGAATTTTATTAGGTGGAGTTATTAGTGTTTGTAAAGTTATATTAAAATACTTCTTTTATTTGTTGAAGTATTGAAGTTAAGTTAGAGTTGGGTGTTTTAGTTAGGGAAGTTATTATGGTTACGTTTTTTTAATTAGTAGAGTTATTATAGTTGCGTGTTATAGTTATTAGAGTTAAGTTGAAGTTATTCGAGTTATTAAAGTTATTGGAGGCAAGTTGGGGTTACGTGTTTTCGTTATCGGAGTTAAGTTGTAGTTACGTATTTAGTTACTATTGTTAAGTTAGATTTGTAAAGTTATTGTAGTTATGTGGTATACTTATTGGAGTTATAGAAAACTGAAATTATCAGAGTTAGTGGATCAGAGTATCAAGATGTGTGGCTCAGATTCTTACTGACCTTCTGGCATAAGACTATTTCCGACCTAATACAATTCTGAACCCGCTCAATTCCCATGCTGACATGTGACATATAATAATATTTATTATATTGTAGATAATGTTTATCCAAAATAGGATATGGTAAGTACATGGTAATATTATTCTAATAAAATAACATTATTACCTGATTTATGGAAAATAGTTATGTAATATAATAATTACTTGATTTATGGCCAATTTGATCAAATATCCCACTAGTGTTTCTAAATAGGACTTTGGCTTTTGAAATGTGACTTTTCCTCTAATTAAATTACAAATATCACACGGGTGTTAAAAATGAGATTTTAGGTTTTTAAAGGTGAGTTTCATCTAACTACATTACAAATATCACAGTGGTGTCGGGAATAAGATTTTAGGTTTTAGATAAAAAATTCGTTTACATAATTTCAAAATTTAAACATAAGCAGCGCAGGCGTTGCACGGGCTATCAAACTAGTTCTTAAAAAAGTGCAAGAATATCATTGTTTTCCGGTTTTTTTGCCAAGCACCACCGTTTAAGTTTCCGATTTTGACAAACGCCATCTTTTAAGTTCAAAAATCCCAAACACCACCTTTTAAGACTATTTTCTCTGACAGACACCACCAAAATAAAGTCCCGCCACATTTTTGGTTGACTCCGGCATTGACTCACTCTCCGATTATTTTCCGTTGTTTTTTTCTTCTTCTCTTAAGCTCGATAATCCCCCCTTATTAATTATTTCACTCTACTTCCTTTTCCCTATCATATCAAGAATCTCTCTTATCTCTCCCCTCACCTCTAATGGAGTTTTTGTTTCGACAGTACAATTGTAAGCAACATGCACCCTAATCATTGCCAAAGCTATGAACAACACCATTTTATCATTTTTCCAATTTTCAAACTTTAATTTCACTCAATTTCACCTTTAATTCATCGACTTCATCTAAAAATGGGTCAATAGCCAATTATGTACTCTTCAATTCTCTTCCTCTTATCAATAAGAGAATGGATCATATCTCTTTGCTATTCAATCCAATCATGTCTCTAACACACACAAAAAGGCAAATCAAAGCTAAAATTCTATCTAGTCAAATGAAGAGAAAGAATATGAGACTAAGGATGATAATAAATCAAGAAATCTAAGCAATGGTCGAGTAGAGAGAGTGAGGATGAAGAAGAGTGAAAGAATCTCGGGCTCAAAAGAAGAAAGAAGAAAAGATAGGTGAGCCAACGCCGGAATCAAGAGAAAATGTGGCCGGAATTTTTTTGGTGGTGTCTGTCAAACAAAACAGTTTTAAAAGGTGGTGTTTGGGATTTTTGAACATAAAAGGTGGTGTCTGTCAAAATCGGAAACTTAAAAGGTGGTGTTTGGCAAAAAACCCTTGTTTTCCAAAAAAGGAGGGTGATTGTTGCTCTGGTCCATTGATATTAATTGCGGTTAGACAAGAATGATATCTTCTTTTATCAGTTAATTATGGGATCTAATTTCTTTTTAATCTTAGACGAGTCAATATGCTCTACATTTCTTAGGAAAATGGACACTCTTATCATTTAGTTTTCTAAATTAAGAACATATATAAATGTATCCAAGAGGAAGAAAGTATTGTTACTAAAAATTGTGGTCATGCACTAATTAAACAATGTTTTTGTCATCACATCCAAAATTCTCTCCCCGCACTTTCCTCTATCTTTAGAGTAAAAGACATACTTGGAGTTAAGTGTCAAATTGGTTATTAAACTTACCAAAATACATGAAATTGGTGTGTGATAACATTTATCCACCAAATTGGCGTCTCCGTCTCTTTCTGTCCATCCATTGTCGTTGTGTGATGAGCTGACAATTTTGAATGCCAATTTTGGTCTTTGATCAAGAGGTTCAATCGACTCCAAAAAAAAAGATCAATCAATCGAATTCTATGAGCCATTGAAGTCCCAACTCGACAAATCCTCAAAAAACTGCCAAGAACACCAAAATTCAACTCTTTCCACGTGCTTAAATCACCACATTTTCAACTTATTTTACGGTTTTACCCAAAGTTGCAAATTCCAAACACTGAATCACAAAAAAAAAAAAAAAAAAAAAAAACCATTACAGCAATAGTCAAAAATCGAGAATGATGAACCAGAACTACAAAAAACTGATGATTCCAATTAGAAAGGGGAAATTTTGGTTAATTTACTATTCTTAAATTTTTAGGTAAACTCTAGTTTACAATCAATTAGAGTTGATTTTCAACTCTAAAGGATCCTGCTAATATTCATAAAGCCCCAAATTTCCCAGACTCATCTTCGCTTTAATTCTACAAACCAAACATTCAAATTTTTAGTAATTTATCAAACCTAGAAAAATCCCAAATCATATTTTTCAAATCAAACAAAAAAAAGGTGATCATTACAATTATGGGGTCAAGCAGAAAACTTACTCATGAAGCATTAAAATAAGGTTTCATTGAAATTTTTTTTTTTGGGAAAAATGTAAGAATTTCATTAATGAAAAAAAAGAATGAATTACAATCAAGTTGTAATAGGTGAAAGCCAATTGCTTCAGCTTGCCATCTAGAAGAACCTGACCCAAAAAATACAACCACAAATTCTAGACAATATTACTCTTCTCTAACCAAATCTTATCCTTAGAGCTAATATTCTGAATTTTCCTCTTGATTCTACCTCTGATCTCCGTCCTCACCATCTCTACCACTGACTCTGGTCTGCATAGAGCTCCCTCCACTTTTGCATTTGTTTCTAGTTATCCAGATATGGAACATAAGACTACTAATAATAGCCCCAGCAACTTGATTCCTGAGTCTCGACCTCATTTTCCTCCTACAGCACCAGGCTATTGTGTTGGTGTCTGGGAAATCAATTTTGCACCAGTCTTTAATCAATGTCAGACACCTACTACTCTAGTCACATTGGAATATCAAATGTTCATGAGTTTCAGCTGATCTCTGACATAAAATACAGTCATCATCTGCACATATGCCTAATCTGAACAGTTTGTCCTTTAGCTGAAGTCTCTCATTCATTACCAGCCAGCAGATAAAAGTTGCTCTTGGAACAGAATGTCTGCACCAGATAAACTTGCCCCACTCCACTTTGGGATTCAGTTGGCACAGCCACTTAAATTCTGCTGAAACTGAGTAAATTTTACCAGCACCCATCCACTTACCATTTTGAAACCCTGACTGCAATTTCTGCCTTGTTGCACAAATTTTTTTCCAACTCCAGCTAGCATCAGGAGGAGGGGATTAATGATCCCAGTCACAACCTTTAATATAGTAGCTGTGTACCCACTTCACCCAAAGGGTATCAGCTTTCCTGTAAACCCAATCTGCATATTTGTCAATGCAGGCAGTATTCCACACAAATATATCCCTAATGCCTAGCCCACCATTCTCCACAGGTTGAAAAATCTTCTCCCATGAAACTAGAGGGACTCTAACCATATGCTCTCCCCCATCCCATAAAAAATTACGACACACAGATGCAATTTTCTTCAAGACCATTTTGGGAAGGAGGAAGACTCTTGCCCAATAATCATGGAGGTGGAGCAGCACAGCTTTTACCAAAGTAACTCTGCCAGCATAGGAAAGTTTTCTAGCTCCCAAACTTCTGATCCTCTTAACAATTCTCTCAGAGAGACAATTACAGTCCCTAATAGAAAGTTTCCCAGCAGTAATTGGCACTCCCAAGTATTTAAAAGGTAAATCACCCCTCTTAAAGCCAGAAAACTCTAAAAATTCCTTGATCACATTCGCTCCCACCCCAGCAAAGAAAATCTCTGACTTAGCAGGACTAGAGTGAAGTCCAGAAGCTTCTGAAAATGTTGTAAAACCTCTAAGCATTAATGCAATTGACTGAAAATTATCTCTGCAAAACAATAGGAGGTCATCTGCAAAGCACAGATGATTCAATTTCATTTTGTGGCACATTGGATGGAATCTGAAACCTGGTTTTTCTGCCACCACATTAAGAATCCTGCTCAGATATTCCATACAAAGGGTGAAAATGAGGGGAGATAATGGGTCACCTTGTCTCAGCCCTCTCTTCCCATGAAAGAAACCAAAGCTTCCTCCATTTAAAGATATTGAGGAGAAGGGAGTTTCAATGCAAGTCATGATCAGCTCAATAAATCTAGAAGGGAATTTAAGAGCAATCAATATCTCTCTGACAAATCTCCATTCCACAGAATCGTATGCTTTCCGGAGATCAATCTTCACCATACATCTAGGTGAAACTCCCTTCCTTCTGTACTTCCTGACAAGCTCCTGGCAGATCAAAATATTGTCAACAATGTCCCTGCCTTTTATAAAAGCACCTTGGTTTTTACTGACTATTTGAGGCAAAATGCTGCTAATTCTGTCACAAAGAATCTTTGAAATGCCTTTGTAAATTGTGTTGCAGCATGCAATGGGTCTAAATTCCACAACTGATTCTGGCTGGGCAGTTTTTGGCACAAGAGTGAGGATTGTGCAATTCAGTTGTCTCAGAAGCATTCCAGTGTTGAAGAAATCCATAATTGCATCAGTGATCTCCTCCCCAACAGTTCCCCAAGAGTCTTTAAAGAATTTGCTTGTATATCCATCTGGCCCTGGGCTCTTAATATCAGGGATTGAGAATAATGCATTTTTGATTTCCTCTCTAGTAACCTGTTTAAGCAGACTAAACCTCATTTCCTCATTGATTGTACTCCCTTTTCTGACTGTTGATGTGTGAACTTGTTTCACTTCAGCAGATTTCCCCAACAGATTAACATAAAACTCCAAGAAAGCTTCCTGAACTCCTTGCTCTTCATCTTGCCATTGCCCCTTAATGTCCTTGATACGAAAGACATTATTTCTAACTCTTCTATTCCTTATTGAACTATGAAAGAATGCCGTATTTTCATCCCCTTTAGCCAGCCAATCAACCTTACTTTTTTGTTTCAAGTAACTGTATCTGGCTCGATTGAGGAATTCAAATTGCTTTACAGCTCTCCTTTCCTCATCCCTAAGTACAAAATTGTTGACATCAATCTGAAGCTGAGCCTGAATGTCTGCTAGCTCAATCTGTGCTTTGCTAGCTGCATTCTCAACATTAGAGAATAGATCCTTATTCAAAGCCTTCAGAGGTTTCTTTAACGCTTTCAGCTTTTTCACCACTCTGTACATTTTTTATCCATAAATTTGCAAACTCCAACCTTCCTTAACAATAGTATCATATTGTGGAGCCTTACTCCACATATTAAAGTATTTGAAGCTCGACTTCTTTCTACTACTATCATTAAGGACAGATATGACACAGGGGCAGTGGTCAAAAGTCCCCTCCGGATGGAAGTATGCTCTACTATCAGGGAAGACATTGATCCAATGAATATTCGTTAGAACCCTATCAATTTTACTGAACACTCTTTTCAGGCCTGCTTGCTTGTTGTTCCAAGTGAAAAAACTACCCCCAGCATTCAAGTCTTGGATTTCACATCCATGAACACAGTCCTGGAAGCCCCTCATTTCAGCAATAGTCACTTTTGATCCAATTCTCTCATCTATATTAAGCACATTATTGAAATCCCCCAATACAGCCCATGGATCCTTCTACTCATACTTATATCTACCAATTTACTCCACAAAATCTCCCTCTCCTTTAAATCATTTGAGCCATACACCCAAGTAGCATAGAACTTACATTTAGTGCTCAAATTATCCACACAAGTGTGAATATATTGACTATTTTGATGCAATATATCCACCTTATATTTATTGGGGTCCCATAACACCCAAATTCTCCCACCTCTATGATAAGCATTATTAGTAGTTATTGCCCAATTACTAAAAAAACCATTGTGAATCATGTTAGATGCCTCTAGCTTTTGGTCTCTAGGAGACTGAATAGCCCTACCTCTTGCATACTCATGAATCTTTTAATGTCATTCTGTTTATTTTGGCTATTCAGTCCCCTCACATTCCAGAAAGCTAGGTTAGCCATGATCAGTATGATCATAGTTAACACTACCATTTCCTCCTTCCATCCTAGGCTTCTCCCTCATTACGACACTGGCGTATGTCTTCCCTGCTCCACTGGTCACCATGTTATCAATATTCTGATTCTGATATAAAATCAGCTGTCTTTGAGCATTAGGAGTCGTGGTAACTACCTGAGTATTAACAACTTGGTTAATAGGGGTAGTGAATTTACTTCCTCCTTCCTGACCAGGTTGAGCTTGTTTCGGCCTTCAAACCATCCCAGTTTTCTTCTTCTGAGCCTTATCCTGCCTAGGTTCTTTCCTGGGAATTCCAAATTTGCATTGTTCTGAGCTATGACCAATCTTCTTGCACTTAGTACAAATCTCTGGCTTCCATTCATACTCAATAACCTGTTCCATCTCCTTACCCTTATCATCAGGAACTTCAGCATATTAGGGAATTTTTGCCCAATCTCAACCTCCACCATCACCCTTGCGAATCCTAGTCTGGTTTTGTGGTTTTGTCAGCCGTAGCTGCATCCACTTTAATATACTTCCCAACCAGACCAGCAATCTTTTGGATACAAGGTAAAGACTAAAACTTTAGCTCTAAAGCAAGGAGTTTGATCCAAATATGCACTTTCTTAACCATACCCTTACTTAAATCCATGTCTTCCTTCCAAGGTTGAACTATTAGAGGTTTGTTATCAAATAAGTGGTACCCAGCTTTCAAGATGTTATCTTTTTCCTCTACCAGCTTAAATCTGACAACAAATAGCCCATTTGGTAATATAGAAACCTTATCCAACCCTTTCTTCCCCCAAATTATGTTAAAGAAACCCTGCATAATATCAAGGGGAGGATTTGCACCAAGAACATAGCAAACAATAGCACTATTCCAATAGTTAACCCCCTCCGAGACATCCTCACTAGTGAGTGCTAACATAGGTTGCTCATTTCCATCAGTTTTGTCCTGATTTTGAGAAAAGTTATGATTTTTACCTGATCTCTGTTTCCGTACAGTCTGGCAGAGTTCCTCCTCAGGTTGAAGTTCATAACTTTCCTCTCCATGCTCTGTCACAACAGACTCTTCAGGCTCTACCTCCTCCTCTGAGTTAATGTTAGACGAAACCAAAGCAGGGATACCTTAAATATGTCCAATTGATTTGAATCGGTTAGCATCAGAAGTTGAAGGAGCTTCCTTTCTATACTTTTGGTTTATTTTTAGTAGTTTTTTCTTATATTTCTTAGAGCTGTGATTCTTCCTACCTGATTTAGATCTAGCCATGGCCAAGATCCTAACCAGCGAGAATGTTTCATTGAAATTTTCTATCCGCAAATCTGGTAACTATACTATCTCGAGATTAATAAACGATCAAAAGATTGTTTTTTTTTTTTGGAAACCCTCCAAATGTGAGGGACATGGATGATTTGAACAAATGCCTCAAACAGAGTAAACTTGATGACATGATTGGGCAAGGTTGTCATCTTACTTGGACTAATAGCCAAGATAGTGAAACCAGATGCTGGTGTAAGCTAGACAGAGCTTTAATGAATGATGTTTGGATGTCTTGCTTCCCTTCTTCTTATGCAGATTTCTTACCAGCTGGTATCTCGGATCACTCTCCTGTCCTGGTCCACATTCTCAGCCCTCCTCAAGTCAAGAAATCCTTCAAATATTTGAATTGCTGGGAGGAGCATGAAAAATATAGTGAAGTTGTTAAAAATGCTTGGAAAGTTCATTTCAGGTTCTCCTATTCACAGATTGTTTCAAAAGTCGAAAAATGTGAAGCATGGCTTAAGTGAGTTGAACAAGGAGCATTTATCTAACCTGAGCAAGAGGGTGAATGACTGTAAGACGAAGCTTTTGGAAAGCCAAATTGGTCTTTAGAATAGCCCACAGGATCAGAGGAAAATTGAGGAAGTTAATACTCTTAAGGAGGAGTATCTGAAATTCAAGAAAGGTGGGCTAAGTATGCTTAGCGAGAGAGCTAAGGTCAAGAACATTAATGAGGATGATTGTAGCTCTCGATTTTTCTTTGCCAAAATAGCTGAGAGGAAGAATCAAAGTATTATTGGGCAGATTAAAGACAAGCATGGGCATATTCATAAGAATCAAAAGGGGATTATTGATGCTTTTCTGGATTATTATCAGGGTTTGATGGGTCATGATCATGCCATTGAGAAGTTGGATTATGAATTTGTGAGGACATGTGAAACCCTCTCAAATGATCACCAAAAGCTCTTAAGTTCCCCCATCACAGCTGATGAAATAAATGGAACAATGTTTAGTATGGATGCAAATAAAAGTCCAGGGCAAGATGGCTTCTCCCCGGGCTTCTTTAAAACAAATTGCGAGAGCATTCAGGATGATTTTATCAAAGCTGCAAATGAGTTTTTCAGGACAGGGGTCATGCCAAAGCAAGCTAATGCTACAATGGTCTCCTTAATCCCAAAAAAGGAGAATGACAGTCAAGTTACGGATTTTAGACCCATTTCTTGTTGCTCTACATTCTATAAAGCAATTACTAAGGTTCTGGCTAATAGGTTGCAGAGTGTTCTTGGTGATATAATTGGTAAAGAGCAAGCAGCATTTATCAAGGGTAGAAATATCTTTGATAATATTATGACCTCACAAGCTTTAGTGAAATGGTATGATCAGAAGCACATTGAGCATATGCTTATTGCAATGAGATTTCCAAAAGATTTTGTAGGTTGGATCATGGGCTGTATTTCTTCTCCTTACTATTCTCTCAAGATCAATGGTAGCTATGAAGGCTTCTTCCCAGGGAAGTGTGGAATTAGGCAAGGAGATCCACTCTCTCCTTACTTATTTGTATTGAGTATGGAAATACTCTCAAGGTACCTCAGAAATATGGTCACAGCTGCTCAGTTCTCTCTCCATCCTAAATGCAATAAGGTTCAGCTTACTCACCTAGTTTTTGCTGAGGATTTGATGATCTATATCAGAGGTGATGCCCCTTCAGCTAGAGCTGTGACTGAATGTCTGGATAAGTTTGCAAGGATTTCAGGGTTAAAGGCTAATCAGTCTAAAACTGAAATCTATTTTGGGGGTGTGAAGGATGAGATTAAAAGTCAGATCTTAGAGATTACAGGATTCACAGAGGGTAAATTCCCCTTTAGATACCTCGGCCTGCCCCTTCATCCCGGGAAACTTAAAGTAGAGCTGTATCAAATGGTCATGAGTAGGATCAGCAAGAGCATTCAGCATTGGTCATCCAAGCTAGTGTCTTATGCTGGAAGGGTTCAGTTAATTAATGTTGTAAACTTTGGACTTGATAATTTCTGGTGTGCCAACATTTTGTTGCCAAGAGGAGTGATTAAGAGAATCAACAAAGCTTGCAAGGATTTTCTGTGGAACATTGATGAGGGTCATCAAAAAATGAGTTTCAAAAGCTGGGAGAGCTCTTGTAAACCTAGAGATGAAGCAGGTTTTAATATTAAGGAAATCATGTCCTGGAATAAGGCTCTAATGTGTAAGTGGATTGCAATTGTGCTGAAAGATCAAGGTAGCATCTGGTCAGATTGGGTAAAATCATATTGCATAAAGAGAGGGAACTTTTGGGAAGTTAAGAGCAAGCATAACAACTCTGAGAGCTGGAAGGGTATTATGCTAATCAGGGATGAAATCCTTAGGAGAGAAGGGAATGAGGATGCTGCCAGTTGGGAGGGAAATTCAACATGGGGAAAGCTTATGATTATTTCACAACCGCTGCCCCTAAGGTGAGATGGAGCAAGGCTACATGAGACTCAATTACAGTACCTAAGCATGGATTTATTACAAGCCTAGCAGTCCAGAACAAGTTGGCTACCATTGACAACATCAGGAGAAGAGGTGTACCAATCATAAACCGTTGTATTCTTTGCAAGCAGCCTGAAGAAACTCATAGCCATCTCTTCTTCAAATGTGCATTTTCTGCAGAAATCTGGCAGAGCATTCTACATTGGCTAAAAATGCAGAGAAGGAGCTGGAGATTGAAGCACGAGCTTGACTGGTTGGCTAAGCATAAGAATAGGAAAAGCTGGAGGATTAAGTGTGCTAAATGCAGTATTGCTATCACTGTTTACTGCATTTGGCAGGAAAGAAATAGGAGAATTTGCATGGATGCTGACCAGGATAGCAGGAAGATAGTACTTAGTATCAAATTTTAGTTCTTGTTAGAATTTTTAGCTGGCTTAAGAATGTCGGGACTGAGGAGGTAATGAATGGGTTGAACACTACTTGATCTCCATTTTTAGAGGTTTCTATTTTTGTAAGATCTCGTTTTTATTCCCTATATGGAAGAATAAAAATCCCAACTTCTTACAAAAAAAAAAAGATTGGTTTTTGGAGACAACAATGCTTGGACCAGATGAAATTGAATGGGGTTCATATTTTTCGAAAAATTCTCCAATTGTATGGAGGCCGAGACAAAGGACGGGGACGGTTACGGAGGTGGTGGCAGTGGTGGAAGTGATGTTGAGGGCGTAGAATAGGCGGCCACGGCGGTGAAGATGATGATGAATTTATTTATGGTGGATGGTTGCTGAGGCATGAAAACCGATGAAGATGGTGAATTTATGAGGAATTTTTGAATGGTGGTTGACGATGAGCCATGAAGGAGATAATGGTTGATGAAGATATATAGGGGGTGAAAAAGAGAATCATGATAGAGAGCAGAATAAAGAGTTAAAAACTAATTGTGTGTTTGGTTTATCATTTTTGGGGGGATTGGAAACTGATTCGATTACCACTCAGGTACATTGTGTTTTTTTTCATTATTTTTGGTTTCTAATCCTTTCTCACTCCCTTTCTAATCGCTCAAAATGCATCCCACCAAAAACGTAAGTTTACAAAATTGAAAACCCCCCCAATCATTCTCTCTCTCTCCTCCCACACACCAACCCCCTACCTCCAACCCCTCACCGGACCACCACAAGTCGCAGCCGGAGAACACGAGCCTCCGCCCATCCCGCCGGAGACGCCACCCTCCGGTCGCCCTTGCTCCGGTGACTTCACCGGCCACATCTCAGGCCGTCCATATCCTTCCCCCACCTCGTTTTCCACCATGAAATATAAACAAAAACAAAAACAAATTCGTAGATCTATATCATTTGGAGCATATTAAGAAAAAATAATCATATAGACTTGTTAGTTATGTAATTTGGATTGAAATGATGATATTGGTTGTCGCACCCGTCGCGGTAGGTGGTGGTGGTCAACGGTGGCGGCCCAGGGAGGAGAAAGAATAGTTGAGGTGTTGGTGATTATTTTATTTAATTTTTTTTTTTTGCAAGCAAATTAGAGGGTTTATTCTTCCACAATCGGGAAAAGAAAAAAGCTAGAGCTTACAAAAAATGAAACCGTTAGAGTTTAAGCAGTGAGGAAATCTATTATTTCCTTATTTTCCTCACTATTACAAAACTAAAGATTCTAACACAAACATTAAACTTAATCCTGAATAAAATCCAATCTGTGTTGTGCTCTACTTCTCTAAATAATCTGCAATTCCTCTCATACCACACCATATAGATAATGGCATTGAAACTGCATTTCACCCACTTACTCTTGTTGGTGGTTATTTTGATTTAAAAAGAAATTTAAAATTTTGCCCCTACTTATGTAATCATTCCACCATATATTTAACCAAACAACATTTATAAAGAATGAAACTTGTTTCCACTCCCTTTCCATTCTTGTTTCCAATCCTTTTCCATTCCAAAAATTTGAAACAAACGGCCCCTAAGAAGTTAACTGATGGAGTTAAAGCAGACACCAATTTGATGTATAAAAGTTAATTAATAGACATCAATTTGGTGTATATTGAAAAGTTTGGTAACCAATTTGACACTTAACTCGATATAGTTGTACCTTGAGGGGACGTATCATATTATCATTGTTGTTAGTGTGTTAATCACTCATGCAGTGACCAAAAATTTAAACCTCAACTTTTAACAGTCCCGTGATTTCACGGGTTAAAAATTAGTTGGTAGTAAAATTGAGATTGGTGTAGTAAAATTAACTAGTATAAAAAAATTCAAGTAGTAATTTTTTTGGAAAGAGTTTAGCATTTGTATTAATCAAGAAGAAGTTACAAAAACAATTCCATCCAAAGGAAGAGCAATGAGCTCACCTAGCTAACCACTATCCTTGCAAAGCAAAGATACTTACATTTGATCACGAACTCTAATACAAACATAGAACTTAATCCTAAGAACAATTTTGCAAGCTTGCCTTTTAAATTGTGCTTGAACCAATTTAATTCGTGCTTCAGGCTCCAGGTCCTAGCTGAGTATCCAAGCCAGATAAGAATCGAGTTTCAAATCTGGCTAGAGAATTCACATCCAAAGTAAAGATGGTCAATGTTCTCCTCTTGACATTGGCAAAGGTTGCACCTGTTGGGGATGCACCAACCTCTTTTTTTGAGGTTATCAACAATTGGCAAAGCATTTCTGATTGCCAGGAATGAAATGATTATGCTCTTGGGCATATTGAATTGATTCCAAATGGTTTTGGACCAGCTCACATCCCCATTGTTGTTGTTGAAGAATTCGTAAATTCTTTTCCCCTGACAGCAGTCCCTACTCCAATCCTCTACAGTTTTCTCAGCATCTAATCTGCTCCCTGCTATCCCAATTATCACATCCCTGAGTTTCAGGATACATCTCCAACTATTAGAGCAGTCAGTTGGTGAGTCCATGACCCACATTTGCTTGTTCTTAACATAGTAAGCCTTAACCCACTTAGTCCAGATATTGTTAGGGTAGTGCAGCATTTTTATCAGCCATTTTGAGTAGAGGGTTTTGTTCCAACTCAAGACTTCTTTTATACCAAGCCCACCCTCTCTCCTTTCCATACAAATTTGCTTCCAGCTGATAAAAGTGAATTTCTCTTTAGCTTCACTAATCGCCCAGAAATATTCTCTGCAAATTCTGCTGATTTTTTTCAGTACTGCTTTAGGAAGAAGCAAGACTGAACCCCAAAAAGTCTGCAAACCCAAAATTACTGAGTTAATCAACTGCAATTTGCCCGCATAGGAGATGTGAAGATTGGCCCAATGATTCAATTTCCCTCTAATCTTATCAATGAGAGGAGCATACATGGCTGCAGTCAGCCTAGAGGAGTGAAGAGGAACTCCCAAATATCTGAATGGGAAGTGACCAATGACATAGCCCGTCGAGTGAATTATTTTCTCCCTGACCTGATCCTTAATGCCTCCTAAATATATATTAGTCTTTAAAGGAGTGACAGCCAAACCTGATTGCAATTCAAACTTTTTCAGAGTATTAGCCACCTCCTTTATTGATTTGAGCTCTCCCTTTGCAAAGATGAGCAGGTCATCAGCAAATAACAAATGGTTGAGCCCAATCTTGTTGCATTTTGGGTCCTGAGAGTAGTTTTTGCTATGGATAAGCCTCCTAAGCTGCCTGGATAGCCCTTCCATACATATGACAAAAAGGTGGGGAGAGAGAGGGTCTCTCTGCCTTAGTCCCTTCTGAGCAGCAAAATACCCCACCTGTGCTCCATTAATGTTGAGGGTGAAATAAGCAGATTCAAGGAATGCCATAATCCAACTAACAAACTTCTAAGGAAAGTTAAAGCAGATCAGCAGCTGATTTAGGAAGTCCCAAGAAACAGAATCAAAAGCCTTCCTTCCATCAACTTTGATTGTGGCCCTGGAAGAGAAATTTTTCCTATCATACTTTCTCAGGATTTATTGTGATGACCGAATGTTGTCAAATATATTCCTGTTCTTGATGAAGGCAGATTGCTCATGGCCAATAATGTTATCCAGCAAAGGCTGAAGCCTAGTCACCATCATTTTGTTGATGACTTTATAAATTGTGTTACAACCAGAAATGGGCCTGAAATCTATGACTGAATCGGGGATCTTTTTCTTTGGAATTAAGACAATGATCGTAGAGTTCACCTGCTTTAGGAGTTTACCTTTCTCAAAGATATCGAGCACAGCCATAGAGACATCCATACCAACAATATCCTAAGTTTTCTTAAAGAATGCCGAGGTGAAACCATCAGGGCCAGAACTTTTCATCTCATCAATAGAGAAGAGAGCCTTTTTCACATCATCCACAGTGAAATCAGCAATCAGGCTAGCATGTTGTTCATTATTCAACAGATTTCCAATATAAAGAGAACTATCAAAAGCTTCAGCTTGTGATTTTGTGCCAATGAGCTTTCTATAGTAACTCAAAAAGGCATTATTAACATCCTCAGGTTTAGTCCATAACTTTCCATGGCAATCCTTGACTTTACCAATATAAGAGAGAGTTCTATTCTCCATCACCTTAGCATGAAAGTACTTAGTACTTGCATCATTCAAGGAGACATCTTTAATCTTAGCTCTTTGGTAGTAGAAGCATAGCTCTGCTCGTTCCAGTAATTCGAGGCAATGTTTTTGTTTTTTCAACTGAGCAATGTCATCAGCACTCAGCATTTTACCTTGAGCAGCAGCATGGAGCTGATTAAGGACACATCTGCAATCATCCACCCGCTTAGAAATAGAGGAGTACTTCTTTCTGTGGAATTTCTTCAACCCATATCTGACAGCTTTAAGATTTTCCATCAGCTGAAACATTCTAGTCCCTTTAATCTTGGTCATCCAGGTGTTTCTGATTAGATTAATAAAATCATCGTCTTCACACCAATGATTAAAGAATCTAAATGGCTTCCTGATGTCATTACAACCTAAGTCAATCTCCACTGAGACAGGAGAATGATCAGATAACCCCGGCTGATGAAAATAAGCAGATCCTCTGATTTTACTGTCACACCAGTACTTATTTGCTAAGGCTCCGTCCAGCTTGGCCCAAACAGTATCAATTCCCTCTTGAAGATTTGTCCAAGTATAATGACAACTAGTACCTGGGAGGTCAGTAAAGCAGGCCTTCCTAGTACAGTCAATAAAATCCTCCATGTCTTTCTTGTTTAATGCCCCCTTGCTGAGTTTTTCAGTGGTGTCAAGGACCACATTGAAGTCTCCCATCATTAACCAAGGTTCCTGAATAAAGTGGGCTTCTTGTACAATAAAGTCCCATAGCTCAGCTCTCTCCACACCCTTGTTAAACCCATACACAATAGTAACCAGACACTCATACTGAGTTTTCAGACAAGTAATTCGACAGTGGATATACTGAGCTCCAGAGTGAATTAGTTTGACTGAGCAACTATAACTATTCCAGATAAGCCAAATTCTGCCATTATAGTGCTGCTTGTAATTATGAGCAGTACTATAATGCTTGAACTTCCTCTCTAGAATCATAACCCCCATCTTCTCCTTAACCCTAGTTTCCAACAGGCCTAAGAGATCGACCTTATTTATTTTTAGGTAATGCAGGACTTCCTGCTGTTTAAGAGGCTGATTACAGCCTCTTATATTCCAAGTTGAGATAATCATGTAGATGAGGGGCTTCCCCTAGGGTCCACACCACTATCTATCACACTCTGAGCCATTAAATCGATCTTTGTCTCCAACACTGGGATGAGGTCAAATTCATTTTCACTGAGTGCTTTGAACCTGTTTTCCACAAATTCAAGTTGTTTAGCCAAAGACTTCTTTGTTTTTCCTTCCCACAACTGGTGTAAATCCATCCTTGTCCTTAGTAGATAGTCTAGTGGTCTTAACAGCACTAGGGCTAGCTACAGGAGGAGTAGTATGCTCAGTCTCCTGGTGAACTGGTTCCTTTTCCACTTCAACTACCTTTGGGATATAAGTAGCTTTCTGTGGAATCTTCTTTGCAGCATCCTTTCTCAATGATCTACATCTCTGCTGCATGTGACCCAGTTTTTTACAGTGTTTGCAATAATAAGGGACCCATTCGTATTTGACAGATTGCACACTTTCACCAAACGGGGTGCTAATGGACACTATGTGAGGTAGAATCTCAGCTACATCAACCTCAATAGAAGTCTAGCGAATCTCAATTTAGCCTTAAGAGTAGTCCTGACATCAGCAAAGAGGAGTTTTCCGATTATGCTGGCAATCTTACAGAGAGCTTTTTGTGACCAGAAGTGAGGCTTCACATCAGGGAAGAGCACCCACACTGGTACCTTAGTGATACAATCGATTTCCTTGCTGAAATTTGGCGTCCATTGTTTGAGAATGAAAGCACAATCTCCATAGTACCATGGCCCTCCTTTCAATACTTCCTCCATGTCAGATTTCTCCCCAAATTTTAAGAAAAACCATCCCCTTTTGAAGTATTGAATCAATGGCCTAGCTGCAAAGTTCCAATGTTTTTGGGCAAATTCCTCAAGATTTTTCTTAGTTGGTTTGGCCCCTGTTACATGACCCTCCAAAGTATTCTCCCAGAATTTCAATTCTTCCTTAATTTCCTCAAGATCAATAGATACAGTAGTATCATGAGCTGGAATAAACTCCAAGTTCATACCAGCCTTACTCTAGAAAGTTTTCTTATAAGAATTCTTCACAATTGGCTTTTCCACAACATTTTCAGGACCTCCATTACTGGGAATTAAAACAGAGCTATCCCCACCACTAGGAGTAGGAGGCTTAGTATTACTTAGAGAGATTGTAGCTTTTCTGGTAGCCGCAGTGAACAAATCCGAGAAGGTGATTTTGTTGAGGGAAGAATGATTATCAGCAATCTCCCCCATTTCCGTACACTCCTTTTCCAGCTGGGTAGTAGTTTTTAGGCTCGATTCTTGACCATCTTTATGCCTATTAGTGCCATGAGATTTGCCTTGCAACGGAGCAGATGCCTGTGTAGTTTGTTTTTTATTACGCCCGGTATTTGCCATGAGAATCAAGCATTCAATGTTACGGACATTGAAACTTGGAGAAGAAGGCTACCGATTGTGTTGATAGTAAAATTATTTGTGTGAGTAGTATAATTTTAATAGTGTCGTAAAATTATTACTGATTACTCCATAATAGACATTTTCAAGTGACTACACTGTAAACCTTTAGTTTTGTCCATTGCATTTTTTTTTAAGAAACATTGCATATTTTACACTCGTACGTACGACGTCCGCGTAGTGCACGATTAACTAGCAAACTAATTTAACATCTAATATATATTATAAAAGCCGAGTACAACCCTTCATTGATGGACATATGGCACAATTCTATTGGATAAGAAGAAATAAATATTATTAAAATATTAGGATATGAAAATTCTATGTGAATTATTAATAATATGGTAGTTATCAACTAATATATGGAAAACATGATATGGTAATGATGTGATATAAACGGTGATGCGATACTGAAAAAAAAAATGAAATAGCATAACGGGTGACGTGATAGTGGAATGAGAATGAAAAAAAAAACGGGTTACGTGATATGGAATGAATGAAAAAATATAACGGGTGACGTACAAGTAGAAAG
This sequence comes from Spergularia bocconei, assembly GCA_963457585.1. Taxonomy (NCBI): domain Eukaryota; kingdom Viridiplantae; phylum Streptophyta; class Magnoliopsida; order Caryophyllales; family Caryophyllaceae; genus Spergularia; species Spergularia bocconei. Next base: position 12,538,470 of record OY734956.1, read on the forward strand.
GAAATTAAATTACGATGAATTAGTAAACATAAATAATAATATAATATGACGGGTGAACAAAGTTGAAAGGAAAAAATCATGTAAAGCATCGTTTCAAATAATATTATAATAAAAATAAACCTACAATTTTATGAAACGTATATAAACAATATAAGTAGGTAGCACGGGCATGCAATCTAGTTTAAACTTGAATTGGGCTCCGCGTATGCGTATTATTCTCCCCTTGTTAACAAGGAAAATATTCTACACTAAAACTCTTGGGGCAACAATAATTTATTTTTTGTCCTTTAACTCCTTTACCCTCCTAAGCTAGCAACAGCGCCCTCTCCTATATATAGTGACCAACATCAACTCTCCTTGTAACACACTAACACCATTGTACCATTCTCAAAATTTTAATTCGTAGTGCTGTAGAGTGAGATTAATAAGTGTTATCTCAAATACGAAATATTTAAGAGAGAGCTAGAGAAATTATAATCAATTTTGATCTACAAGTAACGATATCTGATGGGCAACAACAGGCATAATAGGTACTCCTGCTTGTTTTTCTTTCTCGACATTTTCAGAGGGCGTTGGAGCCCTTGGAGGGGTTCTGATATCGTCGTTGATGAATCAGGGGACGAGGCGATGAGTTTGAGGCGAGCCAGGTTGGTAGATGATGATCAACATGGGTTCTATTGGGTGACCGAGCCCGGCATAGATTGGAAAGCCTCTGCCTTCATTAGGAGATTTCATGCATCACAGCATCCCTAATGAAAAAATTAATAAAAGCAAAAGTTTGTCTAGTGCCGTAGTAGAGTGTTATCGCATTCGTATCGTTGCATGTTCTTCTCAATTCTTTGTGATGGTTTAACATGCAAGCAAATAAGCAATTGTAGCCCAAAAGCTGACAATGTACGTAGGATAGTGTGGAGATAAAGTTAGCACGTTGTATTGTGCTTGCACGTTTAATTTATCACTTGTGTTAATTAAAAAATTGCTCTTTTTTTTTTTATCTCAGATATATGTCTCCTAGGCTCCTCCTAGCTCCTCCGATCCTATTTGCTTTTGTTTAAGGTTTATACCTACCGCTAGATTACATGCACCTTATTACGGACATAAGCTGGTTTAATTTGGCTCGGCAAAATGCTTTGAGCCTAGGAAGCACCGACTCGGATACGAGACACACGGATACGACACGAGGATACGTGTTTTGCGGAAAATAATAGATACGTCACGTTAGTGATACATAAATATTAAAAATAAAAAAATTTACTATATATAGCGCTAAATTGGGTTGAGAAAGAATTGAGAAAAAGGAAAACCAGGTCAAATATATGGTGTTGTCACTTTATAGGTTAGTTCTTATACCATGGTACCTCGGCCACATGCAGCACGGTGGTCCGGGACACGTGGCGCAACCCTATTGGTTGGCGAGAAAAAATAAAAATAAATATAAAAACAAAAAAAACTCCTTGTCTTCAACATCTGCTCTCCCCCTCCCCGCAAGGTCACCCATTCCACTCACGCACCACCTTCGGGCCACCGCCAACCCCCATATGGATCTTAGATGTGAAATTCATGGATTTTCATACTTATTTTCATGGATCTTCTCCCTATCATTCATGGATATTATAATTCGAGTTCAAGTAAGTGAAAATATTAATAAATTTGTGGACAGAAAAAAAAAACCAAAATTTTCAAGATCCATATGTTCTTCAATTAATATTAGGAAAACAAAACTTTGTTCCCATTAAACTCAATTTTAATATCGTAAATCAATTTTAGAGTCCATAATTCACTATGCAAATTATTTTTGCTACTTCTATACTCATTCAAATTTATCACAATTGCATTACTTATGGATGTATGATACAGTTAACAAAGAGAGTATACAAAAGATTAAGTGAGAGTCATTCAAATCAGATGAGCTGATTAAATCGGAACAAAACTGTTCAAATAATGATCCCTAAACTAGTCCATGGCTATGTTTGATATGGGCAATAAGTTAGCTTATTGGCCTAAGTCTGTGAAAGCACGATCAGGCCTAGGCCGCACCCACACAAAGGAGAGAGAGTACGTTTCATAAATCCAAGAAGGTTTCATCCTAAATCAATTGGCAATAGGAGTACGGCCCTGTTTGATAGGACCCATTCTCAGATGAATTAAGATCAGTTCAAAATCATTGAAATCAGATCAGAGTCATTCAAATCAAATCAGATCAGATCAGAAATGTTCAAATAACTATCTATGTATTTGGTCCATAATTGATACTAATTCGTTGACATTCAGTCAAAATTTCAACCACTTCAGATCAGATCAGTTTAGTTCAGAAAGATGCAGTTCTATCAAACAGAGCCTAACTCCTTGGTTTCAGGGCTGGCTGGGAGATTATGGAGGCCCTTGAGCGAGATTTCAATCAGGGTCCCTAAATGCTACTAAATTTATCATTTGCGTTTTAATATAAAATAGTACATTTTTTGGTTCACATAGTCGGGTGTTTGTCTTAAAGTTTTGTTTATATATGAATAAAAACATTAACTAGAATTTCTAGGCGCTCTAGCAAAAATGGCATAAAAGTAGTATATTGTTTGAATAAAGTGAATTACGACATGAAATCTTGATAAAATAATAAGAAAATAGAGGCTCGTCATCCACAAAGAAATAAAAAGAAATATAGAGAAAGACCTAAAGAAAATTTTAAGAGAAGAGCGTTTTACGCCAGAAAACAATATAAAACAAAAAATATTAATTTAACCAATAGCCACCCCATTAGCCTTTAATTACACTATCCACGTCATCAGTGATGTCATCAATGAGCTTGTGAAGGTTTGAACCTGTGACCTTAGAGTTATCATTTTAACACTTCAACCACCAAGGTAACTAATTTTGTTTTGATATTTTTATTAAGAAAGTTATATATAAGAAATTTGAGATTTTAGGAGATAATTTCATAAACAACTTTGGACGAGATAATCTGAATCATATTATTTTTGGAGATAATTTAGAAAGTAATATATATAGCCGCAGTGTATTAGGAAATAACACATCTTGGGTTTGTTTCATTTTAACTCAAAATACGTGTCAACGGGTGGGGTCAGAGTTAGAAAAATGTGTGTTAAAAGGTAGTCGGTGTTAATATGAATTACAGTTCACAAAAACGGGACCCGAAAATAGCGGGTCACGGGTCATAAATTGTAAATCGTACATAAACATAAAATATTGAAATATATTCGATATACTTATTAAATTGTTTTTATTGAATCAAACATAACCTCTCTAAGATAATAACAAATTAAACACACTTCTTTTAGTCTTAATTTTAGGAAAAGTGGGACAACAGGGTATCTCAAATTTAACCCAAAAGAATACTGGTCAAAACGGGTTCGAGTTATCTATGGCCAGCATATGATCATGAAAAAATGGGTATTAACCTTGAACAACGGGTCACATCTGGTCGATAAGTTTTTTACCGTCATAATATTTTATGTTAATTAGGAGTAATAAAATGGAGTTACAAACAAGTTTATATAACAACCCGTGCAATTTTGCACGGGCCAATAAACTAGTCAAATACTAAAATGAAAGGAAAACACAGAAATGAAAGAAAGAAATGAAGATGGAACTACCGTGATTCGAACCTCAGTGAAGGGTACGTGATTTTTATGTGCTACCTTAGGGGTAGATAAAAGTTCCCTATTACTATTACATTTTATTTATATTTATACTAACTTTTTCAGTTATTGGGCCCCAAAAACTAGGAGCCCTAGGCGACGACCTATGTCAGCCGAGCTAACCACTGTTTCATTTATGTATATATCAACTCTCTCCTTTTTTCTGACGTGGAACAATCACCGGTAAAACTCACTTTAACATATTGATGATCGTACCAATATGATCACGAGACTGGATTAGCGTAGCTTCATGCATGCAATATGACCACAAGATCGAACACAATGCATATAAAATCAGGTCGCAAAAATCAATATGCACTATAAGAATATTAATATAAAGTACTCTGTAAATAGTTAACGTACAAACCAATTAGTGTTATATCACGTTCATGATCAGGTTTGAGCCGCACTCACACGGAGGAGGGATCGGAGATTCCACATTATAAACCCAAACGAATTCCATTTAGAAACTAATTAATTGGCAATAGGATGGATAAATACTAGGTTTATATACTCCCTTCCTCCCAATGAAATATTTACCCTTTCTATTTCGATGTGTCTCAATGAGTTCTTTACACTTTTATTCTTGGGTTGTATTTGATTTGCAAAATGAGCAACCTACCCTTAGTTAAACCACTAAGAGAATGCAACCCAACATGCATTTGGGTAATTTGTCTCACTATCCATGTGTTTATGCATTGCTTTTATGCCGTTTTATTTTCTCTCTCGTATCCTTCACCTTTGTGCCCAGCGTAACTTCCTAAGAGACAATAAATAACGATACATCACATATTCTTCACTTTTTAGATGCCTGAAAGGTAGACAGCTTGAGGGCATTGTTCTTGGAAGACAAGAGAGTGATAGGGAACTTTCTCTGAACATTCAACATTATTACTCCCCAACACTTAGATATATATAATCCTCAAAGTGTACCGTAGAAGTTTCAAAGAGGTGCCTTTTTATATTGTGGAAGATCGAAAGAGGTTTATGTTAATCTGCTAGCTGTTTGCAGACGAAGTAAATAAGGAAAAAGCTTAGTTTGGAATTTTCCTGAGAAGGTACCAACGTACAGAACTCTTAGTTATTAAGTATACGCTTTCACACCTTTTTTTGAAAAGCTACAAAGTTGTGTTATAATTGTACAATATTATACTCTCATGCACGTATATGGTCATGCATGGCCAGTTGATGTACTCGTAATTTTGTACTCGTAATCATGTAGAGCTGTAAACTTCTGAGTTTGGTGTACTTGCACTTTTAGTGTCTTACCTGTTCTCTGTTGTCCGAGCAAATTCAGTAAGTGGCCAGCCAGGGAACTTAGTTCCGAGCAAACTGGCTAAGGAACGAACTAACGTAGAGGTTTTTGAAAATAAGTTGCGAAATAAGAGTCGAGTATAAAGATTTTTTGCCTTGCTTATTGTTGTTTCGTTGCAATAATTAAAGCGAAGCACCATTACAATAATTTACAAGCTAAGCCTAAGAAGACTTGTATACCTACTTACAAATGTGTGATATAGAGGATCAAGGTTGTTTATTGGTTAAGAAATCAATTTGTATGGGGTTAGTCCCGACGGGTTTTAATCTTCATACCCACATCTTCGCAACAATAGCTGTTTTTGTGTACCAAAACAAATAACAAAATATGCGCCTATGAAAAATTTGAAAACTTTTTCTACTACTTGGCCCTTTTAAAGTTAACATTTTCATTTCCTAGTTGTTTTGTGTTTTGGACAATGCTAGAGATATAAAGTGTCTACAATCAGCAATAATTTTATTACACTTTCAAAATTTTACCACTCACACAATTAATTTTACTACCATAAATTTTCATTACAATTAATTTTACTACTCCAATCTCAATTTTACATTGTAGACAAATTAATTGTGTCTACACTGTAAATTTATAACAATTTGCTTGTGTTTTTTTAAGCGTTGGAGTTGTTTACATTAGCTACGAGAGGCGATGCTAACGAGAGGCGATAATAATAAGTGGTTAATTCATTTCATATAGGTAGTAAGTAGTAACTACTAAGTCTCCAATTTGAGCCCGACTGGCATGCAAATATCCACAATGGAAATGAGAGGGTCACTTATAGACTCAAGTGAAATTTTGATGTAGTCAAAGCTATTTAATAAATTACGGTTATACTACCCCAACACAGTGTGATGATGGTAAAAGAAAATTATGTTAGGCTATATATCTTCCCCTGTAATCATGCAACATAAAAATAGCACTTCCAGCATAATATAACAAAACACTATAAAAAAACAAAGAAAGAAAGAGTGATTCACAACTAAATAATAGAATGAAAGCTGTGATGAACTGATGAGACCTAGAAAAATTCCCGTGGGCAGTACATAAAACTACGAATTTCAAAGTTGTTAGGCTGAGGATACCTTCCTTACAAGAAAGTGCCCTTAAACTGGTCTAGAAAAAAAAAAAGTGGGCATGACAATGCACTTGCATGCACAAAGAGAGAGCTAATTCACAGCCCTATTCTAATTTCAAAGGAGACTTTGATTCAAGAAATGGACCTGCTTTTCCAAGTAGGTGGGTCAATTATTCAGAAAGCAAGGGACCAAAACACTTATGCTCACCTCTACATATTTTTTTACCACCATAAATCTCCTTTTTCTTACCATGTCTTTTCATTCTCCTTGGTCCATCCAATTCCTATTTATCAAGCATCCTTCTCCATCTATAAATATCACTTGCAATTACAACAACCCTTGTATCATTACACATTAAACAGTGAAACACAAAACCTATAGACTCATAATCTTCATCTTACCTACGTACTCTAGCTACTAACAAGATACACTATTTATCTCATAATATACTGATCATTTTGTCCTGAGAGTGTGCTATATCTATACCTTATTAAGAAAAAAATTACAACATGGGGAGACACAAGAAATCGTCGTCGTTCTTCAACTTATTTAGGTCATGTTGTTCGGGTGGTCGAGATAAGGGGGCATGGGACGAACAACCGGCGGTGTATGGAAGAAGAATATATGCGAGCGACGAAGATAGAGGATATTGGGTTGGTGAGCCTGGGATTGATCATAGAGCTTCAGCTTTCATTAACAGGTTTTATGAGAGTCGTCGTGCTGATCCAGAAGCTGTTGTATACTAGAGGCATTTCGCCATTTTGCTAGCTTATTATTTCTTCATTTTTATTTCTTTGTTATAGCATAGGTTAATTTTATTGTTCATTAGTACTACATTCCTACTGCCGCTGCTGGTAATAGTACGTGCATATCATGCATGAGTTATAACATTCATAGATCTAGATTGTTGTAAATAAAGCTGTCCTTCAATTCATTCTTTTGCTATTTTCTTTATATGTGCAACTGTGCAGGCTATGTTATTGAATTATCTAAAATCTATCTCTGGTCTCTAGCTAGCTATCTTTTTCCTTTTTGTTATCTCTCTCTGTTATATGATATGACGAAATTTAACGTCGATAGAAATATATGGAGTAAGTAGTAAACGAACCCATACATTTGCTCATATGTGAAATTAACCCCCATAATTTTTGAGTGTTGTGATTGACCCCACATGTTTCTCAATACGTGAGATCAAACCCCGCGCAATTTCTCACCTGAGAAATTCAACATCTCTCCAATTTCTCATAGAAATCTAATATTCTAATATATTCTAGTCTAATATATATTATAAAAGCCGAGTACAATCCTTCATTGATGGACACTTGGCACAATCTTATTGGATGTGAATAAATAAATATTATTGGTTATTAGAATATGGAAAATTACTTATAAAGTATTAAAATATTGATAAGGAATTGAAATTAATAAAAAATATAAATATCATAATTAGTTGAAAATTTAGATTATTTTAATTTATAAGAAATATGAAAGTTTTAAAATTATTAAGATTTGAAATATTGAATGGTTGAAACAGCCGAATATAATGATCCCCAATCTATGTTAAGTATATGATTCTCTTCAATTTTAATTATGATATTATAATTGTGACACATTTCATTTTCCAATATATCTTAATATCCTGCAAAAAAAAAATCCAAAATAAATGTGCAAATCATAGAGAATTGGAGAAAGTATAAGCCTTAAGGACGTTAAGGTCAATTATTTTTATACTCTTTTCATTTTCTTTCAAAAGTTTCATTCCCTTTTAAGAATCAGAATCAAGTTTAGGTTGGACGTTATTCTGTTACGTAGCATTGGTTCATGAATAGGGGTTCATGAATCAAGTTATAGCACGCAGAATTTTGAATGTAATGCCACATTTGATACAAACAATTAAACTAAATATACTTTGAAATGTTGACCATATGATAGGTTCTGAAAAATATTTATTTACATTTATAAAGTAACAACTAAAGTGTATTTTTTTTTCAAACATATAATGAGGGTCAATACGTGCATTTAAAATACAACATCATAATCAAAATTGAAGGGAGTATAAGTCGTTAAGTTAGTTATTATTATATATTAGAAAGTTCTCCCTATACTATTTACTATTCCGTGTGGTAATTTATTGTTGAAAGAGTTATATTTCAAAAGTTTCAACTAGATTAAAAGTCGGAGAATCAGGAACATAACACTTATTAACGCAATTAAATATATAGTTTATGACTTTATTAATTTTTTGTAAGACAATGAATAAATTATATAAAGATAATGATGTAAATTACTAAGCGAAATATGTTTTATTTTGGTAAGATGATTACGTATGTGTAGAATTATAGGTTTTTTTGCAATCTCAACAAAAATAACAATCCATAAGTAATGCAAATAGAGTTGAAAATTACGAGGGTTAGATCTAGTATATATTATAAAAGCCGAGTACACCCCTTCATTGATGGACACTTGCCACAATTCTATTGGATGAAAAGAAATAAATATTATTAAATTATTAGGATATAGAAATTCTATGTAAAATATTAAATAATATGATAGTTATCAATTAATATATGAAAAAATGATATGGTAATGATGTGTTATAAAGGGTGATGTGATACTAGAAAAAAAATAAAATAGCAGAACAGGTGACGTAATAGTGGAATGAGAATGAAACAGTATAACGGGTTACGGGATATGGAATGAATGGAATAATACAACGGGTGACGTACAAGTAGAAATTAAAGGAAATAAAATTACGATGAATTAGTAGAAATAAATAATAATATAATATGACGGGTGACCAAAACTGAAAGGAAAAAAATCATGTAAACGTTTCAAATAATATTATAATAAAAATAAACCTACATTTTTATGAAACGTATATAAACAATATAAATAGGTAGCCCGGGAGCGGGCCGGGCACGCAATCTAGTATGTATATGTAATCCTGAACCCGCTCAATTCCCACGCTGACACGTGGCATATAATAATATTTTTATATTGTAAATAATGTTTATCCAAAATAGGATATGGTAAGTAAATGATAATATTATTCTAATAAAATAACATTATTACTTGATTTATGGAAAACAATTATGTAATAGAGTAATTAATTGATTTGTGACAATTTGATCAAATATGCCACGGGTGTTTCAAAATCATGGTAATATTATTCTAATAAAACTAGATTGCGTGTCCGGCCCGCATCCGGGTTACCTACTTATATTGTTTGTATACGTTTCACAAAAATGTAGGTTTATTTTTATTATTATAATATTATTTGAAACGATGCTTAATATGATTTTTTCCTTTCAACTTTGGTCACCCGTCATATTATATTATTATTTGTGTCTACTAATTCACCGTAATTTTATTTCCTTTCTACTTGTATGTCACCCGTTATATTGTTTCATTCATTCCATATCCCGTAACCCGTTTTTTTTTTATTTCATTCTCATTCCACTATCAAGTCACCCGTTATGCTATTTCATTTTTTTTCAGCATCGCATCACCGTTTATATCACATCATTACCATATCATGTTTTCCATATATTAGTTGATAACTACCCGGGCCACCTACTTATATTGTTAATATACGTTTCATAAAAAAGTTGGTTTATTTTTATTATAATATTATTTGAAACAACGCTTTAGATGAATTTTTCCTTTCAACTTTGGCCACCCATTATATTATATTATTATTTATGTCTACTAATTTATCATAATTTTATTTCCTTTCTACTTGTACGTCACCCGTTATTGTTCAATTTATTCTATATCACGTAACCCGTTTTTTTTTCATTCTCATTCCACTATCACGTCATCCGTTATGTTATTTCATTTTTTTTGTCAGCATCGCATCACCCTTAATTTATATCACATCATTACCATATCATGTTTTCCATATATTAGTTGATAACTACCATATTATTTAATAATTTACATAGAATTTCCATATCCTAATATTTTAATAGTATTTATTTATTCTCATCCAATAAAATTGTGCCAAGTGTCCATCAATGAAGGGATGTACTCGGCTTTTATAATATATATTAGATAACATTATTACTTGATTTATGAAAAATAGTTATGTAATATAGTAATTACTTGATTTATGACAATTTGATCAAATATCCCACTAGTGTTTCAAAATGGGATTTTGGCTTTTGAAATGTAACTTTTTCTCTAATTAAATTACAAATGTCACACGAGTGTTCGAAATGAGATTTTAGATTTTTAAGTTTACAACTAATAACATTACAAATATCCCACGGGTGTTCGAAACATGACTTTAGGTTTTTAAAGGTAAGTTTCCATCTAACTACATTACAAGTATCACACGGGTGTTTGAAATGAGATTTTAGGTTTTACATAATTTTAAAATTTAAACATAAGCAGTTCGGGCATTGCACTAACCATCAAACTAGTATTATAATACTCCCTCCGTCCCCCTTTAAACACACCGCTTTCCTTTTCGGGGTGTCTTTCTTTAAACACCCTATTTCAAAACTTTCTAAATGTGGTAAGTTTTCACCACACATCAACTCTCCATTATCTCGAAAAATAATAAACAAACCACTGATTATCTCCAACAATAATAAACAAATCACCCATTATCTCCCAACAATAATAAACAAACCATCCACTATCTTCAACAATAATAAATAAACCACCAACTATCTCCAACAATAATAAACAAACCACATCACCTTAATCCACACGTAAATTGGGGGGCGGGGTGTTTAAAGGGGGACGGAGGGAGTAAGAAGTAACATTCTTAATTCAAAAATAAAAAGTATAATTCAATAATGATATACAATTAAAAAGAATAATACGTCGTTCATCCAACGATATTCAACGATTTTCAATTATATAATAACAAAACATATTCAGCCGCCCACGCACCCCAACATTCATCTTTGTTCTTTACCAAGTCTTAGTTTGCATACAATTAACATCCAAATCATTCGACAATTAAGCTCGATTAAATTAGCTGAAAGTATAGCCAACTAGGATGAAGGCCCGTGCAATGCACGGGTCTCATAATAACGATATCTATTAAATGTGATAAAATTGAAGTTAAATATAGAGTAGTAGACCTAGTCCTAGCTTGATAAAATTATTTGTAGTAGTCTGATTATATTTGAGATTACATAACATTTCTTATGAAGTTTCTTACGAACTCGAATTGAAACTAAATCTTGAGAAAGAAAACAACAACAATATATTTTTTTTTCTCTTGTGTAATAGCTGGAGAAATGTGGCGATCTACAAAATACATATAGGAAACCTACATATATATTGATTTAGAGGCGTGTATATATGAGCCATAATCAAAATTTCTAGCTAAGACTTACAAATGTATTGACCTCAAACAAAGACTATATAAATGTATTAAGATAACCAATTACCAATGCAATTATCATAAAACATGCATGTGTGTCCTACTCAATGTCCTAAACTTCCAAGATATGTCCTACTTCAAGTTCTAAACTCTGGTTTACATACATAAGATAAGACTACCAAACATCTATGGTTCCTTAAATTTTGGCGGTCGGTTCACATTAGTGAGGAATTCACGTGTAATAGGAATCATTGAGCCACAATCAAAATTTCTACCTAAGACTTACAAATGTATTGACCTAGAAAAAAAAGACTTATTATAAATGTATTAAGATAATCAGTTACCAATTATCATAAACACATGCATGTGTCCTACTCAATGTCCTAAACTCCCAACATATGTCCTAATAAAAGTTCTAAACAATGGTTTACATACGTAAGATAAAGACTACCAAACATCTATTAGTTCCTTCAATTCTGACAGTCGGTTCATTTTAGTGAGGAAATCACGTGTAATAGGAATCATTATGTACATGAGATTGTATTGTAATTAATCTTATTATTATATATAACCAAGTTTTAATTAAATAAGGTTTAACCCCATATTTTCTTTGGTTCTTTTGGAGAACCCCATAGTATATGTACGTAGGATTCACCCTAACTACAACAATCTATCTATCATTGATACCAATTACCAGCAGCTCTAAGACCAATAGAAGATATCAAGGTTTAGTGTGGTTTAGGTGGTGTTTGATACGTAGGATTTAATTAGGATGTAATCCGTTAATCAAATTTCTTATCATAGTAGATTTAATTAGTATACATTTAGTACTAAAAAGCAGGATACATTTTTCCTTTCAAAAACAAATAAATTAGGATACATTATTAGATAATATAATATAAGATTTAAAATATATTATGTAGAGCAGTTGAGTCCTACTCAACACCATGTTCGATATATATGTCAATATAATATTAAGCAAACTCTCTAATAATGTCCGGTCGTTGTGAGAGTTTTAAAAAAAGCCTCCTTCAATAATATAGAAGGATTAGACGAACTCACAAACCGAAATTCAATGGAGCGAACACAGTGGGAGGGTCCAAACCCGTGTAGTGCTGAAAAATACAATCAAGAATCCAATTCGTTAATTCGATTACAAACGATCAAAATGATAAATTAGGCAGAATATTTCAGTGGGTGAGAATTCGAAATGTGATATCGAGTTTTGTCCTTCATATTTGTTACTCGTGGTTTCTAAAAAATGAAGAAATGCATTGTTTTTTTTTTGGCAAACTTTATGTATGAGAAACTGGTGAGAAATTGAAATTCTCATGTGAGAAATTAAGCGGAGTTTGATTTCACATATTGGGAAACATATGGGGGTTAGTTAGTATACTCAAAAGTTATGGGGGTTAATTTCACATATGAGTAAACGTATGGGGTCTCGTTTACTACTTTTGCCTATGGAGTAGGTGTTAACCATGACTTTTTTTCATGTTTTGTACAATTGTGGGACTATGTGAGTTTTCATTTGATTGAAAGTTAAGTTCGACGGATACAAGAAAATTAAATGATGTTAGTTAATTAGACATGTACAAATATTACCCCCTTGTAAATGTTCATCAAAAGAACGAAGCCAATTACTTCCTTTGCTTGGTGCCGCATTGACACTCAGAATTTTTAAATGGGTGTATAGACATGCAATAGTGTGTATTATGACAGTGATAGAGGTCCAATGTTTAAACTAAATGATGATCTTGGAAGTTTATACGAAGACAACAGAAAAATTGTCTAGAACATAACTAAGCATGGTAAATTAAAGATGCAAGTAGTAAATAACATATTTGTGTAGTAAATTTAACATGTTTGTAGTAAATTTATTAAACTGACAGTAAAATCAACATTGTTACGAATTTATCAATAGGAACAAATTTAAATTGATATAATTCCCAAATCAAGGACCCTTAATTGTCTTTCTTTCCTTATTAATCCAACATTTACAAAATTATGTAACAAAGTTTACTGGACATTTGATTAATTTTACTATAAGCTACTCCATCCGTCCCCCTTTAAACACCCGCTTTCCTATTTTGGTTGTCCCCCTTTAAACACCTCATTTCAAAACTTACTAAATGGGGTAAGTTTTCAACACATATCAACCCTCCACTATCTCCAAAAACAATAAACAAACCCCCCTATATCTAAAAATAATAAACAAATCACCCATTATCTCCAAAAATAATAAACAAACCACCCATTAGCTTCAACAATAATAAATAAACCACCCATTACCTCAAACAATAATAAACAAATCACACCACCTTAATCCACATAATAAAGGGAGCAGGGTCTTTAAAGGGGGACGGAGGGAGTAACTGTAGACATTTTTATATTCGGAAAATGCACGCGGTACCCCTGTACTTTGGGGGTTTGCACACGGTACCCTTGTACTTCAACTTATTGCACACGGTACCCCCGTACATTTAGGAACTGCACAATATGCCCTTTTTTAAACTCCGATTCCGTTAGTTTATGCTTAATAATGTTGACATGACTACAATTAAATAAGTTAATTATCAAATAATTTAAAATAAAATGATGATAATAATTAGAAAAATTATCCCCCACCGCTCCATTTTTCTCTCTCCTCTCCTTTTTCCCCTTCCCCTTCCTTGCCCACCACCACCACGTGCTAACTTACAAAGTAGGTTAATGTGTATTAAGAGGGATAACTTAATGTTTAGTTAGTATGTTAATGATGTAGAATAGTTGCTTAAATAAATCACTAAAAAGATTCTCTAATGATGTTATGAGGGAAGAAGCAAACAAGGGTGTGGTGTGCCGTTTTCAAAAGTACGGGGGTACCATGTGCACTAAATTGAAGTACAGGGGCACCGTGTACCAACCCCCAAAGTATAGGGGTACCACGTACATTTTCCGTTTTATATTTGTCTATATATACACTCCTACTATTTTTGTAAACCAAATTACTTTTACGGCAAATTCGCATGGTGTCCCCAAACTATGCCAGAATGGCCGTGGTGCCCTTATGTTTGAAACTTATACAACGCGGTGCCCCCGAACTTTACCCCAACGGGCACATGGTGCCCTTCCCACCCTTCTCCGTTAACGCCGTCAGTCAACCGGTTGTTAACTGCTCACGTGGCAGTGATTAGCAGTTGGCGGGTTACTTAATTAAGCATTAATTATTAAAAAAGAAAATTAAAAAATTAAAAAAAAAATTTCTCAGAAACTCGAAAAATTTTCACAAAAAAAGTGAAGGGTTAATTCACGTGGTACCCTCGTGTTTTGCCGATTTGCACGTGGTACCCATTGTTTTGCAAATTTGTACAAAATACCCTTGAGATTTGACTGTTTGCTTACGGTACCCAAAACTTAACTCTTTAATTAACACCGTCAACTTTTGTTTTTAAAAAATGGTTAATTCACGTAGTACCCTCGTGTTTTGCCGATTTGCACGTGGTACCCAATGTTTTACAAATTTTTACCAAATACCGTCAAAATTTGATTAATTTTACATGGTACCTTTACCTTTAAAATTACGTTAACGCCATCAATTGGGGAAAAAAAACCCTTTGATTTTCTCCTTCGTCACCATCTTTATCTTTCCCCCAATACTTTCATCATCACCATATTCATTCTTCTCCACCACCGTCATCTTCATCATTTTCCACCGCCACCGTCATTTCCACCCATAATAAACACCATAATCACCATTTTTCATTCTCCATTGAAATCAACTTTTAAACGGCGTTAACAGAATTTTGAAGGTAACGGTACCATGTAAAAAGAATCAAATCTTGGTGATATTTGATACAAATTTGTAACACTACTGGGTACCACGTGCAAATCGGCAAAACATGAGGGTATCACGTGAAATAATCCTCTTTTAAAAATAAAAAGTTAACTGTGTTAATAGGAGGGTTAAGTTTCGGGTACCATGTGCAAACAGTCAAATCTCGAGGGTATTTTGTACAAATTTGCAAAACACTGGGTACCACGTGCAAATCGGCAAAACACGGGGGTACCACGTGAATTAACCCAAAAGTGAAATTTGAAAAAATTAGTGCACATGATGCCCCTAAACACTACCACCCAGTGCCCATGGTGCCCCCTAACTTTACCCCCCACTGCACATGGTGCCCCTCTGTATCTAAGTTTAGGGGCACCATGTGCACTAATTTTTTCAAATTTGAATTTTTTTGTAAAATTTTTTCGAGTTTCTGAGGAACTTAGATTAACCGATTAGTGCGTACACCCTCCTCAATTAAGTTGAGTATTGCATATGGGGTGTTTAAAGAAGGATATTTTGTCAAACACTCTCTTATAAAATGTTGGTTTTGTCAAACACTCCCTTATATAATTTTTTTTGTCAATCACTCCCTTATATAACCAATTTTTTGTCAAACACTCACAAATGAACATTCCCGTCCACAAAGGTCAACTTTCCGGCATGACCACCGTTAACACATGACTTTAATCGGATTTGTCTTTTTCTTTTAATTTTCTTTTTCGTTTCTTTCCTTATTTTTACATGTCTCTCTACTCTCTCCTTTTCACGTTTCAATATTTAGAGGGAAAAACTCATCTAAGGCGGTGAAAAGAAAAAAAAACGACAAATTTAACTAAAGTCACGTGCTAGACGATGGTCATGCCGAGAAGTTGACTTTTTGTGGCCGGGAATGTTCATTTGGGACTGTTTGACAAAAAATTGGTTATATAAGGGAGTGTTTGACAAAAATAATTATATAAGGGAGTGTTTGACAAACTCAACCTTTTATACGGGAGTGTTTGACAAAATATCCTTTAAATTAAGACGGAGAGAGTATTGGGTTTTTGTAATTATTGTAGACCCGCCAACATCTATTCCAAACCCATTTTGTTTTTTTGTTAAGAACCATTTTTCTAACTCGAATCCGTTGGTTACCCGTATTTTTTAGTCAAAACCGAATCAACTTGTTGACTCGTATTTTAAACAAAATTAGGACAAATTTTAGTTTTGTACTTGATTCTAAAAGTCCAAACGTGACCCGAACTTGTATTTGGTACGACCTATAGCGATCTAACCAATCATATTTAACCTGATCCGACCCGTTTAATAGGTTTACTTGTGTGTGATCTTATTTGTTTTAAAAAAAAGTAACTAGAATCTAAAATCTGTAAACTCTCATTCACCTCCCTAACCTCTTACCAACTTATTTGATCTCCTACTCTACCCCTTCATCACCCGTTGACTATTGTACTCGACAATCCTTTTGATGTTGTTAGTTGACTCCCCCCCCCCCCCCGTTTTCAATTTTCTTAGAGATTCCGACAAATCTGTTGTTAGCTGGTATACACAGAACTCAACGTAACAACTCTCAACCGTGTTACGAACTTTCCGAATTGACAGCCCCACTTCCCCTATTTTCTTAGCTGATCTAACACTCCTCTGACTCGACAACATTTTATTCGACACAAAGTTACCCCCAATCAAATGTTTTAGCCAACTCTTAAATATTGCAAACTTCTTACCTAACTTCCTTAATCTACACTTGCAAATTTTGACAACTTAAAAGCGAATGTAAAGGATTGTTATACCGTCATTGACTACCAAGTCAACGGCAAGGCTTATTAAAACAGACTTCTATAAAGAAACAACAAGTGTCAGCGGAAGACTTGTCGTTAAGATTACAAGCTGAAAACAAACCAAATGAAATGAAATTACAACCGTTCAAAAGAATCCAAAAGTTCGACGATTTATTCTAAAACCCCATGCCATGCAATGACATCCAAGCAGACATTCAATCACCTTCAAGACCTGTCAACTGCGCCATTATAACAATGACACGGGCCACAAAATAGGGTAGGGACAAACCCAAACAGAAAGAACGTCAGAACTGGCTGAGTAAGAAAAGAGAGCAACAAAAGAAATAGGATAAGATACGCGCCCCGCGCCTTAAAAGGTTCGTAGCTGAATATAATTGAACAAACTACGCAAAACAACAACGAACGAAAACAACAGTACATGACTCGTGCACTGGTCGTGCACGACTCGTGCACAGTGCAGAATGCACGGCCGGGCAAGGCAATAAAAGAGATTAATTATTTGCTTAGCGTTATTTATCAAGTACGTTATTCGTGGGCCTCCGAAAGGTCCCTAATATCGAGTAAAGGGTCCTACCTCAAAACAACCACATCTAGAGCAATAAAGTAACAAAGTACCATCCTAAAGACCCGAGTGTGCACACCCGCTAGAGGGCCGGTAGGACGAAACCACCCCTATGAGGAAGGGAGTTCAGGAGCTTATCTCCGACTCGTCACAACGCCTCTCGTGAGAGGTAAACACATCATCTCGATGTTTGGCGGCTCCTATGTCCGCCCCCTCTAGATGGGTTTGTATTCTCATTACATTATTTCAACTTTCGCTTAAACTTAAGGTACATTATTTATGCTTGCGCTTTTCGATTTATAAATGGCCGTAGCCAGAAACAATATCATACGATTCAACAATGGATAAATGCATAGCCATACAATGGTATATGCATAAGCATGGTTACAAAAGAATGATGAACAAGATGCGTAAAGATCACAATCATGGATGAAACGAATGATAGGCTTTTGAGAACGAACGATATAAGCATGCTCAAATTTTAGGGAGATCAACGTTCTTACCTTTCAAAGCTATCCAACAAGATTACGAACTACACCTCCTTGAATCCACAATTAACTTAGGTAGCCAATCAATTACAAACTCAAACGATAATCCCCTAATTCACAAGGTGTACCCATAAGTCATAATTCTCACAATTAACACTAATCTATAATGAATCCAAAAGGAGACAATAGTAAATAAACATGAATAACATCTACCTCTGACATCGGATGACCCCCAAATTTGAGTACGTCATAAACGGTTATATCAGGAACGTCCCCTCCAAATTTCGTCCACAAACACCAAGCAGATCAACGAGAATCAATCTCACACTGAACCATAAAAATGACTTAGGGTTTACCCACGAATTCTGATATAACTTTTGATACACAAATCTAAGCCTTACCAATGGATATAGTAGATTCTACGAATGGTCTCTATCGCGGCGGACGCGCGAGTCGTGCGATAATTGCACTAGGATAGGAGTTGCCACCAAACAATTGTGGGGTATTTGGAAACCATGCAATGCGATCTTGTTCCTTGTTACCGAGTGACTACATAAACGCTAGGTGAGTCTGTACCCATTGAGCATAAACGCTTGGAGAAGCGAGTCATGCCAAGTACAAAACACGTTTGCGAGTCGTTTACCGAAAGCGACAAAACCGAGGGACGTAAGGAACAAGATGCGCATTGTGCCCCACGCTAATATGCAGTCTACGGACCGCAAGAATGGGTTCGGGGGTGACGGTACGTGTTGGGAAGTCATAAGAAACCCAACCCCACCCACGTATAGCGGCCTCTACTAGTTAAATTATCGTTTGCAAGTCGTTGAGAAGTTAGCCATGCGAATTACAATCATATAGAAGTTATATACAACCTA
Source organism: Spergularia bocconei (assembly GCA_963457585.1). Taxonomy (NCBI): domain Eukaryota; kingdom Viridiplantae; phylum Streptophyta; class Magnoliopsida; order Caryophyllales; family Caryophyllaceae; genus Spergularia; species Spergularia bocconei. The sequence continues at coordinate 12,557,390 of OY734956.1, forward strand.
GTAAATTATATACAACCTAGCCATGCGAATTACAATCATATAGAAGTTATATACAACCAGGGGATGCGTCTGGCGCATTAGTAGCTGCTTCAGGCGCGACTGGTGGTGCGCAAGGCGCGCCAAGGCATCTTTACGCTTGTATAGGTAGGGGTGAGCATCGGTCCCGAACCGGACCGAACCGAACGTGACCGAGGACCGAGCTCGGAAAAATGTGGATCGAGGACCAGACCGGATGGCCCTCGGTCCGGTTTGGTCCCCTCAGAAAAGGTGGACCGAGGAGATTTTCTCCAAAAAAGTTGGACCGAGGACCGGACGGAAGTAAACTCGGTCCGGTCCGGTTCTCGGTCCCGACCGAGTTTCTGCTCTTCGTCCCCTACGTATAGGTGCGCCTGGACCCCTTGACGCACCATACAAAATTGCATTTCTGGCTTTCTTATGACATGAGCATTGTACATGTGAATTTGAATGGGCAAATGACGAAAAAAACATATTTTCTTGATGATTCTTAGCGATTTAGGCTCGTGGATCATTCCTGAGTTAGGTCAGGTGTAAAAGGGGAGGAAAATGGTTGTTTTTGACTTTGTTTTGGGTGAAGTCGCATTTGCTAACGGATTCACGATAATGGTGGTTCACATATTAGAGCAACTAGACGGAGTTCACTGTAATATGTCCTTTCATCATCGGGCATTTGGGTAGGGACAAATGCAGGTGTGTACAGAAACCCCCACTTTGACTGAGGCTTGGACAAGGCGAAAGTCAAAGTATGTAAATCGTGCAAAAAGGGGATGCGAATGCAAGTGGAGGGTCGTCAAAGTATGTAAGTTCCATTAGGCCGTCAGTGCACTTTTAGAGGTTCGCCAACCAATCAAAGGACATACCTGGTGTTTATAGTCGGTACGACTGTGGAAGATGTTTATAGTCGGTGCGACCGTTGGATTGCACTATGGAACTTGTTGGTTGTACTTGTGGTGCCTTTTGAATGTCGGCAGTGAGTTTCACGTTACTTGGTGTTTATGCCGATGTTTAAGGTCATTGCGACCGCTGATTGTTAGCTACTTGTGGTTGTTTTTGTTTCTATCGGAAGTGGGTCCGATGTTGCTTGATCATGGTGGAGTTAGGTCCACTGCTGTTGATGGTATTTGGCTTGAGATGTCGAAAGTGGGTCCGGCGTTGCTTGATCGTAACGAAGTTAGGTCCCCTGGTGTTGAATATAGAGTTTTGCGAGATGCTCGAGTTTAAAGTCGGTACGACTATTACATGACTTGAAAGTGTGTTGTCTCAGTTGGTCTTTGCTGGATTGACAGCTTCGAGGGGAGCCCCCATTCTTGCATGAAAGAGGAGATTATGGATCAATTGGATGCCGCTTGTATGTCTTAATTACCAGCTGGTTATGTATGTTGAAAATTGTTGTTGTACTTTGTCTCACTCTTGTGCGAGTAAGGAGATCGTGGCGCAGAGGAATGTTCTTTTGATCTCGTCGTGCCAATGTTTGTAGAGTAGTAGTGGCAGGCGATTGAATCTTGTCTTGTGGGTGGGCGAGTGATCGATGCCAAGTTCTCATGCAAAAGTTTATGCAAGTAGTGTGCAAATCTATGTTATGTTATGAATAACAAGTGATGCCCAGTGCTTGTGTAAAGGGTTGTGTAGGTGGTGTGCAAGTGTAACTGACGCAATGTAATGCAATGTTATGAAATACAATGCGATAATATTATACAGTTTAGAGTTATACAACCTAGACTCGAGCTACATGCAGATTTGAAATACAAAATGCGAGAAATGCATGGGGGTACCCCGACTTCCCCCAAAAGGAAAAATGATGAAAGAGATGGTAAGTTTCATGGAATAAAACAAAGAGTGCCAAATAGAAAATGGTGAGGAGAACAGAAATGTGTAGGAGTGAGTTTGAGGTTTCCTCCAAAAGAAAAAAAAAGGATGAAAACGGTAAAATTTTATGGAAGATATTTGAGGCTTCCCCCAAAAGAAAAATGATGAAAAAGGTGAGCAAAAGATGTGAATTTCCATTGATGGCGAATAGTGACATTCCCACTACTCGAGGATGATCTTCGGGCTTGCTGCAGAGCAAGGCTTTGCACTTGTGGTGGCACAAATGTATGCATGTGGTGGCACACGGCTTGGTTCTTAAGGTGGCTCAAGGCTTAGTACTTGCGGTAACGCAAATGTTTGATGCTTCATAATAGACGAGACGTGATGCTCGTGATGATGATCGTTCTTTTCTTGAATCGACAAAAGATTCCATGAGTGGGCAAGGGAAAAGAAAAGTCCAAGAATTTTGAATGTGGAGTTCGGTAATTGTGGCTGACTCAATGGGGCCTTGATCCTTGATGTTGGACCAAGTGGGTTATAAATTCTAAAGGCAAGTTGGATGCGGCTGGCCATGGGTTATGGCTTGTAATGTGGGTAGAAAAGGACAATTCAGACCTATGCGTCGGCCTAAATTTGTAAAGGGGTAGGTTAGTAACGTGGGTTCATATTTCCATGTCATTTAGCACTATGGGAAAACAATCGGAGAATGCAGACATGGCAAGCTTGATGAGTGATCCTCAAAATTTCTAGGGTCTTACCTTCGCGATTATTATCCGTCGTGCGGAAGAACTCTCATGGTGAATCATCAAATGTCAAGTTCTTGAATAGAAGTGCAGCCGATTGCGGTGGCGTGATTTGCACGATCTCAAGGACCACTTTTTCGTTGCTTTTGTAGCTAGCTTGGGTGACAAATGACAGATGTACATGAAGGCTCTAGCCCATTTTACCCCCAATTGTGCTGACTTGACCATGTTATCAGTTTGAAAGACACACATAGCGGAAAGCCATAAAATACCCAACACCGCCCACGTATAACGACCTCTAATAGTTGAATTATCGTTTACAAGTCGTCGAGAAGTTAGCCATGAAAGTTACAGTCATTTACATGATATATATATACAACCCAATAAACTTAGTAAGGTTGATTGAAGGTGCCAAGCTACCAATTGTCCAAGCGTTTTGCGCTATGTGTGTGAGGCGTGATTCACGTAATTCGCTTTAGCTCTAAATCTTGGTTAGGCAAAATGTAAACCTATGTCGAAAGCATTAAAACTGCGCACGTAAAGAAGGGGTAGAAGATGAGAATAAAGTAAATGATGAGTCTAGAAAAGATGGGGTGCCCTCAAGACTTACGTGTGTACGCGATACCACTACTTGCTAACTATGCTTCGAGATCGTTGCGTTGATCCTTAGTATGCGTCGTAGGGGCTAGATGTGCTCTTGGAGCGATGCGTTGCTCTTCGAACGTGGTGTTTAAGAGGGAATTTGCTTGAGTTGTGTTTGATTGAGTTGTGTTTAGGGGTGCCCAAGAGGTGTAGGGGTGCTATTAGGGTTTTGGTGTTGTAGTTGATAGGGTTTTTGTATTGTAGTTAGGGTTTTTTTATGAGAGACTTGTAGTGAGGGAGGATCAGAGTTTCGTGGTAAAAATGGTGTGTGAAGGGTGTATTGGTGCAAGGTAGTGTATGCAAGTGTTTAAAATGACTCAAACAATGGGAAACATGCAGTGGGGCATGGCTAGGAATGTGAATTGCACCATTCAAAGGCAAATGCATGGTGCGTATGAGTGGGCGGACGCACGAGGGTGGTGCGCACATGCGCTTGGACGCACGGGGGTGGTGCGCAAAGACGCTAGGGTGCACGGGAGGTGGTGCGAACATGGTTCATGACGCACGACGAAAAACGATAGAGAAAGTGACGTGGGGCATGGGAAAGACCATGGTGTGACTAAAACTTGATTTGACAACCTTTTTGGGGTTGGAACGGTACAAATAAGGCATACAAAGCAACAAAAAGAAGCAATAAAGACACGTTGCAACGAACATATACCATGCAAATGTACTATGGCTTAGACTTTGAGGTTTAGGCTTAGGGTACAACGTTATAGGTAGCTATATCTCGATTTGTTGCAGCCCATCTCGAGAGTATAACATCCTTGCACCGGAAACAATGTTTCATTGGAAACGAAGTGTCGATGATGCGAACGTCGGTGGTACAACCATTATTCAGTCCTACACAAGGTGGAAAGACATGAATAAACTGAAAGGACAAGGGTTCCTATGGGCCGTGGGTCGCGTCCATGCAAATGAAGGTGCTAAACTTCTCAACAAATGTAACGTGATAATCAATCTTCGAGTCTCACCCACTTTGAACAATAAGTCCCCAGCGGGGTCGCCACTGTAGATTCTACGGATGGTCTCTATCGCGGCGGACGCGCAAGTCGTGTGATGATTGCACTTGGATAGGAGTCGCCACCAAACAATTGTGGGGTGTTTGGAAACCATGCAATGCGATCTTGTTCTTTGTTACCAAGGGACTACGTAAACGCTAGGTGAGTCTGTACCCATTGAGCATAAACGCTTGGAGAAGCAAGTCATGCCAAGTACAAAACACGTTAGCGAGTCGTTTACCGAAAGGGACAAAACCGAGGGGGTGTAAGGAACAAGATGCGCATTGCTCCCTACGCCAATATGCAATCTACGGACAGCAAGACTGGGTTCTGGGGTGACGGTACGTGTTGGGAAGCAGTAAGATACCCAACCCTGCCCACGTATAGCGGCCTCTACTCGTTGAATTATCGTTTACAAGTCGTTGAAAAGTTAGCCATGCAAATTACAATCATTACAAGTTTTATACTACCTAGTAAATTAGCTAAGTCGGTTATTTAGCACATCAACTAGATCTTAGGTCGCAACGTCGTTAAGATTGATTAACGATCCCTAGCTACCAATTTATCCAAGTGCTTTGCGCTATGTGTGTTAGACGTGATTCATGTAATTCATTTTAGATCTAATCTTGGTTAAACAAAATATAAATCTAGATTGAAAGCAATAAATTGCACACATAAAGAAAGGGTAGGAGATGAGAATAAAGTAAACGATGAGTTTAGAAAAGAGGGGGTTCCCTCAGAACTTACGTGTGTCCGCGATACCACTACTTGCTCTACTATGATTCGAGATCGTTGCGTTGATCCTTAGTATGCGTCGTAAGGGCTAGATGTGTTCTTAGAGCGATGTGTTGCTCTTCGAACGTGGTGTTTAAGAGGGGCTTTGCTTGAGTTGTGTCTGATTGTGTTGTGTTTAGGGGTGCCCTAGAGGTATACGGGTGCTATTAGGGTTTTGGTGTTATAGTTGCTAGGGGGTTTGTATTGTAGTTAGGATTTTTTATGAGAAAATTGTAGTGAGGGAGGAGCAGAGTTTCAGGGTGGAAATGGTATGTGAAGGTGTGTCAAATGGGATGGAAAGATAGTGTATTTATAGGTGTGGAGAAGTAGGATTTTGAGGTGGAGAGCTAGGGCAGCCGACCACCCTACGGCAACATGCGTCAGGCGCACGAGGGGCTGCGTCAGGCGCATGTGTAGTATTTAATGGTCAACATGCTCAAATGCTACTAATAGTCCAACCGATCGAAAATGGGCTATCAAAAGCCAAACGGCATAAATATTGGGCCTTTATAGACCTGGGTCGAGTCTGTGGAGTCTAATGCGTTGGTAATCGAAACCTACCCTGGTGTCCACTATCCATCTCATCATCGGGCGTTTATAAAATGGGAAGCCCCCAAGTCGGGTGACTACAGTCTCGTTGCGTCGAGTCCTTCTCGTTTTTGCCGTTTAATATCTTTAATGGTGCCTTCCTCATAGGTCATTGTCTCATCCAGCTCGATTGTTTCTGTAACACCCCCAATTTCCTGAGATTTTAGAAAATGTATTTGATTTAAAACAAGGACAATTGGGAGTGTTACCGCCATGATTGACATCCTACACTACGCCAAAAATCACATTTGATACCGGGTCTTAAATCAACCAGACACCGGTTGCCGGTGTCTTAGGTTAAGACACCGGTTTAAAAAAAGAAACCCGGTGTAAAAGGGAGAAAATATAACACCGGTTGTATTTAAACCGGTGTCAAATGTGTCATATTGTGGTCTGATTTAAGCACACAAAAGACACCGGTTATGTGGCCAACCGGTGTCTTATGTTACCATTTAAAAAAAAAAAATTATTTTCTGGATTTTCAGCTTCAATTTTCTTGATCTTATCGTCACCTCCTTCCAATGTTCTTCCAATTAATTATCTTCCTCTGCCTTGCCCTTGTTCTTCATCTCTAAATTGCTATCAACTTCTTTATTTCATCTGGGATTTAATAACAAAACATCAAACCCAATTAATATCATAACTCCAACCACATCAACATTGTGAATGATTTCAATTAACAATACAACATATTTCTAAATCTAAAAAAATAAACAGATTCATAAAAGAGATTTTACCCTAAAAAATCCCCTAAATTTCAACAAATAGAAAATGAATTAATGCAAAAACCCTACAATATAAGACATATAACCCAAAATAAATTGCCCATATATCAATCCTAAAACAAATCCCCCGAATTTCAACAAATCCAACATAAGATATATTATAAACGAAAACAACCCTAACCTAAATTTAATCAGTAGAAATCGACGGCGACAAATTTGAAATGAATAAAATTGATCTTCATCATTTTGTGCTGCTCCAATCTTCGTTATTAATGTAAAATCTTGAATTTTGGTGTCGTTATTCGCACATAATAGCATTATCTCGTCACTAAAATTCAAGAGTAAGCACTACATGTTCCTTTGTAAATCTGGGTTTTAGTAGAAAGAAATTGAAATCAAAGGAATTGAAATCGGAGACACTGAGAAAATATCATTTTTGTTTGTTGTTGTATGATTGTTTGTGTGTGTTGTGGGTTCTGTTTAGATCTTTGGATAATACGTTTGGGATGAGAAAGTAGGCCAGGGTTGATAATTGAGGAGGGAGTTAAGAGTTTGAAAAGAGGGAGTTGAGTTTGAGAGAAAGGAGTTAAGACGAAGATGAAGATGAAAAGAGGGAGTTGAGAGTTTGAGAGGAGAGAGAAGTGAGAAGTGATGGAGATGAGATTAGGAGAGGGGTGGAGAATCCTAAGAGGCAGACAAACATAAATTTTTTTTTGACACCGGTTTTACCCACAACCGGTGTCAAAGGTGCTCTTTTTTTTCCTTTTCTTTTGTGTACTGACGGTAATTTTTTGTTTTAATATGTATGACACCGGTTAACACAAAACCGGTGTCGTAAAGGAATCTGACACCGGTTTTTGTCATTCCGGTGTCGTAAATAGCGGTGTCTATTTGTATTTTTGGCGTAGTGCTAGTTCAATCGTTAAGGCAGAAGGTCAATTCTATTGATCTAATAACTTCAAATATAAAGTATATAAATGTGTTACATCCCAAAAGAATGAAATACAATTCTCGAATAATCTTAATTGAAATGCGGAAGCGATAAATTAACTAAATCTGGACTTTATTTAACACGGTAAGCGATCGTCACTCTGTTCCCTTGACCATCCCCAAGCACTTCAAAACTAACTTGCAAGACTTTGAAAACGTAGAAATCGTCAACCAAACGGGTTGAGTAAGAAGCAACTTATCTAGAAAACAATTTTAAAATAAAATATATATTTTTCCTAGAAACATAGCACGGCTGAAAACGTTGAGTAAATTAAAACATTAATTGGAACCGATAACATTTAAGTAGTATAGAAAATATAATAAACGATACGATAAAAATCCTTCTCCTTTGTTCCTTTTTCCTTCAGTACCACGGCTGACTTCCTTCAACCAATAATTCCGAATGCATGCATCCCCCTAGGGTCCTGTTCCCAAGGGGAGGATATAAAGGCTCAGGGTGGAGGATAGATCCACCCTATATATACTTTGTGCACAATATAATTAGACCATTACGGTCACCCTGTACTTAAGTTAACTCTCTTACAAGAGTTAACAACATATATAAAACCTTTAAATAATAATACATGTATAAATTAGTAAAACTGGTAAACCTTTGCACTTAAATCTTACACTTAGCAATTACCTTTCGAAACCACAGACCTTACTGTAAAACAATTTATATAATACTTCTCAACTTTAAACACATTTAGAAGTTCCTTTGCAGGAGATAAGTAATTCTTCTTACGTTATTCAGCAGTAGTCTCACAATAGCTCAGCAAGTACTAAAATTGTTCTTCTGCGAACTCAGACTCTACATGAGTGTGTAAAATAGACTAATTAGTTTATGCATCTAGTATGTATGATATGTATGTTGTATGCAGTTTCTTAGCTACTATGGACTGATACAAAAATAAAAGAGTGCTCTATAACTTCGCCCTTGCTTTCTCCGTTGACTTACAATTACCAAAATGACTAACACGACCCTTAACCATTGTACTCCTCACCTTAATACATGACCTCGCCTAAAACAGCTCATAGAGTTCACTTTTACGAACATAGACCATTCGAATAATACACCAACTTAATTAATACCCCTTGTACCGACTTCGCCTTAACACTTGGTTAGGCCTAATTATATCACTAAGCAGCTTGATCTCCCTTTTAACACATCCTGGTTAGAACCTACAATCCTAATAATGTCCTTTATCACTTCAACCATCATTTTAGATCATGTACCAATTACTACAACCATTACTCAATGATCCAGTATCACTTGGGCAAAACCAAGTATCGCCGTCAACTTAACAACATAAAACATGCACATGTACTTCTGGCCTCTACGTACATCATCAAGACCAAGTTATGTTTGTTTTTATCCTGATTCCCTTATGAATTAAGCTAGTCTAGTAATTCTTGCCTAACATTCTAAGTTGTCAAACCCGAACACAACCACTACTGCATGCTTAGACTTATAAGAATGCAAAATTAAAACGGCAAATTCACGTGGTGCCCCCTAACTATATCAGAATGCACATGGTGCCCCTATGTTTGAAACTTGTACACTACGGTGCCCCCGAACTTTGCACCTACAGGCACGTGGTGCTCCACTAACACCGTTAACTTTTGGATGGAAAAGATAATATGGTATGTTATTAGTGATATTTATTAGTATATAATTAATAATTAAACCAATTAAACATTTTCAAAAACAAAAAAAAACAACTCTTTTTACTACCCCCGCCATCCCCACAGCCCCACCTTCCCCACCGCCTCACCAACCACCTCCGACCACCCCAAGCACCTCCCCTCCCCCCGCCATTACCACCACCGAGTCGTACTTTGCGGCGCGAGCTCCGAACAAGCTACCATTGGCGTTTTCGTGCATCAAAACCACCACAAAAAACCCCTTCTCTCAATTTTCTCTCTCCTCAACCTTTAAACAACCACCACCTCGACGAGATTACAATGGTGGTGGATGTCGAGGTGGTGGTTGTTTAAAGGTTGAGGAGAGAGAAAATTGAGAGAAGGGGCTTTTTCGGGTGGTTATGATGCACGACAACTCCGATGAGTGGTGTTCTTGGCCTCGCGCCGCCAAGGGCGGCCCAGTGGTGATGAAGGTGGGGAGAGGGGAGGTGATTGGGGTGGTCGGCGGCGGTGGGCTGGGCGGTGGGAAGGGTGGCGGGCTGTTGGGAAAGGGGGAACTTTTTGGGTTTTTTTTTATTAATGTTTTTTTAAGTTATTTATTAATTAGTAATAATTACAATAAAATTGATTAAGTTTAAACATGCCACATAATCTTTTTCCATCCAAAAGTTAACGGTGTTAGTGGAGAGGGGCACCACGTGCCTATAGGTGCAAAGTTCGGGGGCACCGTATGTATAAGTTTCAAACATAAGGGTACCATGCGCATTCTGACATAGTTCGGGGACACCACGTGAATTTGCCGAAATTAAAACCCATAATATAATGCTCTAATGGTCAACTACTACTAACCAACAACATTACTATACAATCTTACAACAACTTAGACGATCAATTAAGCTCTAGTAATACAATCCGTAACAACGCCCAAATTTTAACACTAAATCTGGAAATTGAAACGCGATAATAAAATATAATATATATATATATATACACACATATGTATATATACATATGTATATATATGTATATATACATATGCATATATACATATATACATATATATACACATATATACATATATACATATATATATATATACATATACATATACATATATATATATATAGGGGCTGCATCCGGTGAGAAGTAGATTTATGTCAGAAGGTCAGAAGTTATCTGAACCACACATTCATCCAAGATCAATGGTCAAGATTAAATCAATTTAACAAAAACATAAAACACAAAAAAAAAAAGACCCACCCCCTTCCCTTTTCTCTCTCCTCCCCAACCCCCCACCCTCACTTCCCTGACCACCCCATCCCCGCCGGCCACTGTCGCCGACCACCACCATTGACGACCCCGACCCAGCCACGACGACCGCACCTCTCCCGCGACCTCCCCTCCGCCGTTCCCACACCCCGCCGCACCCTTCTTCTCCCTCCATTTCCTCCCTTTTCCACTTTGAAAATTGGGGGAGAGGTAACAACAAGGGCAAGGGGCGGCGACATCGGAGGAGGGCCGGCGAACGTCGGGGGAGGGGCGGTGAGTGTGATGGGAAGGGCGGGGGTTGAGGTTAGGGGCTGGGGAAGGGAGTGTAAGAGGTGAGAGAAAATGAAAAAAAAGGGACGTGGAGGACGATGGAGGCGGTGGGGCGGGGAGAGGACTGTCGCCGTGTGGTGGCCGGAGCGGCGCCCACCCATTGGTGGTGGTGGCGTCGCGTGTGGTGGTTGTCGGCGCAAGGGGGTAGCGGTGATCAGGTGGTGCGTGGGGTGGCTGTGGGTGGGGGGAGGAAGAGAGAGAAAAAAAAGGGGTTCATTTTTCTGATTTTTTTTATTTTTTTTATTTTAAAGTTACGTGTTTTAGTGTGTGAAGTTATTAGAGTTATTGGAGTTATTGGAGTTATTGAAGTTATCGAAGTTAAGTTATTGGAGTTAAGTCGGGGTTACATAGTTTTAAAGTTATTGGAGTTATTAAAGTTATCGGAGTTAAGTCGGTGTTACGTGTTTCCGTTATCGAAGTTAAGTCGTAGTTACGTATTTTAGTTAATATTGTTAAGTTAGAGATGTAAAGTTATTGGAGTTATGTGCTATAGTTATTGGAGTTACAGAGCAACTAAAGTTATGAGAGTTAGTGGATTATCAAGATGTGTGGCTGAGATTACTTCTGACCTTCTGACATAACTGTACTTCTGACCTGAATTAATTCCTATATATATATACGCCCAAATTTTAACACTAAATCTGGAAATTGAAACGCGATAATAAAACATAATATGGGTTTATATATAAATTTATGAGAAAATCACCCCGATAAACCATGCTAAAGTTCTGAATTTTTAGATTGAAAAGACAACGAGGCTTCATAGTACAAGCGCATTAAAAAGCTAGTAAAAACATTATTGGAATAGGAAAGAGGAAGGGAAAAAGATTAACATGCCTTGATAACGGGTTGATTATGGAGGAAGAAGAATAAACAAGGTTTGATAATAGGCAGGTGGCGGTGGTAAGGCGTAGAAGCAGCAGCAGCCAAAGCAAGGTTTGAGAAAATAAATGACGTAAAGAATGAGTAAGGGTTTTTGGGGGTTTTTATTATTTATTTTCCTTTTAAAAAAATATCTTTTTTTTTTCTAAAAAGTTTTTCTCTTGGCTGCACGTATAGTGCAATTAGATTTAAAAAAAAAAAAAACAAATATAAATAGTTTATGTGTTCCCGAAGTAGCTGAACATTGGTGTTTCAATATAAAATTTTGAAATCCTTCTTTATAAAGTAAGTTTATTAACAAGAGTAGTATAATTTTAGAACCTCAAAAATACGGGGTATTACAGTCTTCCCCCCTTAGAAATACGGTTCGTCCCTGAACCACAACCTCAAACAGTAAAAAGACTTTAATTCCTTCTATATCATTCACAGGTTCTCCTTCTTAAATCCCGAAATTAAGGATTAACACCTACACTAACTACTAACTTATCACTCTTACTCCCCAACACCATGACTCGATGTAACAGTATGCATGAAATGTGTGATGCAAGACAAATAAATCTATTTTAATATGAAATGCATGCAAAATAATTAATGTTATGAAAAGAAATGCGCGAAATTATATCGCCCTCTTCCCCCTTTAAAAAGAAAGTTACGTCCTCGTAACAACTGTAGTACCTCGATGAATAAATGGGGGTATTTTTTTCTCATGGACTCTTCTGTCTCCCAAGTTGCCTCTTCGGTTTTGTGATTAGTCCATAAGACTTTCACAAGTTTTGTCTCACCCCTCCTTGTTTTTCGGACCTTTGAGTCTAAGATTTGTGTTGGTACTTCCTCATATGTAAGAGTTTCATCTAATTCGATCACTTTAGGTTGGATTATATGAGACGGGTCACTCACATACTTTCTCAGCTGGGATACATGAAACACATTGTGTACCATGTCTAACGCAGGAGGTAAGGCCAACATGTATGCGACTTCTCCAATTCTGTCAAGGATCTCATAAGGGTCAATGAAGTTTGGGCTCAACTTTCCCTTCTTCCCAAACCTCATTACTCCCCTAGTTGGTGATACCCTCAATAGTACCTTATCGCCAACCTGAAACTCAATCGAACGTCGATGAAGATCTGCATAACTCTTATGTCTATCTTGAGCTGCCTTCATTTTCTCTCTGATAATTTTCACTTGCTCAATCATCTCTTGGATCATAGGTGGACCTAGAACGACGGCATCTGACATGTCATCCCAATATACCGCACTTCTAAACTTTCTACCATAAAGAGCCTCAAAAGGAGCCATTTGGATACTGGCATGATAACTGTTATTGTAAGAGAACTCTATCAAATCCAGTCTATCATCCCATGATCCTTGGAATTCCATTGCACAAGCTCGCAACATATCCTCGAGTGTCTGAATAGTCCTCTCTGTCTGACCATTGGTGGCGGAGTGAAATGTTGTGCTCATCTTCAGTGTAGTACCCAAAGAGTCTTGGAGTTTTTGCCAGAATTTAGAAATGAATCGAGCATCCCTATCTGAGACAATATCCTTAGGTACGCCATGTAATTTCAACACATTTTTCCTATAAGCCATGGCAAGATCCTGTTTATCCCAAGTGTCTTTCATAGGAATAAAGTGAGCAGCTTTAGTCAAACGATCGACTATGACCCAAATCATATTGTTGCCTTTGGGTGTCCTCGGGTATCCAACAATGAATTCCATAGATATAGACTCACATTTCCACTCAGGTATTTCTAATGGCTGAAGTTTACCTTGTGGTCTTTTGTGTTCGCTCTTCACCTTCTAACATGTGAGACATCTAGCTACAAACTCGGCTACCTCTTTCTTCATGTTAGGCCACCAAAATTGCTTTTCAGGTCCTTATACAACTTGTCTCCTCCCGGGTGGATTGAGTAAGGTGTACAGTGAGCTTCCTCCAAGATTTTCTTCTTCAATTCCGCGTTGTTCGTTACACACCATCTGCCTCTATATCTCAAACCTCCATGAGCAGCCACCTTGAAATCTCCATTTTCCTCGTTGGTCATTTTCGCCTTCTTTTCCTTGCACAGTTTGTCACCCTCTGGTAGTTCTCGAATCTCATCAAATAGGGATAATTCAACAACCAACTCACCCATAGGACCTCCTGATTTCGTTAATTCAATGCCCATGATTTGCAACTCCTCTCTCAATTTCATTCTAGACATTGCAGCACACAATCCATGTACCGATTTCCTACTTAGAGCATCAGCTACAACATTAGCCTTCCCTCGTGGTATTGGATTTCCATATCGTAATCTTTGATCAGCTCCAACCACCTTCTTTGCCTCATATTTAACTCCTTCTGAGTTGAAGATATATTTCAAACTTTTATGATCAGAAAACACCTTAAAAGAAATATCGTATAAGTAATGTCTCCAGATTTTTAAGGCAAACACGACAGCTGCAAGCTCCAAATCGTGTGTAGGGTAATTTTCCTCGTATAGTTTCAATTGTCTAGAAGAATATGCTATCACTCTCCTATTCTGCATAACAACACACCCTAACCCATTCTTTGATGTATCAGTATACACCTATTAACCCTCATCACCGTCTGGCAAAGCTAACACAAGAGCTGTGGTTAATCTCTCTTTTAAGGTTTGAAATGCATTCTCACACTTGTCATCCCAATGAAATTTCACGGTCTTTTTCATCAGAGAAGTCATAGGCTTCGCTATCTTGGAAAAGTGTTTCACAAAACGCCTTTTCTATATTGTTTTGATCTAATAAGCCTTGCCGTTGACTTGGTAGTCAACTGCGGCATAACAATCCTTAATTTTCTTATTTAATAATGTCGAAAATTTAGGGCTGTGACAACTTGTATATAATTTTATGGAGGAAGTTAGGCCATGTTTGATATGACTGAATAAAAGTAGTATTCAGATCATCTCATAGTCATTCAGATCAGATCAGATCAGAATTGGTCAAATAACGTTTCATGAATTTGATCCTTTATTGATACTAATCCGTTGAAATTCAATCAAAATTTCAACAAATTTAGATCGGTTCAGAGATTCATTCAAATCATATCAGATTAGATTAGGAGCAATCAAATCAGATCAGATCAGAAATATGCAATCCTATCAAATGGGGTCTTCGGTGTATCATTTTATTCTTGGTTATAAAATATATATTTAGCACGTCCTTCTATTTTTGTTCATAAAAGATATCATACTATTTATTTTTGGCTATAAAAGATATCATTTAATAAATATTTAATTTGACTGAAATCCGCTAAGATACCATTAGAATATACAGAAAAATTTGTCACCAATCAAATCATAATTTTTGTACATGTGTCAGTTTCATTTTATATGTTGTCCATGTCAGATTTTCAAGCACGCAATTGCTAAAAATAATATATTCAGGTTAAGGTAATAGGTCTTGCGACTACCATAGTTTGATTTATGGTAACAAAGTAACAATCCAACAAATGGTAACAGCCTAGCGGGTAACTTTGTAACTTATAACTTGGAAGGCGAAAAACAATACTAGCTAGTTGTACAAGTTAGAATTATTCCGACAATTTCCGACATAATACATGTTGTCTTGGAAATTGTGGACAATGGTACAAATTTACAATATAGACACTTTTGAGTGTCTACAATCAGCAATAATTTTACTATACCATCAAAATTTTACTACTCACATAGTTAATTTTACTACCAAAACTTTTCACCATAATTAATTTTCCAGCTCCGATCTCAATTTTACTACTATTAACTAAATTTTAAATTGTAGACAAATTAATTGTGTCTACACTGTACTAGACCTCTAGCAATTTCCGGAAATTTTATATGGCGCCTACGTACGTGATGAGATTTGCAGGCTGTTTGCACTACTACAAAAACCTACATAGACATGGTATTTTTTTGGACATAGACGTTGAATTCGGGTTCGACGTTAAGTTGAGTGACATCTATTCCATTTGGATAGACGTCGATTTTAGGTGCGACATGCTTCAAAATTATAGACATCGGTTTTTTAAGAAAACCCATGTGTATGTGCTCTAATAGACAACGGATTTCTTTCAAAAACCCATGTCTATAGAAACTTTAGACATCAGATTTTTTTTTTAAAAACACATGTGTATTGTTCAGCCCGATATTAAAAAAAATGGTTCCGAACCAGGTTTTTTGGTTCCGAACCTAAATGTGCATAAATTTCATTTGCTATACAAATTGAAAGATAGAGTTTATTATGACAAAAATTCAACTAATAACTAAAATCTCAAATTGACCAATACAAACATTGTGTACTCAAATCACTGAGAAACTATTGAATCTCAACAAAATTAAAAGTTAATTAAACGTTCATAAGAGAGCAAAAAAAAAAACACGAAGATCTAAACGCAGATCTTGAATGTTAGTAAATAAAAATTACAAGATTTGGATGAAAAACTTTACAGAACTATTGTCTTCAATCTTTTATATATGTTGCTTCAAGCCTTCAGTCTCTACCAAGTCTAAATCAACATCTGAAAAGAAGAATAAACACAAAAAAATATTGACTTTAGGATGAGCCTTCTTTAACATACAATTATTTAAAACATACGCTGATACGCATAACAAGCGCTTGATGAAAAAAAAAATCTAGATCCGAAATTTCGAACAAAATTTGTTTTACAGCAACATAATGGCAAACGAAAATTAAATTAAAAATATTTAATCGATTAAAAACATAAATTGATTCTTGAACACATAAAAAAAGAAAAAACATACCTTAACACCATAAAGATCCAAGATCTGATCAACTCCTACATTCAACATACAATTGTGTGTTGGTTCGAAATTATAAACATCGATCATTGATGGGTCAAGCTATTACCTCAAGGAACTAAAATAATTGGACACATTCAAGAGAATACACACAACCCTCATCACAACACACCATCAATCAAAGATGTCGTAGAATGCAAAATAAATACCAAATTAAGGAATACATCAACACAAAATCGAAATTAATTCTACTGAATCTGAAAATTGAATCATAAAATTGAAATTAAAAATTATGAATCTGAAAGTTGATACATAAAATTGAAATTAATTATAATGAATCTGAAAATTGAAACATGAATTAGAAATTAACCTCAAAAATATAGGGAGGGGGGCGACTGCTAGGTTAGCCGCAGTGGAGTCGTTGTTGGTGCTCCAAGGCAAGGTTGTTGTGCCCAGTTTTCGAGGCGTCGATCTTGTGGAAGGGAAGGCGACATGGATGATGTGGTATGGTGAAACGAGGTGGGAGGGAGGAAGAAAAGATGAAGAGATAAAGATGAAAGAGAAGGCAGTTTGTAAGGGGCCGCGCGGGCTAATTAGGAGAGATAGGAAGAAAGAGTTAGGGTTAGGTGGTTTTTATTAGAAACAATATATATGGGTTTTTTTGCATCTTTGACTTGAGAAAATACCAGACACTAATAGACATGGGTTTTGCTTAAAATTTGATGTCTATAGAACAATAATACACATCGGTTTTGCCATAAAATCCCATGTCTATTTTCTAAAAAACATGTCTGTTATTTGACCAAAATTGCAAAAATGCCACCGGTTCCTTATAGACATCGGTTTTATAGATGTCCGATGTCTTAGTACTGATGTCTATAGGCGATTTTGTAGTAGTGTTGATGTTGCATGGATGTGAAAATACGGCGTACCGTATATATATACGCCTATATTGTACGTGATGTTTCCGCCTTTGCTCGCAAAACAATCTAATTAGGTAGCCTTCATCACCTTTATATATGCCTATATTGTACGTGATGTTTCCGCCTTTGCTCGCAAAACAATCTAATTAGGTAGCCTTCATCACCTTTATATATGCCTATATTGTACGTGATGTTTCCGCCTTTGCTCGCAAAACAATCTAATTAGGTAGCCTTCATCACCTTTTGCTTTTTAATGGTCGCTAATTCCTACTTTCCAGCTGCTTAAGTAGGATTAAACCCTCAATTAATTAACTTCGTTCTTGGCTTGCTCTTTCCTGGAAGATGGACGTTCTTAATGTCGATTGTTGGTCAGTAGTTTTGACATATTCACCTCGATGTACCTTTCTTCAACCTTTAGTTTTCATTTTCCAAATCTAACTACTGCTTTATAGGGGCCATTGGACTTAAGTCATTTGAACGAAGGGAGTATATTAGTTATATATTTTAATTTATTTTATTGATTAATTTCGATGTTATTATTTAAAAGTAGAGAACTTGGTTATAATGCGTGATCCTATTTTTTATCGACAAACAAGTTTCCCTACATGAAATTGTTGGTGATATGTATCCATGGATGACATCTAAATCCTGCAATAAAATTATTTGAATTGTTATCTTGCACAACCGGTTGATTAGTTTCATGTTAGGTAATTACATAGAACTAGTTTGCATGCCCGAGCTATGCATTTATATTGTTTATAATCATTTTATAACAACAATGTTGGCTTATCTTTGTTCTAATAAATTAACATAATGATTATTTTCCATAAATTAGCTCATAATATACTACTCTATGATAACTTCTTGCCATGTCTTAATCGATAATTGTATTTAATGCTATTTTTATGCTTAATCAAATTAATGAATGCCAATATATAACTAGTTTGCATGCCCGGCCCGCGCCTGGGCGGTATATCTATAAGTTATACTCATTTTATGAAATTGTTAGTTTATTGTTATTATATTATTTGCAATACTATTATTTTTATATAAATTAGCTTACCATAATCACCATAAATTATGTTGTTTTCCATAAATTAGCTAATAACTTTCATATTATGTAATTAGTTAGTGCTATCCAATTAATGAATGTCAAGTGTCCTTCTAGGAAACACTTGGTTTCAAGTTTTAATATATAGTACTAGTTTACTACCTGGGCTACGGCCGAAATAAATTTTATCATTTTATGTCTTTGCGAACAAATAATTTTATCAATAAAATTTATCATTTATAGAACTTTCACTTTCAATATAGATGATGTGATTCTTCAAATAAATAATAAGGAATATACAAAATACATTTGGTAAAAATAAAATCAATTAATAGTAAACATTGATTTTTTATTATAAAAAAATATTGTAAATTTTTTTGGTATGGAAAATGTCGCTATACCCTTTACCATAAAAGATATTTCAAATGATTTTTTTAAAAGATATTTCAAATGATTTTTTTAAAAGAAAATTGAAGAGACATGTCACGTGGCATGGCAGATCGGCTAATTGAAGCCGGTGAACGTGGTCGTTGCCACGGGTCTCTTAAAATGATACTCCGTATCTAATAAGTTGAAGCTATAAATATTTTACCCTAATATAAGAACTATTACAGTGCCCGGGCTATGCCCGGAATATGTTTTATCATTTTATTTCTTTGTGAACAAATAATTTTATCAATAAAATTTACCATTTATAGAACTTTCACTTTCGATGTGATTTTTCAAATAAATAATAAGGAAGGTACAAAATAATAAGGTAAAGATGAAATCAATTAATAGTAAACATTGATTTTTTATAATAAAAAAATATTGTGAATTTTTTTGATATGGAAAATGTCGCTATACTCTTTACCATCAAAGATATTTCGAATGAATTTTTTAAAAGAAAACTGAAGAGACATGCCCGTGGCATTGCAGATGGCCTAACTGAACCCGGTGAACGTGGTCGTTGCCTCTAACACACCTTTTAATACATAGTATAAGATAAGATTAGATAATAATAATATTAGATAACACATGTTAGGTGTTCGAAAAATGCTAAATTTTCTAATCCAACAAGTGTATAATACAGTAGTAACTAAAAAAGTAAGTTAGCCTTTAACTAAACCTTTTTTTGTCGATATAATTTTATCGATAAAACGTCTAGTCTGTTTATACATAACCATCATTTTATTCTCGAGCAAGTTGAGATGAAAAAGCTTAAAGATCTTAACCACAATGGTAAAAAAATACCAAGTTTTTGGGAGTAGATATTATATTTGAACACATAATGTAATTCATCGAAACATGAACAAGAATCTCATATGCATGATTGGCCTTTCTTGACTAAATTCCAGATTACTCATGTCCCAGCATGTCATTTCCTTTAAAATCAATATTAAAAAGTCCCAATGTGAGACATTACCCATTGAATCTTTGCCAAGGCAAAGCTCTGATACTGGGGCATCATGAATTTTTGTAGGCCAATTATTTAGTGGCTGGCCTAGGATGCGTGGGTTTTTGCCTTCTAAATTACCAACAAGGCCGAAGGAACCTAATACTCTGGGGCCCAATCTGGTTTAAGGGCTAAGCCCAACAAATAGGACCCTCAACTCGAGTTAATCATGAGTTAGACTTACCCATAAATACGGCATTTAGCTACTAAACTTTGGGTAGTGCCTAGTTTGTTGGTCCGTGCAACAAACGAGCTACTTATATTTGACTATTAATATTACGTGAATGAAACTTTTATCTAGGTCGTTAAGTTTCGATTCGTTAGAGTTACGAAGACTAATTAATCTAAAAAATGTATTAGAATATATATGTTATATTTTTTCTCAAATGAAAGAAAAAAATGTGATATCAGTGAAATGTGGGCAAAATGTATAGAGGGAATATAGGCCGTTTTAGAACATAAAACGGCTCAATGAGTTAGATATATTAATGAGATATATCTTCAAAGTGTACTGTCTCAGGTTATGATTTAAAGCCCAAAATCTCACTTCGAACACCCCGTGTGATATTTTAAACCTTTTTTTTTTGTAGAATGTTTGGTTCTTTTATTCATCCTCAAGGGGGAATAAATCAAAAGAACAAATGGTACAAAAATGGACACCTCTAGAAGCTCAAAAACAAACTCAGAATCTAGCTATTCATACTTCTTATAACTTCCTCTAAATTACAGTTTTGGCACCAAAAGTAGAGTCGAGCGCTAACAATGAACTTCAACTGCCCGATAACCCAATCATGAGGATGCTCCCCTTCACTGAAGATCCTGCAGTTCCTCTCTTGCCAGATTAGGTAAATAGCAGCATTTAGACAACAAGTAGCCCAGCTATGTTTCCAATGCTTCTTGTTTGCTTCTGTTATACCAACTTACAATATCCTTCAAGCTACTACAGCCCTGGTTCATCCCTACCCATTCCTCAACAGCTTTCCAAATTTCCACTGAGTAATCGCATTTAAAGAAGAGATGTCTACGGGTTTCAGCTGCCCTCTTGCAAAGACATCATTTATTAACCATTACCATTATTCATTTTTTTCACCATGTTATCCACTATAGGCAATTTCCTTTGAAGAGCTAAAGCAGCTATGAAGCTGTACTTAGGCAAGTTAACTCTTTTCCAGACAATCCTGTGCCAACTCATAGTAGGATATTTCACTCTAAAATGCTCATAGGCAGCTCCAGGCTTAAACTTACCCACTTTGATAACAAATTTTCCAGGGTATTTGCTCTGCCTAGACTGGAGATCAATTCATTCTTCAGTTTAATGATCCCTTTCCAGTTTTCAGAATCAGCAACATTTGCTATACAGTCTTCAATCGAGCAACCCCAGATTTTGTAAGCATTAATCCATTTTTCCCATAACCCATCCTTTTTGTTTAGAACCCTCCATAACCAATATTCCAAACAAAATCTTTGCAAATTCTGTGAATTTGCTTAATTATTCCTTTTGGAATGAGAACACTGTTACACCAATAATTCTCTAAGCCAAATATGACATAATTTATAATTTGACACTTACCAGCATAAGAGAGAGTAAGGGCAGTCCAGTGTTTGATGGAAGCTTGAATTTTCTGAACAAACTGACTGCACATTTCACTTCTCATTTTACCAGGGTTAAGGGGTAGCCCTAGGTACCTAAAAGGGAATAATCTCTGAGTGAATCCCATAAGCTCAAAGATTTGCTTATTCACTCCTCTATCCACTCCAGCAAAATAGATATCAGTTTTCTGAGTATTAGCATGTAGCCCAGAGATATCAACAACGGTACTTAAGCACTCCATAACTGCAGCCACAGAGGGAACATCCCCTCTCACAAAGATCATCAGATCATCCGCAAATGTCAGGTGGGTGAGATTTACCCTGGCGTATTTCGGATGATATGAGAAATATTTTTCCTCTGCATATTCCTAAGATATATTGATACGATTTACATAATTAGCACAAAGATATAAGGAGAGACTGGGTCTCCTCTCTCCTTGACTAATGCCATTCTTCCCCTGAAAAAAATCCCTTGTATTCTCCATTGATTTTCAGTGAAAACCAGGTAGTGGTTATACACTTACAAATTTAATTCACAAATTTACCAGGAAAATTCAGATCAAGCTGTCAAAAGCCTTTCTAATATCTACTTTCACAAGAAATCTTAGGGAGACATTCTTCTGGTTGTATCCTTTAACCAAAGTTTGGGAGAGGATCACATTGTCAAAGATATTTCTCCCTGCCACAAATGTTGCTTGCTCATCCCCAATTAATCTAGGGAGAGCCTCCTTGAGCCTATTAGTAAGAATTTTACTGATCACCTTATAAAGAGTGGAGCAACAAGCTATAGATCTATAATCTGATATTGCCTCAGCATTTTTCTTCTTAGGAATCAGAGTCACCATAGTTGCATTCAGCTTTTTAGGCATCTTAAGTTTATTGAAAAACTCCATAACAGCAGCAATAAGATCATCCTTGATGATATCCCACCCTTTTTGAAAGAAGCCAGCACTAAAACCATCTTGTCCTAGACTTTTATCAAGGTGGATACTAAAAAGAGAATCTCTTATTTCCTCAATTGTAACATCTCTTATCCTCTTTGTTAAGATCCTCAGAGCATCCTCCTCCTCTCTTAATGAAATCAGTATCCATTTCCTTAATTAAAGTTTCCTTTCCCAAGAGACCTGTATAAAACCTGATAAAAGCTTTAGAGATCTCTTCTTGTTGAGTCCAAACATTCTCATGCTCATCCTTTATCTGAGCAATAGAGCTCTAGTGTTTTCTTTCCGCAATCCTCGCATAGAAATACTTAGTTGAGCTGTCGGCCATATGAATGTGCTTGATTTTTGCCCTCTGATTTAACATACTTATCCCTGCTTTCTTGATTGTGCAATATTTCTCCATGGCCTCAGTCACCTCATTTTAGAGTTGTATAGTATTTGGATCATTCACCAGGCCCTTTTGCAGTCTTTCTAAATTAGCTCTCTTAACTTTGAGGGTTTCAAGGACAGTTATTAAGACAGGAGAGTGATCTGAGACCCTCGGAGTGAGGAAATCTGCTTTTGAGTTAGGATACTAATCTATCAAAGCTTGATTTGCAAGAGCTCTATCTAGCTTGGCCCGAATTCTCTCTAGCTCCTCTTGGTTATTAGTCCAAGTTAAAAAAACACCCCACACTCTTCATATCATCCAAGTTAAAAAACACCCCACACTCTTCATATAATTCAGGGTACAGTCGGCTAAGAAACTGTTAAACTCATCCATATCTACATGATGTCCAGAATTTCCACCTTTCCTTTCCTCAGTATTTCTTACAACATTAAAGTCTCCAGTAACAATCCAAGGAATATTCAGGTTTGCACAATTCCTCAAATCATTCCAAAGAATCCTCCTATCATTTGAGTCATTGCCCGCGTAGACCATAGAGACTAGAAATTCCTAACCTGTATCCTGATGTATCACTTTACATTGAATCAGTTGGCTTGTCATAAGTAAACTATCAACCTGTGGACTCGAGTTCCAAACCAGCCAAATTCTACCATTAGTGTGTGGCATAATTTGTTACAATAGTAAACTAGGTGAAGTGATTCCTAATAATGTTGTCAACCTTCTTACTCTTCACCCTAGTCTCCAACAGACCCATCATACTAATTCTATATTTCAACAGCAGGCTCTTGACCTCTGGTTACTTGAGGACTTCATTCAGCCCCCTTATGTTCCAAGCTCCAATTAACATGATAAGGGAGGTGGTCTAGGATTGACCTCTTCATCACAAAAATGTTTTAGCCCTCTATTTCCTTGTTCTCCTTCCCTGCTTCCTCTATTAATATAGAAAAACTATTGCTCAGAATAGTTGGGACAATAGTTTCTCCATTACTCTTACTCACCCATCGTAGGCTCTTATGCTTCCTAAAACCCATATCGTCCACCTTGTCATCTTCCACTTGCGACACTGGTGATTTGAACTGTTCATGACTGTCTTCCACCACCACCTGGTTCTGCTCAATCTCATTTACTACCTGCTCTGAAGCCTTCTCAGCATGTATAACCTCAGACTGTGCTGGCTCTTCCACCATTGCCTTAGGTTTATACACCAATATCGGCTTATTAACAGTTTTAACTTTGTTTAGCTTACAATGTTGAGAGACATGCCTAAGCTTACCACATGTTTTACGGAAATGTGGCACCCATTCTTATTCAATCTTCTGACGGATTTGCCCGCAGTGAGGGGTATTAATTAGCATACCCTCTGGTAGATCCTTAGATACATCAACCTCAACCAAGATCCTAGCAAAAGATAGCCTCTCCTGGTATGTAGTTGTGTTATCCGCATACATGGTCCTTATCCTACTCCCAATCTTACTGAATGCATGTGCACTCCACATCCAAGGGTCTAGACCTGGTAACAGAATCCAAACCGGAACCATTGGCATACAATCGAGCTCCTGGGAGATGCTCCCCAATCTTCCATGGCCCACCTTGCAAGTTTGCATTCATTTCCTCCTCCGATCCAAACTGAAAAGTATACCAGCCACGCCTGAGATACTTTATCACTGGCTCTCTTACAACGTTCCAAGCGTTCTTGGCAAACCCTATCATATCCTTCATTTTTGGTTTTGCGCCAATAACATTCCACACCAATTTGTGATTCTATTTCTCGAATTCATCCATTATATCGTACTCCTACCTCTATAGTAATTTCATCCAATTCCTTACTCGACTCATCAAAATGTAACTCCATTCTTACTCTAGTCTTACCCACAATTTTTGATTTCCAAGCATTATTTGTAACACTAAGGAATATGGAAAGTGGATTATGGAGTTGGTTTGTCCCACATTGGGAAACTAAGGCTCATATGATCGGCTTATAATAGATTCCTACCATTATACTACCAACAAGGCCTTCACCTTTTAGAGCCCACGAGAGGATATTCGGGCCAAAAGGCTGACTTCCCATCTTATTGGGTTGTGTTGCGACGGACGCTGGTTCGGACTGTTATAGATGGTATTAGAGCAATCCTGTGACCGCGTGCTGGGTGCCGGGTGAGGCCCAGACCAGCCGTCTAGCGGGGGAGATCTTGGACCTGTGTTGATGTTGGTATGGTTCGGCCGAGGCGCAACGGGGACGTTGCGTTCTCTAAGTGGGGGAGTTTGTAACACTACGGAATATGGAAATTGGATTATGGAGTTGGTTTGTCCCACATTGGGAAACTAAGGCTCATATGATCAGTTTATAATATATTCTTACTATCATACTACCAACAAGGCCTTCACCTTTTAGAGCCCACGAGAGGATATTCAGGCCTAACGGGTGACTTTCCATCTTATTGGGTTATGTTGCGACGGACGGTGGTTCGGACTGTTACATTATTAGGCTTTGTCCTGTTCTCCTCACTGTTTTGATTTTCCTCAGCAACCTCAGGTCTAGATTTAGTGTTTGCTGCAGATTTTGAATTAGAAGTGTTCTTACCATCTTTTTTTATAGCCGAATTGATCAGAACATTCAACATCGGCGTAATCCTGCTCTTGTCCTTGAACTGGGTTTAATTTGTGTTATCTCCTCGCTTTCTAGGTCATCTTCCCCCAAATTAGTACCATTATCTCCGCCTTGAGATTCCGCTGATTCTGGTGTCATTTGTTTCCTTGGTCTCCCTCGCTTACCATCCACCATGGTTTTTTAGGTCTCGCTTTTTGTCCGTACAGTCGCTTAAAAGGGGAAGCTCCCCTTCACCATGATTTTCAAATTTTAAATCTCTTTTGAAACACCCCATGGGATATTTTTAAATTAATAAGAAAATTTAAAATCACATTCTGAACACTTCGTGAGATATTTGTAAAGTAATCATAACGCCAAATTTGGGCTGCAAGAACTAGGATAAGAGAACGGAAATTTTCAAAACCGGTCTCTTATCTCCTTACCTTTTAAAAACGACTAAGCCTGGAGCACTGTTCATCTTATGAATAGTAACATCAAAACGACGCCCCTTCCTTCTCGCAATGCGCGTTTCTTTGCCAAAACGCACCCTTCACCAACACAAAACGCAGGCAGTTTACTGTTGATAATGAACAGTGAAAAAGAGAACGAAGGACCGAGATTCGACCGCTCACATCGCGCACATCCTCGCCGTCCCCTTCAACCCTTATCAGCTGCTCTTACTTTCTCTCTCTTGGGTGCCTCCATTCACTCTACATCTCACTCTTAGTCTCTTTCTCTCTCCTCCGGCTCATCATCACGCGTCTCTCGATTTCTTTGGTAAGCGATTGTTCAATTTGTTGATTGTTTTTTATTGGTTGTTGGTTTGATTTTGTTTTTGATTGATTTTGTTGGTTTAATTTTTTTTTGTTTATGATAATTTTGGTTTGATTTTAATTGTGGGTTTGCTCTATTTTGTTTTATCTTGCTTTTAATAAGATCGTTCGCTCCCTCGAGTGTTTTAATCCTCAAGGTCAGCACCTCTTTCACGAATCTTAATTGTTATTGTTGATTTTTTTATTATTATCATCTTTCCATTTATTTGTGCTTAGTATTGCCAATTTTTTCATTGATTATGATTGTTTAACGAAATTTCTGATAGAAAAAATGCAGGTGTCAGTGATCATTGCGAGTTCATGGGCCAGAGCTTTGGTCCAGATCTCACCGTACACGTTTTCCGCCTTGGGAATCGCGCGTTCAATTAGTTTCTCCGTCCTCGGCGCTGCCTGGTACGGTTGTAATTGGGGTTTTAATTGATTCAATTTTAGGGTTTCATTCATCCCTCTTTTGATTTGATTTGACTTTTTGGAGGGAATTATTATTGATTGTTTGTTTGTGTGTGGTTTTTGTGGCAGGGGAATTTATATTACTGGGAGTAGTTTGATTGGTGTTGCGATCGAAGCTCCGAGAATTACCTACAAAAATTTATCATGTAAAAAAAATTTTGAAAATATGAATTATTTCTATTTGGTTTTGATGAAGTTTTTATTAGATTGATTTGATTATGGTGATATGGGATTCATTAGATATTTAGATGTAAGTTGACTATCATTTAGATGATAGATGGTGTGATCTTTGATAAGTATTGAATTAGTGGACTGACAATATGGAAATCCTGAGTTTATGATGATTATTATCATGGCCGCAAATTGTTGGGTTGTTCGGATGTGTTGCCTTACATAATAAGAATCGCGGATTGTCAGTCTTTAGATAATCGCAACGCCTTTGGTAGGACGGTCTAACTACGAAAGCTTAAGAACTCACCTTGAAGAATGTGTGTACACAAAAACAACTTCACAGATTAAGGCTTTCTTTTTTTCGTGACTCAGTGGCTAATCTCGCTTTTTGATACGCTTTTTTGCTGGTTCATTAACACATTTCACACCTAAAGTTAGGCATAATTGTCGTTCACATTATTGTCTCTTGATTGTGATTCTTGTACTTATGAGTTTTGATGGTATTAGGTGGTTTAAATGTCGACGGGCAATGGCTAAGAAACGCGTTTTGCTGGAAAGAAACTGTAGGCCCTTGGGAGCAGAGGCCAGGACATTTTGTGGATGTGTCGGAATACTAGACAGACGATGGCCTATGCTACTTTGAATTCTTGCAGGTTAGTGTAAACAATGCATGTGTTAAGAAAAACTTATCAAATACAATTAGAGTAAGGTTAATCACAAGAGAATATTGAATACATTTTCGCAATTTTACTTAGTTAGGATCTTTGAACTTTTCCATTCTAGTGTACTCGATGAGTAAGCATTAAAACGGTGCGTGGTTTAATATCTTTCGCAGCTAGCAGAAGATTTGGGTGCTGCTCGTGTGTGGGTGATAAATGTTGGTAAGCACAATTCTTTTTGTGGTTCTGTGTTATTACTGATGTTTTCTGTTTAAGTCTTTCTGATCGAACCTTATCAGCTTGATATCCTGACCATTTCAGGATTCAACATCTGGACCAAGTTGACCCAACAGCCACTTCAACTTATTTGCAAGTATGGCCTTCATCATATAAAGGAGCAAAAATGATCTTCTTTATCAACTTGAAGATATAAAGCAACAAACAGTAAAACCCTTGCCTGCAAAACCAGGACCTTAAAATTGCGAGACGTATGGGATCAGCAGGAGAGGATGGCTGTGTGAATGAGGTACTTCTTTTGTTTACGCCACCTTGATTTAATAAATTATAGAGCTGAGTTTATATAAATGTTATTAGGTTAGCGTTGTAACGCGGCTAAATGTTGTTTCCTGTTAATGTTCTAATATTATTTGCTGGAATTTCATCCGATGTATCTGTAGTTTTTTAATCCCATTTCACAAAATCGTGATCATTTTTTTTTTAATTACAAAATTTTAGTCTTGCATCATTGCGGAACCTAATGGTAATGGCATGATCTCTGTTGTCTCTGTCTAATGCCCTTTGTATAATTGTGTTAGATCAAGACTTATCATTCTCTAAAGCTATTTGATGTGTTGGATTCAAATGCTTTACTGCTCACTTTGTTATTTATTTCTTATCAAAATGTGGTAATCTCTTATTAAGCCAGTGTATTATTGTCGATGCCACCTAAGAGTTCAGATAAAATAGAAACCTTGTAACAAACCTGTTGCTGCACAATTTAGTTAGGCTACCTTTTTTCGGCCTTCCCTTTTTCTTTCAACTTTTTTGGGGCCATGGGGAGGGTGCTAATGGTTTTTAGAGAAAGTCAGATGTTTACCACATTTTGACGGCGTTAGACCGTTTTGCAAATAGGTATCAAGACTATGCATGGTTTAAGTCATGATGTCTTTTGTTTATGCCATTTTGTTATATGGGATTCTGCCTTTCTAATAAGGTATCGGTTCCCTGGGACTCTCTTCAATAAACTTTATTACTTGAATGAAGGTAACACCGGGTACCTCTATAGATGGGATACTCTGTTTCGATGACGGTTTTGCTGGTGGTCTCCAGCGAGGTGTTAGTGCCAGGAATGAGAGATGTTTCTAACTACTTAACTTAGAATATTCTCAAGTCAAGTTGATAATCTGTTCTCTCCTAAACTTGGTGGTCTATGAATGTTCTACCAGAAAAGATGAAGACAAGCTTTTCAATTTGTTTTCGTTATATGGAAACATTGTAAGGGTCAAGCTTCTCCGAACTAAACCGGACCATGCGCTTGTAAAAATGTCCCGATGGCTTTTAGGCTAATTTGGATGTCCACTTCTTAAAGCTATGATATCTATATGTCTATTCAATGTAATTTTGTATAATGATTCCATGTTACTGTTTAACAAGGAGCACGGATTCAGATTCAATGGTTAGATGTATATTGGCAATAAACTAACTGAATTATACTTGCATTGTGCTGAGAGATCCTTCAACAAAAACACTTGCTCTTTTTTCGAAGTCTTTGTTCTTAGAAGGGAACAAGGACACAAGGAGGGGGTAAAGAGGAGGGAATAGAAAGGGGAGGTGGGTAAAGGACGGAGGGTAAGTAGGAGGGAACATAGATAACTCTGATAAGATTTGGGTTCGGGTCAAGTGTTTGATATGAGAATAGCAAAAAGAGAAGGGAAAGTGTTCAGGTAGAATTCTTGAAAAGAGGGAATGAAGATTGAATAAAATATGGAGAGAGTCGAAAGAGGAGGGTGAAAAGAAGGGATGAAAGGAGATGGGTAGGGACGGGGGTTTGAGATAGGAGACGAGAAAAAAAAATCAAGCGGTAGAGAACATGGGGGATAAATGAGGGTGAAAGGTGGTTTGAGATAGGGTAGCAAGGGCAGTGATGAAGAAAGTGACCGAAGGAGAGGAGAAGATAGAGTATAAAGCAGATGATGATAAGAGCAAAAGATTTAGAAGGTGTTTTGAAAACGAAAATGTAAAAAAACATCAGAAGGGCAAAAGAGTATCAGGGGTAATGGAGATGAGAGAGAGGACAAATATATGGGATGGAGGTGAAGGAGGATGGAGAGAGAGAGAGAGAGAGGGGGGGCGGGGGAGGCAAAGGGACGGATGGCGGGGGGGGGGGGGGGGGGGGAGAGCATGGTCAAAGAATGGTTTTCAGTTTGCATCGAGTGTGAGATAGTGAATTTCTAGACTAGAAAATTGCGGAAATACCGACTCCAGAAGATAGGTAGTGAAACAGGGGGAATATAGAGCATAGAGTAGGGGGGAGGTAGATCATAAAGTAGATGTAGAGAGGAATGAAGGAAGGGGGAAGTGTTATGGAAAGGGAAACAAAAAGAAAGAAAGAGGTTGGGGGGAGCGTAAAAAGAAGGATTAAGAGTCTGTTGGTGTAGGTTAGGAGGGGGGGTCGAGGTAGGTTATATACGAAAAAAGACAAGGGGTAGCAGCAGGGGAGGTAAGTGAGGGCGGAGGGTGGTTTGAGGTAGGTTATTATAGCAAGGGCAATGAGGAAGTTAGGGAGTGAAGGAGCGGGGAAACTAGATTATAGAGCCGATAATGTAGAGAGTGAGGGAAGACAAAAATGCTTTAGAAAAGGAAATATAAAAAGACATGGCTAAGGCAAAAGAGAATAAGAGGTGAAAGAGATAGGGAAAGAGGACGACAAATGATTGGGAAGGGATACGAAGGAGGATGTCAAGAGAGATACATAGTGGTGGGAAGGAAAGATGGGTAGAGAATCGTTTTCGATTCGCCATCGAGAGAGGTATTGAATAGGACATGTTAGGGGCGGGTGGAGGGAGTCAGGAGAGATATCATTTCATAGAATAGAGTGATATAGTGTTTCAGGGTAAAAGAGTGAGGGAGACCTTGTGATGGAGTTTACTAATGACTGTAGTGACCTCAACCGCTTGTAAACTTTTTGCATATTTACTTTTTAAAGTTTAGTTAAATGCTATAGGAATGCTAATTACCTTACATGATGGTTTCGTACTTGGGTCACTAGTTTATGTCTCCAATTCTCCATTGACACAAGTCAACTTCAATTATAACGTTATTCGTTGAAATGAACGCACATCCCAAGGTTTTGGGATATGTAAAATGTAACTTTTTTTTGGTGAAATTATCAGTTTTTGGTGGCCGGAGAGAGAGTCGCCTTTCATGTTGGAGTAGAGAGTCGTGGATTGGAGTCGTGAAAGTGAATCTTGAGAGCACTTTAGTACTTTTGTTTATAAAGGATGACAAATATTTCAGAATGAATATGTGATAACTAAGTTATAATGTTTAAAGAATGGTTTTAATCATTGACCAAAGGATTTGTGCTTCAGACACATTGTTATGGCGGTGACATGGTGTACTGGTGCATATGGAGGGTGAGACGTGAGATTAATGCAAACTAGATATGGGGGGAGAGGATGATTGAACAAAGACAATGGGAGGGAGAGAGAGAGATGGGGGAGGGAGGGAGAGAGAGGGAGAATGTTTATTCTTTATGTCTATGGTCATTTGATTTTAATTATGTACTAATTGTTGGTAATGTCCCTTTTCGTTATAAGTGGCGGCTACTGATTCAACCGAATGTGCTAACCTTATTTCCCATCTGCTCTTACATTGGGATACCAAATAAAAGATGCTCTTCCTTGTGCATGGTAGATCATATGAGTAGCTCTATATAACATTTTATGCACCAAAAAACTGTCGTACAATACTCTAAACAAATATTTGATGTCACAAGAGCAATATCGATTCTTTGTGAAGATTAAAGAGGAGCTAAGGACCCAGAAATTTTTTCCTCGGCTGGGGCCAACCATGGCCATCTCCATCACCTACGTCTTAAGGCGGGGTCTAAAGGGCGCGGGGGTGGGCTCGACGGTTGGCGAATACCTCATTTTGAACTGCTCCGAGCATATTTGACGCACCACCGAGTATATTCGCTGTGCCTTTCTAGCGGGAGCGCTCACGGAATCTGGTAGCTTGGGGCTACTTCAACTTTAATGAACTCTGGAGTTGTGGTATTTTGGAATACCCCATTCATATCTACTGTTAATGAGCCTATGCTCATATTGACAACTAAATATGTAATAAGCTACCCCGACCTCAGACTTAAAATCTGAGACAGATCGTGTCTACTACTTCTCACTTTAACAATGAACAATTTATTCATTTGCTTTGTTGAACATCTATCTATGTAATAACTAATGTTATGGCTAAGTTTTAAGTTCTTGAAATACAATGTGCTTGTGTGATGGCAAAACTAACTACGATCCACACAAAATACCACGCATTTGGAGGAATAGTGCCAAAGTGATGGCGTTTAAGCACGAGAAGTAAAATGATGCGCGGGGCCCAACAACTAGTAGTATAAGAAAACGGTTCCATTGAAAACCGTTAAGAACCAAACAAAAGAGAACGGTTCTCCAATAACCGTTCTTATAGGTCTACTTTCGAAAACAGTTTTTTTAATTAACCGTTCTTATAAACTGAAAAAACAATTGAAAATAGAAATAAATTAGACAGCCCAAGCCTCTACTCCTCTACTCGTCATTTCCGCCTATCACTTCATCTCTTACTCTCTCTCGTCTCTAACATCTCTTCTCTTCTCATCCTTCCATCCTATTTCCTCCAGTTTTTTCTGATATGGTCTCCTCATCTGACTCCCAATCACCATTATCTTTTTCTCTCTTCTAGCTCACCAACAACAACTCGTCACTTTCTCAATTTGCCGATGCCACCTTTCATCACCGTTTTCCCCTTTTCGCGCCTTTTCGACGATCGATTTACAGCCACTTCACCGTCGTCATCCATTATGGTAAGTTTCTTTTTAAAGTATCCGAAAATCCGTATGTTTTTGTGATTTATATTGTTGAACAAGTTTTTGAGATCATGTTAGATGCTATAATTTGGAAAATCTGGTTTGGGGTTTTAATATCTACTACCTCCGGTCCTATTTAAACTTCTTTCTCCATTTTGCGCACTCGAAAAGAAGAAATAATAAATAATACTTAATGATTTATTTAGCAAATAAATTTAAAAGCTAATGTTAACCAACATCTTTATGTTGTCTCCCTAATTTTTCTCTCAACAAAAACCGTAATATTTTGGAATGAGAAGAACAAAGTCGAAACCCTGAAAAAGAGAGATGGAAGTTTAAATAGGACCAGAGGAGTACTTTTTATCTAATTTATAATTTCGTTTTCAGATCTACTTTTATTTATTTATTTAGCTAAATTCGAATTTTAATTTGTTTTAGATCTACTTTTATCTGACTTGTTTGTTCTTTTAATTTCTAATGCTTTAATTTGTGGGGTTTTTTTTTCAATGTTGCGTAGATCTGTTTTTGCATTGCATCGATTAAGTTTTTTTTCTATTGTATTCTTCATTTGTATTCTACTACTTTTTTTTTTGTGTGTGGGTGTGTGTGTATGGTTAGAACGCAGAGAAGGAACAAAAACTCAAATCTAAGTTTGAAAGAAGATGAACAAAATGATGGCCACAAGATTTGCGAGAAATTAAAATAGTGTTAGGTGTATACTAGTATGTTTTGTTAGCGTTTTTTCTGCATTTTTGTAAAATTCGCCGTGTATAAAATTTCAATGATGTATAAGAACAATTTTGGTGGGAGGTATATGCCCAATTTTCTATCTCCTTGTTGTTGTTCTTGTCGTTGTACATGTTGTGTATTGCTGATGTTTATGTATTTTTCCTTTTTCGTTGCCAATTTTCTATCCTTTATGAACGGTTGCAACCGTTCTCTTAACTTTTAAGTACAGTCGTCTATCTAGAGAATAGCTCCTCAACCGTTCTGCTTAGATTTAGAAGACCCGTTCTCTTAGCTTATTTTTGACGCAGTGAATTTATTAAGAAAAAATAAAATTCCATTTCAAATACCCTAAAAAAGAGGAAGCTTCTCCAAGCTAAATACCTCCATCGTTTAGTTTGATCATGGCTAAGCAAAAGAAACGCGGCAGACCTAAGAAAATTGTAGATTCAGAATCAGAGAACGAGGATCATTCTAATGGTACTCGTTTGATTGAAAATGGAGAAGGTTCGAAAGAGAACTCACATGAGCCCGTAAGTTCGTCACCTATGGTAAATCTGCTTGGAGATCATCTGGAATCTGCTTTTCGCCAATCTGGCATTCGGATTGGGAGCTTGCATAAAGGGGAGGCAATTAATACTCATGAATCAACTGTTGAAGAAGGTATACATGTACCTCCTCCTCTTGTTAATCCTGTTTTGTCGAATAACAATTCTGGGAAAAAATGGACTGACATTGCTAGTGTTAAGAGCAAACTTGGTATGGAATTGTTTTTTGATGAAACTTCTGCTAGAGCTGATGGGATTACTTTTACTGAGGATGATGTCTCTCTTGTCATGAAAATGTGGGAGTTCACTCTTGTGGGTAATATAATTGGGGGAAAGCCTAAATTAGCTGAGGTTCAGGGTTTTGTGAATAAGGCCTGGAGTTTTCTTGCTAAACCTAAGGTTCAATATTATAGGAGGGATGATTCATGTTTCGATTTGATTCATAGGGGGAAATGGATGGTATTCTCAAAGGTGGGCAATGGAAAATTGGGGGTAAATCCCTGATTCTCAAACGCTGGAATCCACAATTTTCGCTGGAAATTGATAGGGTTTCTAATATTCCAGTGTGGGTTTTGTTCCCTGAGCTGGATCCATGCTATTGGTCTAAGGAAGCTCTTAGTAAATTAGCAAGCAAAATTGGCACTCCCATGCATGTATGCTGACCACACAACTACTACTCAAGCTAAGCTGGGTTTTGCTAGGGTTATGATTGAGGTCGATGTATCTAAGGAGCTACCTGAATATATAACCATCAACTCTCCTTTTTGTGGGAAAATAGTTGAAAGGGTTGATTACCATGGATGTGGGAAACTGGGTCATCAAATTCAGAGCTGTAAGCTTAAGGAGCCTAGTAAGAAGAGTATCCCAGTGAAAAATGTTTATCAGGTTAAACCTGTGATCAATGTTGCAGCAACTACTCATGAAAATTCAGAGGCAAGAAATATAGAAGGGAATGGTAAAAATGCTTTTGTTAATGCTGAAGCTGGGAAATCTCTTGTAGAACCTGACTCTCCAAGACAGAATCCAAACACTCCTCCTCCCCCTTCTGAACAGGTGGATGATCAAGGGTTTAGGATTGTGCTGAGCAGAACTTAGAGAAGGAATTCAAGGAAAGGAGCTAGTGAGGAAATGATTGTGGGTAGGAAATATGCTCAGATGTTGAACTTGGGTATTCCAAGCACTGTACTTGACAATGCATTCATTGAGCTGGCAAAAGAGGGTGTGGTGGAAAAGGATAAACCTTCTGACACTCCTCCTGGATGAAAAAAGCAACCTGGAATGTTAGGGGCCTAAATGATGGCCTTAAACAGCGAGACTAAGAATCTCATGTTGTCTAATAGTATTGATATCATGGGTATTTTAGAGACTAGAGTTAAGGAGAAGAATTTCAAAAATATTATTAGAAGGAATTTTAGTAGGTTTAAAGTGGAGAATAATTATGGAAGGATTTGGATATTGTGGAAGGATGGAAATATACGGGTTAGTATTCTCCAGAAGCATGCTCAGTTCATCCATTGCAAGGCTGAGCATTTGAATTTTCATAATAACTTTTATCTTACGGTCATCTATGCTAATAATTCCAGGCAGGATAGGTTAGATCTTTGGAGCCATCTGATTTTGATTTCCCAAGGTATAAATGATGCTTGGGTTGTCCTGGGTGATTTTAACATCATTAGATCACCTGAGTAGAGGATTACATCTCATGCTGCAAATATAGGGGGTATGGAGGAATTCAATGATTGTATGTTGTCTTGTAATTTGGAGGATATCAGAAGTCATGGGGGACTATACTTGGTCAAATCATCAGGATGGAGTGGATAGGGTATGGTCCAGATTAGACAGGGCTTTTATGAATCCTATCTGGATGAGAAAATTCTCTGTATCTTATGTTGAAGTTCTTAATCCTGGGATATCTGATCACAGCCCGGCCCTATCCTAGTGAATGTTATTGAGAAAGGAAAAATCTATAGAAGCTTTAAATATTTGAGATGTTGGCACTACAAGAAAATGGGTTTTTGGCCACAAGTTTTGGCAACGATTTACCAATCGTTGCTAAATAGTGTTTTTGGCCACAAATTCTTGTTACCAATAATTTAAGTTCATTTTCGCCCCAAAATAAAGTTCATTGCGGGGTTTTAGAAATTTTTCGATTTAAAGCCACAAGGCTATGTTGTTGCCAAAAAGAAATATGTTTTTAGCCACACACTGATATTGTTGCCGAAAAGATACGACCTTTTGGCCACATTTGACTTTCGTTGCTATAAAACTTTTTGTATTTGGCCACGACTTACTTGTTGCCAAAAATAAGCAGGTTTAATAAACAAAAAAGAGAATTAATATTTCTTTCAGAAAAGGATGACGATATGAGTCTCAGAAACATTATCACTTGTTCCCTTCTCCCTCTATTCTCTCTACGCCAGAATTAATCACCATCGCCATCTTACCTTCGCGTGTTGCTCCCTCCTGCCGTGGTCGTCAATTATCCGGCGTCTGCCGTCTTCAGATGTCCATGGTTTGAGTGTTCTTCATCTATGCACGTCCATCTCCTCAAGCCCTTCATATTTGGTTGGTATAATTTACTCTCAAATTCAACTTTCTTTGAGGTATAATTTCTAAATTAGCTTATTAAATATGCGTTTAATGTTGATATGACTATTTTGGTAACCGTAATTTGAGAAATTGGGGGTGAATACTGTTTTGGGGTTTGTTATTTCGAGATTGAGATTGGGGTTTGTAAATTAGGGTTTCTGTTTTCAGTCACTCATTAAGATTCATTTTCCAGCCTTGATATAATTCAGTTGATTTAGACATGTTTTCAACGACTGTTTTAAGAATGAAGTTTAAAATTAGAAAAAACTTTGAATTTAATTTATTTCCGCTGTTATTTTTATTTTGTTTCCACTATGACTGGGTTGATGTGTTTGTGTTAGTCATTCTATGGTGTAAATTTGGAATCAGTTGGTGGTGATGGAGAACGATGGTGGAAGTGAAATTATTGAGGAGGTAGACAAATGTCATAGGAAACTGATGATTTGTTATAGCTTATATTCATCTAGGAGACTAGCATGAACTATCTACGTGACATGTTTCACAAGTTGTTATAGACTTTGTTGTTGATGTTGGCTTGTGAATAAATTTTGCGATGATTTTAGCTTTGTTATGGAATAATTGAGCAGGTTTGATTTTCGAATGATGTATATATATCACCATCATGCTAGCTAGGTCGGACCTTTTATCATCTTTATAGTCTTAGGCTCAGTTATTGTGTAGAATTTGTCGTGTTTATTGGCCTAAACTGAAATGTGGTAGCCTCATGTCAATAAACCGTGTACATGGAGTGATTCATGAATTCTTTCAGATTCGTAGATTAGCAGTTTGTTCCCATGTGCAGTATTGTCATGTTTACTTGGTATTATAGTTCCAATTTTGTTTCAATTTGGCTCTTGTTGCTCTCCTTGTGTACATATGATTTGTGTAAGCATACAATGGTTTTCATGAAGAACGTGATAATGGGATTCTGATGTAACGGTGCATAAGGTTACTTGGTTGATAACTCATAAAATGAAGTATCTTTTTTTCACTATGAATCATAACTTGTGATCTTGTGGCTTCAATACTTATGATGGACGTATAGTAATCAACAATCTTGATTGACTTTCAATGTAATTTTTAATTCCTTCTCAATGTACATGAACTTAAATTGTGCTTGAGGTAAATCTGATACATATATCTCACCTTTATGTAGTACCATTGTTGCTGATCGAGGTGGTGCATCATTTGGGTATGCTATCTATATAAGACTATAATTCTCCACATTGTTTCCATCTCTTTTCTCCCTTGTGTTCACAGAAAGTGACCTTGTCTCTTCAAATGTAGCATTTTTGTATTAGGTTCATTTCGATCTAAATCAACTTCAGTATTTTAGTATCATTATTAGATCTCAATTATGATCATCTATAAATGGTATAGTCACTGTAAAGCCTTTTGATTACCTATAATGCTTTAGATTTTATCATTTGGATTTGTAAGGCAACTGTTATTAATTTCGAAAGTTGTTTAAGGCTTTTTTCCCCTTTATTGTAAATGCTTCAGATTTTGTCATTCTCTTGTAAATTACTTAAACTTTCATTTGTCCTTCATTGTCGGTCGTTATGGTGATATGTTAGAAACTTGTTAATGTTAAGTGCTGTATGGCATTTTTCTTATATTATGATGTTCTATCACGTTGCATACACAAAGTTTATTATGTATATAATTTTTAATCACTAGAACACTCTATTTGGTCTTTTTAATATTTCATGTGCAATGGTCTGAAGCTTAGACATTTGACACTCTAAGGGTTCTCTATCGTTCTAGAATCTGTATTGAAGAAGTAGAAAGGGAAGAGCAATGAGCGTTGGAGAGAAGCAGGAGGCTGAAGCCCAGAAGACGAAGAGTTTTGCCAACCAGAAGGTGATTTACAAGAAAGCCGAAAAGTATGACATAAAGTACCAGGAGGAGGCTCGTGCTAGCTCAAGCTTTGTACTTAGATGATTACCTTGGTGTGTAATTCC
The DNA here is from genome assembly GCA_963457585.1 of Spergularia bocconei. NCBI lineage: Eukaryota > Viridiplantae > Streptophyta > Magnoliopsida > Caryophyllales > Caryophyllaceae > Spergularia > Spergularia bocconei. Next base: position 12,595,479 of record OY734956.1, read on the forward strand.
TAATTTGACCTTTGTGTCTCGAGAAAGGTTGGCTATTAGGAGGGAAGCTAAGTTGAAGGGATGCTCTTATATGGAGCCAGAGCTAGCTATTGTTCATATTCACATCACAAGGTGTGTATCTAGCATGTTTCTATTTATTTGTCTTCGCTATAAGTATTCATGGGAGTGGTTGTTGATCATGTTTGTGTTTTGTGCAGTACCAACACGATTCACCACAAAACATAGAAGATTTTGCAGCTTGTTCGTTTGAGACAGGTATTCTAACTTAGCTTCCCGGTGTCATTTGTGGCGAAATCAGATAATGGCATTGTGGCTTTCTTGGTTAACGTTGTTAATCTTTGGTTGTTTGGTTTATTTTTTATGATATCTGTCTATACAGATCTTCAATGGAGTTTTCCTCAAGGTTAAAAAGTCGCATTGAATATGCTGCTCATAGTTGGCACCTATGTGACTTATGGGTAGATTTCTTCTTTCATGATTTATTCCATGGCTTACCTATCTAAAGCTTGCTTTCTTTGGTTTATACTCATCAATGTTTTTATTCACTTAAATGTTCTTCTTTAACTTAGGTTGCCTAACTTGAAGGAGCTAATTAATCTACAAAGGGGTTATGGGAAGATTGAAAAGCAGAGGATTTCTAGAAATACCATAGTTGATCAGGTATTTGATTTTTGCAAGGTAGCCATGTTATTGTTGGTATTTGAGATATTTGAGTAAAGTCTTAAGAGAAAATTTGAAAGCAATAGAGCACCGACTTAAATAGCTCATTTCGGCTTTAGCATTGTTAGGTGTATTTTATTTAGCTAGAATGGTGGATATGATTTTGTTATTGCTCGTGATGGTAGGTTGTGATGCTAGTTGAATTTGGTAATGGTGTTGGTGATTGATTAGAACCAAAAATGTAGATTCATGTTGACATAGGTTTAGTTTGGGAAGTAAGAGATAATGAACTCTGCCAAAAATTTCTTAGAAATTAGTTTTGTAGGTCTGTACAAGTAGTAGTACTTGCTGGTGGATACTACTTAATTATGCATGTGGTTCTGCTTGTCCTCAAGATGAAAAAGAAGTTTGTGGGTTTATCATGACTCGGGTAGGGGACTGGGGGCATGTATAATTTGGACTTTATACGAAGTATTTTGGTCAGTGCCTAAAGTAGCTACTAACATGAGCATTAAGTGGCAGTAGGATAATGGGGATTGATTGTGTGGCCTAACTAGAACATAGAAGGTACTCCATTGATTACTTGATTAGTATGATCAGTAAGCTATCACGAGCACACAATTCTCTTAATGTTCTATTTGTAGATTAGATTGAAAGAACAAATTTCCAGCGCTCTCTAGCAAATGTATGTATTGTCCATATGAATTTGTAATGCCTTTTGACTAATAAAATTGCTTGGGTTTGAACTTCTAAAACTTCTACCCCATTGTCCAATCTACTTAATGCATTTCCCATGAATTTGAAAGTGTCTAAAACACGCTTGTATCGTATTGATTTTGCAGGATCAGGCTAAGTTACGCGGGATATGAAGTTTTTGGCAAACTACATTGTGTTCGTTGATTACTTATGGTTGTAAGACTTGTAACCTTTTGGGTATGAGAGATATGCATGGTGTGTTACGGTGTATGTACTTTCGAAATATTTACTTCGTTTGATATATTAATTAATAAGAAAGGTAACGGTATTAAAACTCCAATTTATTTTATTGTTATTATTAGTGTATGGTCAATAGGTGCATAAAAAATAATGGTCAACTCTACCGATATTCTTTGCTTGCTTACTGCAACAAGGAGCATGTTGCCAAAAACAAAAATCTGTATATTCAAGCAGATTTTCCACCACAACCATTCTGTTGTTGAATATAGATCTTGTTGCAAAAATGTAAACTTCCTTGCTCCACCAAAGTAATTTTGCCACAACTAAGTTGTTGCCAAAAAAACATAGACATATTTAAGGCAACAACTGTCTCGTAGTTATAAATCGTGTTTTTTAGCAACAAGGCATTTTCCGCAACAACTGATGTTATTGCCAAAAATAGTGTCTTTAGCCACAATGTCTTATCGTTGCGGCACTTTTTAGTTACGGCATCTCACATAACAACTGCTTTTCGTTGCTAAAAATAGGTGGTGGTTGCCAAAAAATTTTTTGGCAACGACTTTGACCGTGGCTAAAAATCAAATTTCTTGTAGTGTGGGAGGAGGATGAGAGCTTTCAGGGTATTGTCCAAAATGCCTGGAAACTTGAGGTGAAAGGAACACCAGTTTTTAGGTTGTTTGGGAAGCTAAAGAATGTCAAAAGGGTTTTAAAGGAGTTGAACAAGAAACACTATTCCAGCCTTAGCCTAAGAGTGAATACAGTTAAAGAGCAACTGATGGATTGCCAATCAAACCTGCAACAGGAGCCTATGATCTCTGTTTTAATTGAGGAGCAAAATTCACTCAGAGAGAAGTATTTCAAATTAAAGAGAGCTGAGTTAAGTATGCTTGCTCAGAGGGCAAAGGTCACTCATCTAAACGAGGCAAACTGCAGCTCTAGATACTATTACTCCAAAATTGCTGAAAAGATCCATCACAACATTATGGAGCAATAACAGATGAACATGGAGTCACCCACAAGGAGGAGGATGGCATTTTTAATGCTTTTGTTTCATACTACAAAAATCTCCTGGGTATGGAAAGAGATGTAATTGAAACTAATGAGTTTGATTTGAGTGGTGCAAGCCTTAATGATGATCAGAGATTGTTCCTTGATGCTCCCTTTACTAATGATGATATTAAGAGAGCTCTCTTTATGATAGACTCAAATAAGAGTCCTGGTATTGATGGATTCTCCTCGGGTTTTTTTAAAGCCACATGGGAATCTGTTGGTCAGGATTTCTGTGCTGCAATCCAGAGTTTTCTGAATTCTAAAAGATGCTCAAGCAGACTAATACAACTCGCATTGCATTAATCCCTAAGAAAGAAAATGCTACCTCAGTGCTTGATTTTCACCCTATGTCATGCTGTACAACTGTTTATAAGACAACTAGCAAGCTCTTTGCTGATATACTGAAAGTGGTGGTGCTTGCAGTAATTGGTGAAGAGCAGGCTGCTTTAACACAAGGTAAGGATCTTTTTCAGAATGTTGCCTTATCTCAGGCCTTGGTTACACTACGCCAAAAATGCAGATAGACACCGGGCTGAATTTGATCCAAACACCGGTTGTAACCGGTGTCTGGACTGCCAATGTCTTTACATACGACACCGCTTGTCCAAAATTCACCCGGTGTCTATTTATACATAAGACACCGGTTATGTAAAAAAACGGTGTCGTAGGGTGGCCAGGGAAGTGCAGCTAGGGAAGGCCTTTGACACCGGTTTTAGCCAAAACCGGTGTCTTATGACCCTGTAAAATTAAAAAAAAAAATCCTTTGAGGCTGCATGCTCAACCATCATCCTCTCCCACTCCCACCTTCCATACCATGACACCATTGTACGCCCACGTGTAGCTACTGCTGAACAATAATTTTTGGGAGTCATACTCAACAATATCGTCATAATACATAGAAAATTCACGCATAAAAAACAAAACATTAGATCTAAAATTGACAATATATTCGATCTCAATCTCAAAGACGTGTAGATCGATTCAAAATTTGACATCTAAATTCGATCTAAAATTCTAGTACATTTCAATAGATCTAAACAAAAAAAAATCAAAATCAACATTATACAACAATTTACTAAATCATCTACAAACTAGATCTAAAAAATACCCTAACAAAACTCAAGAAAGAACTCATGATCTCGTGTTCATCGACTTGAGTTATGTACTTGAACTAATTAGGTTATATTCTTAAAAAGTAGATCTATAACAAAACTAACAAAATTCACAAAACTCACAAAAAAGAATAAATATGTTCTTGTGTTCATCGACCCTCAACCTTGTGTTCATCGAACTTTGGCTTTCGACCTTGTTTTCACCGTCTTTTTGACCCTCGGCCTAGTGTTCATCGACGAGTGTTGAATATGGAGTTTGATTTTCTTTTTTTGTGTTGCTCGTAATTGATGTAGAGGATGAAGAAAAGATAGAGAGAAAAAAGAAAGTTGTGACTTTGTATGAAATGAGAATGGAGGAAGTTGAGAAGATGGAGAATTTTATGAGAGATATCCTAAAAAAAGGAGGACGTGAAGAGAGAAAGAGAGATGAGCGCTTGGGGAGAAGATATGAGAAGAGGAGATACCAAGAGTCCAAGATAAGGGTGATAAAAAGCAAATAAAGAAATAATTAAAAAAAAAAGTGGAACATACCTATAACACCGGTTGACCACAAAACCAGTGTTATTGGTATTTAATTTTTTTCTTTTTAGTTTCTTTTAACAATTTTACGACACCGGTTTTCCTAATAACCGGTGTTAAAAGTGTCGCAGAGCTTGCTTCATGAAATTTACGCAATTTTTTATTATTTTTTAATTCGTATGACACCGGGTGACAAAGAACCGGTGTCGTATATTATTCTTACACCGGTTTTTAGATTTCCAGTGTTATATATACCGGTGTAAAATGTAATATTTGGCGTAGTGTTAAGGGCTACACACAGAGTAATATTTCTCAAACATGCCTGATCAAGGTCGACATTAGGAAAGTTTTTCACTACTACAATAAAGACATAATGCAACACCCCAAAATTGTTACATTAGAGCCATTTCACGTTACATTAGGTCTAAGGCAACACTTTAGGACCGCTGTTCTTGCCCGCGCTGCCTTAGACCTAACGCAACGAGTTTTCAGGTCTAATGCAACGACTTGGGAAAATGTTGGATAGCGTTGCATTAACCCGAAAAGTCGTTGCGTTTGCGTGTCTAAGGCAATATGTCTAATGTAACGCCAAAAATCTAATGCAACATGATCATAACTCTATGGCAACGACATCCATATTTATTTTTATCAATATAATAATTTTTTGTAAGGCTATGTGGGATTCGAACCCACACCATTGTGCAACTTTGCACATGCTCATCCGTCGAGCTAATAGCCTTCATGAGCATAAGAGAATAACACTCCTTGGTGTGGCTAATCACTATATAGACTACATACCGACCAAATGCTCCTTTACTTGCTAAATCCCAACATTTATTAGCTTCATCCTTTCCTGATCAACATAGATGATAAGTAAATGTCCAAGTGAATATTAACAAACAAGCAATGAAGCTATCTAACAAGTATCCCCCAAGCACTACGCCAAAAAGAGAGAAAGACACCGGGTTGAATTTGATCCCGACACCGGTTGTAACCGGTGTCTGGGCTGCCGTTGTCTTTACATACGACACCGGTTGCACAAATTATACCCGGTGTCATTTTGAGTACTTACAACACCGGTTTTCAGTCAAACCGGTGTCGAAGGTGTACCTGGAACGCGCGACTGGAGAAGAGCTTTGACACCGGTTTTCAGTCAAACTGGTGTCATAGGTGTATGTTTTTTGTTTTTTTTGGGGTAAGGCTTTGACACCGGTTGTTCTTATAACCGGTGTCGTATGTATTTTTTTTTTTTTTTTTTGGTTTGGCTGCTTCTTCCTCGGCCAGGGAATTGGCGACCACGATCCGATTAGTCGCCAATTCCCACATTACACATACAATATATATATATACACAATTGACAAGCCACGAGATACCAATCTCCAATTCTTCGACAATCAAGTATTTCAAACCGATTCTCTACAAAAACAATCCATCGAATCTCAATCACTCTGATCCACAACATTCCTCCAAAATACAACTAACAATGGAGTTCTCTACTTTTCCAAGTTCTAAATTTCCATACTAAAACATACCAACTACTCTATTCTAACTTAAACAGAGTCTAAAATTAAAAGAAATCACATTAGATTTGAACACTTACAAGCAAACCAAAGTAGCTAGAAATCTTCATCTTCTTCTTCATCTTCATCCACAAAGAGAAATGTAGTCCAAAGATCTCTTATTTGATCCACTTGTTCATCCGTAAATTGTTTGCAACCTTTCACAACATACTAAAACAACAAAATGAATTTAGATTACCAAATTTTACACATTGATAAATAACAAGATATATGTTTTGATATTTACCGCAATAGGAATAGTTGTAACTTTTTTTTGGATTATCTCAAACATGTAACGGCAAACATAAAATCCACAATCTTGACTTCCTAATGGTTGACGGGGACACTACAAAACAAATAAAAAATAAGTTAGCTAAAATTCGAACGTATAAATAGGATATCAAAATTATATTTAATAAAAACAAAAATTCAAACGTACCATTATATTTTGCCATTTCACAAGCGTCGAAGTGTTACTAAGGTTGGCTAGAGGATCCAAACTCCTGATTCTCGTGACGTCGCTAGCAAAATTAAACCAAAATTCCAATATATAAGGTATAATTAACTAGTAATGAGTTTAAATAAAATAACTTATATAATATACACATACTCTTGTATTAGATTAAGAAGAAATTCGGGTGGTTTCTTGGTCCCTCTTGATGGATCTAACCAAAACCCCGTTCCCGACGGTGGATGAATCACAGCTAACATCCAATGTGCACTATACATTATAAAACAAAAAAGTACAAGAATTGGTAAAACTAGTTACCTTTCATTATAAGGTGCAAAAAATATTTTTTGCCCGTGTGCACATGTTGTACAAGTAAAAGCATTATAAACATAATTACCACGATCATCCTCATCATCAACAGGTGTTATACGAGACAAATATGTCGGGCATAAAAAACCATACAAACCCTCTACACGGCTCTTTTCACACACCTTTCTCAAATACCTATTACATAAAATAAAACAAAAATAGTGTTACATGTATGAATTAAGCAATATACGATTAGTATCTAAACTAGAATTATTATTTTACTTAAACAAAGGTTATTAGTGACTTACAAGATAAATGCCGTAATGTGAGTAGATTGAATTTGCCATTGATAACACCATTGCTCCATCTCTTCCGGTGTCACATACAAGTCTTGCATATTATGGAGCACATGCTCGGGAACATGCAAAGTTTTTCCCGATCCGGATTTCTTTATCTTTCGAGCTTCCTTACAAAGCCACCTCATCAACACAGTTCTCCTCATCTTCATTTTATCTTCCATGGTTATGTCTTTAGAAGAGGAAATGGAAGTTGATGTAGGGGTCGAAGTGTTGGTTGGTGGTGTGTTGTGCTTATTTGTAGAGTTGTCCGTGTCATTCTAAGTGAACAAACAACATAAAACACTTGTTAGAAAGTGAATATAAATCAAAAACAATATGACAATTTCAATTATTATGAAATATAAGTTACCGTATTGGTCACTGGAAATAGAAAAGGAGATGGCCACAACACATAACCACCAACGGCCGAAGAGAGAAAACAAGCTTCTGGGGTCGGAACTGGCAATTCGGCATTTGGCACCAAATCTTTCGAGATACTCACTTTACTATAACCGGAAGGTACAATGTTATTGTTAGAAGGATTAGTTCCGAATTGCCCGACACATATACTTCTCCTAAAGCTACTATCTCTTGTGGATTGTTCGGAAGTAACATTTGACACTAATGCCAACCCTGCATTAATAAAGCAATAATGAAAGTTTGGTCAAACTATATATATACCACAATTCCTAAATATACTTGATTTTTATATTAAAAATTGTCTAACTATATTAGATACCTGAACCTGCCCCCCCCCCTCTATTGTATGTTGAATTGATGAGGTTGACGTTTGAGAAACCTGTCTCGCAGATGAATGGGAAGCAGGAGGGTCACGATCTTCATTTATACTCACCGCTTTCCCCTTTCTTAACACATTATTAGAATCCTTAGACACTCTATCCTCTTCGTTATCTTCCCTTGCTTGCGAATCGTGACTGTTCATCATGCTCATGAATGTTTTCATATCTTCTTGACTTGGAGTATCACCGGCTACGAATTTGCAAAACATTTGACTCATCTTGAACATTTGGGATTGCATTGTTCGCACCGTATTCTCTAACTTTACCTCGGGCATCTTCTTCGTAGATCGACCAAAAACATCAGAAATATTCACCATATTGGTTACACCATGAACACGACCCGGGTGCTCCTCTTTGCCGATTGCACGTGATAATATATCATCTCGCCCTTGTGGAACAAATGTTCCCTCTTCCACGGCTTTTTCCAACACCCCCTAAAAATGAAATAAAGAGACTAATTAGTATACTTCAATTTATATGTAAAATGAATTATTAAAATTACTATGTGAAATGATTTTAAAAACTTACAATTTCTTTCACCACTTCCTCGTCATACTCGGTCATCGCACATTTCCTATTTATGCGCTCTGAACCAAGAGACATGACGTGGTACTTCTTTAATTTTCACACCTTTAGAGGCAAATTCCTCAACCTAATATATTTTTGTGTTAGTAATAAAAATATACGATTAGTTTGAATTATCAATAATAGAAAAAAGTAAATAGGTGTATATGTACTTACAATTTCTTCGGTGATGCCAATATATCCTTTCCGAGAGACGAAATATTTAGTCTTCTTTTTGGACGCATTCTCTTTCTCGTCTTTGCTAAATGACTAATAATCCCAAAAAAAAAAGTTAGATCATTTATTAAAATAAACTAAAGTTTAAATAGAATTATAAAATTATAAGTAAACTTGCTACAAACTTTGCATCTTTCAAATGATATTGTATAAAAGCATCCCATTGATCTTGAGTGATTTGTGGATACACGACCGGCGGCTTCCTTACAACTGACTTTTCCCTCGTTTTCCACATACATATACTTAAGGTGAAGCTTGGTCTTCCAATTTCTCCATCTTTCCCCGGCTATCCTTAACACCCAAGATCCTCTACGCTCGGGATGAACATAAAATGCACCCTACCAACACAACAAAACACATACATATATATAAAAACAACATAAAGAAGGAGATAACTTTTAGATAAAATAAAAAACATATGATATAAATTGAATATTAAATCTAACCTCAATATCGTGTAAGACACGTTCCCTTGTGGCTTCGTCAAGCTTCTTCCACTCTCTCAAAGTGATAGGCACATGTGCACGTGCGATGACACCTATCCAACTACTAAACTTGGCACGATGTTCGCCAATAGGATTTAACAACCCGTTCGTGCTCCACTCTAGCGGAAAAGGAGTACCATTTTGTAATGCTTTGGCACATACGCGTAGTAAAGTTTGACCTCTTTCACTATCGGAATCGGCATTATCATCACCGCCACTCTTTGACTTTTTTCTTCTTCGAGTGGATATTATCCTACCTACATACACAAAATATAAACATGATTATTTATAAAAATACAAAGAGTTAAATAAAATAAAATAAATATAATAAGTACAAGTAATTAAATATTAAACATAAGTAATACAAATAAAATTAAGAGGAACTTGTGCAAGTAATATAATGAAAATTAAAAGTACACATAAAACTAAATACCAAAAACTTCTTGATTTACGTTGGTCCGAGAACGTTTTTTAGTTACTTTCGAAGATGAAGCTCCATTTGTATCATCTTGCACCCAAATTCCCTCATTATGATCGTCTCTAACATATAATAAGGAATCATCATCGTTTTCTATCTCATCATTACATGAAGTCGGAGCACCCAAACCTTCGAGAATCTCATCTTCAACATAATAATCAAACTTATGTTTAGGTCGAGCGGATAAAACAATTGACCATTTCTTATCCAAAGGGTCACTCACATAAAAAACTTGTTTCGCTTGGCTTGCGAACAAGAACGCATCATTTTATTGTGAAACCTTATCAAAGTTAACCAAAGTGAAATCCAACTCATCTCTTCTAACACCGTTGTTATTGTCAACCCACTTGCATTTAAAGGGAATCCGAACAGTTTGGTAATACAATTCCCAAATCTCTTCAATTTGCCCATAGTAAAGCATTCCTTTTTCAATTGGATTGTTATCCTTAGCACTTGAAAAATGAAATGAAACGGCTTCAACACAAACTCCACTATTTTGCATAGTGCTTCTTGAATCGTGGTATAGAATGTATATCCACCAATCGCATATCCACTGTAAGAGGAAACTTGTAGAGATGGACCAAAAGAAAGAATCTTTACATGTTCAGAAAATTTATTGATCGGTTGACTTACCACTTGGTTATTCAACCAAGTGCCAAATCTCTTTTTGTTCTCATTCTCAATCCACATGCCACTCTTATTTCTATGCACATTTCTCAAAAAAGTTTTATGCATTTTAATGTAAGATTCGACAGCATCATCATTGTGAAGAACATATGAGTGAACTGAATCCATTTCTTCGGTATTGAGTTGGATAATCTTGTGACCCCTAACACCCTTGCCTTCCATTTTGTCGGCATGACGTGGTTTTGGAAGACCAACCCGCTCATCATCGGAGATAAATTCATAACAAAAAGAAAGAGCCTCTTATATGATATAACGCTCGGCAATACATTCTTCGGGATGAGATCTATTTGTCACATAATCCTTGTATACTTTCATGCATCTTTCATACGGATATTGATATCTCAAGAAGATAGGACCGCATTCTTTGATCTCTCTTACCAAATGAACCGACAAATGAACCATGATATCGAAAAAGGAAACAGGAAAATACATCTCTAACTGACATAATGTGAAAATAATCCCTTCCTCCAAATTGTCCAACTCAGTCGGATTAATCTCCTTGCTACAAATGACATTAAAGAATAAACACACCTTTGTAATAGCATATCGTACCTTTTTTGGTAAAATTGAACGAATAGCTACGGGCAAAAGTTGTTGCATGAGTATATGACAATCATGAGACTTCAATCCCACAATTTTCAAATCCTTCATAGACACACGGGTGCTAATGTTTGAAGAATACCCTTCCGGAACCTTTATTCCCTTAAGACACTCACAAAATTGTTTTTTTCTCATTATTAGAGAGCGTATGAGCGGCGGGGGGTAAACGGGTTCGTGTGCCTACTTTTTGCGCTAGCAACTCTTCTCTAAGTTCAAATTCATCAAACATATCTTGTCTTCCCTTCGCAGTGTCTTTTGTCTTGTTCGGAATATCCAACAATGTGCCAACAAGAGAATCACAAAAATTCTTCTCTATATACATGAGATCAAGAGAATGTCTAACTGTCAACTCTTTCCAATAAGGAAGATAAAAAAATATAGATCTTTTCTTGTAACACTTGGATGGAAGTTTAGAACCACATTTCTTGCCTTATGTGATTTGCAAATCCTTGACTTTCTTATACACTTGGGCACCCGTCAAAACTGTTGGACGCGAACGCAATTCTGGTTTTTCATTGAAAGCTTTTCTTAGTCTACGATAAGGGTGGTTGAACGGCAAGAATCTACGATGATCAAGATAGACATTCTTGTGAGAATTTTTAAGATAGAGTTTGGTTGCATCTTCTTCACATATCGGACATGCGTTATCTCCTTTAACACTATATCCGGACAAGTTGCCATATACAGGAAAATCTTGGCTAGTGTTGAACAACATAGCACGTAGATTGAATTTGCGACCAACATGAGCATCAAGAATTGTACTCCTTCATCCCACAACAATTTTAAATCATCAAGAAGAGGAGCCAAATAAACATCTATGTCGTTACCCGGTTGCCGTGGGCCAGAAATCAACAAAGAAAGCATCATGTATTTCCTCTTCATGCACAACTCAGGAGGCAAATTATAAGTAATCAATATAACAGGCCATGTACTATGTGCACTACTCATATTACCGAATGGGTTCATTCCATCTGTTGATAGCGCAAGCCGCAAATTTCTTGGTTCTTTGCTAAAATCACGGTTGTTGGTATCAAAAAGTCTCCATTGAGAAGCATCGGCCGGATGCCTCAACTTGCCATCATGCTTTCGATCTTTACCGGATTTATGCCATGTCAATAATTCTGCGTCCTTTGGGTTGGCAAAGAGTCTTCTCAATCTTGGTATTATGGGAAAGTACCACAAAACCTTAGCCGGAACGCCCTTCCTATTCTCCTTGTATCGAGAGGTACCGCAAATAGAACAAACAACATCATTTTCATAATCTCTGCGATACAATATACAATCATTTGGACAAGCATGAATCTTTTGGTAGCCTAGACCCATTGAAGCTAACATTTTTTTGGCTTCATAAGTCCGCGTAGGGAGAGTATTACCACTTGGTAACATGTCATTCAACAATTCTAACAAACTAGTAAAGCTCTTGTCACTCCAACCATTTGCCGCTTTTAAATTATACAACTTTAAAACGGCGGACAATCTAGTGTACTTTTCGCAATTTTCATACAACACCTCTTCATTTTCATTCAACAAGTTCTCCATCATATTCGGGTCATCACCATTTACATCTACATCAATTTCATCTTGATTCGGATCATCAGTCCCCTCTTCTCCACTACCCTCTCCACTAATCGCATCAATATTATTGTCATCATAATCCTCACTAATATAGTCCTCACCATCCTCTCCAATATAGTCATCAACATCCTCTCTAATATCTTCTTGGACAAATTCACTATTACTTTCATTATCCATGCCCAAGTCATGTGTTGCCTCCCCATGAAAAATCCATTTTGTATAAGTTGAAGCAAAAGCACTCTTAGCCAAATGAAATTTTACCGTAACAAGAGAGTGAAATCTCATATTATAACAATTACAACACGGGCACCGCATACGCTTTAAATCTTCACAATTTTTCTCGCCAAACTTTAGAAACTTTCGAATCCCCTCCTCATAATCACGGTCACCTTGATTTGACATTGTTATCCATTTCCGATCCATGTCTATATTAACCAAAATTAACAACAAATTATCCTAAACACAACCTAATAAAAGTAAACGTCTAAATCTTACTAATTAAAACGATCAATTCAATAATCTACAATTCTATTGTTTCAATAACCGAACTAAACTCACTACTAAAATTAGTAACCAATTATTCTAAAAAAATCAAACACGATAATTAAAACTACTAATTCAAACATATAAAATGTATTTGTTTTAATCGAATACCTAAACCACTAGCTACTACTACAATACAATATTCATAACCAAACAAAACACTTAATAAAACGGTCAAACGCATAACCGGTGTCTCTTTGTCAACTATATATAAGTAGTAGTACTCTATTGTTCCCGACAACTAATGACCAATTTCACCCAAATAAGAACAATTCACCATATCACGTCATCGCGCCAATACACAAAATCAATCTAAAAAGTGCAATTCACGTAATAAGAGCAATTCACCATATAAATATAACTATACTCAAAACAAGAATAATTGAAAAATCAATAAACACAAACCTTATGAATTGGAAGATGCACCAAGAGGAAGAAGTGGGCGGCGGCAGTAGATGAGCAAGAAGCTAAGACGCGGTTGCGGCGGCGGCGGCAACCACGAGCAGCGACGGAGCGGAAAAAGCCCCGAGCAGCGACGACAACCACGAACGCGACGAAACTTAGAGGCAACCACGGAGCGACGGCAACCACGAATAGAGGCAATAGGGAACGAAGGCAACGACAAAAGACGATCCAATAGAGCAAACGTCGCCGGCGATAGGAATGAGTCGCCGGCGGTCTTCGTTTTTTTTTTTACCTGGGTTTTGAATTTGCTTGCGAATTGGGATGAAGATGATACGCGAATTCGATTGTACTGGGTGTTATTGAATCACTTATTTCCCAAAAAAAAAAAAAACCTCTATGACACCGGTTGTACACAAAACCGGTGTCAAAGGTCCTCGACTTTTTTTTTTCTTTTTGTATTGTGTACCCACGGCAGTTTTCGTTTTTTTTTAATACGTTTGACACCGGTTTTAAGTCAAACCGGTGTCAAAGGTCCTCGACTTTTTTTTTTTCTTTTTGTTTTGTATACCCACGACAGTTTTCCTTTTTTTTTAATACCTTTGACACCGGGTATAGCAAAATCGGGGTCGTACCAATTTTTGACACCGGTTTTAAGTGTTCCGGTGTCTTATTTAGCGGTGTCTAATCCTTTTTTTGGCGTAGTGAAGATATTAAGCAACTTGATTAAAAAATTACTTAGCTTGAAAGGCACAACTTCACTTACATATTTGATCACTACGAAATATGTGGTATTTGGACGAGTTACGAAACGATCCAATTGCGGTATCTAATTCTTGGGCCTATAACCAGGATCATCAACCAAAATTTTAGCATAGCATTCAAGCATTAAGTAGTTATGTAGGAAGAAGACAAAGAACTAAGCATGCATAAGAAAAAGTGGAAACTTACAATGCCAACGAGAATTAGGGAATCACAATGGAGGCTATACATACATATTAGTAGCATACGTGTGGCGGAACTTTTACCATCCCCTTCTCAAATCAAAATCGTTGTTCATGATACGAATATACTATTTTTTAAAACTACGCAATATAACTTGTGAGTACTTGACCACATGTTCGACAACATCTATATATAGCTCAATGAAGTTGGATTCAAATAATTTACACTGCCACCTCAACCATGCTCACCAAAAAACTCATACTAATAACTCTTAGCCAAAATCATCAGTTATAGACTTGTTCTTTCGTTTCAAACGGGTATGCGAAAAAGACCACCAAACCAAGAACTGAGATTTGCTAAGTTCCTTTAAAATATGATCTAACCACGAGTTTACAGCTTAATAAAAAATAGGTCACTCCATTAAACTAAGTTGCAGAGATATCTAGAAAACACACACCTCAAATAGGTATTCTCTTCCATATATGATGAAAACTTGAAAGCTTTCCCACCAACTCTACATGCTTTGATACTATCCGCCTCTCAAAAAGCTCATACAAATGGTGGTCGACCATATATTATTGCCCACACCAGGACATGTTCGATTCATATTCCATAAACCACAAACTTTGTGCTATCATAATTACTGAGGGAAAAAAAATTGCAAACATTTAAAATGTCAGCTACATGTAGACACATTACTTAGGCCGATCATATTCGAACCAGAATAACTAATACGCACGAGCTGTCTTGACATTGTTGACTCATGCACAGGAGGTTTAGGTATATTCTTTTATTGTTCTAATTTCCATACAATAACATGAGTCCGGTGGCAAGTGATTAGAACTTAAGTACCTTTTGTTCGATTGAAATTCTAACACAATCAAGGTAAAAATTACTTGGTAAAAAGCTTATGTTAGCGACCACATGTGGGTGTTCTTCTACTAGCATATCATATTGATTTGAGATAGATATGGTAAAGTGCTAGATTGGAAGAAATACGTACACCACTCTCAGTCTCACTTAAGTTTCATATCAAAATTCAAGCAAGAGATCCAATGTGCGTTAAAAAAATCTCAAAAGCGCAGATGACTCATGTATATCCCTCAAACCAGCTCTGTTATTAGGGACGAGGAGGAAGTTACTGCACAGAGAGAGCGGTTATAAAGAAAACAGCTCACTGAAAATTACAAGCATAATCAAGGCCATAATTAATTCACTTTAGATATATATGTAGAGAGGAAAAACAACACAAAAAAATTTAAATTACCCTCTAGAAATTAACAATAACAAGATGTACTCATGAACATGTGAGATACAATCTTGTGGCTCAAACAATTATGACCAGGCCATCTAACCACACACAGGGAAGAAGAGAGTAGATATACTATATATAGATATCACAAGTATAGAAAGAGAATGGATTGTACAGATAGACATAACTAGAAATTGAAGCCCACCAACAACAACAAAAACCCACAGAGAGAAAGAGAGGGAATACAAAGTGAGTTATGGGTAAGACAAACTAAGGGTTAAACTTTGTATTTAAGTCTAAGCTGAAGTATGTATGGCCGTAGAGTCTAAAAATTATCAAGTACACACATTTTTTTTTGTACCTTAAGGAAAGGTTCCAAATCGCAACCTATTTAACAAGCATTGCTATTATTATTATTATTATTATTATTATTATTGCTATCCAAGGCTTGCTTAGTTGTAGTTAGGGATGGCAATGGGTCGGGTCTGGGTCGGGTCCGATAGGATCCAGACCCGGATCTGTGTCTTTACAAGTAGACCCAGATCCGACCCGGATCCATTGGGTCCAAAATTTACAGATCCAGACCCAGACCCGCCAGGATCCAGTGGGTCTGGACCGGGTCTGGGTCCAAGATGGGTCTTTCATAAAATCAAGTTTTTCATGTTTTGCACTTGCGGTTTACGATGAGGTTTACGATCGTTAATGCGGCAATATGCTTTGCGATCGTCACTATGGTGGTCATTCCTCATCCATTTTGTTTTACTTAGAACTTCCGTATACTAAGGGAGAGCGACATTGAAGGATTTTGAGGCAGTGGCGAAGGTTTTTGAGGCCGTGGAGAAAGATTGGTCATAAGTGCGTGACTTATCATGAGAAGACTAAGAAATGAAAATGAAAGCGGAAGGCTAGGATCGCGAATTCGTTATAAATTAGGTTTTTTTCCTATATTTTTGGCCGGGTCCGCGGATCCATGGGTCGGGTCTGGGTCTCAGATCAAAGACCCATATCCGACCCACACATTTATCACCGGGTCTGGACCCGACCCAGATCCATTGGGTCTCCAAAAAGTGGACCCAGATCCGACCCAAGTGGGTCGGGTCCGCCGGGTCTGGGTCGGGTCCTGGGTTCATTGCCATCCCTAGTTGTAGTAGAGCACTCTAATGAATCAGCAAGCTTGGTCAGTAATTTATCCAATAGAAAGCTCACTATGTAAATGAATGTGATCACTAATTGATTAAGTGAAAATAAAACCTCTAGGTATTTTTTTTTCACTGGTTTTTTATACCTAAAATCTGACCTGCAACAAAAGTGAGTATTGTGTATGAAACATTAGCGGCATAATTTCTCCTCTTTGAAACAAAACTGATTCTATTGAACTCCACCCCACCCCCTCTCAACTCTCTCATTCTGTTCAACTCCTAAAATTAAACTATGTACGGAATTAGGAATACCGAGCTTAGAAGAATGCACATACACCGCAATTTGAATCAATAAGAAACCAATTACTTTAGGAATTAAACTACCAAACACTAAAAAGAACAAAGAGACAACTAAAGAGGAAGAATCAGGGTAGAGGGGAGGTTGGGGAAGACATAAAGTATTAGTAATCAGGAATCTAAATCAGAAGTTTAATCCCCTTTTCAAAACCCTAGAAATCTCAATTTATTGCTAATATCAAATTGAACCAACAAAACTGATTACTAGAGTTGCTGTAAGATTACAACACCAAAAAATTAAGCAATTAGAAATCATAAATAGAGTAGATGTATAGAATCGAGCCCCAAATTTTAAAAAATCAAAATTTTGAGATTACAATCACTTACCTTACTTTTGCAACACGAGTTTAAGCTTGTAGGAGAAGAGGAAAAATAAGAAGAACGGCGTCTACAACAATTTATCACTTGTGCCAAGTTTAAATTCGTGGCACAAGTGTAGGATTTCCCGTGGCTATGTTACTTTGCCACGGGGATTTTGGGTTTGGCCACCCGTGGCACAAGTGGCCGTGACAAGGAAATTGTCACGGGAAAAGTTGTGTTGTGACATAAATTAGTAATCTAGCCACGCAGTATCGCCACATGAATAATTGTGGCAATAAAAATTCCAGTGGCTAACACCCTCCTTTAGCCACAAGAAAAATCATAGCCAATCCGTGGCTATCACTTCTACCACCTAATAGACATGCCTGTCGCAATGAGTATATTCCCGTGGCTTATCTTTTAGTATTCACAACTCACATTTAACAATATCATGGCTTAATTAATTATTTTTTTTCTTGGCATCAATAAAAATAAATACAATGGTAGCAACTTGCACCATTTGATTAATAAATAAAATTAAATTAATCTCCTTAATGTTGATCATGATAAAATTTAAATATTATTATTGAAACAAAAGTGTAAATAAATACATCATAAGTAATTTTTATAATACAAAGCAAACTCTTCCAACAAAAACAAAGAATACAAAGGGAAAATCATTCCAAGACTTGTTAAAGTCATGTACTACATACATGAAAATAGTTTATGATGCAAAATTACAATTTCAAACCAATTAATTAAACATTGATATGCTTCGAACTCTCAGATCCGCAATAGCTACTCACTCCAAATACTCCACCTACAAGAACACAACAAAATTATTCGCAAAAAGTACCCAAAATATATTACAGAGGTAGTATATACCAGTTTTTTTGGTTTGGTAACAATGTAAGTTTATTAATACAAGGGGGGGGGGGGGGGGGTGAACAATTTACACTGATAAAGAGGGAATATTAACTAAAAACCACAAGAAAAAGCCTACTTTAATCCTATTATTATCCTTGGCCAAAATTTGTCTTTGGAGCTGAGTCAACTCATAGTATATAAGTATTCACAAATCAAAACTTTAGTTCCGTCAAAAATCCGGCAGCACTTCCCCTAAAAATAGTCTATACCAAAATATCCGATCATAGAAATCAACACCAAAATAGTCTATACCAAAATCAATATCCGAGCATAGAAATCAACACCAAAACATCGTCCACCTTGTCAGCCAGAATTCCGATAGAAGTAACCCCAAAATAGCAAAAGAAGGCTCCTAGATCTTGTATCAAAATTCCGGCATATGAAAGAAAGTATGTAAAAGAAGGCAACAGTTGTACCAACCTTAATGAGAGGAACTGAATCCACGACTTCTAAGTATTTCCACCAGCTTTGCTTCCTACTGTATTCAACAAGACATACAATGCGGCCTTGGCTTTCAGACCTAGCAAACCTTATTCAATAATGTTCTAAATGGTACCATTGGAGAGCTAACTAAAAGTACTTAAGTTTGAACCCAAATTTCGCACAAAACAGGTTTCAAACCTAGGAGATATTGTTCTTTAAAGTTAGAACTGAAATCTATTGTTTTATACCATAATCATCTAGACCGCCCCTATTCAAAATTAAACTGCAGCTTATTGACATAATTTTTGCTATTAATTCCAACTCTATCATTTAGTTTAGTGTCTAAGCTTTCCAATGACATCTTTTAGGACTCCAGTGAGTGGGTGAAATAGATTTTATAATTTTTCAAAGTTACTGCTGCAGAAAGCAATACCTGCAGGCCAGATTCCTGACCTCATGTCACTCAATGGTCAGTTTATCCCTAAATGTCTTAGATTTTTGACTAATAGCTTTTACATATTCAAGCTAAGATCTATAGCTTTGATTTGATATATTATGAGTGACCTGAATCATTTTGAGCATAAACTTATGGTGTCTACAATTAGGAAGTTGTGCGTGAGGGTTAGTTGCAGTGATGTACATATTTTGACCATGAACTATGGTTTCGTAGTAATGCTCGTGTTTTAGAACAAGCCACCTGATGATAATAAATAAATCATAAGATGATGTTTGATATAAGAGTGAAAAGGAAGGGATGTTGAATCAGGTGTGGACTAAAATATACACTTAGAAAATCACGGGAGCTCACTAGCGTGCAAGACATTCAGAGGGCAATTTAGTTTCCTACTCTGATTTAAGAGACTCTTAGAAAGATCAAATGAAATCCGTTTCATATGTTTTATACCATTTCGGAAAGCTAGGAGTTCAAACTAACTAATGGTTCTGACAGTAAGATCAACGAAGCTCTCAATAACTTGCATTTTAAGTTTAAAGACATGCTGCCCACAAGGAATCCAATAGGAATTTCAGATTACAGAGCTAAACTTTGAGGACTCATATCTCCTATTGTATATTACAGAATCGGATAAACTTTATGTTTATCTTGACGGACTTGGAGAAAGCTTAATGCTACTGGTTTGAGCATTATAAGATACGATTTTCTATGTCTAAAAGTCGGGTCCAAAAGTGTATCTTGCTAAATTCGAACAGTTCTTGGAGTGAAGTTTTATTGTTGTTTTGGGCTCACTTTTTTCAAGTAATTATGATTGTGCAGTTTTATAATAAGGAGGGCATTACAAAGCTAACCAAACAATCAATTTACAGAAACTTAAAATATTAAGTAACAACAATCAATTACATACACAAAAAACACATCAACACGTTGAAATAACCACCCTATGACTAATCACACAGCCTTAATTAATAATAGATAGATTAGTAGCAATCAAGTATGAATTAAGATACAAAAGCAAAAACTGAAGTGAATCAGGAATTGGAATGAGGACAAAAATAAACTGAACTGAATCAGCTATGAATTTTCTCAGGAATCACGCCTAATACAAGCAGAAACTAATCGAATTACAAACACAAACTTAAAATTAAGATTAATACTCAATTAAACATCATAATATGATACTCAATTACATTATAGAAATTAAGATTGATTGAGTGCGATATGTCAAAGAAAAATTGAGATAGATAGGACTACCACATACCTTCTCGGAAACAATCAGGGCGACGGGATGGATCAACGAATTGAATCCGAAGGTAGGCGGCTCGGAGGACAGGCGGCCTATGAAGCGGTGAATTCAGGCGGTTATTTGATATCGAAGACAGAGCGCGGAAGGAGAAAGGACGCATCACCACCCAGAACCACACGTGACCGTTCTTTATAGGGAAATTTTCCAATATACCCCTGAGATTACCAAAAATTTCAGGTATATCCCTCATGTTTCCTATCTATCTAACGTGCCCCTGAGGTTTGCAAAATGGTCTTTTTTGTTGTGTTTGACTAACGGACTCTAACACCGTTAGTCAATTACTTCATTTGACTTATTTAAAAAAACCCCAAATTTCCTTTCATTTTCTCTCTCCTGCCCCCTCCTCTTCCTACACCACCGCAACTACCACATCAACCACAGCCATTCGGGTCACCTCTGCCACTATTTTGAGTGCCTCCCCCGCCTATACATCACGCCACTCCTCTCCCTCGACACCACCCCATTTTTGGTGGTCGTAGAAGAAAGAAAAGTGAGAATAGAGAAAGATGATAATATGAGAAATTGGCGGGAGAGGGGCGTCGGTCGTGGGTGGGATATTCCGGCATATGGAGGTTGGCGAGCCTAATGGTGGTACTAGGGGTGGCTGGCATGGTGGTGGTGACCGTAGAACACTAAAAAGTGATGAACGGAGATTGAGGAAAAGAGGAAAAAATGGAGAGAAGGAGATGGGGGGTCGGTCATGGGTGGGGTATTGTGGTGGCCGTAGGCTAGTGACCCTAGTAGTGGTGTCAGGGGAGGGTGGCGCAGTGGTGGGGTTGGCTGCCATGGCTGGCGTGGTGGTTGGGTTGGCTAGGAAGGGGTGGGGGAATTGAAGTGGGAGGAGAGAGATTTTTTTAATTAATTATTGATTTTTTTTTTCTTCTTTTTAAAGAATAAGTAGGTAGTTAAGGTGATTAATGTTTAATTATGTCAATAGTTTCAAAGAAATAAAAGTAGTTAACGGTCTTGACGTCCGTCAGTCAAAAAACACTAAAAACTACCATTTTGCAAATCTCAGGGGTAGCTGGACAGCTCGATAACCAGAGGGGTATAGCAGAAAATTTCGGGAACCTCAGGGGTATATTGAAAAATTTCCCTTATTTATATTGGGTAATTTTGTTTCCAAAAATATTTGTAACTCTGATTTTTTTTTTTGAAGGGTGTCGCTCATAATTTTACCATGGCGCAAATTCATTTTAGGGTGTAAAATTTTTTCACCATGGTCCAAGTTCTATAGTGTAAAATCATTTTCACTAAGGGCTCATTCGACATCATTGTCGTTTTCAGTTTTTGTTTTTTTTTTGCGTAAAAAGTTTAGTTAAATAAGTTACAAAAATAACTTTAAATTATTTGGTACTATAATAGTCATATGGAAAATGAAAACTGACAACTACTGAAAAATGAAAACCACTTTTTTCTAGTTTTCAAAAATGGGACTTTGGTTTTCAAAAAAACAGAAAACATAAAACAAAAAACGATACCAAGCAAGCCCTAAAAAATTTCACCATGGCGCAATTTAAGTATTTTTGCGTAAAATTTATTCTCAAAGGAGTTACTTAGTTTCTTTATCATTTCATGCTAAAGAATTTATTACTGCAATATTAATTTTTTACTACATTAATAATTTTTCGAGAAGGAATTTTTTGAAATTTTTTTAGATAAAGATCGAACAAGTCGATTAAGATATAAAAATCACTAAAGATGTTTAAGAGTGTGAGAACAAAATTATTTGCCACTGATTTCATTCGTGGCTAAGAGTAATCTTTTGCCACGGGTGTGGGTATTCGTGGCACAAGTGACAATTTGCCACAAATATTGTCCTCCCGTGACAAAAGTAAACTTTTAGGAATTTCAAATTTGTAGAGAAATCTACTTTACCCGTGGCAATATAAAATTATGCCACGAATTTGGAATACCCGTGGCATAATTCGTGGCACAAGTAATGATTTGTTGTAGTGCGTGGCGAGGAGCAGACGAGGGATGACAATCGGAGAGAGAAATAGAAGGGTAAGAGTTGGAGAGGAGCAGATGATGAGACACACAAGAGAGAAAGAGATCAGAGAGAGGGGGAGAGATAACGTGTTGTCGTGTTAATTAGGAACGGATTTTTCTTTGTTTTTTTATTTTATTATATATTCCCATGAAGCGTTGCATTTGTCATTTTGTTGAGGATAAGGCGACAATGAATCACGTAAGGCAACGGTTGTTCCAAGCACCGTTGCATTAGATGAACTTATAGTGTGTTTTTTCTTAAGCCATTACAATAGCCTATCAAACGCAACAATTGTTACAGGTAGCGTTGCATTAGGTCAACTTATAGTGTTACATTTGCTCATTTTTGTGGTAGTGTTTGATACTTTAAATTGGGATTTCATTTGCAGATGCCTTCACATTCTAAACTTCTCTCCTCCATTCACGAGTTGGATCATGACATGTGTTACATCTACCTCGTTTTCCCTTAAGATCAATGGTAATGTCAAAGGATTTTTTGAAGGGAAGAGTGGGGCTAGACAAGGAGATCCCATCTCTCCTTACTTATTTGTTATTGAGATGGAAAGTCTTTCCAGATTGCTCAGGAAACTCCCCAAGTTCCCAGGCTTCTCTTTCCACCCAAAATGTGCTAGGCTCAAGTTAACTCACTTGACCTTTGCCCATGATTTGATGATCTTCACAAGAGTAGATTCACCTTCAGTGAATGCAGTGGTTGTTGGGAAATAAGACCAATCTCCCACGCACAACGGAAGTAAACCAATCGACAATAACAAACAAAAGTAGAAAATACGCAAGCTAATAAGATGAGAGAAAGATTTTAGGGACAAAACCCAGGGCAAAACCCTCCAACTCTGGAGGTAAAACCCACCAGCAAACCGCTGAATTCCACTATATTAAATAGCACCAGTACAACCACCGTTCGTAATTACAACACCGAATTCGAAACATGCTACAAATCAGGAACAAAGATAAACTACCCCTACCTTCTGAGTATAATTAATAATCACCAATTAATAATACTCGTAGAGATAAACCACACCTGAATAGATGTACTAACCGTTCCTGTACTGTAGACGAACCTTGCACTGCCCGTACGCTACTACCCAAATCAATCACCAGATTTGCTAATTTCGCGAACATTCCACGATACAATGTCCGATCGTCTATTCGCACCAGCGCGTACACCACGTACAAAACTGAGCCCTTAATATTTTCGCTAAGTATTACGTACGTGCAACCTGGAAGATCAATTAGAGACTTAATTGTCCGCTCGTAATTTCTTCACATAGAAAACGAAGGAATAGAGATTCCTTTTTATACCAATGTTAGCCGACACTTTGTTTGCCAAAACAAAGTCCACCACTTTCCAAATCCAAGAATTAACCAATTTGGCAATTCTTTTGGGTTGGACCGTGGGTATGAACCCAACAGTGGTAACCTGTCCGAATAACTTTGCTAAGATTTCTGCACTTCAGGCAAATCCAAATAAGACTAAGCTCTATTTTGGTGGAGTAAATGATGCTTTAAAGAGCTTGATCCTGCAGGAGTCAAAATTTACAGAAGGTAGCTTCCCTTTTAGGTATTTGGGTGTCCCTCTGAATAAATCAAGGCTGGTTTCTGATATGTATGGTACTTTTATATCAAAGATCAAGGTTAAAATGAGGCATTGGTCTAGCCAGTATCTCTGCTATGCTGGAAAATGCATGCTAGTTAACTCGGTAATCTTTGGTATACAAAGTTTCTGGAGCTCAAGCATTCTGCTGCCTAAAAGTATTGCAAATATGATTAACAAGTTCCGTAAAGATTTTTTTTTTGGGGTAATGCTGAGGGTAATAGAAGGATAATGTTCAAGAGCTCGTCTAGCTCTTGTGCCCTGAGAAATGAGGGTGTTTTTCATATCAAGGAGATATTGGGCTGGAATAAGGCACTAATTGCAAAGTGGTTATGGTACTTACAGGTGAGAAGAGGTAGTATCTGGACTGAAAATTATGTGCTCATGACTCAGAATTATGGAAAGCACCGTCAAAGTCCGGAATGAGATGCTTGAGAAAGAAGGATCTATTGAGAATTCCAAGTTAGCAGGGCTTATGATTTCTTCAGAGTCAGTCATCAAAAGAGCAAGACTCAGAAGGTCATATGGGATGCAGTCAATGTTCCCAAGCACAGCTTTACAGCTACTCTGACAGTAGAGGGGGCTCTTACTACCACTGATAATCTTATCAAGGGGCATGATCATTATAAATCGCTACTGTCTCTGCAAGAAAGCTGCTGAAAATCACCAGGATCTATTTTTCGAATGTCTCTTTGCTAATGAAGTTTTGGCAAATATCAAGGTATGGCTACGGATTGTCACTGATGTTACCAGCCTAAAGGGTATTGTAAAGTGGATAGGGAGGAATTCCAGAAGTAGAAGTTGGAGGAGCAAGTTGATTAAGTGTATTTTTGTGGCTATGATTTATATGCTTTGGTATGAAAGGAACTCAAGGCTTTTTAAGGATGAAGAGCATTCAAAGGAATGCCTGATTTTTAGAGTGAAATATTGTGCTTGTATTATGATTTTTAGCTATCTAAAAGGAATTGCTAATGAGGATATTCTTGATATCCTCAATGTTTGACCTCTAGTGGTTTGTTTTTTGTAAGCTCCTTTTGCTTTTATTACCAAATTTGGATGAATAAAAAGCTGCTAATTTTGCTTGCAAAAAAAGATATTTGTAAAGTACTAAGAAATTTTAAAAGCTCATTACAAAAACCCCGGGTGATATTTTTAAAGTAATAAGAAAATATAAAATCACATTTTGAACATCCCGTGGGATATTTTAAATCTCATTTCGAACACCCTCTGGAATATTCAAATATAATAATATTAATGTATAGTAGGCGCCTTTTGATGCGCGGGTACCTTATGTATAAATGCAAGTCCGAATAATAAAATAATAACACCTTTCAGATGGAAAGTCATCTTTCAAAACCTAAATCCCCATTTACCCATGGGACATTTGTAATGCGATTAAATGGAAATTCGCCATTCAAAACCTAAAATCTCATTTCAAAACCTAAAATCCCATGTCGTATGTGTTGTTCCCCTTTTTTGTTTTTGTTTTTTTTTTATATTCTTGAGTTAGTAGTAGCTAAGTACGTACTAGTAAATTATATTGTCTGAGTTATTTGATTCCCTTAGTTAGATTTTTGTTTAATTAATGCTGAGTCCGCGTGTGCCAGCGTGTATTCCGGTAGCCACTTAGGATAGTTCCGTCAGAATTTTCGAGTAAATGAGCATTAGGTGGTGCTACCAATAGTTTTTCATTTTATTTGGTGGTTCCCCACAACTTTTATTTTATAAGGGGGTTCCCTAAAAAATGATGAAAGTAGGAGGTGGTCCCCAACAAAAAATCCATATAATTAATATAATAATAAGCTTATTTTATTGGAATAATATTATCATATATTATCTGTAACAACCCTAAATTTTCGCTAAAATAAAAACCGGAAAATAAAGAGTCGTTACGCCGCAATGGACTACCGCGCCAATCGCTAGGCTTAAAAAATCATTAAACTAACAAAGATAACTATCTAAATAATTAAACAACAGCGGAAGACTTTCTAGTCGAACTACAGTTCTCAAACCTATAACCAAATTACAACATATTCAAAATGAGACTCAATAAATGTCTTTGAAAACCCCAACATGCACGACTTCTTAAGCAAGCATCCACATCATCAATACCTGTTAACAATGCCATCGCAGAATGACATAGGCCCAAGAATAAGGTAGGGACAAACCAGAAATATTAACAATGCCAGCACATGCCGAGTAAGAAATATTAAAATAAATGAATAACAATTAAGATGCGTGCCTTGAGGCGTGTAGCTAACAAGAAAGGATTAACGATATAAGTAAGGAGTATCAATAACAGTAGAACAAAATATCAAATGAGCATCGTCGCTCGAAATACAGATTAGTATCCAATGAGTATCGCGGACCAATATACAGATTAGTATCAATGAGCATCGCCGCTCATTATACAGATTATTTATTCATACTTTTCGGCCAGGGTCCTACCCCATAGCCCTACTTAACAAACTTTGTTCGAGCTAGAGTTGTAAGTATCGCCCCTAATAATCCCGAGTGTGCACACCCCTCGCAAGACAGGCCGGTAGGACGAGTTCCCATCTAGGAGTTAGACTATTAGGAGGTCGGTAGCTAATCCGACAAACAGTACCTTGATCAGAGGTATATCAAATTAAACGATGATCGGTCGAGCCGAATCCATCGTACTCTAGGTGGTGACATTTCATTTTCTTTCATCTGTTTTACATACATTATTCGAAAGTGTATTATTTGATGTTTCAATCTACAACCAACTCAAGATTTAGTATATCGAATACACAATAGTAGAGCAACAAGAGAAGCAGTGAAACAAAAACCCACTCGGCCGAATGGCCGAGTGGCCGAGAGCAATAAAGGCCGAAGGGCCGTGTGGAAGAGCCGAAAGGCTTTACTGTTTCTGAGGGTATTTTCGAGGACAAGAAAATACAAAAATAACTTGAACAAATGCAATAAGAGCATACAATGAACAATGGCTATCAAAACACAAAGCTTACGATCGTGGAATGATAATCATGGTATGATAGATCATGCGTTTAAGAGTGTGATCAACGTTCTTACCTTCTAACGCTAATCCTTAAATAAAACACTTCTAACCAAGTCAATGAACTACATTCATCGAATCCACAATCTAGATGCCCAATCAATCACAAACTCAATCGATGATCCCCTAATTCACAAGGTATATAAGTCACAATCTCACAAATTATATAACTATTATATTGCGAATCCAAAAAGAGACAGTAGTAAATAAACGTGGATAACTTCTACCTCCAACATCGTAAGACCACCAAATTTTAGTGTGTTGTAGAAGGTTATGTCAGACTTCTCCTCAAAATTTCGTTCACAAACTCCAAGTGGATCGACGGGAATCAACTTCACAATGAACCACGAATGACAATTAGGGTTTACTCACGAAAACCAATATAAGTTTTGATACGGAAGTCTAGACCTTACCAATTTTGGATATGTTTTCAAAACTATAGTCAAGAACATCTCCACAAAATCTCGTCTTAAAATATCCTCGGAGTCGACAGGAATCATCAGAATACCGAGGCGGCGACACAGTTCTCGGGTAGATAGACACAGCTCTATTAAAACATCTCTACAGTGAGCATTCCATGAAATCTTGGACATATCCACATGTTCCTGGAGTCGTATCAAAATCACGGTTCTAACGCCACCAACCACGCTTTGATCACCTCCATTTACAACCACTTGAGCATTCGAGCAAAGAGAGGGAGATGAAAGTAAATAGGCTTTATATGTGTACGATAATATACATGGTACTAGGATACCATATGAAAATAAGTAGTGATTCAAAAATATATTTCCATGTATGAGAAAGAAAGAAGTGAGAAATGATATATCAATATATTTCAGAGATAAGTAATGGTATTACGTGTGCAAAGGCAGTGCACAAAACGAGAACGAGTGTATCATTAGTGCACAGAATAGGTATACATGTATGGTCAGTGCATGAGGTAAGTATGTCGTTTCACTAGGTCAATTTGACAAGGTACAACAAGGTTCAAATAATAACAAAATAAAACATGTAATCCACTTAATTGAAGGCGGAAGAGGAACACGTGACCCTCTCATCCCCTTAAAGAAAAGGTTCGTCCTCGAACCAAATATACTTTTGTAAATATGTTAACTATTCTTATCATCAGCCGATGCCACTTTTCACACACATTTTTCAACTTGGTGGCACATCCCTAGGTATTTTTTTGTACGAGCTTTCCTTGTTTCTTTCTCATCCCTTGATCGACTATGTTTCATGATCATTTCCTCATAAACTGAAGTCCTAGCGAAATCGAGCTTTCAACTTTTAATAGGATTATCATTGGTAGACATGGAACATATTACCAAAATAGTTTCTTTCCAGAAGTCGACCGACAACTCAAACTTGTACCCATATACCAATCCTTATAATAATTCACACCAACAGAGGAATTTTTTTTTTTTTGTCTGAGGTATCCTGTCCTTTTAAATCTCATCGTTTCTATTTTCCATACCAAACTTTGTTAGTGCGTTTCCATCCACACGAGGGTTGGTGATTTTTACCCCAATATGCCAGTTAGTATCAAAACCGCCTCAAAACTTGCATCTAAAATCTCAACTCAACAATAATTGGAACTTGCATAGTCATGCTTTTCAGCTGGCAAAATTATATCGTATTATTCCATGTATCCTTCACATTCTTGTTTCACAAAATGAATTGAGAGCATCCCTACATTGTGAGCTATTCATGTCATCATCCTCCTAATGTCGTAGAGAGCTCATAAAACATGTTGTAACCCTTCTAAGCTCAATTTTCATCTCCATAATCGTCGACCCTAACTGATGTCTTATCCCCAGCAGGCTACTATCGTCATCTTGTAATCATTTGATCATGCCAATTACTCTCCTTGTTTCTAGTCATGACTCCACTCAGACTTCTACGCTTGCCAGATGTATCAAGGGGCTTGAGAATCTATATATATCTTAGCCATTCACGATGGTTCAACTACTCCACAAGTTGTCAATTATAACTTTTTGAGTCTCTTTCTTAACACCAACTTGTCGCCTCATAATACTCTTCAAGTTTCAATAATCACGTCGAAAGTCTCATGTGTGACATTTAATTACACACCTAGCTTAGCCTTTTGGGTTGACCTTGACATTAATGTCTCCAAGTTAATGACTATAGTCATCAGCCTGACCTCAAGTAGGGTATTCTCCTCATACTCATTGGATTTCCCGAAGATAGTGTGGACCTTCTCCCTGGTGCCAACGTGAGCCCCCAACCAAGCCAAGTGTGGCTATTTAGAATGGATGAGTCGGAGTCACAAAACACTCATACATATAAGTTTTCAGATAGCACGTAATCTCAAACAAATGACATCAATTAGAATAGATTAATAGGGGCATTGTCCCCTTTTCTAAAACAATTACAAGACACGGAGTCTAAATGCAAAGAAACAGAAGTAAGGAAAATCATCGAAATCCTCAAGTTTAAAGTATCGAATCCACGATCGTGGTCAGAGCTAGCTTGCATTTCTTTAAAACTTCACCACTCTTGCAGAAATATATATTGACCTTCGTCCCAGTAGAATTTGGTTCATCTCGACAGTTCCTTTTAATTTTTGGGTGGCTCTAGTTTCATAAATTGCATATCAAATTTTTGAAACCTAACCCCAAAATAACAAAACAATCGTATGCATGATATCCTTAACAAGTTTTTTTTTGTTTTTTTTTTTAACATTCCCAAATTCTCGTTTTCTTAACATCACTTGGAATCCGCGTCGATGGCAGTTGAATGACGCAATGTTGTGTATACAAGAACCTACAACGCATATGCTGAGCTCCCTCATAGACTCACCATTACTAGTCCCTTCTTCAACTTTTCACTTTCCCTTAAAATAATCATTATTCTAGATTGAATGGATGGAGCAAAGTTAGATGAAGTAGTGTCGGTTGTTTCTACAGGGATAACCATAGCTTCGTCTCGATTTATTTTTCCAAATCATCTTATTTGACACAATACCACGAGTAGTGTATTATGGTTGGAAAAAGAGTGGGTAAATGATTGTCCCCTAAGTTTGTGGTTTACCAGTATCTCTCCTATACACAAATCAAATTACATGTTCTACCTCATGGCTCATCTCTAGGGGCAAGCATTTAGAGCTCAAATACCATCATACTATCATCATCAACCCATCCTTAATACAAACCCAAATAGTTTCATTTTGTTACGAATAAACCTCCAGTCCACTTAAGCTCTCCCAAAGTCTCATTCAAAATAATACAATAAAATTTAGAATTCGAACATCAATAGATCAAACATTCATACTAGTATAAAAAGACAATCTCCAAAGTGAGTTGATCTAAAATATTCACGCCTACAACTCCCAAAAGTCAGTCCAAGAACTGCAGGGTGTAATAAAAGAGACAAGTAGTAGCACGTAGCAAATAACATGCGAATGTATGCACCCGACTCCCCCCTTTTAAAACTTTTCAAATTCATTTTGAAAACTTTTTGTAGACTCAACGAATCAGAATCTGGCTCTGATACCAACTGTAACAACCCTAAATTTTTGCTAAAATAAAAACCGGGAATTAAAGAGTCGTTACGCCGCAATTGACTACCGAGCCAATACGCTAGGCTTAAAAAATCAATAAACTAACAAAGATAACTATCTAAATAATTAAACAACAGCGGAAGACTTTCTAGTTGAACTACAGTTCTCATAACTATAACCAAATTACAACATATTCAAAATGAGATTTAATAAATGTCTTTGAAAACTTGCACGACTTCTTAAGCAAGCATCCACATCATCAAGACCTGTCAACTATGGCATCAAAGAATGACATAGGCCCTAGAATAAGGTAGGGACAAACCAGAAAACAGAACGTCAGCACATGCTGAGTAAGAAATATTAAAATAGAAGAATAACAATTAAGAAACGCGCCTTGAGGCGCGTAGCTAACAAGAACAGATTAACGATATAAGTAAGGAGTATCAATAACAGCAGAACGAAATATCAAATCAGCATCGTCGCTCGAAATACAGATTATTATCCAATGAGCATCGCCGCCCAATATACAGATTAGTATCCAATGAGCATCGCAGCTCATTATACAGATTATTTATTCATACTTTTCGGCCAAGGTCCTACCCCACAACCCCACTTAACGAACTTTGTTCGAGCTAGAGTTGTAAGTATCGCCCCTAATAATCCCGAGTGTGCACACCCCTTGCAAGACAGGCCGGTAGGACCAGTTCCCATCTAGGAGGAAGACTATTAGGAAGTCGGTACCTAATCCGACCCACAATACCTTGATCAGAGGTATATCAAATTAAACGATGATCGGTCGAGCGGAATCCATCGTACTCTAGGTGGTGAAATTTCATTTTCTTTCATCCGTTTTACATACATTATTCGAAAGTGTATTATTTCATGTTTCAATATACACCCAACTCAAGATATAGTATATCGAATACACAATAGTAGAGCAACAAGAGAAGCAGTGAAACAAAAACCCACTCGGCCGAATGGCCGAGTGGCCGAGAACAATAGAGGCCGAAGGGCCGTGTGGAAGAGCCGAAAGGCTTTACTGTTTGTGAGGGTATTTTCGAGCACAGGCAATTACAGAAATCGCTTGAACAAATGTAATAAGAGCATACAATGAACAATGACTATCAAAACACAAAGCTTAGGATCATGGAATGATAATCATGGTATGATAGATCATGCGTTTTAGAGTGTGATCAACGTTCTTACCTTCCAACGCTAATCCTTAAATCAAACACTTCTAACCAAGTCAAGGAACTACATTCATCGAATCCACAATCTAGATGCCCAATCAATCACAAACTCAATCGATGATCCCCTAATTCACAAGGTATATAAGTCACAATCTCACAAATTATATAACTATTATATCACGAATCCAAAAAGAGACAGTAGTAAATCAACGTGGATAACTTCTACCTCCAACATCGTAAGACCACCAAATTTTAGTGTGTTGTAGAAGGTTATGTTAGAAACCTCTCCTCAAAGTTTCGTTCAAAAACTCTAAGCGGATCGATGGGAATCAACTTCACAAAGAACCACGAATGACAATTAGGGTTGACTCACGAAAACCAATGTAGGTTTTGATACAGAAGTCTAGACCTTACCAATTTTGGATATGTTTTCAAAAATATAGTCAAGAACATCTCCACACAATCTCGTCTTAAAATATCCTCGGAGTCGACGGGAATCATCAGAATAACGAGGCGGCGATCCACATTTTCCTGGATTCGTATCAAAATCATGGTTCTAACGCCACCAACCACGCTCCAATGAGAGATTGTATGAGAGAATTATGTGTGTTTGAAGTTGACACAGTGGTGTTGGGAACTTTCTGCGGGTGGAGGCTACGAAAAAAAGAGAAGGAGAGAAGGAGGCCGAATGGTTATGAAATAAAGCAAGGGTTCTCTTTATTATATGTATATATAGGTATGAGGGTAGACTTGGGTTTGGGCTTAGCTAATTAGGTGGGTTGCGTGATCCAAAAACCCGGCCCAAATCCGAATGACTAACGAATCTTCTTGTGTAATTCTATAATAAAAAATCTCATAATAATTCAATCGAATACCAATAAACCCTTAATAAAACTTTGAATTACATTATAAAACGTAACACCCTTATTAAATGATTACCCAAAAATGTGGGGTTACCAGTCTTCCCCCCTTAAGACAAAGATTCATCCCGAATCGTTCACTCATCCTCCAAAGTGTTCTCAATTATCGTCCTTCCAAGTTTGTAGTTCTCCAAACACTCGCTTAGTCAAACACCTCCATTTACAACCACTTGAGCATTCGAGCAAAGAGAGGGAGATGAAAGTAAATAGGCTTTATATGTGTACGATAATATACATGGTACTAGGATACCATATATGATGAAAATAAGTAGTGATTCAAAAATATATTTCCATGTATGAGAAGGAAAGAAGTGAGAAATGATATATCAATATATTTCAGAGATAAGTAATGGTATTACGTGTGCAACGGCAGTGCACAAAACGAGAACGAGTGCATCATTAGTGCACAGAATAGGTATACGCACACCGTGGACTCGCTCCATAATCTTTTTCGTTTCTGACCTGCTTACGCAAAGCTGAGGGACCCCATCTAATCCCTTGTGGTACAAATTTCCTCCCATGACAGCGAATTGAGAGGCGAGCCTTCTAATAGCTAATTGATCCTTTCTTGAGTTTTCGGGTGGATAAGTTTGATTTTCGACATATCTTTGGATGTCCGCGTACCAAGGCTCCTTCTCTTCTTCTTCAGTTATGGTGGCGATGAACTCGTTGAACCCAACTGCAGGACTCTGCCTTTCTTCGAGCACTATCGATTGAACTTTGATTCCGGCCTCCTAAGTGAGGTTCACGGCTAGATTTGCTAGAGCATCGGTGAAACAGTTTTGTTCACATGGGAGATGTTTGAAATCGATGTCCTCGAAGAGAGGAATTAATCGTTGAAGGCACTCAATGTACAGTTGGAGTATTTCTTCCCTGACTTTCCAAGCTCCAATTGTTTGAGATATGATCAAGTTGGAGTCACCATAGACCGTCAAGTGTTTTGCCCCGGCTGCGAGTGCAGCTTTGACACCGTACACACACGCCTCATATTCTGTCGTGTTGTTTGTGGTAGGAAAGTCAAATTTGACTGCAAAGGGTATGTGAAGGCCATCTGGGTCTACCAACAAGACTCCTGCCCCATTGCCACTTCTGTTGGAAGCTCAGTCGAAGTACATTTTCCATTTCGGCACTTCAATGGCGTGAATATGTTCGT
Source organism: Spergularia bocconei (assembly GCA_963457585.1). NCBI lineage: Eukaryota > Viridiplantae > Streptophyta > Magnoliopsida > Caryophyllales > Caryophyllaceae > Spergularia > Spergularia bocconei. Next base: position 12,629,311 of record OY734956.1, read on the forward strand.
GTACTCATCTCCCGAAATGGGCCCTTCTACCAGAGCTTCTGAGATTGCCCCTCCTTTCACCGATTTCTGGCTCATGCATTGGATGTCGAATTCAGACAGGATGGCATGCCACCTTGCAAGCCTCTCACTGAGTATTGGCTTGCCAAAGAGATGTTTGATCGGATTGAGTCTTGAGACCAAATATGTTGTGTGAGCTTGGAGGTGGTGCCTCAATTTCTTCGTAGCGTATACCAGGGAGATGCAAGTTCTTTCCAAAGGAGAGTATCTGGTTTCATACTCAAAGAATTTCTTACTCAGGTAGTAGATGGCTACCTCTTTTTTGGACCCTTCTTGGTATTGGGCCAACAATGCCCCCATGGCAGTTTCAGTTACTGTTAGGTACAAGATTAGCGGTTCGTCCGGTCTGGGCGGCATTAGAACTAGTGGATTGGCAAGATACTCCTTCATTGAGTCCAACGCCTTTTAACATTCGTCGTTCCATTCCTTGGAGACTCCTTTACTCAACAACTTGAATATAGGCTCACACTTGGTTGTGAGTTGAGATATGAATCGACTGATGTACTGGATTCGACCCAGAAAACCTCTGATTTCTTTTTCCGTTCTCGAGCGTGGAAGTTCGATGATTGCCTTTGTTTTCTGGGAACCCACTTTATTCTCATCCTGGCTCACAACGAAACCAAGCAGCTTTCCTGAGGTTACTCCAAATACACACTTCTGCAGATTCAGTCTCAAGTTGTACTTTCTTATCCTATCAAAGAAAGTTCTCAATGCTGGGAGATGCCCCTGGCGGTCTCCACTCTTAACAATCATGTCATCAACGTAGACTTCGACGATGTCGTGGATCAGATCGTGCAAAATAGTCGTCGCAACCCTTTGGTAGGTGGCGCCGGTGTTGTTCAGCCCGAACGGCATGACTCGACAGCAGTAGGTACCCCACGGGGTGATGAATGAGGTTTTGTTCATATCCTCTTCATCCATGAGAATTTGGTTGTATCCGGAGAATCCGTCCATGAATGAGAACATAGCGTGGCCGACAGTGTTGTCAACCAAAACATCAATATGAGGTAGTGGAAAGCAATCCTTTGGCGATACTGCATTGAGATCCCTGTAGTCTATACATACCCGAATTTTTCCTCCTTGACAACCACTATGATGGCGAGCCAATCAGGATGTTTGATGGCTTTTATGAAATTCGCCTTGAGCTGCTTCTCAATCTCTTCCTTGACTTTGAGGCTTACATCTGGCTTCATTCGGCGAAATCGTTGCTGCTTCGGCTTGCACTCTGGCAGTAGCGGAGTTCGGTGCACATCGATTTGTCGATCGACCCTGGCATATCGGCGTAGGACCATGCAAAGACATCTATGTACACTTTTAACAATACGATGAATGCAAGACTCTCTTGTGGGGACAAGGATGAGCCTATTTTGACTTCTCTAACCTCATCATGTGACCCTATATTTACAATGATGGGCTCCTCTATGGGAGTCATGCATGATTCGGGAACATCTATGGACTCGGTTTCAGAAGATGCGTCATGATCAGATGCAATGTCATTTATGCAAACATACTCGGATATTGATTTATACACAATGTTTTCATCATTAGAAATGTCAGATTGGGTAGAAAGGGACGAATGGTCGGATGAGGAACTGTCAGTTTCGTAACCATCAGAGTTGGCGGGGGAGTCGAGGCTTGGTTGGATGGTAGGTTCGGGGGTGGAGTTTCCAATGGGATAGCCTAGCTCGGTAGCTCCGCTCTTGGATTGGTGCTCCAAATTTCTGTCCTTTTGCACGTGGTCTCCTGCCACTTTGATCAAGGTGGTGGGGTTGTTATCTACTTCATCGTTCAGCTCAGATTCGAATAAGTGCCTCATTGGTTTGCCATACATGGTTTCCACCCGATCTTGGCTTTCTTCGGCTTGTTGGTCTTTCACAAACTAACTCCTAATCAAATCCCCATTGGAAGCCTCAGCAAAGAATATCTCAAGTTCCGGAAGCCTTTCTCACTTTTTTTGATCATCAAACCAGGGTGTTGGGAATTCAAAGTAAGGTTCACTCTCTCCTTGCAGCACGAATTGGCCATTGAGGGTTAGGGGTGGATTTTTGGCTTTTGTGGTGGTCGAGGTTTCATCACTTGGGTTGTATCCAAGGCCGTGTTTCTTCTGTTTGTTGGTGACCTCAATTGGGCATTTGATTCCCTCGCCTTGTCTCCCGAGGCCAATTCCGGAGGTATATCCCATTTTATCCATCATGTGAAGAGTTTGGGGTTGGAAGGTAGGGATCGGTGGTGGATTCTCGTGCTCACGGCGGGTTTGGGATTACTTGTTTCTTTTGGTGGTGTTTGTCATTCTGTGGGGGTCGAGGTGGATTAGGATTGGCTACTTTCAATCAGAAGTCAAAGGAGCTTTTTCGAGAGATTTCCTCTAGAAATAAAGAATAAAGAATGAAATCAATATTTACACAAAAATGTTGAATGAACAAGACTCAAAACTCGTCTTTTCACTCTGCGCGTCTTTTTTGAAAACAATTTTGTCGTATTGTTTGGTTTGATTGATTAGTGTTTGTTATTTACAAGTTTGAATTCTCCCATTCGAGATTTTGTCATTTCATTTCCCAATCGGAATTTGATTATATACAGAAATGTACAAGTGAAAAGGATAGAATTATCTCCATGTTGAGGCGAAAGTCCGGTACATTCCTGCAAAGTAGACAATCACTTCAATAAACTTAGTTTGGGCCGAACCCTTAGTTGGGTTGCCTACATATCTCCATGTGTGAATGAACTTTGGAAGTTCGTTCTCGTTTGTGGGGTTGAAGTGCATGCGATTTGGAGAATCAGGCCCAATGTAGTTCTTGTGAGTACGAGAGAAATTTTTTTTATTTTTATTTTACAAGATTTTATCCGCGGCCGCATCCTTTAGTAGGACGTCTACGTAACCCCACTATATTACAAAGAGTGCAAAATGGGTCAGGTGTTGTAGGAACACTGAATTGGGGACTCAGGACTCGCGTAATTATTTCTCGATCTACGTTATTCCTAATTAACTAGGTGGTGCTAAGCTGGATGTCGATGAAGCTTCAAGGGTCGATGACCTTAGAGTCAATCAGGTCTTGGATCTTGTGGCGGAGTTTTTCGCGGCCATCAGTGTCGTGGCAACAAGCTTGACAGTAACGGCAGAAAGTGGTGCAGCTCATCTCTCCACAATAAGGGAGTGCAGGTGGTAACTGAGGAATTAGGAGGTCGGCACGGACCAATTGGCAGAACAGGTGCCCCAGGGAGTGGCGAAGGACTGAAAACCAACGCTTGGGACGTGGAGTGGCACATGAGGATCATCACATGTTTCCCGACTTTTGACAAGTCAGGTGCTCTTTCGAGTTTGGCCACATCTAAACAATAGCCTCGATACCCCATATCTTCCAATGTCTTGAAAGTCTCGCTACTCATCTCATCGATATAAGCTTGGTTCAATCCGGATGCTATCATCAACATTAATTCTCTCAGCGATAGCACACTATAAGTCTTCCGGTATTGAGCTCGCCAACAAGCGCAGTAGCTAGTGAATGATTCATCGATCCCCTGTCGGACACCCCTTAATTGCAATCTTGCCGGATCTATGTTTTGCTGGAATGGTGCCCACTTTATGAACGAGTTGCGGAGTACAGGCCAAGTGCTCTTAAGGACAATAGGTAGCTCGTAAAACCACTTCAGCGCGACACCTTCTAGGCTTTGGTCAAACAAAGGAGCATAGTTATCCTCATGAATTCTCTGGATTCTCATCTTTTGAGCGAATCTGATGAGGTGAAGATGCGGATCACCCTCACCGGCAAATTTGTTGAAAACTGGAATGATGTAACCAACAGGCATACGGAAGTGGGAAAATACTTGTGATCCTTCACCAGAGTTTGCTGACCCCGAATTAGATGGATTTTCACTAGATTCCTCGCTCTAAGGATGCTCATCGTCTTTCATTGGTTCACTTTCACTTGATTCGACACTGAGTACATTGATCAGAAACCCATCTAAACAATGAGCCAATTCCTCATTCAGATTAAGGGTAGTTTTACTTGCCACAGCGGCGTCCATGACTCCTGTGCCTCCCTCTAAGATGACAACTCCAGCTTCAGTCATGAACTTGACCTTTCGGTGTAGAGTAGACGGATTTGCTTTCATAGTGTGGATCCACGGCCTTCCTAATAACAAGTTGAAACATGCCGGAATGTCGATTACCATGAAGTTCACTTTTCGAGCTACGGGTCCGAACTCTAAATCTAGGGACACAATCCCTAAAACTTCTCTTTTAGCATTATCGAACCCTCTGACTCCTTTGGACGGCTTTAGGTGACCATTTGAGTACCCAAGTTTTTGGAGGACTCTCAGGGGACACACATTTACGCCTAAACCATTATCGACAAGAACCATAGGCACCACTTTGCTGTTGCATTCGACCGTGAGGTGCAAAGCGTTATTATGAGGGACATCATCAGGTAGATCCTCGTCACTAAACACAATGGTGGTAGACACCGGGTGAACGAGGGCGACCACCTCATCTGGGGATATGGAAGGTGAGACGGCTACTTCATTCAATAATTTCAAGACCGCGGTCCTATGAGGTTGTGAATGCATTAGTAATTGCCACAAGGAGACATTTGAGTTCACCTCTTTCATCCTTTTGATGGCGTCCATGGCCTCACTTTCATCTGCGGGAAGCTCTTTTCCCTTTTCTTTTCTTTTTAAAGCTTCTAAGGGATTTTTCTCCTCGAGGTGAGACGGTTTGAAGTGTCTTCCGGTTCGCGTGAGGTGGGCAACCATAGAGTCCTCTCATCACTGAGGTCCTCCAAACACACTAGGCCTACAATTGTGGAATTGAAACCTTCAGTCGAGCTCCTCACGCTTCTACTACTAATGTTCATGATGGTGGTTTCTTCTTCATCCTCGTCGAACATATAAAAAGCACCATCGTACTCTATCGTACCACACATTTCAGAGAAGCGATCTTTGTTCATAGTGTGTCTCGAATCTTTTGCCATTTTTAGGACCACTTTGTCCTTTGTGGAAAAGTCATACACAAGGCCCTTCATCCCAGAGTTTGTAACCACTTCGGCCATCTTTGGCGTGATCGGTCGTATGCCCCTTGAGGCGTCAACCCCTGGAGATAGGGAGATCATATTAATTGAGGGTACTTTTTTGTGGTTTGGAAGTGGGTTCTTTGTGATGTTAGGGTTGTTGTTGCGGTTAACCACAAGCTTACCTTGGTCAATGAGGTCTTGGGTCGTGTGTTTTAATGCTCCGCAATTTTCAGAGTCGGGTCCAGGACCTTAGTGGAAATTGCAATGTTCATTGGGGTTGTAACCAGGATAAGGGTTCTTTGGAGGTGGTCGTGGGGTCAAAGGTTTGATTAAGTTGGCTTTTGTGAGTTTGGAAAAGGCTTGAGTGCAGCTCATTTGGATTGTCACAAATTCTCTCCGCTGCCTTGTTTGGAAAAAGTTTCCAGATGTCACGGCATTCACCCCCGTGTACTGCTTCGAGGCTCCACCCTCATTTGTCACAAGCTTCTTGGCACCAAACCTATAGGGAGTTTGATTGACATTAGAGCTCGACCTGGCTTTCTTAACTTCACCTTTCTTGATCGCATCCTCTACTAGCGACCCCGTCGCTATCAAAGCCTTAAATGAAGGGAAGTATTGAAAGCCCATGTGCTCCCTATAAGCAAGCAAGAGATTCTTGATCACCATTTAAATTTGTTCTTCTTCCCCGGGCCTATTAACCATTTGTGCGGCCTTTGATCTCCACCTAGTGATGAAGGCGGAGAAGGTCTCGTTGAAGTTCAGGGAAGTAGTTTCCAAATCTCTCCGGGTGATGTCGATTTCTTCATTGTACTTGTATTGGTTAGTGAATTCTCGTACAATGTCGGACCAGGTGGACTTCTTGCTATTTTCTAAACCCAAGAAAAAATTTAAAGCTTCACCTTCGAGGTATTGTTGAAACATTTGGGCTATTAGTGGCTCATCTAACTTTAACAGACTCATGGTTCCGGCATAGAGTTTGAGGAAGTTGGTAGGGCTACCGGTTCCATTGAATTTTGAGATACTAGGGCTCCGAAATCCCTCAGGTAGATGGGCCTTAGGAAACAATGTCAACCGGTGGATGTCTAACCATGGTTCAGCTTGGGTCATACCCTTCAAGACGTCTTTCAGCTTGTTTATCTCATCCTCTAGTTTATTCGGCACCTCTTGGTGTTCAGAAGGAGGTCCTAGGTTGAAGGGTACTCTGACCTTGGAGGGGACGGGTGGTCTTAATATGTGATCACGTTGCATATTGAGGATGGTTTGTTCGATCGTGTCTTGGCGATCCGATATGGTTTGCATCATCACTTTCAATTCACTCATTGCATTAGAGTGGGGGTTAACCCGGTTGTCATTATCATTGCTCCCTTGAGCGTCTGCCATTTCAGATGGTTGCTCGGGTGACTCACAAACAGGCGATTGTCGGATTAATCTAGACCCGGATCGGAGCCAAAGGGTTGACCTACAAAGTGAGAAAGGGAGACGGTTTAGTCGTGGTCGTAAAAGAAAATTAGTTTCATTAATTATCGGACATGAAACAACAAAACTTATTTACGAGTATGTTTTGGGAGAACTCTTTTATTCATCTCTGGATTGATAGTTTTTTTTTCGATTTTCGGGATATACAAATTCGAAAACTTCGATATCTGAAAAAGTTGTGATATTTATAAAAGTAGAGAAAAAAGTTTGTGTATTTACAAAACTTTGTACAAGGTTGTGTATATTAATAAAATTAAAAGGTTATGTATTGCAAGAGTTTGAAAATTTGTGTATATAAACAAAATTTGAGTGGTTGTGTATATCGACTAGGTTTGAGGGGTGATGCTCGCATCCGTGAGGATTGCTTACGTATCCCTTTCGGGAATCAGGGCGACGTAGTTCTGACATGAACTTTGCTTAGAAGAGGCTTCGGTAAGGTCGCTCAAGTAGGCATAGCCCTTCGAAGTGAGGAAGGTTGAAACAGCCAAACAGGCACGCTTCGCCCAGAGAGTCGCATGGCTCGAGGCATTGACCAGCTTGAGGCTTAATTGATCAGCGTCCGCCTTAGCTCTGTCCAGCTTGGCCGCCAGCGAGGTAGCCTTCGCGTCCGCCTCGGACATAGCGGCAATTGCCTTCTCATTCTGCGCGTGACAGTCGGTGACATTCTTCTTCGCCTCCGCCAGCTCCTGCTCGAGCGCCTCCCGGGCAGTCTCGGCCTCGTTCAGTTTCGCCTCGGTGGCCAGGCATTTCTCTGTCCAAGCGCCTCCCTCGGCCTGCTCCGAGTCACGCATCTCCCCTTGGCACACCAGCACAGCGACCAGTAAGGAAAATGTTAGCATCCACCGAGGCAACAGGAAAAGAAACGAGGCAATCTAGACATACATGAAGCATAACGGTCACAGCTCGTCGAGCCCAGTCTTCAGAACGAGGCATGTTGCGAGCCAGCTCATACAGCGCCTCGGCCGTCTTCGAAGTGTGGGAACGTGAGCCATGGCCACCTAAGCAAACTAATCGGCTGCACAGTCGAAAGATTTAGAAAATCTCAACTCGCACAGTCAGCAGGAAACTAGGCTGAAAAAGGTACATGTCCGAAGAGTCGAGGCACTGACATCCGTCCTCTTGGCGGCCGACGTCTCACCCCCCTCGAGCGGTCTCTTCTCGTGACGTCGCGTGTTGAGAGCCTGAAAATGAGTGGTCGGCATCACAAATCACTACAAAAGCAAGTATTGGCAATAGTATACGACTGGATTACTTCTTCAGGACCCGAACCATTTCAGGAGCCGTCAGCTCAGACCTGCCCGAAGCCCTTTGCCTCGGTGTGGATCTCGAAACAGGTCTGGCCGTTGTAGCACCAGGCACGAGCATGCAAACAGGAGTGGCCTGAAAAGGAGTCGAGGGAGAAGGGTGTTCATCAGTCGAGCAGCCACCTGTCGCTCGAGTCCCACCCCCCTGAGGGGTTAGTCGAGCAGGTTCTTGAGCAGCGTCTCGACGAACAGTCGAGCTCTCCTCATTGCCCGCTGGGCCATTAAGCGACTAAGGTTAGGCATCGTTTCACTCCACTCGTCGAGTTGAGCCCTCACCGCAGCCTGAGCAACACCTGAAAAAGCAAAGAACAGTAGTTAGTTGGGCCGAAAGCCAAGGGAAGCACATGGAACGCATGGGCGAGACACGCCAAGACATACTTCGCTCGTCCTCGCTCTCGGACTGGATCAAGCCCGAGTACAAAAGCAAGATAGGGTCATTCAGCAAGAGCATGTACGGGACCCACGTCAGCTCCTCCGCTTCGCAATTGTGCTGTTGAAGGAAGTAATCTACATCTATCCTCCAAGAGGTTAAGCCTTGGTAGAGCATCGTGAAGCGTTCGGCGGCCAGGGGACCGAAGCAAAACCTTTAGGTGGTCGCTCAATGGCGAGCCATCGTTGGTGGTCAGCCAATAGAACATGTTCTTCCACTCCGACCCTCGTCCAGGCTTCGGAGGATGTGTCACGATCTGATAGGTTGCAGTTTTGCCTCGGACGGCAAAATTTTTAAACCCCCACTGGTTGCCGGAAGCGGTGTGAAGGTAGCAAAAGATGTTGACGGACAACGGGATTCGAGCCGCCCGACACGTCCTGATAAAACCCGTAAGGGTGATGTAGGCGTTGACGGTAAGCTGAGAAGGGCAGATACCGTAATGGTTAATAAGACGCGTCGCGAAATTACACAAGGGCACGCGAAGGCCTGCGCGTAAACCCCGAAGCAGTTCTTTGGAGGGTTCGAGTAGACTGATCCCTCGGCCGGGACCATCAGCGTAAGCGGGTCGTAGATCCGGTTAGCCTCTTTGAACGCCCAAACTATCTCGGGCGTTTGAGATCTTCGCCAACCCTCATCGATCACCGCTGTGGTAAACGTATTGGCACTAACCCGTACAGGAGCTCGAGTAGCCATCGAGTCGGGTGATTCCTGCGAGGGGTGAACAACCGAGTTAGGATCGATAGGAACACCTCGAGCCATCCTCGGATCTATTGAACCCCCCAGCCCACTCGCGAACCGTTTGTTTAGTCCTCGCGATCTGAAAGAAAAGAACAAAGGTAGTTACGGACTCGCCTCGTGGTGCGTGTCGTGAGCGCTCACAAATTAGTATCCTATTCTTATCCTTAGTGAATTTATTAGAGAAAGGAGTCGATCCCACGAGGAAATGTCTAAATTAGAGAATTCTTACTTTAACTATCATATGTACCTTTTATTTAATATATCGTATTATTAAAAATATATAAGTTATACACTATACAAGTTGTTTGGGGGGTATTTTGTGAATTGGGTGAAGTAACCATCAAAACGAAAAATGCAAACTAACTAGTATAGTACTTATAACAGATAATCAAAACAACCACACTCAATTACTAACTTACGTCTCGGCTAATTCTGTGAATAATTATAATTAAAAGAACACTTCATAACAAGCTAAGGTCGATCACCGACTGACAGCAGCAAATGAATACCCACTTAAATGGTAGTTTCGACCCTAATAGTTTCTTTTACCAGGAGACTAGTTACACACTTAATTAAACCAAATTAGGACTGCCAAACTCAATTTAATAACTCATTTTCTGTTGTTCAAGTAGGAATTAACCAACTTTAACAATCATTAACTCAGTTTCTACTCAAGAAAATATGCGCATAATCTCAATTGTAAAACTGAATTTATTCGAAACAAACGCAAGTGTAACTAAATTAACTTGGTAGAAAATAGTTCAAGCGGAATTTGACAGCAAATTTCACCTATTATTAAAATTATACAATGGAAATTAAACCAAGTATTAGCAATAACAAGCGATAGTTCAAAGCTAAGCAATGGAAATAAAAATTAAAGAAGGTCAGTCTCACGCCTGGAAAGCTGACAGCAGCGAATTCGGCACTCGGAGCCCGGACAGCCGTGCTAAAATTGGTTGTGACTTCTTCATTTAGCCTTCCACGCCGCCCCGAACTAAATCTCGGAATCGCTACTAATTAAGCCCACCAAGTGTATGAAGAATTGAGGGTTTGATGTGTATTTGAATGTGATGATTCCCTTCAATTCGTTCTCCTTTTATAGTGCAAATTTGGCGCAGTTTGGGAATTGTAGAAATTGGAGTAGTTGATTGCGAATTCATCTCTTTCAATCAAGAAAACAATGGCACCATATAATCTGGGATTGTATGTGACTTTCGTTGGATTTTTGTGTGCTCAAAGTTCATGTGTCAGAGCAATTAATTTTAATTTTGGAGGATGGATGAGGACTTGGGTGTGTGAATGGGATGGATTTTTGGGGAGTTTTGGTCATAAAAATGGAGCTAGGAGTATAGGTTGGTAGTCTTGACGAAGAGGAGGAAGAACAGTCGTAGCAGATGAAGAACGTGCGAATTGGAGAAGACGAACTGCCTTCGCCCTTTTTTTTCCGGCAACAGGAGCTGTAAAGCTTCCAATAGTAATTCGTTCCAGAGAGTATCAGTAAAACCGTAGCAGCCTGGCGGTAGAAACTCTGTGTTTCCTCTTCAAAGTCGTTGGTTCAAGTCCTGCCAGCAGCATTTTTGGCTTTTATTTTCTTTCCCGGCAGCTTTATGTTTATACGGGCTTCTCTCTATTATTTGTCATGATTTTGAGCTTGGCCCATCGGTAGAATGATCTTGTTGCGAGTTGGAGGTCTTGGGTTCGAATCCTGGCTACAATTCTCTTCTTTTCTGTTTCTTCTTTCTGCTTTTATTTTGACCTACGAACTAATCTTGACAAAATTACGAGTAATAAAAACACGTAAACAGTTTAATTACATATAAAATCTAATTATACGCAAAAATACATAAATTACACAAATCATAATAAAAAGGATCTACTAGTATAAAATATATATAAAAAATATTATATTAGAAAATAAATAAATGTAAAAATATGCACTTATCAAATTCCCCCACACTAAGACTTTGGTCGTCCTCGAGCAAACAAAACTCAACAAAAAACTCACACGACATTTTATCACAACACTTACTAAGATAATCATCCTTGTCTCTTTTTAACAAATTAAGCAAAGGAGGAGTCATACTTGAAACTTAAAATTTATTTTTGTTAGTAGCATTAGAAGAAGAAAATTTTCTTTCGAAATGTTAGTAAAGAATGCCGCACTATCATTGGAAATCAACCAAACTTCTCTAAACTTAATAATAAATGATTATCTATTATTGAAAGAAAAAGTAATAAAGTAATAGACTATCATAGTTATATCACTTGACACTCTTGTGTGTATAGGTTATGTGTTTCACTCAAAGCTCAATTCCAATAGCAAGCGTTCCTATAAATTTGCATATCATCTCAATTCTTAATTACAAAAAGGTGTTATGTATCGACAAAAATCAAAAGGACTTTTATTGTGGTATAATGTGGTTAATGCATAAAGTAGGTAGTATTTGAGATTGTGGATTCAAATGTGAAAATCATAGTGGAGTGAGTAACAAACTCTTTGGCCGAAGAGCAAAAATCGAACAATTCTCTCATATCCGGAAGTATGGTAGAACAAAAATTTGAACTCCGTTAATCAATGTGAATCATCAATCCCCATAACTACTAGACAATTGTTTTATTTAATTATTCTTTTTTTCAATTTTTTAATATTTTTTTTTGCTAGTTGTCTAGTAGAAATGACAAATTGCATCCATCGAGAACTTTTACGTCTTCTCCTATCATTAAGAACTCCTTACATATTTAAGCTCCACTAGCTTTTTTTTCTGCTTTAGAATTGTGGTCAAATTTCGGCTAGTAGCTTGTAATGTGGGTTAATTGAGTAGAAGCATGTGTATAAGGTCATATGGTTCACAACTGTTGCATATTATAGAGGGTGGTAATTTGGCTATGGTTCAAAAGAAATGAATGCCTTTATCCTTTTCTTATCAATGCATAAATTTAATTATAACATCGAAGAGAATTAATGCAAATTCTAGAAATACAATACCATGGAAGAACATCGCTCATCAAGAATGACATATGACCGAAAAGATGTCGGTCCAATTTTGGCTCAAAATCTCACAGGTTCTTCGTCTAAGTACTTTCTCTCACTAATACCTTCAAAGTATCAACCAAGTATTAAAAATTTCATCAAAATTAGTCAACTCACTATGTATAAGGCGACAACCTTCAAAACTATTTAAGAAAACAATTAGTTTTTTTTTATGTCAAATTAGAGTTTCTAAGCTAGCCTCCTCATTTACTGGTTATGTCAAAGAAGAAATTTTGGGTAATTACCATTATTGACAACAAATGAGACAAAAATCTACGAAAAAATCGACAGCATCTCCCCATAAATATGGCATATACCAATTTTTTAACCTGCAAAAATAAAGCAAAAAGTTTATCCTCCATAATACCTCAATGACATCAATCCAACTTCTTACATCATCCACCACTCTTTGTGGTCATATCATCAATCTCCAACAATAAAAACATGTTTTTGGTTTTTTTCAATTTTTTGAAAGCAAGAAATATAATCTCTCCCCCACACTTAAATTATACATTGTCCCCAATGTATGCACATGTGTAAAGGTTTGACAACAACACACAAAATAACTAAAAACAAAGCAAAATAAAGCTATAAAGAAAGAAAAACGAAAAATAAAAAGTGCTTGGGTTGCCTCCCAAGTAGCGTATTTGTTTAACGTCTTTAGCCCGACGAAATTGCAATCACTGGAGTTGCTCAAATTTTACTTCCTCAATCATTGCGGCAACCTCATGCTCATAGTAAGGTTTCAATCGTTGACCATTCACCTTGAATATTTTTCCTGTATCCAAACTTTGAATTTCAAAAGCACCAGAAGGTGAAATATCAATAATGACAAAAGGACCAAGCCATCTAGAACGAACTTTGCCAGGGTGCAATTTCAATTTAGCTTCAAAAAGTAAAACTTTCTGGCCTTTTTGAAGGTTAGTCCTAACAATTCCTTTATCATGATAAGCTTTAGTTTTCTCTTTGTAAGTTCGAGCATTTTCATATGATTCTAGTCTTAATTCCTCCAATTCTTGTAATTGGAGTTGTCTTTGTTTACCGGCTAAATCATAATCCATATTGCATTGCTTAACAGCCCAATAAGATTTATGTTCAATTTCCACAGGCAAATGACAAGCTTTACCATACACAAGTCTATAAGGAGACATACCTATAGGGGTTTTGAAAGCAGTTCTATAAGCCCAAAGAGGATAATCTACGCGTATGCTCCAATCTAGGATTTACCATCTTCTCTAAAATAGACTTAATCTCTCTATTAGACATTTCAGCTTGTCCATTTGTTTGGGGGTGATAAGCAGTAGAAACTCTATGGGTAACGTGATGTTTCTCAAGTAAAAGACCAAGAGTTTTATTGCAAAAGTGGGTTCCTCTATCACTAATTATGGCCTTAGGCATACCAAATCTACTAAAAATGTTGGATTTAACAAATTTCACAACAGTTTTAGCATCATCAAGTTTCGTTGCTTTAGCCTCAACCCATTTAGACACATAATCAACGGCAAGAAGAATATAGAGGTTTCCAAATGACGAAAGAAATGGACCCATAAAATCAATACCCCAAATGTCAAATACTTCGCAAGCAAGAATTCCATGCTGGGGCATTTCATTCCGTTTAGAAATATTACCTGTTTTTTGGCATTGAGCACAAGACTTACAAAACATGTAGGCATCTCTGAATAATGTAGGCCAATAGAATCCAAAGTCCAACACCTTGTGGGCTGTTCTTTGCGCTCCAAAGTGGCTACCACTTTCAAAGCTATGACAAAATTGTAAAATCGAGGATTACTCACTTTTATTCACACATCTTCTAACAACCTGGTCAGAACAACATTTCCAAAGATAAGGATCATCCCAAATATAATACTTAGCATCCGATTTAATCATACTCTTTTGAGCTCTAGTCAAATCATCTGGAAAACTCCTTGTCACAATATAGTTAACAATGTCAGCATACCAAGGAGGTTCAACAATCAAAGAATATAATTGCTCATCAGGAAAGAATTCGGAAACTGAGGGCCAATCATCCCTTGGCACAATCCTACTCAAATGATCTGCTACAAGATTCTCTACACCTTTTTTTATCCCTGATCTCTAAATCAAATTCTTGCAAAAGTAACATCCATCTCAAGAGTCTGGGTTTTGATTCTTTTTTCTTTAGCAAATACTTAAGAGCAGAGTGATCGGAACACACTATCACCTCAGTCCCTAGCAAATAAGATCTAAACTTCTCAAGTGCAAAGACAACAACATACATTTCTTTTTCAGTGACAGTATAATTGCATTGCGCAGAATCAAGTGATTTAGATGCATGATGAATGACATAGGTCTCTTTGTTTTCTCTTTGACCTAACACTGCTCCAACAGCCTTATCACTGGCATCACACATTATTGCAAAAGGCAAAGACCAATTAGGTGGTCTCATGACATGAGCAGTAGTTAGTTTCTCTTTCAAAGTATCAAAAGCATTTTTACATGCATCACTAAGATCAAAAGAAGCATCTTTAGCAAGTAAAGCACATAAAGGAGAAGTAACTTTTGAAAAGTCTTCTATTAACTAACCGTCCATAAAATCCTGCATGTCCTAAAGATGATCGTATTTCACGAACGCATGTAGGATACGGCAATGTAGACATTACTTCCACTTTGGCTTTATCAACTTCTAGACCCTTAGGACTGACAATATGACCTAAGACTACACCTTGTTCTACCATGAAATGGCATTTTTCATAATTTAACACAAGATTAGTATCAATGCATTTTTTGAGAACGAGAGATAAATTATGCAAGCACTTATCAAATGAGTTACCAAAAACAGTAGTCGTCCATAAACACCTCCATATATGCTCAATCAAATCTGATAATATCCTCATCATGCGACGCTGAAACGTACCTGGTGCATTACACAACCCAAAAGCCATTCTTCTAAAAGCAAAAGTACCAAAAGGACAGGTAAAAGTAGTTTTATCTTGATCTTCCGGAGCTATAGAAATTTGAATATAACCAGAATAACCATCCATGAAACAAAAGTACGATTGACCGACTAACTTTTCTAGCATTTGGTCAATAAAGGGTAATGGGAAATGGTCTTTTCTAGTCGCTTTGTTAAGCTTCCTACAATCAATACAAACTCTTCATCCATTTGATATTCTAGTCGGAATTAGTTCACCTTTGGCATTTTCAAGAACAGTAATTCCGGTTTTCTTAGGTACTACATGAATCGGACTTACCCAGTTGAAATTGGATAAATGACTCCTGCACTAAGCCATTTCAAGATGTCTTTCTTAACCACCTCCATCATAGAGGGGTTTAATCTACGTTGTGCTTCTCTAGTGGTTTTAGTGTCGTCCTCAAGAAAAATTCGATGCATGCCTGAAGTAGGACAAATACCTTTGATATCAGCTATAGTCCAACCTATTGCTTGTTTATGGTCTTTAAGGACATTCACTAGACTTTCTTCTTGTGATTGAGACAGAGCACTAGATATTATAACTGGTAAAGTGTCATTTTCTCCTAAGATAACATATTTTATTTTGGTACCACTTTGTGAATAGGCCATAGCCCTTTAGATAGTGCACCTTAGTAAAGGCCCATGTGATGCAATAAAGCCTCACTAAGGGCAGCCCTTGGATGGAAGGGGAATAAAGGGTCATAATTGAGTGGGGAAACCTATGATTATTCCTAAGAGCCCCCTCTTGTAGTATAAATACCCCCTTTATGACCCATCAAAAGACAGGTTCTGAAAACAATTCTGACATTGTTCATTTTCTCTGATTATTCTCCTTGATTTACGCATAAAAGGCATCTCTTGTCCTTATTTGCCACCCCTTCTCAAGCCGTCATACTGACTTGAGCGTCGGAGGGGCGACGCCTGGTGAAAACCGAGCTCCCTTTGTGCAGGTATTCGGCGAGGCCATCCCGAGCAACTGTCCTTCGAAGAACTCACTCCAACAAGTGGCGCCGTCTATGGGGACAGTTCGTAAGGAAAAGCCGTTCGAGAATACCAAAGACGCTTCGTGATAAGATGGCCCCGAGAGGAAGACCCGCGCGATCCAAGAGGGGTACTGCGAGCGAAAACCCCATCCTCGGACCCGTTGACCCGAATCCCTCGCGCCCCGACAACCCTGGCGAAGGTTCGTCGAGGGCGTTCGAGGCCGAGCGGTCAGCACCAAAGGGGGGAGTGCAGCCCATTCCCGAAGAGAATCCCAAGGAGCAGGTGGATCTCGAGGAAGAATATGAAGATTATGAGGAGGAGAGTGAGCCGCATCCCCGAGATGTGGCCTTGATAAAAGAGCTCGCTGAGGCGCGGGCGAGGCTCGAGATACAGGCCGATCTGCAGCGCCAGATGGGCGAGAGGATGGCCGAGTTGGAGAAGCGGGTAGCTTCCCAAGCTAAGACGCCAGCTGTCGAGACAGCCCCCACCAAGAGCAAGCATAAGCGGGGTCCTCGAAAGACGCCCTCGCGCGAACAGCGGCGGCCGTCCAAAGAATAAAGGCGATTTATGATAAGCACAACCCACCTGAGTTAAGGGATACCATCAATGCTCTAAAGAGGAAGAGGGAAGAGAGAGAGGCGACTCAGGGCTCGCAGAGAAAGCACTCGGAGATCGGTGCGAAGGATAAGGGTAAAGGCATCTCGGTTGGGGAAGAGCATACCAGGAGATCTAAGTCTCGCAGAAGCCGACCCCGAAGCGGAAGGAGATCACGTTCTCCGCGAAAGGCGCCTACACCATCCCCTTCTCGAGCGTGTAAGCCTTCCAGAACCGCGACTCGTGAGATCAGCTCGGACTCAGCGGGCGATGACTCAGAGTCTGCTTCGGAAAGCGAGGCTAGCTCGAGACACCAAACCAGGAGGACCTTCACGTCCGAGTCACCTTTTGCTAGGTGGATTCTCGAAGCTAAAAGGATCCCCGGGGTGAAGAAGCCCAAAATGAGAGAATACGACGGAGTTGATGACCCCTTTGACCACTTATCATCGTACATGCATAACATTGGATACATGACCGAAGACGAGCCAACGGTATGTCGGTTGTTCCCAACCACGCTGACGGGAATCGCTCAACGGTGGTTCGACAAATTGCCACCAGGAAGCATCCGTTCGTGGTCCGGGTTGAAGAAGAAGTTCATTAGACACTTCGTCCCCAGCAAAACGAGGAAGAAAACGTCAATACATTTAACAGCCGTGAACCATGGAGACAAGGAGTCCCTTGACGACTATATTCAGAGGTTCCGCTCGACGGCCACGCACATTGCCAACCTGACCGACGAAATGGGGGTGAGCGCATTGGTGCAAGGGATGGCCGAAGGGAAGTGTAAGTACGACTTGGCGAAGCGTGAGGCCAAGACGCTCGAGCAGGCGTAGAAACGAGCCGCTGCCCACATTAACGCCTCCCTGGTGAACAGGGCAGGACACAATGAAGCCTTGACTTCCCGAGTCAGACGCCAGGATCGCCTCGGACCCCCTATTCTCAACAAGAAGCCATACAGGTTTAACACTTCGCTCAGGACTGTGTTCATGGCCATCAAGGAGACGAACCTGTTAAGGCCTCCCCGACCCATGACACAGGACGATCGGAGGAACATGGGCGCATTCTGTGAATATCATATGGAGAACGGTCATGGCACCGCGAGCGGCAAAGACCTCGAGGAGGTGATTGAGAAGTTAGCTGATAATGGACTACAGAACCGGTACTTGAAGCGTCTGATAGGGCAGAGGGACCAATACCGACAAAACAACAACCAAAGGGGCCCTCGTGGTGGCGGCCAGGCAGGAAATAGGGCCAGGGCTCGAAGCCCTGGCGTGGTCAATACCATATCAGGAGGCCTCGCGAGTGGAGGACCGAGTCATCGAGGTCGAAAGACCAACATGAGGCTTTTTGTCAACTCGGTCGCGACACCGCTCCCCGAGATCAGAATTCCCACCCTGGTGATACAACAATCAGACATTAAGAACGTTCAGACGCCTCATGACGATCCAGTGGTGATCACCATGCAGGTGGCCAACAAACAAGTGAGAAGATCTTTGGTTGACACGGGCTCGTCTGTGGATATAATGACATTTGAGTGCCTCCAACAATTGAAGTATACATCGAAGGACATCACGCCGCTTCGCGAGCCGATAGTAGCCCTCAGAGGGCAAATGATCTATCCAATGGGAACGATCTGCCTCCCGGGAGCCATCGGCCAAGGAGCCGATATGAGGCGAGCCAATGTCGTGTTTGTAATTATCGACATACCGTCCGCATATAACATTGTTATTCGAAGACCATTGTTGAATGATATTGTGGGGTTAGTTTTTCCCCTAGGTTTGCTGATGTTGTACGTCACAGATGACGACAGAGTCGCGATTGTCCGAGCCGCCAAAAAGGTCGCTCGCGAATGCTATCACACTGGACTCAGGCCTCCCATGGTGAAGCCTAGCGAAGCACCAACCGAGGAGTTACCCTCAAAGAAGAGAAAGAAGGAAGCAAGCCAGGCGAAGGCCGCGGCTGAAACTTTTTGTGTGGAAACTATTGATGCCAGGCGCGGCCTCGAAGGACCCACCCAGCCCTTCGAGGAAACTGAAGAAATTGCTCTAGAAGAGGACAGAGCCGACCGAACGGTTTGAGTGGGCAAGGCCCTCGAACCAGAGGTTAAGGCCCCTCTGATAGTATTTCTGAGAGAATATAAGGATATGTTCGCGTTCGCTGTCGAGGAAATGCCGGGGCTTGACCCCTCGGTCATTACTCACAAGCAGAACGCTGATCCATCAAAGAAGCCCGTTCATCAAAAGCAACGACACTTTGGGACGGAACGAGCCCAAGCCATCAAGGAAGAGGTCGACCGACTGCTCGGAGCTCGATATATTGAGAAGTGCACATACCCGTTTTGGTTGTCGAATGTGGTGTTAGTAAAGAAGCCAAACGGGTCGTGGAGAATGTGCGTCGACTTCACCAACTTGAACAAAGCTTGTCCAAAGGACAGTCAGCCGCTACCTCGAATGGATCGGTTGGTAGACTCCACTTCGGGGCACGAGCTGCTGAGCTTTATGGATGCATATGCCGGATACCACCAGGTCCCGATGGATGAAGAGGATCGACCGAAAACTGCCTTTATCATACCATTAGGGGTGTACATGTATCGGGTGATGTCGTTCGGTTTGAAGAATGTCGGGGCCACGTTCCAGAGGCTGGTGAACCAATTGTTCAAGGAGCAAATTGGGAAGAACATGGAGGCATACGTTGACGACTTGATTGTCAAAAGTGTCCAAGCCGGTGACCACCAAAAAGATCTGAGAGAAACCTTCAAAACATTAAGAAAATATAGGATGAAGCTGAACCCGAAGAAGTGTGCGTTCGGAGTGACGACTGGAAAATGCCTCGGATTCCTTGTAAGTCAAAGGGGGATCGACGCGAACCCAGAAAAAATCAAAGTTGTCTTGGACATGTCTTCTCCCAAGAACGTTAAGAGTGTGCAACGGTTAACAGGGTGCGTGGTCGCCCTTGGACGCTTCATTGCGAAGTCGGCCGACCCCTGCCTCCCTTTTTTCGCCGCTCTCAAGAAGAAGAAATTTTTTGAATGGGACAAGCACGCATAGAAATCATTCCAAGAGCTGAAGCAATACCTAGTCAACATCCCAAAAATATATGTGCCTCGAGAGAAGGAGGATTTATACGTATACTTGTCAGCGAATGAACAAGCGGTCGGAGCCGTCCTGGTAGTCGAGCGAGAGAAGGTCCAGAGCCCTGTGTATTACGTGACCCACGCCCTCGCAGGGGCTGAGCTGCGATACCCTCCGCTCGAAAAGCTCGCTCTGCCATTGCTTATCTCGAGCCGACGCCTCCGACCATATTTTCAATGTCACAAGATTGTTGTGCGAACAATTTACCCTTTGGAAAAAAATACCTGAACAATTTGGATGGAAACGGAAGACTGCCTCGATGGGCTTATGAGCTGAAAAGCCATGGCATCGAGAACAAGCCGAGACGCCGCCTTGCGGGGCAGGCCTTGTCAGACTTCGTAGTCAAGGCAGCCTTCAACGAGCCAGAGGGGCCGATGAAAGAACAGTGGACGCTGTATGTCGATGGTTCGTCCAACTCCGCTGGAAGCGGAGCAGGCATGATCGCCATTCTCCCTGGAGGGGAGAGGATGGAATATGCGCTCCGCTTCGGCTTTGAGGCAACCAACAACGAGGCTGAATATGAAGCCCTTGTCGCAGGGATTCATATGTGCCTGGTGATATGCTCGTGTTTGACACGCTTTTTGGCTTGTTTTTAATGCTATTTCGGGTTGTAATATTGATTTTTATGTTATTATTCTCACGAGATCGATTTATGTAACTTGTGTGAGAAAATGGCTATTTAGAGCCGATTGTTAGATTATGCAATTCCGATGATAAAGGCCAATTTGAAGATCCGTTGCAGTAGGAGCAAGGCGCACCGCGGAAGAGGAAGTAAGCTCTGCGGAATCACTCGCGAAGGGAAATGAACGCGAGGCAGACGCGTTTTGCGCGGACCGCGGCGGTTTGTGGCGCGGACCGCGCCTTTGGCTCGGCGGTCCCCGGTTTTCGACGGAATCAAACTTTCCGTAATTCTTTTATTTTCCGTATTTCTATTAGAGGATATATAAACACTTAGGTTACGTTTTTATTTCATAACTTTGCATTCAGAATTTATTGACGGCTTGTAATTGGAGATTTATGGAGAACTAATCTCCTAACTAGGTTTATTACGGATTGAAGCTGCAATTTATCGTCATATTGTGAGATCGTTCTTATCGATTCAATTGTGAGTAATTTCAATTCTCTAGTTTTAATTCTTATATCTCATATTTGTTCTTGCTAGGAGTACTACTAGTTTAGGGCTTTTATGATTTAACTGCTTGGAATAGTAGCAATCTTGTCTATTTAATCGCTTGCGGATTCAACGTTAGATAGATTAAAGGGAGAATTGATTTATTACTTGATTAGGACCGCGTGTGTTCTTGTCGGTTGTTGTTGTTGATATTCTTAGACCTAATTGCATCTACTGAATAGATCTAGACGCGTGATTTAGATTGATTGATAGATAGGGTTATTTGGATACGCTGATTCGTTCTAAATAGCTAAGAAAGAAGAATAGAAATCTTGATTTCGCAACAACGTGCTCACAATGATAGAGAAGTGACTTTCTAGGATCAATTGATAAATTGTAGTGGATTGAAGTATAAAGCCAAGACTAGTCATTAATTGAATTCAATCTTTGTTTTATTTGCTTCTACATTTGCTTAAGTTACCAATACTCAATCAAAACCCCCCAATTGGTTACCCAATCAACGTTACATACATTAACATTAACTGATTCCCTGTGGATACGAACTTGCTTGCCTACTACATAGTTTTAGGATAAGTATTGATTTAATTTGGTGCAACCCACGACAATTGCCTACCAAATTTTGGCGCCGCTGCCGGGGAATCGACGTTTTTAATTGTTTTTGTGTGTTGGCGTTGATTTTTGTCTCTCTTCTTCGTGTAGTTGGTTTATGGTTAACACCCGTTCCTGTAACCACGAAGTCTTGGAATATAATCCAGAGCTAGAGAGATTCATTTTCAGGTTGCGCAAGGAAATCCGTGACAACTTCAAAGAACTTCCATTTCCAATAGAGGTTCAAGAAGAAAGGATCAACATGCCGCCGCCTCCACCTGAAACCCGTACACTAAAGGAGCTCACTGCTCCTAATGTTGATTAGCAGGCGCTATGCATTACTTTTCCTGTGACTACTGCTGATCAATAGATTGAGATTAAGTCTGGCCTGATTCACCGGTTACCCAATTTCTATGGTGAACCAGGTGAAGATCCGATACGGCACTTGAGTGAATTCCACATTGTTTGTATGGGGATGAAGCCACCTGGGGTGTCCGAGGATCAGCTGTTTCTGCGAGCTTTTCCCTTTTCTCTGAAAGGGAAGGCTAAAGATTGGATGTATTACCTTCCACCAGGTAGTATTACGGAGTTCTCGGGGTTGAAGAAGTGCTTTCTCTCAAAGTATTTCCCAGCTTCAAAGTCATCTCAAATGAAGAAGGAGATAAGCAATGTGCAGCAAAGATATGATGAGGGCTTGTATGATTATTGGGAACGATTTGAGAAATTATGTGCTAGTTGCCCCTATCACGGTTATACGGAACAAGACCTCATCCTATTTTTCTATAATGGGTTGACTGGAGATGATCGTAAGTATGTGAATGCTACTAGTGGTGGTGGTATCGTGAACAAGACCCCGAGTCAAGCTAGAGCACTAATCGCTGATTTGGCCGAGAATTCTAGGCCTTTGACTGAGAGGGGTGTTGTTGTGAAGAAGACAGTGAATGCTGCTGGCTCTAATTGGAATGATGATGTAAAGCAGACAGTTCAGGAGTTAGCGTCGTTGATGAAGGATTATGTTATTTCTTCTCGACCCCAGCAGCAGGTTAAGGCTTGTGGTATATGTTCTGAGGTGGGGCATCCTACTGATTCGTGCCCGACCTTGCAAGATGATAATGTGGAAGAAGTCAATGCAGCTGGTTTCTCACGACCTCCGCAGCGGAAGTATGACCCCTATTCCCCAACTTACAATGAGGGATGGAGGGATCATCCGAACTTTAGATATGGGGGTGCACAAGACAATAGGAATACGAATTTTCAAGGTTCTAAGTTCCCACCGAAACAGCCGTATCAAGGTTCACCAGCTCAGAATCCCGAATCAACTATGTCCACCGAGGAAATGTTGAGGTCTCTTACTAAGAATGTGGTTCAGATGTAAAACAACATGGTTCAATTCCAACAAGAGACTAAGACTAGTATCCACAACATTGAGGGTCAAATTGGACAAATGGCCGGGTCTATAAGTCGATTAGAGGCACAAAACTCCGACAAGTTTCCTTCCCAAGTTGTTGTGCCCCAAAAGCCTCAAGCTAATGCCATTACATTGAGAAGTGGCAAGAAATTACAAGGGGAAGAGAAAACTTCGAAACAAAAGAAGTTGAGTGAAACGGAAGAAGACGAAGACGAGAAGCAGAAGCAAAACGGTGGACCGCGCCAAGAAAACGGCGGTCCGCGGGAGAATAGCCGCGCTCCGCGGTTGTCTGACGAAGGCGTGGCTGATTCGTCTTCCGATTCCGAGCTGACACCAGATGTTATTTCTTCCAGTGATCATCCCATGGTCCCACATGAGCCTAACCCACCTTTCCCAGAGGCATTGAAGGACACCCGACGTTATGAAAACGACAAGGATATTTACGAGACATTCAGCAAATGTCAAGTGAATATTCCACTTTTAAGTTGGGTAAAGAGTTTGCCTAAGGGAGCGAAGTTGCTAAAGGAGATGTTGACAATCAAGAGGATGCAGAAATTGAAAGGTAAGCAAAAGATCAAGGTGAGTGAGCAAGTTTCTGCTGTCTTTCAACGTAGACTACCTAAAAAGTGTGGTGACCCAGGTATGTTCACTATTCCTTGCACTTTAGGTAACACTACTTTTGCTAGGGCCATCCTAGACTTAGGAGCTTCAATTAATGTGCTTCCTTATTCTATTTACAAATCGTTGGAGCTTGGTCATTTGTAT
Organism: Spergularia bocconei; assembly: GCA_963457585.1. Classification (NCBI taxonomy): domain Eukaryota; kingdom Viridiplantae; phylum Streptophyta; class Magnoliopsida; order Caryophyllales; family Caryophyllaceae; genus Spergularia; species Spergularia bocconei. The sequence continues at coordinate 12,652,908 of OY734956.1, forward strand.
GAAACTGAGGAAGTGATACAATTAGCTGATAGATCTAATGCTTATCCTAAGGGAGTAGTAGAAGACGTGTTAGTTATGGTTGACAAGTTGGTGTTTCCTGCTGATTTTTATGTGCTTGATATGGAGCATGATTTGCATGCCGCTCCTATTCTGTTGGGGCGTCCGTTCATGAAAACTGCTAGTACTAAGATAGATGCAGCAAGTGGGAAATTAACAATGGAATTTGATAAAACTGTGGTAGAATTTAATATCTATGATGCTATGAAATACCCGGTGGAAGATCATTCTCTTTGCTCTATCGATATTGTTGACCCTTTAGTGCAGGAAGTGTTTGAAGTTGATGGCAGTGATGAGCTGCAAGCTGCCATTGACAATAGCTTAGTGGATGATAGTTTGGATTTTGCTATCTGTACTAACTTGCAGGAAGTGGTTGCTGATTTGGCTGCACTTGAGACCATTCCTGCTGATGTTTTTGAGGCTAACGTTCCTGAGCTAATTATGCCAATTGAGAGGCCTGTCCCATCTGTTGTGCAGGCACCTACAGTTGAACTTAAGCCGCTACCTGAGCATCTGAAGTATGTGTTCCTTGGTAAGGGAGACACATTACCTGTGATTATCTCTAGTAAGCTCACTGAGGAGCAAGAGGAGCGATTGGTGGAGGTTCTTCGTCAGCATAAGTTAGCCATTGGGTGGACTATCGCTGACATTCGAGGCTTGAATCCTGCCACCTGCATGCATAGAATTTTGTTAGAGGATGGCGTTAAGCCTGTGAGACAACCCAAGCGTAGATTGAATCCACCTATGATGGAGGTGGTGAAGAAAGAGATCCAAAAGCTGCTGCAACTGGGTATGATCTACTCTGTGCCCTACAGCCAGTGGGTGAGTCCTACACAGGTGGTTCCTAAGAAATCTGGTGTCATTGTGGTAAGAAATCCGCAAGGTGAGTTGGTCCCCACCCGAGTGCAAAATAGGTGGAGAGTTTGTATTGATTACCGTAGGTTGAATGCGTTAACGAAAAAGGATCACTTTCCTTTGCCATTTATTGACCAAATGTTAGAGAGACTTGCAGGGAAGGCGTTTTACTGTTTTTTAGATGGTTATTCAGGTTATTTTCAGGTACCCATTGCGCCGGAAGATCAACCTAAGACTACCTTTACATGCCCATTTGGCACCTATGCATATCGCCGCATGCCTTTTGGGTTGTGTAACGCCCCTGCCACCTTCCAAAGGTGTATGATGAGCTTATTTTCGGAGTATGTAGAGAGGTTCATGGAAGTTTTTATGGACGACTTTACTGTTCATGGCAACTCCTTTGATAATTGCTTGCATAACTTGTCTCTTGTTTTGCAGCGATGTGTTGACAGTGACCTCGTGTTGAATAGTGAAAAGTGCCATTTTATGGTCACCCAAGGTATAGTATTGGGTCATGTCATCTCCTCTAAGGGGATTGAGGTGGATAAGGCAAAGATTGACACCATTGAGTCCCTCCCCTACCCCTCTAATGTGCGTGTTGTGCGATCTTTTCTTGGCCATGCAGGATTTTATCGCAGGTTCATCAAGGATTTTTCAAAGATAGCAGCTCCTTTGTGCAAGTTGATGCAAAAGGAGGCTGATTTTGTGTTTGATGACCAGTGCAAGCGCGCATTTGATGAGCTGAAAGCTCGGCTGACCACTGCCCCTATTATTCAGGCTCCGGACTGGTCTCTCCCTTTCGAGATCATGTGTGATGCGAGTGATTATGCGGTAGGTGTTGTTTTGGATCAAAAGGTAAGCAAGGCATCTCATGTCATTCACTATGCCTCTATGACCATGAATGAAGCTCAGCGCAACTACTCCACTACTGAGAAGGAGATGTTGGGTGTGGTATTTGCTCTTGAGATATTTCGATCTTATTTGCTTGGTACCAAAATTGTTGTTTATACTGACCATGCAGCTCTTCGTTATCTGATGACGAAGAAAGAAGCCAAGCCACGTTTAATTCGATGGATTCTTCTCTTGAGTGAGTTTGATATTGAGGTTAAGGACAAGAAAGGAGCGGAGAATTTGGTAGCTGACCATCTTAGCCGCCTGGTTCATGAGGAGGACAAGCCCCATGCTCAAGAACCGGTCCAAGGGAAATTTCCTGATGAGGCGTTGTTTGCCTTAAGGGACGTTAAACCTTGGTATGCTCATATTGTTAATTTTCTTGTCTCTAACAAGTTTCCTCCAGGTTTTAGCAAATCTCAGAAGGACAAGGTTCGCAGTGATGCGAAATACTATGTGTGGGATGAGCCTTATTTGTGGAAGCATTGTTCTGATCAAGTGATTCGTCGGTGTATTCCTGACACCGAGTTCATTGCTATCCTGGAGTTTTGTCACTCCCAAGTATGTGGAGGACATTTTGGTGCCAAGAGGACGGCACGGAAGATACTTGATTGCGGTTTTTATTGGCCCAGCATATTTCGAGATGCGTACGCATTTTGTAAGGCCTGTGACAACTGTCAACGAGTAGGTAACATTTCTCAGCGGAATGAGATGCCCCAAACCCCTTTGTTATATTGTGAGATATTTGATGTGTGGGGCATTGACTTTATGGGACCTTTCCCGAGTTCCCATGGTCATCTATATATTCTTCTTGCTGTTGATTATGTTCCAAGTGGGTAGAGGCTATCCCCACTAGGACTGCCAATTCTAAGGTTGTTGCAGATTTTCTTAAGCATAACATCTTTTCTAGGTTCGGCATGCCCCGGGCTTTGATTAGCGATAAGGGCACCCATTTTTGCAATCGTACAGTCCAAGCATTGGTGAAGAAGTACGGTGTTACCCACAAGATTACCACTTCATATCACCCATAGACAAACGGACAAGCTGAGGTGTCCAACAAAGAGATTAAGTCCATCCTAAAGAAGACGGTGAATCCCAACCGTAAGGATTGGAGTCTGCGGTTACCTGATGCATTGTGGGCATATCGTACGGCTTATAAGATTCCCATTGGTATGTCACCATTCCGGCTTGTGTTTGGTAAGTCGTGTCATCTTCCTGTGGAGATTGAGCACAAGACTTATTGGGCGGTGAAGGCTTTTAACATGGATATGGATGCCGCGGGGGAGCATAGGAAGTTGCAGCTATAGGAGTTAGAGGAGATTCGACTGGAGTACTATGAGAACACTGCGTTGTATAAGGAGAGAACCAAGGCATGGCATGACAAGATGATCATTCGGAAGGACTTTAAGGTTGGTGACAAAGTCCTCCTATTTCAATCTCGCCTTCGGTTGTTTCCTGGGAAATTGCGATCCCGCTGGATGGGTCCTTTCGTAGTGACTCAAGTTTTCCTCATGGGGCGGTGGAAATCCGAAGTCTTGATTTGGAAAAGCTTTTCAAGGTAAATGGTCAGAGATTAAAGCCCTATTATGAGGGATTTGAGGTACAAACCGTGGAGTCTATGGAGCTTGAAGACCCGGTTTACGAGACTTGAGCTACGTGATGAAAATGCGTCGAGCGAACGACGTTAAACAAAAGCGCTTCTTGGGAGGCAACCCAAGCTTTGTTCATTCATTTTTGTAATGTTGGATTTTTGTTTTGTTCGGTTTTATGTGTTTTTGTTTTTGTGTGTTAGTTGAAAAAGAAAAAAAAGAAAAAAAACCACGAGTACAATCTCTTATGGGGGCGGTCCGCGTGCGAGGACGAGCGGACCGCGGAAGAAACAAACGCCATAAGACGAGAAAAAGAAGTGAGCAGCAGAGGCGAAAGCGCGGACCGCGGAAAAGGTCGCGTGGCCCGCGCCTGGGCGCGTAAGGTGAGTTTTATTCTTCTTCTTCTTCTCGCCTCTTTCCCTCACTTCACTTCTTCCCGACCCAAAACTCAAAAAAAAAAAAAACCTCTTCCTCCATTATTCTCCCACCTTCTCCATCTTCATTCCTTCCCTCACACTCATACTCACACCCCATCTTACCCATTTCACCACAACATCATACTCATCTTCTTTTACCTCTTTCATCCTCAATAACTAACCCAAACCACCAAAATCACATAAACCCTAGAAATTTGGAGGTTTTCGAATTTGAAGCAAATTGGTGCAATTGGAAGGTTGGGGGTGACGATTTTGGTGTGTAATTGAAGTGGGTGCTCGTTTTCATTAATCACTTGGTGCTTAAAGTGAATTTTGGAGGCTTAATTGCTACTAGGAGGTATAATTCCGAATTTCACTCATTTCTTTTGATTATTATTTGGTGTGTTGTTGATAATCAATAGAAGTATTGTTGTGGTTGTTGTGGATTCTGAGTGTTGTTGTTATTGATTGTTGGAGCTATTGTTGATTGTTGTGTGGTATTCATTGGGCATATTGTTAATTGGGGATTGTTGATTGCCATTGTTATAGACACCTTGGTAGGTGTTAAAATTGGTGTTTGTTGATTAGGGGTTGTTGTTGCTCTTGTTGTGTGGTGCATTTGATTGTTGTTTGTAGAGTTTGCCACCATGGTTCACAAAAGACAACGTGGTGCTGTCGGGGCTAGTTCTTCCACTCCCGCCCCCATTGTTGATCGCGCCACTCGCCCATATAGGGGTCTTACGCACCTTACAGGTAGTGAGAAAAAGACTTGGATGACATTGAATGGACGTAACATTAAGACCACCTACTTCTTTGACGTGGCTACCCTTAGGCAATTGGGTTTAGATGAGTCTATGCAACAACTCATGACTAAGATGGGTTTGGGAGATTTTTATGGTAAGGAGGTGGGTACGATGAAAAGTTGGGACTTTAGAATTTTTATCCATCTTTAAATTGACTAATAATAGGCAAGGGGAGCCCTCGGTGAATTTTACACTCAATGATGAGATTTTCTGTGTCTCATATGATCACTTGAGGGCGGTACTTGGTATTGCACCTCCAGATGGTGAGTTTGTGGAGTTCAATGATTTTGGTTTGGCTCAATTTTGGAGAGATTTGTGTGTGCATGACATTAGTGGTATGAAGACCACTTGGATAGGTCACCCGCTTATCCGCTTATTAGCTAGATTTCTTTCCCAGGCATTCTTTGGGCAAGGTGAGGGTACTAAGCTAAAGAAGGCGGATTTGCACTACTTGAGTATGTTTCTTCCGTCTCGGCCGGTATTCCCGATTGGTTGTCTTTGTTTTTGAGAGCTTGTGAAAAGACTCGGGAGAAGGGCGTCGGTGACATTCCTATAGGGGGGATGATATCCTTGATTGCACGTTCCGTCAACATCATTCCCCAGACCCATTCGGAGGTTGACACTACGCAGTTGGTGATGTGCCAGGAGTGGACATTTACATTCTGTCAGTTGGTGGAGTGTCATTGTTTGCGTAGTGCGGATCCGCGTGACGGTTGTTGGATGTGAAAGTATGGTGACAAGCTCGAGCTAGCTTTACCATTACCTAGACCTCCCGAGTCACCCTTACCCTCAGGTGATAATGCTCGTGATTTCTTTGTTAGTGAGATTTTTCATGATGATGGGTATGGTAGAGCGGTAGACTTTGATGAGGATGTTGGTGATGATGGAGGTGTCGCAAGGGCTGCGGTACGAGGTCGTAGGAGAGCTGCTCCTAGAGTTAGAGATGTGCCACAACATGTTGATGGAGGAGCTGCTCTCTTTTATCCTACGGAGGCTCAGTGGTTGGCTGCCCAGGAGCGGATGGGTTTGATGGAGGTTCGTCTGGATTCTCTCCACACTGATATGCGTGTGGGTTTTGCTCGTCAGGAGAGTATGATGAGGCGCATGATGCAGCACTTCCACATTTCTGAGGAGGACCCAGCGGGGCCCTCCGGTTCTTGAGCGTCTCTGTCAGGTTTGCTAACTCTTCCCCGGTGTTTTCATATGTTGATTTTAGTACACATTAGGGACAATGTATCGCTTAAGCATGGGGGAGATTAGCTATTGTTTTGTAATATATGTATCATGATGTATTTTTTTTCGATTCATCAAAAAAAAAAATGAAAAACGAAAAAGAGGAAAAAAGAATAGAGAAGAAAGCCAGAAAAGAGAGAGGAGCGGAAAAGAAAGTAAGGAAAAGACACGAGAGAAGAAAGTAAGCCGGTAAGCATGGAAAAGTTAACGAGAGGCTAGGTGAAAACCCGAAAGGGCGCCTAGGCAAAATGAGTGGAGTGTGCTACTGTACTGGTGTTGCAATAAGAATGGTGTATTGAAGGTCGAGTCTGGGTAGGTTTCTCTTGGCTGGTATAAGGAGGTTCGGTTGGATTGAATAGTATGGTGATAGGATTGAAAACCTCGATTTCCTTGGTTGTTTTGGGGATGTTGGTGGCTAGGGATGGCAATGGATCGAGGATCCTGCCCAGATCCTTTGGATCGGACCCTGTAGGGTAGGATATGGATCCTATTTTTTTGGACCCTACGGATATGGGTCGGATCCAGATCCATCTGTTATCGAGAAGGGTCGGATATGGATCCTAGGTTCAAAACCCAGATCCTACCCATGGATCATGTGAATATATATAAAAAAAAGGCATCCCGGCGCACATTGGCGTCCCCGCTAAGCGAGGGTCCGGGGAAGGGTCCCACCACAAGAGTAAATATTGCATTATAAGAGTAAATATTTTATGCTTATATATTTTTTAATTGTTAGCTATGATTTAGTTATGAAGAACATCGACCTCTTAATTGAAGAGATCGACTTTATCTACCTTAATCTCCTCTCACTAACACTAATGCAAGCTACCGCACTTAATAACTACATACTAACATGAGTAAATGCACCAACTTATGTCGATAAGTTTGTTTCTATCATGCAATATCTAGTGTTATTCAATGTGCGTTTGTCACTTTTAACTCTCGTTGATCGGATGAGGGTCCCATTTTGAGCCTTTGCTCATCATTAATCTCTGCCGATATGGTGCTTGTAGTATTTTAGCATGGTTTGGATCATACACATGGTGAAATCGTTTTATTATCGGTGTGGTGATACATTAAATATAGAAAATTACATCATAAGTCGTAAAATATTCCGAATTCATAATCCATGGCCCTTGTCTGATAAAGGATCCACCGAGAATCCAGATCCTGCCCAGATCCACATGATTTTTGTAGGGTCGGATATGGGTCCTAAACTTTTAGACCCTGTGAATATGGGTCGGATACGGATCTATGTAATAGAACAAGGATCTGGATCTGGATCTCAATGGCTCCTACCCAGATCCTACCCATTGCCATCCCTATTGGTGGCTATTCGAGGTAGTCTTTGATCCGATGGTGTTATTCCGGACCTAGGCTAAAGAGGGAGTTGTGTGTGAGCGGCTAAAGGACACTTAGGGCATTTTTAGGTCCCTTTGCCATTTGGTTTCTTTGTGGTTTTGATTTGTGAAGTATAAGATAGTTTGGGACCGTTGAGTCGAGGTTACATCCGTGACGGCCACTAACTTGGTAGACGAAGACCAAATACGGAGTAGAGGAGATAGGTATGAATCTTATTCCTCCCGTGCTGCTTGTTAAAAGACCTTGGACACATTTTTGTGGTTGTTTGAGATACTCGAGGACGAGTAAAGGTCTAAGCATGGGGGAATTTGATATGCTCGTGTTTGACACGCTTTTTGGCTTGTTTTTAATGCTATTTCGGGTTGTAATATTGATTTTTATGTTATTATTCTCACGGGATCGATTTATGTAACTTGTGTGAGAAAATGGCTATTTAGAGCCGATTGTTAGATTATGCAATTCCGATGATAAAGGCCAATTTGAAGATCCGTTGCAGTAGGAGCAAGGCGCACCGCGGAAGAGTAAGTGAGCTCCGCGGAATCACTCGCGAAGGGAATTGAACGCGAGGCAGACGCGTTTTGCGCGGACCGCGGCGGTGTGTGGCGCGGACCGCAGCGGTGTGTGGCTCGGCGGTCCGCGGTTTTCGACGGAATCAAACTTTCCGTAATTCTTTTATTTTCCGTATTTCTATTAGAGGATATATAAACACTTAGGTTACGTTTTTATTTCATAACTTTGCATTCAGAATTTATTGACGGCTTGTAATTTGAGATTTATGGAGAACTAATCTCCTAACTTGGTTTATTACGGATTGAAGCTGCAATTTATCGTCATATTGTGAGATCGTTCTTATCGATTCAATTGTGAGTAATTTCAATTCTCTAATTTTAATTCTTATATCTCATATTTGTTCTTGCTAGGAGTACTACTAGTTTAGGGCTTTTATGATTTAACTGCTTGGAATAGTAGCAATCTTGTCTATTTAATCGCTTGCGGATTCAACGTTACATAGATTAAAGGGAGAATTGATTTATTACTTGATTAGGACCGCGTGTGTTCTTGTCGGTTGTTGTTGTTGATATTCTTAGACCTAATTGCATCTACTGAATAGATCTAGACGCGTGATTTAGATTGATTGATAGATAGGGTTATTTGGATACGCTGATTCGTTCTAAATAGCTAAGAAAGAAGAATAGAAATCTTGATTTCGCAACAACGTGCTCACAATGATAGATAAGCGACTTTCTAGGATCAATTGATAAATTGTAGTGGATTGAAGTATAAAGCCAAGACTTGTCATTAATTGAATTCAATCTTTGTTTTATTTGCTTTTACATTTGCTTAAGTTACCAATACTCAATCAAAACCCCCCAATTGGTTACCCAATCAACGTTACATACATTAAGATTAACTGATTCCCTGTGGATACGAACTTGCTTGCCTACTACATAGTTTTAGGATAAATATTGATTTAATTGGGTGCAACCCACGACAATTGCCTACCACCTGGCGGCGGGCGCCACAGATGTAAAAGCATTTTCTGACTCGGCCATAGTGGTGAACCAAATTAATGACAAATTTGAAGACAAGGAGCACATGGCTGAATACCGGGACAAGGTTCGAAGCCTCACAAAAAATCTCACACATTTCCAAATTGAGCAGATCCCTTGGTCAGAAATTCAGCAAGCAGACGCTTTGGCTCGACTGGCCAGCTCCTCTGTCAATGACAGCCCAAGGGTAGTCAAGTGGGAGCTACTGCCATTCCGAAGCATTGATCAAACAACTCGCATCTTGGTCCTCGATCGGAGCCCTGAATGGATGAGGCCATTAATTGCATATCTGAAGGATGGAGAACTCCCGAGCGACCCAAAGCAAGCCAAGAAAGTAGAGAAGAGGGCGGAATGGTTCACCCTGGTCGACGACGAGCTATATAAGAAAGGGTATTCACAGCCATTTCTGAAATGCGTCGGCCCGACAGAAGGAAATTACATCTTGAAGGAAATCCACTTTGGAGAGTGTGGAGGACACATAGGGGCTCGAGCATCTGCTTCGACGGCCTTGAGAGCCGGTTTCTTCTGGCCGACAATGCAAGCTGATGCGGCCGAACTAATTAAGCACTGCGACAAGTGCCAACAGTTTGGGCCAATCAGTAAAAGGCCTCCTACCCAGCTTAAGCCAATCTCCACTCCTCTACCGTTTGCAAGATGGGGTTTGGACATTCTCGGGCCATTCCCAAAGAGCTTCTCACGCAATAAAGTTCATATAGTGGCCATCGATTACTTCACCAAGTGGGTCGAGGCCGAACCACTAGAGAGGATCACTGACCGAGACATGACCAACTTCTTCTGGAGGAACATCCTTACCAAGTTCGGAGTCCCTCGAATGTTCACATTCGACAACGGGACCCAATTTGACAGCAATTACTTCAAAGGATATAGTGCTCAATATGGTGTTGAGACCTGCTATACCTCAGTAGCCTACCCTCAGGCGAACGGACAGGTCGAGTCTTCAAATAAGATAATCTTGCATGGGTTGCGAACCATGGTGGAAGAAGTGAAGGGAAAATGGGTCGAGGAGCTGCTAGGAATCCTGTGGGCCCTTCGAACAACAACGAAGCGAGCCACAGGAGACACCCCTTTCCAACTCGTGTATGGTTCGGACGTTGTCTTACCGATCGAATGTGAGGCCAAATCTGCTCGTATAAGTACCTACGAGCCCGAGGAGAATGAAGTTGAGCTGCGAGCCGCGCTCGACCTTCTTCCCGAGTGCAGCGGAAATGCGCTTTTGAGAGCTGAAAAGCAAAAGCAGCAGATGGCCAAAGCATTCAATCGAATGGTTCGCCCAAGGAAGCTGGAAGTGGGGGACATAATACCCGAAACGCCAAGGCAACCGGGAAAAAACTCCGAGGAGGAAAATTGAAGGAAAAATGGGAAGGGCCATACTTGGTGGTCGAACAAGTAAAGGAAGGAACCTTCCGACTCAGCACCCTGGAAGGTGAGAAGGTGAAGAGGCCGTGGAACCTCTACAACCTCAAAAAATACTATGCCTAGTTATAACCCATTCAGTTAGTCTTATTTTTGTTATCCAAAATCAAGTAACGTTCTTGCAGCCAGTTTGTGGCCACGAGCTGTAGTATGTAATCTTTTCAATTTTAAGTAATGAAAGGCCGAGGGCCATGATGTTATGCAATACTTAAAGTGTCAACCCCAACCCTCCCCCTCCTTAAATCGACAAAGAAGTCGACAAATCAAGCGCAATGGCGAGCCAAGTGCCTCAATATTCTTTGAAAAGGAACCGAGTGCAATCGCCCAGAGGGGAAGCCACTCAAAGCGTATAAAACACGCGAGACAAGAGCGCAGTCACCCGCATGGGAAGTCACTCGAAGGGTACAATGGTACACCTTTAGCCCCTCTACGTGAGGCGAGCCGAGTGCAATCGCCCATACGGGGAGTCGCTCGAGGCATTTCGCCAAAGACAAGAGTCTATAAATTGTTCTACCAAGGTCGAAGGCGTTGTTAAAAATAACAATCACTCAGAGTGGGTTAGAAGTTGCCCCACCTTGGTAGCGACATGCTTTCCCAGCTAGGGCTCGCGTCGAATAAAAAGTTCAGCTAAAAACAAATTCACCTACGAAGGATGAGATCCCGTAGCTCCCTAAACTTCAACTTGGAAAAGGAGGCCAGTGGGAAGCCTCCCCTCGAATGGCTCCATCAACAGATGGGCTTCGACCAAGTATTTAATGGAACCCCTCGATAGTATACCACAACCCATGGTAAAACCGAGGCACCTCGAACAATAGTTCGCCATCGAAAGGACACTGGGTCGGAACCCCTGTTTTGTAAGTCATCCATGCGAGGAGACGAATAACTTCGCGACCAAAGGCAGCGAGCCCTTTACCCCGAAGCATTATTCGCCTCGAGGGTGAGACCACACATGGATGACTGGAACAAGCAAGACAAACAAGTTATGCACATAACGGCTAGAGCACTCGATGGTGCACCACATCAATCAAAATAAAAAGGCCGGAGCCAAACACCCTGAAAAACGGGCGGCTCCGACCAAAATTGTTTACAACGACCAAAAACCCTCGAAAGGTAAAAAATTGTGCGGGTACATGGCAACAAGCCAAATTATAATCATTTGTCAGAAGTGTCAAGTGCAGGGTCTTCTGCAGGCTGAGTAAAGTCGAACGCCTCAGGCAGGTCGAACAACTCCCCTCTCGCCGCTGCCTCCTCCGCCGCAGCCGCAGCTTCGAGCGCCTCGATGTCGTCCTCGACCTCTCCCTCCTCAGGGGCTTCACCAGCCTCGGCCTGGTTATGTTTATCCAGTTCAGCACGGAAGGCAGACTCAAACTGCTCTTCGTCCAGCTCGAAGTTGGCTCGGCCCTCATTGCATTTCGCGAGAGCTAACCACCCCAGTTGAAGACCCAACTCGATGCTAGCTTGTTTGGCAGCAGCCTTGGCAAGATCGTTCAGGTAGGCATAGCCGTCTGACGCGAGGAAGGTCGAAACCGCCGAGCAAGCGCGCTTTGCCCAGAGGGTCGCATGGCTCGAAGCATTGACCAGTTTGAGACTTAATTGGTCAGCATCGGCCTTAGCCCTCGCGAGCTCAGCAGCGAGCGAAGAAGTTTTCGCGTCCGCCGCAGACATGGCAACAACCGCCTTCTCATTTTGCGCATGACAGTGAGCGACGTTCTGCTTCGCTTCCACCAGCTCTTGCTCGAGCGCCTCCATAGCCGTCTCGACCTCTTTCAGCCTTGACTCAGCAGCCAGTCACTTCTCTTTCCAGACCCCTCCTTCGGCTTGCTTCACATCACGCATCTCGCCCTGGTATACCAGCGCAGCGACCTGCGAGAGAAGCGTTGAATCAAACGGCGTTAAAGGATAACGGAGCGTTAAGAAGAAACGAAGGGATAAAAACATACCTGGAGCATCTGAGCCACCGCCTGTCGAGCCCAATCGTTGGAGCGAGGCATCTCGCGAGCCAGATCATACAGCGCCTCGGCCGCCTTCGAAGTGTTTGGAACGGAAGGCATGGCCATGGCCTGGAGCTGCTCGGCTGCACGATCGAAAGAGGGTTAGAAAAAGCTTAACTCAGATAACAAGCGAGAAGCTACATTGAAAAGGCTACCTGTTGGAAAAATCGAAGCACCAACATCCAACCTCTTAGCAGCCGACGTCTCGCCCTCCACGAGCGGCCTCTTCTCGCGACGTCAGTGGTTGAGAGTCTGAAAGCGAGTCGTTACCATCAGAAATTAATAACAAGTACCAACAATGAAGTACGGCGAGTTTACCTCTTCTTCCTCCCCGTCCGAGGATGAGAGTGGGACCGTTTCGGGAACGGCCGGATCAGACCGAATTGTGACCCTCGGAGCCCTTGGCCTCGACGTGGGTCCCGACGCAGGTCAGGCCGGCGCGTGCACGCTCACAGGAGTGGCTTGGAGGGGAGTCCCTGAAACCCACTGCAGAGGACGAGTCCGAGCCGATCCCGAAGGGGGGGGGACGAATCGAAGGGGAAGGCCGCTCACCAGCTGAGCGGCCTACACTCGCTCGAGCTCCATCTCCGTCAGGAGACGGTCGAACTACCTCCTGATGAGCCGCGTTGTGACGGACGCTCGAGCTCTCTTTCCTTGCTCGCTGGGCCATTAGTCGGCTAAGGTTCGGCATCGTCTTCCGCCACTCGTGGAGTTGAGCCCTCACCGTAGACTGAACGGCACCTGGAAAAACAAGTAATGATCAGCCAAAGATAATCATACAGAGGAAACAATGCGAGACACATCCCGAGACGTACGGCGCTCCTCCTCGGTCTCAGGAGGAATTAGGCCCGAGTACATAAGCCACAGTGGCTCATTCAGCAAATTCATGGGAGGGACCCATGTCACCTCCTCCGGTTTGGGATTATGCGGTTGGAGGAAGTAGTCCGCACAGCGATCTTCCAGGTTGTTAAGCCTGGGCAGAGAATCATGAATTTGTCGAGGGCCAGGAGATCGAAGTAACACCTTAAGGTAATCACCCAACCGTGAGCCGTCATTGGTAGTTAACCAATAGAACATGCTTTTCCAATCCGGCCCTCGCCCAGGCTTCGGAGGATGAGTGACAATTGTGTACGTCGCGGTTTTCCTCGAACGGCAAAATTTTTAAACCCCCACTGATCGCTCGAAGCGTTGTGAAGGTAGCGGAAGAGGTTGATGGACAGTGGTATCCGAGCCGCTCGGCATGTCATGATAAAACCTGTAACGGTGATATGAGCGTTGACGGTAAGCTCGGAGGGACAAATGCCATAATGGTTAAGGAGGCTCCTCACAAAATTGCATAAGGGTACCCGAAACCCATATGCGAACGCTTGCGCGTAAACTCCGAGACAATTCTCTGGAGGGTTCGAGCAGAGGGATCCCGCGGCCGGGACGACCAGGTCGAGCAGGTCGTAGATCTGGTTAGCCTCCCTGAACGCCCGAAGCAGTTAAGGCGTTTGGGATCTACGCCAACCTTCATTGATCATCGCCGTGGTAAACGTGTTGGCACTGACTCGCATTGGGGCTCGGGGCGCCATCGCGTCGGGTGGTTCCTGCGAGGGCTGAACAACCGAGTTAGGGTCGACACGAACACTTCGAGCAATTCTCGGATTTGTCGAACCCCCCGACCGCTCGCGGGCAGTCTGTTTAGTTCTCGCCATCTGAAAGAAAAGAAGAAGGGCAGTTACGGACTCGCCTCGTGCAGGCCTTTACCTTTCGTTTTCCCCTGCTCCGATGACGGATCTGAAACACCCAACACTCGATGGGTCGACTAAAGGTCGAAAAAATCGAAGGACCGGTGCGAGAAAAGCAAGTCGGCACAAGGGCATATCGCTCCTCTTCGCCGACCTCGAAACCGAGCAATCCATCGGGTGTTATCTGGGTTCCCAATCCCATCACACTCGGCCGGCATCTCTTTGCCGCCGGAGTGGGACCGACAACCCGGGATCGTCACCGGGTAAGTGAAAAGCGACAACGGCGACAATAAAACACCCAAAAAAGACACAAAAGGCGAAATAACATACTAAGATTAGAGGAGAGGAGAGGTACGTTCGGAGAAGAGAAAGAACGCCTGGAGAAGAGGTTTCGCCGAAGAAAAACCCGCCGGAGATGAAACGCAATAAAAACAGAACTTTGGAAAGGAAAACTAAAATATGAATGAAAACTGAGAGGGAAAAGCATCAAGGAACTCCCGTTTTTATAGGGATGAAAAGGGCGAAGCGTAAAAGCGTAAAAACGCTATTTTTACATAACTTCCCATACGCCCCCCATCATCATTGCTACGCGGGAAACAAAAAGTTTTTCGCGTATTCCCGAGCTTACCTCGCGCGGGAATCAAGGGACGGCTGACATGAAAAACTGTCACAATTCTGGCACATTCCCGAAATATTTATTTATTGCAAACGTTAAATTTTCAAATTAAAGTTTTGAAATTAAGTTATTTGATTTCAAAATTTAATTTCAAAATTTAATCGCAAGAGTTGTAAAATAAATTCGGAAGTCTCCCTCGACTAATGGGTGAAATTTTCGAGCTCTCCCAGGCGAGGGATCGAGGACTCGAAAAGGGTGAAATTTTCGAACCGTTATTGGTTCGAGTCATCTCTCCCTCGACTAAGGGGTGAAATTTTCGAGCTCTCCCAGGCGTGGGTTCGAGGACTCGAAAAAGGTAAAAATTTTGAGCCGTTATTGGTTCGAGTCATCCCTCCCTCGACTGAGGGGTGAAATTTTCGAGCTCTCCCAGGCGAGGGATCGAGGACTCGAAAAGGGTAAAATTTTTGATCCGTTATTGGTTCGAGTCATCCCTCCCTCGACTGAGGGGTGAAATTTTCGAGCTCTCCCAGGCGTGAGATCGAGGACTCGAAAAGGGTGGAATTTTTCGAGCCGTTATTGGTTCGCGCCATACCTCCCTCGACCGAGGGGTGAAATTTTGGAGCTCTCCCAGGCGAAGGATCGAGGACTCGAAAAGGGTGAAATTTTCAAGCCGTTATTGGTTCGAGCCATCCCTCCCTCGACTGAGGGGTGAAATTATGGAGCTCTCCCAGGCGAAGGATCATGGACTCGAAAAGAGTGAAATTTTCGAGCCGTTATTGGTTCGAGTCATCTCTCCCTCGACTGAGGGTTGAAATTTTCGAGCTCTCCCAGGCGTGGGATCGAGGACTCGAAAAGGGTGAAATTTTCGAGCCGTTATTAGTTCGAGTCATCTCTCCCTCGACTGAGGGGTGAAATTTTCGAGCTCTCCCAGGCGTGGGATCGAGGACTCGAAAAGGGTGGAATTTTCGAGCCGTTATTGGTTCGAGTCATCCCTCCCTCGATTGAGGGGTGAAATTTTCGAGCTCTCCCAGGCGAGGGTTTGAGGACTCGAAAAGGGTAAAATTTTCGATCCGTTATTGGTTCGACTCCTCCCTCCCTCGACTGAGGGGTGAAATTTTCGACCTCTCCCAGGCGAGGGATCGAGGACTCGAAAAGGGTGAAATTTCCGAGCCGTTATTTGTTCGAGTCATCTGTCCCTCGACTAAGGGGTGAAATTTTCGAGCTATCCCAGGCGAGGGATCGAGGACTTGAAAAAGGGTGAAATTTTCTAGTTATCGTTCCCTCGACACATGGAGAGATTTTTCAAGCAAGTCACACACGGAAGCATTGAAAGGGTAGGCTGCATCGCATGGCTTTACCAAGGTCCACAGAGTACACCTCGATAAAGGGCGGCCAGGGGTCGTACCCTAGTCGCTACTAATGAGTCCGCCCTCGTCGACAACGAAGGGCGCGACCAGGCTTCAAGGGGCTCTGTTGGTACCACTTTGTGAATGGGCCATAGCCCTTAAGATAGTGCACCTTAGTAAAGGCCCATGTGATGCAATAAAGCCTCACTAAGGGCAACCCTTGGATGGAAAGGGAATAAAGGGTCATGATTGAGTGGGAAAACCTAGGATTATTCCTAAGACCCCCCTCTTCTAGTATAAATACTCCCTTTATGATCCATCAAAAGACAGGTTCTGAAAACAATTCTGACATTCTTCATTTTCTCTGATTATTCTCCTTGATTTACGCATAAAAGGCATCTCTTGTCCTTATTTTCTACCTCTTCTCGACCCGTCATACTGACTTGAGCGTCGGAGGGGCGACGCCTGGTGAAAACCGGGCTCCCTTTGTGCAGGTATTCGGCGAGGCCTTCCCGAGCAACTGTCCTTCGAAGAACTCACTCCAACATTTTAGATTAGCAGCCAATGATTTCAACTCTAATTCTAGTGCTTGGATTATAGACGGGATTAGTTTTGGAACATACAGAGGTAAAGAAAGATGGGAAGAAGACACATTACACTTCTCTGCAAGTGCATTAGCATCAGCCACATCAGACATGGCAAAGGTTTGGTCTTCTTCTTCCTCTGGAAAGGTAGGATCATAATCATTTAAGAACATTTCCTGAACAATCTCATCAACGGAGTCAGTAACTTCAAGGAAATTAACATCATGTATATTACTTGGACATTTCATTGCATCATAGATGTTCATACTGTTAGAATAGAAGCAAATTGATACGATTTTAAACAATTTGGAGAAACATTAATTGATCATTCGAAAAGAGAAAAGGAAAACACATTTTTTTTAAAATCAAATGTGTTTCGAGTACAAAGATCAGAAGATCATCAATAGTAAAGTTGGATTCTTTATAAAGGGCAATCTCTCAATCCAAACCCATTCATTTCACTTTCATTCCAATCCAAAAATCTTTGTTTCATCTCTCTTAAAAAAAATTTATTAGCAACTTCTCCTCTTATACTATGGATTCATCCAACAACAACAACTCCAACAACACCAACAACAAGGACGAAAACAACAACAAGAAAAAGGAAGAAGAACATAAGTTCACTTTCGAAGAAGATCTTGAAGCTATCTCAAGATTGTTGTTTTTATTGTTTGGATACTAATGGCCATGTTGGCATGGGTGGTGGTGCTTTTAACTAGAGTTAAGACTAATTAATGTAGATGGAAATGAGTTATGAATTTCCATTGACATTAGAAGTTAGATTTCGGAATAATATAGCCTAGAAATTAGCAAGTTGTAATCGTCTATCTTAATGGTAGAACTTTAATTAATGAAAATCTAATTTCTAAGTTTTAATGCATTAAGCGTCTATATAATGTCTAAACTACTAAGTAAATCATATTATAAAAATAATTACTACAAATAAATTTAGAAAATGTTAAGGAAATCAAAAAGATACATTTAAAATAAAAGTAAGATAAATAAGTAAGTAGAGACACTACTAAAAACGTGTTAATTCTAATTTTAAGAAATAAATTGGCATAAAACCATATAATACAACTTATCATATCAAAAACTAGATATAATAAAAAACAAGTTAAACTTTGAAATCAATAAAATAAAAACAGTTTCCCCGGCAACGGCGCCAAAATTTGGTGCGTGTCGTTAGCGCACACAAATTAGTATCCTATTCTTATCCTTGGTGAATTTATATAACGTAGTACATTGTAAGAAAGGAGTCGATCCCACGAGGAAATGTCTAAATTTGAGAATTTTTACTTTAACTATCATATGTAACTTTTATTTAATATATCGTATTATTAAAAATATATAAGTTATATACACTATACAAGTTGTTTGGGGGGTATTTTGTGAATTGGGTGAAGTAACCATCAAAACGAAAAATGCAAACTAACTAGTATAGTACTTATAATAGACAATCAAAACAACCATACTCAATTACTAACTTACGTCTCGGCTAATTCTGTGAATAATTATAATTAAAAGAACACTTCATAACAAGCTAAGGTCAATCACCGACTGACAGCAGCAAATGAATACCCACTTATATGGTAGTTTCGACCCTAATAGTTGTTTTTACCAGTAGACTAGTTACACACTTAATTAAACCAAATTAGGACGGCCAAACTCAATTTAATAAGTCGTTTTCTGTTGTTCAAGTAGGAATTAACCAACTTTAACAATCATTAACTCAGCTTCTACTCAAGAAAATATGCGCATAATGTCAATCGTAAAACTGAATTTATTCGAAACAAACGCAAGTGTAACTAAATTAACTTGATAGAAAATAGTTCAAGCGGAATTTGACAGCAAATTTCACCAATAATTAACATTACACAACCGAAATTAAACCAAGTATTAATAATAACAAGCGATAATTCAAAGCTAAGCAATGGAAATTAAAATTAAAGAAGGTAAGTGTCACGCCTGGAAAGCTGACAACAGCCATTTCGGCACTCGGAGCCCGGACAGCTGTGCTAAAATTGGTTGTGACTTCTTCAATTAGCCCGCCAAACTAACTCTCGGAATTGCTACTAATTAAGTCCACCAAGTGTTTATGAAGAATTGAGGGTTTGATGTGTATTTGAATGTGATGATTCCCTTCAATTCGTTCTCCTTTTATAGTGCAAATTTGGGGCATTTTGGGAATTGTAGAATTTGGAGTAGTTGATCGTGAATTCATCTCTTTCAATCAAGAAAGCAATGGCACCATAAAATCTGGGATTGTATGTGACTTTCTTTGGATTTTTGTGTGCTCAAAGTTCATGTGTCAGAGCAATTAATTTTAATTTTGGAGGATGAATGGGGACTTGGGTGTGTGAATGGGATGGATTTTTGGGGAGTTTTGGTCATAAAAATGGAGCTAGGAGTATAGGTCGGTAGTCTTGACGAAGAGGAGGAAGAACAGTCGTAGCAGATGAAGAACGTGCGAATTGGAGAAGACGAACTGCCTTCGCCCTTTTTTTTTCGGCAACAGGACCTGTAAAGCTTCAAATAGTAGTTCGTTCTAGAGAGTATCAGTAAAACCGTAGCAGCCTGGCGGTAGAAACTTTGTGTTTCCTCTTCAAAGTCGTTGGTACAAGTCCTGCCAGCAGCTTTTTTGGCTTTTATTTTCTTTCCCGGCTGCTTTATGTTTATATGGGCTTCTCTCTATTATTTGTCATGATTTTCAGCTTGGCCCATCGGTAGAATGCTCTTGTTGCGAGTTGGAGGTCTTGGGTTCGAATCCTTTTGGCTACAATTCCCTTCCTTTCGGTTTCTTCTTTTTGCTTTTATTTTGACCTACAAACTAATCTCGACAAAATTACGAGTAATAAAAACACGTAAACAGTAAAATTACATATAAAATCTAATTATATGTAAAAATACATAAATTACTCAAATCATAATAAAAAGGATCTAATAGTATAAAATATATATACAAAATATTAAATTAGAAAATAAATAAATGTAAAAATATGCACTTATCACATCGTGCGAACCGTTACCTTTCTTTTCCCTCCTCTGATGACGGAACTAAAACACCCAACACTCGATGGGTCGACTTAGATTCGAAGAAATTGAAGGATCGAAACGGGAGAAGCGAGTCGGCCAAATGGTTGGTCGCTCCCCTTTGCCGACCTCGAAAGCGAGCGGACCATGAGGTGTTATATGGGTTCCCAATCTTAGCACACTCGGCTGGCATCTCTTTGCCGCCGGAGTGGGACCGACAACCCAGGATCGTCACCGGGTAAATGAAAAAACGGCAACGGAACAACAAGTGGCCAAAAAGATACAAAAAGTACAACAAAAAAGTAGGAAAAAGATGGCGAAAGAAGGATAAACAAGCATACCGTAATCGGAGAAGAAAAGGAAACAAGAGCGGAGAAGAGTAACGACGCCAGAGTCGGAAACCTCGTCGGAGAAAAAAAAAACGCAATAAAAAGAGAGAGAGATTTGGGAGGAAAATAAAAAAGTGAATGGAAAAAATGAGGAAACCCTCCCCTATTTATAAGGCTGAGAGGGCGAGGGGTAAAAACGTAAAAGCGCAATTTTTTACAAAACTTCCCATGCGCCGTCAGTCATCATTACGGCACAGGGGACGAAAAGTTTTCGCATCTTCCCGAGGTTTCTTTACGCGGTAATCAAGGGACGGTTGGCTTGGAAAACTGTTCAAATTCTCGCCAACACCCGAGATATTCATAGTTGCAAGTTTTATTGATTCGAGTCATCACTCCCTTGACTAAGGGGTGAAATTTTCGACCTCTCCCAGCCGAGGGATTGAGAACTCGAAAAGGGTGAAATTTTCGAATCATTATTGATTCGACTCATCACTCCCTCGAGTAAGGGGGGGCAATTTTCGAGCTCTCCGAGGCGAGAGATTGAGGACTCGAAAAAGGTGAAATTTTCGAATCATTATTGATTCGACTCATCACTCCCTCGAATAAGGGGTGAAATTTCCGAGCTCTCCCAGGCGAGGGGTTGAGGACTCGAAAGGGTAAAATTTTCGAATCATTATTGATTCGAGTCATCACTCCCTCTAATATGGGGTGAAATTTTCGAGCTCTCCCAGGCGAGGGATTGAGAACTCGAAAAGGGTGAAATTTTTTAATCATTATTGATTCGAGTCATCACTCCCTTGACTAAGGGGTGAAATTTTCGAGCTCTCCCCGGCAAGGCATTGAGGACTCGAAAAGGGTGAAATTTTCGAATCACTATTGATTCGAGTCATCACTCCCTCGACTAAGGGGTGAAATTTTCGAGCTCTTCCAGGCGAGGGATTGAGGACTCGAAAAGGGTAAAATTTTCGAATCATTATTGATTCGAGTCATCACTCCCTCGACTAAGGGGTTAAATTTTCTAGCTCTCCCGGGCGAGGGATTGAGGACTCGAAAAAGGTAAAATTTTCGAATCATTATTGATTCGAGTCATCACTCCCTCGACTAAGGGGTGAAATTTTTGAGCTCTCCCAGTCGAGTGATTGAGGACTCGGAAAGGGTGAAATTTTCGAATCATTATTGATTCGTGTCATCACTCCCTCGACTAAGGGGTGAAATTTTCGAGATCTCCCAAGCGAGGGATTGAGGACTCGAAAAGGGTGAAATTTTCGAATTATTATTGATTCGAGTCATCACTCCCACGACCAAGGGGTGAAATTTTCGAGCTCTCCCAAGCGAGGGATTGAGGACTCGAAAAGAGTGAAATTTTTGAATCATTATTGATTCGAGTCATCACTCCCCCGCCACACGACGAAATTTTCGAAGCACCAAACGGACAAAGAACTACATAAGCCTCGAAACGGTACGTTGCATTGCTTGGCTTTACCAAGGTCCACAAAGTACACCTCGATAAAGGGCGGCCAGAGATCGTACCCTAGTGGCTACTAACGCGTCCGTCCCCATCGACGACGAAGGGCGCGACCAGGCTTCGAGGGGCTCTGTTGGTACCACTTCGTGTTGGGCCACAGCCTTTAAGGGTAGTGTACCTTAGTAAAGGGCCATGTGATGCAAGGAAAGCCAAATAAAGGCAGCCCTTGGATGGAAGGGGAATAAAGGGTCATGATTAATTGGGGAAACCTAGGATTATTTCTAGGACCCCCATCATTTGGTATAAATACCTCCTTTATGACCCATCAAAATCAGGTTCTTACACACAAACTTTGACATTCTTCATTCCTCAAATTATTCCCTAGATTCCGTATCTTGTTTTTTCAAGTGAGAATATCACTTAACTAATGAAGGAATTGAGTTGAACATGCGCCCTACGGGCACACGTTAGAAAACCTATAATACATCTAGTCACTAATAGATCATAATATTTCTCAATATTGTTGTATGGTAAAATTATCCACAACACTATCTTAACTTATTTCTAGTTTAGTTCTCTCTTTCAACATGCTAGGCATGCACGCCTAAGTTTCTCACTAAAATCAAACAAATAACCAAGGTATGTATAGTACATTGAACTGAGTTGTAACTGACAAACTTGGCAAACGAATAGCCATGACGTTTAATACAATTATAAAGAATAATAAGTGACTAATTATGATATTTATGAAAATTAATTTAGAAGAGATTAAGTGTTTGTAAACGTCTAAGAAGGCAGCTGAAAAGATTGTAAGTCATTCCATCAAATCCAAGAGTGACACGTAAGCTAATGATGTGGGATTAAATTAGTGACAACTAAGTTCGATCTCTCTTGTGATGACACGTAGGATTAACGGAAACTTTTTGTTAGCCTATTAATATTATTACTAGTTTTTGCGCCCGTGAATTCACGGATTTACTTTTTGCTTCCATTTAAACGGAAATTGTAGATGATATCTCTAAGACAAACTTTGGGTGAACTATCATAGCATCACCTTCACTAAAACTTTGGTTTTTGATCTAAGAAATCACCTCATATAGATTTTTCTTTCTAAATTGTTGTTTTCGTATTCATATGTACCTTTCTCAAAAATGTATGAGCGGAGTAAATAGGGAACGGGGTTAGCAATCAAGTGTGTTCTAAAATTTTGAAGTTATATATATACACTTTAATATTATGCCCGCTTCTTGTGTTAAAATTATATTTTCTACATCGAAAAGATCGAGTTCATTTAACAAAAGTTTCCATTAAACGCACTCATAATATAATATTGTAATGACCTATACTTATCATATAGAGAAAAAAAAAATACTATTGTAGTTTCATACGATTGATAATTTAGTATTTATAGTTTTGAGATAGGTAAAAATCCAAATAATCTATTCAATTGTATAATGAAATAAAAAAATCGATGACCCGAACGATTAAGTGCCATTATAAATACAATTTGAATACATTTGAAATTACAGTATCAACTTTGAACTAAATATAATAACTTGGGAGTACAACCTCGCACTATACAAAATATTTCTAAGATTAAAAAAAAAACACTAAAACTCTACGAGATACATTCGTTGTATGAGAAACCCCTCTCCACCATTTACAAACTCTCCTCTCAATTGGATTTCTTTATTTTGAAACAGTTTTCGTTGTATATGTACGTGCATGCACATTTTTTTTCGTTCTTAAACCATATAAAGGACAAAGATATATATATATATATACTACCTTAAACTAATGTGTAACCGACTTAATTGGCAAACGAAAAGCCAAGAGACACAATATTTAATATCATCATTAAATTAAATAATGAAGATAATAATGGAACTTAATTCATAATAATATGAAGTATTTTATAACATTTCAGTGGCAAATTAAGGGTTTGATAACTCTTAAGGCGAAAGTGAACGGACTCGTGGAATAAAGAGTTATTCGTTTCTTATTAGAAAGGTTGAAAGTCAGGAAGACGGAGAGACACCTAGAGTAGGAAGAATGTGGAGGGTGAACATAGTTTTAAAGGAAAGGAGGAAAATTAGTTTATGACGGGGGAAGACGAATGGATAAAGAGGTTATGAAAAATGACGTGGATAAGAACAAATGAGAGTGTATTTAAGAGACGATAAATCAACGGTGATGTGGCTTTTTTATCTGGCAACACTCTAGCATTCCGCCACATCATCTGGGATGTTAGTCTATTAAGGGTATAGTATAGATAGGTAGTAACATCCATCGATATTGTTGTATAAGGAAATCATTTACAGATTTCCATTTGACTTTGTAATGGTTTTTTTATGATCAACCGTAAGTGAATGCATTCTTGTAAATTGCAAACAAACAAAAAAAAAATTAAAATCACAGGTAGCTAATCAACTAAAACCAAAATAAGGAGTGACCAAATCGATCAAATTCTAATACAATAACGTATTTAGAATATAAACAATTGAAAATTACAGTTTAAATGAGAACGAATAAATACTTTGATAGTAGTACAAATATTTCTATAGGAAAACTATTTTTACAACTCTATAAATAGTTTCTTCCTCTAACTATGTTTCTCACTCTCAAAAACGTATTGCGCAATGCATGCGTTTGTCATCAAAATCAGTCAAACAACCAAGGTATATATACTAATTCAAATTAACATGTAGTCGACAAATTTGGCAAACCAATAGCCAATAGTCATCATGTTTAATATTATATTAAATAAAAGACCTTCGATTTATCCTTAATTTAAAGTAAACATAAATAAATAAAAGTCATGTCAAAAGTAAGATGAAAGGTTATTTTGGAATTCAAAGACTCCTAGTTTATAGTGCTCTTATTTCATGAAAATGAAGACATTTTCATGCACTTAATGATGCTTCCATGACTTTTTTGAGAATTAAAAATTGACCCTAAATTCTTCCCATTGCGACACGTAGGATTATTGAACTTATTATGTTAGCCTATTAATATTATTATATAGATGTAGACTAGTTTACTGACCCGTGCAAAATTGCACGGGCTGTTGTAGGGGACAACTACATAGATAATGCTAGAAATTAGTATAAATCAATGTCATTTTATTGCTAGTATCATAGTGTTCAGATTTGTAAAAGGAAGTCCTAACCTAAAATTACAGAAATGCAATCTAAAAATTAAAATTAGCAAGTAGATGTGCGTGCCACCCCTTTTTTTTAAAAAAGGGATATAGTTGCTCGTGCAATAATGTTTTCTTTTTTATTAACTAAACCGACATTTCAAATCATCCCCCTTTCTCCCAAAATTGTTTTGTCCTTTTAAATAAAGATTATTCCCCCAAGTATTAGACACGTGTCATATTAAACAGTTTTAGGGGAAGGTGATACATAACGACGTGAATGATCCTAATCACTCTATTTCACATGATGTGAATTTAACGGTTTACGTTATATTACGTTAATAAAAATTCTAAGCATCTAACCACATATTTAAGTGTTGTACACCCACTCGGATCCTTGATATTTATGTTAGCAGTATATTCAAGCTCCATCTTCTCCCACCTCATATGTGAAGATCAATTTGTGAAGGA
The DNA here is from genome assembly GCA_963457585.1 of Spergularia bocconei. Taxonomy (NCBI): domain Eukaryota; kingdom Viridiplantae; phylum Streptophyta; class Magnoliopsida; order Caryophyllales; family Caryophyllaceae; genus Spergularia; species Spergularia bocconei. Next base: position 12,677,802 of record OY734956.1, read on the forward strand.
AGGTATATTTTTTGGTTTGTAATTTATTAAGAAGTGTAAAAATTGCCCCATTTTATGAAGAATAACCTTGATCTTATGGAGTTTATCTGTGAAAGCTTATTGTAAAGGTAATTAGTTATGTCTAATTGAAGTGTAATTTCAATTTAAATGTCAATTACGATCATCAAATTGCGACATTAGTACTTTTCTCATCCCAAAATGCACGAGCTGCTATATATGGAAAGAATAATAGCGCTAGCTATTTTTATTCTTAAGCTTAGATATCGTAATACTATAATAAATTATTGCCAAATTAATAAATGCATCTTAAAGTAAATAAAATAATAAATAGGAGAACTATGTGAGCTCGCCCGCTATTTTGAGTTAGGAACCTATTTTTTCCATTTCTTTTTTGTGATTTGTACTGACCCACATATACCACCTCAAACTCGACCCAATCCACTGATCAAATTGAATACAAATGCTAACCTGATGTAAAAAACCTGTGAAATTTTCAACTTCGTGGCGAAAAAATAAATAATGAAAACCCGTGTCACTGTACCAAGATCATTCTGAGATCGCCTTCAAATAATTTTCACTGTAAAGCAACTGATCCGATTGAACAGATTGGTAGTAGCAAATTTAAGTCACCCTTGAATCCAACCTATCCTATATACAATATCCTATATACAATAGGAAACAACTTATTAAACTAAAATTGACCAATGTCAAATCAATTAAACTAAAAAAATCAAGGAAAAATCATGATAAAATTTGCCACAAGTCCATAACAAACCTAGTGTAACAGAAAGAAAGATGATAGAGTATGAGTGAAAAGAGAGGAACTCCCCGCTTGCATGGACCTACAGTCTTGTCGTACTCTTCCCCATTATCCTCTTCTTCTGCTCATTCTGATCTGCATCTTCGATATCGGCTTTTTCATTTTCTTCCCACCTTGGGGCAGGTCTTAGCACGGAAGAGGGTTCCTCACTTCATCAACAATTTTACAGACTTTTCATGATCCTGTGATATACCATATGTGAACATACTCGGAGATTTTGTATTGACTGCAATTAAAAAAAGTAATCATCAAAAGAAAGCCTATCGAACCAATGCCAATGATGAAGACGATGAGAACAATTGCCACCAACTGTAGCAACTGAAGAAATGAACTTAACGCTGATACTTAAATCTAATAAAACATTGACAAAAATTAAAGCAAAAAAAAAAGCATAACTGTTGTGCTGGTGCTAATTCAACGAATACCCACCAATCAGATCTGCACAATGCAACTTCGTTCCCAGTGAAATTCATTTTATTTGAATCACTGAGCGACGAAATTCATGTTCCAACTAAAATCTAACAGAGGAAGTTCGGCAATATGATTATTACTAATTGTCTTTTGGTCGAAATTGTGTTACTGCAAGCTTTCAATCAGAACTATTTAAATAAAAAATAGCAATCAAATCGGCTGAGAAAATAAGTAGAAATATGGGTGAAGAATTAATCTAACCTTCGATACGGCCATTGACAAACCTAATAAACAAATCGCATACAATCATTAATCGCCAATATACCTCACTTAAATAAAATGATAAGAAAGGTCCACAACAGAACAAAAACTAAAACAAAATAACACTCATTTGAAAAAATTAATTGTAATAGAAATGAAAAGGCGTACCTGAATCAGATCACGAAACCGTGAAGATTGAAGGAGAAGAAGAAAGAAGTATTATCGGATCGATCTACCTGTAACAAACGCAGAGAAAAGGCGACAATAATCAAATTAAAATAAATGTGATAACAGTGAAGATGAAGGATGAAGGGACTATGAAGGGGGGATAGTCAAATGGAGAGGGAGAGGTGAATTATGGAAATTTTGTCAAATTAGTATCACTAATTGATTTATATAATTGTTAAACACTAATTAAAAAATTTGATTCTGTTTAAATATGGAATACACAGTTTATACGGATATCATTGATGGTAAAATCCGTCGTCAAATTTATCGATTCCCAAATTTATGGTTTTATAGAATTTATTCTAATAATTATTTTATTTATCCAGTATGGCAGGTTGAAATTTTCTTTTAAATTTTGCTCATTTACATAATTTGATTCCTTTTTTTTATCTGTTTTGGGCAAATATAACCTATTGCCATTATTTAAGTTAGGTACTGAAAACAATTTAAATTGTTGCATAATTACGTTTGTAAAATTAAGTTTGTTATGGTGCTATTTTAGGATAATGTGGATATTTTCGTACAATTATGTAAATTATTAAGATTATTACGGGCGAAATTAATGGAAATGTATACTAATTGATTTATCACGTATCTAACAAATAAGATTCCATTTAATTATGCTAATTAGGGTTATTTCGCGTGATTTTATTACCGAAAATAGTGAATGATGACATCAGCAATGACGTGTCGCTGATGTCAATGCTGATGTGGACGGCTTGATAAGGCTGGAAATGTACCGGTAATTATATAATATATGATATAGATTTTATTTGGAGTCTTAGAATTTCAAAGGGTTGAGGGTACGTAATCACGATGACTCGACGAGTATTGTGGCAACGTTGTTTGAGTTTGTGGAAGATGTGCCGTTTGACACGATTTGTAGAAAAAGAGTGGAATTAGTATCCCTAGATTGGGAGTGCATGGTTTTGATCGAGTCGACTAACGGGTGGTTAAACATGGTCCAATTCGTACGAATTTTGGAGAGATTGTCAAGGACAATTAGGATGGTCACTGCAATGACCCATCCCTTGACATCATAAGATAGTAAGAGTGATAGTGTTACAAGTTGTAGTACTCTGCGTAAGGATGGAACATTAAAAACAAACAAGAAGAGGACAAACAAAGGGAAAAGAAACAAACACACAAACTTAAAAATTTAGCCAAAAATTGTCCCTTTCCCCTAGTTTTTAGGATGACCAACCCTTTGCTGCACATTTCTCTTTGCAATCCCTGCAAGCTTTGCTATTATTAGTTCGATCGCCTACTTCGACTGCCTATAAATAGATTCGTCCTTGATCGTTTCTTTCAACACACAACAATCGAAGAGTGACATTAAACTGAAGTGCTTCAAACCATAAGTACACCACATATAAAGGGAGTTACGAGTGTTATAAGATTTCGTGAAGATAGTTTACGAAATAAGTAGTCGTTGCGTAAGTGGGAAAAGTAATATTTATTAGCGAGACTCTGTTAAAATAGTCATCATCACTTGACGTAACCAAGGTATAATTTCTTAAATAGTTCTAGAATTATTATCACTAGACAACGACGTTAATATTTCTTTTATACACGTTTTCGATAATTGATTAATCTTGTGGCGAATAGTTATTACGGTACAAGTAACTCGGCGGAATTACCCCAGTTTGTGAACATCACCGTATTAACAACTAACCTGAGATTAAATGTTAATATGCTAGTGGTAAATAGTAACTCCATGATTAAAAAGTAACCCGGCGGAATTACCCCAGTGGTGAAAATAATCTTAGAGTGAATAATTTCCGCTAAAGGACGATAAATAGTAAATTAACAATTTAACTAGATAATCACCACTTTAAAATTCGGACGTCGTTGAACCCTTGGACAGTAAATTTACCAGACTAATCAACTGTACAAATGGAATAACAAAGTAATCCTAAGTAATAACTTATGCAAGTTTTATTACTTAGAGCGAGCGAACGCACAGAAGTAACCGAACGACAATTCGGGAATCAGGTAAGGGACTTTTTGTGATTTAGCTTATAGTATTATTTTTCGTATACTATATATAAATGCTTATTTTTGAAAGAGTATCAAGTATTGTGAAATATGAATATTTTCTAAACTACTTTTGAATTGTGGCTAATTATATGTTCTGCCTAATTGTGAACTGAGGATATCCGTCTGACCCTGCCAAGGGATTAAACTGGCACTGATTAAGAACTTCTGAACTAACTAGAACTATTACTACCCTCTACTGAGAACTATCATACTTTTATAATATTATTATTATTATCTGTTTTACTGTTTTAGCACTTCTTGATCCGGTTAAATTAGAGATTGTCTTTTACTGAGCTGTCAAGCTCACCTTTTCAATAATAAACTCTTTTCAGGTGACCGTCACTAGCTTGGAGTGGGGATTTGAGTGAGATTACCCGGACCAGCCTAGTCTTGTAGTTTAAATAAATGACCTTATTTACCGTTTGTGTACCGTATTTTCCGCATGTTTGATTTTATGTAATATTTCCCTTGTAGTTTTGACATTTAAATATTAAGAAAGGCTTAGCCTACGTTCGTGGGTTGCCGTCTGTTATGTTCCAATTCTAGTCTTAGGGCGTGACAATCACCGACATGGTTTCATCAACATTGAAGTGAATACCCAAATGAGAGTATTTATACAAGAATACAATTAGGATTAATCGTAGGGTAACCGACATTACAAAGATTACGAGATATACATTTACCTAAAATCATTCTATATTATTAAAGGAGACTTTTTTTGTACCTAAAATCATTCTATATTATTACCGACCATCACATTAACCGGAGGTTTTTAGAGAGTTTTTATAATTTTATAATATTAAAAGAATTTGATGTCCATCTAAACACAAAAACTGTATTTCGATCTAATCATACGTACTGTTGGGCGGCCCCTGCTTCCGCACAACACGTACATACTAATACTAACCATGCGTACATACATACTAAGGTACCTATAATTCATCTGACAATATCTAAACTGATCTGAATTAGAGTTGTATATATTTCCTACTCACACAATTCATTTTACTACCTGAATTTTTCTTTAGAATTAATTTTACTGCTTTTATCTCAATTTTACTACTACTAACTAGACCTGGCAAACGGGTCATTCGGGTCGGGTCCGGGTCGTGTTGATTCGGGTCGGGTCACTTTTCGGGTCATATAATTCGGTTCGGATCGGGTTCGGTTTGGGTCGGGTCTAGTTCGGGTGTATCAACTACAGGTCAACTTCGGGTCGGGTCGTATTTGGGTCGGGTCGAATTCGGGTCAAATCATTCTAAAATGTTCAAATTTAAACATATTAACATCAAAATTTGTCTCATATTAGCTTAACTTGAAATTTTATTGCTAATTGGAGTGTTTGAAGATATGATATAGCTATCCAAGTCCCTTGTGTTCAATCGATTCATTTAAATGTTTGATTATTTGGGTCTGAGTCATTTCAGTTCGGGTTTGTTTCGGGTCGCGTCAATATCGGGTCAAACAGTATTCGGGTCATTTTCGGGTTGGGGTCGGGTCATTTCGGGTTTCGGGTTGAATTCAGATTACAAATTCGGGTCAAATTCGGATGTGCGGGTCAAATATTTCGGTTCGGATGTTCGAATGTGGGTCAGTTTTACCAAGTCTACTACTAACTCAATTTTATATTGTTCACAAATTAATTGTGTCCCCACTACAATTTGCCATTTGCATAACTCACCACTGTACCACACTCCGTATCGAAAACTAATAGCAAAGACACTAAACCGACCATCAAGCACAATTGATTCCTTTGATAATTAATAGTTAGTCCAAGTTGCATGTGTAAGCCACCATCTAAGGGGTGTGAGCTTCGTAGGTACATCAAGACCACATTTGCATGTTCTACGAAATTAAAAAGCTATTATAGAAAGGACTGACAAAAATGTCAGAACTTCAGTAGTATGTGCTAAGACCAAATGTGTAATCAAAGTAAAACAACCAATAATTAACTCGGCCAGAAAACATTTAGGGGGGCTGTACAGTACACTGTAGCTTCTTACTTCAAAAAAAAAAAATCTTGACTCTACTCTCTCTATCCGAGTTCAAACGCTCTATGCGTTTTTTTATGGTAGAATAAGTAAAATTGATATAATAAGTTGAGTGGGGTAATATTAAGAAAAATGAGAAGAGAGAGCGTGGGAATTAATAAAAGTAGGAGAGATAGTGTGAGAGATTATGTGATAATTTAATAAAAATAGGAGAGATAAATATATCCCAAAATAGATGGGGTATTTAATTTTGGGCGTTTAAAATGGGACGGAGGGAGTATGGCATTAGCAACGGAAGGAATATACCTATAATATGTTCACAGTTCACTCAAGTTGGATGGTCTGGAATTCTAGATCATGATAGTCACTTGACCCCTTTATTTTGTGTGGAGGGGAGTCAGAGGACTACGTAATTATTATTTTTTTTAACTATTATAGCAAGCTTTTCACATTAATGATTTATCTGATTTATTTTTTGTCAACTGATCTGATTATTTCTTTCGTTGTTTACTGGATAATTGAAAGAATCTAATATATATATCTATCTAAAAGCAAATAATTTGGAGCGCATTGAGGACGTCGGGAGGTCCAGAAATGCAGAGGGAGAGAGTCCAAAATTTATATTTGTAAAACTCTTGTGTAATAAAGTTATCAGCATGAAACATGATATAAACAGATATAACTCGGGCAACGCATATCAGAATATTACGATACATGTATCATTAAGTTCGTGTCTAAATGTATGTCAATATAAGATCCATTTACACATACTTTTGAAAAGTTAATAAGCTAATAATTTTGAGCGCATTGAGAGTACCGGGAGGTAAAAAAATGCACAAATAGAGTTCAATATATGTTAAACTCTCACATAAAATATTAAAATAATCCACATCAAACATTAAGAAATGCATGCGAAGAGAATTCAATATTTGTAAAACTCTTACGTAATAAAGTTATCAACATGAATCATAATATAAATTGTTATAACTCGGGTTACGTATATCAAAATATTACGATATATGTATCATTGAGTTCGTGTCAAAATGTATTTCAATATAAGATCCATTTGCACATAATTTTGAAATTTTAAGTGTGATTTTGGTAGAGATATGTTGACAAGTTTGTAAAACACGTATGAATGGAGGAATACATAAAATTGGCTACTCATTTTTAAATCATTTTGTGAAAAGGCGAAATAAACAAAAAAAAGAATATTATTTAAAGATCAAGTAATACTTCATACAGATGTACAATGACGATTGAGTATGATTAGGAGACATTTTAACTAACAAACATTTAATTAGTTATCACGGTTTACTTATTTATTTTGATATTAACTTAGTAAATAAGAAAAAGCGATTATGAGAAAGCGTCCCATGCAATGCACGGACGTTTCACTTAGTGTATATATATATATATATATATATATATATATATATATATATATATATAGTCTTGCGTACTTTCATTGTTGTTATTTTTGTTCAAGGGTTATATGTCCAAACGTCATGCATCCAATTGGGTTGATGACTAGCCAGTAGCTTATCACTAAAATGATGTTATTGCTGAAGTTTGGAGTATCAATTTGCATTGCTTGAGGAATATAGGAATTATTATAAGCCACGATTTAGTGCGTACACCCCTTATAATGTCCAATTCTTTTACAAGATCAAGAAAAATGACAATTGACTAATTATAAGTTGTTGCCATATTCCTTACTATGTCAGCAAAATGCGCAGTCTTGTGTTTCCCAAAAATCACCCAATTAGAGGAAGGGTATCTTTTTGTGAGACCAAAATAGACCTAGAGATGCTGCATTTGGATGGTTAAATTTTGTGTTTTAAAAAGCAATTGAGCTAAACCGGAACAACAACTTGTGTCTTTTACTTGAACCCTTTTACTTTGAAACTACGGGCCTATCGATGATTGAAACCCAAGGCATTTGTTTTATGACTTTCATGTAGTATAGTATAACTTACAATACGGACTACAATGGTTTTCAATAAAATATACTCGTACTTAACACTTCTTCTAGAAACTACTCAGTTCAATACTTGACTTTTAGATATCTTCAATTGAGAGTCTTCCTCTCGCAATTTCAAACCCATGAACAATGTAGTGTTCATACAATTAAATTAGTTCTAGCTAATCAACAACTTAATAGAAATTCTGTAGCTTATGATGACACAATAATATATATTCAAGGCCGCTTATCAGCAGCTATAATTATAGCAACTCTACTATGGCATTTGATTTTTTTTTTTTGAAATAAAACGGAATTTCATTAATATAGTTGTCAAACGGCACTTACATCAATAATTGAAACGATACAAATATCATCAAAAAGATCTAATTGACACAATCCTTCGCTAATTAACAAAATTGACCCCTCACACGTCGACATCTTTGCGTCTTTCATCGGCATTAGAGATCTATGTCACTCGACAAAGAAAAGGCAATTGACGTAGTTTACGATATTTGATGCTGGATTCATTGAGGGTTACCGATCTGGGAACAACTTCCGTCTTGGACAAATAGGGAAAAACACCACTGATCAAGAGATCAAACCTCACGAACGAGCCAATAAGACCTCACAACGGAGTCAACAAAACCTCACAAAGGAGCACAAAAGGGTTTCACAATGGAGTCAAATTACCTCACAAAGGAGTCGCAAGAATCTCACAATGGAGCCAAGAAAACCTCACAAAGGACTGAAGGAGTCACAAAGTGCCTCACAATGGAGCCAAAAAAAGACTAAATGAAATCAATCAATGGTGAAAATTTTATTCTGCAAAACCAAAATAAAACCTATAAATCAATAATACGATAAATAGGGGCTTACCAACGGGTAAAAGATCTGATGGCAGCCCCAAACTAATCAAAGAAGAGAGAGGCCGAGAGGAGGAATTTTTGAGAGAGAGGCTAGGGTTTTTTTTTCCGTGAGAGTGAGAATTTTTCCATTTGATTTACTACTCTCTTCCGACTTGTCATGCCAATAAAGTTTTCAAGTAAACAAAATAAGTTGGAAGCAAAATTTTCTCTAATGCTAAACAAGTTTCCAAGATATCTAGCAAGTCACACTCACATTTTGTAAAACAAAAGGGGAACATCTCCAAATACGACCATTTTTTTTTTTTTACAAAAGTCAGAACGTGTACGCAAAAAACGTACCAGATCAGGTAACCCTTCTATCCAGGGTATCACCTAATCTGTCAGACGACAAAATACAAGAGAGAGAATAAGGTGGTGGCAGGGGTGTATCCTGAGTCTGTAGGATGTTGAGACCCCATTTAGCCACCTAGTCAGCCGCTTGATTAGGTTCACGGAATATATGTGAAATTGTGAAATGACGAAATTGGTGTAGCAGTTTGTTGCATCCTGAATAAGAGTGTCGATGAGCCAAGGACAACGAAAAGTATCGTGGAGACAGTTGATGACGATTAAATTGTCGCCTTCAATGTGCAGTTCTTCAATGTTGAGACGATGGGCTGTAAGAAGACCATTACGCAACACTGTTGCTTCAGCAACCAGGATTGAGCAGGCTCCAAGATTCGTGGAGAAAATATGAACGAGTTCACCGTTGCTATCGCGAATGACGAAACCAGCGGCCGCATTTCCAGGGACAAGCGAACCGTCGAAGTTTAACTTGAATGTCTGTGCAGGGGGGCGCTGCCATGGAGTTTGGCGATCGATATGTCGATGTCGTCCCGCTCCATCGGAAGATGAAGGATGCGCAGGTTGTGATGGTGGTTGTTGTTGATGATCGAGCTCGACTCTGGTTTGCCATTCTTCATAGGCTGACCTACTTTTGAACACAACCGTTAGAATATTGAAAGGAGATGTCGGAAAATGGTAGCATTCCTACCTTTCTAGATGAACCACATGATATAGGTCAGTCGTTCAAACCGAGTTTTGAAGAAATTGGTACGGTTGGAGAATATGGAGGCTATAGTGGCGTTGGTTATGTGAAGACCTAAGCAGGAGCCAAAATCGTGAGGTGAGCCCAAGTTAATTTGACAACCTGGCAATGAAAGAAAAGGTGGCCATCTGTTTAATCGACATGTTGACATAAGGGGCAATGCGGGGGAATATTGTGTATGCGATGTGATAAACGATGTCGAGTAGGAAGCCCTTGGTTGAGTAATTGCCAAAGAAAGAGCAGAATTTTAGGAGTTACGTCTAGATTCCAGATCCATTTATTAATATTCCAATGTTCCGTGGTTGGTAAATCATGAGTCAACCATGTAGCAGATTTAACTGTGAATTTTCCCGTGGAAGAGGCACCCCAACAGAATGTATCGGGATAGGGGTAAATGGTATAGGGATGTCAGAGATGACATGTATCCTGGCGGAAGGAAGAATTGATGATATTTTGGGCAAGTCCCATGTACTAGCCGTAATAAAATGGGAGACTCTGAGGGAGAGATCACCGAAATGTCGGGGAGTTGTAGAATATGTAACAAATTTTGTGAATAACACCAATTGTCAGTCCAGAAGGAGATATTGGTGCCATCCCCAACCTTCCAACGAATGCCTTTACGGAGAATTTCACGGGCTAGAGAATCTGTCGCCAGATCCACAAATCTAATGGCTGGGCTTTTATATCCCAGAATGTTCGACCTTTAAGATAGCGTTGCCGGATGTGGGACACCCAAATATTGGAGGGTTGAGTCAGAACTTTCCAGCCCAATTTGGCTATCATAGCCTGGTTAAAGGGGATCATACGTCGTAACCCCAAACCTCCCATGGCTTTTGGACGACATATTTTATCCCAAGTAATCATCGGTAGTCCTTTTTTCGCATCGGAGATTTTCCAAAAGAAATCACGATAAAGGCAATCCAGAGTCCGACAAGTGCTTTTAGGAAGCATAGTTGTGGCCATAGTGAAGCTGGGAAGAGCTTCCACATTAGATTGAATGAGGGTCATGCGTCCGGCCTTTGATAAGAAAGAGCTGGACCAGGACTTAAATTGCTTATCTGTATTCGCAATGATGGATGCGAAATCACCTTTTTGAGGGTGAGTGCCATTGAAGAGAACGCCAAGATAACGGCCAAGGACATATTTGGGTTGCATATTCAAAAAAACTGGCTAATGTAGTGTGTTGTGCCGGTTCGACATGTTTTGAAAAAATAATCGAAGATTTTTTATAGTTAATATGCTGGCCAGACATAGAGCAAAAGTCATCAAGAATATTGCGAAGTTGTTGGCAATCCGATTGCCTAGTACGACAAAAAATAAGATTGTCATCAGTGAAGAAAAGACAAGGAATTTTTGGGATGCTAGAGGTGAGCCTTATACCAATCCCATTAGATCGTGGTTCAGAAACCAATGCTAGTTTGCAGCACAGTACTTCCATACAGAGTATAAATAAGTAAGGGGACAAAGGGTCACCTTGCCTTAGTCCACGGGTCGGTTTGAAAGGTGTCGTTGTGCCATTATTGAGGATGAGGGAATAAGATACCGAAGTAACGCATCCCTTTATCCAGGTGATCTAATTATTGGAAAATCCAAGTTCTTTGAGACATGTCCAGAGGAAATCTCATTCTATACGGTCGTAAGCCTTTTCCATATCGAGTTTAAGGGCAAACCATCCCGTTTTATTGCGGAATCTGTTGAAATTACTGAGTATCTCCTGAACGAGAAGAATATTATCATGAATTATACGTTTAGACATAAAAGCGCTTTGAAACGGACAATAAGATGTGGAAGTAAAGGTCGCAGACGGTTTACAAGAATTTTGGCAATAATTTTATATAAAGTAGTGCATAACCTAATCGCACGAAATTGAGCAGCCGTCTCGGGGCGTTCATTTTTAGGAATGAGTTGGATTAAGAAGTGGTTAATTTGAGTTAGTATTTTCCCTTGAGTGAAAAAACTCTGAATAGCTGGCACTACATCGTGTTTGATGTATGGCCAGTAGTGTTGGAAAAATTTTGGGCCAAAACCATCGGATCTTGGTTCTTTGTAAGGACACATTTGGGAAAAGGATTCCCAAATTTTGACTTCCAAAACTGGTGTTGTGAGCGCCTCATTATCAGAATCAGATATTGAAGGATGAAGCATTCCCGATGTTAATGTTCGAGACGGATTGACTGTCGTGGTAAAGCGACGTGTAAATTCGGTCGTCAAGAGATGGCCTATGTCAGATTCTGAGGAACTCCACATGTTAAGTTCATTTTTCAGTCGAAAGATGGTATTATTACGGTGTCGTCGTTGGCGGAACCGGGAATGAAAAAACCTTGTATTTTGATCATCTTGGGTTAGCCATTGCTTTCGATAAAACTTGCCCCAAAACTCTTGGCTGAAAGCTTGTAAGCGCTCACGTTGACGAGGGAGCCTAGAGAGGTGGCGAAAAGGGTGTGGGTTAAAAGGTTGTTGTAAAAACTTTCCCTCGGCTACTTTAAGTTTAATAGCGTTTTGATCAAGTTGGCGTGGAATGTTTCCATATTTTTTCTTAAGCCACTGTTTTAAACTGACCTTTAATCGTTTGAGTTTTTGAGTGACTCTGTAAAAAGGTGTACCCGGAATAGAGGTTTGCCATGTTGTGGTAAGTAAATGAGTAGTTTCAGGATCATTTGTCCAGGCATTTTGGAAACGAAAAGGTTGTCGAACCCCTGGAGTGCAGGGGTTGGTAGTTAAAATAAGTGGTGCATGATCGGGGCAAGAAAATTGCTCATATGTTAATAGAGGTGAAGGATACAAGCTAAGGAAACTTGGGCTGCAGAAAGTGCGATCTAAACGTTCATAAACAACACCCGATCGAAAGGCGTGCTTCCAGGAGAACAAGTTCCCGGTTGCCGGAATATCAATAGCATTGGTATTTAATACAAATTGAGATAAACGTCGACACCGACTAGTCGTTGGTGGGATTCCACCGGTTTTATCAGCCATGGTGAGTAGCTCATTAAAGTCACCTAATATGACCCATATGGTCCATTAATAGTGGTTACGTAGGTGGTGAGAAATGACCAAAAAACGTCCTTATTACGTGGTTGGGCAGGACAATAAACCCCAAGTACATTTATATGGGAAAAGAAAGTTTTATCACAAATAACAAAGTGGAAAATGCGAGAGTTATGTGTGGTGATCGATACAAAGTCAATGTTGTGCGTATGTCCAAGCAACCACATGCCCCCCGAATGTCCTAGGGAGGGAGCATTTCCATAATGGAGTAGTTAAGGCTGCGTAGAATATTGCTTTTAGATACGTTCGTGGTCATTGTTTCAGAGATAATCATTATGTCAATATTAAAAGAATTTTTAAAAAAGAGGAGTTCGCTGAGAGCCTGCGTTTTCTTGGCCCCGCGAATATTCCATGAAAGGATCTTCATAAAAATTGTATGAGAGTTGGTAATTGAGAAGCACAATCAATCCAAAGTGAAATAGTACCAAAACTGGTAGCGGTACAATGGGTAAAGAGGCAACCGTAATTATCCAGCAACTTATTGTGAATGTGTGGGATTATACAGTTAATGATGTCGTCAGAATTGCTATATGATACCTAGTGATTAGATAACTTGTGGGCTATATTTTTTGTTTTCTAATCCTTTCCCACTCTCATTCCAATCCTTCAAAATGAATCCCACAAAAAAACTAAGGTTACAAAATTGAATTCCGCCTAATCAATTTCTCTCTCCTCCCACACAATAACCCTACTCTTCACCGGACCACGACGAGCCACCGCCGGAGATACACCCGCCGCCACCCCTTCCTCCGGCGACACCACCCTCCTGCCAGTTTGCTCCGGCGAGTTCACCGGTGACCATGCCGGCGACCCAAACCCCCCCCCACCGCCCTCTCTCTCGTGTTTTCTCTCTCCTCTTTACTTCCTCATCTCTCCTCTTCCTCCTCCTACTACCGCGACGACGACCCACAGCCCCCACCCTAACGTCGCCTCCTCCGCGCACAACCCCGACGTGAGCCCACCTCCACCATCCTTACCACCTAGATAGGTAAAAAAAACAAAAAATTGAATTTTTAAAACTAGATCTACAAAATTTAAAATGAAATTTAGGAAAACTAATTGCACAACCATATTGAGTATTTAATGTTGGTTAAATTGGTGGTGGTTCATGTCGGAGAAGTGGTGGTTGGTTGTAGTCAACGCCGGCGATGGGCGGTCAAAGGTATTAGTAGGGGAGGAGAGAGGAAAAATGAAAAGGTATGTAATGTCTAAAATGTAAATAATAAATTACTGTATTACCCATACTAATGGATTCATTCATCTTTTTAATAGAATCAAACAAGTTTAACAAGGAATGATACTTCTATCCATTCTACTCCCTTTCCGTATACAATTCGTTTCCATTCCACTTTCATGAACCAAACGCACCCTAAGTTCTCTCATGTTCTTTGATGAAAAATTGTTGAGACTCTGACTAACCTTTTTTTGTTGGTATTAATTAGCATTTTATTCCTCTTTATAGGGTAGAAAGAATAAAATTTACAACTCAAATCAAGCGATTGATTTTATAATTTATATATTTCTTTAAGTAAACTAAAGTAATTGATCGAAGAGTTGATACTTCATGATTTTTTTTTTTGATGATTAGGGAATAGCGAATGTAGAAAGAGCAGAAGACATTATCCATCCCTTCGATTTGGCTGTCGCAAGTGATCCTCCCATGTGACTATCACATGGAGCCTGCCTCATCTAATAACCCCCCGATCCATCTATCGATCAGGTCTTTTTGGGGTTGCTATGCCCAATTTAATAACCACGAACTCGTAGCTACTTAAGATCATATCCCACACTCGTGATTTTGGACCTCCATTTCTCTTGTTACGCGCGCTTACAGGCATAGGTTTCCTCACCTTTGCTCAGTACTTAGCATACACATATTTACAGGCTTACAACATCCTCGATTATCCCACATCCGTAAACTTATTAGGAATGGTTATATCGTCGGGTTATAACCAGGTCCCCAACTCTTAGTGAGATGTCAATAATTTTCTACGTTAATTTATTTTATACAATTTGGGTAGCGGAATCACAACAACCAACTCACGATATTAGTAGTGGAATATTAGGGAATTACAACTGCATTCTAATAGAGTTAGTGAGAAACTCTTATTTATATTGTCTTATAAGGTCAAAGTAGAGAAATTTTTGGAGACAATCACCTGAGCCGACTAGCGAGAAACTCGAGATCGACTTGATCAAAGCCTGACTCGTATGAGCTTGACTCGAGCTCGAGGTCGGCTCGAGGTTTATATGAGCCAAGCTGAACAAGGTCCAACTCGGCTCGAAAAACTCGTGAGCAGCTCAAAATTAGAAATATTTTAAATTTTAATCTTAATATTATATTATTAACAAAGTTTTTTTCATGGCCATTGAAGAGTTCTAGAGCCCTTCAAATTTTCCTAAAGCTTAAGGAACTAATTTATGTTATGGAATTGTTGTTATACCATATGTGAGTTGATGATAATCATGTACAGAATTCATATATTATTTATATTTATGAAAATGTAGCATACCACAAATAAGCTTATGATAATCATGAAAATAAGTTTATAGTAACCATACATGAAGATCCATTGAAGAGTTCAAGAGCCGTTCAAATTTTCTTAGAACTTCTGGTGAATAAGGAATTAATTTATGTTATGCAATATTGTTATCCCATATGTGAGTTTATGGTAATTATGTACGAAATTCATATATTATTTATGGAAATGTAACATACCACACATACGCCTTGCTAATCATGAAAATAAGTTTATGGTAACCATGAAGATATGACAGTTTCATAATCATTAAATTATCTATATGTTATGGTAAGATAATATTCCATAAGTCAAATGTCTAATATGAGATTTCTACATTTTGGTCGCAAATTTTACTATGGACCCTGGACCACAGGTAGCACCGTGATCCGGGCCACGTGTCATATTTCAATTGGCCGGGAGAAAAAAATGCCACGTGATTCAATTCTTCCCATTCGTTCATCAGTTCATCACTTCTCCTCTTCCTGTATGTATTTCTTCATTCTTTTTTTCTCTCTGCCCCCCTTTGTCACCCCCACCACCATCGTCTGCCACCACCGCCGCCCATTTCACGTCCTCGACGCCAAAGTCGCCCACCTTCACCTGTGGTTCTTAACTAGGTAAGTCATGGATCTGATTACTTTTTGTCATGGATCTTGATTTTTGACATACATTATCCATGAACAGCATCCATAAGATCTATGCGTTAGAGTTATAGGATCCATGATTTTTATCAAAATATCCATTTACTTCCCATATTCAATCCATGAGGATTCAATTTGAATAATTCTTTTAAATTGGCAAAATTTCTTTTTGAAACTTTTTTTTCTTTTCGAATTGTTGGTTTGTGCTGGTGGTGGCGTAGGGGTGGGGGGTCGGCAGTCACCGAAAAGTGAGGTTCGATTGGCGGCGGTGCTGGTGGCGTTGATTTTTGTTTTTTCAATTACATCCATGAAGTTTAATCTAAATATCCATGTAACACCCGCTTAATATCCATGAATTATATAGGTAAGATCCATGGAATTAACTTGTTAAATCCATGGATTATTTAGTTAATTAAGCATTTTTCTAATGCAATATCAACGTTGTTTTTAAATATTTTAAATGGAAAATGCACATGGTACCCCTATACTTTGGGCTTTCGCACCCGGTACCCCTACTACTCAACTTTCTGCATGCGTTCCCCTGTACTTTGGAGGATTACACGCTGTACCCAATATTCCTACTTCCCTTATAACTCGGTCAACTGATCATAATTTTTTTTTTGAGAGACGTTAACAAATCATAATTACCTATGTTTTCATTTCCCCAAAATTCCTTGAACCATTTCTTCCTCCCTCGTGCCTACTGCCTCCACTTCTCCTTGTTACTCCATTATCTGTTTTTCTCTCTCCCTCCTCTGAAACTCTGATTTCTTGCATGTTTGGATCAAATCTCAATCATCGTGGGTGAAATGCATGAGCAAAGCTAGTTTTCTAGTCGTTAATAAAGAGAAAGGGAAGTTCCAACGGCTAACTTTCTAGTCGAAATTTAGGTATAGTGTGCGAAGTCCAATAGTATAGGGGTAGTGGTGTACCATAGGCAATCCCTTCAAAGTTAGAGGGTACCGTGTGCAGTCCATTCAAAGTTCAGGTGTACCATGTGCAGTCCATTCAAAGTTTAGGGGTACCATATGCAAAAAGTATAAAAATTTAAGAGTTTGTTTTTTTAAATTTCAAAAAAAATTCATATTTTTTCAAAAAATTTCAGTCTTTTCAGTTTTTTTTATGGGTTAATGAATTTTGGGGAAATGAAAACATGGACAATTATGATCGGTTAATGTTTAATGGGCACTTAGGTAGTTAATGTTATATTATTTGTGCTTAACTAAGATGCTAAAAATATTCTCTAACGGAGTTATAATGGAAGTAGGAATATTGGGTACGGCGTGCAGTCCTCCAAAGTACAGGGGTATCACGTGCATTTTTCGTATTTCAAAACTAGGTGGAGGGAGAGAGTATGAGCAGTTAGAAAATGGACGGGAGGGAGGCGCGGGGATGGTTGTGGGGACGTGGACGACAGTTCTTGGGGGTGGCCGAAGTGGTTGCGGTGGTGGTCGGCCGACAATGATGGTTGGGCCGTGGGGGATGTGGGTTGTAGAAGAGAGGAAAGAGAAATAAGATTTTTGCGCTTGTTTTTTTTTTTTCATCTGTGACAATGATGGGTTGACACGTGTCTACTACCACGGTGGTGCTTGTGGTTCAGAGACCACTGTATAACAATTGCGTTGTGGTACATATAAGCAACAAATGATAACATTTAAATTTGAGATACTAATACAAATAACTATAAGTCGCCCTACTATAAATGGGTAGCCGCCTGTTTAACTTATTCAAATGGATTTCTCAATACTAACAATTGTAAGTCAACTCTATTGAATAAGTTAAAAGTCCTACGAAATTTATTTGAATTTTAGGCGGAAAAAAAAATTAATTAAGTGTTATGAAAATGTAGTTAGCATATGTAAGTTCATGGTAATCATATAAAGAATGCCTTTATTACTTACTAATATGTAGTTACCATATGTAAGTTTATGGTAATTTTGAAAAGATGAATCAATATAAATGTTCCATTTATGAATATAAAAACTTATTTATATGTAAGGGAAGATAGTAATTCCATATATTCAAGTATATGGTAATTATGAAATGGTAAAATAATACAAAAGAATTTTCTTAAGGGTTAAGGAAAGATTAAATTTCAAATTTGAGTTTATTGTAAGTTTGTAACCATTAAAATATATATATTCCCTCCTTTGAGTCCTTTACAAGACCTATGACGATTTCATTTTGCGAGATGAGGTATTGGCAATTGATTTCGCTAAAAATTAACAAACAAAATTCTGACTTATATACTTAAAGTTATACTCATTTGGTTGGTATCTACTTTCATAATATTATAGTTTTGTAGTTTTTGGCTTTGTATTTAATATATTTTTTTTTCATTTTAATGTCTCACCTCTAAAATGAAATGACCTCTAAAATGAAATGACACTGAAACATATTTTTGAAGAGAGAATGTTATAGATATAAAATATATTGTCATCAACATTACCATTTTTTTTATAGCATTTTATATCAACGTAACGCATCTTGATAGATTACTTTCTAAAACAATTTGTTGTAAAAATGGTAAAATCAAGAGAACGTCAACCCACACCTTAGCTTGAGGTTATTTGCATAAAAATTGATTATGTCTTGGTTATTTGGGTCTTGTATGACCAGATTAAGATATTTTTTTTAAATGAGAAATAATTTGATGTGATACGAACATTTCAGATGTCAATTGATCTAAATTAATTAAAAAAGAATTTTAATTAATTGGGGAACCTTAACTTGAGGTTATTTGCATGAAAATTGATTATCTCTTGGTTATTTAGATTTTGTATGATCTGGTATGAATCTATATGATGAAATCGAAAGTTGTTTGATCTGATTTGCATATATCAGCTGTCAAGTTATTCTTTTTTTAATTAGAAAATAACTGAATTTAATTAGGTGACTTATGCCTTAATGGAAAAAATTAATTTGTACGGCAAATTCTCATGGTGCCCCCAAACTATGTCAGAATGGCAGTGGTGCCCCTATGTTTGGAACTTATACATCTCGGTGCCCCCGAACGTTACCCCAACCGGCACATGGTGCCCTTCCCACCGTTCTCCGTTAACGCCGTCAGTCACCCGGCTGTTAACTGGTGACGTGGTAGTGATTAGCAGTTGGCGGGAAACTTAATTAAGGATTAATTATTATTTAATTATAAAAAAAATTAAAATATTTTTTAAAAAACAAATTTCTCAGAAACTCGAAAAAATTTCAAAAAAAAAATTCAAATTTGAAAAAATTAGGGCACATGATGCCTCTAAACTTTACTACCCATTGCACTTGGTGCCCCTTAACTTTACCCCCCACTGCACATGGCGCCCCTCTGATTCTTGTGTAAAAGACAAGACAGTTAACTCTTTCATTATTGGAGAAATAAAACATCTTTCATCTTCTGTCTTTCTACTTCCTATTTTCTCTGTATTGGGTGAACTTTCTCACCAAACCTTCATCAAACCTCATCAAAAGCCAAACTTTTTCTTCGTTTCATCTTCATCGCCTGACCAACGTCTTTTACTCACCATATTTTTTTGTTCACTCACATGTATATGATCTAAATATGATGTTCCATCATTGTATTTGTTTCGTTGATTGGTTTGCATGTCGTTTTTGTATAAAATTGGGTATTTTAGGGTTTCCAATTAGGGGTTTGTAGTTAATTTCAATTTTCCTTAATACTTGATTTGTTTGGCGTTAAAATGTTTCAAATATGTTGTTTAATAAATTCTATTGCAGTTTGGTTGTGTTGAAGTTAGGTTTATACATTTTATTTGGGTGATTGTGGTTGTAATTTGTTGTTGTGGATCTATTTGTAGGATGAATGCATTTTGGTTGTGTGTCATCTGCCTCTCTTTTGATTACCGTGTTAAGGACGCGGATAAGGTCTTATATAATAGACATTTTAATGGGTTTTGATCAGCATAGTCTTAAGCAAGATTTGATAATTCCTAAAGTTTATGACATCTTTTATGTGGGACAGAATAATAGGAGGATTAGGATTACATGTGATAGTGCATTGGTGGACATGTTTTCTAGATTTCATTACTTTGGAAACTATTGACATATGCTAGAAGAGACAAACAATCTTCTTAAGGAATTTAGACGAGCTGCTGAATTGAAAAGAGCTAAGAAAAAATTGGAAGAAAGGAAATTTAAAGAGGATGAAGCTAGAAGGAGAGAGGAGGATGAAAGGATTAGATGTGAAAGAGAGGCTGATGAAAATGTTGATGTGTTTCAGTCTTTGTGTGTGGGAGTCTCTCATGTTAATCCTGAAACAAATAGCACTGATTATGAGCATTGGGGTAACGGTGGTGAGTATTGGGGGTTCGATGATGCGAACTTAGATAAAGATGAGGAACCATGTTATGAGCAACCGGAATCAGAACCACAACATGAAACACAAAAATCACCTGAACAGCAACAAAACAGGACACAACAACCCCAAAGAGACACACCAAAAACACCCGAGGCCCCATTTCATCAATCTAAATCTTGTCCTACAAATGATAGGTTCCCAACACAACAAAGACCCTCTGACAAAAGGAAGAGAACTCCAAAGAAAAGAGCACCTAGGGAGATTCCTGATAACGTTAAAATCCCACCAAGCACGGCAAGAAGGAAGAAAATTTACGTTCCAAGGATCCAACAACTAACCACATGTGGTTGTGGAGCAAGGTGAGACAAGTGAGAAACGAGGAAAGAGAGCTGCAATAGTTTTTGCCTCATCCAAGTTCAAAGATGATTCTTCTAGTGATTCTGAGACAAGTGAGGATGGTGACTTCATCATACAATCTGCTAATGGTAGTGAGAGTGAGGGTGGAAGTGAATCATAGTCTGATTATGATGTCGATGGGTCTTACAATGAGCTAGTGAGGGAAAACAGAAAACAACACCCTTTTCGTGAGGCTATAGGAAAACCAACTGAAGATGAGGGTGAAGAGGACCTTATGGATAGGGTTTATGCTTCTGGTGTTTACATATCTCAGAGATGGGGAGAGATTACGATAACTATATGGGATATATTTTTGTCAAAGAAGCATATTATGGAGGTGTTCACAGAATACTGCATCCAAGAGGGTTTTTCTGTTGTTGTTTACAAGTCAGATCCTTTTAGATACACAGCATCATGCATAGGGAAACTATGTAGGGGTGAGCAAAACCAGGTACCCTGTTTTTCGAGTACCCGAAAACAGGTTACCCGGTTAAAAAATTTGCAAAAAATGATACCCTTACCCGACCCAAAAAAAATAAGGTACCCGGTCTTTCGGGTACTCATACCCGAATCTCCCATTTCAAAATTCTCGTAACTCGTAATTGGCACATTCGATATCGCTCAAAAAATTTAATCAAAGTCCTAAGAACTAGGAAAAGCAAAAAAAATCCTTACAAGAGTGTCTAAAGTTGAGGAACTAATAGGTAGAACGGCAAAATTAAATATATAAAGTAATTTGTCCATATAACTAATCTTCACGAATTCCAAATCATCAAATTAACTTGTGCCCTATAATCATAACTTACAAGTCGCAAGCAGAATATTTGTGTACTTAGGCTTTGGCACCTTCATTCTCTGTGCTTCTCTAAAACTTGATGTGTATTGGAATGTGTAAAAGTTAGGCGACATGTTTAGTGCAACACTTTAGTTTTGATTTGATTTTTTTTCAGTTAAGTTGTGAACCGGGCATAAACCGGGTACCCGATATGTCTTTTTCCATACCCATACCCGACCTTAATTTATATTATAAAAAATCGGGACGGGTACCCGACCCGGCTAATACCCGGAAAAACCGGGTAGTGAAATTCGGGTAGCGGGTCGGGACCGGATCACTGAATCGGGTCAGGTATTTTTGCTCACCCCTAAAACTACGTACTTGGAGGATACATGCTTCACAACTGCCAGACGAGACTTCTTCGGCAGTTAAAAATATCACAGGCCGCCATATACAGTGCTTTAAACTAAAGAATAATTCAATGGCCAGTGTTAAGTGGATGTGTGAGAAATTGAAGGATGAGCTCAAGGCACATCCTAAAATGCTTGTGCAGTCCATGCAAAGTCTGTTCATGTCCAAGTTTGGGATTGAGACCTACAAGAGAACAATGTTTAAGGTCAGAGGTGAAGGTTTGAAGAAAACTTATGGGGTTTATGAGGAGAGTTACAATATGATTGCTCCATATGTTGAAATGATCAAGAAAACAGACCCCGGCTCATGGAGTTTGGTGACCTGGCATGAGGTTGATAAGAAGACCAGATTTAAAGCCTGTTTCATTTCATTTGATGCATGGATTAGTGGATTCTTGAATGGATGCAAACCAATTATTGGAGTTGATGAATGTCACTTAAATGGGAAATATACGGGAGTTCTATTGGCTGCTCTAAATCTAGATCCCAACAGCAACTTATACCTGATTGGTTATGTTATTGTGGGGGAAAGCAAATATTGAGACATGGAGTTATTTCTTCAGAAATTTGAAGATTGATTTTGAAGCAAAACAATGTAAAAAATGGGACTGGACATTCATAAGTGACAGAATGAGGGGAGTGGAGCCTGCCTTGATGAGTGTCTTCCCTTTGGCAAAGCTACACCCCAGAAGACAGGATAACACAGGTACGACTAGAAGAATTTGTGCTCAGCATTTATACAAGAATTTCAAGAAGGAATATAAGGGGCCAGCCTACCATGATCTTTACTGGAGTGCAGTCAATGCCAGTTCATATTACAAGTTCTCTAAGGTCATGTCAAAGATTAAAGAACTTTCACCTGGTGCTGTGAGATACCTGCTAGAAGTTCCACACCTATGGCCTCTTCATCAATTTGAGCCTAAAGTTTCTTGCCATCACAACACAAGCAATTTGTGGAAAGTTTCAACTCTCTGATCAATGATAAGAGGGAGCTTCCTATCTTTGTCATTACTTGAAGGTATTACTACAGTGCACATGGTGACCCGTCATTCTCTAAACCTAATTACTCTTTGTTTTGGGTTTAACCTAATTAATGTGTTTTGCATATCAGGTATAAGGACTTATTACATTGACAAGTATGCAGAAAGATTGGACATGACTGGTGTTGTTGATTATTATTCAGCCACGCCTTATGCCAAGTCGAAGGTGGACATGAATGCTGATGACAGTAGATTTTGTCATGTCATCAAGGCAGGTGGTGGGGAGTTTGAGATAAACGACTTCAATACTCTGTACCCTCTTGATATAGTGAAGGGTACATGTGGATGTGGCTCTTAGCAAACAACAGGGATCCCATGCAAGCATGCTTGCAGGGCTATTGATATGAGTACGAACGCGTGCGGAAGCTAGATGCAGTACAGAACAGGAATCTGTACTCTGGTCAGAACGAACAAGACTGAATTCTGGTCTGTACGTTAGAACAAAAGAGAAATCTGCTCTCTGAAAACTCGTGGGTACAGAACTGACTGCTTGTCTGTGCTGTTTCGAGTTTAGAGAACGAAAAATAAAGATATGGACGAATGAATCTCAGCCCTTAGAGACCCAATCGAACTAAGACAATCCCTAAACAGTACGGTCGTCTAGGTTTAGCCTTTGACCTCTAGTACCTCTAGCCGATCAACGATAGAACGAGTGCCTTCCGTTCCCTGTCTTGAGTTCAATTACCTTTAGAACTTAAAACGAATGCAAAGGGGTGAGAAAACATTTCTCAGACTCTTTTATTGTTTTTCTTAATTCAACGATACACACTGGATACCTAAAAGAAACGTCCTAAACTTTGTTTAAATAGGAAACATAAGCTCTAAAATCTACCTTAAACTAGTCCTAATACAATATGGAAAATAAGACTTCTAAGGAAATAAGAATACTACTTATCCCTTAATTTTATTCTAACAACAATAAGGTAAATAATACTATCTAATAATATGGAAAGTGATCTCGCATCACCCAGATCCGAATATGGGAAATACTCCAACGCCTAGATTGAAACGAGTATCTGCGTACAAACTAGACATTTGTTATGTGTCGTCGCGATACAGACTGGCTATCTGTTCTGTGTGAGTTTCAACAACCCGATCAAGCGTACTTGCATCAGCTATCTACCATAACAAAGAGCAGCATGTCCATTATGTGAATGGCTTTTATCTAGGATTGTGTTACAAGTACACTTATGCGCACCATGTCCATCCAATGTCTGGTTAAGATCTGTGGTTTGTTTTTTATTTTCCAGTAGTGAAACCACATGTACTTGAAAAAGGGCCTGGCATACCTGTGAATAAGAGGAAGAGGAGTGCAAATGATCCCAAGCAAATCAAGACCCAAGAGGTCAACCATCAATCAATGCAGCACCTGTAATGAAATTGGACACAACAAGAGGAATTGTCAAGGGGGGAAACCCCAAAAAAAGAAGAGAGCTTCTCAAAGCAAGCTAAAGCATCTCAAAGCCAAGCTAGAGCATCTCAAAGGGAAGCTGGAGCATCTCAAGCATCTCAAGGGCAAGTTGGAGCATCTCTAGCATCTCAAAACCAAGATGGAGCATCACAAAGCCCAGCTTCTCAAAGCCATGCTGGTGTTTCTCAAGACCAACCTCCACAACAGAAAACTCCTAGAAGGAAATATGTGGCTGTCAAGAACAAGAAAGGAACTGCTTCTAGGACATAGTTAGTATTAGGTTCATTTTGTGTAGCCAACAATAGCTATCATGGCTAATTTTTTGATGCGACAAAGATGGTTTTTATATAGGTTGTATGTGTTAAAAAGTTAGACATGTAACACTACGGAATATGGAAAGTGGTTTATGGAGTTGGTTAGTCCCACATTGGGAAACTAAAGCTCATATGATCAGTTTATAATAGATTCCTACCATCATACTACCAACAAGGTCTTCGCCTTTTAGAGTCCACGAGAGGATATTCGGGCCTAGGAGGTGACTATCCATCTTATTGGGTTGTGTTGCGACAGACGGTGTATCGGGCTATTACAAGACATGCATGTTTGAAAATTTGTAGTCCATTGGCAATGGCAAACAAGTTTATTTCAATGCAATCAAGTTTTATTTTATAAATTTTTGTTCAATCATACATTTTTGCTCATTACAACATACAAAAGGAATAGGTACATAAAAATGGCTACTTTGATGCTAATGTAAAGCATTAACGAGTTCATCGATCTTATGAGTTTGCTCCTTCAATTTCTCCTTCAGATCTACTGCACTCTTCTCCATTTGGTTGTAGGAGGCTTGTTGCGGGTGAGAGTTGGCAACATCACAGGTTAGGTCTTCCATTTTTCGGATGCACTAACCAAACCACCCACATTCTTGACATTTGTGAAACAGCTATGACGGATTTTGAGCTGTAGGTCCAGATGACTTTATTGTTGTTCTTACTTTGCAGTGAGGACAAAGTTTGTTGTCTACGAAGACACCTTTGGAAGATGAACTCCGTAACATGAATTAGAATTCATGGAAATTATTTGATTTCAATGGGTGTTTGGGGAAGGTTACGAGTGTTTTGAGAAGGTAGTGAGTGTTTTACAAGCTCATTGGGGGTATAATTTTTTTCTTTTTTGTTTATTTGATAAAATGTAAGTATATTAATCAAGGCTCAAAAAGATACTGGGAGATGGCCCAGCTTTACAATAAGTAATTACATCAAAACAAAAAGACAAAAACTACTCCTTTCATGCTAATCTAGCTTCCACTAGCCATTTTCTATCACTTTCTTTTAGGTTTTTCTGGTAATTTCTAATTCTAATCTTAATATCACCCATCATCTTCTCCACTACTCCTCTCGGTTGAGTGACCACTTTCCAGTACTGAAGTTATTTCTCTCTATCCAAATTGCATAAACTAGGCCATACACACAAGCAACAACAACTTGTTTCTGAAATCTGGACTTCGCTCTTCTGTGTGCACACCACTTGAGGGCATCCCTATCAGGGATTGTAACATTGATATACTCACCTGTCATATCCAGACATTTCCTGCTAAACTCACATTTAAAAAACAGATGCGAGTGAGTCTCCTTTTCTTGTCCACACAGAATGCATCTGTCAGCCGGGCTAATACCTAGCCTGCTCAACTTATCTTTCATCTGAAGCCTTTCCAATCCTGCCATCCAAGCAATGAAGCTATGTCTCGGAATAGTGTATCTACACCAAACCAGTTTGCACCACCTGATCTTAGGGATATCTCCATATAACCAACTATACCCCTCCTTGACAGTATAATCCTTGTTTGTCATGAGCCATTGAGAATTCTGAAACCCTGCCTCCATCTTCTTATTTACCCTACACAACATTCTCCAGTGCCAGCTACTATCCACAGGGGGATTATAGTTGGCCCAGTTCTGCCCTCTAAGGTAGATAGCATTCACCCATTTCACCCAAAGATGGTCTTTTTTGGAATGAATCCACCAGCTGTATTTGGCAACACAAGCTATATTCCACTAGATGCTGTTTTTAAATCCCAGGCCTCCACATTCCTTTGGTTTGCAGACATCATCCCAAGCAATGAGATGGAACCCTAGTATAATTCTCACTTCCATTCCACAGGTAATTCCTACAAATAGCCATTACCTTCCTTATGACTGTTTTTGGGATAATGAAGATATTGGCCGAAAAAGTATGAAGTTGTGATAGCACAGCCTTGATCAAAATTGTCCTCCCAGTGTAGGACAGTTTCCTAGCTCCCCAAGATCTTATTCTACTAACCACTTTCTCCACCAAGACATGGCAATCTCTAATCCCCAGCTTTTTTGAGGCAATCGGCAACCCCAGATATTTGACAGGTATTGATCCCTGTCTAAACCCTGAAACCTGAAAAATATCCTCCTTCACCTCATCCTGAACCCCAGCAAAGAAGATTTCTGACTTTGAGTTATTCATAGTCAACCCACTGGCTCGAGAGAAAGTAGCAAAACCCCTCAGCATAAGCATAATAGATGCTCTATCTCCTTTGCAAAACATTAGAAGGTCATCTGCAAAGCACAGATGACTCAATCTAATAGCTTTACACATAGGATGGAACTTAAATTGCCTTTTCTGAGTCACTCTACATAAAATCCTAGACAAATAATCCATACTTAAAGTAAAGAGCAGTGAGGAAATAGGATCTTTTTGCCTCAGCCCCCTCTTTCCTTTGAAGAAACCAAACATTTCCCCGTTGATTGCCAAGGAATATGCCGGAGTTTTAATGCATTCCATAACCTAGTTGATGAATTTAGCAGGAAATTGCAAGGCATTCATCATTTCATAAACTAACTCCCACTCAATCGAGTCATACGCCTTTTTCAAATCCACCTTCATCATACATCTAGGAGAATTATTGGCTCTTTCATAATTCCTGATAAGATCCTGACATATCATGATATTTTCTACTATATTTCTCCCCTGAATGAAGGCACCCTGGTTCTCATTCACCAACTTAGGCAGAACTACTCCTAGTCTGTTGCAAAGGACTTTTGAGATGCACTTGTAAATTATAATCTTGTTTAAATACACACAATAGTGCAGTTTACAACGGCTATTTTTAAAACTAGCTGTTACACAAGAATCAGAGGGGCACCATGTGCAGTGGGCGGTAAAGTTAGGGGGCACCATTGTATGTGCACTGGGTGGTAAAGTTTAGGGACACCATGTGCACTAATTTTTTCAATTTTTTTTTTTTGTGAAAACTTTTCAAATTTTTGAGAATTTTTTTTAATTTTTTTTATAATTAAATAATAATTAATCCTTAATTAAGTTTCCCGCCAACTACTAATCACTGCCACGCCAACTACTAATCACTGCCACGTTAGCAGTTAACATCCGGGTAACTGACTGCGTTAATGGAGAAGGGTGGGAGAACACCATGTGCCGGTTGGGGTAAAGTTCGGGGGCACCGCGATGTATAAGTTTCAAACATAGGGGCACCACGGGCATTCTGACATAGTTCGGGGGCACCACGGGAATACGCTGTAATTTTTATTAGTAGGTGTCGCTGCACTAAAACTATTACTATCAACAAAAATTATACCACCTTAATGTAATATTTTTAGAAATTCAACTATCTTTTTTGTATTGAATGCGTCTGGAAATGGGGACAATCCCACAACGCAAATGGAATTCTCCTAGAGCTTTGAAAAAAATTTATGCACAGTCCTAAAATATATAATAATCAAATTATATATTATACTCCCTCCGTCCCCCTTTAAACACCCCGCTTCCTTTTTTACGTGGATTAAGGTGATGCGATTTGTTTATTATTGTTTGAGATAATGTGTGGTTTATTTATTATTGTTGAAGATAATGAGTGGTTTGTTTATTATTTTTGGAGATAATGAGTGGTTTGTTTATTAGTTTTGGAGATAGTGGGAGGTTTGTTTATTGTTTTTGGAGATAGTGGATGGTTGATGTGTGGTGAAAACTTACCTCATTTAGTAAGTTTTGAAACGGGGTGTTTAAAGGGGGACACCCAAAAAAAGAAAGCGGGGTGTTTAAAGGGGGACGGAGGGAGTATCTATTAACAGAGCGATAAATTAAACTTTGGTTAGCTATACCATAATGATTTCGGTAATGGATTGTGCGTATATAATATATAATAATTTTACAGTAACCATGCAACACACAGGCTTTAACTAGTTGATAATAAATAGGAAGTTTGTAAACAGATGGAGTTTGTATATTGGATTTTTCATGATTTTGTCAAATGATGCTATCAAACTAGCATATGGATCTTGCAAAAATAGACTCTGCAGACCAGCTTTTTTGAGCTCGCAAGCCAAGCTCGAACTCGCTACCCATATGGGAGCTTGAGCTTGGGCCTCAAATTTTAAAGCTCACCGAGCTCGAGCAGAGCTGCACTTCGAGCATGTCGAGCTCGAGCCGAACGCAACAAGGCTAGTGCTCAGCTCGGCTCGTCATCACCCCTAACCATAACTCAAGAATGTTTGACAGGGATCGCTACAATATCTTACGAAAAACTAGCGAGAATCACAACAATTTTCTTTCTTAATTCATTTCATAGAAATTGGGTGGGAGGAGAATCACAATGATAAATCCTTAAAATTTAGAGATAACCTTAGAAGTATTGAATAACAGTTACACTGAAGTTTACGAGAAATCACAACAATATGTCAATAACGTTATAGGGATTATTAATTTTATTTTTATTTTTTAGTAAGGTTAAAGTTGATGATATTTTGGAGGAAATTAAAATCACAACCATTACTCAAATAATTTCGGCAGAATTTACAACAATATCATTTACATTATGGCGAGGGACGCCCAGGTGGCAAACGACTGCTAGTTTGGCTTAAATTTTTTGTTGTTGTTGTTGTATTTTATTCGACATTTGAAAAATTGCCATTTTTTTGTCAAGTATTGCTTTATACATTCAACTTTTTCAAATTACACAACTACCTTATAAAATTTTGTTTGTTAACAACCACCTAATCTAATATCTAATCTAATTGCTACTTTGCTACCCTTCCTTGACTATTTAGGCATAAGCTTCAACTTCTTTTTTTTTAGTTAATGTCACATAGAACTTTTGTGAATGAATAGATCAAAATACAATTCTTCAAATTTAATTTAAAAATTATTTACTAAAATTTAATGTAAGTTTTATTGTGAAACAATTTTGTCAATATTGGCAAACTAATGAAGGGTAATAAGAGTTTAAAAATAAATCGTAAATGAGTTTAAGTCAAGATTCCATGCAACGCACGGGCCTTCAACTAGTATTTTCTAAAAGCCAAGTACATGCATTCATTGATGGGCACTTGGCACAAATATATTGGATGAAAATAAATAATTAATATTGAATCTTATGATATGAAAATACTGTATAAAATATTAAATAATATGGTAGTTTTCAGCTAATTTATGCAAAACATGATAAGTTATGTTAATAATAATTTAGCTAATTTACGGTAATAAATTGAAATATTATGTGATATAAAGGGTGATGGGATAGTGAAATAAAATTTGAAATGGTCTAACGGGTGACGTGATAGTGGAATGAAACTGAAATGTATAATGGGTGATGATATATGGAATGAATGGAATAATATAACGGCGACGTACTAGTGGAAAGGAAATAGAAATACGATGAGTCGGTAGATATAAATAATAATATAATATGACGTGTGACTAAAGTTGAAATAAAAAAATAATGTGAAATATCGTTCCAAATAATACTACAACAAAAATAAATCTACAATTTTATGAAACATGTATAAATAATATAAATAGGTAGTTTGGACGTGCACAGGGCATCCAAACTAATTTATTCGCATAAGTGAAGATTTCAAAGAAATTTATATACTTTCGATATGAACAGCTTATACCATGCTCCCGGGAGTACAAGTGGCATGATGGTCCTTCTCGCAATAGAGGAGTAGAAACCCCACTTAAATAAATATTGAACTAATTTAAGTGTGATCCTTACTCCTCTATTGTGAGAAGGACACCATGCCCCTTGAACTCCCCGCGAGCATGCTATAATTTGCCCGGGAGACCACTATATGTCCAAATGTCCATATCAATGTGATCTAATAGTTTAGTTTTAGAATGAAATCTCTAATAAATAAGTGAAAATATTGCCCTTTTTTTAGCTCCGGTCCCGTTAGTTTATGCTTAATAATACATGACTACAACTAACTTTAATTATCAAATAATGTAAAATAAAATGATTATAATAATTAGAAAAAGTTAAGCTCCACCCCTTCATTTTTCTCTCTCCTCTCCCCTTTCCCCTTCCCCTTCCTTGCCCACCACCACCACGTACTAACTTACAAATATGTATTAAAAAGGATAAGTTAATGTTTAATGTGTAGTTAATATGTTAATGATGTACAATAGTTGCTTAAAGTTGTTTAAATAAAGCCCTAAAAAGATTCTCTAATGATGTTATGAGGAAATAAGCAAAAAAGGGTATGGTGTGCATTTTTCAAAAGTACGGGGGTACCGTGTGCACCAAGTTGAAGTACAGGGGTACCGTGTGCAAACCCCAAAGTACAGGGGTACCATGTGCATTTTCCATTAAAGTATTTTAAACAGTCAACTCAACTAAAAGTTTAGACTTATGGTTGAGACCCAATAACTGGTTATATAATAACACTCTCCATCACGTGAAAGCCCATTGGACTAGAAACATGAATAATAAATGCACACGCGATCCAACCCTAGTGCTGATACAAATTCCACTTGAAAATAAAGGAGGGGGGCTCCCACGATTTGAACTTGAGATCTCAGGGTCACTCAACCAACAGTCTAGACTTATGGTCGAGAGCTAATAATTGGTTATATTTTAACATCCTAGTTTAATATGTGCTAGGCCCGAGAAATTGGCTCGGATCGAGCCTCGACGATCCTTACTAGAGGCCGACATGAAATCTTCTTGCTTAAATCACTCATTAGATAAAATAGATAATTAACACTAGGTTTCCAAGAATTATAAAATTACGGGTATCTAAAAGACTAAATGACAATTGTTCATACAAAAAATATACTCCCTCAGCCCAGCTTAAGAAACTACCCATATAAAAAATGAATCTTTGTTGAGGACAGTGCACACACTAATATGTTGATCAAAGTTTCGAAAAAATTTGCATGGCGAATGAACTACAATACTTATTTTTCTTGCTATATAATTCTTTTTAAACTTAGATTAAATGATCTGCGCACGTTTCGCTACCTCCGTTACAGCTGAAACACCCCGTTAAGGTGATCATGGGCCGAGCCGGGCTTAGGGTAAAAAAGTAGGGCCGGTGTGCAGGCTGGGCCGGGCTTTTCTTTCGGGCCTAATCGGTCGGTCCATTCAGGCCATAGCGGGCTTTCGGGCTCGTTCGGGCTTTTCTAAAAAAAAAATCACGTATTATCCAACTTATACGTTTTTTTATCACTTTACTCATTAATATTATGTACTAATTGTACATTTAGTTTAATAATAAATTATTATACATTTTTAAAGAGGTTTTCGATGTTATTTTATAATTTATAATATTTTATTTTATTAATAATAAAATTTTTATTATTTTAATATGCTTTATTCACTACATTTAGCTTAATTTTGCTACATTGAGTACTTTAATTGCCAGATTCATCATAATGCGACATCATTTACACTAGTTTACATAAATTAGGTTTATAAAATAAATAAAAAATTGCTTTTTTTTTAAAAGCAGACCGGGTCGGGCCAATTTTTGGGCCGAGAGCTCGGCCAAGCCCGACCCACATTATTGCAGGCTTTTTCGGGCCTAATTGGTTGGGCCGGGTTGGGCTTTCGAGCCTGGGCCATTTGATCAGCTCTACACCCCCGTATTCCATTTCAGGACGTCCCATCTCAAACACCTCATCTATTTTGGGACATATTTTTCTTTTCTACATTTATTAAATTATTATATTATCTCTCATATTAGCTCTCCTACTTCTATTAATCCTCACATCTCCACTCTTTTTTCTTAATATTACTCCACTCAATTTACTGTATCATTTTTTTTGTTTCATTATAAAAAAAACCCGTGGAGTGTTGGAGCTGAGACGGAGGGAGTATGAGTTATTTTGGACATGAGTTATTTTGAGCAGGGGAAGGAGGGAGTATTGTTTTCGTACAAAGGGAGCAAAACTGTCTCGGAGAGTTAACCCAAGATTCCAAGATTCCAAGATGATTGATGGGCAAGAAAATTAAACCTTACAAAGGGCAATGTAGAATTGTACCAAAATAAAAAAAAGGGCAATGGAGAAATGATAGGGATGAGTAAATTTAGTTAGGCGTCACATTCCAAAAAAGTAAAGGAAGTTCACGTGTAGGGTTCTGTAGAGAGCGTGCTGCATGTGCTTCTTTCAGAAATTGTTAGTAGTCCCCCAATACTATTTACTTAGGTCGTTACGGACATATACACATTATTATCAAATCAAATTAATAATAACGACTAAAGTTAGTTAGTGTTACTTGCTTATTTGAGTCCGAGTCTTTTACATTGACTGAATATATAGGTCCATCTTGCATTCTTGCATGTGGTACATAGGTTAATTTCAAAAGTTAGAGCATCCCTACAATTGGTCCATCCATAGTTCCATACGTTAGTCTAGAAACAAACACAGGAGTACTTGTTTAACGGATTAGAAGACATACCACTTATCTATTACTTTTAATAATTGTTTGCATGAAAAGATGATTTGGTGAGACTTTAATAAAATGCCGACATGTGCATTACAACAAAAACGTTCATTTGCGACCAAAATTACGAGCGGACGGGATTCTCATCGCAAAAGATGAATCGTTTACAACGAGTTTTTTTTATATCATCGTAAAAAAATAGTATCATATACAAATTTTAAATTTCTCGTTGCAAAAAATATACTCTGTATATTACAACGAGATTCAGTTTCTCGTTGTAGATAACAGATTAGCTATGGCGAGATTCGGTTTCTCGTCGTAGATAATAAATTAGCTATGGCGAGATTCGGTTTCTCGTCCTAGATAATAGATTAGCTACGACGAGAATATGTTTCTCGTCGTAGATAATAGATTAGTTGCGACGAGAATCTGTTTCTCAATATAGATAATCAAGTTATTTATGATGACACTCGATTTTTGTTGGAAAAAAAAACTACAAGAACTCAAAATTAGAGTTAAGATGTTGTAGAGAAAATAAAAAAACAATTATTTTAATCATTTTATAATACAATTGAGTGCATTGATTATAAAAGATTGGTTTCATTTGTTGAACTATTTGAAACCACTATGGAATAGTTGACAGATAGTGTGTGATAATAAGGTTGAAAAATAATAAAAAAATCACAGCAACAAGGTTAAGGGTCATAAATGATCGTGTAATACTCGAAACTATAATGAGGTTTTTGAGAGATTCAAGGGCTCCAATAAGTATTTAAATGATTGATAGTGTTATTCATACAAACAAAGTTGGTTATCGATGTAGGAAGTTCGTGTGCTAAGAACTCCAAAATTAAGCATTCTTAATGGGGAGTAGTCTTAAAATGGGTGACCTCGTGCGTGGGGACCTTTATAAGATCCGTACGAGTGAGGTCATATTGCGCAACGAAGTACTTCTGGTCCACACGAGGGGAAAAACGAAGTACTTCCGGTCCACGTGAGGGGAAAAATATTACATTGTGTTATTATGTGTTGTCAGGAAAAAGAATTACGACGAGGAAAGTCGTCGCAAAAGAGATTTTACGACGAGAAAAACACCTCGTCGCCAAAAGACTTATTACAATTGTCGCCAAAAGACTCGCGACTGGACGAGATTCTCGTCGTAAAATACAATTTATGACGAGTTTTGGTTGTTTTACGACGAGTTTGCTCTGTCGCAAATAAACATGTTTCTTGTAGTGACGTCAGCAAATAGCAATACAAATGATTGGATAAAAAGATTTTGATTGGATCCTTATCAAAGGCTACAAAGGTTTTCGAGATCAATGAAATATACTATTTTATATATAAAAAAGAGAAATAAATAGACCTATGAATTATGCATTATAAACAATTTTCCATCTAATCTAATCATATATATATCAATCAATCAATCAATCAATACATATTAATAAAGGAGGCTTTTTTCGAGAGCCTACGTTAAAAGTTAATTTTTGCGGAACCACCAGAAAATTCTATTTAATTTTCTTGCAACGTGAGAGAGTCTAACTTTTGGAAAACTGTGGAAGCTCAGGAGATGTTCAAATTGGAAAGTTGTAGAAATTTGGAAGGTGTTCAAATTGGAAAATTGCATAAGATTAGGAGATGTTTTATTGTAAAAAATTTCTAGAAGTTTTAAACATAAAATTAGGACGAATAATTTACCTAAACTTTCTTTGTCTCCTAATAAGCTTAGGTGGTACTTTTCTTATTTTTCTTTGGTGGGATTTCAATGGTATCATCTTTGTAGTATTGACATGTATTACGTTTTGTGCAAAAAGTTCAGGTTCGATTACGAAGATATACCAAAAGTAGTACAATTAAGAATCATGCATTCCATAATAAATCGATTGGTGGGTTATTTTTTACGGAGTCACCAGAAAATTCTATTTAATTTTAGAGCGCTGTCCAACTTTTGGAAAATTGTACAAGCTCAAGATCGAGATGTTCAAATTGGAAAATTGTAGAAAATTAGGCTAAATTAAAATTAGAATATTGTATAAGATTAGGAGATGTTAGACTTTGGGTATGGAACTCAGACACGCATATCTCCTACCTTAATCACAGATTTAATTAAGCGTATGATCGTTTGATGAAAAGTTAAGATTATTATCTAATGATAGACACAATTAATAAGTATAGTATTACCTATTAACTGATAGTTATCTATTCCGATCTAATTCCACTCAATAAAAAAAGTTCATTATCTATTTTGATCATAAAGATACGTGTCTTTATACGCGTTCCTCGAATATGGAGTATAAATTATCTATTCTAATCTATCTCAAATTAGTATAAACCATGAGCTATAATAATAAGACATGTAGTATATTGTAAGATAATAAGCTTAAAAGAATTTGTATATTATAAAAGTTATTATCCAATGAACCTGCATAGACTTTGGGTATGGATCGGAACTTAGACACGCATATCTCCTACCTTAATCACTGATTTAATTAAGCGTATGATCGCTTGATGAACAGTTAAGATTACTATCTAATGATGGACATAATTAATAGGTATAGTAATACCTATTAAATGATAGATATCTAATCCGATCTATTCCCACTCAATAAGAAAGTTCATTATCTATTTTGATCATAAAGATACTTGTCTTTATACGTGTTCCTCAAATATGGAGTATAAATTATTAATTCTAATCTATCTCAAATTAGTATAAACCATGAACTATAATAATAAGACATGGAGTATATTGTAAGATAATAAGCTTAAAAGAAGAAAAAAAAAACAAGAGTGATTCAATTATTTAAATTATAAAAATTTAAAAGTAGATCAATTACAAATTTTCAAGGTTTTTTGTGAATCTTGGCTAAATAACAGTAAATAGTATACAATAATAGTAACCATTTAGTAAAGGACCTTGATTGTTGATCTAATTTTAGCTAATTTTATATGATGGGATCTTCCAAAATCATTGATAATGTGAATTATAATAGTAAATTAATATGATCCCTAAAAGTATTATAATGGTTACAAGTAATGTAAAAAGAGTCACTTTGTAGCACAGTATAATGGTCTCTCAATAATTTATTGAGAGACCATCTTTTATGAGACTTTGTGTTAATCATATCCTAAATAATTTTAATATATGAGAGTCCATTGTTCATACAATCCCATTTAAAAATAGGCTAATCTAAAAATTAGATAATAATCAATCATTTTCACTCTCTTAATAATATAGATAAGCATTAGGTACATAGTAGATCATTCAATTAACTTCACGTCATTCAAATACACCTGCATTAAATTTGGAAAGTATTTTTTTAATTGGTAATCCAGTCCATTCCACTCGGCCTCAATTGTTAGGATTAGGCCAATGCGGTAATTGTATAGGAAATATAGGCAAATCCAAAATTTGACAATAACATATTTACGTCTTAATAAAGTTAATTCGTAAGTGTATAGTTCATCGTTGAAATAACATCACATCAAAGCAAACCATGCGATTTTCATATTCCCACTTCTTTAAATAACTACTCAATGATCACGTACACTATATTAGTAATAAAACTTATATAGTCATTGCGGAAAATCGATTTATCTTAGATTCTCAATATAATGAATTACACTATTTCAATATAGGATTGAAGGTGACTAGGTGAGTAATAGTATACCTCATTTGTTTTTAGTTTCTTATTTGTTGGTTGAAATAAAGATCGAAATAATAATGTTAGTCTATGTTCCATGAAACTATAGGAGAGTAATAAGATAACCAAATCAAAGATTATTGACTATATTGATTATTGTAGAAATTGGTTAACTAACCGTGTGTTTCAATTTTACTAGACAAGCAAATTAAATTGTTGTACAAGCTAGCTAAGACCATATACTATTAGTCAACCATTCTGTTTATGTAGAGTCGTAGAGAAAGTAGTCGGTTTTAAGATTGCATATTACTGCAATGAGCGTAGATAGGATCATATAGCTAAAAAATGATTTACGTTTTTTTTTCTTCTTCTTTTAAATCAATAAATGTACAAGAAAGCTTATGTACGGGTACCTAAGTTAAGCTACATACATACACTAGGGAAAAATATCGTCCAATAATAAACTTACATTATACTATTAGATTATAAAGAGTAGTCCACATAGTTTGAAATTGTCGTAAGAGAATGAAAAGAGTCGACAATCTAATTATTGTTGGATTTAGTGTTTACAAATCAAACTCATAGAACTTCATGCGTGCGAAATTTTATTGTTTTTGGTAATTGCTTGATGTTTGACTATTTAAGCTTCTTTGTGCCCTCATCATTATGTTTAGAGTACACATTGGGTTATCATACGAATTTTGGCCTCTTTTAAATTAGTGAAAATCTAATATTTTTTCTGATTCTACTTGAAATAAGTGTAAAGCAGTAAAGTCGTAAAGCTTATAGTAATACTATACAACTTGACAATCAACTAACAAAATCACTTTTATACCCCTCCATTTCTTTAGGTTGTTTGCATTTTGTTTGAATTCAAACTAAACACAAAGAACTTAATAAAATGAAGAGAGTATGTAGTATAATCGGTTATTGTAAGTTTTACAATAGAAGCAATATCATTTGTCAATTACAATCAAATATGTACCCACAAATTAAGAATCATCGGGATAAGAGACGTTAAATACATCATTATGGCTGAATTTAGCATTCTAATTTTTTAATCTGTCATTTGAGATCAAGTAATAACAAAATAAAAAGTTTAAATAAAGTTATGAAATCAAGCATAGTTCAAGAGTTCGTGCAACGCACGGACATTCAATTTAATTTTCAGGAGCCTACAATGAAAGTAGACTTTTTCGAGCGACCATAAAATTCGATTTAATTTTCTTGCGTTCTAAAAGAGTCCATGTTTTCTAGGAGATTGGGAAGGTTTATAGTATATTTTCCCTAATCATAATCTATCATAATCTAATTCTAATTCTAATAGAAGTTATATCATAATCTAATTCTAATTCTAATAGAAGTTATACAATTCTAATTTTAATAGAAGTTAAACGACCAGTTAGCTATAAATAGTTGAAGTCCAAGATTAAGATGCACAATCATAATGTCTGGTCATACAATTCGAAAACCTCATTAATTGGTATATGCTATACAAAAATTAGTACAATTTTTAATATAATTAAGTTCTAATTATTTTTTGCTTCAAAAAAAAAGTTCTGATTATCTTTAAATTCATTTACAATCAGCTAAATAGGAATCATAATTTTGTATCAATAAAATCAGCAACTAAAGAAATATTTATACTCTACTAAAATACAACTAATAATCGTAAAATTAAAAGTAGCAAGATATTCCAATAAACTTATTTGTTAGTTATGTTTAAATTATGAGAATAATATAAGCTTATACAAGTAGACTAATCCCATTGAATATAGGCTAATAAGCACCACGAGTATACCGTTTTCACAATCTTTAAAAGGTAAAATAAATCATTATATGGGTGCATTGATATAAATTTATTAATTGCTTCAAAGACTCTTTAACCTTTACAAGCTTTATTATAACAAATTTGTTTTTGGGTGCCATTCGAGATCAAATATTAACAAAATAATTTAGGCTTAAACCAAATTTTTAAATTTGAGATTAAATCTAGAGTCCGTGCAACGCACGGGCATTCAACTAGTATATATTATTATTTGAGGCTTTTTTTTTATTTCTCACAACGACCGAGTGATATTAGAGAGTCCGGTTTTTATGGACTGTTGAATATTATATTATTTTAGTTATGTTCCATCATATTTCTAATCCTAATCAAAGTTAAACTGACAAATTATATAACTAATCTATCATTATGGTATATTTTCCTAATTCTGGTCTATCATATTTCTAATCATAATCGAAGTTAAACACAATCAGCCAACTATAAATAGTTGAAGTCCCAAATTGACATTCACAATCATAATGCCTGATCATGTATACTCGGCTTGCTATAATAAGCTGCTAAAGTATTGATTGGCAAGTTTAAACATTATTATTATTGTTTGTTTTATTAGAATTTTGGATTGGATTGATTTTTATTTTTTGGACGTGAATTATATGCATGCATATTGTATTGGCGACTAAAAAGAATGCAAGTGTAGACATTGTTCTTCCTTTTCTTACGGTTTTCAATTTGGATCCTACGTCAATATAGGGAACTTTGTAGTGATTTTAGAGAGTCCAATTTTATATGGACCTTTGAATATTTAAGTCATAATATGGTAAGTGAACAATTAATCTAATTTTACATCGACTAGATTAGTATATGATATGATAAGTGAATAAAAAATTAAATATAAATTTTACATGATATATAATTATATACGAATTCTATAGTAAGTAAGAAAATCCATATTTTTATAGGATTAGAGTTGTAATTAGTTGTCTTTAAGAGAATTCACTGCTTTATAGGATTAGAGTTTTAAATTGTATTTTACATTATAGGATTAGAGTTTTAAGTTGTTATACTTTAAGGAATCCGTAGC
This sequence comes from Spergularia bocconei, assembly GCA_963457585.1. NCBI lineage: Eukaryota > Viridiplantae > Streptophyta > Magnoliopsida > Caryophyllales > Caryophyllaceae > Spergularia > Spergularia bocconei. The sequence continues at coordinate 12,717,242 of OY734956.1, forward strand.
TTTATAGGATTAGAGTTTAAGTTGTTATTAGTTGTTATCATAATCAACGCACTTTAGGAGTATACCATGATACAAACACCCTTATCCTAATCTACACCACTTTAGAAGTATACACTGATACAAGACGAGTTATAATATACTACTACTATCTATTCATTATGTTAAATATTGTATTTAAAACCTACAAGAACTAAAATTGTAACGCAAATAAATAGTTAAATATGAATTGTACATGATATGGTAAGTAGATAAATAATTAAATAAGAATTATATAAATGTTATGATAATTAAAAAATGGAAGAATGGTACATGGTTTGGTCAGTAAAATTCACTACCATGGAACATCAATTGAAAAAGTTGTATGCACGCATAATTGAAAAAGTTGTATGCACAATAACTATATACGAAGTATATGTCTGTATATAGCACATTGTGTCGCGATTTTAGATATTGTTTGCATTAAGGATATCAAAGTAACATATACTAAAAAAAGAACACAATCGTGAAAAAACAATTCTAATTTTAGTATTTTACATGGTCACGAATCGATTTCACGGATAATACTTTAGCTTGAATCTGATATTGTTCTTCTTACAAACTCTTTTATAATGTGTACCATACACCCTGAGTGTATGCACACCGCACAAACTTTTCTTTATATATTACAATGAGAATTTTTTATACTTTTTGGATATTTCGTTATCTTTGTGAATATTTTCTGTAACTTTCTGAGTTTTGGTGTAATGATGTTATTGTTTACAAACATGATCGACCGATAAAACTATGAATATGAACACGAGTGTACAAAAACCTGGGCGTATATAACAATTCTAGCTTCTTTTTTCATTTCTATTTTTCTTTGATTCGTATTGTGAGGTTAAACTTGCTGATCTACCGATCGAAGATTTCACTCATTTGTTTGGGCACATAGTGCATAATTAAGCTAAAGTTAGTAACGAATTACTTATTAGAAATATTGTAAGGAATCCATTAAAATTAAGATTGACATCTAATTTTCAAAGAAAAACATTTGTTTTTGGCATTATGTTGCAATTAATAATTACAAAGAAAATGAACGTATTGAGACCGTGTCTGAGCTCTTCTTATAAATTAGGTTGTTTTCATAACTAAATACTCATTCGGCATCCATTTTAGTATATGTCAATCTAATACAACATTCATCTATCAGTTGTAATGTAGTGTTTTAGGAAAATGTGGAGAGAGGGGATAGAGGCATATATAGATGAAAAATTTAAGGTAGTTTATACTGGAATAACTGAAGATAACAAATTATGTCAGTGTTAGTGTTAAAAAAACAAGGTTAAATGTAGTGCTTTGTTGGAAAAAACATATACTCCGTAGATATATATATAGTTTTTTTTTTAATTTTTTTACAACTACAGAGTATACATATAATATACTTTATAAAAAAATATTTTTGAGTTGAAAATGAAATTCACTATCTATTTTCTCCCTTTTATACGGCATCTGCAATCGGATGTTTGTATAAATAGTACCCATGAAGTATGATTTTTATAAGAAAATAACACTAATTTGCTAAATTATTAGAAGAAATTTTAGCATTAAGTGTTGTCTGAAGTAGTAACCATCATTAGTTCATTACAACACTGAAACATTTAAGTAGCGAAACAATGTGAAATTAAAGTTTACTGTTTAGAAACGAAATGTTGGACAAAGTTAAAATGAGAATAATTTTTCAAGTTTGTAAAATGATGGTCATATAATGAAAATAATTGTCTACCAGTTAAATAAAAGACAACAATTAAAAAAAAAAAACTAACAGACTACCACACGTTTCTCTCTTCTCTTCAAATACATCAACAACCACCATCTCAAACAGCACCACTATGATAAATAACGGCCACCATAATTGGCACAACGCTCCTCTACGCACCTTAAAGTTAACCGGAAAAAGGGTTTAAGGTCCCACTTTCCGGTGCCGTGGTAGCAGCACCAAGAAACGGGACCTTAAACCCTTTTTCTGGCCACTTTAGGATAATAGTCCCGAGTTGGGGTTAACCACACCCTAACTAGGGTGTCCTTTGGTTTTCCCGGCGAAGCCGGGGCAATTTTTCCGGTCAAAGAGAGGTGGTGCGGGCACCGGGGGAGGATAGGAGAGGCGGTGGTAGAGAGAGAGATAAAGAATTCTTTTTTCAAGGCTGCCGGGTGGGCTGGGCTCGCGCTCTCGGGGTTCATTTATTGTTTTGTCAATTTTAATTTTCAATGTATACTATTTAATGGGGTTTCACAAAAAATCATAGCAATATTTATTTCTAGGGCTAACTATGTCATAACCCATAAAATATTAAATAATATGGTAGTTGTCAACTAATATATGGAAAACATGATAATTTATGGTAATGATAAGTTAGCTAATTTATGGTAATAAATTGAAATATTATGTGATATAAAGGGCGATGAGATAGCGAGGAAAAAAAATGAAATAACACAACGAGAAACGTAATAGTGGAATGAAAATGAAATATTATAACGGGTTACGGGGTATGGAATGAATGGAATAATATAACGAGTGATGTAGGAAATAAAATTACAATGAGTTAGTAGAAATAAGTAATAATATAATATGACGGGTGACCAAAGTTGAAAGAAAAAAATAATGTAACGCATCGTTTCAAATAATATTAAATAAAAATAAATCTACATTTATTATGAAACGTATATAAGCAATATAAGTAGGTAGCCCGGACGCGGGCCGGGCACGCAATATATGTTATCCTAAACTCGTTCAATTCTCACGCTTACACGTGGCATATAATAATATTATTATATTATAAATAAAGTTTGTCCAAGATTTTTAAAGGTAAGTAGATACTATATGGTAATATTATTCTAATAAAATAACATTATTAATCACTTGATTTATAAAAAATAGTTATGTAATATAGTCATTACTTGATTTATGACAATTTGATGAAATATCCCACGGGTGTTTCAAAATGGGACATTGGCTTTTGAAAGGTGATTTTTCCTCTAATTACATTACAAATATCACACGGGTGTTCGAAATGAGATTTTAGGTTTTGAAAGGTGATTTTTCGTGTAATTACGTTACGAAGATCTTACAGGTGTTCGAAATGAGATTTTAGATTTTGAAAGGTAACTTTCCATCTAATTACATGACAAATATCACAAGGGTTTTCGAAACGGGATTTTAGATTTTGAAATGTAACTTTCCATCTAATTACAATAAAAAAATCCCACGGGTGTTCGAAACATGAGTTTAGGTTTTTTAAGGTGATTTTCCATCTAATAACATTACAAAATTTCATGGGTGTTTGAAATGAGATTTTAGGTTTTAGATTAAAATTTCGTTTACATAATTTTAACATTTAAACATAAGTAGCCCGGGTATTGCACGGGCCATCAAACTAGTACTATATATTAAAACTTGAAACCAAATCTTTCCTATAATGACACTTGAGACCTTCATTGATTGGATAACACTAAGCAATTACATAATATTGGAATTATTAGTTAATTTATAGAAAATAATATATTTTATGGTGATTATGGTAGTAAGCTAATGTATGGAGAATAATAGTGTTGCTTATAATATTATAATAAAGATAAATTGACAATTTTATAAAATAAATATAAAAATATAGATATAAAGCCCGGGCGCGGGCCGGGCATGCAAACTAGTTATTGTGAAAATAATAGGCATTCCTTATATAACATGATAAAGATATTACTTTGCAAAAAAAAAAAAGTATGTAAATAAACAAATAGAAAAGTATGTGCATAATAGTGTGTAAACTCTATAATTAATAAAAATGGAGAATCGAAGATATTACTTTACAGAATAAATCATAAATAAACAGTATTCAGCTAGGTTTTTTTTTTTGTGCAGTAATTTTTTTTTGTAGATAAAGCCCCTAGCTACGGTAGAAAACTTCCACGAACGCCCAAGAATCTCCATTTTTATTTGTGAAAGTTGTAGTAAAAACGTGACAAGTAAGCTAAACTGCATGGCATAAATCTTGACCGGGGTGGGGTATCAACTAAATAATTTGATAAGGGTGGGAGTGTAAGGTATATACTATATATATGATCGTATTGATGGTTAGGAAGAGGAGCGGTTGACGAGGGTTGAGGGTCGGCTACATAGTTTGACAGAGTTCAAGTCTTGAATATGGAGATGAGGTTGACAAGTAAGCGGGATTAGCTAGGAGTCGGCTAGAAAATTTGACATGGGCTAAGAGAGGTGTCGGCTAAAAATAAAGACGACAGGTAATAATAGAGTTGTCGGCTAGAAAAGTTCATTATATTGGTTGGCTAGAAAAGTTGACTCTGGGATAAGCAAGGGTCATCGGTTGAGATTCAAGTATGTACACGAGTTGACGGGGGAAGTAGTTATTATGATAATACAGCAGCAGCAACAACAACAACAACAACAACAACAAAGCATTGTTCCTAAAATGATTTGGGGTCGGCTAACATGAATCGTCATCCAGTAACCGTCTTCTGTGTGCCATAAAATTTCTAAAGTTGTGAATTATTTACAATAGTGAAACAATTTCAAAAGGAATTTTAAAAACTCATCAAAATAAATAAAAGTTTGAAAAATAGTGAAAAACATAAGAACTTCGAACACATAGTAAGGAAAAGTTTTGGGAAAAATAGTTAGGAAAGCAAGCAAAGAAACCAAAAAGAGTCAAATTAAATTCTCCGCATGGATAAAGTCTTTCCACAACGCTCTATCCAACACCATACTCTTTTCAAACCCTATGAATCTCATATCCTTTCTAATCACCCTCATCCAAGTAATATTAGGTAGTCTTCCCCGACCTCTAACAATATTATCACTTCCCCACTCTTCTACTCTTCTAACCGGCGCGTCACTAGGCAGTTATATCATAATGAATGTAATTTTTTGTAATGTCAGAGTTTAATTTGCTTTAGATTATATTTTCTTAATTTAAATGGAATATTTAATATTTTATGACATGGAGGCTACTATCTAGGAAAATTGTTTTTGTCCCTGTACTTGTGACGGGTACCAATTAGGATTACTATGACAAATAAATTAATTTGAAGGGTACAAAAATAGAAATAAAGTTATAAATAATTTGGTTTTACATATACATCTGAATCTGAAGAAAATTATACGTTTAGCCTTTTAGGAGGCTTTCAAAGACAATGGTGGGAGGGGCGCATAGGGGAGTTGATGACTACAAGAAAACAAGTCTTTTTGCGACCAAACCGATTAGCTGCTACGTTGGTCGCTAATCGCCGATTGGACGCTAAACAAATATTGTGACCAACTAGCGACCAATTCGGGTTTGGTTGCAAAACGCATGGTCGCAAACTGTTGAGACTAAAGTCGCGATTATCTACCAAAAATAAACCTAAATCCTAACAACGATATTAGGGAAGTAGGGATCGTATCAACAGGGAAATGGGTTGTCAAATGTGATGAATTTAAGTGCCAAAGTAACAAGTAATGGGGGATTGAAAGTTGTTGTTTATCAAACTATCTAAAAGTAACAAGCACAAACAAAGAATGTAATTCAGGAATAAAACGGATCTTGATCAATTAATTCCCACAACGCACTAACTAATCGGTCCTAGTTATAAATATTCCTCTATCAATCTCAACTACTCTATCGTGCAAACGGAATTCCCAAATCTCTCCTTAATTATAGCTGAAAGGCGTGATCGGCACTACCTAAAAGCCATATAACCTAAGCGCACGATTAGATTCAATTCGATAATAGCAATAAGAATTAGAGAAATATCGATAGAGACATGTAATACTAACGCACGTCTCGTATTTAACATGTAAGTCAAATCTTTGCCCTAATTCACTAACGATGATTACATACAAATCAATGAATTTGGTTTGCTACAATGTAAAGATCAATTCAATCAAATTATGGATTTATATGACTAATCTAAACTAGCAATCAATCAATCCTAAGAAATTAACTAGTTGCACACCTTGCAATCACAAAAGATAATTGAATGAATTGAAAACCAAAGATGAGACAATAATTGATAACGATAAAAAGGAATAGATCAAACTCACGATATTGTCGATGCGAAGCTTCGATTAATAGATCAAGAAAGAAAAGAGTTAGCTCCTCATACAATCCATAAAACCCTTGTGTTTCTTGTAAAAAGTCTGAAAAATAAACTAGGGTCGGGGGTTTTCTATTTATAGAGTCTAGGAAAACATAAAATACGGAAATTAGGAAAACCTGGCGTTCGCGGTCCGCCATCAGCCAGCCGCGGGCCGCGGTAAGTCTCTGCCTCGACTTTTCAAAAGGCTGCAGATTCTTCGTTACTTATCCGATGAAGACGTGTAACCACTTCCTGGAAAGCCAAGAACATGAAGAATCATCTCCAAGTGGTTTCACATAAAAATTCCAAGGTTTGTGAGATATGAAGCTCCAAAGTTGATCTTCTGCAAATCAGCTCCAAATCTCTTCCAAATGAATGGCCGCTTCCAAAAGATAGCCAAAACAAACAAAAACACATAGAAATGTTGTCATGATACTCTGACAATAATTAGAAGTATATTACATCATTTTGACTATAAAAGCCGTATAAAAACCATCAATTCGAGGCGCACAAACTGGGCAGATCACAAACCGAAGTTGGTCGCATGGATGGACGGTAATTTGCGACCAACACGATTTTCGTAGCAGATTTGCGTCCAAACGTAATTGGTAGCGGATTTAGCGACCAAAGTCAAATTGGAAGTTGATCAGCGACCAAAAATTGGTCGCTAAACCAGTTCAGGGTTCATAAAAAAAAAAAACCCTCCCAACCCGTATTTCGGGTTGAGAGGGCGGTCCAGTACTTCACTATTCATCATCAGCAACACACCACATAGACACACACATCACATTCATACCAAAATACATCTCCAAAAACATACCGAACTTTATTCAAAATATTCCAAACAAAGAATCAAATTACAACCAAGAAAGAAAAAAAAAAACAAACTTTCTTTCACTTGTACAGTTGTGCCTCATCAACTGACCCAAGATCTTCAACTTCCTTCATTTTTTCGCCCAGATCTGAAATTTGGAGAGCATAAAAATTAGAGGAAAAGAACCAATACAAAATTAAAAGAATTGAAAAACATAAAACTGATGATTATTAGATCTACTAAATAAACATTGAATTTTTTTAAAAAACAAATCCATCACAACATATATGCAACCAAGATCAATTAATAGCGAGTTAATACGAGAAAAACATTAAAAGATGAGGATGAAGGTCAGGATATGACTAGCCCAAAAAATAATTCAACTAAAATGAAAAACATAATATAATGATTAGATATAGAAACTAAATAAACCGCGAAATTTAAAGGAAGAAATTTTTTGAAATCTTAGGCAAAAAAAATTAAATAGACAAAAACATGAGATTCGAAATAGAAATCTAACCTTGTAAACTTCACATGATGTGAAATGATAAAGTTTGAATGTGATGTAGAAAGAGATAAAGAGGAAAAACAGAAGGAATGGTTGAGAAAATTAAGTGAAGCAGGATAAAGTTTGAGAGGAGAGAGAGAGAGCAAAGAGAGAAAAATGTTTGAGACGAGAGAGATGAAAAAGAGAGAGCGGCTGCAATGAAGGCCAAAAAGCCCTACATACTCTTTTCGTATAAGACCAACCCAGGTACATTAACACAATAAAAAAAACACGAAAAATTAGGTTGGTCGCAGATTTGGTTGCTAATTTGCGACCAATGTTGGTTTGGTCGTAGATTAGCGTCTAATTGCATATTGGATGCAAATTAGCAACCAATCTTGCATCTAAATGACGTTTGGATGCAAATTTGAGACCAATTCTAAATTGGATGCTGATTAGCACCAATTCAGCAACCAAAGTGAAGTTGGTCGCCAATTAGCATCCAAAGCGATTTTTGGATGCAAATTAGCAACCAATTAACTATCGGACACAGAAGTTGTTCGCAAAAGGGCCTATTTCTTGTAGTGATGTAGTGTCACTTACATGACTTGATAGGGATGTTCGAGGACTCGGGTGTAGGAACAACGGGTGTGGAGCGGTTAGAATAGACATTTACATGGGTAAGGGAGGTCAAATAGAGGAGTTCATGTGGGGTCGGTCATTAGCCGATCGAGTAAAATAAGTGTGTGGCTTCCGCTTAGAAAATTTGTTGGGTATAAGGTTGTCGGTTATAGAGGTCATGTAAGAAGTCGAAGCTGAATGGGTTCTCGATTGGCAATAAAAATTGATCAGGGGTGAAAAGATGTCTTCAAACATATTGTCAGATGGTGGGCAATGGTTAGGAAAAGGGATAGGACCATATGGGTGGGGGTGTGAGGTAGAAAAGTTGATGGTTTGATGATTGTTGATTGGGGGTCGTGTAGACGATTTAATATGGGGAATTGGTTTTGCCTAAAAATGTTGACACATAAAGAGGTCGGGTAAGAATGTTGATAAGGGTTGTCGAATACATACAAGAGTCAACGCGTGGTTGAGAGGTGGAGGAGGGGACTCATTAGGTTGGAATGTGGTTGAGTCAAAGGACATGAAACTCTTAAATTCTTATTTTCAAACACAAGTTTTACTTTCAACTCACATTCCAATATATGTTATTATGTCAATAAATTACAAGTTTATATCCGTAATTCTAATTTTCGGGTTAAAATTTTTTTTCCTTTTTGTTTTTGAGTGGGAAATACGAAATTTATATTAAATCTACTAACCGCGGTCACGAAAATCCGTGGCCGCAATATCCAAAATATAAGCCGGGTCTCCATCAACCCAAACCCGAGTAGAGTAATCCACCGGACGAATGTGAGCCGCCTTGTGGGCGGCTTATTTTATTTCCTACTCTCCTGGCCTAATATGGGCAAAACTACACGAGCTAAAATTACGAGTTAGACAAAAAACGTCAGAAACAGCTAAACCAAAATAACTCAAGCAAAAATTCCATGATTGCAACATAGAAACAAGCTTGAGCGAGTCGGATTCCAGGACCACTTTCCTCGACCCGCACTGGAGCGCCATTTGAAGACCCAATTCCGTTGTGCCACATCCGGCTCCTAGCGCTCTTTGATCTATGTACACACACCACTCTCACCACTCCTCCCTCAGAGCCCGGGATCACTACCCCAAATCCCGTTCGTGCTTCCCCAGCATCGCTCCATCGACATTCACCTTTAAAATCCCATCTACTAGTGGCCTTCACTGGTCGTCCCCGCGCTCACTCTCCTTCTCGCTAATCCCCCCACAACGACACTCCAAGAAGCTTTAAATTTCTTAAGATAACTTCATTTTAATTATTTGTATAACGATAATATATTATATGCCATTATTAATGCTATTAAGAAAAATCGTATTTATACACGTGTATTTGCACAGTAAAAAAACTAGTCTTTTGAATAAAATGGTTCATACTCGTTACTCCGTATAACATTTCTAATGTAACTGTTACAAATAGACCAGCCTAATTTTAGAGGAACATATTCCCCATATTAAATTGACTTGATCAATACCCGAGAGAATTAAAATTGTTTATACTATACTAACCGCGACGAGAAATATAATAATGACTTACGTTAATGTTAAATTAAAATTAAAATAAAAGATGTCATCCATTTGCTTGCTTCCCTCCCTCTTTGGCTCATCTCACGGATCTTGCCCTCCCCTCCACACCCTTATCTTTCATTCTACACTTATTTTTTCAATTAAATGATACTATTCAATGCAATATAATTTTGAATTTTATTTAATTTGCATAAAGGTATTTCCTAGTTGTTGCGCATATATATAGACCACGTTGAAGATCTAATGAGAGGTCAGGCCATTGGTTCAAAATAAAAATAAAAATAAAGATATCAATATCATCAACATCATCTATCAACAAGTAAGAGGGGGGATTCTAGGCAGCACACATTCATTTTCATATACACACAAAAAGCTAAGGCATTCTCAGAAATAAGAATAAAAAGTATCCATGGCAGCATCTTGGGTTAAAACCATCACATCTCCATTCAAAAAAGCTTGCACATTTCTCAATCATCAACCTCCAAGAGATAAGAAATCTAAGCAAGGTACTTAACACATCTTTCACTCGCTCCCCACAGAACTTTTATTTGTGTATAGTACCATAGTTTAGTTCGTTACAGTTTTCAGGGTCTAATATAAGGCGTAATAGTCGATACAATGAAATTAGAATACTTAGTGATTTGGACTCTGTTTGTACATAACATATACTAGTACTCAGCAGTCCGTCGTTTTTTAGCTAATAGCATCTCCAATTGCCTTTTTGTTTTTTTTTTTAAGAGGGGGGGGGGGGGGTTCTTTATTTTTGTTTCAGTACATGGAGGTCCTTCATTTACATGAAACAAAATTTGTTATGAAAATAGAGCTTTATCATGGTAACATATCACCATACAATGTGAACATAGGAATACAACACAATCATTATAAAATGCTTAAATCTCTAACAATGAGGAGGTCCATATAGACCTCATGAGATGTGATCTCAATTCTCTCCTTTTTTTTTTTGGTTGAGGTCTCAATTAATCAAATCTCAATTCTTTGCATTCACTTTGACAGAAAAATGATTATGCTTTGTTTAAGGGCCTACTGTATGGGTGGTGATCGAAATGGACTTTATTAAATGTCACCCCCTTACCCGCTCCGTTCGACTATAAAACGCGTAGGGTCGGAACATAGTTTTTAAGAAAAGTAGAATAAATAATGAGTTTTAAGGTCCATTTGGTGTAAAATTAGACATAGGGGTATGTCCCACTTCCACTTTTAATAAAAAGTAAGGGTGTTTTGGTATTTATATGTACAAATAAGGAAAGATTCCAAGTATGAAATTTAAAGATAAACACCCTTAAATAGAAAGTAAGAAATTTAAAGCCGAACGGAGGGAGTATACGGAGTAATAATTAGTTGCCTGATGCAATAGGTAAGACAATCTCTCTCAAAAAACACTCCCTTCATTTCTTTCATTTGTTTACGTTGAGTTTGGGTCCCCTCACAAAACCCGACTCGACGTAAACAAATGAATGAAATAGAGGGAGTACAAGCAGTTAAGTTAGAGTTGCCCTGGTTTCAATATGAGTCATCAATTTACCAACACGTTCGTAACTTCGTATATGAAATTGACAAACCTACAATTCAAATCAGCGTGAGTTTATTGGATATGAGTCGCGTTTTTTGACGACAATGCTAAACACGCGTTCTTGGATAATACTCGTATACTAGTATATATTATCATTATAGTTGTCTATTATTTTGTTTAAAAAGCAAACTTGTGAGAATTAGTGCCTAACTATTGTGAGTTGAATGAACAGGAAACGAAAATACAGTGATGGCACTTCAAGGAGACGTGATGGCCTGCGGATACGAGGATGTCCAGGTCATGTGGTCCATGCTGGATAAGTCCAAAGCCAATGCATGCACTATGACTTCCTGACTCCTGAGCTCTTTGGAATTTGGGTTGGGTTATCCACACCCAAGGCCCCACAGGACTCCTCGGATTGGGTTCGGTTCGGCCCGATTCAGTCTGTTTATCCGCCTCGGTGTTTGTGTCCATGTAAATAATATGATATTTTGGATAATGCCTTTGGAGGAGATAGATTATGATATGAAAAATGAAGAAAAAAAATTGCAAAGGAAAAGAAAAAAAAAATTAAATTGTGTAGCGTAGGAGTATGGTTATTTGCCATGCCCAGTGGCTTCACCATTTCTTTGGAGCTTAGGATTTTTGTTGGGTCACCTACTCACCTTCAATCCCTGTGATGGATTAGTAGTCATCACGGTGTGATTTTATTAATGGAAGTTTCATATTTTCATTTTTTTTTTGTCTTCTAATTGCAGCACATTTCTCTCCCTTACTAAATCATTTGTTTCGAGAACATTATATCGTACATCACCCATTTGATAACGTCTTGTTTCAATTCTGATTTGAGGATTTTAACCGGACGTTAACACTAAAAAGAAATAGAAAGTATTATTTCAAGAAATTAAATCACTCTTTCGAACAAAAAGAATGAATGACTACATTACGATCTCTAGAGTTTAAAATAATTGATACTGAGCCATTAATTCGTTTTGGAAACTAAATTTTGTGTAGTGCACGTTATTTGCTAACAAGTACGTACTCCTAACCTTTGGAGTTTTGGTTTAAATGATACTCAAAATCTTATAATCTCGGCATATAAAACTCAAATTATGTTAACCCCAAGCATATTTTACATGAAAAATAAACAACTTCAACACGAAAATACTCCGTAGATAGGAAGTCTATGATATGTATATCATCCCTGACTCCATATTTCACGTTTTAAGGCTGGTTTATAACAGTGTGGAAAGGTGGTCTACACTGAATTTATAAAGCAATTGACATGATTCTTTAATCCAGGTATATATCATAAAACTATTAACTTCCTTTTTACCGGACGTGAAATCATTTACTTGATTATTCTTCAAATTCTGACTTTGCTGTGGGATTTTTTCCCCCCTTGAGGGAACTTCAGATTCGACTCTAGCTCATTCCATTGGCTAAACAAATGTTTAATTATGATGAATGCAGTAATGATTCAAGGAGGGTTAGCTGGAGGAATCTTCAGTATCAGTTGGAAATGTGCAACCAATGATTTGGTTCTCTACATGTGCATGAGTGTCGTACATATGATTTATGACCACTATGTCGATCATGATATGAAGTACACAGGCAAGTTACGTACATCTCAAAGGACGTTTGCAAAAACCTTATTTTCTTTTGGAAAATTTACAAGATCGCACCTTATAAAATAAGTTCTTTGTGAGACAACACCTTTTATGTTCAATTTTGCGAAACAACACCTTTTAAATCTATTTCCTTGCGAAACAACACCTTTTTTCATTTTCGACCAATTTTGACTACCCTCCAAAGTTGACCCGATGTTGACTTGTTCTAACAATTTAGGGGTCTTTAATTTGAGGGGGAAAATGGGGGGATTGGAGGGAAATTGAAGGGGAAGAGTACAGTCGGGTCAACGTTGGAGAGTGGTCAAAATTGGCCGAAAATGAAAAAAGGTGCTGCTTCGCAAAGAAATAGACTTAAAAGGTGCTATTTCGCAAAAATTAATATAAAAGGTGCGGTCTCGCAAAAAAAACTTATTTTATAAGATGCGGTCTCGCAATTATCCTTTTTTTTTAAAAGTAGACATACGTATTCTTATTTTCATTATAGTTGTCTCCTAAAACCAATTGCAATAGAAGGAGTAATCCATCACCTTATAAAGTAGTTTCCAATCTTCTATTTCTCCAATGTGTGATATTGTCCCACAGCTCACATGTGGGTCGTTGTCACTCCAACACCCCCCCCACATGTGAGCCCATTAAATTCGTCACACTCAAATTCTTCAAACGCTCCTTGCCGGGGCCTGGTTAATTCGCAAAGCCCTAAATGGGATAAAACCTCAATCAAATTTGTCGGCTCCCAAACTGGGTAAATTAATTGACCAGAACGTCGAATCCAAGACCAACCTTGGGCTCTGATACCATGTCAGAGTCATCATGAACCAATATCGGCCTCCGCGTGGAAAACTATCTCACAAGCTGTTGGGGTTCCATCCTAAAATCAATTAGCAATAGGAGGAGTAACCCAGACCTTATAAACTCGTCCCCAATCTTCTATTTGTCCAATGTTGGATATTATCCCACAGCTCATATGTGGGTCATTGTCACTCCAACATTAGTAAAAATAATAATTGGATTTAACAACAAACTCGGTAGATTTTGAAATTCTATCTATATATACTTCAACGATATGATTTGATTATCCGCTCGTTATACTTCGACGATAAACTATAGATGTGCATATATTGCTCATAACAAAGTGTAATCAAATTACGTTGACACACCCATTCTAGAGAATTCCCTTTATTTGTGATGTTTATATATACCACGTGAAGTAATTAAACAACCATATCAGCTAAAAGTCTAGCTGATGGCATAAGACACGAGTGATTCTAGAATAACCGCCAATTCGCACCGGTCACACTAATTTTAACCATGGTTAAAACTTAAACTTAATACACATATATTGGTTAGTAGGTATCCATCAACATACTACCTTGGCTCAATTGGGTTAGAATTGTAGTGAGAATCAAACAACTAGGGTTCAAGACTTCATAATTGTATTTTCTAAACTTTTTTCATTCAAAATATATATTCTGTTTCCTCTTTTTCGGTTTTTTTTGTTTCCTATTCTTTTTTTTGTTTTTTTTTTCTTTGGTTTCTATTCTTTTTTCATTTTTTTTCCATATTATTCGTTTTTCCAAATTTCTTTTTTGATGTCACTGTTCTCAATATTTTTAAAATAACTTTTCTACCATTTTTTGTTTTTTACGTGAAGCACAGCAGCACAATAGTTTTTTTTTTTTTTTTTTTTTTTTTATTTTTTTTTTTGTCCATTATTCTCAATTAGGTTACAATTATGGTTTTCAAGTAGGAAAATCATTTTTTTCAATTGGGTTCAGTTATTTACATTCAACACAAGCTTGTATCAAGATAAGTCATCTGAGTAATTTTTCTTCAATTACTTTGTTTTAATTTTCACATTATCTTGCGTAGAGGTGATGATTTTGTGGGTGTTGGTTTTTTTAAAGATCACAAAATTTTATTAATATTACAATATTTTCAACTTTTTACTTTATGTTTGTTCGGTTTTTGGTAATTTAGTGATAAAATGAAAAATGTATCCGTAAACAACCGTTAAAACATATAAACACTTTATAGTGGTCATCGCTATAATCCAACTATTTTATACTCCATAATTGCCATTATCTCATTGTTCTCCGGTTTAAGAACTACTCCGTAATTTAAAACTATTTTCATAATACCTCAAAACTGATAGAGACATATATGAAACTGGATGTATTTGTGGAAGTACATTTTTCTTAAAACTTTACTTGATATTTCTTCAGGATTTGTTTATACTCCATTGATAAGCTAGAAAGTCGTTATTCCTAGTCAAATTACCACTATTCCTACTAAACTAGCACGGGTAAGTGGGTATCGTATCCACAAGGAAGAGGGAAAGTCTAAAATGCGAATTCTATGCGGAAAAACTAAAACGAAACAAATAAAGTAATTAAATGGGGGGTTTTGGGTTTGAAAGTTGGATTAAAGCGAATTAAACGATTTATCAAGATTACTAAGGTGACTCTCGGTGATAATCTCTTCTAACACCCTAGTATAGTAAGTTTTACCTCTCTCTAATATTACCAATTCATTAACAATCTCGGTTTTAACCAATTAATCATCTTTTATGGGGAATTTGAGCAACCGCTACCAAATTCCCCTCCTTTAAGTCCTAATTTGTGAGACCACTCAAACAAATCACAACCAAAGGCATGAAGAGCAAGGACTAATAAAAGATTGAGAACAACCCAAATTAGTATCTAATTAGCCGCAACCGTGACACTAATCAAATTTAATCTATTAGTTGTCTAATTAATTCCCCAATCACAAGTTAGTCATAACCATACACTAAACATGTTAAAGTTGCTTCCTTTTAGGCTAATAATCAATGACCATCAATTATCAACCAAGCATATGAAATACCCAATTCAATTCAATTAACCAATTAGAGAAAATAAGGATAAATCATGCATTAAAGAACAAGGAATTAGTTATAATGAAATTAAAGGCAAAATAGAGAGAAAAATACTTATTAATACATAGGATGAAGAATTGATTACACCAAGAGTCTAGGAGGGGGATTAGCCTCACATACTAATTATTACAATAATATTTGAGATGAAAATCATAATAAAAATACTAATTCTCCCTGAGTTTATCTCTCTAAAATGAAAACTAGATGAAAAAAATAATATGAAAGGTGATGATTACTATTGAGGGGTTACATGCCCATTTTATTAAAAATAAGTACAAAAGACACTACAAGACGAAATAGTTATTTCTTAAGCAAAAACAAACCGTCATAAGCCTTACGGAGGCTTCCCGGAAAGCCGCTTTCTCGACTCGAGGAGGAAAATTCTCGAGTCGAGCGTCTGAATTCTCGACTCGAGACAACTCCTTCTCGAGTTGAGCGTCTGAATTCTCGACTCGAGGAAATTGCTTCTCGAGTCCAGAAAGTTGAATTTCTCGCCTTCTTCTCCGCTCCTAATCTTGAGCTCCCGTTTGAAATCCGCTACGCACACGAGCCATCCTCTCCGTGAATCACGATTCGAATCAAAGCTCGGTACTCCAATCCCGTCCACGGCTTACCAAAATGTCTTGAGCAATAATATCCTCGTAAACCACGTATAAGCTCCAAAACTACTCCAAATGATGTGGTTTACGAATCACGATAAAACCATGCTCCAATACACCCCAAGACGCCTAAAACATGCGGATTAACACACTACCATTGCGCCACATCATGCATGCACTAGATAAAACCTAAAAACAATTTTATAATTGTAACACCCCCAAATTTCCTTTCCTTTTAAAAACATTTTTATAGCGAATCAAAACACAAATAAGGAAATTCAGAGGTGTCACTCCGCACTCGAGTCAAAGACCCGAATGCAAGGAGATTTCAAAAGCCACAGTATAAAAGTCTAATGATCTAAAATAGTCTATTATATCGAATACTTAGAATTACAATAATCCAAAGTCTGAAAAATATGAAATAGTCTATGTTTAATAAGTACGAGTCTAATTATTGAATCCAGCTAATTTCTAATGAGACGTCGTTCCCGCATGCATCAATAACTCTGAACCTGTGGTGGATTTAAAGCACAAAAACCACAGTTGAAAAATTCAGAAAATTGAGTAAGCTAACACCTCAACATGTTTAAAACCCAAAACCCTTACCTGTATTTTGAAAACGTTTTATTTTTATTTTCGAAAACACACTTAGCACATAAACATATAATCATCCAATAATAATTCCAAACCATTAATCCAAATTCATATTCCACATTCTATCGTTCAGTTCATCACTTATCAATTGTATAAGAAACATTCAACAACACGTATTCATCGAACATTAATGTGATCACGAGTAAGAAGTTATAAGTCATAATCCATAATCCACAATCCATAACTCAACCATTCAGAGATTAACAATAAAGAAGAAGTCATAAGTCACAATCCATAATCCACAATCCATAATCCATAATCCATAATCCTTATTTTTTTAGAAATGAACTGAATCTTTTGCCAATTCATCCTAGCAACCATAATCCATAATCCATAATCCAAGACTACTAGACCTTAAGTGTGCACACCCCCTACTGGGTGTTTTTAACCCAAATAGAGTAGACTAGAGTCTAACCCTCTTAAATACCGATGTGGAGGGGTAATAAATACGAGTGGATGCGACTCAATCTAATGAATAGGAGTTCTTTTGACTCAAACAAATAAATAGGAGCTCTTTTGGCTCAAACAAATAAATAGGAGTTCTTTTGACTCAAACGAATAAATAGGAGCTCTTTTGGCTCGAATAATTAATTAGGAGTTCTTTTGCTCCGTTTAAATAACCAGTATCTTATTGAGAGAGTTGATGATCACAAATCATATAAAACGATATCAAACCAACATCATGATATAAATTGGCTATGCGCCCACAAACCAAACCAAACCAAATCAACCAATTCAATACACATTTAATCTTACCTTTCAAAATAACATATTTGTCACAAGCCAAACCAATATACCAATATCCATACATTAATTCCAAACAATCATAATACGATAATTGCATAATTGAATCGTTCTCCACCTATCATGATACTATGTTCTCATCCAATCACACCATTCAAATCTAGCACATAAGTTTGAAAGGGTTCTACAATTTTAAGAAAGGTTGAGCATGCTAGCTTACCTTTTCAATGCACACAAGAACACGACAGCACAACGGTCACTAGTATTCTTCGTCTACGAACTCGAGGTCTACAATTACACAATCGATAATCCCAAATCAATACTAATCTTTATCCAATCATTCATCTAGTGCTTATGTTGATCCTATTCTATATGCAATGCTCATGACTACTTAATAACACTTAATTTGTTTTGAAAATACGACTCTTAATAACAATTAACCAACAATTACAATTCTAATTACATAGTTAGCTACTAATACTCAAATAACACTTAATTTGTTTTGAAAATTCTCAAAGACTTAAAACTTCTTCTAAAACAGAATCTAATTTATAAAAACAAGTTTTTTTTAATTATTATGATTTATTTAGAATTTATGAAATCAATTTATATTATGTTTTAATTATGAACAACATGCTTAAATTACACAATTATATATAAAAACGAATTAAACCAATTAAGTTTCGAAAATCAGATTATAAACCCCTAAATTATCACCATGTCGAACTTTCAACCACCTTATTTAAAATGAGCTAATTAACCTAATTTAGAAACAATTAACCATAATTTCCCTCAATTTTACAACTTCTTCAATCATGAACAAAACCCCAATTAAATCTCAAGATTAATTTAATACCCATGAGTGATAGATTATAAACATGCGAGAATCATAATTCACGAACTAATTGAACATAATTCGAATAATTACACTAATTAAACCCAATTCGTAATTAAAGAAAATCAACTAAAAAACATCATCAAAATCAAATCTTTATGCATAAAACTACCCCTAATCGATTACCCAATACTTATACATATATTAGAACTTATTAAGCATGAATTAGAGCAATAAAAACGAATTAAAATCAATGATATTCGAAGGAAACGAAAACAGGGGAAGAAAGAGAGATGAAGGCGTTGCTCACGAAGTTGGGCGAGGAAGAGAAAGAGGACGTGGTGGTCGGAGACACAAGCGGCGGCGTGCAGGTGGGCAGAAAGCGAAAAGAGGGTGGCGGCGTACGGTGGAAAGGACGAGCGACGAAGAGGAAGAAGAAACAGAGTAAACTCTGTTTTATACAGAGTTAAGGGGGGGGGGGGGGGGGGGGGGGGGGGGTTTGCGCGTGAGGCAGGAGAGAGAAAGAGCCGGTTTTGGGGTTTTTATTTTTCTTTATTTCCCTTTTTATGTTTTTCCCATATTGGTTTGGGTTGGGGTGTGTTTAGTGTTTGGGCTAATGTGTGTTGGTTCGGGTTGGTGTTGGTCCATTAGTTATGATTGACCCAATGTAGAAATAGAGCCCAAATAGACAATTCCGATTTTAGAAATCATTTTCGAATCTATTTTTGAATACGACTCACAAATAACATTTTACACTCTTTTTCATTTAGATAATCTAATTAATAAATCTAACATATTAATATAAAATAATTTGGAATTTCGGGATATTACATCCTTCCCCCCTTAAGAGAACGCTTCGTCCCCGAAGCGCAAAGTAACTCACACAACCATATAACACATACCAAATCCATATGATGCAAATGAATGAATGCAATGCATGCTTTACAGTAAAAGAACGAAGTTAGTATCACAATAATAGTCACCATTATCATTCAAGATTAAAATAACTGTAAGTTGTAACTTGAAAAGCAAAAATGCAAGCCAACATGTAAAATTCAACTAATTTATGATAGTGGTCATTTAGCATTGTTCAATTGAAAACTAGTTTATAACCGTATCATAATACTACAATTATGATAACATACATATATGAAAATAGATGTCCTTATTCAATTGTTAGCCTATTTAGTTTGAATCTGAAACATCAATAGACACTTATATAGAATGTATGTACTAAGTTAGTAGCTTTCTTAGTTTCGATGGAAGTTAATAATGGTTCTTAAAATTATTTCAATTTAAAAGTAAGGATAAATACAGGTTTTTTTTTTGTAAAACGTACATATAGCTAAAACGACAAACATAGCGAAACTTCACAAGATTACACTCATGTCGGTGATGAGGTAGATTATTAAAACAAATGATATCCTAGCCACAGTTCAAATGGAGATTGAAAAGAGTGGACTACTTAGGTGGGGCGTGTCCCCCATGGTATGTCCCTCCAATTTAATATCTATGTATTATCGGATTATCGCTCAAAGGGAGACCATGTATTTGCACATTGGTTTAAGGGGAGTATTGGTTGCGGTGTACGTACTTGATTTGGAAACGTTCATCTTCCATATTAGTATGAGACTTTACGAGATATTAAATTCATTGGCAAAATTAAAGCATGCAAACCTTAAAGCCGAGAATCTACTTTATTACAATAATTTAGTATATAAACAAAAAGTATTTAACAAAATAAATGAAAAGAGTAAATTATTAACCACCAAATAATTAAAACTCTCCTTAAAAAAAAAAGTAATTAAAACTGCTTAAAAAATTACAATAATAGGGTTTGAACACATGACCTATGTAAATATTTAACATAATAGACCATCATAATCCACTTGCTCTGACTCTTTCTTTCTGATATTGCACACAATACTTACCATTATATCCTATTACTGTATAAATTTTTTTTAAAAAAAAAGCATAATCTTCAACCTTTGTACGCCCGTCGATTACAATCCAACCGGCTCCGTCCCTCTAACGCGCTACCACCCTAATTATTTTGTTATTTTCAGATTTATGGGATTTATGCATTAAAACCTTGTTTTTATTAATAAAACATAGTCTAAGTGGTTAAAATAACTTCTAATTAAATTATAATAATTAAGGGTTCAATTCTATAAGTTAGATTCTGTTTTAAAACTAATTTTAGGGCTTTGGAAATTTTTATAATAATTTGGATGTTATTTGAGTTATATTGGATGATTAATGAAATAGAATTATAATTATTGGTGAATTGGTAATTGTTGGTTTGAATTTGGTTTCATGTTCATGCATTGCATATAGGATCATACTAACACATAGATATGGAGTTGGTTGATTGATAAGATTGAGTGTTAATTTGAGAATGTCGTTTGTGTAATTGTAGAACCTGAGTTCGTAGACGAGGAGTACTAGTGATTGTTGTGTTATTGAGTTTCCGTTTGCTTGAAAAAGGTAAGCTAGCATGCCCAACCCTTCTCAAACTGGTAGAAACCTTTCAAACTTTTGTGCTAGATGTGATTGGATGAGAACATAGTATCATGATATGTGTAGAACGATTCAATTTATACAATTATCGTATTATGATTGTTTGGAATTAATGTATTGATATTGGTATATGGTATGGCTTATGACAAATATGCTATTTTGAAAGGTAAGATTGAATGTATATTGAATTGGTTGATTTGATTTGTGGGCGCATAGCCAATTTATATTAGGATGTTGGTTTGGTATCGTTTTATATGATTTGTTATCATCAACTCTCTCTCAATAAGATACTGGTTACTTAGACGGAGCAAAAGAACTCCTAATTATTTGTATGTGTCAAAAGAACTTCTATTTATCCGTTTGAGTCAAAAGAACTCCTATTTATATGTTTCAGTCGCATCGACTCCTATTATATTCCCCCCCCCGCATCGGTTTTTAAGAGGGTTAGGCTCTAGTCTACTCTACTTGGGTTAAAAACATCCAATAGGGGGTGTGCACACTTAAGGTCTTGGATTATTGATTATGGATAATGGTTGATAGGGTGAATTGGCAAAAGATTCAGTTCATTTCTAAATAATAAGGATTATGGATTATGGATTATGGATTGTGGATTTTGGCTCATGACTTGTGACTTGTGAATTTCTTATTTATCGCTAATCTTTGATTTGTTGGATATGGGTTATGGAATGTTTCTTATGCTATTAGTAAATGATGAATTGGATGGTGAATTGTGGAATATGTCTTCGATTGTTTTATTGGAATTATTATTGGATGATTTATATGTTTATGTGCTAAGTGTGTGTTCGAAAATAAAACAAAAATGTTTTCAAAATCCAGGTAAGTTTTTTGGTTTTCTACGCGTTGTGGTGTTAGCTTACTCAATTTTCTGACTTTTTCAACTGTGGGTTTTGTGCTTTAAATCCACCACAGGTTTGAAGTGACTGATGCATGCGGGGACGACAACTCATTAGTTATTAGTTGGATTCAATAAACATAGATTCACAGTTATTAGACAAGCTATTAAACTTAGACTATTTCAAATTTATTTATATTTCATATTTTGGACTATTGAAATTTTAAGTATTGGAAGTAATAGACTATTTTAGATCATTAGACTTTTATACTGTGGCTTTTGAAATCTCCTTGCATTCGGGTCTTTGAATCGAGTGCGGAGTGACACCTCTAAATTTCCTTATTTGTGTTTTGGTTCTCGATAAAATGTTTTAAAAAAGAAAGGAAATTTGGGGGTGTTACAGTTGGTATCAGAGCAACCCTGTGACCGCGTGTTGGGTGCTGGGGCGAGGCACAGACCAGCCGTCTAGCGGGGGAGATCTTGGACCTGTGTTGATGTTGGTATGGTTTGGCTGAGGTGCAACGGGGACGTTTCTCTAAGTGGGGGAGTTTGTAACACTACGGAATTTGGAAAGTGGATTATGGAGTTGGTTTGTCCCACATTGGGAAAATAAGGCTCATATGATCAGTTTATAATAGATACCTACCATCTTACTTACAATAAGGGCTAAGAGGTGAGTACTCGTCTTATTGGGTTGTGTTGCGACGGACGGTGGATCAGGCTATTATACAACGTCGACAGGAGTTGCAACAGGTTTACAACCAGACATCAAGGCTCGAGCAATAATCTACTCGGCATACTTCTTCTGGGACAAAAATAAATCGGACTGATCACGAGAAACCGCAATACCAATAAAATGATGAAGGGATCCGAGATCAGACATAGAAAATTCCCGAGACAACATATCAATAAAAAGTCGCAGGAGGGCATCAGAGAATGCAGTATGAACAATATCGTCCACATATAACAGAAGATAGGCCATATCAGTACGCGAGCGATACACAAAGAGAGAGTTGTCACACAAGCTACCCTTAAAACCACATTGAATAACATAGGTAGCAAAACGATGATACCAAGCCCGAGGAGCCTCCTTGAGACCATACAAGGATTTCTTAAGCCAGCAAACATGTGTAGGTCGAGCAGGGTCAGTAAAACCAGGGGGATGAAACATGTATACAGTCTCTCGTAAATCACCAAGAAGAAATGTGTTCTTGACATCCAGTTGATGAATCGACCAAGAACGGGATGTAGCAATGGTGATAACGGTACGAATAGTGGCAGGCTTAACAACCGGACTGAACGTCTCATCACAGTCAACACCAACCTGCTGTGACTTGCCATTAGCGACTAACCGCGCCTTATAGCGTTGTAAAGACCCATCAGAACGAAACTTGTGCCGAAATAACCACATACAACGAATAACATGAGCATCTGAAGGTCGCGGCACAAGTTCCCAAGTCTGGCCTGAATCAAGGCATCATACTCAGCTTGCATGACAGCCTTCCAGTTAGGGTCCTTAAGGGCATACATGTGAGACCGAGGTAAGGGGGAAAGAGAGGGCGCAGACTGAATGTGGAGCGCGAATGGGTTTTTGGGTTTGTAAATTCCATTCATAGCCCTAGTGGTCATGGTGCGGGTGGGGGGAGGTACAGGTGGGGGAGATAATGAAGAGGTAGGTGGAGAAGTGAGAGGTTGAGTCTGAAGTCGACGAGAGTATGTGAGAAGGGGATGTGTGCGGCGGTGGGGTGAAATGTAACGTGGTGGGGTGTCGGCCGTAAGCGGACGAGGATCACGGGGAGGGGTCGAGTCTAGTGTACGAGGGGGCTGGTCAGGCAAACCGGGAGGGGTAGGGACGGTAGTGGCGGTAGGGTAATCATATCAATTGGCGTTAAGGAGGGAGGGGGGCGGAGAGATAAAGTCATACGATTGAGAAGAGGGAGAGGTGTCCGCAAACGGAAAAGTGTGCTCGTCAAAAGTGACATGGCGAGAAATGATAATTTTACCCGTGCCAAGATGAAGACAACGATGACCCCTATGATAGGACGGGTAACCAAGGAAGACACAACGGACAGATCGTGGAGAGAGTTTATGTGGGGCCTTGGAAGCAGTATTAGGGTAGCACAAACAACCAAAGGTGCGGAGGTGGTCGTAAGTGGGGTGACAGAGGTAAAGAGCGGAAGTGGGTGAGCGAAAATGCAGAATTTTGGAAGGGAGGATGTTATGTAGGTAGACCGCCATGTGTAACGAGTCAACCCAAAATTTTGGGGGGAGAGAAGCGTGAACGAGAAGGGTACGAGAAATATCATTAATCCGACGAATCATTCGCTTGGCTTTTGCGTTTTGGGGGGAGGTCCGAGGACATGAGAAACGGAAAACGAGGCCCTTCTCGCGAGCAAAATTGTGGTAGGAAGAATTATCAAACTCTCGACCTAAGTCGCATTGCAAATATTTTATTTCTCTTTCGAACTGCGTGCGAACAAAACCACGGAATTCAAGAAATTTGCTAAAAACCTGATATTTTTGTTTAAGGGGATAGACCCATAAAAATGAGTGAAATCATCGAGCAAAATAAGATAATAACGATCACCCATAGAACTCGGAATTGGAGATTTCCACAAATCACTGTGGATAATATCAAACGGAAAATAAGTTTTGGAAGTGGATTCATCATAAAATGGCAACCTGACATGTTTGCTAAGTTGACACGAATTGCAAAGAGTGGAGTTGGACTCCTTATTACATCGAATAACACTATTGCTACGAAGATGAGATAAAATATTTGCCCCCGGATGGTCGAGGGGCGACTGTGCCACACGGAGGAAGAAAGAGCGGCAAAAGAGCAAGGTTGGGCTGTAAGGTGCGAGACGGTAGAAGTGGTGGTGATAGGGTAGAGCTCTCCAGTGCTAGGACAGGTCATAAGTGTCATCCCATTAGTCAGATCCTTCACACAAAAACTATAAGGGTCAAATTTTACGGAAACATTGTTATCGGTAGTAAATGGACGGACAGAAATAGATTTTTAATGATTTCGGGAACGACTAAGGTATTACGGAGATGAAGGTCACATGTTGGGAGGTTTAAAGTTTTGGTTCCTGAGGCCCTAACCGGAATTACCAACCATAATAGAATGAATTGAACTTGTACGAACATTAGAATTAAGCGTACCTGCATCAGATGTGAGATGTGAAGTGGCACCCGTGTCCATATACCAATTATCATCAGGTGGGGCCAAAGTCATTGTATTAAACGCCTCAGCCAACTTATGTGGTGGAAGTGATTCCAGAGTAGTCGTGACATAGGCCTGGGCTCGAGCAAGAGAAGGGGCACCATAACCACCCCGTTGTGGAGGCGGACGAGCGGCAGCAGGAGGACCCCAGTACGAGGTGGTGGGGAACGGGCAGGGAGGCATCGACCACCATGGGTACCACGGAGAAGCGGGCTGAGCGGCATGAACATGGGCCGGATCCGCGCGAGTAGGTGGTTGAGGGTCCGCGGGAGGGTGGCCAGATGAGTTACCACGGCGGGACTGACCACGACCTTGGCTACGCTGGTTGTTGTGGCGACCACGCCCACGGTTGCTGGAGGATTCCGCACTACTTGTAGTCGTGTCCGTTCGTGTGGTGGTGGCAAGGGCGATGCTGGAGGGCGGATCGTCCTTCAATTGCATCAATCGACGTTGTTGCTCATTGCGAAGGTTGATTCGAGTCGTGTCAAATTTAGGCATGGTTTGGTGGATGAGCGACGCCGCAACATCGTACTCCGGTGGTAAGCCATTCACCAGTTGGATGACAAGGCGTTTATCATCCATAGGGAAATCAAGCGCCGTTAAACGATCAGCAAGGTCCTTTAGTTTATCACAATAATCATCGACATCGGCACAATCAACCATTTTGAGGGAAACAAACTGACTTTCAAGGTGAGCAGCCCGAGACCCTTTGTTGTCTTGAAATGTTTCTTTGACGGCATCCTACATTTTTTTTGCTGTGTCACATTTACGCATCATGGCAAACAATAAGTCTTTCGTCATGGTTGCACACATCCATTGTTGAACAATAGCATCCAATTGATCATGAGTGTCATCATCAATGCCTGCAGGACGAGCGGTACCTTCGATGAGGTATTTCAAGCGCTGACCACGGAGATGAAGAAGGAATGATGTGCTCCAATCATTATACTCGTCATTTTTGAGATCAAGAGTATAAGGGACAAGTTGCTTGATGTTGTGAATAGCAGTAGCATGATGCATTGTGGTCCTGGTGGAGTGGTTTTGTTCACCAGGGGCCATAGTGGCGAGGCAGTTAAGTGCTCGGCGGGGAGAAAACGGCGAGACTTGGGCGACGCCTAGGGCAGACGACGAGGTAGAGGGTAGGAGATCGATTCCAAGCCTGATACCATGTAAGTTTGTAAAACTCCCTGAATTGGGATTCCTCTATTGATCAATATATATTGTACAAGAAGGGTATGCCAAAGGTTGAAGCATACCAAGAGTTTGACTAAATACAATGAATAAGTGACTGCCTAGGTACATTGAATAAAACAGTTGAATCCCTCATGTTGAGAGATTCAAACCAAATGCAAATAACCTAATAAAATAGAGGGAGTATGTAATATAGATGGTTTTTGGCTCGAGTCCATGATATGTAAGGGCCTCATGTTGAACTGGCTCTATAATTCACATATTATGCAAACTTGTATATATTACTTCTAGTGTCCATGTTGGACACTCAAGATACTCGCACAGAAGTATGACTGTATAAGTGATGACCCGCGGAGCCGTGGACACTTCTTTAAGCGAAAGTTGTGGGTTTTTTCCCAAAGTAGCCGTGTGTATATATGTGAATGTTACACTTGACAAGCGCTTGCGTTTTTTTACTTCGCTTGACGAGTCTGAGTAGTACATATAGATCCAAACCTCGAAATTAAGCTTGTTAGACTGAGGAAGATAGCAGAGGCGATTAACGACACTCAGAATTTGGAGATGCAATCCTTTATTGAAAAGACAGAAAAGTAATACTATAAAACATAAATCGCAACCAGTTCTAGCCACTGCGTTTACAATAAGAAAACAACCTTAAAAGAAACTACGAAATGAACTTGATACAAAAAACCAACAACAACAAACAACAAACGAGACACAACAAACAAACAGAAAGAAGACACATTGTGGCGCAGGGCGGTTGCTGCTAGACGTTCATTCATCAGGGCTGATAGTGAGAAGGACCAGCCTGCATCTCTGATGGAACGGTCGCGACCACTAGGGCGTTCATCTCTCCCCCCATGATCTCATTCCCAACAGGACTGTTAAGATTCAGATCAGGATTTGCAACAACAATAGCAAGAGCATTCTGAGCATGATCATCAGGTCCCTCTAGTGTTCTGATGCGGTGCTGGACACTCCTCATCTTATCGTCCATCACCCAAATTAGGTCTCCCAAATCGCCAAATGGGACCTGCTCAATTGGCTTTCCACAGAGGATTTCACTCATCATGTTCTCCATATCCATCTCGCGGTTCCTCCTCTGCAGCCTCAGAAGCTTTTCTTGAGACTTGGTCACCCTTTGCCTCAGAAAAGTCGTCTGGTTCAGCTTCCTTTGGGACCGATCAATGTCAGGCTTGCGCTTGTAATTCATCAGGATACGGCTTGCTTCAGCCTCAATTGAGGGCCAGACCACAGGAGCTTTCTCATACGGCCCATAGACAATTGCACAAGCATCAACGCCACACAGCACACTGAGTTCTTCTGCTTTTTTCGATATGCCCTTCACTCTTTTATTGTAAGTCACTTTCCTGGCAGTATCATTTTCGACAAACTGCAGCTTCACTTTCTTCCTGGCCATTTTTCGTAGTTTCCAAATGGTCAGGTAGCAGTGAACTCTCTTACTCGAATGATGCTGAAAAAGTCTATAGCTTGTTATATATAGGATTACCAGAAATGTGGCAAGATATCACCTCTGGACATTTTAAGAAAGTGAGATTCTGCAAAATCCATTTGATAGCAGCATATCTTGGCTGATATTGTATGACAGCAAATAACTTCAGGAATAATAACAAAATATAGATTTTTAAGAAGGAGCCTTAGTAAAGATACAATGTACAGAGTTTGGGGTAAGTAATCTAGGATAGAGGTGTTCGAAAATTTCCTTCTAAGGACATCAGGGTCTCTAGGGAGCAAATACTACTTCACCTCTATCCACTACTTGCAGTGTAGCTCTAATGAGTTCATTCAAAATGTAAATAGCAAATTTCTGCTAAGGTTAATGTGTATTTTGAAATTGGATCACCACATTCTCTGAGGCAATGGATTTCAGGATTTTTATACATTTGATACTGAATGTTCTCTTCATATCATTGTAGTACTATCAATATTCTTGAATGTCACATTACAGGATTAGTGATCAGAATGTGCATGATACCGAATAATTCGGTACATTGTAAGTTCAAAGATTGCTGGTAAATGGAGAAAAAGGAAACCAAATAATGCTCCCAATATTTGACCAGGAGTATCATGATACGGAATCATTAAAACTCGATATGAGAACACTCAAAATTTCAGTTTTCCCGCGTAAATTGTAACTTTAAATTTCAGATTTTTAGCAGCAGTAGCCGGTCTTGCATTATTCAGTTTGAAATTTACACAATTCTAGCATGCCTTCTCATACGATAAGCTGAAATGCAAGGTTAAAATTGATGATTGAAGAACTCGGGAAACAAAGGTCCATTGAGGTCGAATTCCCATATTATTGAGAGGATTAACAAGACCACATCAGCACAAACCAATTTAGATGAGGTGCTATTACACAAGATGAAATGAAGCCTTAAAGTAGCGATACAATAGACAAACGAATGAAGAATGCTGCAAGCAATCAGTAATCACTAAATCATTAAGAATGAGCACCTAAACTTCACATCTTTAAACAGTCAGAGTGACCCAGCATCACACCTGTAGGCAAAAGACAGTTCCAAGTGTAAGACACAACTGGACCAAAGAAGGAAAAAGAAAATCCCAACAAAACGGAAGGTTCAGTTAGTTGTTTGTCAATGTCTACATTATATAGGGAACGAGGGTTTACATTATCACTTGGTTATGGCATAGACAGCGTAGATGATCCCAGGGAGGTAGCCAAAGAATGTCAAAATGAGGCAGATCCAGAACTCTACCTGCAAAAGATTAAATCGCCATATTTAGCATTCGACAAACAAGTGTTTGAATAAATTTTCACATTTATGATTTATATAACCATCAATGAAAGGATCAATGTCCACAACGAAAAGACAGACAACAGTTTATCTTGCATTGCAGCACGAAACATCAAACACTGAGTACTCGTAATTGTATTATGCTTCCTTCAAACTAGAAAGAGAACACAGAAGCTGATTAAGACAATTAAGACATACATAAAGATCACAAAACACATTATTCCCCACTAGTTGAGAATTTGCTAGTGATCAAAAGTTGATTAAATATCAATCTATTCATTAGTACAACAGGAAGTCATTTGTAGACACCAACACGATATGAGGCAATAAAGAAAAGTATTCAAATCATGTACTTCTAAAAGTTTTGTTCCACTGGTGTTCCGGTTTAGTTACTTCTTATGTAATACTAATAGTGCTTTAGAATGGAAACATCCAACTTAAACTTAATTCTTTATTCTAAGATGCAATTCAGTTCTCAATATTTCAAGACGAGTTTTGTGAAAGAACCAACTCAACCAAAAGTCTAAGCTTATGGTTGGGGTCCAATCACTAGTATACCTTAACAAGTTTCAGTAATCGTTCATTACTAAGTGTCCTGATGAAATCTTAGATGACACTTAATGAAAGTTAAACGGGTAGCTACCATCCTAATTTACAACCCATAACAAAACGTATGTTTGCATCATCAAAATCTTTGGCCTGCAACTGCAAGTAGAATTGTAGTAGAAATGGTAAAACGCAGTACTTGCATATTTATCTTATTATTCAGCTGCTGGTGTTAAGTGACATTGATACTGACGGTTTCAAAGTCGTGTTCAATACCAATTCTGAAAGACCTTATGTATCATTGGCTCTATGAGACTGTGAAGTTGGTGGAGGGCAACTACAACATTAGGCTAGCTAAACCAGGTCAAAAATAACCACTTTTGTCTGTGTGTGTGAAATCTTTGGCCTCACACCAAAACTCTCTGTTAAATACTCCGTAGTATCACTTTCGAAAAACCTGAATAAAACTACCAACCAACATACCCCAAACTCAAAATCCATTTTATGAGTTATGACCCTCATCGATCATATTATCCCAACATTGCCAATTTGAAATGAATGCCTACCTACCACGCACTGTATTATTCTTACAAAAAATTCCTTCTGCAAATCTTATACTCCATGAAAAACGGGCTTGGTAGTTGGTACTGTTCTAGTAAAATCGAAATACAACAAGGTTGCGTACACGTGAAACTCCCAGAAAAGAAAAAAAAAAAAAAAAAAAAAGCTATTACTAAAACTATCATAGCCAGACTTATCAACCATATGCACACAATTATCTGCAAAGATTACAATGTGGTAAAATTAGGGATCTGCTACGACTGACTAGTCTCGTAAATCATATTCACGACAAGGTGGCATATACGTGGTACTCAAAAAAAAAAATAGCTATTACTAAAACTATCATAGACAGGCTGATCAAGCATATACACACATAATATCTGCAAAGATGACAATGTGGTAAAACTAAGGGATCTCGTACGACTGTCTAGTATCGTAAATCAAAACAACGACAAGGTTGCATACATCTGGATCTCCTACGTAAACTAATATAGTAAGACGACTGATTAAATAATTGTAACGGTTATTACCTGACAGCCATATTTGAGGAAAACTCCAAGAGGAGGCAGGATGATGGCAAGCAAGATGTCAACGCAGGTTGCTGTGGAGTCCGACATTCTTGTCTTTTCTTTCTTTTCTTGTTGGCCGCGAAGAAATAAGAGAAAAAAAAAATGCTAGGGCTTTGGTATTGGTGATTATTGATATCTGGGGGGTTAAGAAGAATGATGTCTTAGAAGAATAGAAGGCCTTTTATAGGCCAAAATTATCCAATCAACCCACTAACGATGTCTTAATTTACTTTTACGTCTTTTTCTTTTCTGGTTTTTTTTTTTTTCACTTTCGGAGGTGGAGTGACCAAAGAGTAGTAGCATCATCTTTTTCCTTCATCAAAACTAACATTTATTTTCCGTTTAATGTTATGTTTGTTAAAAATAGTTAAAATAGTAGCGGAATGCTGATTTGAGAGGCGAAAGCTCAAATAATAGTTATAACAGTAAGTGAAAGTTTATAGCTCATATGTGGAGTGTGTTTTTTTTTTTTCCTTTTTTGAGAAACGTTGAACAAGTTGATGATGAAATTACTTTACGTTCGAGATAGAAATGATTCGATTACAGGGCAACGATTAGATTTTAGCTTTCGCTTTAGCTCATATAAATGAATGTATATGGCATTTGATAAACTTAGACACATGCATTGAGTTTTATTTTGACATAATTATTATCATGTATTTTGAATTCAAGTTTATTTGACATCATAGACAAAATGCTTGTTTAATTAGAACAACTTCAATGGAGTCTAAAATAAAAAGTTTTGCATTTAAAGTTCACATTTGTTCACATTTGAAAACACCGGTCATTCTAATGTTTTAAAATCTCACCACGTCCTACCGGTCTCTACGAAAATTAGTTCCTCGTACAAACATTACCACAACACTGTCAGATCAGCTCAGCATTGGATTACCGAATAGATAGTATATCAACTCTCAGATTGATCCATAACCTGAATAAATGCCAGAGATGATTAAAATTGAAGCACCAAGAAATGAATGAGTAGGGAATTTGTCAGAGCTGGCTATTCCATTCCATGAGACAGATCATATGATTCGGATTTAACAGGCTATCATTGGTGGAAACTGTACAACGAGGCAACGATCGATGTCTGCTTTACACAGACTACTAATCAGCAAAGCAAAGCAAAGACAGAGTGGTTTGATTCTTCTAGCTTTTGCTTTACGTTTTGCAACGCACAACTAACTTTCTGAGTGATCTTCTCACGTGCCTCGGATCCGATACACCCGGTATCTCATCTCAGTTACTTATGCATCCATCGTGCATGCATGGATAGATAAGTCCAGGGTGTGCTGTGTGCATGGATGATTAGGTTAATCGTTTGAAGCAGTTTTGTGTTTACAGTTATTAGTTTGGTGGTTTTACTAATCACTCTATGGAACCTAGAATAACTTTGATTGAATGGAAAACTAAAGTGCACCAAACCCAAAGCAAATTGACCTAGACGAGAAGAAAAGAGACTATTGGTAAGACTCGTATAAAATATTAAAGCTCGTAATGATGTCACGATGCTATCATACTAACATCCAATTGATCGTCGGAGTTTATTTTGTAATATTGCACTTTGTAGTTATGCGTGGTTAACTGAATTTCTTAAACTCCTAGCCGAATCCAAATAGCCAAATCATAGGCGCGTTGATTCAATTTTACTACCACCAACTCAATTTTAGTATCAATCATTTAATGTGCATCAGACAATTTAAACATGTCTAAATTAAATTTTAGACCTTCAACATTTCCATCTAAAGAAGGTTTCCCTACAACGATAAGAGTTCAGTGAAACTACACCAAACGATTTGGTGAATTGAACCCAACAAGCATTTCTTCGGTAATCTGATTGTTTATTTTTGCGCAGCCACATATGGCGTCACATTTTGCTTTTAAATCCAATTAATGATAGTCGCTCTAGTTCACTCTGATGTTCCACAATGAAAGTGGTACGGAGTTTTTTGTAGGTAGTAAGATGTGGTACAAAATGAATGTGGATATGTCACAAACCATTAGGACCACAAATAACATAATAAATAAGGAAAGTAAAAGATCATTTAGAACTGTCTTAAAAAAGAAACAAAAAGATCATTCAGAACTGGAGGGAGTACAAATATTTAATCTTGATTCAAAATTACACGTTAAGTGAACTATCACTATTCGCTAGCGAAACGTGATGTGCCAGTAAGGTTACGGTGGTTTCTTAGCCCTCTCCTAACTAAAGGGGGTGATAAAACCTTACTAAGGCCATGTGCGATTGGATTGTATTTTTTTATCTGATTTGATTGGATTTGAATCAAACCGATTTAATTTGATCTGAACTGAATTTAATGATAAATTAACTGCATTTAGACGAATTAATAAGCAGAAGAAGACTAGATTCATTGATTGTTATTTGGATAATTCTGATTTGATTTGATTGAAAATAATTTGATTTAAATAATTTTAATGTGATTTGAAAACACTTTTTAATAAGTTGAATCGCACGTGACTTAAATAACTAGTTATTACCCTCGAGTTTTACAAGCTGAGCTATATACTTGTGGGAGTTGGGGAGACACCCATAAGCCCGTTTGCATGCAAATTATACCATGCTCCCGGGAGCACAATGAGCATGGTGCTACTTCTCACAATAGAGGAGTATGGACCACACTTAAATAGATTTTAAATTATTTTAAGTGTGGTCCCACCTCCTCTATTGTGAGAAGAATCACCATGCTCCTTGTGCTCCCAAAAGCATGGTAAAAGCATTGTCATTTGCAAGGTTTTTTTTTTTCGATTTAACACGGTCAATCTTAATAGTCGAGCACAAGTTCCGACATAGAAGCTATATTAGCAACTGTAAAAACAGCTAACCACGCGTCAATATAGAAATTAAGCCTAAACCAAAGAAATATTTCAACAATTTCAAGTTGCCAAGTACGCACAGAAGACCCTTGCTTCATTTCGAAATTTAGGCTTTGTTGGAGTTATGTATACGTCCAAATGTCTGTACTAATTTATTTCAGGGCATAAAACTAATAACGTAAACTGGGGTGACAAATCGGAGAACAATTACGACCGACCATTCCCTAATGAACGCCTAAAAATGCTGCACATTGGGGCATTCATCATGTGATGAAGCAATCAATGTGATAAGGTTAAAATTCTTTCCTTGGTTTATGCAAGACCACCTCTAATTCAGTGTACTTCAAGTTTGACCGCATTCTTGAGAATAAATATTAATGAAACTGTTGTTTCGCACCTTAATCTCATTCTCTCAAATTAAGTGTGTGAGAATAAATTGAGAAGGTATGACACACACAGAGAGAAACAAAGTACAGCATAATCAGTTAATGACCTAATGTTCGGCAATCAGACTTAAAATCAACCGATCTCTGCCCTAACTGCTACGAGTCAACCACCATGAGTCACCCAGTCATTGTACTCGGTCTGCCGTCTCTAGTTTCCGCATCAACCGTACCACCCTAGTGTTTAATATTGAACATAGAAGTATGTCTGTAATTACGTTGCATTGACGGTTAAAGAAATGTTGCATGATTTGAAGTGAAATGCTATTGCTCTTCAATGTTTCCAAAGTGAGGGTGGCTAATATCCAAAGGAAAGAGCGAAAGAGGGGGAGGAGCTTTCGAGCATTATGTTTGGACCACTTTAGGGTTGTAAACTGTCTATTGGAGTTCCCCATTGACAGTTTGACACAGAAGTACTTTCAGCAACAAATCCAGTATAATGCTAGTACCTCTTATTCCTAATCCCATAAATTAAGAATGCATAACTTAAGATGGATATATACATACATACATTGCTCTGACACCCGAGAAAAAGTCCCCAGCACCTCATCATCTGGAAAATGGAAATTGGCATCCAGCATTAGATGGATGGACTGCATCGACAAGTCACTAATATAATCACAAATGTAGAATAAAAACATACAATTTACCTTGCAACCCTATCTTCTCTTGCTTCAAGAAGTTCGACTTCCTCATTTGAAAGGATATCAACGATTGGTTCAAAGACATCCCAATCTTTCCTTTTCCTGAAGTCATCAGGAGTTCAAAGGTTTATGCCAGTATTACTTTCATGCATCAAAGAGTGAAAAACAGTACCCCTACGATACGAGCAAGTCACTTCTATGTTCATATGGAAACAAAAGAGAAAAGGACACATTAACTGCAAGCCTCAATTCCATGCCCCATTGATGCTACCATCTAAAGTTAGGTGACATGTTATGAAAATGCTTGAACTATGAGAATTGAGAAGGGACAAGCAAGATGGCTTTAATTTTGAGAAAAATAAACGACTTGTCAAAAAGTTGCATCAAAGAAAAATCTCAAGCAAAACAGAACTTAGAAGCTGATTCTATATCTGCATAGTAACTATCTAGATTAAATATAGACTACGGACGGCCCACATAGACCAAGCACCAATTTGAGTCATTACGTTTATCTTTTCTAACCATTTATATCATAAATGGAACAGTTATTCTACTCCCAATAACCTAAACAACTAATCCAACAAAATGCAAGATGGAAGGCAAGGGCCAAAGTAATTCATTTCATCAATAAATTATTATCGTAAGCCAAAATCCCATCTATATCAAAGATAAGCTTGTTTTAAGTTTCAAGTCCACCTACTAGTTTCAAGTTCATATTCTGATCAAGCCAGTATCATCAATTAAGACATCCCTACTTTTAAATCTGCAATCTAACTCCAGGCATAAACGTGTAATACATCAAGCGCCCTATTTGGATATCTTTTGCCATACGCTTGGCAGAGGTTTCAAGAAGGAATTCTATAAATTCATATTTTATGAGGATGATAAATGGTGTCCAAAACGGACCCAGTACTGAGTTCATGCAGAATAGATGGAAACACTATCTGTTCTAGATGGCAGGAGTCCTTAAGTTATTGTTTTCCTCTTTCTTGTGATCTACGAATCATTTTAGTTGGCTTTCACGACTTAGTTTTCAAGGGGCTTCCACCATTATCTTATGAGCTTAGTACGAGCCAAGCCGTGCTCTGGAGTAAAGTCTAACTCATGAGAAAGTTTACCAACCTGAGCATCAATGCCACCTAGTTTGGGCTCCAGTTTACACACATAAATCCATATCGTAACAGACAAACACGCTATAAGCATTAAACCCTTATGTTGAAGCCAATTTAACCTATCTGTGGAACATACTAGAAACCATGGTTTTGTATAAACATTTGGCAAATTCAATGCAAAAACTTCTTATAAAGAATCCAAGTTGAGATGTGTTTGGACTGCCAGGCCAAACAGAGGTATTTTGAGAAATTTAGAGTTCAAGAATGCCTGAAAGAGTGACTTTTACAGTTGTCATATCACAGCACCAAGTGTCACCAACTACCTAAGCACAGAAGGGGAATATGGAGCAGCCGAAATATGACATTAATTTGTCGTGCAAAGGTTTCATATAAGGCATTCCCGCAATTTTTTTTACATACTAGCAATCTAGATACTTACTATTTGCAAGTAGCGGGTGCTAAGAAAATGCATGTTCAACTACCAACAATTAGAAAATGAAATAAGCAATTCAGGACAATGTTTAATTATGAGGAGAATGGAAACGCATATGATGCTAGAGGCTGAAGAGGACGCGACTGAGGACAGACGATCCAATAAATCAGCAAAGTACTTTTATAACATCAGTAAGTCTGGATTAATGGAGAAAAGAAAAAAGAAATATTAGGATCAAAAGATTTACCGGATGACACTTGATTTGCTGCCAAACAACTTCATTAAGTCAACTGCAGTAACACCAGCTTTGCTGCAAACAAAATCATGTGTCAGGCCAAAATAGAAGAGCTGAGACTCGCAATCTCATTCTACCATACCGATGGTCATACCTAATTGGGACATATTCAATTCCACGGCGGCTCTTCTTGCTGAATTTAATTTCCTTGGCAGATGTTACATTTTGCACTGCAATCTACACAACCATAATTAAAGCAACTCACACTACTGGCCACACAACTTTTATTTATCAGCTATTAACAAGGAACTCGAAATGCAGGGTAACATTAGCACCTACCTCATAAAGTTGCTCTCTTATGGCAAAGGCAATTGCAGGCTGCACGATATACGAGACACGATTAGGAGGGTGAAAAAAAGAGTTATATCACCCCAAATAGAACATAGCAAAGCAACGTAGATAAACAAGGTTGCACTGCAAATTGCTGACTTCCAAAGATCATAATCATCTCTTCAAGTATTTGACCACAAACTCAATTTACCAGGTGAAGTATCTTTTATATGTACTCCAGGCATGGCTTCAGCCTGGATGATTTTCTTACCCATTTTGGCTCATACTTCTTCATAGTTCCCTCAAACTCATTCTTCCCAGCAAGCATTTGTAGATGTAGGAGATCAACTGGCCATTTCAGGATGATACAAGTTCTTTGTTGCAATCATCTTCCTTCATTGCTGATAACCTTATAGCCCATCCCATTAACCCCGTACGATTCATTGTTTATAATTATAGGTGATCAAATAACGATATTTCCACACTATAGTACTCTCTGAAAGTCTGCAAACCATTTGTTTAAGTTTCCATCATTCTAACTTTTTAAACTTTGTGTCTTTGAGAATGTTGTGCTAAGATTCTAAACATAGAAGTTGGAAAAAGATGTTAAATGGCTTTCCAGTCCACGCACAGTACTTAATAATGTCCAAAATTGCAGTAAATTAATAAAAGGTCCTCTCCTAATATTCCCCCATTCAACTTGCTTTATAAATTTTTTCTATTCCATACAAATACCCCATGGGGTGTTTGAAGTGGGACAGGGGGAGTAGGTAATAGCCTCTCTACTACCTCAGACTAGTCCGTGTTAGCTTGTAGACGTTTATGAACCCCACTAATCAGAGCTAGCTTGTACACCTTCATAGACAAAGTGATGGGACAAAGCCAGATCGTCATGAAGCCTACTGTTATTTATAAACTGGAAGCTTGTACGTATAAGTGAATGAAAGTGGTAACTCAAATGATAGAGCTAAAAACAATCATATAACTGAATTAGGGTGTGAACTTGCTTACCGCAACTTCCGGATCTTCAATATTCATGTCAACGCAGAAACTCCTAGCAAACTCCTCAGGATCACTTTCCATATTGGTCAAGTCCTGATGCAATTAAGTATATGTAAATAATATGTAGTACAACATGGAGCACTTATAAATTACTTAAATAACTGTCAACAAGAAGAAGCCCCAATCATATCTTACCCACAGAAAGTGGTCTCGGATAAGAGTATGGTTTACTCGAAGATCTAACTGCATTATGACAAAAAATGAACACACGATATCAGAAGCAAAAAGATAAAAAAAAAAAAAAAAAACCAGCTGCTCCATAAATTTCACTGAGGTTATATTGAGAAACCTTGATAGGAACCACTTTTTCTCCAACGAACATATCTTGGCCCTCATAAGATCGGAATTCTGTCAGCTGTGTCTGTAGCAATCCAATGCAAGCAGATTAAAATACCAGAAAGTAAAGCAGTATCTACGTAGTTAAAACCTACAAAGTAAACCTAATTAGCATACTATATGAAATATTTGCGAGTCAAACCACAACCAGATGATTTCAGTTCAATATAAATCTTCATTAAGAAAAGAACTACTAATCAGGATGCAAAAAAATAGTATCAGTCACAAGAGTGGTAAAAGTACTTAAGTCGGGATACTGGGATGTCGCATACTCACATTTGTAACTTAACAAGTCACTGCATGCGGAATAGCTGATATAATTTATGAAATAATTATTTTTGGTTCCATGGAACTATCAAGCAAATATCAGTGAACTTTTGAAATAACCAAGTATTGGACAATAAACGGAAACTTTTAATGGAGTGTTAACTGTCAGCTAACGAGAATTTTAAAACCAGTCACCTCCAAATCCACTGCGTGAAGATGAAGACCATTACATAACAGCCACCACGTAATGTGATGGCTTTTTGTAGCGTGTAGCCCAGTGATATTTTTTTTTAGTAAATCTCGCACTTAAGACATACTTTACACATACTATAAATTACTCCACTATTCAATCTCATGCCATTGCCATTTAAGATACATGATTCTTTTGGGAGCCAATCTTTATGCTTTAGACGTGTTTGAGTCGAAAAACAATAAACTATTGTTATTATCTCTCCTCCCCCCCCCCTCTCTTTCTCTCTGAAAAACTCTAGCCTCTCTCTTCTATTTTGAGGGCTACCACCAGACAATTAGACAGTGGTGAGCCCCAAATCTTCTATTGTGCTCTAATTATTTACTTCTCACAAGTTAATTCTACAACAACTCATTTCTCTCCCTTCAAGGGACTCTACCGCCATATAGATGGTTGGCTGAGTTACAAGATTTAAGTCGAGATCTGATGATCAATAATTTTGCTATGGCGTTGAGATGGATGGCGAATTTTCCTGATACTTATCCTTTGATAAACTGTAAGAGATCGATAGGCCCCCTCTTTTCAAACGGTATCAAGAAGTAGCATTATAATAAAGGGTATTGGGAAAAGATTCTCTCACATAATTATCTTAGTTTTTTGTAGGTTTGAGTTTTAAATGATACTAGTCTTGTATTTTGATAATTCTGGTAGTTGTAGATGTTGTATGGCGAATTATTATAAATGGATTCTCGTACTTAAGAATGAAATCAGAGAACATGTACCGCCGAAATCCTTTTGGAACAAATAACAATGGACTTGAAGTTTACAACTCTATAATTTTGCAACTATTAATTCAAGAGCTTCCAAAAATTTGCTCGCTGGAGGAGTCACAGAGGCCTTAACCTAACAACAAAATACAATCTGAGGTCCAAAAAAAGTTCATAAAAGGAGTTGCCGGAGAGGCTTTTGTTTCATACAGCAGGTAGCCCAGGGAGAAGCTTCAAATTAAAACAGAGAGTCACAGACTCACAAGCAAAGCGATTTAACTGCTACTCCCTCCGTCCCACTATAAAATTCCTACTTCATTTGAATATGTGAGAGGAATTTAGATGAAGTAGGAAGTTTAATTTTGGGATGGAGGGAGTATATGGTAGGGTGGCCTTCCATGCAAATTTAGTTTATCTATCCTAAAATATATAAAAAAACACCATAATAACTCGGTAGTGTTTACAATTAAATAACACCAAACTGTCCAAAAGTACACATAATATGTATTTCATGGCCTGCGTCTTTCTGAAAAACGGTAATATTTTAAAGTTTCTTACTTGAATAGACTGAGCAATCTGAGAAGCAAATCCAGGTGGAAGCTTCAGGTCCTTCACAGTTCTTTTTGCGAACACCACAATCTCGGAATCAGAATCTGCAGCACAAATAAGCCTTTTGATTAAGATTTATATAGACATAGCAGCCTCAGGGGGAGCCTATGGGGGACTAGAGTGATATTGTTATAGCTCTTTATTGTAGATATCACAACCCTGAGATCATAGCTAAGGGTATATAAATAACACCTTTCATAGCCCATAGGCATGGGGAAGCGAAACTCTAGTAGCTCTTGTTGGTAAGGCTATAGTCTATACCTTCAAGGCTTCAACGCTTATTCACTTTTTTTCACAAGGACTACATGATACAGGCCTACCAGTCGCACTAAACAATCACGATGGATATTGACGTCATAAGTAGGAAACATTGCACCACGGAGAATGGTGTTTAATCACCAATGAGAACGCTTACATAACCTGAACTAATCAGTTAGGTTAGCCAACCAACTACCAAGACAGAAATTGACATCCCCTTCAACAGTTGAGCAAGTCTCAAAAAATTCAATAGAGGTCATTCAGTCTCAGTAGCTTGAAATGGGGAAATTATTACTAGGGTAATGGGCCGAAAACAAAGGGGGGTAATGGTTACCCACCTTCCCCTTTGGGTGCTGCATCAACCCCATATGGGAATAATAATTACCCACCCCTTTGGTCCTCCCTCGACCGCATCATTCCTCCCATTTCCCCCTTTTTTTAGCCTCAATTACTCCAGTAATAATTACTCCCAATCCAGGCAAGCCAGCTGAATTCAAATGTAACCGTGACCCACAATCCCTCAATTCACATCTACGTCAATTTTTTTCATAATAAACTCATGGTCTACTAGTAATTTGGAGAGTGAGCCAAGCTACATAATTCGGTAACATATCTTCTACTGCCAAGATTGGAAAGATCCCCCCCTTCCATCCAACCTTTGTATTCAACTCCCCAACAAAGCAGTGCACAGAAAACCATTTTTTGAACTCCAGACCACGGAAATTGATTCATTAAACCTCCTGAACACAGAGAAAAATTCAAATTTCATTCCTTATATTACTGCTTTGCAAGCTTGGGCTAGAATCTTGTAGTTCAATCACAAACAATGCTTAGGTTACCACACTCTTAAAAGTGGGGATTCGATAGGAAATCGCCTAATTTATCCGAAAAATTTCCACATTCTCTCCTCTTTCTTCCTACTTTTCCACTAAACCAAAATTCACCAAACACCTCTTTAACAGAAAAATTAAGATAATCACACAAAACAATGACGCAAAACAATACGAGTAATGAACACAAAAAAAAAAAAAAAAAAAAACAAATAAAGCCATTAGAGAAGAAAGAACCTGAAGGGTTCCAGGTAAAGGCATCTTTATAACGCTGACCATCCAATTCGATAAACAATCGAATTGGAACCAAATTATCTGCAGTTGGCCTGCCAATAAGATTCAAAAATTAAAAGTAAGCAATTTAA
This sequence comes from Spergularia bocconei, assembly GCA_963457585.1. Lineage (NCBI taxonomy): Eukaryota > Viridiplantae > Streptophyta > Magnoliopsida > Caryophyllales > Caryophyllaceae > Spergularia > Spergularia bocconei. The sequence goes on from OY734956.1 coordinate 12,758,684, forward strand.
AAGAATGGGAATTATATGAATTATTATACGGAGTAATAAAATAAGGGAAGAAAATTGGGGGACTTACATCCTGAATTTGACAGGAGCCCTGAATGTTGTTGCATGCTGGGACTTCATGCTTTTCCTCTTCTCTTACAAAGATTTTCTAGGTCACTGTTCTTCGCGCTCAACTGATTAGCTCTTTCCGTTTCGTGTCGTTTTAAGTCGCACCCGACAGAGTTTCCCCTTTTTTTTTTCTTTTTTTCTAAACATAATTTCGTTTTAGGAAAATTCGTCATTGGAAAATTTTGAAAAATTAAAAAAAAAAAAAAAAATTCCCTTAAATTTTTATATTTTTTGCATATGACACCCCTGGACTTTGGATGAACTGCACATGGTACCCCTAAGTACCCTCGAACTTTGAAGGGATTGTCCATGGTATCCCTGTACTATTGGACTTCGCACACAATGATGTGATTAATAAAGGGACAGGGAAGTTCCAGCGGCTAGTTTTATAGTCGTTGTAATTTAGGTACAGTGTGCGAAGTCAAATAGTACAAGGGTACCATGGGCAATCCGTTCAAAGTTCGAGGGTATCGTGTGCAGTCTATTTAAAGCCCATAAGTACCATGTGCAATTCATTCAAAGTCCAGGGTTACCATATGACAAAAAAATATAAAAATTTAAGGGATTTTTTTTAATGGGTTAATGAATTTTGGGGAAATGAAAACATGGGCAATTATGATCAGTTAATGTTTAATGAGCAGTTAGGTAGTTAATGTTGTAGTATTTGTGCTTAACTAAGGCGCCAAAAGATTCCTTAGCGAAGTTATAACGGCAATAGGAATAATGGGTATGCGTGTAGTTTTCCAAAGGACGTGGGTACCACATGCAGAAAGTTGGGTAGCAGGGGTACAGCGTGCGAAAGCCCAAAGTACAGGAGTACCACGTGCATTTTCCGTTTTGTTTTGTTCTAAAAAACTGGCTATATAAGCAAAGTCCATGTAGTTGTAATTTTTCTATTTCATAATTTAATCATAACTCTTGAAGAGCCAATCTTTCAGCAAATTCTATTTCTATTCATCCATTATCAAAATCCTACGTAACATTCTACATCTCACTACACGTTTTGATCCTATATGAGCCTATTAACCTTGCTAGTTGAACAACTCATTGTTCTTTCTTAACATTTGGTCATCAGAGCTTGCTTTCCTCTGGCCTGTGTAAAGGAAGATTATAGGAATCCAAACTTACCAGCGCAGAAAGAAGGAAGAGATGGCGTAGATGCAAAAAATGGGGTAGAGGATGGAATTTCTCACTCAAAGTCTCGCGTCGATTACTACAACGCTTGACGAGTACAGAAACGATAATAATCGAAAAACAACTCTAAACAATTTTATTAGAACTCCTACAATAAAGTTTCCAACTTTTGATGGTAGTGATGTCGATGGGTGGATTTTTAAGTGTGAACAATACTTTTCTGTTGATATTATTAATGATGTGACAAAGGTAGTGTATGTTGCTATGCATCTTAAGTCTAAAGCTTCAGCCTGGCACAAGGGGTTTGAAAAGAGTAGAAACACCATTGTATGTTCAGGTTGGGCAGAGTATAAGCTTGTTGTTAGGGCTAGGTTTGGGGACACTCAGGGGGATCACATGTTGAACTGTTATTGCTTAAACAAGAGGGGTATGTTTAGGTATACCATGCTTTGTCTTGAGCCAAACTATGCTTTGTCTTGTTTTCTATCTGGTTTAAAGGAGAGAATTGTTGTTATGGTAATGATGTTGAAACCCAAGAATATTCAGGATGCATATGGGTTAGCAAAACTTCAAGAAACAGCCTTACAGTTGAATAAACTAGAAAAGAACCATACTTCAATCTTGTCAACACCAAAAACCTTTCCCCCAAGATCCAATAACCCACGAGGAGGATACAGGAAGCCCTTCACGCCTCAAAGATGTTGGAGTTGGTGTCCTCCGACAATAATGCGTTGACTAATTAAATCTAATTAGGAATAAACATGGGATATATTAAATATACTAAGTCAGTTGATTAACGTATATCGATAACGGTCGGCGGACTAGAGTTTGACGTTATTGTCATAGAATATAATATAAACCATAATGTTTCAGTTAAAGAGTTAACTGATTATATCAGATAGTGTTTTATGAGTTCGGAACTCAGGTCGAATAAATTACGGTTTTGTGTGAATTGTCAAAATTGTCAGTTAGATATTTAAATTACAAAGAGTTGTAATTTTAGCTTAAAATGATGTGATTAGTAATTATTATATAGTGATATAATAATTAACTAACACTTAAAGAAATAAGTGTACAAATTATACCCAAATTGTAACATAAGATGTTAAGGGGTATAGTTAGGAGAACTGATAGAGGGAGCATTGTGCTACGCTCTATACCCGCGCAGCACGCATAGGACAAAGCAAGGGAGGGGCAGTGGAGCAAAACCAAGCACAAATTGCAAAACAAGGGAGGAAAGGCTTCTAAGCAACAAAAAAAAATGAACACAAACCCCTCTCTGCCCCCCCCCCTCTTTTCTCTCTCCTCTTGCTAGACGCCTCCCACTAAGTTGAAAATTATAGCGCGCTTCTGGACTCCTTCTCTCTCCTCTCAATCAGATCTCAGGTTCGATCTTCTCCTACAACTCTTCGCTCAATTCATCCCAGTACTTCTCCTTCACTTTAAATTCCATCGCTTTATCTGCAAGATAAAATTCAATTTTTCGTATATGTATTGAGATGTAATTATCTTCATGATTCATAGTTTAGTTTGGCATGCACTTAATCCTTAATTGATTTGGGGATATTTGGCAGTGTACGAAATAGGGTTTGATTTGTTGAATTTGGGACTGTATCAATTAGGGTTTGATTTGGGGATATTTAGGGAGTGTATCAATTGGGGTTTGATATTTTTATTCTGGGACTGTATCTATTAGTGTTTAATTAGGAACCCCTTTCAATAAAATTGCATACTCCAAATTGCGTATGTTGTTGTTGGCACATCTCTGCTTAGGTAAACAAAATTCTGGTCTAAGTTTTGATGTTATTGCGTAATTGAACAATATGTGAAACATTACCTTACTTATTCTCCCTTTAATGAGAAATGGCGTTCTTGTATATGGCATTGTTTGGCTGTCAGTAAATTATGGCACCTTTTAAGGGATTGAATTACAGAATTTCTATTTTCTTCTCCTACATATCTCCTGGTACCATTTATACTTTTCGCAGTAAATGTCCCAAAATTAGCTGAATTTGGATATGTTGTTTATCAAATGTTGTTGTTATTTGGTGGCATGGACATTGAAGAGAGTGATAAATGGATTGTAGATGAAGACCTTGTCAATGAGGTTCAACAATTGAAGGTAAGTTATTTACTTTTTTTTCCTTTTTATTTTTATTCAATAACGAACTTTTTTTTTTTAATTTGTTTACGGCACATCATCAGTTCATGCCATTATTTGAAGTTACTTGGTGGGTTTAAGAGGTCATTATTAACATGCAGGATAGTAAATAAATGTTAATGAATTAAATTGTTGGTTAATGTATGTGATTGTTGTTATTACGATTAGAATGTGTTTTGAAATAGTATTGAATTGGATCATGTGATTTGAACTAGTATGGTAACTTTGCTTATGTCTCATGATTTACTTATGTTATTGCAAAATCAAAATGTGATCTTTGACATTGCTGGTGATATAGGATGCATTGGATAGTGGTGGTAAGGGTGTTGAAAATGATTTAATCAAGCTTTTCACAAGGGGGGAATGTTGATGTAGATGATGTTATCCCTCCAATTATAAATGCCCTAACATCTTCTAAGAACTCCTCTTCCGTTGTACCTTTTGTGGGCATGGTTTTCCCAAGTTTTGAAGAATTAGAAGCTCGTTTCATCGGATACGGTAAATCACAAGGTTTTGGTGTTGTGCGAGATAATAATGCTTATAAGGGTAAGGGTGATAATAAGCTGAAAAGGTGTTAAACATGGAAATGTGAGTATAATGGTGTTGGGAGACCCCATAGGAAGAAAGTTAGTGATGTTGATGGTGATTGTTTTGAAGTACCCTTTGTGCCTCATTTGTCAAAAAAGTGTGATTGCCCTGTGCAATTGTATGCAACTTTACAATGTAATGACGAATGGGTCATGAAGCAATTGGAATTAGCACATGAAAATCACAACCCTACCAAATCCAAAAATATTGTTGCTTTTCGCAAATTGAACTTTCATCCACACCTAAGGAGAAGGATTCAAGTGAGTTTGAAAGCTGGTCTTAACATTCGTAAAATCCTTGATTGCTTCTCTCTTGAGAAATGTGGGAATGCGGAATTAACCGATAGGGATGTGAGAAATCTTATGAATCAAGAGAGAAGGAAGAAAATGAGTGAAGGGATAGTAATGCAATGTGGCAATACTTTATGAAGATGTATGTTGATAATAATAAATTTTTTCATGCATTTAGACTTGATGAGGATGGTGTGTTGAAAGATGCATTGTGGATAGATGCGAGATCCCGTGCAGCATATGAAGAGTATGGTGATGTTGTTTGTTATGATTCCACACATTGTACAAATGACTAGGAGTTCCCGTTTGCTAATTTTGTTGGTGTTAACCATCATGGGCAAACCATATTGTTAATATGTGCATTAATTAGATATGAGACTATTGAAAGTCACGAATGGGTGTTTAAGACATGGTTGGATGCAATGGGTGGTATTGCTCCTCAAGGCATACTCACAGACCAGGCACAAGCAATGAGAAGAGCATTGGAGAGCACAATGCCCCATACACGACATATGTGGTGCTTATGGCACATATTGAAGAAATGGGGGTCTAAGTTGGGGATGCTTACTGATTTTCCTACATTTGGACCAATGCTTAAAAGTGTTATATATGATTTAAATGATGCTAAGAAGTTTGAGAATAGGTGGCTTACAATAGTCCATGACTACAATCTTGATAGTGTGGATTGGCTTACTGGGTTGTTTGAAGAGAGGGCTATGTGGGTTCCTGTAGTTACAAAGCACTTATTTTGGGCGGGGATGAGAACAACACAACATATTTTATTTCGTTCTTTGATGGATTTGTGCACAAGAATACTAAGTTTCGTGAGTTTGCGGAAGGTTATTGCTTTGCTATGGAGACTAGATGCGGTGCTGAAAAAGATCTTGATGATCATTGCAATGTTTTTACCCGATCCTTAAAACCCCAATGCTTTGGCTGTTGAAATTTTTTTCCAACATATATACACGGATAAAAACTTTATCCAGATTCCGATTGAATGTCAGCGAGTTTCCCTGTTATGAGGTCCCACTGAAATTATTGTGAATGATGAGGAGACTGACAACATACTTCAGGATAGAGTGTATGTTCATTTAGAGGGCAAAAGGGAAGATGTTGTAACACCCCATATTTTTGGGACTTCTAATTATTAAGGTTGTCGAGAAATATTCGTCTTGAAGTTACTAAATTTTATTTTGGAAGTTTAAGGCTACTTTCCTCTTTGGGTCATTTTCCTAACCGGGTATTCTAATTGGCAAAATTACCAAAACACCCTTAATGATTTCCCGCATCCTATACTACAAATAAAACAAAACCCCGAACCTTTCCCTCACTCATTCACGTCGCGCGAGAGAGAAGCAGGAGAAAGAAAGAGAGAAAGAGAAGAGAAGAGAAGAAGAGGAGAAAGGGCAGCTGCGCACGCACCCCGAGGCCGCCGCTAACCACCGCCAAGCGCCGACCGACCAACCGCCACTGCCGTCGCTTGTAGATTCCACGGATGGTCTCTATCGCGGCGGACGCGCGAGTCGTGCAATGATTGCACTAGGATAGGAGTCGCCACCAAACAATTGTGGGGTGTTTGGAAACCATGCAACGCGATCTTGTTCCTTGTTACCGAGGGACTACGTAAACGCTAAGTGAGTCTGTATTGAGCATAAACGCTTGAGGAAGCGAGTCATGCCAAATACAAAACACTTTCGCGAGTCGTTTACTGAAAGGGACAAAACCGAGGGACGTAAGGAACAAAATGCGCATTGTACCCTACGCCAATATGCAGTCTACGGACCGCAAGACTGGGTTCGGTGTTGACGGTACGTGTTGGGAAGCCAGATGGCACCCAACCCCGCTCACGTATAGTGGCCTCTACTAGTTGAATTATCATTTACAAGTCATTGAGAAGTTAGCCATGCAAAGTTACAGTCATTTACAAGTTACATACAACCTAGTAAATTAGCTAAGTCGGTTATTTAACACATAAAGTAGATCTTGGGTCGTACCGTTGTTAAGATTGATTAATGGTCCCTAGCTACCAATTTGTCCAAGCGCTTTGTGCTATGTGTGTTAGGCGTGATTCATTTAATTCGTTTTAGATCTAAATCTTGGTTAGGCAAAATATAAATCTATGTTGTACAAGTAATAAAAATGCGCACGTAAAGAAGGGGGTAGAAGATCAGAAAATGTAAAAAGACAAGTTTCGAAAATAGGGGGTGCACTCAGGACTTACGTGTGTCCGCGATACCACTACTTGCTCTACTATGTTTCGAGATCGATGCGTTGATTCTTAATATGCGTCGTGGGAGGCTAGATTTGTTCTTAGACCGATGCGTCGCTCTTCAAACGTAGGTATTTGTGAGGAGCTTTGTTTGTATTGTGTGTTGTGGTGTTGTATTTGGGGGTGTCCTAGAGTGTAAGGTTGCCCTAGGGTTTTTGTATGTGTGTTGCTAGGGTTTTTGTGTTGTAGTTTGCTAGGGTTTGTGGTGGAAAAATGGAGAGAGAGCGAGGCAGAGATTCGGGGTGAAAAATGATGTGTGAAGGTTTGTGAAATGGGGTGGAGAAATGTTGTATTTATAGGTGTTGGAGGTAGGGTTGCCGGCTGCCTAGGGTTTGTGGCGCACGGGAGGTCGCGCAAGGCGCAGGGGTGGTGCGCCAGACGCAAGTGGGCTACGTCTGGCGCGGGTGCTGGTGCGTCAGACGCGGGTGAGGCCGTGTCTGGCGCGAGCTACCTGCGTCTGGCGCACGATAGGCTGCATCAGGCGCGGTTGGTGGTGCGCAAGGCGCGCCAGGGCCTCTGTGCGCACGTAGCGGTGCGCCCGGACCCCGTGACGCACCATACAAAATTGCATTTCTGGCCTTATTATGACATGAGTATTGTAGATGTGAATTTGGGTGGACAAATGAACTACAAAAACATGTTTTGTTGATGATTTTTTGGCAGTTTAGGCACGCGGGTTATTCTTGAGTTAGGTCAGGTGTACAAGGGGAGAAAAATGATTGTTTTTGGCTTTGTTTTGGGTGAAGACGCATTTGCTAACGGATTCACGACAATGGTGGTTCACATAGTAGAGCAAGTAGACGTAGTTCACTGTAAAATGTCCTTTCATCATCGGGCATTTGGGTAAGGACAAATGCAGGTGTCTACACCCCTTTTGCTGTCTCTCTTGGTTTCCATACCAAGAGTTGTAAGTTTAAACCCTCTTTCTCATAATTTTCAGATTAGAGCTTTCTTATTATCATGTTGATTGAAGTTAAAACATGATTGTAGTGTTGGGTGTTGCTTGTTTAGATTATGATCATCCTTAATTATGGTTTTGATCCTTAATTATGGTTTTGATGCATGAATTATTGACAAGCTAATAAGTCGTTATTATTAGTCAAATTACCACTATTCCTACTAAATTAGTTAGGGTAAGTGGGTATTGTATCCACAATGAAGAGGAAAATCCTAATATGCGATTCTAGTGTGGAAAAATAACCAAAACGAAACAAATAAAGCAAGTAAATGGGGGGTTTTTGGTTTGAAAGTTGATTAAACGAGAAATAAACGATATTTCAAGTTAATTAAATCGACTCTCGGTGATAATCTCTTCTAACACTGTAGTATAGTATTTTTTAACTCTCTCTAATATTACCTAAATCACTAATTAGCCGCAACCGCGACACTAATCATGTGAAAGTTGCTTCCTTTTAGGCTAATAATCAATGACCACCAATTATCAACCAAGCATATGAAATACCCAAGTCTAATCTAGTAGCTAATTTGATAAAACAAGGATAAATCATGCATTAAAGAACAATGAATTAATTATAATAAAATTAAAGGCAAAATAGAGAGAAAAATACTTACTAATACATAGGATGAAGATTTGATTACACCAAGAGTCTAGGAGGGGGATTAGCCTCCCATACTAATTATTACAACAATGTTTGAAATTGAAATCATAATAAAAATACTAATTCTTCTTGAGTTTCTCTCTCTAAAATGATAACTAGATGAAAAATAATATGAAAGGTGATAATAACTAGGGAAGTGTTACATACCCCTTTTATTAAGGATAAGTACCAAAGACACCAAAAGACAAAATAGATATTTCTTAAGCAAAAAGAAACCGTGAAAAGCCCATGGGAAACTTCCCGGAAGCTAGCTTTCTCGACTCGAGAATCTTTTTCCTTCTAAATACTCGTTGTCAAAACTCCTCGACTCGAGGGAAGAAATCCTCGAGTCGAGATTAACGTCCTCGGGTCGAGGTTGATGATCCTCGAGTCGAGGTATTGTGCGCAGGCCAATCTTCAAACGGGCATAACTCTCACCTCCGAACTTCATTTTTAGCTCATAATATATCGTTGGAAAGGTAAGACAATGAAATTTCCTCTCCAATTGGAATTTCTGCAAAGTATCTGATGGTTAGAGAGTTATGATCCAATGAATTTGGAGGTGATGGTGTGTGGTTCTCGGAGTGTGGTGAAACGATCTTCTCCTCGAATCTTGCTCCAACTTGTAGCTTGATCCCCTAGTATTGTCCGAGACTCACCAAAAGTGTCTCAGGACACCAAAAACTCGCAAAACCAACGACTAATCTCCAAAAATACTTTGAGTGGTGTGGTCTACGAATCACGTTAAAACCATGCCAAAATAGACACTAAGGCGCCTAAATCATGCGCACTAACACACTTCATTTGCAACCTATCATGCTTAGACCATTACTTGTCCTCGAGTTATCCAACTCTCCACAATTAACACCTAGGTCTCTCTTATAGCACGGGGTGAGTTACAACAATCAAACTCCTCCAAATCAAAGAATCGCAAGCCAACAAAACATTCAAACGGTGCTAGCTAGAGTTTGAGTGGATGAAATGCTCGACACCCCAACTCTAACCATCTTATCCTCCCTTCTCACACACTCTAAGCTAGGGGGAACTAACACACACAACGTTTCCCCCATGCTTGGCTCAACGGCTCCCTCAAAGTCGTGCTCACAATGAAGTTATCGAGCACGACTCACCTCTTATCAATCTACCGGCGCCCCTATCATCATAACGCAAGAGGATTTCTAAGCTAGGACCACCAATTCCTATCACCGAACCTCCTTATAACTCCCGTAGTGATCCTAACCCTTTACGCCCCAAACTCCTCATCTTATGTCGCCCGCCATGGATTACCTCAATTTTTTTTTTTCGAAAAATAAAAGCACACATATATTACAAACAAAGTGACAAATGCTAAACCAAATTACACTATCATGCCAAGCGTCTCCCCCATGCTTGAACCTCGTCATTCTCCACCTTGACCATCAACACCAACCGAAAGATTGGGCAACCACTTGTTAGGAAGGGGGGGAACTATCAAAACATCCGCAAACATCCTATACAACTAGTGACAATACAAACCGTCTCATCTCATAAAGTAAAGGAATAACGGGCTCTCGTGCCAAGAGACATCCACTCTAACTCACTCCCCTATCTTCCTCGAAAATGAGTTATCCCTCGTCTCACTACTCCATCTCCCTCATGAATAATGTCAAAAACGCGTCATCCTCCAATAGCAACTAACCATCCAAAAAGAACCCAACCAACGTGAACCAAACAAGGCTATTTTATTGGTTTAAGCGGTAAAATGGGGTGTAGAACAAGAATAACGGGGGGAACAAACGCGGTGGGGGCACAAAGAGAGATGGTATAGAAACGGTTAGTGAAACGATTGTGGAAGTAGAGGCTAGAATCGAGAGAGAGAGAGAGAGAGAGAGAGAGAGAGAGAGAGAGAGCGAGAGAAAAGTTAAGGGAAAAGAAATATACCTCGTTATAGCTCCATTTCCCTCAATTACCATCAAATCAAGTGGCTCATGATCAAAAGGCCGGTGGAAGGGCCACTCTCACACCTCACAACTCCCGTCTTCCTCAAAACATACATGTCACCTCCAACCACCTTACAACTTCCTATCTCCCTCGTGTGTTTGTTGGAGCATAATGACCCCACACCAAAAGTTGTCCAAAAACCGGTAGAAGGCCATTTTGTGAGTTTCGGGCCAAATATCAATGGTTTATGGACAAACAAACATGTGGAACAAACGGGAGGGTCAATATGAAGAGGGATGGTATAAAAGATGGTGATGGAGTGACTCGGCTAGAAATGAGATGGGAAGAAAGTGTAGGGAAGAATGTATGAAATTTGGCTTCTCCATCGTATGACAAGTGTCCCGAGCTAAAAACACACTAAAAATCAACAAACAACACAAAATGATAAGCTTGGGTTGCCTCCCAAGTAGAGCCTTTGTTTAACGTCGTTGGCTCGACTCATGAACTTCAAACCGATCAACCATAACCAAATCTCAACACATCCAACCCACAACTTGACGCTTCACCCTTGACCCTCCATCTAGCAACGCCTTTGACTCCATACTTTCCAAATTTTCTCCTTTTCTTCTTTGAACCACTTGGATTAGTCTTGTTGTGCCTCGATTCCTGCAAAACCGACAACAAAGACTTTCCAAACACTAGGGGGATTTGGTTAGTGTAGAATGCATCTCTTTCACATGAGATTTCACATTTTTCACGCAATTCATTGAGATACATTTCACCTTTTCAACCTTGGGGTCGGGGGGGGGGGGGGTCATGGTCGGGGGATTTGACAACACAAGTAGCAATAGAGTGTACCGAATGATCATTATTGACATCATGCTTCGACTCATAAACATGTCGCTCTATTCTACAACCATTAGCCTCTAATGCAATGACACCGTTATGCATATCAATATTCATTCTGACGGTTTTCATGAATGGACGTCCTAAAAGGAGAGGGGGATCATGCTTATGGTGATTCATATCAAGAACATAGAATTCCGCGGGAAACACAAGATTTTATATTCTAACATGCACGTCTTTCACAACTCCCCTAGGATAAACTCTCGAACGATCCGCTAGCTCAATCACAATATCGGTCTCATGCATTGGTTTGAATTTCATTGAATCATAGCATGAGGATGGTAAAACATTGATAGATGCACCTAAATCTAGCATGGACTTAGGGAAAGTAGTGTTACTTATGGTTGGCGGAACGGTAAACATACCGGCATCACCACACTTTATAGGTAGCCGTTGTTGAAAAACGGCTGAAACTTGTTCACTCATTACCACTTTCTTCTTGTCATTAGCTTTTGGCTTTCTTTTGACCGTACATATGTCTTTTACGAACTTAGCCGCCTTCGGAAGACTCTTCATAAAGTCAAGGAAGGGTATATTCACTTTGCACTCTTGAAAAAGAGCGTACATGTCGGAGTTGTGGGCGTACTTTCGAGTGTCCTTAAGTGCCTCGGGAAATGGAACATCAACCTCTTCATCCCCATCTTGCACTAAAGAAGAATCAATAACCAAAGGGGGAGGAAAAACAGAGCCCTCGAGTCGAGGGTCATAGCTCTCGAGTCGAGAGCCACCTTTCTCGACTCGAGAAACAGGAATCTCGAGTCGAGGAACAGGAACAGAGAGGCTGTTTTTAGGGGCCAATTTCTCGACTCGAGGTGAGTGCTTCTCGACTCGAGGACTGTCTGTCTCGACTCGAGGCATGCTCTTCTCGAGTCGAGGCTGAAGATCAGAGTGCGTGTTTTCATAAGGCAAATTCTCGACTATAGGGACTCCTCCCTCGACTCGAGGATCAAGATTTTTGACTCGGTTTCCTCTCTTCTCGAGTCGAGATCCAAGGTCTTCGGGAGGTACTTGTTGCAAAGATTCCCTATACTCTTCCCAATGTTCATACTCTTCTCTAAGCATCTCCATATCTCGATTTCCATTTTCAACTTCAACGTGAGGCCTCCTACCACTCCTTAGGCCAATAAAACTCACGTTTTTAGTAGGATTGACCTCTGTTTGAGATGGAAACTTGTTAGAACCTCTTGATTCTAGCCAACCGACAATTGACTCACTTGGCTTTCAAGATTTTGTATGCTAGCCTTAGTCTCTTGTTGATTTTGCACCATGGTGGCTTGCATACTTGACATATTTTGAGCTATTGTCGTCACATTTTGAGTTAGAGCCTTCAACATGTTCTCTAGTTGCAAAGGTGAGTAATTGCCTACTTGAGCTTGATTTTGGTCATCTAATGGAGGTTTCACTTGATATATGGCTCCTTGTGAGTTGTCGCCTCCTCCATGACCTCCATATCCTCGATTTCCTTGGCTCCCATTGGCGTTGGGAATTCCCTTGAGATTGAAACCGGTTTCCCTCAAATCGGTTGCCTTGACCACCTTGATTGTAGCCTCTAGTCCCATCTTGGAAACCCTCAAATCTTCTTTGATTGCCATGGAAACTGTTGATTGCATCAACTTCCTCATATCCTCTAGGTGGTGAGTTTCTACCTTGATTCCTTAAGATCTCCTTCTTCATCTTTGTCAACTCGCCAACTTGAGAATCATTAGAGGGAGTCTCTACCATATTCACCTTCCGTACACACCTCTTTGCTTCTCGATCTCGGGAATTAGTTGCTAACTCCTTAAGCAAATCCCAAGCCTCGCCAGGGGTCATTTTGTCCAATCCACAATTGCTAGAAGCTACCACGTGCCTATAGTCTTGATCATCGAGGCCGTGATAGAAGAATAGGATCAAATCTTGCTCCTTGTAGCCATGGTAGGGGCAACTAGCTACCAACTCTCGAAATCGGTCCCAATAAGAGGCAAGTGACTCTCCCCGTTGTTCTATTATTGAAATCTCTTTCTTCAAACCAGAAGCCTTAGTGTTGGGGAAGTATTTGAGAATGAAAGCCTTTTTCAACAATTCCGAAGACGTGATATTATTGTGGGGGAGAGTATAGAGCCAATTCAAAGCACGATCCTTCATTGAGAATGAAAAAACCTTTAGAAAGAAGGTGTCCAAGTCGACACCCGGAGGTTTCATGTTTCTACACACCAAGTGAACCCCCATTATATGCATGTTGGCATCTTCGGTGCTTAGCCCATAGAATGTGGGTAGGTGGCGTAACAAGGCTCCCTTGATCTCAATTCTCGAGGTGGCTTCATCCTCGGGAAAGACGATGCATGAGGATTGTTGGGAGAGGTCCGGTGCTGTCAACTCTCTTATACTCATGACTCTAGGTGGTGATTCGAAAAACTCGGAAGAGGCGGAAGTCCAAGATCCTTCCTCTCTAAACAACCCAAAATCGGCAAAAATGTTCCCATTCCTCCTCAACAACCACTTGATTACCTTGCTCCAGTGAGAACTTCTTTCTTTACCTCAGTGCTCTCTCAAGTTTCCAATCTATCTCAAAATGACTCAAATCGGGATTAGTAGTACGAGTTTGGACCATAGGCTAGTGCCCCAAACACCGCAAAGGAGAAATAAGAACAAGCCTCAAACACACTTACAAGAAAATGAAAATAACAAAAATAACAAAAAGAAAAGAAAAACTAATATTTACATATACCACGCACAAAAATAGCAAAAAGACTAAAAACGCCTCCTTCCTGGCAACGACGCCAAATTTGACAAGCTAATAAGTCGTTATTATTAGTCAAATTACCACTATTCCTACTAATTAGCTAGGGTAAGTGGGTATTGTATCCACAAAGAAGAGGGAAGTCCTAATATGCGATTCTAGTGTGGAGAAATAACTTAAACGAAACAAATAAAGTAAGTAAATGGGGGGTTTTTGGTTTGAAAGATCATTAAACGAGAAATAAACGATATATCAAGTTAATTAAAGCGACTCTCGGTGATAATCTCTTCTAACACTCTAGCATAGGGGTGTTCACCGGTCCAAAACCGGACCGGACCGGACCGACTAGCATTGGACAGAGGACCAAATAAGTCGAAAACACAGACCCGTAGACCGGACCGAACATTGTCAGACCGGACCCGGACCGGACCGAAATATCCGGTCCAAACCCGGACCAGACCACAAATCAAAATCAATTTAAAGAATTCAGGCTTTTTTGTGTGTTGAAAACGACACCTATATCAATATGGGATGAAAAGTCATTGTCTACCCTACCCACGTGACACCAAGGTGGTCACTATAAAGGATAAGTGCAATTTAATATTAAAACAATACTTTAAACCAAATAATTCGGACAAAATCATATACTCCATACGTTCGACATCACAATTCAGAACTACATAATCATCATTCATCATACCTTAACTCCTCAAGCAATAAAAAAACACGGAAAAAATAGAAACAAAATCAATATGACACGAACCCGATGATGTTAGATCTTTTGGGAATAGTTGTGTCAAGCAACAACGAATAACGGTAGCGACGAACTGTTGACGGAGGCAACGACGAAAGGTAGGCGGTGGTGAGTGGTGACTTTGAAAGGTAGACGGCGACGACGAAAGATAAGCGACGGCTATGAAAACTGGTAGGCACGGTTTGGAGATTTGGGAAGACGAAAGTTTGGGAGGGTGGGGATCGGAGAAAGATGTTACGGGTTGGGATTCATTTTATTTTTTGAAACAGGGATGGGATTCTGGTTGTTAAGGCCGAAGGATTGTTTCAATTTATTTATTTATTTAATTTTTTTTTTGTATAATAAGGTGGTATCTGGTCCACGATCCAAGACCGAAAACACCGGATTTTAGACCGGACCGGACCGGACCCGAAAAAGCATACTTTTGAAGACCGAAGACCGGACCGAATGGTTTGGGTCGGCTGGGTCCGGTCCGGTCCTCGGTCCTTCCGGGTCGGTCTTCGGTTCGGGTCAGTTTTTGAACAACCCTACTCTAGCATAGTAAGTTTTAACTTTCTCTAATATTACCGATTCATTAGCAATCCCGGTTCTAACCAATTAATCCTCTTTTATGGGGAATTTGAGCAACCGCTACCAAATTCCCCCCTTTTAATCCTAATTTGTCTGGTAACCACTCAAACAAATTACAATCAAAGGCATGAAGAGCAAGGACTAATAAAAGCGTGAGAACAACCCAAATTAGTATCTAATTAGCCGCAACCGCGACACTAATCAAATCTAATCTATTAGTTGCCTAATTAATCCCTAAATCACTAATTAGGCGCAACCGCGACACTAATCATGTGAAAGTTGCTTCCTTTTAGGCTAATAATCAATGACCAGCAATTATCAACCAAGCATATGAAATACCCAAGTCTAATCTAGTAGCTAATTAGATAAATCATGCATTAAAGAACAAGGAATTAATTATAATGAAATTAAAGGCAAAATAGAGAGAAAAATACTTACTAATACATAGGATGAAGAATTGATTACACCAAGAGTCTAGGAGGGGGATTAACCTCCCATACTAATTATTACAATAATGTTTGAAATTGAAATCATAATAAAAATACTAATTCTCCTTGAGTTTCTCTCTCTACATCGAAAACTAGATGAATAATAATATGAAAGGTGATAATAACTAGGGAGGGGTCACATCCCCTTTTATTAAGGATAAGTACCAAAGACACTAAAAGACGAAATAGATATTTCTTAAGCAAAAAGAAACCGTGAAAAGCCCCTGGGAAACTTAACGGAAGCTAGCTTTCTCGACTCGAGGAAAGAAATCCTCGAGTCGAGCGAGGAAATTCTCGACTCGAGGTCACCCTCTCTCGAGTTGAGAATCTTATCATTCTAAATACCCGTTCGAATCTCTTCGACTCGAGGGAAGAAATTCTCGTGTCGAGATTAACGTCCTCGAGTCGAGGTTGATGATCCTCGAGTCGAGGTACTGTGCGCATGCCAATCTTCAAACGGGCATAACTCTCACCTCCAAAATTCATTTTGAGCTCGTAATATATCGTTGGAAAGCTAAGACGATGAACTTTCCTGTCCAATTAAAATTTCTGCAAATTATATTCTGGTTTGAGAGTTATGATCCAACGAAGTTGGAGGTGATGATGTGTGGTTCTCAGAGTGTGGTGAAGCGATCTTCTCCTCGAATCTTGCTCCAACTTGTAACTTGATCCCCTAGTATTGTACGAGACTCACCAAAAGGGTCTAAGGACACCAAAATCTCGCAAAACCAACGACTAATCTCCAAAAATACTTTGAGTGGCGTGGTCTACGAATCACGTTAAAACCATGCCCAAATAGACACTAAGGCGCCTAAATCATGCGCACTAACACACTTCATTTGCACCCTATCAATTATTGGGTTTTAGAATTAGGGTTCTTTTAATTGAAGTTATGATGAATTTATGGTGATTTTATGGGTAGAATTGTGTTGTTTTTGGAGGGGATGCTTATTGTGACTTGTGTTAATCATTGTTTTAATTTGAGGATGTTTTAAGATATGTTGAATGATGAAATTGTATTCTATCCAGATCTGATTATGACCTAATTTGAGTGTTTATATGGTTGTTTTGATGAGTTAATGATGGGATAATGTTGTTAGTATACTTGGGAGGGTGTTGCGCGAATTTGATGTCGTTTGGAGGTCATTTGGCTATTGAAATCTAAAGTTAGGATTACCTTGTTAGTGCTAGTAGGATGATGGTTGGTATTTGGTGTATTGTTGTTGGTTCTAGGTTGTGTGTTCGAGGAAGTACCGTTCTAGGTGTTGAATCGATCTTGTGATTGTGCTAGTAAGGTCTTGATTGGCTCACCGTTATAATTGTCCATCGCCTTACCCTTGGTTTAGGCGCTCATTCTCGATTATTGCTTCACTTTTATCTAGAACATATTACGAGCATACTACTATTTGAATTGCTAACCGATTTTACGGCCCTGCGGCCTTCCTCGGTTCTCGGACTCTCGGCCTTTGTTGCATGTTTTCCACCACTTGGCCTCTCGGCCGGGTGGTTCGTTATTATGTCAATTGTATTCGTGCTTGTTTTGTTTGTCTAATCAATTGAGATCGATTTAATTCGTATCAAATAATGTACCGTTGAATAATGTATCTAAAACGGATGAAAAGAAAAGTATGATAATGTTTACCACCTAGAGTAAGGTGACACGGCCGGACCCGTCACCTCTGTACCTTGTAATAAGGGAATTTAGGTCGGATTAGCTACCGACTTCCTAATAGGTTTACTTCCTAGAGGCTTCGCATCCTACCTGGCCCTCTAGAGAGGGGTGTGTACACTTCAAGTCTTTAGGATCTGTTTTGGGTACTCTAGCTCGCGTTGGTTCGAGATTGTGGTGGCTGTGGGGTAGGAGCCCAGCCTTGACTAAACGTATGTAGCGAGACCGTTGGTTCTCGTAGCGATATGGTGATTATCGCATTGTTCTTTTGTTACAACGTTCACTTGTTATTTGTTAGCTACGCGCCTCAAGGCGCGTATCTTCTGTTACCTTGTATTTTTGTGATTTCTTACTCAGCCTGTATGCTGACGTTCTTCTTCTGGTTTGCTCCCTACCATATTCTGGGCCTATGTCATTCTCGATGGCGTAGTTGACAGGTCTTGATGCTTGGATGCTTGCTAGAAGAGTTGTGTTCCATGCTGGGGAATTCAAAAACGTTTGTTAAGCTTTTATTTTATTTGGATTATGTATTTGGGATTCCGTTTTGAAAACTGTAGTTCGACAATATTTCAGACTTCCGCTGTTTCTTTCTCGTTTAGTTGGTTGTAATTGAATTTCTAGCCTAATAGTCAATTGCGAAGTGACAATTCTATATGTTTCTTTGAGCAAGTTTTAGGGTTTTTACAGTTGGTATCAGAGCAATAGGTTCTGAGTCGTCGAGTCTACAAAATTTTTGAAAACTTATTATAAAGAAATTTACAAACTGGGAACGGGATGGGTGCATTCGTACGTATGCTGATTGCTAAGTGCTATGTGTTTCCCCTCATTTACTACGGAGTTTTAGAGCCGACTTTTGAGACTTGATTTGAGATCGAATGTCACTATTGGGAAGCATCTCATTGTAGGTTTTCTTTGATATTATTAGAAAGTATGATTATTTGAGTTATAACTCCAAGGGTAATTAGTTCAACATATTGCGGTTATTTATTACGTGGAGTGTGATGTGAAAGTACTAATGGCGACTAGAGGTTATGTTAGAAGGACTCCAAGCTATTTTAAGTTATATAAGGACGTGAAAGGTATTTGGGATATATTGAGGATGAGTGTGATGAAGATTTAATTTAGGCATTGCTTACTTAATGCCACTGTTGTCAAATTCTTTTGTCCTTGAAGATGAGTTACGATTTGGATCATGATGTCGGATTGGTTTGAGTGAGATAATGTTAAACCACAAATTTGAACACACCCATTTGGTTCTTCTTTTCTATCCACGATACCCCATTCATGTTAATGAGAAAATTGGGATAAATCAATTGACAAAACTTATGTTTATCCCTTTTGAATAACCCGCGCCACTCCATCTAACTTGATCACATGCCAATAGGTGAGAAATCTTGACTACTTGAGGTGAAATGTGGGAAGTTGAAGAAGGTACTAATAAGGGTGAGTCTATAAGGGAGTTAAGCATGAGAAATTTAAGGGTTTCGTGTATATTGTTCAATTTATTATTTGGGCTAGATGAAAAGAACCATAAGCATGCTAGTACACTACTTTGAATATTGAAATTTGGGAATGAGTAAGAGGAATTGATATATTAAAGTGTCAATAAACTATTAGTATGGACGATGGGGTTGATAGCATATGAGGCTCTATATATATTTGATCATAGTCTCGTTTGTTGACATATTGAGGACCGCTCTTATAGTGGAAGATTATTGAGGGCGTGATTGGGTTATTATCCTTATAATTGTTTGAACATACACTACTACAAAACTCATAATAGACATCCGACTTTAATTGACATAGACGTCGGATATCAAGTAGACGTTAAGTTGGGTGACGTCTATTCTAGTTGAATAGACGTCGGTTTTCAGTCACTTTAAGTCCGTCGTCTATTCATTTAATAGACATCGGCTTTTTACAAGAATCTGACGTCTATTATACTAATAGACATGAGTTTTTCTGAAAAAACTGATGTCCATTCACATAATACACATCAGATTTCCTAGGAAAACCCATGTCTATTGAAACTTTTATACATCAGATATTGTAACAGGCCGATGTCTATTCTCTTTGCCAATTCGAAAAAAAAAAATTACCCACGAATATTCCTCTGCCATTTTGGTAGACTAATAAAAGATGTAAACCAATAGGATCGAATATTTGAAAGACTTTTAATTTCACTAAATTTCTGTATCAAAGTACAACAACTGTTGTATCTCATTACACATGGGAACAAATGAAACAAAAAATTTCACCAAAGCTTACAAATGTGATTTATAAGAAGCAAGGATTGAACACCCTATGAAGAATCTTGAAGAGGAAGCTGGAAGAGTGAGAAGGCAGGCAATCTGTGAAGAACACCCTGAACAACATAATTGGTATGCCCAAGAAGACAATTAGTATCACTCCAATCAAGCTCAACAAAAAATTTGTGCAAAAATCAGAAATAAGAACCCTGACTTACACAAGATCAGGCACGCAACAAGATTGAAAGCGACTTCAAATTCAACCAGCAACAACCGAGCAAACGATTTCTCATCCCTGTAATTAACCATTAACCAAATTATGTTAAAAATAATTCAAACTAAACCTGAACTTATACAAATGCACCTCAAAATTCAGTTAATTAACATATAAATCGAATAAAAAAAATACACCCACAAGAAAAACTTTGAGAGGGCCGGATCTTTGAGGGTCTCACCGCTACTATTACATTCTTAGACGACAATACAAGCTGCTATATGTTCTATATAGTTCTGAATGGCAGAAATATGAAAATTATCCCCTACCAAGAAAAGCAACAATTAGTGATAGTGGCCTACCTGCATCAATATCTTCAATCGTTCTAGAGGAGCAACCGCCGTACGGGACCTGCAAACATATACCTATAGATTCTTTTACTTTTTTTTTTCCAAAAAGTTCCTCAAACGCCAAAAAGAGTTGCTGGAAGCGGCTAAGTGGGACTTAACTAGTATTGATACTACAAGTCTACAACTCAACCTGAAAACACAAGGTGCAGTGCGCACCTATATCTTCAATCACTTAATAGAGCCAGGACTTGGCCTATGATAGTTAAAGAATCAATTTACTAATCATCACCTTCTCACCAATCTTTTACACGAAATAATTTGTATCAAATAAAATCTCGTAAATCGCCAGCGCCGATATTCAAACACTATCCAAGAATTACAACATCGAATTTTCGCAGCATAGTGATTCTGATCAAGCAATATTCCACACTGCCGCTCCCTTCTCCTCTCCAATTCATTCATCGAACAATTAACCTAACTCACACTAACTACAATACACAAACATCCAGATACAATCATTTTCACAACAAAAGTACACGCTACTTCAGATCTTCTCTGTTACGCAACAATCAACTAATCATACATACACTCGCAGTAACAAAATAACAAAACAAAACAAAATCATAATATTTCAACTAATTTTGAAACGGATACAATCAATTCAAAAGCAAATCAATTAACACGAAGAGGAGAGAGAAAGAGTGAGAGATGAACATACACAGCACCGGCGATGCCGGCGGCGGCGAGAGACTTAGAAATGCTAACAAGCGCGTATTTAGGAGATTTAACGCCTTCACTCGCAGCCTTAGCTTCCTCAGCAAGATTAACGATCGTTGAAACCGCCGCACCTTCACCTCTTTTCTTCACATCTTCCGACGCAAGAACATATATCTCACAAATTCTGGAGAAAATCAACTGTGAAAAGATCAAATATATAAACCCTAGAAAAAGCCAATAATAATCAAATTGAGCATGAAATATCTGTAAAGTGTAAATATATTCGATTTTATGACAAAAATTATGTCGAAATTAGGGATTAAAAGCTGGAAATTAACAAATTTGGGCAGAAATTTACATAAATAATGTTGGTGAGAACAACATAGAGATATATGGAGAACTTACAGCGAAGAAAACCCCGCAGCAAATTGGGGGAAAACGAGTGATTTGCGAAGTCGATCTCTCCCTTTCTCTCTCTTCCAATTTCAGTGTGCCGTTAACGTGATTCTCCACTCTCGATAAACTCTAGAAATCGCCGACGATCGCCGCAAAATCAATCAAACAAAAATCAAGTAAAAAAAAATACAAAAATACATAAGACATACCTTCATTATGGTCTAATCTCTAAGGTAGCTTGAATGAATTAGATCGATTTTGGAAGGAAAAAAAATCAAATCAAAGATGAATTAAAAGTTTTTAAAGGGAAAAGGAAGATTATTCTACTCTGAACATAAAATTAAACTAATTAATGGAGATGTATTATGGATAGATGAGAGGAGATATGGAGGAAGTAGAGAGAAAATGAGATAGAGAGAATGAAGAGTAAGGAATAAACGAGGGAGGAGAGAGAAGATACATCTGGGTTAGATTGGGTCGGTAGAAATTAAATTGGATAAAAATCAAAAAAAAAAAAAAAGAGATGCATAGACATGAGATTTTTACAAAAGATGATGTGTATGTGATGACAATAGACATCAGTTTTTGAGAAAAAACTGACGTCTATAAATACACGTGGGTTTTTGGAAAAAATCTGATGTCTATTATTTCGCCTTAATTGCAAAAAAGCCACCGGTTCATAATAGACATCATATTTCCGAAAGTATGACATCTATTTAGTGATGTCTATTATTGATTTTGTAGTAGTGATATGGTTTCGATAAGTCGGATTTGAAGATTGCATGTTTTCTCAATTTGTAATTTAATTGGTGTCTTGTCAATGCATAAGTCTAAGTGGGGACAATACCCCAATACTATTACGATATTATGATTATTCGCTGATATTGATTCGATTATTTGCTATTTGAATGTCACTATTGATTGAGTATTGTTTTTGTAATTGAAATTACGTTGTAGAGCTCAATCGAGGGCTGCACGACTCGTGCCCAAAATGACACGACCCGTACACGAAATTTTGTTTGTCTGTTTTGCTGCTGATCCGGACACGACTCCTGCAACTGTGGACACGAGTCGACCGGGTGGTTCGTTATTATGTCAATTGTATTCGTGCTTGTTTTGTTTGTATAATAAATTGAGATCGATTTAATTCGTATCAAATACTGTACCGTTGAATAAGGTATCTAAAACGGATGAAAAGAAAATAATGATAATGTTTACCACCTAGAGTAAGGTGACACGGCCGAAACGGTCACCTCTGTACCTTGTAATAAGGGAGTTTAGGTCGGATTAGCTACCGACTTCCTAATAGGCTTACTTCCTAGAGGCTTCGCATGCTACTTGGCCCTCTAGAGAGGGGTGTGCACATTTCAAGTTTTTAGGATCTAGTTTGGGTACTCTAGCTCGCGTTGGTTCGAGATTGTGGTAGCTGTGGGGTAGGATCCCAGCCTTGACTAAACGTATGTAGCGAGACCGTTGGTTGTCGTAGCGATATCGTGATTATCGCATCGTTCTTTTGTTATAACGTTCGCTTGATATTTGTTAGCTACGCGCCTCAAGGTGCGTATCTTCTGTTACCTTGTATTTTTGTGATTTCTTACTCAGCCTGTATGCTGACGTTCTTCTTCTGGTTTGCTCCCTACCATATTCTGGGCCTATGTCATTCTTGATGACGTAGTTGACAGGTCTTGATGCTTGGATGCTTGCTAGAAGAGTTGTGTTGCATGCTGGGGAATTAAAAAACGTTTGTTAAGCTTTTATTTTATTTGGATTATGTATTTGAGATTCTGTTTTGAAAACTGTAGTTCGACAATATTTCAGACTTCCGCTGTTTCTTTCTCGTTTAGTTGGTTGTAATTGAATTTCTAGCTTAGTCAATTGCGGCGTGACAATTCTATATGTTTCTTTGAGCAAGTTTTAGGGTTGTTACAGATGTTGTAATAGATAAAATGAGGTGTTACACCGTCCTGTTCAATAAGATTCACATGATGCCTCTTGTGAATGCAAGTTGTTCGAGTGTAGTGGGTTGCTTTGTAGGCATGTAATTAAGGTCTTTGACTATCATGAGGTTTTCAAAGCTCCTGACAAGTATGTTCTTAGACGTTGGCGGAAGAATATTGTTCGTAAGAATACATTAAATTAGTTAAGGTTGCGTATCATGACCCAAATAAGGTCGAAGATGTCAATAGATTTGATGAAATTAATGTGGCATTTGAACCTATTGCCATGTTCGCCATGGTGAGCGAACAAGCTACTACCCTTGTCATCAAAACCATAAAGGACTTGCAACATCAAGTGTCTACTATTTTGGGTGATGAAGAACATGATTGTCCCGTAGCTGTAATGTCAACCATGCTTGTGTTGATTCTCCGTCGAGTCAGTGTGCTGCTAGCAACAACTATCAAGTTCTAACTGCTACTAGCGATGTATTGTCAATCAAAGATCACACGCGTCCAAAATGCAACGCAGGCAACGTGGTGGTTATGCTCGGTGGCAGCCTATTGATGAGATAATCTTGAAGAAGGCCCAAGTGTCCGCAAAGGTAAAAATCATACTTCACTATCTAATTTGGTTCACTATTACGCTTCATTCTTATACTAGTATTGTGAATTAGGTAAGAGATTCAGGGAACGATTCAACAACCAATGCCAATCCGTCTATAAATAAGGCAAAACCCAATTCAAGGACAAGAGGAGATAGGTTAGGAGCTCAAAAGCGTAAGAAAAGAATCGATTACACGACAAGTTTTTAACTTAATCGAGAACTCTTGTTGTTGTTTTTATATATCCAATATTTCTCCACACTTAACACACACATATTGCTCATGTAGAATGTCCCTCCTGGCCTTGATCAAACACACTACCCAATTACGAATAGAGTAGATGGAAGACTTGTGTTCAGCTTCCAACACAAGTATGTTTTTAATTTATTTGCCTTTCTAAACTACTTGGTCTGTACATCATTTTTATTTTACCTTCTTAGAGTAACGCTTAATTATTGAAAATATAGCTTCTCCAATTATATGCTTCCAATCATATGCTCAAAAATAATGGTGGATCATTCATGACCATGCCGATGGCGATCCTCATGCCCATGCCCTTGGGGGTGCTGACTCAAGCATTGCTCAACCATCAATCTCATGGATCATTTGCTGCTCCAGCTGATTTATCTGACCAAGTACTCCTTCTTGGTTTAGCATTATTTTTGAATGGCATCACATCTATCTGTGCTGCCCTTTATTGTTGGTTGTTCATGTATTGTTAAACTAATTTGGAATGGTATGAAACCCGTACTTTTACCGTGGAATATGTTCATGTATTGTTACACTAATTTCTATTGAAACTTGTTGCTTTAATTGTTGGTTGTATTGTTACACTAGTTGCTTTTGCCCATTACCGCTAGTCTCTTATAGTATATGCAGCCTTAATGGTAATGGTAATGGTTTGTTGTTGAACGATATGTTCATTTGTTTTAACAGCTGAAACTTAGCATCGGCATGAGCTAAACAACACGGTCCGTCACACATCCCATGTTGCCACCTATACGATCATACAATTTGCTAAGTGATATTCTACACCATCGGGGACTTGGATAAAGAGACACTTAGGCCTTTAATATTATGTACATATCAACAATTATGGTTAAATTTAGTATCACTTGTTTTGGTAATTAATGCACTCATACAACTTCAATTGTATGTAGGTGTCTTTGTATGATATTGAGATGAACAAGTATTTGGTTGAAAAGGAGTTATTTGATGACTGCAAACAAGTTGCTATTTTGTGTGGAGTGATCGGCCTTTGTCAGCCGTAAGAAGAGTATTAACAGTAGCTGGCGGCTAGTAGTCAGTTATGATTGACGAGTTGTCACCTTACTCTGAAAGAAATTGTGCGTGGGGAGTTAATTTTACAGTTTAAGGCGGCTACTAGTCGGTGACAAGGTGACGAGTTGTCACCTTGTAACACTTTCGTTAATCTGAGTTTACTATTATATAGGTACTACTTGTGGCCATTTGTTACCATAATTATGTTATTATGAAGACAATTTTAACGCGGTACTGTTATTCTAATGTAGCTTGTAATAAGGGGTATTAACGAGTTTAGCAATTTTTTTAATTAAAAGTACAAATTTGTAGTCCAAATCAATATCTGGTAGAGGCAAGGTAAACTAGCTCATCTAACCCATTTCGTATTAAGCACATGGGCATCATGTTAATTCAGTTGGTACTTGTGTTTAACTAACTATAAAGGTAATTTATTGTTGAGTTAATTTATGAGTAATCTTTAATTTATTTGAAAAGTAAGGGAAAATGTCATCCACTATGAGAAACAATTTTCCGTATTTCTATTTATGAAGCGTTATCCTACAACTATTCACAACTCTATCTACACAGTCACGCTTTTTATGTCATGTTTTTGGGAAGATTTGATGTGTTAAATTTCCTGCGAGCTCCTTTTTATTTCTGCCAAAAAGATTTGATTCCGCCATAGAGTTATTTTGCCAAAAAATACGCTTATATTATTACAACAAAGTTTCCTTTTAAAAGTACTAAAACATAATCAATTCTATTAAACTCAAAATGGCTAATAGAGTTCAATTTCAAGCTTCACCTTTGCTGGTAGAACATTTGTGGGCATCTTCATATGAAAATGTTGAGATGTACATGCATTCAACAAACTACTATCTGCAATGGGAAATTAACCAACATCAAATGATCCCTTCTGAAGCACTGCGATCGTTAATCAGGGACCCTCAAGTTGATAGAGATGAGTTTGAACCTCTCAAAATGATAGGAGTAGATGGTATTCTACGTAGTGCTCATCTACCTCATCTAATGGACACTTACCCGTTGCACCCTGCGTTTCAAGTTTGGATTAAATGGTTGTTTGATTTATTGTATATGCGCCAACACCCTGCCTCATTTCCAGGTTCTCTTATGCATTTAATCGTCCTAAACCCGTCGTACATCTTCCTCGTACAATTTACCGAATAAAAGAACAACCTACTCGTTCTGTTGTTGCAAGCTATAGTGATGGTTTGATTTCATATCAATCCTTACCTAACATGCAACGTTTAGGTGTCAATGTATCGTACACGTTTCAGGATGTTGGTTTGAGCGTCAGAAACTATGTGATGGCAATATCCCAACAAATGGTAGGATTCAACATATATACTCAAGGTCTAACATTGATTTATGTTGGAATTCATGGGGTGTTTGTTAGCCATCATTTGTGTCCAATATGCATCGTGTTCAAGCTGTGTACGAGCCCCACCAGGTAATTATAATAACCGAAGCTTGGAGTACTTTAAGTAATTTTGAATCATTTATGTTCAATTTTACTCCTTAAAATTGACACTTATTTGAGCATGGCCTGGGCTACGTGGTGGTATATTGATCCTATGGAAACCGTATGTGTCCTCAATCTTGCTATTCCCCTTTGAACATAAAGGTGCTATATTCTCAGTCACCATAGACGTACACGTTCATGTGACTAAAATCCAGAATTAGAACTTTCCTACCAATTATGCAAGTTATATATTAAACTGTCATTCTCATAATCTTTGTAGCCTGCACAACCACCTTGCCGGCGTCGATTATTTTATTGAGTTGCTCAAGTACTCCCCATGCAAAAGGATTTACGCCTCTTCAAACTATGCTTTCTAGTAGTATAATTAATCCTTAGAAAGGATTAAATTGTTTATGTTGTGTCAAATTATAGTGAACCATTTATATAATATATTAAATGTGTCATCATTGTGTTGTTGTATGTTTCTTGTTAGAGTACAAACAAGTGTTTATGTTCAAAAATCACAGTGGCTCCAAAAAATAATTCCTCATCGGTAACCAATAAATACCTTCATCCGAAATTGGGTTTGACCAGTTTTTTCGTCTTGGTAGATTCACCTTCCCTTCACCCAATGTAAAACCATTAACAACCATAAAAAAATGGAAAATGTGAACACATTAATTATTTGTTAATCAAAGAACAATTTCTCACCACCTGCACCATTTTTATTGTTATAGTTTGATGCTTTCGGGTTATACAATATTTCATCGTAAGGAATCTTTATATAGTAATACAAATCTTTTAAAGTACTCATATCAGACCACTACTTTTGTCATATCCGAATCTTATCTTATTGTAGGTATGTGTTATAAGTTACATATTATTTATGCTATCTTATCTTTCCAGCTATGATTGTATTGTATAATAAGTTAGTGATTGTGTGTGAAGGTATGCACTATTGCATGCACCACTTACATAACCATCAATCATATGTTTTTAATTCTTTCGAGAATGGTGTCTTCATATTCATGTGAGTTAAATAGAATAATGACCATAATTAATGATGTGTCGAAATTAGGAGATACTCATTCTTGCATATGAATACATTGGATGGAAAACATAAAATACACATTCTTGCATATGAAAACATTGCATGGATAAAAATACTACTTCACTGAAAATGATAAGTATGGGAGTTCACCTCCACCCTAACACCATATGGGTTACATTTCCCTTTTATAAATTCATCAATCTAGTGGGTCATCCGCCTTAAAATATGCTTTATTACCTTGGTCTTCATCTTCACAAACACATGGTTGAGAAGGTTCCGCTTCATCCCCCGAGATGAAAACACAACATTGTTCTTCTTGATATATATATTCGGAAATGTCAATGCTATCGTTTAGTATCATATGCTTTTTCAAACCAGGCCATGATGGTTAACTATATGTTCTTCCCACTATTTATCATCGCTTCCATGCTGACGGTACACAATTTCCATCTTCTTTTGTGCATCCTCTCATCTCAAACACTTCATGGTTAACCCTATTTCAATACCCTTTCGTAAAGTGGCGTCTTTTGAAAATGAACCCATGGCGAATTACTCCATTCGAAGAACTTTGACTCTGTCAAATTCGAATAGTTTGTTAGTTTATACATCGTCACTACATACATCATTACTAGAATAATACTCTAAAATATACCTTCTTCAGACATGGGTGTTGGTCTACCTTCTGATCTCTTACCTGTTAATTTGTATAAGTTATAGTGTTACACAAATATTCCTGGCGATAGTATATGAAATAATTTAAATTTAAGTTGATACTACATTCAACTCCATCATCTCTAATACTAGACGACATGATGTTCTTCTCTTATTATTGGTACCTGCATGGTATTTTTATTGGTAGTGTTCCTATCTTATCATGTTATATAGCCTTATTTATGTGTACAGTTGTCATTGCTTAGATACTTACTTTATTGATTCACAATGTTATCGTATTGTTATTCTCTATGCTATTATCTTTAAAGTTTCCTCGTGTACATAATTGTAGGGTGTACTTTTTATTGTACGTACTCACATATAGTATTATTTATTCTGTCTTAGTTTCTTCTTATTCGTTCTTACTAATGCATGGAATAAGTCAATAATTAATTATTCCATCTTTCTAAATAGATGTCAGTTTTTCACTTTTTGAGATGAGACGTTTATACGTAAATGTAATCTAGACGACGACAAGGACAAAAATTATACAACTAAAATATACTGATACAAATCTAACGAGTATAGCTTTGGCCATATAAATCCCAATACGTTATTGTTAAATAGAAAGTCAAAGTTCGACCTCAAAACCAAATAACCAAAAATGTCTCTCCCTTGGAGTTTAACAATAGCATTGGATTTATATCATAATAACTAGCAAATTTAAAATATGGTGGGAATGAATATCTCTGGACTTGGATCAATCATACTGATCTTGTTTTTTTTTTTTTTTGTAAGAAATTTGTGATTTATTCATCCAAAAAATGAGAATAATGTTTCTTACAAAAAAATACCCACTAACAGGAATTCTCTTGCTACAATCTATCCGTCATTTCCTGTTGCATCTCATCTTCTCTCCATGCATATAGCCTAGTACAAACTTGAAATTTAATCTGATCTACAATCCAATCACTACTATGCTCTTTGTCCTGGGAGATTCTGATGTTTCTTTCCATCCAAATGTTGTATACTGCAGCATTTAAACAGGCTTTTGCCCACTTAGTTGTCCAATGCTTCCTCCTTTGCTTCTTACTTAGCCAAATAAACTCCCTTCTCAGGTCCCAAGTTCTCTTACTGATCCCCAACCATTTCATAACTTTATGCCAAACTGATTTAGAGAACTCACATGAGAAGAACAAATGCTTGTGACTTTCCTCAGCTTTTCTGCAGAGGGCACATCTGTTAGCTATCTGTAAGCCCATGCTCTTCATCTTATCCAAAGTGGTAAGGTAATTTTGCACAGCCAGGGATGAAATAAAACTATGTTTGGGCATAGTTACCCCATCCCATACAACTCTGTGCCATTCTACTTTGTTGAACTTAATCCTGAAACTATTGTATGCCATCTCAGTTTGGAATTTATCAGCTTTAGTCCAGGATTTAACCATTGCTGCAGCATTCACCTAATCCCCTGCTATCTGCAAAATTTCATCTCTGACCCTGAGAATGCCTTTCCAGCTCTCTGAATCAGCAGATTTCACCTTGATTTGCCAATGATCTTGCCTTTTTAATACATATGCCCTTGTCCACTTACACCAGATGTTCTGCTGATTTCTTTCAAGTCTCCAAATCCACTTTGAGAGCATGGTTTTATTCCAAGCTAATACCTCTTTGATATCAATGCCTGCCTCATCCCTTGGAGAGGATAAACTGCTCCAGCTCTTATAAGTCATCTTCTTTTTCGCTTCAGAAATTCCCCAAAGAAAATCCTTACAGATTTTATTAATCTTCTTTAGAATGCCTTTAGGAATGAGTAAGCTTGAGCTCCAGAAGTTCTCTAGGCCAAATACAACAGCATTGATCAACTGAATCTTCTCTGCAAATGACAAGAACTGGGTTGACCAGTGTTGAACAAAGGCCACCAATTTGCCAATAAGACCATGGTACATATAATTTCTCAACCTCTTAGCATGCAGAGGTATACCCAAGTATCTAAAA